>OX422215.1:25678917-27056001 GCA_949130495.1 Sambucus nigra
TTAATACATTAGTCCCGACACGTCCCATACCGCGTCTGACTAAAAATTCAAATTACCGAATTTATATCATACCGTCATATCAATGACATCACATTCATATATTACCTAAATATATTTAAGTAATATTCAGAATCATCCATTTTAATATCCACAATTCGGATAAAACCCAAATGAATTAATTTATAATAAGATCCAATTAATACATTAATTTAAAATATAACCCATTTTAAAAGTCATTAAAATTACGGGGTATTACAACAACATTGAGCATATATATATTACATTCAAAGAAATTTTCGATCTTTGAGTACATATACCTATAATTTTAGAGTCCCAATTTAAATCAAATAACACTAGCATTGAAAATTATATAAAAACATTACAAACACAATAAATAGGAAAATTAGGATGCTCATTCGGACATTTGGTCAAATACCTAGATAGAAGTAAAAAAATGTAGAATCTCAGCACCATTATGAACTACATGTAGTGATATTTAAAAAATAAAGGAGAGTGAAGTAGAGAAAGTATTAATGGTATCATCAACACTAACAAATTTCCTATGAAGCACGGTGTAACACCCCGTGTTTTAATTATTTAATTTAATTAATTAATTAGAATATTGAAGAAAAATAAAATTTTCAATTTAATGATTTTTATTTGCTAAATATGTTGGTTATGATTTTAGAAGAATAAAACTTCAAGCGGAATTAAAATCGGAGTTAAAATGGATTTTATATGATTTTTAGAAATAATTGTCCCTTATATTTTTTGGGGCGAACTGCCAGTTTTTTGGAGGCGATGGATCGATCGACCCTCCCAGAAAACGTGAGCAGCAACTGTTTTTAAGAATTTTTGTAGGATTAGGACTCCTAATCACTATATAACCTTGTTAATCCGTAGGGGGACTTCTCATAATCACTTTTTCTTCAGTTTTTCACCAGAAAACACTTCCAAATATTTTTCCTCTCAACCATAATCATCAACCTTCAACAAGTTCAAGTTTTTGTCACATGTTTTGGCACAAGTTTTTGAAAGATTAATAGGGGTTTAATCAAAATCGTTCAAGAACACTCTTTTGCTAATTTTTCGAGAGGAATCCAGATTTATAATCAGATTTTCTACACGATCTTCACAGGTTTGAATACTCCATTCAAATCCTTTAGTATTATGCGTTTTAAGTGTCGCCTAAACACTTAACTACATATTTTCTTAAAAATAATTAGTAACTTAATTAGAAACGGTGGACACTAATTATGGTGTTGTTTTTATAAAATCTTTTAATCTGAATAATATTCATAACCCTTTGGATACGTAGGATTCATGAGTGATTTTGGGTTTTATTGGTGTAGGCTGCATGTAGAAAAACCCTAGTTTTAAAATAAATAATTTTTGGATGTGTATAACACATGTAATACATGTAGAGATAGTGAAATTTGGTTTTTGATGTATATACGATGAAAACTTGGTATATTTAATTTAAAATAATTAAATGAGATTATTTGGGGTATTGTTGACATTGTGATAGTTAAATAAAGATTTAATTAAATTGGACTATCATGTGTAGTTTTATACGTTGATTAATTATTCTTGATGGTATTATTAAATATCATTGTTACGATGGGTTGTTGGGTATTATTGCTCTCCCAATATTTTAGAATGCCTTCTAGGAATGAGACTAGTGAGGGAAAATTATCACGGTTTTATTGTGTTGGGGGTGGGATGATTTTTACTTTATCGTCATTACATTAGTCTAGGTATGAGACTAGGTTATGATTTATGTTAGAAAATCCTCATATACATAGGTTAGGACGTTTTGGTAACTTGGGGACCCTTAGGTATGGAACTAAGGGCTATTTTGAGGATCTCACATCGATAAAAGGGTGGGGAAATTTTGTAATTATGAATTGAGAAATTGAGAACTAATACCTAAGATAATAAGACGGGTATTAAAATATATTGGCGACATAATCAGCGAGGGCTGACAATTTAAATGGGTCAGCCGGTGTTTTATGTCGTGTCGTGTGTGGAACTTACACAAAAAGCGAGGGCCGACAGTTTAAACGGGCCAGCCGGCGTTTTGTCGAGGGGATGTGTATTATGGTGGAGAAATCACCCGAGGTGGGAGGACCGCCATAATAAAATAAGGATATAATAAAAGATGGTTAATTTAATGAAATTAAAATTGTGGGACTTGGGAATTTAAAATTATATTGGTGTGCCTTTATAAATGGGGATTTTTGAGGGTAGTTAGTGGTTTATATTTATCGCGTTTAATTATTCCGTTTAATTTAAAATATTATATTGTGATATTTATTGCGTATAATGGTACTGTCTGGATTCAAGGATCCTATTTGAGGGGAGTGGTGTTTATTTTTGCTCGAGGCTTTGGCTCTGACTCATGCGTTGACTAATCTTTTTTAGGATTAGAATTGGAGAAGCTGCATAAGTTTATCGGAGTTATCATTTGGAGGTGCAGCGGGAGTTATTCATTTTATGTCATAGTTTAGTTAGACTTTCTTTTCCTGTCGTATTTAATTATGAGACTTCATTTGATTTTTATTGAGCCATTCGGTTCCAAAGTTGTTTAGAGGATTTATTTTGGGATTATTTCAGATTTTATTTAATCATTATTGGAGAATGGATTATTGGAGTTAGAATGTGATGAATCTTCTTATGCTTAGTTGTTTATGAGTATTTTAGTATGATTCAATTATGTATCTTATGGAGTGGTTTATTTATGTCTCATATCTGTCTCATGCTAAGAATGGTATTTATTTACACACGCCCGACATAGTTTTGGTGGCGGCCGATGCCAGAATTAGGCAGGGTTTGACACACAGGTGCAACGGAGTGTGGATGAGGGTGTGAGGTAAGGGTGCGGCAATTCGGAAAAATTAGGACACATATGCGGTGGGGTGTGGATGAGGGTGTGAAGTAAGGGTGTGACAGTTCGATAAATTAAGGCACGGGTGCAGAGATTCAATACGGGTGCAATGGATATTTTAAAGAGTCATCATGTCATAGAAAATTAAAACCGAATATTACACTAAATCTTATACAATGAATCATAGTAATATATATAATAAACCGTTCGCAAAACCTCTAGCCTAGGAACTTTGAAGCTATCCAATACATTAAAAAATATATATTGAACTACTTCACGTGCCAACATGAGAAAGTCGTTAGAGATTATAAAATATAATAATCACTTGAGTTTTGTATTCTAGGTATATATCATAGTTATCACCAACGTAATGCTCCAACACGAATTTATGGGTTACTCGTGGTAAACCCAGTCTGACCCCTAGTGTTAGGTGTGGAGTGAAATAAAACAACTTACGTAATGTTTCTAGTCCAATTTTTTATTAATTAACATTTCACTTATTTATCATGCCATTTCTATTTAAATTAATCTACGTGAGGGAGCCATAGGAAGCACCCCTCGAATCCAAGCATACAGAGCTACTAACGTAAAATCAAAATAATAATTACCTACGCAATGCTCTCAGAATACGAAAACACACCAAACTTGACGTAGTAAAGACGATAAAATGAGTCGAATGCCCTGTGGGAAATTATAATGCAATGTAGAATCGAATGTAAAAAAGGAGACTCTAACACCTTATATCAACGTGCACATGCAATTACCTTATATATGTACACATATATCCTTTTACTCATGAAACCATTTTTATTCCAAAAATGTTACTTATCCCGATTAGTCCAGCTTAATCTTATAAAGATCTTCCTTTTTGGTTGAGTTGGCATTTATTCCTTGATTTAACTAACCCGATTAAATATTTTAATCGATAACGTTGGTTTAAGGAAACTCATTTCTTTTAACGAAGTTTCCTTGTTAATCATACAAAATTTACCCTTAGTATTTTCATTGAAAATTACCTTTCGACACACGCAAGCACCACTTTTGAAAACACTTATTTTCTTTTAAAACCTTAATAAACACATTCTAGAGTTAATTATGATATTAAACCTCTTTAAGTTGCTTAACTACATATTTAGTGACTTAAATTTGCCATTCCATTGCTTTATGGACATTAATCAATTTTCACATTTTCAGTCCACTTTATCCTTTACCATAACGTTTATTAATTCATTCAGGTTTGGTAGTCTTTTCATCTATTCACTACACATCCTATTTTTTGACATTTTCCATTTTCATTATCTTTTTCTCAAAATCTTTCAATACCCGTATTCTTTAGCGGGCTCCACACCACGGGCTATTTTACTATATGCACTGGCTAATGATTGTGGATCTTTCACCCCATGGTTCTGAGCCCTCCTTAATTATTCCAGTGTTATGTGATTCCATAATAATGAGTTTTAACATTTTATGAGTGTCCAAATTATTTCACTTTCTTTTACCAGTCGAAGCCAATAAATACGGGATTTCACCCCAACTCGTGTTACACTTTAAAATAATAGTTTCTTGTCCTTTGTACGCTTGCATTGATTTTGGCCCGAAAATAACTCTCATTTAGGACCTTTTTTTTAACACGTTTACTAACATTTTTATTCCATAAAAATATTTCACTTTACATAAAATTGCCATTTTACCCATTTCTTTTCAAACTCATCATTTTATCCAATTTTACAAGTGTTATATCTCAAAAATATATATATATATTAAGCTACACACACAACTTCTTAAACGTTTTTATCTCCTCAACACTTATTTAACACTTTGGAGTAACATACATCCCAATTTGAAAATCTCTTTATTTCTTTACTTTCATTGGTAGGAAAAATCCATTCTTTTACCCTTTGGAGAGTACTTAACAACAAAATGTCATTTCCCTTTATTTTCATACATAGTTATAGATATCCATTTATCACATTTTCCTCCTCTTTCAGACACTTTAAAGGGTAAATTTTCTAATTTCTTTATTTCATGTTTAAACCCATGAAAACCCTCGTTAACCTTGATTATATGTTCATCTTAAAATACTACAAGTTTATGTACACGAGAAAATGGATTTTAAGTAAAAAGATCCTATTATATGGGTCTAACATATTGTTCATTATAGAAAAAAAATTCACTATATTGGCAAAACATGCTTTTATGGAGAAAAGACATTTGTATTTCTTCAAAACGTCAGTAAATGTCTATTTACACAAAAATCTTAATTTTTTATTCGAAAACATTGAAAATATTTTGTTTATAAAACATTCCGAACATTTTTATTCCATTAACATGTTTAAACACCACTTTTTCATGAAATATATCATTTTTCTCAAAATGATTGAAACCTATTGTAAATCCATTTTCACAAATAATTAAAAATATCATTCTTAAATCATGCATGTATTTTATTCTCAAACTTTGCATGAATACCAAGATACAAGGGAAATAGAGTCTTAAACTTGAATAGTTGACTTTTTTCGCACATAAAATTTAGCTAAAAAAATTGTAAGATGAGGCGTCCTTAAAGAGGTTGTCTAGCTACGCAAAGCTTGCATCCATGAAAGCTCCACTAAAAAGAACCTTTAAGCTACACACTTCGTTCTTCTTCTTCTTCTCCAAAAATAACTCCAAATTTTTTAGCTTTGCTCAGCAATAGAGGAAATGGGTGTATAAGGCTCATATATTGTGAAATAGTTATAAAATATGGTGGCACAAGGTGTAGGGTGGTTTGTTGTGATGGGATAGGAGAAGATCTAGAGAGATAGAGAACAAAAGTGAATTTTTTTTGCTTAGAATGAGATAAACACAACTTAAATAATTCCAAAAACCAGAAGGGGTAAAATCATCCCAAATGCCCCTACACCCAAGCCTTTAAGAAAAAGGCAATTAGTTCGTTTAGCCCACATTTAATCCGTGTTGCTAAGAATTTGACAAGCCATCAAATCCGATGGCCCACGATGTCATAGAACATTAAAATGGATAATATTTTCAAACACAGCTCTAGTTTCTCGAACGGCTCTGAGCCTCGTTCGAATGAGATTGATCAATCGTTCGAACAACCCTTCCAAAGAGGTGTTCTAATGAGAAGTCATCACGTGTGATGAATGGATCAAACTCATTCCATTCCAACGAGATCAACCCCTCATTAGAACGACCCATAATTTCCTCGGTCAAATCATGGTTCCATGAAAATTTCAGTTTGACGGGCATGAAGGCCCCAAAGTCACAAGTTTTGGCTTATGTTCCACCTCAAAAAGTCCAAATCCCAATTGGTCATATCGAGGCATCAAATCTTACAAGTACAATAAGATCGCGGGCCGCGTGTTATATTCTTCCTTCATTAGGTAATTTCATCCTCGAAATTTTTAAGCTATTAGTTACACAAACTCTAGGCATTACCAATCCTTCAAAGTCAGAAGGATCCTTTAGGGTTAATTTATCGAAGTGATCAATCGCCAAAAGTCACCATATGCCCTTCCATAAGGTTCTGTCACTAAAGAACTTGACACGCAACATGTTCTAATTCTCATTAATCAAGATAACCATTAATCTCTACATAACATTACTTGAGTTGCCAATCACTCAATGATAAAGTTCAATCAAGTCCATTGGTTTCTTTGCTAACACCCAAAATCACACTAATGACACTGCCGTGGCAACACTCTTATAAGGACATCATCCCAAACGATTAAGTACGTCGTATATAACTACAACCTTCGAAGAGGATCAAGATCAAATACTTAATGAGATGGTCTGAATATCAAGCTTCATCAATAATCAAGCCTCCGTGAAAAATATTTGGTAAAGTTGTGTTTTTAATTCTTTAATAATTCACATAGGATATTGCGATATTTTTCAGAATTTTTTTTTGGTCAAAACTATATTTTTCGATGTTTTTAAGGCGGTGCATTTACTGAGCAAAAGATAATGAAAAATATTATTTTATAAGCTTGTTTGAACGACATCCTAAGTCTTTAAAATGACATGCTATGTCACGCGATGTATCAAACGATACTGGATATCATTCAAACGACATCCAATCTCATTTCAATGACCCATCGCCTTAATGTTTAAATAAAAGGGTGATTTCAACTCCATTTTCCATAAGAAGTATGTACGTTTTTCATTATGCAAAACAGTGCTATATTGACAGAACACTTTTAGCTTCTTTTTTAACGAATTAAATCCTTTTGTTTTCAATTCACAAAAGTCCCAATTGTTCATGTGGATTGTTTTGGAATTTGAAAACACACTTTGTTGGTGTTAATACATTTGTGGAGAAGATTTCGACATCATATGGTTGTGTCTCATTGAGGTTCGTTGCGTGCTAATATTTCCTGAAGAGAGGATTGTAGTTCTTATGGATTGGTGCGTGTATTTCATTGCTGACGACGTCGACCAACGTCTGTGCGTAATCCTGTATCAAAATATATTTCGTTATAATCCGTGTATGTTCTGAACAAATTATAGTGAAATAAAAGGTATTGCCCTGAGGGTATTTTTCCTGAAATTTGTGTCGCATATTTTATTTATGTTAGTTTGACACATGCACGCACATAGCTAGTTGACTTTGAGGGCTGAATTAATTTGATTCATAAATTGACACTAATTAAATAAGTTTGTGATTGAAATGTGTGCATCTATTCAAATCATTATTGCACATGGCATTAGTTCCCTTTTACAGACTGGTATCAGAGTGGGTTGTGCTAATTTATTACGTTTGATTCTATTTTCTGCAAAAAATTGTGTGATAATGATTTCTTTTGAAAAATATGTTTTGTGAAAAGTCATAATTTTCAATTGGGAAACTTATGTAATTTGATGCCCCCTCCTATGTGACACCTCGCCTAATGAAATACTCGACGATCACTCCTGCACCACATTAAAACAGGAGTCACATATATTTCATTCTTAGCATCACTATCGAAAACCAAATTAATTACTAATAACCTATTAGGCGGGTGTCAAGATTTTATTTAACTCATATTTTAAAAAAATTAAATCAATTAAAACATTCACACAGTTTGTGAATAAATGAAACTGAAATGAAATAAAAATAACCGAACACTCGGTTTAACAATATACAACCAAATTGAATCCGTATAAAAGGCGGTATAAGAATAAATAAATGCAGTTGGGTTATCAGCCCGAAGGTTTATACAGTACCTCCTATCTAGATTACAAGGATAGAAGTGTCTACAGTAAACTGTAACACCCCAAGATTTTTGGGACAATAATTTATTTATTTTGGGAGAAATAAATATTAATTTTAATTGAAGAATAAATAAATTGGCATATGAGGTCAAAAATTGAAGTTGTTAGAAAGTGATTCGAATGACGATTCTGAGTGTGCCATTGTGTCTGGAAGGGTCGAGAAAGTCGAAATGACTGTAGTTGGGGTCTATTTGTGTTTGTTTGGCTCGAATTAAAGTCACCGAGTCATTTAAATTGTGTATTGTCATTTAAAGTGTGTATCTTGGGAGTCAAGGATTATTAAGGCTACGGGAGAACAAATCTCCTTAGAGAAAAAGAGAAAGAAAGAAATAATTGGAGAGAAGAAGGAACGAAGAAGAAAAAGAGGAGAAAAGCGGGATTTTCGGCCATTACGCAATCTCAAGGAGGATGCAGACCCTACGAATTTTAGGCAAGTGATTAAACTTACTAAATAATTATTGTGTACCATTTATTTCATTATTTGTGGATATAATTTTTGAGTTTTGGGATAAATTGCTAAAACCTAGATTTTTGGGCAAAATCTTAGATTTGTTGTGTATATAAGGGATTTGAGGTTAGAAATTAGTTGAGGTGCGGTATTTGATGAATATTAGTGTTATATATATGTTGGGATTGAAAAGAAATGAAGAGAAGATGATGAAAATGAGTTTTGGGGATTTTTGGCTTTGATGAAAATAGCCATTCCCGTAGCCCTTGAATAGGCCGAATCGATTCGGCCCCAACCCGAATCGATTCGGAATGTTCCAGCTTGACAAGTCTGAGTGAACGAATCGATTCAGCCCCAAGCCGAATCGATTCGGTCTGAGACAGAAGCCCAGGTCTTATGACCCGAATCGATTCGCCTTAGAGGCCGAATCGAGTCGCTGGGCCGATTGGACCCGAATTGATTCGAAAACAGGGCAATTTAGGGGATGTTTTCCTAGGGTGAGTTTCATCCCGTTTCATTTGACGTTATCGACTGGGAACCTCTATAGGAGTTATGAGAAGTGTGTTTTGGAGATTTTTGTGGAGTTTCCCTCATGAGAAATTGTTTGGGTCATATGGACTTAATTTGAGAAATACCGATTAGAGAATATCGTATATACTAAGTGGGGAATCCCACTACCATTGAGATTCCTATATGGAGATAATTATGCAATTATATGAAAGATTGAGAATGCACTTAGTGATATTGGATTTTAGGATTAAATACAAAATGGGATAACTTTAAAGGTTCTTATGATTGATTGAACAATATTTTGGATTTGAGTATATTGAATGTTGACTAATGTGCAAACGGATATAGGAAATATCCTTAACACTAATTAACTTGGGAGATGTATCACATGAATGAGAAATGTTGATCGAGGTGCATTAGGATATAGACAATATCCTTAACGTAAATAGAATTGAGAGACTATTCATATAAATAGAAGTGAGGTGTGAACTTCAAGTGAGAAATAATATAGTGTATACTAAGTGGGGAAGTTATGTGAGCTATTGATGAGTAGTATATCGAGAGTAAAATATACTAAATAATGAAATTATTTCACTTACGCCTAAGAGCATAATATGAGTATGTATATAGTGTGATATGTATACCTTGTGTGATGGTATACAATTCTATGATGTGATGATGTATGTATATCTTGTGTGAATGATATATATATATATATATATATATATATATATATATATATATATATATGTAAGTGAAGCATACCCCCTCCTTGTTATCATGGGAAGTTGCGCAATGAGGGTGAGCGCCCCGGCTTGAGGAGCAGGGTGTGGATATTCCCCAGGTCATAGCGTCCATTTATTATTGTGTGATTTTTATTAGGGGTGAGACGTGGTGGGTATGTTTCATCTCATTTTCGGGGAGGAACTATGACCGCTTCCCGTACGCTGTGTTATGGTTGTTTTGCCAAGGCGGTGTGAGATTCCGACCGTTGGTACCAGGATGATATGTGAGTGATTCCCTGGTAGATGATAGCATTGAGAACCTACATCCTCGAGTTATAGCTCGTTGGGATGGTTATTATTATACTTGTGTGAATAGTATACAAATTCTATCTGATTATGTGATATCATAAATGTCTCTAGAGTAAAGAGACATAAGAAGATTACTTGAATCTCATTCCGGGAGATTTTATTCGGACTTAAATTGTGATGAATCAATTATGAGAAAATAAAGAGTAATTAATTATGAGTATATATAATACTTTGGGTATCGAGGGCATAATGGACCTCAACAACCAACATTGCCAAGGAGTAGTGTATCGGGGGGGTTCCTTGTTTGTATTTCGCTAACGACAAGTCCCACGCACGAAACGCAATGCAGTGTTGGGAGTGAGGAGAAGTTATTCTTTAGTGCTCATATATCTATATTATTATCTATCTTGATGATGGACAGTGCCAAGGAGTAGTGTATCGGGGGGTTCCTTGTTTGGATTTTCCTTGCGAGACGTCCCACGCACGAAATGCAGTGCACTATTAAGAATTGGGAATAGTAAATTAATTAATTGAGTAAAGATAATTTGGATTACACGCATCATGAATTGAGGGAATAATGAATCTTGATAATCAATACTGCCAAGGAGTAGTGTATCGGGGTGTTCCTTGTTTGAATTTCTCTTGTGAGATGTCCCACGCACGAAACGCAGTGCAGTATTGAGAATTAGGAGAAGTTTAGTCCTTAGTACTTGGATGCTAATAACTCATATATATATACACATATATATATATATATATATACATATATATATATACATATATATTGATGTCATAACTAGAATATGAGAAATTATAGTAAAACATAATGTTTATGTATAATTTATATATTAGTAAGTTGGCAAATGATTATGATGGATCTTAGATTAGTATAATTTGGGGGTAAGTTTGATTATTGCCCTAGATAGATTTGGGCAATTATTTGGAGATCATGTGTACACGTTTAGTGGCGCGCTTTAGTTGAGAGGTGAGTTGGATTTTATGGAGAGTGCGACTTCATTTAAATCATGTCATAATGCATTTATAATTATTATCCATTTTAATCCACTTGCTATAAAATGTTTTCACACCTTGGGCTCTGACCCGTTTATATTTTCTCTTGCTGTGTATATATATATTGTACTACTTTAGGTGTTCCTCCACAAGGACGCCATTGATGATATCCATCTAATGTATTCGTGGAGTTGTGGCAGTAGTGGACTGTTGCGACATTTTGTTTTAGTCGATTCCTATCTTTGTGTATCTAGAATAGGATTATGTTGGTATATCGGGTTTATACCCAAGTGTGTAGCGTAACAGTTTTATATTTTATTTCTCAGACTGTTTTATTGTCTATGACCCGACAACATATTCAGGTATTTCATTTTAGAGATTTTGTTGTACTCTTATATCATTCACTTTTATATAATTGAGCATGTTCGTATCTCTTAACATAATTACATGTTATGTCGTTGGTTAGTTGTTTCATGGTTGTTTCAGTTTGTAATAAAATGTTTTAAAATAAAAATTTTGATACCCTATTTTTGTGGTAATGGGTTGTCAGCCCTGTTTATTTTAGAATAGTCAGTTCATGCTGAGAATGATCCACTTGTGATTCCTAATTGTTTTAGTATTGGACTAGCCACATGTTATTATTTTGAGCGGATTGTCACATAAACCTGCATGCATCCACAACTGCTGCAGCAGACGTCTGACTCAAAGGAATCGTCATCTAGGTGTCCCTGTGTCTGGACACCTAAATATATATATAGAAAAAGAGAGGAAAAATAGATACAGGGGTCAGAGCCCGATTTGGGAAAATATTTAGCAAGTGCATAAATACTTTATTTATGAAAAAATAAGTTTATATCATATTTAAATTGGTATCTTACTCCCATGAGATACCCATCACCTCTCTTCTAATAGTGCTCACCTAATGCATATCTGTTACATAACCTAGTTAAGCTACCCTGCATAACTAGTCCGTTTCACCAAAATTCTACAAATCCTATTTAACTTAAGTACTAAGGTCTAAAATTCTCCGCAGTCTCAACATTGTGCCACGTTCGTGCGTGGGGTGTCTTACAAAGAGAAATCCAAACAAAGAACCCCCTGATACACTACTACTTGGTAGTGTCGATCGTCGAGATCCATTAGGCCCCAGTACATAACGTATATATATATACACATTTTCATACTCAGTTTTATATACATATCACATTTTATGTCCGGATGAATCTCCCGGAATGAGAATTTCTTTCATATTCCATTTATCTCTTTACTCTAGTAGAGATATAATATTTTGTTCTCATACAGAAGTAATGTACTATACTCACAAGTACAATAACCATCCCAATGAGATATAACTCAAGGATGTGGTATCTATGCTATCATCTACCAGGGAATCGCTCGCGTATCATCCTAGGTTATCATATATCGAACTATGATCCCATCGCCATGGTAAAAATAAATCAAAACGTATGGGAAGCGGTCATAGTTCCTCCCCGAAAGTGAGACGAAACATAGCCACCACGTCTCACCCCTAATAAAAATCACACAATATAAAAATGGATGCTATGACCCGGGGACTATATGCTCCCTGCTCCTCAAGCCAGGGGCCTCACCCACATCGTGCAACTTTCCATGATAGCATAGAGGGGGTATGCTTCACATAAATATATATATATATATATATATATATATATATATACCATTCACACATAGATACATATAAAAATTTGTATCATATAGTACATATATATATATACTGTAATCACATCTTATGTACAATCGACATCATTCCTGAAATATATAAATGGCCACAATTGTCAATCCCACATAATGATGACCAATAACCCCAAATTTTATCCTAATCACATTATAGTATTTTCTCGATTATAATCGCCCATATTTATTCTAACCGCATAAATATATTCATACACGCTTACCGAATGATTTTCTTGAATGTCTCTTGTCCCAAAACATTAATAAAATCCATACCCCGGATCGTACTCTAAATTAATCCGATGTTTACTTATCCTCAAATCATCATCTAGGAGTCCTAACATCCCATTTAGAATCTTCTATAGTAATCTCCAAAACCATAATTTAAGCCTCCCTAAACTTAAAAGGAGAAAATCTCAAAAAATTTACCAGGACCGAATTGATTCGGCCAATTTGAATCGATTAGCAGGGCACCGAATCGATTCGGCCTTTCAGAATCGATTCGAAATGGATCTACTTTCAATCCATATCTTACCGAATCGATTCAACTTTTTCGAATCGATTCGGCTGGTGCGAAATCCCCAAATCTGCATAGGTTTTATATATATCACCAAAACCCAAAACTCAATCCAATCTCCATTTAAATTATAACTCGGATTTATTTCAACGAACCCAAAGTTTTCATATCTACTCAACTCCTTTATAGGTCCTAACACTCTATTTGAGAACACCTAATATTTATCTCCAAATAATTATAGCCTTAATTTCTGACTAACGATTTCGATCACGGACAGCTTTTCGTAGAAAAATCATTATAAATCCCAAAAAAATTACCAAAATACGCGGTCAGTGCCCACGCGACCGTATCGAGAAGATTTAAAATTTTTATTTTTTGACAAAGACCCAAATCAATTCACCTTTGCTGAATTGATTTGGAAAGGACGCTGGTCACTATTTACCTTCTTCTCCAAAAATCCAAACCTCCATTATTCCCCATTTTTGTTGTTTCTAATCTCATCCAATAACTCCATAAACATCTAATCTATGTTTTACCACTAACACATCAATTAATTTGGGTTATTAAACCATTTCTATTAGATTTAAACCCTAAAACCATAAAAACCCCAACTTATCATTTTAACCTATTTCAATCCATTTCTTCACTCCATTTACATGGATTTAACACTAGAAATCATTAGGAGTTTACATTACATCAATATGTAAACTCATATTCAAAATTTCCCATATTAATTTTAAGGGTTCTAACCCAAAATCATATAGTTTACCAACTATAATATGAGATTCATGCATAGAACGAAATAAAGCAAGTACACACTTGCCTAGAGGATAAAATTAGACGACCTCGAGTCGAATCCGGCGAAGTTTGGCTGAAATCCCCCATTTCTCTCTTCTTTTCTCCTCTTCCTTCTTTCTTTCTCTCTTTCTTTCTTCTTTATTTCATTTATGTCTTACTCTCTCGTGTCTCTTATAAGATAGAAAAGGGTTTATCCCTTAATAGACCCAAAAATGACTCGTATACTCAATTACGAGTCCCTACTGGTCCAAAAATTCCCGAAACCCAATTTCTTCCCCCGAATACTCTATTCTGACTATCTCGATCATTCTGAGACCAATTGCATAATAGGAATTTCTATATGAGGTACTTGACCGCAATTCACTATTTTAACCCAACACAAGTTAATGTGGTTTTCCAATAAAAATATTACCCTTTGTCGCTTTACCCAACGGCGACATATAATAAAATACTTCGACACATTTACTTAATCGCAAAAGTAAATATAACATACATCGAAAATCATTAAATCCTTGAAAACATCAAAATTACTATTCATAATAATTTCTTAAATTTCCAAATTGCACTTAATTATTAAATTTAATTTCCCAAAAAATTGCGGGGTATTACATCCTATTGACACAAGTCAAAATTTTAACGATTTAAATAGTTTGCATTTGACGTTTGCGAAAATAATTAATGTTTTTGAAAAAGAAAATTCTCATTTTAAATACGCGCTAGATCTTTTGCAAATGGTTCAAAATCAAAGAGATATTTCATGTGAAAAAGTTGTTTCTTTGGACCAGGAGATTAATGCCTTAAAATTGCCCATAAAGGAGAGTGACTATAGATTCCTAGTCTTAGAAAAATATTTGGAGGACTTTAAAAATTCTAGGGTTCCTATTTGTGTCGTTGAGGATAATAGTTTAATTAATGATTTTACGGCACGTGAAAAGACTCTTAGGGATAAATTTGTTTTAATTGAGAGTGAGTGACATAACCTTTTAGGTTTGATTAAGGATTTGAAAAAGGAGTCTTTCAAATTGGAAGAGTCTAATTCTTTTCTTGAGTCTAAAATTTTGAAGTTGAAAAATGATTTGAAAGACTCGAGTAGTTTGGGTATTGAAGGTAATGTCTCCTCTTGTTCTCATGCTTCGAGTGTTAAAGCCAAAACCACAGTTTGTTTTAGATGTTCAACCATTTCCAAGGATGTTAGAAAAGTTTAACCCATAAGCGTCGTTCCACCCATTTACATGTGTTCACATTGTGGTAGGAATGGGCACCTTGGGCATTTTTGTTTTGATCTTTGAAAAGGTCTAAAGAAGTATAATTCTAGTGTTCCCTCAGTTCCCATAACCCTCATGCGTCGTTGCACATCTATTTGGGTTAGGAAATGACTTTTAGAGGCCTAGATGTGAGACTAGTTGATTCTCGGTTGCTAGCACATGATTCTTCTCTTGCCATATCATATAGATGATTGTGTTTGCTTATTTGTCATACACTAGTTGTGCCTCACGATATATGTTTGATAGTGTTATAACATGTACACTTTTTGTATGTCCATTCACATATTTTTGGGAGATTATATTTAAAAAAATACAAAAATATTTTATTTTGATAAATTTTTTGGAAAAATAAGCATAAACATTTTTGTATTTTGTTTACCACCGTTTAAGAATGAACATTTAGGATGGCCGAGTCACGATATCATTCCATATTCTTGTGACTATTTGATAGTGATTTGAGACAATATAATGTGTCATTCATGTGCTTTACAAAGTTTGGAGTCTTTTAGATGATATATAGTGTTGCTACCTACATGTTTGACTCATTTTTCCTTTATTGCACACATGCACGGATTTGGTTGCCTTTTGTGCTTGTCTATATCATGTCAGTTGAATGTTTCCATATTAATTATGTTTATACAAAGAACCAAATGAGATAAAACTTGACAAGAAAGTAGTGCATGTTATAAATCGTTTGAGAGTTTGTGTGAATTTTTAAAACACAAAAGTGTTGCGAAAGTGTGACACCCTGCCTAATAAGATACCGGGCGATCACTCCAATATTAAATTAAAACAGGAGTCTCATATGGATCATTCTTAGCATCACTGTCGAAAATCCATTTATTTACTAATAACCTATTAGGCCGGTGTCAAAATTTTAACTTTACCACTCTCTTTAACAACTGTAAATAAAATATCCACAAAGTTTTGCCAAAAATGAAACTGAAATGAAATAAAATAACCGAACACTCGGTCAAAATATAGAACCATATCGAATGATGTACTCAAAGAATAAAGAAATGCAATTGGACCATTGTCCTCAATGTGTATACAGTACCTCCTATCTAGATTACAAGGATTAAAGCGTCTACTAAAAGTCCTGCACGCATCCACAGCTGCTGCAGCTGACGTCTGACTCGAAAGAAGTTCCATCCAGGTGTCCCTGTGTCTGGACACCTATATAATATATATATATATATATATATATATATATATATATATATATATATATATATATATATATATATATATATATATATATATATATATATAGCAAGAAAGGAAAGGTAGATAAACGGGTCAGAGCCCGAGTTTTTAAAATATTTAGCAAGTGCATAAATGGCTTATTTTTAGAAAAAGGTTTTATCTCATATTTAAGTTTGGTATCGCACTCCCATGAGATACCCCTCACCTCTCTTCTAACAGTGCACTCCTAGCACAAACCTCTAAACATCCTAGTCAATCTATCATGCTAAACTAGTCTATCACCAACCCACTATCAATCCTAGATAGTCCAAGAAATGTACTAAGGGCTAAACTTCACCCCAGTCTCAACGCTATGCCATGTTCGTGCGTGGGGTGTCTCGCAAAGTGAAATCCAAACAAGGAACCCCCCCGATACACTACTATGCGGCAAGGTCGATCGTCGAGATCGTCCAGTCCCTCAGTACAGAAAGATATATATAAATATTTATATATACCATAAGCATTTATAATATTAGACCACTAAGGATTAAACTTCTCCCCAGTCTCAACACAATGCCATATTCGTGTGTGGGGTGTCTCGCAAAGAGAAATCCAAACAAGGAACCCCCCGATACACTACTATGCGACAAGGTCGATCGTCGGGATCCATTAGACCCTCGGTACTCGATTCATCCATATATATTCATTTTACCATAAACATCCGGATCTATCTCCCGGACTGAGGAATCATATACAAAGTATTTATCAATACTTTTCATTTTCTCAAAACTTCCCATTTCCCTTTTTATACTCAGGAAATGTAAATATAAAACCCAATTCATTATCATGAGTTGCTTTAACTAATCATATACTTTTAAAAGCCAGTTTTATTATCATAAAAATGCTTTTCCGTTTAATATCATCCCATTTCTCTTTTTATACTCAGAAAATGTATTCAAAGCCATTTTCATTATCATAAAAAATGCTTTGATCAATCATATGCTTCCACATCCCTTATTCCATCCGGGAGTGTTAACGAAGCCAAACCTTTATCCCATTTCCGTTTTTATACCCAGAAAATTAAAATTAAAGTCAATTTATTATCATAAAATTCTTTAATAAGACTAAAACTGCCCCTCCGGGTTTCCACACTGTGCGCGCCCCTAAATGGCTATCATATTCCAGGGCCTATCTATACAAGACAACCTGGGAACCTTCCAACGTCGAGAAGCAGCCATATGCATGTGGGATAGTCATGACCACACCCAGAATCACCTAACCAGCGTAGTACAAATAATCGCCCATATGGCCTATAGGACTATAGCCACCCTGCATTCATTAGCCAGGGGGCATGACCATAACGCACGCAACTTCCCTTATGATAGCAATTTAGGGAGGTGTGTAACCATAATTTATTAATTATGAAAATCTTTTACCTTTTTCCCATTTTGAAAATATTCATATTTTATTTTCAAAATCCTTTATCTCAAATTATATATATACTTTAATCACATAGTATATACATATACCATATATTCCTCCCTGAACATATAAAAATGGCCATATTTTCCAAACCATCTATCGATGACAAATAACCCCAAAGATTCTCTCAAAGAATCATAATCATGCATTCATATATGCATGATACTAAACCCAAAGTATTTGTTACTTTAATAAGTAATACATACTTAAGTCCCATCTACGGATATATTTGGATATCTCCAAATATACTAATTCACTCTAAGTGAATTTACACATATATATATATATATATATATATATATATATATATATATATATATATATATATATATATATATATATATATATATATATTCCCAATTCACCAAGTCCTTTAGGACACAACCCTCTATAATACTCTAATTTAAAAGGTCCTTAAACCTTAAACTCAAAGAGGAGAAGCAATACTAATCTCCAAAATCTTGGCCTAAAAACAGGGCACCGGTCGATCGGTCTTGGATCCCCGGTCGACCACGAGTTTCAATTAAGCCTACGAAACAAAGAAGTAGGCCCTTCTCCTTGTTGCGATCGACCGGCCTTAGAGGCGCTGTCGATCAGTCACACCAGGTCCCCAAAACTAAATTCCTCAAATCCATTATCCAAACACCCAAATTCATTATCGGGGTTTCTAAACTACCCCAAAAATCATCCAAAACATCTACACGACTAATCCTAGCCTTTATCTTTCCAATTCCCGATTTGATTTTCGAGTTGCTGATTTCAATCCGGAGTTGCCATCTTGTTAAAATCATATCAAATCGAGGTAAAATCCAAAAAATACGCGGTCGGCGCTCACGCAACCGTATCAAAATACCTACAACATTTGTGTTTTGGCCGAGAGCTAAATCCATTCTTTTCCGGGCCAAAATGGCCCCCTAAACTTCTCCGAGACGATTTCGGCCATTAAAGCTTCTCCCAAGCTTTTGTCGCCTCACCCAACGTCCTACAACCTCAACCAACTACAAATACACATATATTAAGGGTTTTAAACATCCTAGAACCCCAAACCATCAATTAATTTCAAATAAATTTCTAGGTATCTCTAATTAGAAAATTTTAGGGGTTTATTTGTTTTAACTTCCAAAAATACGTTTTATCCACGAAAATCCAACCCGAAATCTTTAGGGTTTGTTTATACCAAACTACGGTATCAAATATTTATGCGAAAAGTAAATAAAGCAAGTAAACACTTTCCTCGTGGATAAAATCCGACGACCTCGAGTCGAATCCGACGGAGTTTGGCCCGAGATCTCCATTTCTCTCCTATTTTCTTCCTCCTCTCTCTCTTTCCTCTCTTTTCTTTATTTATTTCTTCTTTTCTCCCTATCCCCCTCTTTATAAAGAAAGAAAAAGGGTTATACCCCTTAAAACCCAAAAATGACTCGTTTACCCAATTACGAGTTACTTTTACCTATAAAATTACCCGAAACTCATTTTCGACAATCGGACACTCTTTTTCGACTATCTCGGCCATTCTGAGAATCATGGTGCAGTTGAAATTCCCATCATAGGTATTTGACCGCAAATAACTATTCCAACCCAAAATAAAGAAATGCGGGTTTCCCAATTAAAAATCTTACCTCGTGTCGCTTTACTCAACGGCGACATATAATTAAAATATTTTGACCTATATAGTCCCAAAAATAATCACAACATCCTTCGAGAATCATTTAATCCTCCAAAATCCCAAAATTACTATTTAGGGAAATTTCCCAAATTCCACTTTATAATTAATTATGGAATTTAATTGTCTCCAAAAGGACGGGTTGTTACATACTCCCCCCTTACAACGGAATTTCATCCTCGAAATTTAGATGGAACCTACATCAACACACTAGGATCGCTCCAAATCCGAATGCCTCTAGGGGAATGATACTAACCCAATGGTTCCCAACCATATACAATACGACTTCCACACTCGTAAAGTGACTCCAACATCGTGACATCGCACCGATCATTTATAGTGCCTAACGGCATAAACTTCAAATTTATATACTACGCCCCTTCTATTTCAGGCGGTATATAAACCAACATTACTAAGGTCCCCATACACCTTTCTAACCTGTGCACATCTACACATCCATAGTGAACGTCTGACACGTAACACTCTCTCCCATTAAGGGTATCCTTTCCTCGGTGTAATACTCACCTATGGGTCCTCCCAACCCGCGAAAATCAATTCTCCTAAGCTCGGCACCACTAACACTATCGAACTTACAACCTAATAATACTACGATCTATGCGTTACTCTACCTACGCGAGACTAGTCTAATCTTAAATATATCCCTAGTGCCCAAGGTCTCTCTTAAGTCCTGACATTTGCTTGGTTTCCGTGCGTGGGACGTCTCGCCAAGGCGAAATCCATACAAGGAACCCTCCCGTTACACTACTCCCTCGCGTTGTCGGTCGTCGAGATATGGAGACCTAAGTCACACTAGCGGGAAGTCCTAAATCCTACCTACGCTAACCTACGAACGCATTTCTACTATCTTATCCTTCCGCCCATACGTAAGGAAACCTAACCAATCGAAGTTCCCACTTTCTACAAAAGTGTCACATACATCATACCCAAAACATACCTTCTGAAAATTTGCCTTTTCATTAAGGCGTGACTGTTATTCTCAAATCAATTTCTCTAAGTCCAACCTCACCCATCCACTTGTGGCGAGGAGACCACTTTAGTGCATTTCCATAGAACAATATTTCCATAAGTATATCATCATCATGTGGCTCATAGCCTATAGGGGTTCATCCACACTACAAGACCTTTCCAAAAAATCAACATCCTTTCATCCCATAACAGCTTTCCACTCCCGACGCCGTTAAGAGTCATGTGTCGAGTGTCTCGCAAAGTGAAATCCAAACAAGGGACCCCTCCGCACATTGATACTTGACTTCGTTGGTTATGGAGTTTCATTATTTCAACATGCAACCGGGATATCCCTATCCCCTAATCCAAAAAAAAGGTGGTATGAACTCCTATCTCTAACTAAGAGTCATACCACCCTGCGCTCGTACTCATTTTTAAGTTCTTGCGCAATCAATAATGAGCTTAATCCTACAGCTCAACAATAATCCTGCGGCCTTAAATCATAAATATAAGGTCGCCATATACCCAAATCACGATAAGGAAACCTCTACTCATCGAAGTTTCCATTAACCCATAATAAATAAGGTGAACAAAACCTATATCTAGGTGAGACACCGCAACCATAACCTGTTCCCTCCAGGAACCATGGACACGATAGACTTGCCATTCTTAGCCTGCTATAGCTACGAAATTACCAAGTACATATATACTCATCATAACACCATACTCGTATAGACATATAAAATGAGTATCACAACCCAAATATATATATACAATATATCAACACCCGCCTCTATGGCGAATGAAGGAAAATAAAATTCCGCTATCGTGGAAAACACATAAACACACATGATATTATGTTATCGTGACCCCCATAACTCAAATTACACACACTAGTTTAGGGCTAACTAATACTGAGACTTTATCTAGCCATGCCAAATATACCTCCTCGATTGAGGTAAAACTCATAACAATATCCTTCTTATTACGGTTAAATCGTGGGGGCTCACGGTTTAAAACTATCCGTAAGGTCCCTTTCGAACCCTCAACTTTACTGAAAATTCAATCATAATACCACTCTCTACAATAGTGGTACTGCAATACTCATGACTACTTATTCTTAAGTAGTCGCCACCAAAATCCTTAGCAATTGCCACAAGGGGAGTGACCTCTACTAAGGCCCTCATCCCAACCTTCTACCAGCTGCCCCAGCTAAGCCTCACCTCCTGCTACCATCCAAGCTCCGCACACGATTCTCAAATGAGCGCGCAAAGGATTTCTATAATCTCATAATATGGAAGGAGAACGAAATCTCACCAGAGAAATCAACAAACCAAATCCTGAGGCTCTATAACAAATCAAGAGCAATGCTGAAAGCATAGTACGTCCGTACAGATTCCTAAGGACACTAGAACCTGATGTTTTGATACCATATGTGGTGCCACAACTAATAGGATACCGGGCGATCACTCCAATATTAAATTAAAACAGGAGTCTCATATAAATCATTCTTAGCATCACTGTCGAAAATCCATTTATTTACTAATAACCTATTAGTTCGGTGTCAAAAAATTTAACTTTACCACTCTTTTTAACAACTGTAAATAAAATATCCGAACACTCGATCAAAATATAAAACCATATCGAATGTTGTACTCAAATAATAAATAAATACAATTGGACCATTGGCCTGAATGTGTATACAGTACCTCCTATCTAGATTACAAGGATAGAAGCGTCTACTGAAATTCCATGACGCATCCACAGCTGCTGCAGCTGACGTCTGACTCGAAAGAAGTGCCATCTAGGCGTCCCTGTGTCTGGACACCTATATAAAATATATATATATATATAGCAAGAAAGGAAAAGTAGATAAACTGGTCAGAGGCCGACTTTTGAAAATATTTATCAAGTGCATAAATGCCTTATTTTTAGAAAAAGGTTTTATCTCATATTTAAGTTTGGTATCGCACTCCCATGAGATACCTCTCACCTCTCTTCTATCAGTGCACTCCTAGCACATCCCTTTAAACATCCCAGTCAAGCTATCCTGCTAAATTTAGTTTATCACCAACTCACTATCAATCCAAGATAGTCCAAGCAATGCACTAAGGGCTAAACTTCACTCCAGTCTCAACGCTATGCCATGTTCGTGCGTGGGGTGTCTCGCAAAGAGAAATACAAACAAGGAACCCCCCCGATACACTACTATGCAGCAAGGTCGATCGTCGAGATCCGCCAGTCCCTCAGTACCGAAAGATATATATAAATATTTATATATAGCATAAGCATTTATAATATTAGAGCACTACGGATTAAACTTCTTCCCAATCTCAACACAATGCAATATTCGTGCGTGGGGTGTCTCGCAAAGCGAATTCCAAACAAGGAACTCCCCCGATACACTACTAAGGGGGAAGGTCGATCGTCGGGATCCATTAAACCCTCGGTACTCGATTCATCCATATATATTCATTTTACCATAAACATCTGGATCTATCTCCCAGACTGAGGATTCATGTACAAATTATTTATCAATACTTTTCATTTTCTCAAAACTTCCCATTTCCCTTTTTATACTCAGGAAATGTAAATATAAAAGCCAATTCATTATCATGAATTGCTTTAACCAATCATATACTTTTAATAGCCAGTTTTATTATCATAAAAATGCATTTATGTTTAATATCATCCCATTTCTCTTTTAATACTCAGGAAATGTATTCAAATCCATTTTCATTATCATAAAAATGCTTTGATCAATCATATGCTTCCACATCCCTTCTTCCATCCGGGAGTCTTACCGAAGCCAAACCTTTATCCCATTTCCCTTTTTATACTCAGGAAATGTAAATTAAAGCCAATTTATTATCATAAATTTCTTTAATAAAACTAAGACCGCCCCTCCGGGTTTCCCCACTGGACGCACCCCTAAATGGCTATCATCTTCCAGGGCCTATCTATACAAGACAACCTAGGAACCTACCAACGTCGGGAAGCGTCCATATGCCCGCGGGATAGTCATGACCACACCCAGAATCGCCTAACCAGCGCAGTACAAATAATCGCCCATATGGCCTATAGGACTATAGTCACCCTGCATTCATTAGCCAGGGGGCATCACCATAGCGCACACAACTTCCCATATGATAGCGATTTAGGGAGGTGTGTAACCATAATTTATTAATTATGAAAATCATTTACCTTTTTCCCATTTTGAAAATATTCATATTTTATTTTAAAAATCCTTTATCTCAAATTATATATATACTTTAATAACATAGTATATACATATACCATATATTCCTCCCTGAACATATAAAAATGGCCATATTTGCTAAACCATCTATCGATGACCAATAACCCCAAAGATTCTCTCAAAGAATCATAATCATGCATTCATATATTCATGATACTAAACCAAAAGTATTTCTTACTTTAATAAGTAATACATACTTAAGTCCCATCTACGGATTCATTTGGATATCTCCAAATATACTAATTCACTCTAAGTGAATTTACATATATATATATATTTATATATATATATATTCCCAATTCACCAAGTCCTTTAGGACACAACCCTCTATAATACTCTAATTTAGAAGGTCCTTAAACTTTAAACTCAAAGAGGAGAAGTAATACTAATCTCCAAAATCTTGGGCTAAAAACAGGGCACCGGTCGATCAGTCCTAGACCCCCGGTCGATCGCGGGTTGCAATTAAACCTACGAAACAAAGTAGTAGGCCCTTTCTCCTTGACGCGATCGACCGGCCTTAGGGGCGCGGTCGACCGGTCACACCAGGTCCCCAAAACTAAATTCCTCAAATCCATTATCCAACAACCCAAATTCATTATCGGGGTTTCGAAACTATCCCAAAAATCATCCGAAACATCTACACGACTAATCCTAGCCTTTATTTTTCCAATTCGCGATTTGATTTTCGAGTTGATGATTTCAACCTGGAGGTGCCATCTTGTAAAAATCATATCAGATCGAGGATAAACCAAAAAACTACGCGGTCGGCGCTCACACAACCGTATCGAAAAGACCTACAACTTTCGTGTTTTGGGCGAAAGCTAAATCAATTCTTTTCCTGGACAAAATGGCCCCCTAAAGACACGGGTTACTATTTATCGTCTTCTCCGAGACGATTTCGGCCATTAAAGCTTCTCCCAAGCTTTTGTCGCCTTACCCTACGTCCTACAACCTCAACCAACTACAAATACACATATATTAAGGGTTCTAAACATCCTAGCACCCAAAACCATCAATTAGTTTCAAATAATTTTCTAGGTATCTGTAATTAGAAAATTTTAGGGGTTTATTTGTTTTAACTTCCAAAAATCCGTTTGATCCACTAAAATTCAACCCGATATCTTTAGGGTTTGTTTATACCAAACTACTCTATAAGATATTTATGCGAAAAGTAAATAAAGCAAGTAAACACTTGCCTCGTGGATAAAATCCGACGACCTCGAGTCGAATCCGGCGGAGTTTGGCCCGAGATCTCCATTTCTCCCCTCTTTTCTTCCTACTCTCTATCTTCCCGCTATTTTCTTTCTTTATTTCTTCTTTTCTCCCTATCCCCCTATTTATAAAGAAAGAAAAAGGGTTATACCCCTTAAAACCCAAAAACGACCCGTTTACCCAATTACGAGCTACTTTTACCTCTAAAATTACCCGAAACTCATTTTCGACAATCGGACCCTCTTTTCCGACTATCTCGGCCATTCTGAGAATCATGGCGCAGTCAAAATTCCCATCCGAGGTATTTGACGGAAAATCACTATTCCAACCCAAAATAAATTAATGCTGGTTTTCCAATTAAAAATATTACCTCGTGTCGCTTTACTCAACGATGACATATAATTAAAATATTTTGACATATATAGTCCCAAAAATAATCACAACATCCTTCGAGAATCATTTAATCCTCGAAAATCCCAAAATTACAATTTAGGGAAATTTCCCAAATTCCAATTTATAATTAATTATGGAATTTAATTGTCTCCAAAAGGACGGGTTGTTACATACTCCCCCCTTACAACGGAATTTCATCCTCGAAATTTAGATGCAACCTACATCAACACACTAGGATCACTGCAAATCCTACTGCCTCTAGGGGAACGATACTAACCCAATGGTTCCCAACCATATACAATACGACTTCCACACTCGTAAAGTGACTCCAACATCGTCACATCGCACCCATCATTTATAGTGCCTAACGGCATAAACTTCAAATTTATATACTACGCCCCTTGTATTTCAGGAGGTATATAAACCAACATTACTAAGGTCCCCATACACCTTTCTAACTTGTGCACATCTGCACATCCATAGTGAACGTCTGACACGTAACATTCTCTCCCATTAGGGGTATCCTTTCCTCGGTGTAATACTCACCTATGGGTCCTCCCAACCCGCGAAAATTAATTCTCCTAAGCTCGGCGCCACTAACACTATCGAACTTACATCCTAATAATACTACGATCTATGCATTACTCTACCTACACGAGACTAGTCTAATCTTAAATATATCCCTAGTGCCCAAGGTCTCTCTCAAGTCCTGACATTTGCTTGGTTTCATGCGTGGGACGTCTCGCCAAGGCGAAATCCATACAAGGAACCCTCCCGTTACACTACTCCCTCGCGTTGTCGGTCGTCGAGATATGGAGACCTAAGTCACACTAGCGGGAAGTCCTAAATCCTACCTACGCTAACCTACGAACGCATTTCTACTATCTTATCCTTCCGCCCATACGTAAGGAAACCTAACCAATCGAAGTTCCCACTTTCTGTAAGAGTGTCACATACATCATACCCAAAACATACCTTCTGAAAATATGCCTTTTCATTAAGGCCTGACTGTTATTCTCAAATCAATTTCTCTAAGTACAACCTCACCCATCCACTTGTGGCGAGGAGACCACTTTAGTGCATTTCCATAGAACAATATTTCCATAAGTATATCATCATCATGTGGCTCATAGCCTATAGGGGTTCATCCACACTACAAGACCTTTCCAAAAAATCAACATCCTTTCATCCCATAACAGCTTTCCACTCCCGACGCCGTTAAGAGTCATGTGTCGAGTGTCTCGCAAAGTGAAATCCAAACAAGGGACCCCTCCGCACATTGATACTTGACTTCGTTGGTTATGGAGTTTCATTATTTCAACATGCAACCGGGATATCCCTATCCCCTAATCCAAAAAAAAGGTGGTCTGAACTCCTATCTCTAACTAAGAGTCATACCACTCTGCGCTCGCACTCATTTTTAAGTCCTTGCGCAATCAATAATGAGCTTAAGCCTACAGCTCAACAATAATCATGCGGCCATAAATCATAAATATAAGGCCTCCATATACCCAAATCACGATAAGGAAACCTCTACTCATCGAAGATTCCATTAACCCATAATAAATAAGGTGAACTCAACCTATATCTAGGTGAGACACCGCAACAATAACCTGTTCCCTCTAGGAACCATGTACACGATAGACTTGCCATTCTTAGCCTACTATCGCTCCGAAATTACCAAGTACATATATACTCATCATAACACCATACTCGTATAGACATATAAAATGAGTATCACAACCCAAATATATATATACAATATATCAACACCCGCCTCTATGGAGAATGAAGGAAAATAAAATTCCGCTATCGTGGAAAACACATAAACACACATGATATTATGTTATCGTGACCCCCATAACTCAAATTACACACACGAGTCTAGGGCTAACTAATTCTGCGACTTTATCTAGCCATGCCAAATATACCTCCTCGATTGAGGTTAAACTCATAACAATATCCTTCTTATTCCGGTTAAATCGTGGGGACTCACGATTTAAAACTATCCGTAAGGTCCCTTTCGAACCCTCAACTTTACTGAAAATTTAATCATAATACCACTCTCTATAATACTGGTACTGCAATACTCATGACTACTTATTCTTAAGTAGTCGCCATCAAAATCCTTAGCAATTGCCACAAGGGGAGTGAGCTCTACTAAGGCCCTCATCCCAACCTTCTACCAGCTGCCCCAGCTAAGCCTCACCTCCTGCTACCATCCAAGCTCCGCACAAGATTCTCAAACGAGCGCGCAAAAGATTTCTATATTCTCATAATATGGCAGGAGAACGAAATCTCACAAGAGAAATCAACAAACCAAATCCTGAGGCTCTATAACAAATCAAGAGCAATGCTGAAAGCATAGTACGTCCGCACAGATTCCTAAGGACACTAGAACCTGATGTTTTGATACCATATGTAGTGCCCCAACTAATAGGATACTGGGCGATCACTCCAATATTAAATTAAAACAGGAGTCTCATATAAATCATTCTTAGCATCACTGTCGAAAATCCATTTATTTACTAATAACCTATTTGTTCGGTGTCAAAAATTTAACTTTACCACTCTTTTTAACAACTGTAAATAAAATATCCACACAGATTTGCCAAAAATGAAAATGAAATGAAATAAAATAATCGAACACTCGGTCAAAATATACAACCATATCGAATGTTGTACTCAAAGAATAAATAAATGCAATTGTACCATTGGCCCGAATGTGTATACAGTACCTCCTATGTAGATTACAGGGATAGAAGCATCTACTGAAAGTCCTGCACGCATCCACAGCTGCTGCAGCTGACGTCTGACTCAAAATAAGTGCCATCCAGGGGTCCCTGTGTATGGACACCTATAATATATATATATATATATATATATATATATATAGCAAGAAAGGAAAAGTAGATAAACTGGTCAGAGCCCGAGTTTTGAAAATATTTAGCAAGTGCATAAATATACAACCATATCGAATGTTGTACTCAAAGAATAAATAAATACAATGGGACCATTGGCCCGAATGTGTATACAGTACCTCCTATCTAGATTACAAGGATAGAAGCGTCTACTGAAATTCCTTGACGCATCCACAGCTGCTGCAGCTGACGTCTGACTCGAAAGAAGTGCCACCTAGGCGTCCCTGTGTCTGGACACCTATATAATATATATATATATATAGCAAGAAAGGAAAAGTAGATAAACTGGTCAGAGGCCGACTTTTGAAAATATTTATCAAGTGCATAAATGCCTTATTTTTAGAAAAAAGTTCTATCTCATATTTAAGTTTGGTATCGCACTCCCATGAGATACCCCTCACCTCTCTTCTAACAGTGCACTCCTAGCGCATCCCTCGAAACATCCTAGTCAAGCTATCCTGCGAAACTAGTCTATCACCAACCCACTATCAATCCTAGATAGTCCAAGCAATGTACTAAGGGATAAACTTCACCCCAGTCTCAACGATGTGCCATGTACGTGCGTGGGGTGTCTCGCAAAGCGAAATCCAAACAAGGAACCCCCCGATACACAACTAGGCGGCAAGGTCGATCGTCGAGATCCGCCAGTCCCTCAGTACAGAAAGATATATATAAATATTTATATATACCATAAGCATTTATAATATAGAGCACTAAGGATTAAACTTCTCCACAGTCTCAACACAACGCCAAATTCATGCGTGGGGTGTCTGCCAAAGCGAAATCCAAACAAGGAAACCCCCCGATACACTACTATGCGACAAGGTCGATCGTCGGGATCCATTAGACCCTCGGTACTCGATTCATCCATATATATTCATTTTACCATAAACATCTGGATCTATCTCCCGGACTGAGGATTCATATACAAGGTATTTATCAATACTTTTCATTTTCTCAAAACTTCCCATTTCCCTTTTTATACTCAGGAAATGTAAATATAAAAGCCAATTCATTATCATGAATTGCTTTAACCAATCATATACTTTTAAAAGCCAATTTTATTATCATAAAAATGCTTTTCCGTTTAATATCATCCCATTGCTCTTTTTATACTCGGGAAATGTATTCAAAGCCATTTTCATTATCATAAAAATACTTTGATCAATCATATGCTTCCCCATCCCTTATTCCATCCGGGACTGTTACCAAAGCCAAACCTTTATCCCATTTCCCTTTTTATACTCAGGAAATGTAAATTAACGCCAATTTATTATCATAAATTTCTTTAATAAAACTAAGACCGCCCCTCCGGATTTCCCCACTGGACGCGCCCCTAAATGGCTATCATCTTCCAGGGCCTATCTATACAAGACAACCTGGGAACCTACCAACATCGGAAAGCGGCCATATGCCTGCGGGATAGTCATGACCACACCCAGAATCACCTAACCAGCGAAGTACAAATAATCGCCCATATGGCCTATAGGACTATAGCCACCCTGCATTCATTAGCCAGGGGGCATCACCATAACGCACTCAACTTCCCTTATGATAGCGATTTAGGGAGGTGTGTAACCATAATTTATTAATTATGAAAATCGTTTACCTTTTTCCCATTTTGAAAATATTCATATTTTATTTTAACCCCAAAGATTCTCTCAAAGAATCATAATCATGCATTCATATATGCATGATACTAAACCCAAAGTATTTCTTACTTTAATAAGTAATACATACTTAAGTCCCATCTACGGATTCATTTGGATATCTCCAAATATACTAATTCACTCTAAGGGAATTTACACACACACACACATATATATATATATATATATATATTCCCAATTCACCAAGTCCTTTAGGACACAACCCTCTATAATACTCAAATTTAGAAGGTCCTTAAACTTTAAACTCAAAGAGGAGAAGTAATACTAATCTCCAAAATCTTGGGCTAAAACCAGGGCACCGGTCGATCGGTCCTGGACCCCCGGTCGACCACGGGTTGCAATTAAGCCTACAAAACAAAGTAGTAGGCCCTTTATCCTTGACGCGATCGACCGACCTTAGGGGCGCGGTCGACCGGTCACACCAGGTCCCCAAAACTAAATTCATCAAATCCATTATCCAACAACCCAAATTCATTATCGTGGTTTCTAAACTACCCCAAAAATCATCCAAAACATCTGCACGACTAATCCTAGCGTTTATTTTTCCAATTCCCGATTTGATTTCTGAGTTGATGATTTCAACCCGGAGCTGTCATCTTGTAAAAATCATATCAAATTGAGGAAAAATTAGAAAAATACGAGGCCGGTGCTCACGCAACCGTATCAAAAATACCTACAACTTTCGTGTTTCGTCCGAGAGCTAAATCAATTCTTTTCCTGGCCAAAATGGCCCCCTAAAATCACGAGTTACTATTCATCGTCTTGTCCAAGACGATTTCGACCATTAAAGCTTCTCCCAAGCTTTTGTCTCCTCACCCAACGTCCTACAACCTCAAATAACTACAAATACACATATATTAAGGGTTCTAAACATCCTAGAACCCAAAACCATCAATTAATTTCAAATAAATTTCTAGGTATCTCTAATTAGAAAATTTTTGGGGTTTATTTGTTTTAACTTCCAAAAATCCGTTTTATCCACGAAAATCCAATCCGAAATCTTTAGGGTTTGTTTATACCAAACTAAGGTATGAGATATTTATGCGAAAAGTAAATAAAGAAAGTAAACACTTGCCTCGTGGATAAAATCCAACGACCTCGAGTTGAATCCGGCGGAGTTTGGCCCGAGATCTCCATTTCTCTCCTCTTTTCTTCCTCCTCTCTCTCTTCCCTCTCTTTTCTTTCTTTATTTCTTCTTTTCTCCCTATCCCCCTCTTTATCAAGAAAGAAAAAGGGTTATACCCCTTAAAACCCAAAAACGACTCGTTTACCCAATTACGAGTTAGTTTTACCTCTAAAATTACCCGAAACTCATTTTCGACAATCGGACACTCTTTTCTGACTATCTCGGCCATTCCGAGAATCATGGCGCAGTCAAAATTCCCATCCGAGGTATTTGACCGCAAATCACTATTCCAACCCAAAATAAATAAATGTGGATTTTCCAATTTAAAATCTTACCTCGTGTCGCGTTACTCAACCACGACATATAATTAAAATATTTTGACTTATATAGTCCCAAAAATAATCACGACATCCTTCGAGTATCATTTAATCCTCGAAAATCATAAAATTACTATTTAGGGAAATTTCCCAAATTCCAATTTATAATGAATTATGGAATTTAATTGTCTCCAAAAGGACGGGTTGTTACATAAAGGTACTTCATTTTTCCTTTGAGATAAATCCACCATTTTAAAGAGGACCTAAAAAGTGAGGAATTGAAAATTATCTGGGGTCCAATGAGGCTTAAAACAGGCCAAATTTTTTTTTAAGGCAATAAAAAGAAAATTATGCCAAAACGGGGCCAACAAGTTTTAGTTTAATCACTTCATAAGAAAAAATCCTTATCTTTTAATGAGGGAGTTTGGATGGAATTTTCACAGTTTGCGCGTCCTTGAAAGTCATGAAAAAGCATTACATCGTTTTGGACGTTATTGGTGTGGAAATCATTTATACTTTGATTTGTTGACACGATTAAGACGATGTCATCTAAATTCAACAATTCTACACCTAAGGACTATTTTGATGTTCATTTGTTAGGAGTACACTTATGCATCGTGCACACATGTCATGGTTGAGTCGATTTTCCTATAAAAAAATTGCACACCAATTCATTACATTTCTAGGATTTGGTTATCTTAATGTAAATTTATTGTGTGTGATTTTTGTAACATCAATTTTTGCCTTTTTGTATGAAAAATTTGAAAAATAAGAAATAGTACGCTTGCCTTGTTTACCGTGACACCCCAAATTGATTTATTTGGTTTATTCTTTTCCCTGTATATTTCGGACAAATAAAAAGGTGGAGAACAAATTATGACTTTATGGGGGAGAATTGATTATGCTTTCATGTTATTCTTAAATCATTTAAAACTTGATATGTCACAAGGTATTTTCTTTATCTCATGTCTGTAGGTACAATTGAAGATCATTATGTTGTACACCCTGATGAGAAAATCTTGGAGTTTTGAAGATTTGATTGTTGAAGAAAAGTTTGAAGACTTGACACTTTACCTTTCCACTTTTGAGTTTATGGGAGAGTAGATTTGTATAGGTAATTTTTTAGATTGATAATTCAGATGTTTTTATTTTGTACTGGCATGGACATAGGGGGAGATTTGTAAGGACATAGTTCATCACAATTAAGTATGTCGTATGCCGCTACATCCGTCGAAGAGGTTCAAGATCAAATACGGAATGATATGGTCTGAATATTAGGATTCATCTACAATCGAGCCTCCGCGAAATTAATTTGGTAAATTTATGTTTTTAATTCCTTAATAATTCACTTAGGATATTCGGATATTTTTCACAAAATATTTTCAAAGTGTTAGAGTGGGGTTTTAAATGTTTTTCGTCAAAAATATATTTTTCGGAGTTTTTGAGGTCGTGCAGTTACTGAACAAAAGATAAATAATAAATATTATTTTATAGGCTCATTCGAAAGACAACCTAAGTCGTTCGAATGACAGGCTATGTCGCGTGATGTATCAAACGACAATGGATCTCGTTCTAATAACACTGGATCTCGTTCAAATGACTTTCAATCTCGTTTGAACGACCCACCACCATAGATTTTTTTATGCAAGGGTATTTTAAACTCCTTTTCCCATAAGAAGTCAGTACATTTTTCATTATGCAAGACAACGCTATATCGACAGAACACTTTTGGCTTCTTCTTTTAGGAATTAAATCCTTTTTTTTTCAATTCACAAAAGTCCCAATTGTTCATGTGAATTGTTTTGGAGTTTGAGAACACACTTTGATGGTGTTCATAAATTTGTGGAGAAGATTTAAACATCATATGGTTGCGTGTCATTAAGGTTTACTGCGTGTGAATCTTTGTTGAAGAGAGGACTGCGATTCTTGGTATTGTTGTGCGTAATTCATTGCTGAAGACGTCGACCGACGTCTGTGGGTAATCATGTGTCAAAGTTTATTTCATTATAATCCATGGAAGTTACTATTTAAAATTTATAATGAAATAAAAGGTTTTTCCCCGAGGGGAATTTTCCTGAACTTTGTGTCGCATGATTTATTTATGTTTGTTTGACACATGCACGCACGTAGCTAGTTGATTTTGAGGGATGAAATAATTGGATTAAAAAATTGACACTAATTAAATAAGTTGGTGATTGAAATTTGTGCATCAATTCAAATCAGTATCTCACACATAATTATTTCCCTTTTACAACTCTCTAGTGAGCGACATTTACTCAAGAGCAAACAAAATGCAACTGATCACCCCATTCATTACCATGCCACTACAAAGGATTCTTCCATGAACATGGGGTCACTCTACTTGTACTATAAAGGAACATTATCCCTAGATATTAAACTAATCTACGATCGTGGAAAACAACACTTAATTCTATGTTTCCACGAGTTCTAATACAATACGATGAACTCATGTTATCAGCGTGCTCTTTACAACTAGATCCACTGAGTGCCACATTGGTCAATCATAAGGTCGCTAATCCTAAGGCGCGTGGATACTATAAGAAAACTGTGAAGCCGAATGTGAGAACATAGATTTTTGTTAATAACAAGGATACTTTAGACAAGGGCGCACCCACTTACCAAGATGCAATGACTATGCCTGGTCCAACCACATTCTACTGGTCAAAACCGCGTCGTACCATAGCATAGTTCAGATTCGAGCTACGACAGCCGTGAGAATAAAATCATCAATCATCATAACTAAAAGGGACATAAGGAATTAGAAAGAATGAATAATACGTAATCGACTATAGCCTATGAAAAGCGAACCCATGCCACATGCTTTAAATCCTACAACCCCTACTAGACGTTCTCACTGGGTACTAACATGAACACACACCCTAACTCAAGTCACCAACCATGACGAATCGGATCATAATCCATTCATCATCTTAAGATGAAAGTAGCATACAAACCTATTGTCCTTTGGAAAGTCTAACGTTGGATCTCCCTCCTTAGGGACATGAATTTATCCTTTCATTCCTAACCTACGTGAACCATTCCGAATGGTGAATGCATAATGTCTCTATCAATGTTGACCTTGTCCACCTATATACTAACTTCGTCACCAACCTAATACACCTGGGTCGTTGTCAACATTATCATACCATGGTCGTACCATAAATTCTCCTCAAAAAGTACCCTGTTAAGCGAAGCATTCACCTCACGGTAACCTTTACCTATACGAGGTCGTCATAGAGTTTATCTTTAAGTTCAAACTAAGTTAAATTTACGCGATCTCCACACTGGTCGCCATTAGCTTTCTAAGGGTAGTAAGGACCATACATGACTATATCCCATAATCCATACTGGTTTATCAAGATGGGGAAAGAACCATTCCCTTCCTTGCTATGGATATTCTAACTTATGTCGTCGACACATGCTGATACCCTAATCATGCTTCGATGTGCCTTTTGGGGTGCAATTTTCAAGTCTGTAGAATGACATCGTCAATATTTGTTTCGAATGCATTTCCTACTAATCCTCAAAATCAAGTATTACACTTCCTACATTATTCATCCCATGACACCCGAGCATCATGCCCAATCACGACACAAGCTTATAATATCTCTTAAAACGTTACAGCACCCATCTTTGGAAATTTGGGTGATAATAACTAACACACATGCTATTCGATTCCTTTAAAGTTTGACCAATAACCTGAGATCTTTACATGACTCTGAACAATACTACCATTGGAACACTAACACTCCATAATACCAAATTTGATTTGTTCCTTAAGGACGCCAAGCATACCATAACATAATTATCGTTGAAGACTGGATGAGATATCATCACCTATGATCCTCTCATAGTAGGTACGCCCCATAAATTTCTCAAAATCCATATTATGATCGTGTCCATCCCATATCTCTCCCTTAATCGGTGGGGGGAAAGGGGGAGAAGGTCTCGCATCCTCTTCCTCTAGGAGCACTTCGGTTGTCTTCGATGTGGGGTGATGTAAAAAGATGGAGTCGCCATCCTATTTTGTACAAAATTGATAAAAGAACATGTTGCTGCCTCGAGAGAATGACATCAAAGGCAAAATGATGCTTATAAACCAAATAGGTCAAAAGTTCAAGGGCTAAGTTACGAAATGGGAAGGTGTTAAGCACCCATCCCACCCTTTTGGTGTCTCATGGGCTTGTGTTACTATTTTCCTTAATTTCTCCGTAAAGTATATGTGCGTGTTTACATAAATGGAGATCAGAATTGCTTAACTCATATCATGGAAAAGATAAAATGATGTCACCAAAAGGAAAGTTCTCGAAATAATATTTAGAAAATATGATGTACTCGTTTATCGAGATATTAATATTTATGATGAAACGATGATATATGTAGGATAAAACGCTTATAAGGATCACAAATATAGTACCTAAAGAATAATGTGTACGTGAAAGGAGACAAATGAGAAAACAGGAAAATTTGACTCGAGTCTCGGATTTTAGATCGAAACATCTACGTAGCCTATGAAGGAATCAAAGTCAACGTTATTCGCATCCGTCATAAATTTATTATATGCGACTGTGTGAAAAATGTATTTTAGTTTTGAGAAATTACGATGGATCTTTATTTTAGAGAATTTTTATTGAAAATAAAGTATGTGAAATATAACTAATAAAGGATGAGATATTGATGTGTATGAACTATAGTAAAAGATAGATTAAGAATATATGTAACTAATACAAAATAAGGAGTTTAGAGAGAGGGGAGGATTTTTGGACCTTCTTTCGAGAATTAAGGCTTGATCTTTATCTTTGATGATCTCTGTTGAATGTTGAGATGAATGTTCAAGGAGAGAGAATCAAATTTAACTAAATTGGGTATGAAAAGGATGGGAATGAAAGATGGAAAGGAATTACACATAAGGAAACTTCGTTGATTGCAAGAGAATGTTGATGAGATCATTGATATTTTGGGATCTGAGGTGTGTCTTGGCAGTGAGTTCATGCCATCTATTTATAGGCTAAGGAAGTTTTATTATCATATACCTAGCGCTACCAATTGGTAGGTAACCCTATGCACACTGCCAATAGGTAGGGAAATAGACCTGACAATTGGCAATCTTGTGTAAATTTTTTCAAAAAAATTGGTCGTAGAACCCAATCTATTGATCAAATCATGAATGGTTCATACCATTAGAAAGGTAATTCAGAGACCTTGTGAGTCCTTAGGGCTATTCCAAGGTTTTTTGAGTTGACTTTGGGTCAAACGGGGCTTGAAAGCGCTCATCGGTACTTTAGACGGGGATCATCGAACGAAAATGAATCATTCTTACGAATGGTAAGTAAGAATCAATCATGGGTTGTACCATTGGAAAGTTCTTTCGATGTACTCAGATATTGCAAAGAGCTTTGCTCAGTTCAAAAAGTTAAATTTGTTTAATTGGGGCCCGAAAGTGCCCAGTGACCTTTTTGAGTAAAATTGATTGTTCATCAGTACTATAAGGATGGTTTGAGCATGGGGAAGACCATTGGAAAGGGTATTCAGTGCCCTTTAAAGATTCATTTAGTTTCATTCGAATTGAAGAAATGATCTTGGTTAAATGGAACCCGAGAACGCCCCGAGGTCTTCGGATAAGTTTTTAGGGGAAAACGGGTCTTTTGTCAAATGGTTTTGATGTTTAGTGCATAGGGTGGACCATTGGTAAGGGGTTTCAGTTCCTTTTGAAGATTGAAAGAACTTTTGTTCTGAAGATGAAGTTGATTGGGGTCAAATCAGGGCCCGGTAGTGCCCGACGGCCTTCAAATTGATTTTTGATGCTAAAAGGGTACATTTATCGGAACCGTTATGCCAATTCATGCATGGGTTATACCTTTTGGAAGGGTATTCAGATCACTTCAAAGATTCATTGAGATTTTTCTATGACGATAGAGTTGACCAGATTAAGACGGGGCCTAGGAGCACCCGATGGCCTATAGATCAGTACTAGGAGTATGACGTGGGTTTTATGGTGAAATGGGGAGGTTATAGGAACCTGAGTAGAGACTTAGGGGGTCCTAGAATATGATGTCTATAGATCCCCCCGACGGTTGATCTTGGAATAAGTGAAAGGCATTGAATATAAATGACATGATGTTTTGGAAGAATGTCGATTCTGCGGACATAAAGGGATAATGTTGACTATTTCATAGGGCCACGGTTGATTCTGAGGACCTAAACAAATGCTAGGGATGGCCTATTATACAAGTCAAGGTCGATTATAAGGACATAGGGCTGGGAGTGACCAATTCTGAGGGTGAAAGCCAATTCTAAGGGCTTTAGTATAGGTGACCAATTATGAGGGTCGAAGCCAATTATGAGGGCTTAAGTAGAAGTGACTAATTTTTCCAGTCAAAGACAATTACGAGGGCCTAATTAGAATGACCAATTTAGTCTGTCAAAGCCAATTATGAGGACTTAAGATGGCGTGACCAATTCCACGGGTCAGAGCTAGTTCGGAGGGCTTAAGTGAGTTGCGCGATATAGTTTTCTTGGGGAAGTTTGGAGAACCCACTAGGGAAAATATATTAATCTGTGGATTGGGTGCAACCCTATTGGAGAATTTTCTTTCATTTCTACGGTGTCCCATGGATACGTTACTAGGAAGATATCCAATTAGATTTGGGAATTCCTCTAGGGAAATAATTCTGGGAGAAAATCTGGTATTAATTCGGTTAAGGATGTGAGATGATTGGAAAACAAAATTATGGTGAAAAAAGTTCAAAAATTCGTTTGGTAATTTTAGGTATTTTCTGGGGAATTTTTAGGATTTTCAACATTTTTAAGGATTTTTTATACAAAATTTTAAGGAAGTGCCGATCAGACGGGTGTAGGAGGTTAGAAATGGTAATGTCATGATATTTTGGACTACCTCGGGTAGGTAAAGGAACAGTGTCGATTGCTATGTAGCCAAAGACTGTCGATCGGCATACCCCTTAACCTCCTATAAAAAGGGGTGGGATTTCTTAAATTTTCACAACTTTCAGGTGTTCTATCTTCTAGCTCTCTTCTTTGTGAATTGTTCTAGCGTTCTTATCTCTTCTGAGACTAAGAAATTGTGAATTTTTCAAGCAGTGTGGTCCGCATGGCATGGTTGAGTGTTGACGACTAGGAACATCTGGAATGGCGGGTCAAGGTGCCCCTAGTTCTAGGCAATGAGAATGCCTTTGACTTGTTCGAGCTGGTTGTGAATGAGGGGACTCTTTTGTGTGAGTCAATGAACCATCGATCCTCTAAGGTGGTGAACCCTAGTGGTTACGTAAGTGTTAATGACCTTTGGTATTCCCTTTTTTCCTTGGAATATTTCCTTATTTTTTTCTGAATTTTGACAAGGTTTTTTTCCTTTGATTTAACAGACTTATATATCTACGTCGCTCCTGCATTTTCGAGGATGATGGGGTTTAATGATGTCTTAGAGAACCTTCCTCTAGTGATGCATTGGGTTGTGTCATGAACTAGCTTTGGCAGTTTGGAGTCTACACTGGATTAGATATGCCATTCAACTGTTTTCCTTTGCAATTTGGGTGAGAGGTGGTGGGATACCGCCCACACCATGCATTTCATCTTTGGGGAAATTATAGTGACTCCCATTTATGTGCAACATCTGCTCGAGCTAGAATGTGATGGGAACCAAACTTTGTAGGTGACACTAAAGGTTGTGGAGGCGTCATCGGGTGATCTTGGGAGGGGAGTGTCTAGTGACTCCATCTATCTCTCTCTTTTGAAGGAGGTGTTTTTGAGTCAGAGGATTGATGATACCAATGAGGTGCAGGTGCAACAGATGGCCCATTTGTTCATTTTTTTTTCCTGTTGGGAGGGTTTTTGGTGGCGACTTTTTCCACCTATGGTTTTTGGCTTATTTGAGGGTATTATCGGATATTCCTCTCTTTGACTGGGGGATATTGACTTCAGCGACCCTTTATTCATCTTTGGATGCATTTATCCAGTGCTACCGACAGACCTTTACGGGTGCCACGTATCATTTGAAGGTATTATTTTCCTTTTTAATTTTTCCTTTATGCATTTTCTTCTTGATTGCTTTCTTCAGTTTGAGAACCCCTTGCCTTTTGCAGACGTGGTTCAATGCGATTATTGGGATTAATTACAACTTTATAGGTTTGAATGATGAGTCATTGGTAAACTTATGTCGTATGTAACGGTGGTGAGAGTCTAATTAATAGTTGAGAAAGTCACTCTCTTTGGCAGTGGTGCTTTAGGTTTTCAATGGCCTGACGAGCGATTGAGTAAATGGTTATTTCCTTTTGAGACCATTTTTATTCGATGATCTGTTTAGATATTTGTTTTTCTGCTGGGATCTTGCAGGTGTCCTCCTATCACTGGGTGATGTCCATCCAACACACGGGGGTGACCGGGGGGAATGCGCAGTTGTGTTGTCTGTTGGTGCATGAGTTCAGCTACTGCTAGAACCTGAGGGAGATAGTACTTCGACAGATGGTGGAGTATGATGTGATGGTTCCACCTGTGAGGAACTCAAGGTACATGAGGCGAGAGAGGGAGATTTCGGTGGAGGCGAGGGTGGCTGTGATGGTCGACTAGCCATATTTATCATATATGGACACGAAGGTGACCTATGATTATCTGCATTTTGTGTCTATTTGGCTGTTTCCACCCAGCGTATATGAAGTTAGGCCTCTTCCCATGAGGTTTATGGTAGGGGAACGAGTCGACCAGTTGGTTCCACCCATAGTGCAGGTGGTACGTCAACATCGGCAGCAGCAACGACATTAGAGGTTACGTTTCTACGATTGGATCCTATTTTCTATAACATCTGATGGTCTGATAGATGATCGATTCGTATTCTGAATCGCCCCAATGCGATGTACCCGAAGGTGTCGGGGCTGATAGAGAATGTCCTTTAGCGGAAGGTATACCTTTCATTTCTTTTATGATTTTTGTCTTTCTGATTTCTTCTTTGCCTCAGACTGAGTGATTATCTTTTTCTCTTTTTTTCTACTGTATGTTCTAATGTCAACTATCTAGTTGAAGGACATCGAGGATTGGGTGTCTTCTACGATGGCTCATATCTATGACTCGATCTCAATTCCTTCTTGTTTGGTGTCATCTCCTTCAACTAGGGAGGGGTTTAGTTCAGGGAGTGGAGACTCGTCATCTCATCGTCGGTGAAAGCGCGTAAGAAGTAGGGCTGGGGGGTATTAGAGATAGAGAGAGAAAGAACGAGAAAAGAGAGAACCTAAGAGAGAGAGAGAGCGAGAACGTGCGAGAGAGAGGCGGATCGAGCTGAGTCCCGATTTTTTTGTGTTTTCCTACAAGAAAAAATGTAATAAAGCAATATATATTCAATGAAATGGGATTTTATTAATTTTTTCTTTAATGACTTAATGAATATTCACTTTTTACTTTGTTTTCTATGACCGTGAAAAGGATTTAAAACAAATCAAGGGAAAATTTATTTAAAAACAGGATGAGTAAGGAAATTCTGAATTCCTTCAAATAAAAGTTATTTTTATTGAGTTTTTGATTTTGACAAAAAAAGGAAAAAGGAAACTTTCCAAAAATAGGGGGTTGCCAATCGGCATTCCCCTTCTCCTGCCTATTGGCATGTTAGTTCAGTCTAATCACCCCAAATCTTTGATCTCACTTTCATCAACTACTGGATCCTTTATGAGGAAGGACTTCCTCCAAATTTTGCAGGACTTTTGTCTTTGGCTAAGTTTTTCAAGTATAAAAAGGGGTAATAGTGGATTATTTTCTTCTCCCATCCATATTTCCTTTCTTTTGCTTACTTCTTGCTTCTTGTCTCATCTTTTTACATTATGGCTCTTCCTAGAGTGTTGAATTTTCTTCTTAACTAAAAAACATAGAGGTTATGTGCTCATATAATGTAGATTACGATGCTTTCAACATGTGTGGGTACAATTCTAGTACCCCGAGGACCATGTCTTTCTCTTTTGCTTAAACAAAGTATTTCCAAGATATGAAGATTTCTCTTCCATACTGGGGATAAATCCCAGTGTTATAGTGTCTATGCCTTAATTTTCTCGATCTCCTAGGGAGCTATGATCAGGACTTATCCATATCTCTCCCTCGGTGGCTTGGTCATTGGTTATGGGAGGAATGATGTAGTCTATGATGGAGAGGTTATATTTGGATTAACTTTAAAATTACTGTTAGTGACAAAGGAACTATTAGTGGACCCACAACTTGCGGTAATCGATTCATGGATATCATACCCTCACAATCCCGCGGTGGTGATACTGGTGAAGACCCTGAATGGTCTAGATGCTTGGCAAGAAGGTCGTTCTCACTTTCTGAGGGGTATCCCAATTATGCTATTCATGTGGTTATCGGAGAGATTTCATATGGCGGTCCCTCCTGAATAACCCTTAGCATCTATGCCAAACTTCTTTACTCATTAATTTTTCAGTGTAGACTTGAATATTGAGAACTATGAGAACTTGTTTGTGGACCATGGGGCTTGAGGTTTACGTTGGCCAGTGACTTGGTGGGATAGTTATATTCCATTCTAAAATTGGGGTAATACTATTATGTTCAGTTGGTTGGCCTTTGATAAAAAAAATTCTACTTTCCCTGGCGACTCCTACGTCAATCTGGCTGGGAGAATATTGTGCCACATCGAACACTAGACTTCTTTCCTATGGAGGATTTGACCGAACGCATGCGCATATGGATGGGATCTCTATGGAAGAATCATCGACTGTCAACTAGTCAATCCCAATCTATTGGTCGAGTCTGGCATGTTTCTCAGGATTACTTAAAGTGGTTGTGGAGGAGGTTAATGGCTAAAATGTTGGCCGAGGAGACGGGGTAAGGTGGTTCGCATGTTTGACACTGCGGAGAGAGGTGTTGTCATTTTCCCTCGGCTAATGAAGGCTTACAGTTCCATGGAGCACCTTCGATATTCCATCGAAGAAGGGTAAGTTTGGGGACCTCAAGATATAGATGATGATGGGGTTGCTTCTTCTAGCATATGTCGGTAGGATCCCTGTGGAGTTTTATTTGTGAAGCTTTTCTATGGTGTTTGGTTATCTTTCTAGTTATTTTTTTGGTACGAGTATCTTTGGAAAAGGTTGTTCTAGTAGTAGATTGACTTGTTTTTGTTTCAAAACCTTCAGAGATACATAGGTAACTCATACGCTTTGACTGGAGGGGGAAGTTGTTTGACTCCCTACGTCGAGGTAATTGTACCGAAGTTTCTCAAAACTGAAGTAAAGAAAATTTTAATTATATTGGTGTGCCTCTTGATAAGATTTTGCATTTGAAATAACTATACCAATCACTAAAGCATACAGAATCCTTTTGTTCATATAAATGATAAAAATGAACTGTTGTTATCGAAGATAAGAAAATAATAGAATTTTGTGAAAAAGAAGGGGACCGTGCTCATGTAAAGCGTACGAGTTGCCTATGTACTTCTGAAGGTTTTGAAATTTTTTATGAGTTCCATTTTTTAAAGTAAAAAAGGCTTTTTAGAGCATACCCCACATAGGTCTAACTAGAGTGAAATAAATAATTCTCATTTTTTTAGGATAGAAATGGGATGAGAATAGTCATAGCTCTCCTAGATTACGAGTACAATTTCTTAAGACGTTCCAAAATTAACTTGACGAGCCATCTCTTCCCCCATCGAGGTTTGTGAGTATAGCAACGCCACGGAATAAGATCTTCTTCACAATGTAGGGGACTCGCCAGATGGGCTTGACTTTCCATCTGGGGTCCCATATGGGCTCTACAATTTCTTTAAGGGATAAATATCCTTCTCGGACACCACAATCCTTGACTCTTATGGGTCCCTGTTTATTTCTTATACGAAAAGTGTTTTATAGATGACAAAAATAATTTCTCTTTTTATGAAAAACCGTTTTCTAATTTTTTAATTCGCAACAACTTGTGAAACAATTTTAACTTAACCAAAATTTGTCTTTATTAATCCTAAACATTCATCTAGTGATTAAAGAATGTAAAATATAGTAAAGAATACTTAGAACGCCAGATGTGCGAGGAAACCACAACGGGAAAAAATCAGACAACCCAAGCCACACAATGACTATAAATGTGGAATTACAATGAACATACAAAAGTCCTAGTTAACCACTCGATACCTATGAGACTTGATGCTCTTCTAATCTTCAACAACTCCTCTCACAGTTCCCACACAAAAAGTCCATCTTCCACGAAACCTGTCCACAACACACACGTCCACGTATGTCTTGGTATCCCCCAATATGGCTTGTAACGTCTATAATGTTGAACAGTAACTCCATCACATCTTCACCACAAAACCCAATGTTCAAGTGTAGAACAAAACCTTATTGGTGAAAACAAGATCACTAGTGTGTATAGTAATGAAAACTCGGATCTTATAATCTCTAAGGATGTTTTTAGACTTAAAAACCTTAGAAAACTTGTGTGCAGAAATGTATTATTATGAAAACAATTTTTCAAACTGTACGCATTCGAAATTATGATGGAAACATGCCTTGTATAATTTTTATGAGGTGGATTCTCACTCGAACGACTGTAGTTGTCACTCGAACAAGATGCCATGTCATTCGAATGGCATGGTGATCTCGCTCAAATAACTACTGATGTCGTTTCATGTCATTTGAGAGACGCTCGAATTAGAGTCCTAATTAAACAATTATCTAATCCTTCCTTATCAGAATAAAATGAAGTGTAAACCATTTCAAACACTTTTAAAAATAATTAAGTAATAAAATAACAACCTTAAGCATTTTAAAATAAATTTTAAGTCTCATTAAAATTTCGCATTTATACCTTAGTGATCTCGGAATGTAATTAAACTTAAAGATAAATAAACTTCCACCAATTAAACCTTGGGCATAATTAATTCCTTGAAGCTTTGCCACAATGTCTTCAATAAACTTCAACATGTCATAGTCTGTGTCAGATCATGACAATAAAAATCTCCCTATGACTCAAACGTGTTTTATTTCGGGAATAAGTTAAAACTAAACAATGGACTCCATTGGAATTTTTTTCCTTTCAAATCTCCCCCTTTGACTATTCTGGGACAAACCCAACAGTGAAATTCCTAAGACAGGCCATCAGGCCCTATAATGGCTAAATCCCATCCCATAACCCCAAAATTAACAAATACATGACAAGACAAGTAAAAGATGGTCCGGAAAGCATGAATTGTCTCTGAATATCTTAATGTGATGTAGTCTTAAAATCTCAAACTCTTTAAGCATACCTACACACATGACACAAATAAATACCCAGTGAAGTATAGAGGAACAAATGATATAAACCAATATGTAAAAAAAATCCAAATCATTTGTTCTGAGAGAAAAACATGATATCAATAAGTAAACACCATATAAATCAGAATACCAAGCTCACTTGTCAAAATTTCCCCTATATCACATACATGTTTCCCCCTTTTAATCTCAAATAGACAACCTGGTGAAAAGATAAACATATCTATAATCAGAAAAAGAATGACGAATATCTAGATATAAATGAAACAACCAACTAATAATAATCAACAATATCATATACGTAGCTAGTAAACAATAATCACGCAATATGAATAAGCAATCTATGCAGGTGAGACAAAACGATCCAATGCAGCAAAATATCAAATCTATAAAAGTACACCGCATAAAAAAAACCTTAGAGGCAACCCTGCAGTACCAAAAATATGACCAAAAGAACTAGGGTAGTGAAACAGAAAGGCTTTCAAAAAAAATCCAAGATGGTTACTCGAACGAGATACCCTTGTCGTTCAAACGACATGAGGTTATCACTTGAAGGCTTCACGCAACACAGGTTTGTCACTCGAACGAGAAAAAAAATCTCAGTACAGAAAATCATACTGTTTTTTCCAGTGAAGAAAACTAACTGGAAGTGGGATAAAACGTTAAAACAATTGCAAAGTAGTAGCAAAAACTACAAAAACAATATGAGTTACATGCTAACATATTAACGATGTGCTCAAACATGAGCATGGAATGTATGGGCATGAACTATAACAAAGGAATCAAAATTCCAACACATCGAAATGATCAAGAAGCTCTAATTGATAGCTATAAATCATCAAACTTTATTTTAGCCATATATAACAACTAAAGTATGAGATAAATGAACTAAACAATAAAACATGAACACAAATTCAGAATTTTGACGATTCTACAAACAATAGAGTCATGACACAATTTTTCACCATTAGGATTCATGATGCATGATAAACACCCAAATGTGTATATTTTATACCCCTAATAGACGTATTTTAATTGCTAATTCTCAACAAAATTGGGTCTTTTGCGCGTAATTTTCTATTGTGCAACTTTGTTTGTGTTTAAGATTTCAAATGTGTTATTTTAAGGAAAATTGCAACAATAAAAGGCTATGTAACCTCTTCTATAACCCTAGCCTATCCTAGACCAAGCCTAAACCTACCTCGAACCCGACTTGTTTTGAGTTTGTACTTTTATTAATTTTAATATTTTTATTTTGAGTAGTTTTTATTTTTAGGAATAATTTTAGATTTATTTAGGAGTTTTAGGATTTATTTTGTATTTTTATATTTCTTTTATTTAGTGTAATTTTGATTTTTAGTTTTTAGTATTAATTTAGTTTTTTTATTTGTAATTTTATTAAGTTCGGTTTATTAGTATAATTTTATTTTGTGTCTTTTATTTATAGACTACGAGTTTAATTTTTGATTTTATATTTCTTTAGTTTTATTTTAATTTTGTAGATTTTTAAATATTTAGATTTTAATAGGTTAGCATTTTAATTAGATTTGTTTTATGCTTTTTATTGGGTCTTAATTTTATTTTTCGGGTACAAATTAAACACACTCACTAAGTCCCTAGACATACCCACACCATTTCTCCCATATACCCTACTACACCCCCTTATTCCTCAACCTCAAACCCCCAACTTTCTCTCTGCTCTCACCTCCAAAAATTAACATATCTTCACACCCAAATGAATATCACTCTCCTAACCTGCTGATAATTGTCAACTTACGTAGCCACCAACCTGGAAACCCGACCTACTATCGATCACAACCTAAGACCCATAAATCCAAACCCATACCCCCTCTTCTCCCTAACCCAACCTCTTTCTAAACACCCATAACCCATAACTTCCGTAGACACCAACCTGGAAACCAAATCCATCAAATCCCACTTCGAACTCGCGATGAACCCGGTTGTCAAACACCTTTCTCTATCCTACTCTTTCCCGTACCTCCATCTCTACTACCACCATAAGATGACCTCACCCGTCAGAACACCACATCCTAGAATCATGAACCCGAACAACACCCTATTCCAATCCCAAAATTGACTGAAACCCCAGCTCCACAAAATCGAACCTCATACCCAGCTCCCCTCTCACACCCTTAATCCAACAACAAACCCATAAACCTCAAAACCCGATTCCACCTTACCCTCTTTACAACCCAATACCACAATATTATTTGCCTAATTCCCAAACTAAATAAAACAAACACAAATAAAAAAAACATGTGCTTAAAATGCCAACTTATCCCTTTTGTCCAAAATACCCCCACAATGTCCTTACCTCACCCAACCCACATGCACACTTATGTGTCACCTAAATTACCCCTCTCACACCCACCAACTTTCCCCTCATATCAAATCAGATTTCTACCTCACCATTTTCATGCACTCTAAAATCTTTTATTAACCAAATTACCCCTTTCCTCATTGCACCTATAAATTGAAGACTTCGTGCCATTGAAGAGATATCTCAAAATTATTTATTTAACTTTGTGTGATAAAATTATCCCCACTCCTCCATAGAAAGTATTTGCATTTTTAGGAAATATCTAAATATATAGGTGTGTGATGAAATTTATCTCTAGGATGAATTCTACTCCAACCCTCTATAGTGAGTATTTGCATTTTTAGCAAATATTTCAAAATAGAGTGATGTGGTTGAATTCATCCCTCTTGGATGTAAATTCTAATACATTCCTTTATGGTGAGTATTTGCATTTCTAGAAAATTTCTAACATAAAGTGATGATGTAGAATTTATATCCTTGGATGAGTTCTAATGTACAATTTTATAATGATAGGATTTGTATTTTTAGCAAATCTCTTTCATTATTTAAATGTTCATTGTGAATTCACCCATTATCCATTGTATATATTATAGTTTAGTTTTATTTCCTTTTATTTGTAGTTTTTATTTTAGAATCAATAAATACACTTATGAGTGATTGTAATTGATAGAATTTTGGGATTGTAATTGAAGATTCCATTCTAATTCAAGGATAAAATGGTTTGATATATTCCTCTTTAATTATTCTCACTTTAATCCTTGCATGCTTTTTAATTGTTTATTTTTTTTTTGAATGATGATTGATTTTGGCAAATCTCCCATTCATGGGATGAATTTTGAAGCCCTCATGAGTCCAATTTAGTTAGTTTACTTTTTAGCACAATTTTTATCTCATTTTTTTAAAATTGGCTTTTACATCTTCGTTAGTACTTTAAAAATTAGTATAATTAGTTAATTAATAATCCCTTGAAAAATAAATAAAAAATATAAAAAGCAACAAATAGATAAATCATAAAAAAAATATGCAAATGTATTATTCAATGGAATTTTGATGGAAAGGGAGTTGCAGCGATGACACAAATACACAAGCGAAGCAATTTCTTTTCTATGAGTGCAAATCCATTTAAAATATCCTTCCAAACTCCCTCGAATATATATCATATTTTTCTTTTCGAACGAACATAAATTAATTTGTCCCATTTTGGCATATGGTTCTTTTTATTGCCTTTAATTTATCTGGGCTCTTTTAAATGGTGGCTTTCACGACGAGAGAATTTTACACTCTCGCAACCATTTTTCGTGAACACTTACCATTTTTTTAATTACTATACTCATGGTAATCGATTCTTACATGCACACCTCCTCCCAATGTCTACTTATGCATAGATGAAAAAATTAATATACGAATGTCTCACCAAACTCAAATATGTAATAGATGTCAAACATTCATATAAACTCGTGCATGTGTGAAAACATGGCATATATACAAAGTTGAATCAAAATGCATATCAACATCGAAACAACCCCACAATACAATTGTTAAGATCATTCTAAGCATCAATAATTATGACCAAATGTCCTAACCACATGTATAATGAAAGGATGGGAATGAAAACACCCAGTATGTCATATCAAACATGTAAACTCTAAAATAAAAAGAAATCGAAAATCTTTTCGAGTTTTCAATATATTTTGACTACAATAAATGCAAAACCTTTTTATATTTTTTCAAAAAAATTCTCAAAAAACAAATTCTTTTTTGTATTTCTCAAATAAGACTCAATAAATGAAAAAAACAATACAAAATGATACACATGTCATAATACTAGCCAGATATAAATTATGATGCAAAGACTAGCGTATGACAAAGATGGTAACACAATCATCCTTTAGATCTAGCATGTGAAGAATCAAGTGCAACCAAATGAGAACCATGAAGTTTTAGTCCTAAAGCCACTAAATCTAATTTTCAAATCCAAGTAGGTGTAACATGACGGGTGGAAGTTTCGGGAACCGACACGAGTTTATTCCTAAATGTCCCAGGAGCGTTCCTAAGATGATAGAAAAATTGTCTATGGTGACCTTTCTTACCCTAATGTGTGCAAGTGTAAAGAGGGAAGTAATGATTACCAAAATGTTGACCTCTCCTCATGTTCCTAGTGGTCTCTCTCATACGTATGGTATTATCTTCGGGAATTAGAACAACTCTATCATCGTAGCCTATACCGCACCTATCACTTTTGACTTGGACGTTTCCTAACATCCTATCCAACATATCTGATATGAATTCCAAGTCAAAGTCAACCTTACTTGAGTCTCTCAATCTCTCCTATAACACACAAATCCTAGACTTAAGCATAGTCCTAGACTCCTCAAATTTTGGAATCTCCTTTTTCCATGCCTCCATCAAACCACGAAGGCTATCTCTGGTTTTCTCCACATATTCTAACTTATCTCTAAACATCTTCTCCCATGCCCTAAGGTCCTCAATCGAAGCATCCTTATTTTCTATGGCGCGCTCATTCAACCTTACGTGCAATTTAGAGTTTTCCTTCTTCACTTTCACCGCCATGGCATATAATTCATTAAATGCAACTTTTAAATATTTCCTATTTATCTCATCCTCATCACTCTCATCACCCTCACACACTCGAGATACACTCTAAACGGAGCCGCAAGTGTCATTCACATGAGAATCTTCATGGAAAGATTTATCGTCGTCGCCCATATGACATGCTAAGAAAACAACAAACTTGCTCTTACTGGGGGAACACTCTCCCTATTACGGATCACTATCACATAAGGAGGCACTATAAGCTATCGATTTCTTGCCCTCTTTATTAAGTCTAGTGAGACACTCAACAACGTTTTGACAATACCCCTTACACCCAAAACACTTATTCGACTCAACCTTATTAAATTTGTCACTTTTATCTTTAGGGGTGGACTCTACCTTATTGTTCTTAAATTTTTCAAACTTTTAGCCATCTTTTAGTTGGCTTTAAAATTTAAGAAACTTTTTGAACTTCTTTTCCAACAAGTCGACTTCCTCAAAATCGAAATCGAAATCGTCATCCAAAACTTTAGTTTCATCCTTCCGGTATTTTAAAGAAATTCCCTTTTTTCTTTCTTGGGTACTTGCTTGGAGGTAAACATATCAAGTTCATAGGTTTGTATGTCACCTACAATCTCTTAAAGTTTTGTCGAATCAAACATATATAAGGAGTTTAAAATGGTCAATTTTTCATAAAACCTACTAGGCAAATATCTCACAATTTTCATTATCACACAGTTTTTGGTAATAGTTTCTCCTAAGTTAAACGAAGAGTTGAACACGAACTCCTTCTCTTCATCACCGCAAAACCCAATGTTAATGCATTGGCCAAAACCTTTTTGGTGCAAATAAGATCACTATTGCATATTGTAATGAAAACTCAAATCTTGTTAACTCTAAGAATGTGTTTAGACTTAAAAACATTAGAAAACATTTGTGTTGAAACGTACGATTACAAAAAATATTTTTCAGATTGCACACATTCAAAATTCTAATGGAAACATGCCATAGATAAATTTTCTTGATCTAGTTGCTCGCTCGAATGACCGTATTTATCGATCAAACGAGATGCCCATGTCGTTCCAATGACATGGTGATCTCGCTCAAACGACTGCTGATTTCGTTTGATGTCGTTTGAGCGACGCTCGAATGAGAATCCTAATTAAACACTGCTCTAATCCATTCTTATTAGAATAAAATGAACTGTAAACCATTTCAAGCACTTTTAAAACATTTAAGTAATAAAATAACATCCTTAATCATTTTAAAATAAATTTCAAGTCCCATTAAAATTACGCACTCATACATGAGTGATCTCAGAATGCAATTAAACTTGAAGATGAATAAACTTGCATCAATTGAACCTTCATCATAATTAATTCCTTGAAGCTTTTCCCCAATGTCTTCAATAAACTTTAACATGTCATAGTCTATGTGGGATTGTGTCAATAAAAATCTTCATATCACTCAAACGTGTTTTATTCCGGTAATAAGTGAAAACAATACAACGGAATCAATTTGAAATTTTGTCCTTACAACTCTCTTATTGAATGATCATGTTATTTGATGATGGTACCCTTGTATATGATATAGATCATTCACTCTCCTTTCATCGAAGAGTGACAACTTATTAAAACGAGTCTAATGCTAGTCTTCCTCGGGGACTTTTCTTTCAAGCATGATGCGTAGTGAAGGAATTTCTATCCCAACGTGTAGGACTCCTTCCATGCCATATACTAGAGAGTAAGGGGTAGCCCCCGTAGATGCTTAAACTGAAGTGCGGTATCCCCAGAGGGCATAAGGGATCCGATTGGCTCAATATCGATAGATTTTGGTCATCTTCCCGATGATTGCTTTGAGTTTCTTATTAGTGTCTTTAGTTGCACTATGAGGTCGGTAAGGAGAAGATTTATGTCTCTGGATCCCATACTCTTCAACCACTTATCTGACTTCTGGCTCAAAAAGTAACCCGTTGTTTGATATTATCTCATGCGGGACCCCATATCGACATATGATATTTCTCCAAATGAATTTGGTCAACCTTTTGGCATTCAAAACTGCGTATAACTCACCTTTAACCCATTTAGTGAAGTAATTAATAGTAACCAAGATGAATTCATGCTCGTTGGAGGCTTTGAGTGCAACTTTCCCTTTGATATCGATGTCATGTGTGGAGAACGGCCAGGGATAAGTCATGTTGTACAATTCTTATGGAGGCCAGTGCTTGAGATTGGAAAATTATTGGCATTTAAGGCACCTTCGAACATCGATGATGCAACCCTGAACCACGATAGTATAATATTAACCCTATCCAATGATTTTCTTGGAAAGCATATGTCAATTCATGTGGGTCTCGCACTCCTAGTTATGGATGTTCTGTATCATCTCTTCAATTTCTTCAACGATGATCTATCATAGATAATGTATTTGTCAGCTAGTTTACGAGGGGTGTTCGATCTTTCTTATTAGAATCTTAAGGATACCTACCATGCTTGAGGAGGTAACAAATATCATAGTACCAGTAATCGACAATATCGAGATATTTATTTGTGATGAGCTTAATGTGGTACCAGTAGGTAAGTTCAGATTTCTCTTGGAAGGGGGGCATCATTATTTCTTCGAGCATGTCAATCATGGAGGCTAAGGTAGCAAGGGCATCGACAAAGTTACTCTTTGCTCGGGGCTAGTGGTGGAAGGTGATATCTGGGAATTGGGGCGATAGATCTTCTAGGTAGGAATGGAAGGGTAAGAGTTTCTCCTCCTTGACTTTCCATATTCTAAGTACTTCACCGATGATGAGGTATAAAATTACTTTCTTGATAGAAACTTTGAGGCCTACCATACATGCCTCATATTGAGTCATGTTGTTGGTGCGGGGAAAATCCAATTTGATGCGAATAGGAATGTGAGAGTCATTAGGGGCAAAAGGTGAGCATATAGTGTTGTAGTTTTTGGGTGACCCAGACAAGGGCGACATATGCTTTTTTTAAGTCAGTGTAGCTAAAACCGTACCCGACTAATTAGTGACTGACATAGTAGATGGCTTTATCTTTGTGCGTTTCTCCAAGGTATTGAGCTAAAAAATCCCCAGTTGCATTGTCTGTTACAGCTAGTTATAGGATTAAAGGAAGACCAAGTTGTGGCGGCATGAGCAGCGGAGGTCGGGTTAGATATTGCTTGATTCGGTCAAAGGATTCTTGGCCAGCTTCATTCCAAACTTTGGTTGAATCCTTTCAAAGGATTATCAAGGTGGGTTCACAAATAGAAATTAATTAGATGATGAACCAGCTGATATACTGCAATTTTACAAGGAATCCCTAAACTTCCATCCCCATTTGGGGCGGTGGCCTTTCGAGTATGCCTTTCAGTTTGGTAAGATCTACTTCAATCCCCTTTTCACTAACCATGAATGCTAAGTTCTTTCCTTTGGTAACTACAAAAACACATTTTTGTTGGTGAAGTCGCATCTCGTATTACCGTCGTCACTCGAAGAACATAAGGAGAGAAGGGACATGGCCTTCCCTGGTATTAGACTTAATAATCATATCATCCACGTAGACTTTGACTTTTTTTTGTATCATATCATGAGATATGGTTAGGGTAGCCCTCCGATAAGTATCCCTAGCATTTTTTTTGGACCAAATGCATAACTGTGTAACAGAAGGTTCCCCCAGGGTGATGAATGCAGTTTTCTCTTGATGATCTGGGTGCATCTTGAACTGATTATATCCGACAAAACCCTCAACAAATGACTTGAGAGAGTGACTAGTTCTATTGTCCATAATTATGTCGATATTGGGTGGGTAATTATCCTTCATAGAGGCTTTGTTATAATCATGTCGAATTTTGGCATTAGTACGATGTTGGATATTTTTACGGGATATTCAATCAAATGAATGAAACCCAAGTTCAATTGTTTAACCAATTCTTCCTTAACCTTGAGCAACCATTTGGTGAAGATCTTTTCCAGATTATGTTTGATCGATTTGCATTCTGTAAACATTATAATCTTATGTTGAGAGATCTCGGGATGAATGTCAAGCATGTCATCGTACGACCATGCTAATGCATCGATAAATTCCTTCAGTAATTCCGCGAATTGCATGCAATCTTCCTCATTAAGGGTAGACCATATTCTAATCTCGTGCAGTTGGGTATTATAATTGAGATTAATAACACTAGTTCATCTTCATTAACTTGAATGTGGTTATGTTGTTTATTATTAACCTTATTAAGATCAGTTAGTAATTGTTCATTTGTAAGATCATCATCATCAAGAGTTTGATTATAATCAAGACAATTAAAGTAAGGCACAATAAGATACTCAAAATCTTTATTTATTTCATTGTTAGGAAAAAAGTGTAAAGAACCTCATTGAAGGAAATTCCAATTACATCAGAATAGGGAGGAACAACAAAAGGAGAGAAAAATGGGATAAACATCAAAGTTTGTTGAATTTCAACGAGTGGAACTGGCACATCATTTCAGTTGAGGAGAGGTGCATTAGCAGCTCTGATCAGGCGAGATTGATCTGATGACGTAGTGCCTGAGTGGACCATGCAGAGTGTCAGCCCCAGTGTATGCAAGTTGAATGGATCCTCGGAGTCACTTCCCTCAGACTATCCGATAGCATCTATAGTCTTCTCATTGAGTGGTTGCGCATGATGCTTGGAACTTTTAGTCTATGAGTAGCTCTCTTGGAAAAAGATCCCCATTACTGGTTTCATATTCTTGTCCACACGATCATACCACGGTTCAGGAAAGCCACAAAATGGGAGATCTTCACCCTCTCTAATAAATATTCCGTTCAATGAATCCCCTGGGACAATCTTGGCATTTTTTATCCTTCTCTTAAACCAAAGTTGGAGAAATATTCTGAGTTCCTCTATTAATGGTTAATAACCCAAGCCACAAGGAGGAAAGGCCTTCTTCAACACTATGGGTTCTAGTAATCCCTGTTGAAAGTGCGTGTGAGGTATTGAATCAAATAGATTGGCAATTTATAATTCAGACTTATTTAATTGGATGTGAAAATTTCCTCAAACCAAGTACCAATTAAATCAGTCCCTAAACATCCAACTACGTGAGAATTCAAATCTCAAATTAAATCATGAGATGATAAATGCTGACAAAAGCAAATCTCAGGGAAAAATCACCACAGGGCAAAAACCTTTTATTTCCATTATAATTTATTAAAGAACGGTTTACAATCGGATTACAGCAAAAATACAATTTACTTACGAAATACCCACAGGTGTCGGTTTGTAGTCGTCAACTTAAGAACACCGCAGCACTCCCTATAACACGCAGTCGATCACTCCAGTACCTCCCGTAAGTGGCACATATAGTCATCCCAGTACCTTTCTAAGGCACCTATGATCATCCCAGTACCTTTCCAAGGCACCTATGATTTAGCAGCAAAACTCCCAAAATTTCATAAAATAACTCACTTAAAAGTTAGGGATTTGTGAATTGTAAAACATAGTTTGAACCTAAAAAATGTGTTGGAGAATAATAAAAAACATTCAAAACGTATTCTATTAAAACCCGTGTTTTCTCCACCCAAAATACAGAATCCTGACACCTTATTTATATTGAAAATCAATGCGGTTACATGTCAGGTAAAATGACCCGTCGTTCGAACGACAAGCGATGTCATTCGAGTGAAACTCCATCCCATTGGAATGAGATGTGACATCATTTTAACGACATTCACTGATCCCCTTAAAAATACTTTTAAAGTTTTAAATAACTTAGAATCCGCAAATCATAAAACTGTTCACTAGATCAGGAGGTATTTATCCAAACCTTTTATGATTTTGGAAATTTAAAAATCATTTCAAAAATCATTTAAACTTTTATAAAAATTTCCCAACACTTTTAATGTGAAATGTAAATGGAGCTTAAACACATTTTAACAAACTCATTCTTATTGGGCTTGAATGTTGAAGTCTTATTGAAATTTGGATTGTCTCTTGTAGATTCTAGCTTCCCAATTCTTTGAGAGCTTGTAACGGTATACGACATACTAAAATGTGAAGGACAATGTCCTTACAAATCTCCCCCTATGTCTATGCCGATACAAAAAAAATGAATTATGAAAATCATGCGACTTATACAAATATACCCTCCCATAAACTCAAACATGAAAAGATAAACTGATAAGTATTCAAATCGTTTCAAACGATGCTTCAACAATCAACTCTTAAAAAATACAAGCCTTTCTCATCACGGTGTGCAATCCAAAAAGTCTTCAATTGTACCTGCACACATGAGACAGCGCAAAATACCTCGTGATGTACCAAGTTTGAAACAATGTACAGCATAAAACATGTAAGTATAATCAAATCTCCCCCATACTTAAACTCCCCCATAAAATAATATTTCATTCTCCCCCTTTTAATTTGTCCAAAATAGACAAGGAAAATAATAAATCACATAAAACAAATTGGGGTGTCACGAAAAACAAAGCAAACAAGCAATTTTTGAATTTTTAAAATTTTTATACAAAAATGACGTTAAAAAACACACACCATAAATTTACTCTATTACAACCAAATCATGAAAATGGAATGAATGGGTCTTAACAAATTCAATAGGAAAATCCACTCAATCATATCATATGTGCAAGATGCATAAGTGTACTCCTAACGAATGAACATAAAAAAATTGTCCTTAGGTGTAGAGTTTGTTTAATTTAGATGACATCGTATTAATCATATCAACAAATCAAAATATAAATGGTTTCCACACCAATAACGTCCAAAACTATGTAATTCTTTTTCATGACCTTCAAGTACGTGCAAACCGTTGAAAATTACATCCAAACTCCCTCATTAAAAGAGAATGCTTTTTATTTTTCTTATGAGGTGATGAAACTAAAAAATTATTGGCCCACTTTTGCCATAATTTTCTTTTTACTGCCTTTCAATTTTGTCGGGCTCTTTCAAACCTCATTAGACCCCGAATAATTTTTAATTCCTCACTTTTTTAAGTCCATTTAAACGGTGTCTTAAACGCAAAGGATGAATGAGTACCTTTCGTAGCCCTTCACCATTTTTCAAAACACACAATCTCACATATAGTTTAAAACATGCACTACATTTTTGTCAAGTTTTATCGCATTTTGTTTGTTTTATAGATATAATTGATATGGAAACACTCAACAAACATATGATATATAAGCACAAAAGTCAAACAAATCCATGCATGTGTGCAATAAAGGACAAATAGAATCAATCATGTAGGTAGTAATACTATATCATCTCAGAGACTCCTAACTTTATAAAGCACATGAATGACACAATATATTGTCTCAAAACACTATCAAACAGTCACATGGATATGGCATGAAGTTGTGGCTTAGTCATCCTAAATGACAATTCATATAAGGTGCAAACACAATACAAAGATCTTCTTGGATGGTTCGAAGTTTTATAAAATAGAAAATCTTTTTTGTATTTTTCAAACACTATTCAGAAATAACCCAGCAGTACCAATAACATATATTAGGAAGAAACGGGATTTACAAATAGAATTCCAAGGGTCATTCGAACGAGATGCATTCTCGTTTAAATGACAGGCGATCTCGCGAGAAGATTTCGTGCAAGATGCAATCTCGTTAGAACGATAAAACACAAATTTCCCATATTATTCAGAATGTCATGTCCTTGTGTCCAGTGGAAAAAAATAGTTTCTGGAAAGATAAACAGATCCAAAACAATGCTAAAACATAAAAAAATTAAAAACAAGATGCTAATAAAATACAAAAAAAATGGTACATACTAGCCATAGGCAAAGATGACATCATGTAAATCACCCTATGCTAGTAAACATGTCTAGACCTCAACGGGGAAGTGTGAAGCCTTGACCAAAAACATTACTTTCTCATGAATATGTGTAAATTATCTATCATTGTGTTCAAGAAAAGTATAATGAGTGGGTGCGTGCGAATGAGCATGTGTAGTGGCATAACGTGTCACAAAACCCAACTTGAAACAAAACTCCCTAAGGTGTCGTCTCTTTTTGGAATGGTGGAAAACATAAATCGACCTAGGAACACTTATCTCACAAAGCTCTAGGACGTGAAATCCTAACAGAGATGGGATGCCTAGGTGGATTGGGATGAGAATCACACGAATCAATCACCAAAGTGGGAATGGGATTGGGTGCAACAAAAGAAGTGGACGCACAGTCATGACCTTTTCCTACATTCGCACCATCTTTTCAACTTTCTTAGATGTGTTCTCTAAAGGGACTTTGACCTCCCGGGAACAGTTGAGATCACTCTTGAGTTGGGATACACGTGTCATCAGACTAGACATCGTGTCAATCCAGTCACACTTCTCCCTCCTTAACGCTTCTGTCTCTCTCTCCAAATCCAAAACCCAATGACCTAAATCCCTATTATATTTATTCATTTTCAAGTTCTTGGTGTACAAATCCCTAAAGATTTTTGGATATCTCTTTCACCTTATAGTTTCATCATTTTTCATGGATTATCTTTACTTTTTTTCGCGAGTTTATTAGTTTTTCGGTGACCACTTTTGGCTTTATTTTGGGGGTTACCAATCATCTTCTACAGTGAGCCAGTATTTTGTTCTTGGGTGTTCTTGAAGCCACTGGTTCATATTCCTTAATTTAAATCCTCTAGATCGTTGTGTCAATGTTGGTCAAATTCCCTAAATTGTTTGCACCTTTCAAATTTGTAATACCCCGAGATTTTTGGGACAATAATTTATTTATTTTTGGGTGAAATAAATATTATTTTAATTGGAGGAAAAAAATTAAATTGGCATTTGAGGCCAAAATTTGAAGATGTTAGAAATTGATTCGAATGACGATTTTGAGGGTGCGATTGTTTCTGGAAGGGTCGAGTTAGTCAAAATGGCTGTACTTGGGGCTTGTTTAGGTTCCGAAATATTTTTAAGTTCGTTTGGCTCGAATTAAAGTGACTGAGCCATTTAAAATGTGCATTATTCTTTAAAGTGGTGTATTTTGGAGATAAGGCTTCTTAATCCTAAGAGAGATTTAAATCTTATTACAGAGAAAGATAAAGAAAAAGAGATAGATAGAAGAAGAAAAGAAGAAGAGAAAGAGAAGAAAAGTGGTATTTGCAGCCAATACGCGATCTCGAGGACGAATCAGACTCAAAAAATTTGAGGCAAGTGATTAAACTTGCTAAATAATTGTCGTGTATTTATTATTTCATGATTTGTGGATAAAATTATGGATTTTGGGTTTAAAATATCAAAACCTAGATTTTGGGTAAAATCTTAGACTCGTTGTATATATAATAAATTTGAAGTTATAGATTGGTTGGGTTGAGTTATATTATGAATCTTGATGCTATATATATGTTTGGGTTGAAGAAAAATGGTTGCAAGATCATATATATGATTTTTGGGATTTTTGGCTTTCGAGAAAAATCTATTGTACTTGTAAACTCGACAGCATATTCGGGTATTTTATTCTTGTAAACTCTATTGCACTCCTTTATTAGTCTCTTTTATATCATTTGAGCATGTGCGTGCCTATTATCATATATAGTTGTTATGTCGTTGGTTAGTTGTTGCATGGTTGGTTTTAATAAAATGTTTTAAATAAAATTGATACCCTTTTTTGTGATAGTGGGTAGTTAGCCGTGTTTATTATTTTTAGAGTCGTTAGTAGATTCTAAGAATGATCCACTTAAGATTCCTAATTATTTTAGTATAGGGTTGGCCACCCATTATTATTTTAAGCTGGGTGTCAGAGATGGTATGAGAGAATCAGGTTTTAGTGACTTTAGGATCTGTGTGGGTTTACTTCGATAGTCCGTAAGCGTTCTTACTGTGGAGCCCTATTATTAGGATTCTTCTGTTCATACGTCCATATTTTCTTCTGTGATGAGAAAACATTTGAAAGGAGTTATGATACAATTTTTTTTGTTTCAGATGCCATCGAAAAGAGGTCGTTCAGACAGGGAAAATAAAGGGGCTGAGAGTATGAAACCCCAAATGCCTCAAAGGACTATTACAATATATGAAGTTGCCAGTATTGTGGTATAAGCAGTAACTCCTGCCATTTCTGCGATGGCGCATCAACCTGTAGTTCAAGAAGCCCAAACCCATTCAGGATCGTCTTTATGGGAAAGAGTGCGGGAAGATTTTAGTAAGGGCATCATCTAGAGCTTTTAGGGGGAGTTGATGTGATTGCTGTAAGTTGGTGGAAGAGTAGTATGCAAAGGCACCTTCGTATGGTTGAATGTAGTGAAGTGCAGAAGAAAATTCTAGCCACTTTTAAGTTAACGGGAGCATCTATCCAATGGTGGGAGTCTGTCACCACATCTGAACAGAGAGATACATTGCCTATAACATATTTTTGGGAACTTTTTTATCGAAGGTATTTTTGTTTCCCTATTCAGTAGGAGATGAGGAGGAAACTGATGGATGTGTTTCAAGGTAATTGAATGGTGGCCGAGTACGAATAAGAATTTACTCGATCGGAAAATTTAGTACCTGATGAGGTAAATACGAAAGAGAATCATATATCAAAGTTCATGCGAGGTTTAGATTGGAGAATTCGACAACATTTCTTAGGGAATGTGGCGTTAGTGACTTTCACCGAGGTAGTGAATGTGGCACAATTACAGTGTCATAAATATCATCTTCGTTTGCAAGGGGGTAATAACTTTAGAGATTCGGGTTCATCAAGTAGATCTGGAGAAGAGAATGTCAGTAATGCCAGTGGGTATAAGTCGGACTCTAGAGGGTCGCAACAACGTTATGTTCCTCAAGGTGGGAAGAGAGGATTTGTGGGTGGATGTATCTTTTGTAAGGAAATAGGTCATAAGAAGAAAGAGTGTCCTAAAAGAGGTAATTGACCACGTTTTGAGGAAGTTTTGGATGTGAAACCCTTACAACAGATTCGAGGCAATTTTAGGCCATAGGACTTTGAGTGGGAACCCATTGATGAAGAGAGGCAATCGGACTAGAGATGTATGATGTAAGTTATTTTCCTTTGTGAATAGGATTATGATATATTATGCTTTGGGAATATCATATGGGAGATAGTTATGAGAGGGTAGTGCTATAACCCTATTATGTATGGAATCACCTGAAAGGGAATGTTGAACAAGTGAGGCTCTTATATTATTATCTTTTGAGAGGATAGATTATTTTGTAATGTGCTCATAGGGAGCTATGACTTTGTTATGAATGTAAGAATTGTTGTAATGTGTTGAGTAGTAATGGTAAAGTTATTTGTTTTATAGTCGTGCTAGACTTATATATTTGTTATATTCCATCTATGGAAGAGCCTATTGTATGGCAATATATTAATATGATTTGAGAGATTATTACTGACGTAAGTCCGAATTTAGAGGATTATTATTGGGCAAGAGAAATTAGCTCATAATTATGTTAATTTTGAGAAGTATATATTATTACGAGTATGAGAATTGTTAAAACCTTGTGCCTTGAGCATAAGGTATTTTATTTAAATGTCGAAAGACATAAACTATTTTAAAATAAACTGTTTTCAAAATAAAACTTTTTATCGGCCTTTAGGCCATATCAAAATGATTTTCACAAAAATATTTTAAACTTTAGTCCCAATCTAACAAACTCTCAATCCCCGACGTCTCTACATATTAGTGTATTGGGAGGGTTCCTTATTTGGGTTTCTCTTACGAGACCTCCCCCACATGAAAGTAGCGAATGTTAGGAATTGAGAGGAGTTAAATCTTTGGACCTTTCAAAATTGTTATATTCTTAGTATGTTAGTATAATCTAATATATATATATATATATATATATAAATATATATATTTTGAGTTATTTGACTATTGAGGCAGGTGAAGCCTAATTATGTTTATACGAGTAGAGCTCAAATAAGGGTATATGGGAACCCTAATTGTTAAAATTGATTTTATATAAATTAAAATACATTTGTCATGAGAAGATAGAGGCTTGGGTATAGTGTTACTGAGGTTAAGTGTAGTAGGAACTAGTTGAGCTTGGGAGTATTAGCCTTAGCTTAATTTTGAGGAAGAAATTCTTATTAGTGGGGAAGTCTGTAATACCCCGAGATTTTTGGGACAATAATTCATTTATTTTTGGGAGAAATAAATATTATTTTAATTGGAGAAAAAAAATTAAATTGGCATTTGAGGTCAAAATTTGAAGATGTTAGAAATTGGTTCGAATGATGATTCTGAGGGTGAGGTTGTTTCCGAAAGGGTCGAGATAGTCGAACTGACTGTCCTTGGGGCTTGTTTAGGTTCCGAAATATTTTAATGTTCGTTTGGCTCAAATTAAAGTGACCGAGTCATTTAAAGTGTGTATTATCCTATAAAGTTATGTATTTTGGAGATAAGTCTTATTAAGCTTATGGGAGATTTAAATCTCATTAGAGAGAAAAAGAAAGAAAGAGAGAGACATAGAGAAAAAGAAAAGAAGAAGAAGGGAAAGAGGAGAAAAGTGGGATTTTCGGTCATTACGCGATCTGAAGGACGAATCAATCTTTACAAATTTGAGGCAAGTGATTAAACTTGCTAAATAATTGTTGTGTATCAATTATTTCATGATTTGTGTATAAAATTATTGATTTTGGGTTTAAAATGTCAAAACCTAGATTTTGGGTAAAATCTTAGATTTGTTGTATATATAATGGATTTGAAGTTATAGATTAGTTGGGTTGAGTTATATTATGAATCTTGATGTTATATATATGTTTGGGTTGAAGAAAAATGGTCGGAAGATGATATATATGATTTTTGGGATTTTTGGCATTTGAGAAAAATAGCCATTTTCGTAGCTTCTGGTAGGCCGAATCGAATCGGCCCCTTACCGAATTGATTCAAAAAGTTGCAGGTGCCCAGGTCTGAGTGACCGAATCGATTCATCCCCAACCCTAATCGATTCGTCTTGAGAAAAAATCCCAGGCCTTTTGGACCGAATCGATTCGCATGAGGGGCGAATCGATTCATACGGCCGAATCTATTCAGATTTGGTCTGAATCGATTCGGAAACAGGGCTGTTTTAGGGGAGTTCTTCTGGAGTGAGTTTTTTCTGGGATCATTTGAGTTTATCGATTGGGACTCTCTATATAAGTTATGAGAAGTGTGTTTTGGAGACTTTTAGCGAGTTTCCTTTATGAGGAATTATTGGAGTCATCTTGAATAATTCGAGAGAATATCGATTGGAAAGTATCGTAGCGACTAGTGGGGAAGCCCACTATCATTGAGATTTATACTTGGAGATATTTAGGGGTTTATACGGGAGAGTTAGAATGCAATCAATAATAATAGATTTTAGTATTAAATACCAAACGAGATAACTTCAAAGGTCGTTTGATTGTTTGAACCACATTATGGATTGAAAATACTAATGTTGATCAATGTGCATAGGGATATAGAGAATATCCTTAAAGTAAATAGAACTGAGGGACGATTCATATAAATTGAAGTGAGGTGTGAACTTCAAGTGAGAAGTAGTATAGTCTATACTAAGTGGGGAAGTTATATGAGTTATTGACGAATAGTATGTCGAGAGTAAAATATACTAAATAATGATATTATTTCATCTATGCCTAAGAGCGTAATAAGAGTATCTAAATAGTGTGATATATATACATTGTGTGATGGTATACCTTTATATGATGTGATGATGTATGTATATCTTGTGTGAATGATATATATATATATATATATATATATATATGTGTGTGTGTGTGTGTGTGTGTGTGTGTGTGAAGCATACCCCCTCTATGCTATTATGGGAAGTTGCGCGATGTGGGTGAGGCCCCTGGCTTGAGGAGCAGGGCGCCTATAGTCCCCAGGTCACAGCGTCCATTTATTAATGTGTGATTTTATTAGGGGTGAGACGTGGTGGGTATGTTTCGTCTCATTTTCGAGGAGGAACTATAACCTCTTCCCGTATGTTGTGATATGGGTTTTGCCAAGGCAGTGTGAGATTTCGACCATTGGTACCTAGGATGATATGTGAGTGATTCCCTAGTAGATGATAGCATTGAGAACTTGCATCCTCAAGTTATAGCTCGCTAGAAAGGTTATAATTATACATGTGTGAATAGTATATATATTGTATATGATTATGTGATATCATATTTGTCTTTAAAGTAAAGAGACATAAGAAGATTTCTTGAATCTCATTCCGGGATATTTTATGAGTAGATATATTACTTTGGATATCGAGGGCATAATGGACCTCATAGACAAACATTTCTAAGGAGTAGTGTATCGGGGGGTTCCTTGTTTGGATTTTGCTTGCGAGATGTCCCACGCACAAAACACAGTGCAATGTTGGGCGTGAGAAGAAGTTAGTCCTTTGTACAACTTGACCTCACTGGGCACTGTGGTGGTGAACCAACACTCCCCCTGAGAGGAGGTATTTCACCATTGAAAGAGACCCACTAAGGTTACCAAGCTCACCAGTATTTTCTTCAGTTCAACTTTTCATAGCTCAAGCACATGCCACCTGAGATGCCACCACCACCACTTCCCCCGCCGGATGAGGGGGGAAGACCCAATTCCAGTCAGCCGCCGCCTCAGTCTGAGATGGTTGATGTGGCGGCAACCCTAAAGTCTCTGGAAGCAAGCCAGCGGATGATGCAAGAGCAGTTCACAGCTCTAAGCCAGAACATACTAAGAGCACCAAGGGTTTCACCTGAGATGATTACTCCGGCAGCAGCTCCAGGGCAGCATGAGGCCAGGGGACCACCCCAGGAACCACGCAAAGACCTGCCACCCCCTCAGTGGCGTAGGGATGTTGCTGACCCCCGGCGTCTACGCCTGGGGAGGCAAGAAAACCCTTGCCCTGAGGATAGGTATGGAGATCTGGAGGGAGAGGAGGCTCCTATAGAGTGCTAGGAACCTTACGGGTTCTCCAACAATACTGTGCGACCCCTCCAGGACAGTAGGGGAAAGTGCGGGAGACCAAACCCTGATGATCGCCCAAGAGGCTCTGCTTTTGATCGCTTGAGCAGGGGGTCGGCAACATCCCTACGCCACTGAGGGGGTGGCAGGTCATTCATAAGCCATTCAGGGTAAATGACCTCCCTGATGAAGTCACCCTTCTCCAACTTCTTCACCTCTTCTCGAATGACATCATACTTCTCTCGAGAGTAGACTTTCCTTCTTTGCCTGATTGGATTTGCATCCTCGCCCATGTTGAGATTGTGGCAAAGGACCTTTTACTTAATTCTTAGAATATCCTGATGGCTCTAAGCGAAGATACTCTATCTCTTTTGTAACATCTTGATCATCTTCTCTTTGATAGCTTTCTTTAGGGATTTACCGTTTTGGTTTATTTTTTATGGCTAGTCCTCATTTGGGAAGATGGATTCTACCTCCTCAACAGCCTCTCCATTCTTTAGCCTCTTTTTATCTATAGGGTCCTATGACACCCCACCTAATAAAATACAGAGTGATCTATCCTATATCAAATTAAAGAAGGAATCTCATTTGGTTCATTCTTAGCATCACTGTCGAAAAACTTTTTAAAACTTACTAACCACCTAGTATTCAAAAAGATGGTGGCAAATTTTATCTTTATTAATCCAAGAAAAATAAATGCGAACTTAAAATAAAACATCCAATGCTAATAGAATTAATCATCACATAGAATAGTTAAAGTCTTGCCGAGTAAACCACCGGCTAAAATTCAAAACTAAACCAAAGTAACAGAGAGTAAAAAATCTCATACAATTTGAAAAGAAACTAAATAGAACTGTGAGGAATATGCTCGAAATAGACTGGTATGAAACTCCCAAACCCCTATATAAAATAATTATAACCCATAATATCTAAAGATTAAAAGAAATAATACCGAAAAACCCTAAAATTTATGGAAGTAAATATGCTAGCAAACCTAAAATTTGCGAGGAAAAACTACCAAAAACCTTAAATTCCTTAGCCAAATCCAATAACCTTAAAACCAATATACCCAAAGGAATAAATCAACAAATCATATGATAAAAAATCATCATGACACTCATAAAATTGAAGAGAGAGATTATGTGTTTATGTCGGAGGGATCGACAATATCAAAACTAAACATAGAAAACATATAAATAAATAAATTATCTAGATTTAAAACACTAATAAATGGGATATACAGCAAAAAAGGAACATGTTCTTGTACCTGCTTCGTGCATCGTGGATGCTGATAGATGTTGATGAAAGAGGTTTCCGATGATGAAAGAGGGTTTCAGAGAGAGAATGGAGCATATAGTTAGAGAGAGGGAGGATCAGGTGATAATATGGTGTGTGTATAAGTGTAGTTAGCAAGGCATGCTGTTTTCATAGCTTTTTTAAGTAGGAGAGAGCTGATGTAAAATACTTGGGTGGGATATTGAATTGACGGGAGTAGTAGTAGCCATTTATTTTCAGGGAAGAATCCTGGACTTTATTATGCTCGTACTTTTTTAGAATTCAAAAACTTTCCTACTATATTATATGGATATACATACATACACACGTAATTACATAATACTTTTTGTATAAATTCTTTTAATTCAACTTAAAATACATAACTTAATTAACACGTGTAATGCGGTGTACAATATTTTTTGTTTTTTTCTCCTTAACCTAAATTAAATTAAAATAGCGTATTTAATTTAATTCCATGAATTTCTCGTAACACGACATTATTAATTCAATAAAATCTTTCGTTACAATATGAGGAGTTAGGTGATAATTTTTCACATAGTGATGGTAAGATGTGATAGTTGTGTGAACGGTCCCATTAGAAATTTGTAGGCATGTGTATATGTTGGATAAGGAATGAGACTCACCATTGGATCGAGAATGGAGACCATGGTTGGGAGAACCATGACTGTGATTAGAGGTAGCACCACATTGTGTAATATTAGAGGAAGAAGATTCATTGATAGAAGATTCAACTCTAGAAAATAACAGATGTAGGGAGGAAATTGAATCATCATTAATTAATTCATCCATGAGCAGAATAATATGAAGTTTAGAAAATGAAATAGGTTTGGGGCTGGCCTAATGTGTATGTGACAAGATCTTCAAAATCATTCTAAAGACTTTTGAAAATATAAATCTTAAATGGTCACTGCCAAGAGGTCATCTTGCCGTCGCAAGTTCATTGACATAAAAGTTGTCTTATTGAAAAAACTTAGTATAGCAACCCATATATTTTAACATTAGAGTTGATCACTTCCTATCATTAAAATATACAACTTTTTAAGATAATTTAAGTATCATTCTTAGCCCATATGGAAAAAATGAATAAAGTGACAAGAAAATAATAGGATATTTTAAACCTCAAATAGTTAACTAATAAATTTCATAATCAACTAAATCATAATGAGATATAGATCTACAACTATAATACAATTGTCAAAATATTTCAACTTCTAGTCTTGCTACAAAAATTCAACTCAATTGAAATATAAAATATACAAATCAATTGGGTATTTTACCATTCGTCGTGGTAATCCCTATCGCACCAAAATAACATTCGTCAAGCCAACTTGGCACCACGTCAGGATAGCACGATAGGGACAAACAATGTTTAGCATGGCGTACAAATAAAATAGTTCCCCAACATCATGCACATGTGCGAGCATTCTCTCTTGGCACACACAATACCACTTCCATTTAACCACCTCATTTTAGTCGATATCATTATCATCTTATACCCATCCATATTCCACATTTATCTCATCACTTTTTGTAATATTATTATATTCGATTGACCCCACCCTTCAAGTCATTCTCAACTAGTCCTTAAACTAATTGTTACATTATTTAATTCACATGTAAAGTAATCTTTAAACACTCATGAGGGAATATATTATATGGGATAATACATTATTGTAAAAATTATAATAAAAGAGTTATCATATTTATGAGGCTCCTAAAGTACTCACTCCTATGCATCTCCAACCTCTATGTATAGGACGTCTCATAAATAAAATCCAAATAAGGAATCCCGCCCCCCCCCACCCCCCCCCCCCCCCCAATACATTGATTCTACATAAGGGTGTCTTTAAGATACGCACTTAGTTAATGAATTATAAGTGTGAATTAATTTTAAGATTAATTGAATTTGAACAATCGATTTCTATTTTCAACCACAACCACCACTACAAACCAACACAAGCTAACAAATTTATCCCATAGTCCTAACCAAACTAATCAAGTATTTGGATTGCAACAATATAAGAAAAGTAATAAGTGGCTTAGATAAATTTGAAATGTAATTAGATCCAATTATTAATTACGAAGAGAAAAAATCACTTAAGGGGTTTGAATTACCATTAAAGATTATAAAGATAGGGCGATTCAGTATTCATGTATTTACAGAAGGAAATAAAATCTAATCATGAAACATCGTGCTTCGACTTCAATTAATTAGGTATTTATAGTTATAGGTACCACTCATCAAACTCAATAAAATTAAATATAAACTCTATAATTCTATTTTAATACATTTTAAGTTTAAATTCTTATAAATTTACTTTAGATTCATAAACTAAATAATAGTGTTTATCTGAATTCCCATTTAATTATATAATTTTCATCTAATTAAATCATGATTAATTTCCTTTAAATTTATGGGGTATTACACTTAGAAATTGGCATTTTTTAAGATAAATTTTGAAAATTAATATGAAGATGGAGGACATGAGTGATTGAAGGAGAGACGAGAGAGGATTCGAGGCACTCTCTCGATCGAGAGGTGCTGGGTTCGAAACCTCTTTGTGATCCCTTGAGCCATTTTTATCTATCCATTGGTAGCATTTTGCAATGGCGAGGGTCACAAAATCTTTGCTTACATAGCTTATCTTTGTACTTTATGTGTGTGTAAGGGCGGGGAAACACTTTAGAACTACACCTTAGAAAAACTAAAGGCAAGGTAGATATGGAGGAAATCCATCGATTTGACATGGGAGGTGAGGTTGTGGGAATAAGAGCCAGCTAAGAGGATAAAGAGGTGGGCATCCAAGATGGAGAAGAAAAAATAAAATGTAGAGATTCTGATAAAAAATTAACTCACTGTAAATTAATAAATACAAATACTCATCTCACAATGTTAAGGGGATAAATGATCTTTGTTTATATTATTGATATTGTTAAAATTGATAAGATGGTTCTAACACAATGTATATAAGATATATATGTTAGGACAAAAATTCTTAACATATTCTTAACCTACATATTAGATTATCAAGAATACATAAAATGTTGGAACCATGTACATGAATCAATATGAGGGAATAAGACTTGGGGGTTAGAGGTCTTCCACAAACTAATCCGTCTCTCTATGTGTTCTCTCTCAATGATGGGAAATAAGGAGGATAGTGTTTTGAATGAATTAGCCTTGGGGACCAGAACCCTTCTTTATATAAGCATCTAATTGAACCCCATAAATTCTAATCAGGTGACTCTTGGATAATCACACATCATGCAGCCCATCGTTATTTTAGATGTTTTAGAGGCCTCTACTAATTAGATCATTTAATTAACCCAATTAGAATACAAGACTAAATAAAATGGCTAATTAATAGGTAAGCCCGCATTAGAATATTAAAAAAAATATTCTACCAATCTCCCACTTGGGCTACATATTAATTCCGAATGCAATTATATTTTATAACCTTAGGTGCACAAAATATTTACTATCTATTCTTAAAACATCTTCTGAATGAATTTAGTCGATATCGTATACCAGTATGACACCAAAGCGACCTTTTTTACATTTATTTTACAACTTGATCAATTAATGACCACCATACCAAATACATTTAATGACATAGATTAAGTATGGATGTGTGGCTAGAAGTTACATGCAATGTGATCTCAGGAATGACTATTTTCAATTGGTCCTTACTTTATTCCGTATTGAGATCAAACCTTAATCTTTCAAATCTTATGTTATACCATAATTAAAAGACAACACATGCAGAGTAAACAACAAAATAAAAATAGCATTAACTTTATTTTGCAGAAAACTGAAACGTACATTAAGTATCTCAATAGTGTCAAAGGAAAGAACATTATAACAATAGAAGAATATCACTAAAAATTTATATCATCAAATAACACAACACCCATATGTGCAGTGTTCTCATGAAAGACCTTGGGTGGTAAGCCTTTACTAAGGGGATTCACGATCATCGAGTTTGTTCCTATATGTTAAATAGACACTATCTTACTCTAAACTCTTTACTTAATAATAAGAAATTAATGTCTATGCTCTTAGACTTTGACGAGCTTCTATTGTTATTTGAATATACAATTGTTGAATTATTGTCACAATATATCTTTAGTAGTGTTTCAACACTACCCATAATGCGCAACCTAGTGAAAGAAATTTATAGCCATACCGCATGATTTATTGCCTTATAATAAGCCATGAACTTTGCTTCCATAGTGAAAGGTGCAATGAGTGACTGCTCAACAAGCCTCCTAGAAATAACACCTCCCAAAAGCATATAGATAGAGCCAAAAGTGGATCTCTTAGTGTCCTGGAAACCTCTAAGATCGGCATCAGAATACCTAATGATCTCTAGATTATTTGACTTTCGATAGATGATCAGGTAATCTTTTGTTCTCTATAAATACCTCATAACCAGTTTGGTTGTTTTCCAATGATCCATCACAGGGTTACTTAAATATCTTCCCAACAAACCCACTATGTACGCGAAACCTAGATACATACATACTTTAGCATACATAAGACTCCCTACATCTGAAGCGTGAGGAAATTTTTTAATTTCTTTGCTTTTAGTCTCATTCTTGAGGCATTGACAGAGACTAAACTTGTTTCCCTTAGCAATGTGAGTATTTTCTTATGGATAATATTTCATGCCAAGTCTAACGAGTACCTTCTCCATATAGATCTTTTGTGATAACCCAAAATCGAAAGCGATCTCAATATATCTTAATTCCTAAAATAAAAAAGGCATCACCTAAATCTTTAATTTCAAAATTATTAGTCAGAAATCTCTTGGTTTTGTACAATAATCATATATCTATGCTAGCCAGTCATTCATCATCAACATAGAGCATAGTGAGGATAAATTTACTCCCATTGAACGTATGATATATACAGTCATCAACTGCATTAACCTCAAAATCATATGAGACAAAGACTTGATGAAACTTATGATACCATTGATGGGAAATTATTTGAGACAAAAGATGGATTTATAAACTTTGGATCACTCGAGAAAAAGTCTTCTGGATGCACCATATATATGGTTTTCTTAATGTTACCATTGAGAAAAGTCATTTTAACATCAATCTGATCTATCTCTAAAATAGAATGAGCAATAAGTTCCATTATTGTCCTGAAGGAGTCTTTAGAGGGGGCTTGAAGGTAATCCCTAGATTAGGGATAATAGTCCCATTAGCAACAGTGTTTGTGATTAAGAAACTGAGGTAGCTCAAGCGTGGCAAATAACAAAGGTAGCTCAAGCGTGACAACTCAACGAGGTGGCTTAGCGTGGCAACTCATACTTTACCTTATTGTGTTAGTCATATTGTATCTTTGTTTATATTTACTATGAGTTATAACGGTTGTAATGTTGTAACGAGAATAATAATGAGTTTTAGTGTAAGGGCAAACGGTACTCGCGAGAGACCAGCCTTTGCAGGGCCTGGGAGAGCTTACATGCTCTATCGAATGACCTCGTCATGGTAACTTTAAAAGGGAATTGGTTTGGAGGATTGAGAAGTGAGGAACCATTGGGGCTTGTCCTGACCATCTTAGATACACCTGGTAAAACACCAAGGGACCCCGTCTTTGGAACCACGGGCGAAGCAGCTTGGAGTTCCACCGGGCATTGAGTTGTGAACCAAACAACCCTCTACTTAATGTCACATCTATTGTATGTGATGCCACTAGCCAGGAAAATAATGTCAAACCTGCATTTGAGTAAACCATCGTAGTATTTGGGGATGTCAGGCAGTTGGTGAGCCCCGTTTATGACAACAACCCCCTGACACACAGTGGTTAGGCAAAAGGCATGTCTTGGCATTTAATATTTATGACGTGGAGACAACTAGTACATCAAGCATTTAATGTTATGATATAAAGTATGAGGGATGTCTTTCATAGTCTTTAATGACTGAGTTGCCTAGGGGGTGGTATGGGGGGCTATTTAAGGACCCCAACCACCTTTGAGGAGGGGATGATCTTTGGAGAGTTCAGAAGTTATTGCTAGAGGGAATATACATCAGAGAGATTTATTACAAAACCAGAGAGTTTACTCGCTCACCATTGTTATTTATTACGAAGATTTTAATACTTGACCGAGATTCTTGAGGGTGTTTATTATGTTTACCTTCCTACCAAGGTGTATAGAGGGTGCTTACTTCTCTCTCCCTCTAGATAAGTTACTTCTAAATTGTGCAATACCTTCTGAGTTATACACGAGAGATTTGTGAGTTTAAGCTGAGTTTTATCTTCATTAGGTTTTTTTTTGCATTTTCTATCATTAATCCGAAGTCTTGGCCAATTAACTTATCATTACCATACTCAAAAGGGGTTACGCCTCCATCTTATCTAAAATTAGAGAGAAAGTATCTTTGTATGTAATGCCTTCCTTATGAGTGAAAACCTTTGCGACTTGAACCTGTTTATATATCTAGACATTTCCCTTAGAATCCCGTTTGGTTTTAAATATCCATTTATAACCAATGCGCTTCTCACCTTCAAGCAACATGATAAGATTCCAAACATCATTATCTCTCATGGATTTTATCTCATCATTCATGACATCAATCAACTTTTGATAGTTTGCACTTTGCTTGACATGTTGGAAGTTGATTGAATCATCTTTTGTTGACCTTATGTCAAACTTATGAACTTGAAGAAACACAATGTACTCAGTTGAAATTGTAATTCTACTTTATCTAGTGGATCGCCTCAGTGGAACTTCCTCACGAGGTGATTGAGTTAAATCTTTAGGAGCAACAACACTACACCAAAACTGGGCTAATAGTCATGGACTTTATCCCGGACCAGGCAGGGTGGTTCGTGGATTTTATTCGTGACCAATTAAAGTGGTCACGACCAAAATCCCTGACCCAGATTCTGGTCACGGATCCCTCATAGTCATAGATGTGGTCACGGTCCACAACCCAGACCCTAACTGTATGTGCGGTCATGGCCAAAATCCATGACCACATCCAGATTAAGAAACCATATGGTCACGAACTTGCACTGTGATCAGAAATCTGTTCCATTCATATTTTTCACGGCTTAAGACCGTGACTAGTCCTTTATGCTTTCCATACTTGTCACAGTTAAGGGTTATAACTAAACTTAATTTATGTACGATATTGTAACAGCTCAAAGTCGTGACCATCCTTGATGTGCATAAAATATTATCACGGCTTAAGGCCGTGACCAACCTTGTTGTGCATAAAATATTGTCACAGCTCTTCGTCGTGACTATACTTACTGTGTATGAAATATTGTCACGGATTTAAGACGTGAATAGTTTTAATAATAATAATAATAAAAAATCCACTAATATGGATTCTAATCGGTCAGTTGCTGTAAGTTCTCCTTGGGTGACCTCGAGGAGGTCCTGTGCTCTCATATTGGGGGTCTCGTGCTCTCAAATCGAGGGGACCCGTGACCACGCGGTAACGAGACCCGTGTGGGCATTCTGAAATATAGGTCGTCCTTTGAAATCGAGGGTCCCGTGGCCACGCAGTTGGTTCATGTGGGCTACTTTGGTCCCATGCAAGGTGTTGGCACCGTTCACGGGGCCATTTTGGGGGCGCTCACAGGGTCGTTTCGGGGGTGCTAACGGGTTTTGCCCCCCGACGATACCTTTTCAAGCCTAAGTGTGGGAATTCTGAAATATGGATTTTGATCTCAAACCGAAGGTTCCTTGGCCACACGATCAACTCCTGCTGGCTACGTTGGTCCCGTGCGAGGTGCTGGCACCACTTACGGGGCCTTTTGGGGGTGCTAAGGGGTTTCGCCCCCCGACGAGAGCTTTTCAAGCCTAAGTGTGGTCATTTTGAAATATGGGTCGTGCTCTCAAATCGGGGGTCCCTTGGCCATGCGGTCTGCACGTGTGGGCTATGTTTGTCCCGTGCGAGGTGTTAGCACCACTCACTAGGCCGTTTGTGGGCGCTAAGGGGTTTCGCCCCCCAACGACACCTTTTCAAGCCTAAGTGTGGGCATTCTGAAATATGGGTTATGCTCTCAAATCGGGGGTCACATGACCACGTGATCGGCTCGTGTTGTCTAAGTTGGTCCCTTGTAAGGTGTTGGCACCGCTCACTAGGCCTTTTGAGGGGCCCTAAGGGATTTCGCCCCCCGACGGCACCTTTTCAAGCTTAAGTGTGATCATTCTGAAATATGGGTTGTGCTCTAAAATCGGGGGTCCCGTGGCCACGCGATCGGCTCATGAGGGCTATGTTGGTTTCGTGCAAGGTGTTGGCACTGCAAATGGGGCCGTTTGGTGGGTGCTAATGGGTTTCTCTCCTCGATAGCACCTTTTCAAGCCTAAGTGTGAGAATTCTAAAATATGGGTCATACTCTCAAACCGGGAGTCGCTTGGCCACACGGTCGGCTTTTGCGGGATACGTTTGTCAGGTACGAGGTTCTGGCACCACTCATGGGGCCGTTTGGGGAGCGCTAAGGGGTTTCGCTCCTTGATGACACCTTTTCAGGCCTAAGTGTGGGCATTCTAAAATATGGGTCGTGCTTTCAAAATGGGGGGTCCATGGCGATGCAGTCGGCTCGTACGGGCTACATTGGTCCCGTGCGAGGTGTTGGCATCGCTCACGGGGCCGTTTGGGGGGGTACTAAGGGGTTCTCCCCCTCCCCCCCCCCGATGGCACTTTTTCAATCCTAAGTGTGGGCATTTTGAAAAATAGGTCGTGCTCTCAAATCGGGTGTCCCTTGGCCAAGCGATCGGTTCGTGCGGGCTATGTTGGTCCTGTCTGAGGTGTTGGTGCCGCTCACGGGGCCGTTTGGGGGTCACTAAGGGGTTTCACCCCCCGATGGAACCTTTTCAAGCCTAAGCGTGGGCATTCTGAAATATGAGACGTGCTCTCAATTCAGGGGTCCCGTGACTATGTGATCGGATCCTACTACCTAGACCAACAAAATCCATAAAATTAAAACGGTCCTATAGTTTTTTAATGGAGAGGTATTTTTTTATATTTCTGCCCCAAACTTAAACTAACAATATCCATAAAATTAAAATTTGCCCTAGTTTGAAAACTAAACCAACAATATCCATTAAATTAAAATTCTCCCTAGTTTTAAACTTAAACCAACATTAATCATATATATGTATTTTTTCTAGAATACAAGAATAATACACAATGATAATTTATACACACATACGTACTCAATTCACACACGTATACACACACACAGACAAAAATACACACGTATACACACACACACATAAATACACATAAAAATACACGAACACAATGAAATAAATAACAAGGTTTTGGAAATACACACACACAATGAAATCATTAATAAGGGTATGAGATTATATACACACGTATACACACACAGAGAGAGAAATACACACATGTATACACACACACATATATATATACACACAGAGAGAGAGAAATACACATACGTATACACACACACACACATATACACACACATATAAATACACACTGAAATCCACACAGAAATACGTAAATACAATGAAATAACTTGGGTTTGGATTTCCTTTAGAGATTGAGAGAATGACGGAAATGAAATCGCCAGAGAGAGGGAGGGAAATCGCTGAAGAGAGGGAGGGAAAAGTGTTTAGAAGTTTTCGAGGGAAATGTAAACATGTTCTGTGTTTTTTAAGTATAAATACCATGGTCACGACTTAGGCCCGTGACTCCATGACGTGACCCCTTTATTTTTAACACGTCAGCGTGGTAACAAGAACATGGTCACGGTCAAAATTCGTGACTCAATCCTCACAATGGTCATAGTCCTAAGCCGTGACTATAGTGGTGTGTATTTGGGCACCTGGTCACGGTCATAAGACGTGACCCCATCCATGACCACACTTGGCAGGAAACTTGGCGCCATAATGGTCACGGTTGTAAGTCGTGACCCATGAGAGTCAAGGTTAAGGGTCGTGACCACTACTAGTCGATCCATGACACATTGGGTCTTGGAATTGGTCATGCTTTTTTATTATAGTCACAACTTTGGGCTGTGACCATTCGGTCAGGGCTGTTGGTCGTGACCCATTCTCGATTTTTGGTGTAATGTAATTTGATTCTGAGTGGGGAAGTCCTCATTGTTATCTTCTTAAAAAATGTTCGGAATATGAATTAATTCCTCTTCGAAGACAACATTATTATTCTTAATCATATCTTCACCCTCAAACTCATCATCCTCAAGAAATCTCGCATTTTTTGTCTCAAAAAAGGATATAGTTGAGGGATCATAGAACTTGAAACCCATCGACCATTTACTGTACCCAACAAAATAACATCTAATGGTTTTTTTGTCTAGTTTCTTTTCATTTGGCCTGTAAAGCCTTCCTTCACTTGGACATCCCCAACTGTGTAAATGCTTATTATTATTATTATTATTATTATTATTATTATTATTATTATTATTATTATTATTATTATTATTATTATTATTATTATTATTATTATTATTATTATTATTACTACTACTACTACTACTACTACTAGTATAGTTATTATTATTGTTATTATTACTATTATTATTGTTATTGTAATTATTATTATTATTATTATTATTATTATTATTATTATTATTATTATTATTATTATTATTATTATTATTATTATTATTATTATTATTATTATTAGTGTTGTTGTTGTGGTCGTTGTTGTTGTTGTTGTTGTTATTACTTTTATTATTATTATTATTATTATTATTATTATTATTATTATTATTATTATTATTATTATTATCAATATTATTATAACTATTATTACTACTACTACTACTACTACTACTACTACTACTACTATTATTATTAGTGTGGGTACCCGAAATTAGAATAATGGACCTAGATGAGTAGACCAAATGTAGCGGCCCAAAGTCTAGACCCCCCATATCTTAATCGATTATGATTTAGTATTCTCCCATGTTCCCATTAAGAGGGGTTCTAGGAGAAGATGGAAAAAGTGAGGGAATCCAACACCCCCACTCCATGAAAATGAACATGTATATAATAAACCCTAGGTCCGAGGCATAGGACACACTGTATTCTCTGTAATCACTCTCCGGAGTATATAAAAATAATACTGACTGCACCACCATGGACGTAGGCACCTTTGATGAACCACGTACATCTCTTGTTGTGTGATTGGCATTTTGTATTCCTTATTTAGTTTGGTGATTGTGCTTCTCGTATCTCTTTGTGTTGAATAATAATTGTCATCACAATTGGCGCCGTCTGTGGGAAATGTTTATCTTTCCTAAGAAAGCCCACACCCAAAAGGGAGTTCGCAATGTCTGGTCACAGTAGTAATGATCCCCAGGCAGGAGATATCCAAGAACCACCTGCTTCTCACAGGATAAGATCCGAAGATCGACGTTTAGATAAGAGGGCTCGCTTATAAGGCAAGCCTCAGAAGAAAGCCAAGGACACGTGAGCTCCACATAGATATCCAGGTTGATTGATGCATATGAGGTGAGGCTCCACGAGCAGAGGGAGTCTTCTCGCAAGCATGAAGACGAGAATGTTTGCCTCAAAAGAAGATTAGGAAGAATGGAGAGAGAACTCCATCATGGTACCAAAAGACGACCATACCTCACTCCTAGCCCTGAGGCGAGCAAGTCTCGCAGTCGAGGAAGGAACCCCAGGTGAGGATCCCAGAAAGCTGAAGAAAATGAGTCAAAGGACGACCTGCTCGAGCAACTGCGACTAGCTCGCAATCACATGAGCCCAGATCGTAGCAATGAAAACATATGAAGTTTGGTCCGAAGGGAGATGGACTAACACCCTACACATCACGGCACCAGATCGACCCGAGAACTCGCTAGGCGAGCTCTCAAAACTCATATGAAATCACCTTTCTCAAGGGAAATTGAAGAAAAGGAAGCCCCCAAGAAGTTTGATATTCCAATGATCCTCTGGAACCATTGAGATGCACTAATGTGCCGAATATTTCCCTCAAGCCTACATGACGTGGCGCAGAAATGGTTCGAAAGGCTCCCCCACCGGTCCATCAGGAGTTTCAAATCCCTGGCCTAGATCTTTACGTCACGATTCATTACTAGTATCTCCCATCCCAAAAGGATGGATGATTTGCTGACAATGAGAAAGATGCCTCAAGAGACCCTCTGAGACTACGTGAAAAGGTACTGGGAATTGTTCAACGAGGTCGAGGAATGTTCGGAGCAAGTGGCAGTGGCCTCTTTCAAAATTGGGCTACCCAGCTCCTCCCTTCTCACTACACCAAAAAAAGTAATTTGGCACACCCTGATGTTAAAAATCTGGCACAGTTTTAAACAGTGCCAGATTCTGGGACGGTTTAAAGACAATCTGGCACACTTTAAAACAGTGCCAAAATTTGTCACTGTTTTAAAGTGTGCCAAAATTGAGTACACTTGATTAAAATATAAAAGACCCAAAAAAAATTATTATGTTTAGTTTCCCTCTTCTCTTTCCTCTCTCATCTTTCAATCTCCCGCTCCCCGACTCTCTCCCTCCCCTCACCCGCTTACCATCTCCAGCCGGTCTGTACCTCCAGCCACCATCGCCGCCTACTGGTAATCTCCCTCACCCCTACCCCTCCTCCCCCACTACTGGTGATCTAAAAAACAAACCCTATCGTGGCCCGTCTCAATCTAACTCATCGCCTATCATTTATCTACCCCTCCCACGCTACCTCCCTCTCCGGTTGCTACCACTTCCTTCCAATCTTCGAAATCCAAGGCTTCCTCCACCGTATCTGCACCGGTCACCACCAGGTATGAAATCCCACGCTCGAAAATTCCACACACCTGATGTTTGAGATGTTAAATGTTTGTATTAACATCAGGCACGAAATTGTCAGATTATTATGTCTACATAGTTCAATTTCCATACTTCATCACTGATTACTCCTCTTTTTCCTTTGTTGATCATAAAATTAGGCCTTCATTTTTTTTGCCCAATCTTCCTCTTGATCTGAAAATATGGGATGATTTAGGGCATCATTTTTATTTCGATTAAGATCTGTTTAGATTTGTTTACAGGTATGATTCTGATTTTAATTGTTTGGGTTTCTTATTTATTTTTCTTTGTAGGTGACCTAATTTAAGTCATTATTTCCCACAGAAGTATATGAGTTTAGTTTTATTTGTGTCATTATTTTTATAATGCATGTGATTGATGTTAAATAATGTGTATATGCATATGTGTACCACTTTTTAAATAATGTGTATTATTTTGTTTTATTCCCAAAGCAAGCCAATGTACACTGCCTTTATTGATACACCATATACTTGGTTTCTTAAATTAGCTAAAGCTTGATGGTCTATGAATCACATTTACTCTCTGAAATATGATGGAGTTTTAATTAAATGACTCTGCTCAGTTTGAAGATTATTGTAAACAATTTTTCCTCTCTCTATACTCTCCTAAAATTAGAGGATTAATACCAATTTATTTGTTAGGGTAATTATACCAATGGCGTCTTCTCTTGAAAATGAGATGTTAGTGGCCTACATGAATGGTAGAATGTTGAATGAAATGGGATTAGATTGTGTAGAAATACTATTGTTCTTGGAAACAATATTGGTTGTTTTAATGAATTTCAGATGAATATGGCAAAACACCAGTTGTTGAAGGATCTACCGGAATAGACGAATCTATGGAGGTGGTCATGTTGATCCTAACAGGGGTCGAAGATTCGAGATATATGACATGGATACGAAATATTACACGAGATTATTTCAAAGATCCTATATTTGCTAAGGCTGATTTGAGGTTTGCTTTAATCTTCAAAGATCGTATATTAGCATTTTTTTTTACTTTTCGCATTTTGTCTTCACACTTACAAACTGAGTAAGGCCTGTTACTTCTAACATAATAAAATTATGATTTCAAATTCAATTTCCCATCTTCAGTAACTGACCACTACTTTTATTCAATTCATGAGATTTAATGTTTCGTTTGGGGAAGTATTATTAATTGTTACAAAAGGCATGTATGGTTCTTGGAAGTCACTTATTCATTTGTCTTCGTTTAGTCATAATCTATGGGGTGTATTCAAATAGGGGGTTCCCATAGATTGGTTTCATTTCCAGGCTCCAATCCAATACCCTCAGGTGTCCCATGGAGCACTCGCGAAACGCTTGATTCATCGAGCACTCCATCTGCCTGAGCTAGGTGGAATGTAGCGCATGTGACTTGCTTGTAAATGTTGAGCAAGTGGTACTTTGTTTACGCAGAGGATAGCGAGTGGACTTAAGCCTATTCTACATAAACACTTTAGATTGTTTGGACATAACTAAATCGGTAAGTGAACTAGTAAGGAAGAATGTTACAATTAACATAGACAATAATGCTTGGAGGTCTCAAATTTTACTTGGATGTATACCTTAGAGAAAGACATATTAGTTTGTGATGTATGAATCCCAAGTATAATTGAATGACAAAGCATAATACATATCGCTAACCTCAAGTAATTGGAACAAAGATTTATGCACTGGATTGTTGGGCACTGTTAATTGCTCGAGGCATTTGCTACCTTTATTGCACTAGATATACATTATTCACATACATATGCGCTATTTTCTAATTCTTAGGAGTATTGATGCTTATCTATTCTTAGTTATTTTTTTTCTTGATATTGCAGGTAGAGCTGAAGTGTGGTGTCTAATGATGGAGTAGTTCTTCTCTGAATATTTGAAGAGAGAAAATTCTAAGAAGAAGTAGGTCAGTTGGTTGAAAATTGTACTTCCCCTCCCTCTCTACCTCCCTCCCTCCCTCGTTGCCTCCCTCTCTGCCTCCCTCCCTCGCTGCCTCCATCAGGTCATATATGCATATATGGTGCATATATGCAAGCATATATGCATATATCTGCATATATACACATATATGCTGCATATATGAATATATATATGCATATATGCTGCATATATGCACATATATGCATATATGCTGAATATATGCACATATATGCATATATCTGCATTATATGCAACATATATCTGCATATATGCTTGCATATATGCACATATATTCATATATCTGCATATATGGTGCATATATGATTGCATATATGGGTGGGGAGTGGGGTGGGTTGAATTTGACAATTCTAAGAAGAAGTAGGTCAGTTGGTTGAAAATTCTACTGCCCCTCCCTCCCTCCCTCGCTGCCTCCCTCTCTGCCTCCATCAGGTCATATATGCATATATGCAGCATATATGCAGATATGATTGCATATATGCAGCATATATGCATATATCTGCATATATGGTGCATATATACTGCATCATATGCAACATATATGCAACATATATCTGCATATATGCACATATATGCATATATCTTCATAAATGCACATATATGCATATATCTGCACATATATGCATATATGATTGCATATATGGGTGGGGAATGGGGTGGGTTGAATTTGACAATTAGCTTTTCTCTTAGATCACGGAGAAGATTCACAAACTTAAATCAAAAGTAAAACGTAATAAATATAAAACACTGATGATAGAGACCTAACAAATCAAAAGTGAAACGTAATAAATATATCTTCATATATGCATATATCTGCATATATACAAATGATAAAAATAAGCCGTTTGAGGGTGAAAACCCAAACCAACCCCCAAGCGGTCCCGTAGGAGGCACGAACACCTCGCACGGGACCAATGTGACTTGTAGGAACTGACCGCGTAGTCCTAGGTCTCCCGGTTTGAGGGTGTGATGATAATTTGTAAAAATCACACTTATAGTTAAAAATAAGTCGTTAAAGGTTGAAAACCTAAACCGGCCCCCAATCGACCCCGTAGGAGGCACGAACACCTCGTACGGGTCCAATGTAACTTGTAGGAACTGACCGCGTAGTCCAGGGTCTCCCGGTTTGAGAGTAGGACGATAATTTGCAAAAATCACACTTATAGTTAAAAACATGGCGTTTAAGGTTGAAAACCAAAACCGGCCCCCAATCGACCCCGTAGGAGGCACGAACACCTCGCACGGGACCAATGTAACTTGTAGGAACTGATCGCGTAGTCCCGGGTCTCCCGGTTTGAGAGTATGACGATAATTTACAAAAATCACCACTTAGAGTTAAAAACATGCCGTTATAGGGTGAAAATCAATACCGGCCCCCAAACGACCCCGTAGGAGGCACGAACACCTCGCACGGGACCAATGTAACTTGTAGGAACTGACCGCGTAGTCCCGGGTCTCCCGATTTGAGAGTAGGATGATAATTTGCAAAAATCACGCTTATAGTTAAAAACATGCCGTTAAAGGTTGAAAACCCAAATCGGCCCCCAATCGACCCCGTACGAGCCACGAACACCTCGCACGCGACCAATGTAACTCGTAGGAACTGACAGCGTAGTCCCGGGTCTCCCGGTTTGTGAATTGAATGATAATTAGCATAAATCAACACTTAAAACTTAAAAACATGTCGTTAAAGGGTGAAAACCCAAATCGACCCCCAAATGACCCCGTAGGAGGCACGAACACCTCGCACGAGACCAATGTAACTTATAGGAACTGGCCGAGTTGTCCCGAGTCTCCCGGTTTGAGAGTATGATGATAATTTGCAAAAACTAGCATTTAAACTTAAAAACAAGCCATTAAAGGGTGAAAATCCAAACCAACCCCCAAATGACCCCGTAGGGGGCACGAACACCTCGCACGGGACTAATGTAACTTGTAGGAACTGACCGCGTAGTCCCGGTTCTCCCGGTTTGTGACTAGGATGGTAATTTGCAAAAATCACCACTTAAACTTAAAAACATGTCGTTAAAGGGTGAAGACCCAAACCAGCCCCCGAACGACCCCGTAGGAGGCACGAACACCTCGCACGAGACCAATGTAACTTGTAGGAACTGATCGCGTAGTCCCGGATCTCCCGGTTTGAGAGTATGATGATAATTTGCAAAAATCAGCACTCAAACTTAAAAATAAGCCGTTACAGGGTGAAAACCCAAACGACCCCGTAGGGGGCACGCACACCTCGCACAAGCCCAATGTAACTTGTAGGAACTGATCGCGTAGGCCCGGGTCTCCCAGTTTGTGAATATGACGATAATTTGCAAAAATCACACTTAGACTCAAAAACAAGACGTCAAATGGTGAAAACCAAAACCAACCCCCAAACGACCCTGTAGGAGGCACGAACACCTCGCACGGGACCAATGTAACTTGTAGGAACTGACCGCGTAGTCCCGGGTCTCCTGATTTGAGAGTCTGACGATAATTTACAAAAATCAGCACTAAAACTTAAAAACAAGTCGTTAAAGGGTGAAAACCGAAACCACCCCCCAAACGACCTCGTAGGGGGCACGAACACCTCGCACGGGACTAATATAACTTGTAGGAACTGACCGCGTAGTCTCGGGTCTCCCGGTTTTGTGACTAGGACGATAATTTGCAAAAATCACCAATTAAACTTAAAAACATGCCATTAAAGGGTGAAGACCCAAACCAGCCCCCAAACGACCCCGTAGGAGGCACGAACACCTCGTACGAGACCAATGTAACTTATAGGAACTGACCCAAACCACCTCCCAAACGACCCAGTAGGGGACACGAACACCTCGCACGGGACCAATGTAACTTGTAGGAACTGACCACGTAGTCCCGGATCTCCCGGTTTGAGAATATGATGATAATTTGCAAAAATCACACTTAGTTAAAAACATGCCGTCAAAGGGTGAAAACTCAAACTAACACCCAAACGACCCCGTTGGAAGCACGAATACCTCGCACGGGACCAATGTAACTTTTAGGAACTGAACGCCTAGTCCCGGGTCTCCCGGTTTAAGAGTATGATGATAATTTTCAAAAATCAGCACTTAAACTTAAAAACAAGCCGTTAAAGGGGGAAAACCCAAACTACCCCCCAAACGACCCCGTAGGGGGCACGAATACCTTGCACGGGATCAATGTAACTTGTAGGAACTGACCGCGTAGTCCCGGGTCTCCCGGTTAGAGAATATGATGATAATTTTCAAAAATAAGCCGTTAAAGGGTGAAGACCCAAACCAGCCCCAAATGACCCCGTAAGAGGCACGAACACTTGCACGGGACCAATGTAACTTGTAGGAACTGATCGCGTAGTCCCGGGTCTCCCGGTTTGATAGTATGATGATAATTTACAAAAATCAGCACTTAAACTTAAAAACAAGTCGTTAAAGGGTGAAAACCCAAACCAGCCCCCAAATGACCCCGTAGGGGGCACGAACACCTCGTATGGGACTAATGTAAGTTGTAGGAACTGACCGCGTACTCCCGGGTCTCCCGGTTTGTGACTAGGATAGTAATTTGCAAAAATCACCACTTAAACTTAAAAACATGCCGTTAAAGGGTGAAGACCCAAACCAGCCCCCAAACGACCCCGTAGGAGGCACGAACACTTCGCACGAGACCAATGTAACTTGTAGGAACTGACCGCGTAGTCCCGGATCTCCCGGTTTGAGAGTATGACGATAATTTGCAAAAATCAGCACTTAAACTTGAAAACAAGCCGTTAAAGGGTGAAAACCCAAACCACCCCCCAAACAACCCCGTAGGGGGCACGAACACCTCGCACGGGACCAATGTAACTTGTAGGAACTGACCGCGTAGTCCCGGATCTCCCGGTTTGAGAATATGACGATAATTTGCAAAAATCACACTTAGTTAAAAACATGTCGTCAAAGGGTGAAAACTCAAACCAACCCCCAAACGACCCCGTTGGAGGCACGAACACCTCGCACGGGACCAATGTAACTTGTAGGAACTGACCGCGTAGTCCCGGGTCTCCCGGTTTGAGAGTATGATGATAATTTGCAAAAATCAGCATTTAAACTTAAAAACAAGCCGTTAAAGGGTGAAAACCCAAACCAGTCCCCAAACGACCCCTTGGGGGGCACGAACACCTTGCACGGGACCAATGTAACTTGTAGGAACTGATCGCGTAGTCCCGGGTCTCCCGGTTTGTGAATATGACGATAATTTGCAAAAATCACATTTAGACTCAAAAACAAGCCCTCAAATGGTGAAAACCCAAACCAACCCCCAAACGACCCCGTAGGAGGCACGGACACCTCGTACGGGACCAATGTAACTTGTAGGAACTGACCGCGTAGTCCCGGGTCTCCCGGTTTGAGAGTATGACGATAATTTGCAAAAATCAACACTTAAACATAAAAACAAGGCGTTAAAGGGTGAAAACCCAAACCAACCCCCAAATGACCCCGTAAGAGGCACGAACACCTCGCACGGGACCAATGTAACTCATAGGAACTGATCGCGTAGTCCCGGGTCTCCCGGTTTGAGAATATGACGATAATTTGCAAAAATCACACTTAGTTAAAAACATGCCGTCAAAGGGTGAAAACTCAAACCAACCCCCAAACGACCCCGTAGGAGGCACGGACACCTCGCACGGGATCAATGTAATTTGTAGGAACTGACCGCGTAGTCCCGGGTCTCCCGGTTTGAGAGTATGACGCTAATTTGCCAAAATCATCACTTAAACTTAAAAACAAGCCGTTAAAGGGTGAAAACCCAAACGACCCCGTAGGGGGAACGAACATCTCGCACGGGACTAATGTAACTTGAAGGAACTGACCGCGTAGTCCCGGGTCTCCCGGTTTGTGACTAGGACGATAATTTGCAAAAATCACCACTTATACTTAAAAACATGCCGTTAAAGGGTGAAGACCCAAACGAGCCCCCAAGCGACCCCGTAGGAGGCACGAACACCTCGCACGGGACCAATGTAACTTGTAGGAACTGATCGCGTAGTCCCGGGTCTCCCGGTTTGTGAGTATGATAATAATTTTCATTCATATATGTAATTTTTTTGTTTTGAGTATTTTTTTTTTTGTAAATTATTGGGTTGCTTATATCGTATATTTTTTGTATTCTATTTTTTTTTGCAGGATAAGAGTTTATCGTTGGCTTTTATTCGCTTGGCTTTTATTCGCGTGGAACACACAAAGAACTCAATGGTTTACAACAAGGGGTTTATTAATGAATCCATTTTTTTGTGTCATGACCGTACAGTCTTTTGTTGTTTTATTATTGAATTTTATGGCCATGAGGGCTTTTGAAAGTTAATTGTTATATTTTGTGGTCATGCGGGCTTTATGTTAGGCAGGTTTTGTATTATCAGGTTTTGGAATGTCCAGAAAATAGAGGAAACTCTGCCCAATTTTTTTTGGGCCTGTGAGCAGTTAAAGACTTGTAATATTTTGAAGTTTGTATGTACATTAGTTTATTAATAACGCGCAATATTATTAATTTGTTAATTTTTTGCTTTCAAATATTTTTTTTTAAATAAAAAAATTGGCACAATTTAAAACCGTGGCAAAAGTGTATCATATTTTGGCACGGTTTTAAACTGTGCTAAATTTTTTTAAACTGTGCTGAATTTGGCACAGTTAAAAACTGTGCCAAAAGTGTGCCAGAAATATCAAATTCTGGCACGGTTTAAAAGTGTGCCAGAAGTGTTTCTCTTTTGCTGAATCTGGCACAGTTAAAAACTGTGCCAAAAGTGTGCCAGAAATATCAAATTCTGGCACGGTTTAAAAGTGTTCCAGAAGTGTTCCAAATTTACCGAATCTGGCACAGCTAAAAACTGTGCCAGAATTATCAAATTCTGGCACGGTTTAAAAGTGTGCCAGAAGAGTTCCTGTTTGCCTGATTCTGGCACACTTTTGAGCCGTGCCAAAAAAAAATTCCCATTTCGGAACACCTGATTCTGGCACAATTCAAAACCGTGCCAGATTTGATCTGGCACAGCTTTAAACCGTGCCAGAATCCTGTTTTTGGTGTAGTGTCTGTATCAATCCCTCACAAAGAAAGAGGCCATGACCATCGATGACCTAATGGCCCACATCGAGAAGTATGCCAAGGTGGAAGATGTGACCCGCCTCAGCACAGGGGAAAACGATCGAACTAAGCTCGCTGCAAAGGACAGTGACAAGACTGAGAACCAGAAGAAAGGAGGAAAGAACAGGGACAAAAGTGGCTCCAAGAACGGAGGCAAAAATGATGTGTCGAAAGCATTTCAGGCGGTCAACACCATCTTCAAAGAACCAATTTAAAAAATTCTCGCAAAAATCAAAGACGAGCCATTCATCAAGTGGCCCAGGAAGATGGGAGGAGATCCCTCAAAGAGGAACAATGTGCTGAGATGCGCTTTTCACAAGGAGGGAGGACATAAGACTAAGCATTGCAAAGATCTTAAGTCCTACCTTGAAGAGCTGGCCCAATCCGGGCACCTGAACGAATTCGTGGAGAAAAAGGCAGAGAAAGTTACTGCCCATAGAGAAGCAAGCCCTGACAACGTACTCGAAGACGATGTCGGCCGTGAATTCGCAGTAATTCATGGGGCATCAGACGTGAAACAGATTCAGGTAAATTCATCTCACATGGAGGTAAAAAATCTTACAACAGTGATGCAAGCTTTTCAGATCGATCCAACGAAAACACAGTCAGGGAAGCATCGACGAGCGTATGACGTCGAATATAGTAAGCATATCATGTTTACAGATGAAGATCCGGTGGGAGTGAGAACCCCACATCACGATGCTTTGATCATTACTTTAAGATTAGCGGACTATGACGTCAAAAAGTTGCTCGTCGATCAAGGAATCTCGTCCGAGGTCATGTATCTTGACCTATTCAAAAAATTGAAATTAATCCTCGTCGACCTAAATAAAGCTACTGTCCCTTTGGTTGGCTTCGCTGGAAAGATGACTATGCCCTTGGGAAAGATCGTACTACCATTAAGGGTAGGAAATGTTTCTAAAATGATCGAGTTTCTGGTGGTCAACATTGACTCGCCATACCAGGATATCCTCGGCAGAGGATGGCTACATGCAATGAAGGCAGTTTCCTCAACCTACCACCAGAAGCTCGAGTATGTGACCGAACGAGGAGTAATGGAGATCTGTGGTGATCAAGCGATGGCAAGAAGATGCTTCATAGTGGCCATCCGCCCAAAGCCAAAAAAGAAGGCCGACAAGTCCAGCGAAAGAATTGAAGAACAAGAAGGTTTGATACCTTCAAAATAGAAATTAAAGTACGATAGACCCAGAGTAGAGGAGACCAGGCTCCTCCCCTCCGAACGGTTCTTCGAGGACCTAGAGGAAGTCGCAGTTGGAGATAGGGACGATGGAAGTATTTTCTTGATTGGAGCTTCTCTCACATATCAGTAGAAGAAGGAATTAACGACCCTGCTAAGGAATAATATAGACGTCTTCGCATGGGAACCATACGAGCTTCCTAGAACTGATCCTAGTATGGTTTGTCATCAGCTGCACGTCGATCCCAACTTCAAACCAATAGCACAGAAGGCACGGCGAACTACACCTAAGAAGGAAAAAGTCATAGAAAAAGAAGTTGAAAGACTGCTGGATGCAGGATCCATACAGGATGTACAACTCCCCAAGTGATTATCCAACCCAGTAGTAGTTCCAAAAAGCAACGAGAAGTGGAGAGTTTGCATTGACTTCACTCACCTTAACAAGGCGTGCCCTAAAGACAGCTTCTCTCTTCCAAAAATTGATCAACTAGTGGATGCCACAGCAGCTCATGAGAGAATGAGTTTTCTAGACGCGTACTCAGGGTATCATTAGATCCCCTTGTATGCCCCGGACCAGGACAAGACAGCATTCATCACCACCGTTGGATTGTACTGTTACAAGGTCATGCCCTTTGGGCTCAAAAATGAAAGGGCAACCTACCAGCGGCTGGTCACCAAGATGTTCAAAGACTAAATGGGAAACACCATGGAGGTCTACATCGACGATATGCTCGTCAGAAGCAGGAAGAAATAAAACCACCTCTCGGACCTATCAAGAACCTTCGAAATCCTCAGGAAGTATCGAATGAAACATAACGCAAGCAAATATTCTTTCGGTGTCCAGTTAGGAAAATTTCTTGGTTACTTGATTAGTAAGAGAGGCATCGAGGCTAACCCCGACCAGATCGATGCAATAAACAGGGTACAACATCCTCGAACAATTCGGGACATACAAAAGCTCATCGGAATGCTCGCTGCCTTAAACCGCTTTATCTCTAAGTCCTCCGAGAAGTGCAAGCCATTCTTCCAGCTCCTAAAGGGAAACAAAACAGTAGAATGGAACCCAGATTGCTCACGGGCATTGGATAAGCTCAAGACTTACCTGAGCTCCCCACCACTGCTCATCATACCACAGGAAACATATTCCTTGTACTTGTACCTCTCTGTTTCCAACCACACTGTCAGTTCTGCATTAATGTGCAAAAAAGCAGGAATCCAGCACCCAGTTTATTACGTGAGCAAGACCTTACTAGATGCCGAGCAGCAGTATCTACGACTGGAGAAGCTCGCCTTTACGCTAGTAGTGGCTTCAAGAAAGCCGAAGCATTACTTAGAAGCCCACACTATCATCATCCTTACATCTCACCCCCTTAAAGCAATCCTGAGGAAGGAGGATTTGTCGGGCAAACTATCTAAGTGATCAGTCGAGCTCGTATGATTTGATATCCAATTTCAACCAAGGAATGCAATTAAGGGGCAGGTCCTTGCTGATTTCATAGCCGAATTCATAGGCGAGCACCCTTGTAACCAACCTCAACCAGCAAAGCAAAGAGGGAACCACGCAACAGAGGGAATCTAGAAATTATTCATTGATGGAGCCTCCAACTCAAAGGGGGAAGGAATAGGCATTATCCTCATTACTCCAGAGGACACATTTCTTGAATAGGGAATCAGGCTTGGATTTGCAGCCTCCAACAACGAAGCAGAATATGAAGCATTAGTAGAGGGCCTCTAGAAGGCGCGCGCTCTGGGGGTGTTCGAAGATTCTCAATTAGTCTCCAATCAGATAAGTGGAGACTACAATGCAAAAGATGAAAGAATGGCAGCTTACCTCGCCTTAGCAAAAAAGACTAATGGCTAGCTTCGAAGAAATCAATGTCCAGCAGTTTCCAGAGGACAGAACAACCATGCTGATGCCCTAGAAGTCCTGAGTTTAGCAGTCGATTCTGACTTAAAAAGAACAATCCCTATCGATTTCCTCGCTCATTCGAGCATTAGCCGTAACAGCAAACCACCAGGCATGAAGCAGGCGCTCCAAATTGAGTCAGCACCCAACTGGATGGACCCTATAAGGAACTATTTGAAGGATGGCACGCTCCCAGATGATAAGAAGACCGCTCACCAGATAAGAGTCAAAGATGCTCGCTTTCACTTATCTCTAGAGGGTAAGCTATACAAGAGATCCTTTTTCGATCCCTACCTTCAATGCGTTCACCCAAGGGATGTCGAGCAAGTTCTACATAAGATTCATGAGGGAATCTGTGGAAGCCATATTGGGGGAAGGTCTCTGGCCTTCCGAGCAATGAAAGAAGGCTATTGGTGGCCATATATGCAAAGGAACTCGGCAGGGTATGTTCACAAGCGCCTAAAATGCCAACTTCATGCTCCTATGGTCCACTAACCTGCTAGCAACCTAAAATCACTTTCCAACCCGTGGCCATTCGCCCAATGGGGAATGGACATCATAGGACCACTTCCTACCGCCACCGACAATCTCAAGTATTCGTTGGTCGCAACTGACTACTTCACCAAATGGGTCAAGGAGAAACCCCTAGCAAACATTCGAGACGCAGATATGATAAGATTAATATGGAGAAATATAATCACCCATTTTGGCATCCCCAAAACCATCATCACTGATAATGGAATGCAGTTCGAGAGCAGCTTCTTTCAGAGTTTCTGTGACGAGCATGGGATTAGATACCATTTCAGCTCGGTGGACTATCCTTAGAGCAACGACCAAGCCGAGGACTCCAATAAAGCGGTGATACACGGATTAAATAAATGATTGGAGCGAGCCAAAGGCGCATGGGTAAATGACTTACCACATATTCTATGGGCCTACCGCACCACTCCACGATGAGCGACATGAGAAACCCCATTCTCATTGACATACGGAATGGAAGCAGTCAGGCTTGCCAACAATGAGGTCCAGCATTGTCGACCAAGGCAGTAATGATGCAGCATTGCTCACTGAGCTTAACTAGCTGATGAACGTCGCGAGCTGGCCCTGGTGAAACTGGCGAGCTATCAGCAACAACTCGCAAGGCATTACAACAAGAAGGTCAATCCAAGGGCATTTCAAGTTAGGGACTATGTCCTGAGGAAAGTCTTGGGCAGCGCAGTAAAGCCATCAGATGACAAGCTAGGGCCAAACTGGGAAGGACCATTCAAGATAACTAGAGATGATTTGCAGGGAGTCTATCACATGGAAACAATGGAAGGCAGAGAGATACCCCGAGCGTGGAATGCATCCAACCTTAAGAAATTATATTTCTAGATTCTTCTTTTGATCTTTAATTATGAAACTGGAAGTTCATTTCCTTATCATTAATAAAAATTTGTTTGTCAATTGCATTCTACGAAGTATCAGTTAACTAATTTGCATTTTGTGTCAATGTACAAACTTTATAACCCACATACCCTTTCCAAGTAACAGGCACACTGATCATTACACTACAGCAGGGAAATGACCCTCCTCAGGTTTTCTTTATGAAATATGAAAGACCTCGTAAGCATTGCCCTTGGCAATATATAAAGCCCTACAGGAGATCCTTAGGCAATATGGCCAAGAAAAATTGGTCACCAAATAATGTTTGGTTGAATAAAATCATGATCGGATAGAGCATCCAACACCAGGTGTGTCCTCGCCAATTGCCACACTTAAGCCAAAGGGAGTGTGATGACACAACCTAAAAGGTAAAATGAGGCAAAATGGTATCTCCTTGGTGTACTGGACTCGAAGGACACTTACTTGATAATGCGAACATACAAATCTAATCAGCCAAGATAGGCTCAAGATTTTGGAAAATATAAGACATTTGTTTTGACACACCCCAACCCAGTTGCTTATAATTAAGTTTGAAAGTCAAAGTGAGTAAAACCATAATTAATCTAACCAAACCATAATCACGAGTTTTGATTTCAGAGTCATCATTGTAAATCCATATAACTGAAAACCTTTTTACAACATCAGAGTAATCATGTCCATAAAAACTTTCTTGAAGGATAAGTTAACTTAATTACATCATTTACATTTACACAAAATCATAGTTTCTTCCATTCCTGGCTAACCCAACCCGACCTCCTAGATTTGGCAGTGACATCGCGTTACCTGAAAAATGTGAACATAGGAACCATGAGCAAAAATAGCCCAGTGAATGCATCACTACTATACTAATGCATAAATTTACATGCAATATATCATGTCCATATAATTATGAATTAACTTATTTGCCTCATTCATAATGAATGACCAAGTTTTCCGAATCATGATTCACATATCCTGTCTAAATAGACAATTCTCCCCCATTCCTGGTCGAGGAGTAACCCCTTGTCATTAATAGACAAATCTCCCCCATTCTGGTCGAGGACTAACCCCTCATTTCGGTAAACCGAAATGAACAATTTCATATTCATTATATTATGATCATATCAATACCACGATACAAATATCTCTTTCCAGTGAGTACACTCACCTTGGTTGACAACTATGTATTCACGTTTTCTTCTGGTGGAGCTGAACTGGGTTGATTAGACCTTACACCTGTCAATCAAACTAAATCAGTACTGAACCTCAATCATAAATATTATCCAAACAAAATTATGTAACTTTCCATGACTATGCATCAACAATATAATTCCAATTAAGTCACATTCCATAAAACATAGGTAAAGGCAAAACAATGATATACATGTTGATAAAGTTACGGACATTCAACCGTAGGAAATACCTTATGAGGAATTTATAACCAAAGTTAAGTAAAAATTAAATTATACTCCTCAATGTATATACAAATTAAACATGTACTCAAAGTACCGTTTGTAAGGACGAAATACAAACATCCATTCAAGGGGTACCCAGTATGGCCTGAAATTATTGTCTTACATACTTAACCATCCTATTTTCCTAAATTGTACAAATACATGGGTTCAAACTCATCAATATGAAAACATATATGAATATAATATCCAGTACAAGTGACGATGTAATTTTTCAAGCTTCCTAGGGCAAGTTATGGCCATTTCTTTACAACACAAGAAATCTTCCCTACAAGATCCTCTATTGTTCCTTCAACTTCCAAGAATTTTCATAATTTTTATCCAGCATAACTTCCCATGATTTTCAACCCATTTTCAGTACACATACTTAATAGTACATAATTAAAGTTTCATAATTGTTTGAATTCATTTGCTATCTCAAAAGCTTGACTAAACTCAGTGCATGCCGAAATGAAGTATAAAAACAGAAATCAAGTACCAACTTGAAATCATCATTACGGACTAACCACAAGGGGATAAATTCTAATTTTCAGATATGTTATGAATATATTAGTATAATTTAATATCCAACTGGAATTTATCAATTAGAGGAAGTACATAAAGAGATGCTAGTTTGAATACAAGGGGTTTCAATACAAAGCAATTTTTAAAGGTTTATGCATTCAACTTAACTTAAACTTGCATATATTCGTACATATGCACCCAAGCATGAAAGGTTAATAAAAAAATCATGGATTTATATCATATAAATCATAAATATATGAAAAATAACAAGATTTACAATTAGGATTACCTTCGGGACGTTTACGTAATTTCTACGGATTTTTCTACACTTTTTCTCCTCACTTTTCTTCCTAAACTTCTACCTTCTCTTTCCTTAAGCTTAAAACCCTTTCATGGATGATTTTGGCTGAAGGATAAGTATATGTCAAGGGTATAAGTTCGGCCAAGGATGCCTCCCAATCCAACCAATCAAATTAAACCATTTGGTTTAATAAAAGACAATTTACCACTAAAAGGGAATTGACCAAATTGCCCCTGGTTCGTAAATTTGGTATAACTCTTTACTCGGGCATCCATTTGATGATTCGTTTGTTGTTTTACAACCCTAACTCACATGTATACAACTATCTATTTTTCACCTCAAGTCATTTATAATGTGATAAGGGTCAAAACTAGTCTCTAACAGGGACATTTCTACCGAAAACAACAAAATTTTGTGTTCGTAAATAATTCGACCTTTCATGATTTATGAAAGTAGGATTATAATAAGCATAATAAATTAACATTAGATATACTAATAACGCATTATTCATATGACATAAGATAAGCATGATTTAAATATAATTTATCATAATTATATTCGGGCTGTCACAACTCCCCCCCCCCCCCTAGAAAATTTCGTCCCCGAAATTTAATATTAAGGTCACTTACCAAACAATTGGGGATATTGTTTCCTCATGCTATCCTCCGTTTCCCAAGTTGCTTATTTAACTCCATGGCTCATCCACATAACTTTAACTAAGGTAATAACTTTATTTCTCAATACTTGCTCCTTACGATCAATAATTTCCATTGGTTCCTCGATGTATGACAAGTCCTCCTTCAGTTCAATTGGTTGAGTTTTCAACTGATGAGATGGATCCGCCAAATACTTACGAAGCATCGATACGTGAAACACATCATGTAAACGAGACAACTCTGAAGGCAATCCTAATCTATATGCCAGGGCCCAATTCTTTCCAACACCTTATATGGTCCAATGTATCTTGGACTTAGTTTCCCCTTTTTCCCAAATCTCATAACACCTTTCCATGGTGAAATACGCAGGAATACAAAATCTCCCTTCTGAAATTCCAATGGATGCTTCCTCTTATCTCCATAAAATTTCTGCCTGCTTTGCGCTAACTTTATCCGTTCCCGAATCATTTTGATCTTTTCAGTTGTCATATCTATCAATTCAGGACCCAAAATTTTCCTTTCACCCACTTCATCCCAACACAAAGGCATTCTACATCTCCTCCCATATAAATCTTCATAAGGAGCCATACCAATAGTCGACTGATAACTATTATTATATGAAAATTCCATCAATGGCAAAGGATCATCCCAACTACCTTTGAAGTCAAATACAGAGGCTCGTAACATGTCTTATAATATTTGAATCGTCCTTTCTGATTGCCCATCAGTTTGTGGATGAAACGCAGTGCTGAACTTCAGACTTCTTCCCATGGCATTCTGGAGACAAGGCCAAAACTTAGAAGTGAATGTTGGATCTCTATCTGATACAATTAACACCGGTGCCCCATGTAAACGGATAATCTCATCAACGTACGTATGTGCATACTTGTCAACAGTGTAGGTGGTCTTAACTGGGAGAAAATGAGCTGACTTCGTCAGTCGGTCTACAATCACCCAAATAAAATCATGCCCCTTTGGTTACCGGGGTAATCCTTTAACAAAGTCCATCGTTATATGCTCCCACTTCCATTCCGTAATAGGCAAAGACTGCAATAATCCTGCCACCTTATGATGCTCTGCTTTCACTTGATGGCATACTAAACATTTAGCTACGAACTCTGCAATCTCACGTTTCATATTATTCCACCAGTAATATTCTTTCAAATATCTGTACATTTTCGTACCTCCCAGATGCATAGAGTAAATAGAACTATGTGCCTCTTCTAATATATCTTTCTTTAAGGGTGGATCATTCGGTACACAAATCCTATTTTTATAAAACAACGATTCATCATTTTTAATCTCAAAGTGACTCTCTCTACCATCCCGAACTTCTTGTTTCTTCTTCTCAAGGAATAGATCACTGATCTGCAAATTTCGTATGCGTTCTGCCAATAAAGGTCTCACTGTGACATGTGCTAATAATCCTCCACTTTTTGAAAACTTCATTTCAATCCCCATCGATGCCAAGTCAAGAATATTTCCAACACGGGCACACCGTATGCAACCAATCATCCCTGATGATTTTTTACTCAAAGCATCTGCTACTACATTGGCCTTCCCAGGATGATGATTAATGGTACAGTCATAGTCTTTAATCAGCTCTATCAAACGCCTCTGTCTCAAATTCAGTTATTTCTGTGTAAACAAGTATTTCAAACTTTGATGATCCGTAAATATCTCACACGTTTCTCCATACAAGTAATGTCTCCACAACTTTAAATCAAAAACAAAGGCTGTTAGATCCAGATCGTGTGTAGGGTAGTTTCGTTCATGCGTTTTTAATTGTCTGGAAGCATATGCTATTACCTTCCCATTCTGCATAAGAACACATCCTAAACCCTGAAATGAAGCATCTGTATAGATCACAAAAGACTCATTCCCACATGAAATAGTAAGTATGGGGGCTGAAACCAACCGATTCTTTCATTCTTTAAAACTCCTCTCACATTCTTCATCCCATACAAACTTCACTTCTTTACGAGTCAATTTTGTCAGTGGTAATGCTATTGCTGAAAATCCCTTAATGAATCTACGATAGTAACCTGCCAATCCTAGGAAACTCCTAATTTCTATCACATTCTTAGGACTCTCCCATTCAACAATTGCTTCCACCTTCTTTGGATCAATATATATCCCATTTCCCCAGACAATGTGCCCTAAAAACACAATTTCATTGAACCAAAACTCACACTTGCTGAATTTAGCAAACAATTTCTTCTCTCTCAAAATCTGCAATACAAGTCTCAAATGCTTCTCATGTTCCTCCATGCTACGCGAGTAAATCAACACATCGTCTATGAATACAATCACAAAGGAATCAATGAAAGGGTGGAATACCCTATTCATCAAATCGATAAAAACTGCTGGAGCATTAGTTAATCAAAATGGCATCACCAAAAACTCATAGTGCCCATATCGAGTCCGAAAAGCTATTTTGGAAATATCGCTATCCTTCACTTTCAGTTGGTGGTAACCCGATCTCAAATCAATCTTTGAAAATACTTTGGCCCCCTGTAATTGGTCATACAAGTCATCAATACGAGGTAAAGGGTACTTTTTCCTAATGGTCACCTTATTCAACTGCCGATAATCAATACATAATCGCATTGTCCCATCTTTCTTTTTCACGAATAAAACTGGGGCTCCCCATGGTGAAACACTAGGCCGAATGAAACCTCTGCTTATCAGATCTTGTAATTGCACTTTCAATTCCTTCAACTCTGTTGGTTCCATTCTATAAGGAGTAAGGTAAATTGGACCAGTACCTGGAATTAATTCAATAGAAAACTCTACTTCCTTATCGGGTGGAAATCTTGACAATTCTTCTGGGAAGACATCAGAAAACTCTCTAACCACTGGTATATCTTCAACTTTAAGTTCTTCCTTACTAACATCAACCACATACGCTAAATACCCTGTACAACCCTTACTCAATAACTTTCTTCTCTTTATTGCTGAGATGAGACAATTAGGGATAACATTCCTTTCCCCTGTAAACTGGAAATCGGGTTCACCAGGAAGATGAAATGTAACTTCTTTTCGAAAACAATCAATGGAAGCATGGTATGATGATAACCAATCCATCCCCAATATAATATCAAAATCTCGAATGGCCAACGGTATCAAATCAACATAGAAATCTCGTTCCCCCATTCGTAAGATACAATCTTTATAAACATGCTCAACCCGAATTACACTTTCCATTGGGGTTGAAATATATAAGGCACAATTGAGAAATGAACATGGTCTACCCAAATATGAAACAATATGTAATGCCACAAATGAATGCATAGATCCAGGATCAATGAGTGCATATAAATCTTTGTTTGCAATAGAAAGTTTACTTGTAACCACTTCAGGTGTAGCATGGGCATCTTGTAGCGTCATCGCAAACACTCTTCCTCCTTCCCTCGACCCAGTTGCATGTTCTTTACCTCTCCCCCTAGTGGCACTGCCTGGAGAAGATCCTTTATGAAGCCCCACGCTACTGACTGAAACTGTTCTTGCCAACATAGGACAATTCTTTCTCAAATGACCCTTCTGGTGGCAGTTAAAACATTCTATATACAGTAACTTTGGGCAATTTCTCTTTATATGACCTGATGCCCCACAAAAGAAACAAAAATTTGGATCTCCTTGCGATGAAACTCTTGAACCTCTTCCACCACTTGCTTCACCCCTTTGAAAACTACTTCCCATGCCTCTACCATGCTGTAATTTCTGCCCTCCAAGTCTCGAATATTTTGTATCACCACCCTTTTGATAACTTGGATCGAATCTTCTTCTCTTTACACCTCGTTCTCGATTACCTCTAGCTTCATTCACGTCCCTTTCTACTAACATGGCTTTGTTCACCAAGGCTGAATAATTAACAGCCTCTAAAGACGACAACCGTGATTTAATGACTAGCTCAAGCCCATCAATAAATCGACTGTACATATCTTCCTCATTTCGTATAAACCTCGAAGCAAACCGAGATAAAGCTGTAAGTTTAGCTTCGTATTCTCTAACTGTCATACTCCCCTGATTCAACAGAAAATATTCCTTCTCCTTTTGTTTTTGATACATCGGAGGAAAATACTTATCATACAAAGCTTTAATAAAAGCTTCCCATGAGATCACATTCCCATCTCCTGGAGTAATCAACAAATGTTTTGTGGCACCCCACCAGTACTTGGCTTCTCCTTTCAGCATATACGTCGCCAAGGTCACTCGCTGATTTTCAGGCATTCTCATTACCCCAAAAATAAGTTCAATCTCTTTAACCCATACTTCTGCCTCTACTGGATCAACTACTCCTTCAAATGAGGGTGGATTCATTTTAATAAATTTCTCATGTGAAGTACTCCTTTCTTCCCGGTGTACCACCTCCTCAGCCCTGACCAATGCTTGTGCCTCTAATTGCCTGGCTTGTTGTTCTTCCATCTGAGCCATAAATCAAGATTGCTGCTCTGCCATTAGAGTCATAGCACGTGCCATTTTTTGCATGTTTGTCAATTGTTCTGGGTCAGGTTCTATATTTCCATGAACAGGTTACTCAACCTCTGCCTCTGCTGCCATGTTTGAAGCCTCATCTTCTATTTCCACATTCACGTTCCCTCCTTCCATTCTTTTATATCTGAAATAGATCAAAGATATAACAACATGAAGATATACATATCTTTCCTAACATGATCGTTAGTATCAAATAAAATATAATTCTGACATTCACTGCCAAATCTAGACTCTTCTCACTCCAGAACCTCTAAAACCTGGCTCTGATACCAAAAGCTGACACACCCCAACCCAGTTGCTTATAATTATGTTTGAAAGTCAAAGTGAGTCAAACCATAATTAATCTAACCAAACCATAATCACGAGTTTTGATTTCAGAGTCATCATTGTAAATCCATATAACTGAAAACCTTTTTACAACATCAGAGTAATCATGTCCATAAAAACATTCTTAAAGGATAAGTTAACTTAATTACATCATTTACATTTACACAAAATCATAGTTTCTACCATTCCTGGCTAACCCAACATGACCTCCTAGATTTGGCAGTGACATCGCGTTACATGAAAAATGTGAACATAGGAACCATGAGCAAAAATAGCCCAGTGAATGCATCACTACTATACTACTGCATAAATTTACATGCAATATATCATGTCCAAATAATTATGAATTAACTTATCTGGCTCATTCATAATGAATGACCAACTTTTCCGAATCATGATTCACATATCCTGTCTAAATAGACAATTCTCCCCCATTCCTGGTCGAGGAGTAACCCCTGTCATTAATAGACAAATCTCCCCCATTCCTGGTCGAGGATTAACCCCTCATTTTGGTAAACCGAAATGAACAATTTCATATTCATTATATTATGATAATATCAATACCACGATACAAATATCTCTTTCCAGTGAGTACACTCACCTTGGTTGACAACTATGTATTCACGTTTTCTTCTGGTGGAGCTGAACCGGGTTGATTAGACCTTACACCTGTCAATCCAACTAAATCAGTACTGAACCTCAATCATAAATATTATCCAAACATAATTATGTAACTTTCCATGACTATGCATCAACAATATAATTCCAATTAAGTCACATTCCATAAAACATAGGTAAAGGCAAAACAGTGATATACATGTTGATAAAGTTACGGACATTCAACCGTAGGAAATACCTTATGAGGAATTTATAACCAAATTCAAGTAAAAATTAAATTATACTCCTCAATGTATATACACATGAAACATGTACTCAAAGTACCCTTTGTAAGGACGAAATACAAACATTCATTCAAGGGGTACCCAGTATGGCCTGAAATTATTGTCTTACATACTTAACCATGCTATATTCCTAAATTGTACAAATACATGGGTTCAAACTCATCAATATGAAAACATATATGAATATACTATCCAGTACAAGTGACGGTGTAATTTTTCAAGCTTCCTAGGGCAAGTTATGGCCATTTCTTTACAACACAAGAAATCTGCCCTAGAAGATTCTCTATTGTTCCTTCAACTTCCAAGAATTTTCATAATTTTTATCCAGTATAACTTTCCATGATTTTCAACCCATTTTCAGTACACATACTGAATAGTACATAATTAAAGTTTCATAATTGTTTGACTTTATTTGCTATATCAAAAGCTTGACTAAACTCAGGGCATACTAAAATGAAGTATAAAAACAGAAATCAAGTACCAACTTGAAATCATCATTACGGACTAACCACAATGAGATAAATTCTACTTTTCAGATATGATATGAATATATGAGTATAATTTCATATCCAATTGGAATTTCTCAATTACAAGAAGCACACAAAGAGATATGCAAGTTTGAATACAAGGGGTTTCAATACAAAGCAATTTTTAAAGGTTTATGCATTCAACTTAACTTAAACTTGCATATATTCATACATATGCACCCAAGAATGAAAGGTTAATAAAAAAATCAAGGATTTATATCATATAAATCATAAATATATGAAAAATAACAAGATTTGCAATTAGGATTACCTTAGGGACGTTTACGTAATTTCTACGGATTTTTCTACACTTTTTCTCCTCACTTTTCTTCCTAAACTTCTACCTTCTCTTTCCTTAAGCTTAAAACCCTTTCATGGCTGATTTTGGCTGAAGGATAAGTATATGTCAGGGGTAAAAGGTGGGCCAAGGCTTCCTCCCAATCCAACCAATCAAATTAAACCATTTGGTTTAATAAAAGACAATTTACCACTAAAAGGGAATTGACCAAATTGCCCCTGGTTCGTAAATTTGGTATAAATCTTTACTCGGGCATCCATTTGATGATACGTTTGTTGTGTTACAACCCTAACTCACATGTATACAACTATATATTTTTCAACTCAAGTCATTTATAATGTGATAAGGGTCAAAACTAGTCTCTAACAGGGACATTTCAACCGAAAACAACAAAATTTTGTGTTCGTAAATAATTCGACCTTTCATGATTTATGAAAGTAGGATTATAATAAACATAATCAATTAAAATTAGATATACTAATAACCCATTATTCATATCACATAAGATAAGCATGATTTAAATATAATTTATCATAATTATATTCGGGCTGTCACATGTTTAGTCGGAAAAATTGCCCAAAACATAAATTTTATATTAATTCATCACATTTACAGCAAATACAGTACATGTTTAGTCGGCGAGCTCGCCCAAAACATCGAATTTACATCACTTCAATACAAAATACACAGAGTTACTACTAAAAAGAATCTTAGTGAGGGTGAGGCCTCCGAGCAAGATAATCAGCCACTTGAGCTCTTCAGCCATCATCAGGCGGGGGAACTAACTCTTTCTTGACTTCGTTCGCATCCTGCTCCAATAGCTGCCGAGGGATGGCATCAATGGGTATCCACTGATCATCTCTTCGGAAGTTTTTAGGCATTCGGGTGGAAGGAGATATTTCATGCCAATACCAGAGCATTGAGTTCCTTGGAACTTATAGCTCCCTCAAGGCACTCAACTACCCCTTGATGAAGGCGAGCTCTTCAAACTCTATCAGCCTCGTTGGAGCATCTAGCCAACCCTGATTGTAACCATCAGCCCACACTCATCGAGGTCCTTTCTTAAACAAGTGCCTTAACCGGGTGACGTCCCTCTGGAGCCTAGCAGTAATCACATAGGCCCGTTGGACATCACCACAAAGCTCTTACATTTCCCTATATAAACTCGTGGTATTCTTACTAGCTTATGGAATGGTTGGAGGGGCAGAGCCTCGCAGCACAGGAGGAACGTCGATCGGGCCAGTCTCGGCTCGCGACGAGGAAGAACCTGGCAATACTACAGGAGCGGTGCTAGGTGCATGCTCACTAAGTCGAGAGACCTCTCTCCTCAAATCTTTGTTCTCCTGCTGAAGAATCTCCCCAACCTGGTTGATCTCAGAAGCATCTAGAAGCTTCACTCTTAATGTATTCACCTCCTCTTGGACTGAGTCACCAACTTCCTCCATCTCTTGGAGCCTGTCCTTCAGTTTAACAACAAGCTTAGTTTGCTCTATGAAGTTCTTGTTCCTTAATCGCAGTGATTTGAAAATCCTCACAAAGGTATGACGAACTTCAGATTTCACATCAGGTCCAAGCATTCTTCCCAATTGAGAAGTGGTTGGTTTATAATCATCAACATCAATCGACTATAAGTAATAAAAAGGGGAACGAAAAGAAAAATAAATTAGTGCACTAGGGATAAGAAACCTTTTCATTTCATTAATAAGGGTCAAAGTACATCGAGCAGTAAAAAGGAAAATTACAAGCGAAGATACAGAAATAACCCTAGAAGTAAATTAACTAGCAACCTCAGGCTGCATAGAAGTAGTTGGATGCTTCCCCTTGTCAGCGACAGTAGAATCACCCCCATCAGTAGGGATAACCTCTGTCACATGAGCAGGGAGAACCTAGGCAGTAATTGTTTGGGAGGCAGGATCAACGCCTTCGATGGCTGGGGTAGGGGCTTCTTCATCCATAGTTGGCTTCGAGCCCGGGTCGTGCTCGTTGAACAGAGGAGAGTCAATATTAACACTAGTAGCTAAGAGGGCCTTGTTCTAGCCCTTCTTGAAGTTCAAACAACTGATGTGGCCTATCTGAACCTCGGCGTCTTCATATGCGACAGCCCACTCGGAGTTATAAGAATCCTCCTTGATGGTTGCTGCCTGAGAATATTTTTCTTTCAACTGCTTGGTCATCACCCTATTCTCCTCCATGACACCTAACTTGCTCAAGAAGACCAGGTCATAGGCTTGACTCATCTCCTTTAGCTCTTTAACTGCCGCCTCCCTCTCTCGACTGGCCTCTGCAAGGGCTAGGTCGAAAGAAGCCCGAGCAGCATCAGCAACCTTCAAACCAGCCTCGAGCTCCGTAGCCTTTAACTTTAAAGAAGCATTCTGCTGCTCCAGCTAAACATTTTTCTCCACCAGCTCATCGCGAGAACGATAGAGCACGGCGAAGTCAGTCACGGACTGCGAGAAAACGATGATATTAGAAACGGGAAACAAGCATAAATTAGGATACATTAAAGGAGAGAAATAGACTTGCCAAGGCTAGTCTCTGGTTGCCTGCAGAGCTAACTAGTTATTCCCCACCTCCCTTTGACTATCAGCAAGGAGGACTGCCCTCTAGAGCAGTGCAAGGACCGGTTGAGGAGAAATGGCCACTGAGGCCCCCTCGGGCAATGCGGACACAGGGACTAAGGCCTGGCCTGCCTTCATCCTTCATTCCATTTTCCTCCTCTCTTCTTACTTCTCCTTCTCCATTCTTTTCTTCTCTTCCATCATCTTCTTCTCTTTTATCTTCTTTTTTTCCTCTTCCTTATTCCTCTCTCTCTCTCTCTCTCATCTGTTTCTCTTATTTCCTCTTCCTCTCCTGCTCTTGAGAAATTGCCTGAGAACCAGTAGCCACAACCCCAGTACTGGACTTTTGCTTCTTCGATCTCTGAGCAAGGAGCACATGGTCGTCATCATCGTCATCTCGGATCAAATTCTTCCTTAGAGGAACCATTTCTTCCCTAGAGATGTTGGACGTGCTCGAAGAGTCTTGGGCCTTAGAACCCCCTTCTGAGTCAGATGAAGTAGCACCACTGGAGCTCCCCTCACTAAAATTTCCTTCAACACCGCCTCTGATGTCACTCTCAGAACTACTCTCCTCCTCGTCCATCTGGATGGGATCAGCAGCAGCTTCTTCGGAGGTGTCAATCTCAGGAATGCTATCTACCGACCTCGCTCTAAAACTAGAGCCAATGTTCTTATACTCGAGCAAGAAGGCTGCAGACCGGGGCTGCTCTCCGTTAGCTAAGGTCTCCCTAATGATCCAAGCTTTGACCAACTCAGAGAGACAAACCTCACTGAGAGCAGGTTCCAAGTTCTTCGACCTCGCTGAAGAAAAAACAGAGAAAAGTTTGAAAGATCACGAATCAGTAAAGAAATTAAAAGAACAGAGCAGAGACTACCTATATATTCTTCCCCATAAAAGGGAACAGAGAACCTATCAGACCTCGACCCCTCAGTCTAGGGGGAAAACTGCCAATTTCTAGCAAGGAAGCCATCTTGCTAATAGTCCTTATGGGAATCAGGTAGGTTTACTACCAATACCCTATCAGGACTCCTGGCTTTGAGATAGAGGACACCAGAACTAGTTAGAGAGAAGGAATAACAAATCAGGAACAATGTTATCTTCCACACATTTGGAGAACACTAAATCTCTACCCACTCAGGAATATTGTAAAACTTCATAAACTCAGAGACCGATCTATTACCAATTTTCGCAATTGGAAAACCCTAAAAAACTACAAATTCAGAGAAAAAATACAAAGAGAAGGCACAGGGGACTTACAAGGCAAAAGTTAGACTTGGACGATGAAGAACCACAAGCCCAAATGACGAGGAAGATCAAAAGAAATAAGAACGAAGACTGGGATAAGAGAATATGAGTCGCTAGAACTCACTGAAAATGGTAGAGTACCGAGAAGCTCGAAATGATGACTGAGAAATGACTGCTCTCGATAACTTTTGAGTGCTACTAATCGTAATGCACAGACCACGAAGCAAGTTCCGCCTAACTCAGTCCTGAAACTTTAGGTAGAGTTGCACGGTGCACAAAGGAGCCATTATGACAAATAATTTAAATTTATTGAGCCCAAAGTATGGCCCAAGAAACTTAGGGGAAATGTAACAACCCTCTCTTTTAGGAGGCTAATTTTATATTAATTTACCGCATAAGGTAATTATATAAAATGTTGGAACCGGAGTAAATATTAATTTAATGAGTTAAAAGTTAATTTTTACTAGTTTGATGCATATTTACTGTATATGAAAGTAAATATCATCAGGATTGCATGTTTATAGTGTCATGTATTTTAAATGACATTATGGTTTAAATAAAAAAATTAGAACTGGAAATAATTTATAAAATTTGTCGGATGCCAGTTTAGAGGGTGTAGTTAGTCTCGGAATGTCCGAGACAGTCAAAATAAGTGTCATATTGTATTTTTGGGTTTAGCGCACTTTTACCTGGTTTTAACTTAAACGCGTATTTGGGAGTCATTTTAATGTGGTGTTAACCACTTAAGTTGGAGACTTCAGACTTAAGACCCGACTTTTTAGTCTTGCCCCTTATTTCATTTTCTCATTTGTGTGGGTTACCAAACAATAGAGAGAGAGAGAGGGAGGGAGAGAAAAATGGAGAAATGAGAGAGATTGGAGATTGAAGATGGATAGTTTCTTCTTCTCCAAATAAATCTTAGATATCAACCCTAAGGCAAGTTTTCTACTTGCTAATATGTGATTTAAGATGAATAATTTGTGTGATATTTATGTTTTGGCATTTGGGTATCAAAAATGGAGATTTTTATATATAAACCTAGATTTTGGTTTTGATGATGATATTTTGCGTTTTAATGGTTATAATCCATGTAGGATAATCTTTGGGTAGATAAATATTGTTGGTTGTGTATAAAATGGAAGATATTTGAGGTTTGGGAAAATTAGGTTTCATAACCCTTCGTAGCCATTCTTGGCAATTTCCCCAGGCTGAATCGATTCGGCCCTCAGGGCGAATCGATTCGCTAAGGGCCAATTTCCAAGTCTTCTTGGACCGAATCAATTCGGTCCTAAGCCAAATCGATTCGGTAGTTGCAAAATCCCAGGTCTTCATGTCCGAACCGATTCGCCTTTTAGGCGAATCAATTCGGTTTCCTGCTATTTTTTGAGTTAATTTTATAACTCAATTCCAATTTTTTTTTCTTTAAATCTAGGGCCTAGGAACCTTCTTGAATGAAGTAAACTTAGAGTCCTAGAGTGTAAGAAGAGTTAGTTGAATTCCCTACATTAGGAATGGGTTATGTGGGGACTTTTTCGGGGTTATGCCTATTGATGATAGGGCATACTTTTCTTCTAGTTAATTCCTATAAAACTAGGAGATGTAGTGTTATGTTTGGGAGACTTTAGAAGATCAATTGAGCTATGTTAACCTTGAGGGTTCTTAATAACACCATAAAAGTGTGTTGGGCGAATAAATTGAAAGTTTCTTCATTCCCTTGTGGTATGATAGTATTGGGGTTTTAAAATAACACCCTAAAATGTTTGGAGATAATGAAGAGTTTATTTACTCCTTTGAGGTTGTAGTTACGATATAAGTTATCGTATGGCTCAGGTTAATAAGGTGAATTATTTACAATAATGTAAACAGGTATGGTTTCAAATAAAACGAAACATACATGTATAAATGGAAATGAAATGGTTATGGTAAATGATAATTTACCTAATCATGAATATGGTAAATGATAATTTACTTGATTTTGAAAATGGTAAATAAAATGGTTGGAACACACCACTCTAAATGACATCATAAGGGAAGTCCGCACGTGACGTGAAGCCCCCTGACTAATGAATGCAGGGTGGATATAGTCCTAGGCCATGTGAGCGTTTGTTGTTATATACATTTTCTGTGATGGGTAGGAGATTCTGAGTGTGGTCTTGACTACCCCGCAGGCACATGGCCGCTTCTCGACGTTTTTCGTTATAGGCGCCCAGGTTGTCTTATGATAGGCCCTGGAAGATGATGGTCATTTAGGGCGCGCACAGTGGGGAAACCCGGACGGGAAGTCTTAGAATCGTTATATGTATATAAATATAACTATTCATAATCAAGTGGGACTTTATGGATTATATGCAACAAAGAGCATACTGAAGAGCCACAAAGAGCACATATAAATGCCACAAAGAGCATTTGAAAATGATTATTTTCCTGATAAAGAAAGGATTTTTACAAAAAGTAAAATTGAGATAAAAATGCCATAAAGAGCATAAGATTGTGAATATATATATATATATATATATATATATATATATATATATATATATATATATATATATATATATATTTCCTATTAAGGAAAGTATATATGAAATAATTGGTGCGCATGATGAATTTTTAGATTAGTGTTATTCATTTTATTTTCCTGCTTAGCTTATGTTTTAAACTGTGCAGGTAGCTTCTTATTTCTCTTTGTTCATGATTTATCATTCATAACTGTCATACTCTTTATTCATCTGGTAATCATATAGAACCGGGCCCTTACCCATTCATATTTCTTGTTGTACTTGCGTCCTGTATCCGCTCAGGTACTCCACCGCAAGGATGCCTGATTTGAATTCCGATCCTGGTGTCTTTGGCGAGCCGTGATGCTCTGCGGGTGTTACGGGGTATTTGGCAATAGACGTTGTCATCCTTGCACTCTAGTCAGGATTAGGTTTTTTTACTCGGGCGAGAGGCCCAAGATTTTTTACTTGATTAATGTAATGTATTATGTAATTAATGAATTTGTGTTATTTTATTGTATGAGTCTGTGGCCGACAACATATTCGGTCCCTTATTGTACATTTATGGGTATGTAATATAATTTCAACTGCATTTCCACTTTCTCTTGTTGGGTTGTTAAGTTGTTTTCTTTAATTAACTTTAAAAATCAAAATTTTTGGCAACCAGTTTTTCTTAAATAAGGAGTGGTTATCCCGTATACTTCTTCTTTTGTTGTGATGATGAGAATGATTCCATCCATGATTCCGTTATTTTGGAGTATCGGGCTGGCCACCCCCTATTTCGGATGGCAGGTTGTCACAGGCAATTGTGGGTACCCAAAATTAGAATAATGGGCCTAGATGAGTAGCCCAATTGTAGCGGCCCAAGGTCCAGATCCCCCCCCCCATATCTTAATCGATTGTGATTTAGTCTTCTCCCATGTTCCCATTAACAGGGGTTCTAGGAGATGATGGAAAACGTGGGGGATTCCAACAACCCAACTCCCTGAAAATGAACATGTATATAATAAACCCTAGGTCCGGGGCATAGGACACACTGTATTCTCTGTAATCACTCTCTAAAGTGTATAGAAATAATATTGACTTCACCACCGTGGACGTAGGCACCTTTGCTGAATAACGCACATCTCTTGTTGTGTGATTGGCATTTTGTATTCCATATTTCGTTTTGTGATTGTGCTTCTCGTATCTCTTTGTGTTGAATAATAATTGCCACCACAATTAGTTTTCCTTTTACGCTTGTTATTCCTTGAGGTAGATGTAATATGAACACTTTCAATTGCCTTTTCTCGCTTCATTTTGTCCTCTTCTTGCACACAGTGAGAAATGAGCTCATTAAGGGTCCATTTGTCTTTTTGAGTGTTATAGATAACTATAAATTGGCTCTAGTGTGTAGGAGGTGAAATCAGTACTAGATGCACAAGCAATTCATCACACACCTCTAACTTTAGTGCCTTAACGTTTGAAGCGATGTTAGACATTTTCATAACGTACTTCCCAATGGTTCCTTTACCGGTATACCTCATTTGGATAAGGTTACCAACAAGCGTAATTGTCTCATCCTTTCCATTCTTTGCAAAACTATTTTCAATGTCCAGAAAGAAACCATTAGAAGTTATGTGACATCTTGGATATAATTATGGTAAATTATGTTTAAATCATGACTATCTTATGTGATATGGATACTGTTTTGTTAGTGTATATAATGTTAGGTTGTTATATTTAGTCTAATACTACATTCATAAATCATGAAATATCGATTTGGTTAGGAACAAGAAATTTTGAAGCTTTTGGTAAAAATGCTCATGTTGGAGGATAGTTTGACCCTTGTAATATAACAACTGAATTGAGGTAAAAACTAAATAGTTGTAAATATATGACTTAAGTTTTTAACACAATAAACGGTGTGTAAAATAGAGGTCCAAGTAAGGAGTTATGCTGATATTACGAAACAAGGGCAAATCAGTTCATCCGTTAAGTGGTATTTTGTCTTATTAGTACACCATGTGTTATGATTTGATTGGTTAGAAGGGGAGGCTGGTTTGGCCGACTTAAACCCTTTAGAATAACCTATTACTTCAGAAAAATTCATCCGTTAAAGAGCTGGGTCTGAAGAGAGAGAATCGGGAAGTTTAGGAAGAAGAAAGTTAGGAAAAAATTGAGAACACTCAACATAAAATTACGAAAAAGTCTATTAGGAAGGGAAGAAGAACCGACTGAACAAATGTCAGACAAAGGAAAGTGAAAACCCTATTATGTTGCTAAGGTGAGTGTACTCACTAGTAAGGTGTAGTTATATATGGTTATGGATATGATCAAAATATTTCTCACTAGTAAGATGTATTTATACATTGTTATGGATATGATAAGAACATTACTCACTAGTGAGATGTATTTATACATGGTTATGAATATGATCGAAATATTACGAATATGAAATTGTTCATTTAGTTTTGCCGAAATGGGAGGGATTTGTCTATAAAATACAAGCGCTTACTCCTTAAATAGAACTGGGGGAGAATTGTCTACTGGAGACAGGATATCTGAATTATGATTCGAAAATCCAAATATGATTATATAATATCACACGAAATTATTTTTTTTAAGAGGATTAAACCCCAAATAGAATTAAAAGGAGAAAAAGATCCTTTCTCCAGGGGATTACATCAAGTACAAGAAATAGAAAAATTTGAGATAAAGAATTTTAAAAATCTAGAAATGGGACCTTTATAAAGCCTATCTTTGAAAGAAAGACAAATATCATCATGGATAGCAACAATAACTGATGTAGAATTCATATCAATACCTTCAAAAGTAGCTTTGTTCCTTGGGCACCAAATTTTCCAACAAATGATATTAGGAAGCAATTTGCACAAAATAGCCCGAATATTCTTCCCATTAGATTGTAACCACCACAACATCAGCCGGGATCTAAATCTTGAACCATGAAGATTAAGACCTATAAGATTTTCAAAATGACCTCAAATAATATTGGCAACCTCACTACAACCAAATAAATGTTGGGAGTTCTCCATACATGCAAAAGAACAACACCGACATCTCGAAACAAAAGGAATATTAATCTGTTGTAAATTCTCATCGAGAGGATTAGCATCATTGATGTGCCCCAAATGCGCCACCTCGACTCCGAGACATCAACCTCGGACAAGGACATGGCCGACGTTGGAAGAGCCTTGGATCAAAGACCAATAGCCTCGGACATGGTAAGATCAGCCATGGTTGAGGTTACTACCAACCTCATCAAGAGAGGCCCTCACGACACATGCGAATAGTTAATTAGGTCATTCAAGGGCTGACAACCTCGGCTAGGGGTAGGCCGGTGTTACAGAAGCTTAACCTCCATTAAGGCCAACTTCAGTATGCAATCAGTCGATGTTCCTAGCATGTTGTAGCTTAACCTCGGCCCAGGCCGACCTTATGCCTTCACTTACCTCAGCTCGTCTTCACAGAAGCCGAGACCATTATGTCCCATCTTGGATTGAATAAATAGTTAGACCTTACCAACCTCGGACTCTTCCAGTCTGAGGTTATGACCATGCTTAGATGACCGAGCTCTTATTAGCATATGTGTGGATAAGGATACATGGACACAAATTAGTTATAACAAATCATTCCCCCCACGTGGGGGGAATATTTCATCATCATTCTCTACATGTGACAGGGACAGCTGTCTTCATCGCAATTGCTAGATCAACACACACATGATCATTGCATGCATGGGGGGTACACTACACCCCCCAGCTACTATATATACTTGTCTTCTCCTTTTTAAACGGGAGGGAAGAAAATACAACCCTAGCTGAAACTCTGTCATTTTATACAAAAGAGAGAGAAAGCTTGAGAGTTTGTACCCATGGCCATTAGAGCCCTCATATAGTGATATCAATCACACACCTTCACAGTGGATGTAGTCTTGATTGGATGAACCACTTACATGATTATGTTCATCTTCTTCTCCTCATCTCCCTCTACTGTGTGAATACCCTTACTCATATTTTGCCATTGTTAACATTGAATTGAGGTCACAAACACCTTGAAGGGTGGTGTTATTTCCAGCATCATCATTTTGGCGCCGTCTGTGGGAATGAGAAGCTATCTCTTCCTCATTCGTTTCTTAACCTCATCGGAGACTCTGGTGGTGAACTAGGCTTCACCTCCTTGCATGGAGCTGTTTCACCATTGAAAGAGGTCCTGTAAGGTATTAAGCTCATTTACTACACCAGCTCATTTATGCTAATGCATGGTACCAGAATTACTGCCACCTCTTTCGCCGCCTAATGCGGGGGGACCTAGCTCCAGCCAGGCACCACCCCAATTCGAAATGGCGGAGGTGGCCACATCCTTGAGGTCTTTGGCCGCAACACAACAAGAAATGCAAGAACAGTTTGCACAGCTCAACCAAAATATGATGAGGCCACCTGGAGTCTCACCTGAAATGATCACTCCAGCAGCAGTTCAGCCTCATCATGACGCCAGGGGACTACCGTAGGCACCGCGCAAAGACCAACCTACGCCCCAGCGGAGGAGGGACGTTGCTGACCCTAGGCGCTTGCGCCTGGGGAGGCAAGGAAACCCTTGACCTGAGGACAAGTATGATGATCTAGAGGCAGAAGATGGCCTGAAAGATTATTGAGAACCGTATGAGGTTTCGAACAATAAAGTTCATCCTATCCAACGGAGCTAAGGTTGTGGGCGCAGAAGAGGTAAAGAAGCCCAACAATGAGGATCAGATTTTGATCGACTGAGTAGGGGTCAGCCTTTGAAAGGCTTAGTCCCTTAAATGACCTAAGACAAAGGTTGTCAAGGTCGAGAAGCACAGTTGGCTCACAAAAGGAATAAAGGCAACATAGGCCTCATTATGGATAAGGTAGAGACAAGGAGGAGGTCAACAACCGATGTCATGCTATGGTTGGGGAACCCTCAATCCACCCCTTAGAGGTGGCTGGGGATAACCTCGGTCAGGCCGACGTTGCTAGACCATGGAATGACTCCATCCAACATCTTAAGAACAAGATAGGAGACCTCATCAAAAGTCGGGATCCACTGCAAAGAGGTTTCTCATAGGTCTCTCCATTCATAGCTAAGATAGTAAGCTTCGCAACCCCAGCCAAGTTCAAGAAGCCCACAATAACTCCTAAGTATGACGGTAGCACCAATCATGTACATAATATTGAGATGTACCAGTCAGCGGCGGACATTTACTCAATACCAGATGACATGAAGTGTCAGGCCTTCTTCGGGACCTTTACAGGAGAAGCGCACATATAATTTACTTCTCTTTTGAAGAGTTCAATTAAGAACTTTAAGGGATTGGCTGAAAGGTCCATTCACAACTTCTTCTTTAGGGTAAGACCTCAAAAGAAGACCACACATCTGTTATATGTCAAGCAGGGCAAGCACGAGAGCCTAAGCGACTACATCGCCAGGTTCAACAAAGAAACACTTGAGGTTGAAGATTATGAAGAGAATATTTCCATGATCGCCCTCATAGGAGGTCTTCAGAAGGGAAAGTTGTTGTGGAAACTTGTGAAAGACCCTCCAAAATCCATGGTAGAGCTATTGGTAACCGCAGGGAAGGTCATGAATGCTGAAGATGCCATGACCACCAAATATGAGGACAAAAATGGCAGTAGTGGAGGAAAGTTCCAGAGAAATAAGGATGGAAATAAGAGGTCATCTGAGGACAAGTTTGCACGTTATACCCCTCTTACGATAAGCTGCGAACACATCCTCAATGAGATCAAGAAAGACCGATCCCTGAGATGTCCAGAGAAGCTGAAGGCTCCTCCACATAAGAAGAACCAGATCTTGTGGTGCAAATTCCGCCAAGACCATGGCCATATAATAGACAAGTGCTTCGCCTTGAAGGATGAGATCGAGAAGATGTTAAAATCTGGAAATTTGAGGAAGTATATTGATGGGAAGGCTCCCAAAGGTGGAAGAGACGACCTTAAAAAGAAGAGAAATGACAGATGTCGTGATGATATCCCAACAAGAAGAGATGGTGAATCAAACGGAGGTGACTAAGATGATCCAGACCTCCCTCCAAAAGACGAAAATGCCCCAGTGAAGAGGGTTGGTATGATTTCCTTTGGCATTATCACCATATGCGGAGGACTTGTGGGAGGTGGTACTGAAGTTGCTGACAGAAAAGCTCATGTGGACTAGGCCAAATCAGTGACCAAACTTAAAGTGGTAAACCTAACGTCTTCCAATACTTCACAGAAGAGAAAGAAGGTAGACATGGACACTCTCGTAGTTGGTTTCTCCCGACTAGACTTCAAAGGCATCCTAGCCCCACATGATGACCCTTTGGTGATCACGATAAGAGTTCATGGATATGAGATGCAGAGAATTCTTATAGACGGAGGAAGTTCAGCAGATGTGATGTTCTGGCCCTGATTCAAAAGCCTAGGACTTAGCAGAGCTAGGCTAGTACCCTATCATCATCCGTTAATGGGGTTCAGCGATGAAAAGATACATCCACTGGGCATGTAAGAGATGGACGTACGAATCGGTGATGAGTGGCCTAAGAGGTTAACCCGAAAGATCAATTTTTTTGTCATGGACGAAAATGTCTTCTCGGCCTATAACCTCATCATAGGAAGAGTGGCCCTTAAGGAGTCTGAAGTCGTGTCATTGACGGTCCACCAGACGTTAAAATTCCCGACCCCCTACGGGGTAGGGGAAGTGTAGGGTAACCATACTATAGCACGAGAATGTTACTTTAACTCGACTGAAGAAAGAGAGGCCCATAAGAGAGCTACTACTACTTATAACATCGATACACTTGACCCTAGAGATGAAATAAAGTTGAAGAAAGGAGAGGTCACGGAAGAGGTAGAATCCATCATCCTCAATGAGGACGAACTGGAAAAAATTATCCAGGTCGGCAAAGCCTTGAAGGAAGAAATCAAAGAGGAGCTAATAAACTTCCTGAGGAAGAGGAAGAGTGTCTTCGCTTGGAGTCATGCAGACATGCCTGGCATCAACCCTGAGGTCATGTTCCATAAACTCAACGTGTCTAAGGATGCCAAGTCCGTCAAGCAAAGATGAAGAGTATACTCTAGGGAGAAGTGCGACGTCATCCGGGAAGAGGTCAGAAAGTAGGAAGAGGCTGAATTCATTAGAGAAGTGGTATATACGGAATGTCTATCAAACACAGTCATTGTTCCCAAAGCCAATGAAAAGTGGAGAATGTGTGTGGATTTTACTGACCTGAACAAGTCTTGCCAGAAAGACAGTTACCCCTTACCCAGGATCGATCAGATGGTAGATACAACTGCAGGACATGAGCTCATGAGCTTCATAGATGCGTATTAAGGCTATAACTAAATCTTCATGGATGCCGAAGACTTAGAGAAGACAACCTTCATTACTCACAAAGGGATGTATTGCTACAAGGTGATGCCCTTCGGATTGAAAAACGCAGGGGAAACATACAAACTTCTTATGAATAAGATGTTCAAAGACCAAATAGGTAAGACTATGGAGGTGTATGTAGACGATATGTTGACCAAGAGCTTAAAGACCTGCACCCATGTGGCAGACCTAGAAAAGACCTTGAATACCATGGACCTGTACAAGATGAAACTCAACCCGACAAAGTGTGTCTTCGAGGTAGGAGCTGGGAAGTTCCTTCGATTCATCGTCAATCAAAGAGGAATAGAGGCAAACCCTGAGAAAATCAAGGCTTTGCTCGACATGAAGACACCTCGAAGTATCAAGGACGTTCAAAGGCTCACTGGAAGAGTGGCTGCGCTTAATAGATTCGTTTCCAGGGCAACCGACAAGTGTCTTCTATTCTTTAAGGTGCTCAGAAAGGCCTTCGAGTGGGACAAAGGGTGTGATGAAGACTTTTGATCAACTCAAGTCATACCTTGGATCTCCCTTACTCTTATCTCAGCCCATAGCAGGAGCGAAATTATACGTTTATCTAGCAGTCTCTGAATTGGCTATAAGTGCGTCCATTGTACGGGAAGACGCTGGGATTCAGAGACCAGTATACTTCAACAGTAAGGCCCTTCAGGGATCTGACCAGAATTACCCTCGCATGGAAAAGTTAGCTAACACCCTGATACATGCTTCTAGGAAGATGAAGCACTACTTCCACTCCCATTCCATGGTTATTCTCACCGACTCCCCGTTAAGACAGATCTTCCATAAACCTGAGAAGTCGGGTAGATTGATGACCTGGGCCATTGAATTGGGGGAATATGACCTTGCCTATCAGCCTAGGACGGCCATCAAAGGGTAGGCTCTGGAAGATTTTATAGCAGAGTTTACATGGGAAGAGGTCGAGGGTGAGAATGGCACAGAGGCCACAGAAGTGTCAAACAGCGACGTCTTCCGACAGCTAGAAGAGGTTATGCCCAAAAAAAGTCAGATATGGGGTAGCCGAGAATGAGGAAGACCGGTACCTCTTTAGGTAGGGAATTATATTAAAAGAGGGTTTCTCATCAGATAAAGACATATGGAACCTCTTCGTTGATGGGTCCTCTCGTAAAAGTGGGAGCGGTGCGAGCCTGATACTTTTAAGCCTGGATGGCACCAACATCGAATATTCCCTAAGGTTAAACTTCAAGGCGTCGAACAACGAGTCAGAATATGATCCCATAATAGCAGGCCTCTCCTTGGCAAGGACCGTAGGTGTAAGATGATTCTTCCTTTACAGTGACTCGAGGTTGGTTATCAATCAAGTATTGGGGGTTTATGAGGACAAGGACGAAAGGATGGCCAAATACTTGAAGAGAGTGAGTACGATACTCGAAGGCCTTGAAGAGGTAAAGATGAAGAGGGTACCTCGGCAAAATAACAACCATACAGATGCCTTAGCAGGGTTGGCTTCAACCACGAAGATAGATATCCGTAGGAAAGTCCCCATCGAGATCTTTCCCAGAGCAACCATTGAAGAAGAAGAGGTTAGTAACCTTTGTCTGAATTTGAACCTGGGGAACTCATGGATGGATCCCCTTATCAGATACATCAGAGAAGGGGTATTAACAGAGTCAAAGTTATAAAGGAGGAAATTGAGGTAGAGGGCAGCAAAGTTCTCAATAATATGGGGATATACTATATAGGAAGGGATTCCTATTACCTATGCTCAGATGCCTCCATCCAACCGAGGTCCCCCACATCCTACGGGAGGTACACGAGCGTTCTTGCTCCATTCACATAGGAGGAAGACCTTTGGAAAAGAGGATTGTCATGCAAGGGTATTAGTGGCCGACCCTGGCCAAAGATGATGTAGCTTATGTAAAGAGGTGCAATAAATGTCAGAGATTCTCCATGATCCCCCATTAACCTCATCAGCGTATGATGTCTATTAGCTCCCCTTGGCCATTCGTAATGTGGGGGACTGACTTTGTAGGTCCCCTATCGAGGGCTACAAATAACTACAGATTTCTGATAGTTGCTATTGATTACTTCTCTAAGTGGGTAGAGGCAGAGCCGATGATCACGATTACAGAGAGGAGGACCTTCCAATTTATTTAGAAGAATATCATATGCAGACATGGCCTCCCAAACACCCTCATTTCGGATAATATAACACAGTTCAAGAACTCTTCCCTGGAAAAATACTGTGAAAGAGTTGGGATAAAGAATTATTTCTCTTCTCTTGGCCGACCTCAAGCAAACGGTCTGACCGAAGTCACAAATAGAACGATCCTTGATGGGATCAAGAAGAGGTTGGATCAGGCTAAGGGAAGATGGACTGAAGAGGTTTATGCTATTCTTTGGGCCTATAGTATGACAACTAGAACACCTACGGTGGAGACCCCGTGTATGTTATCATATGGCTCAGAGGCCATCATACCAACAGAGGTTGGACTCTCTACTCATAGGGTGCAGACTTATGACCCTGAGAAGAATGGTGAGGAGAGAAGGCTCGACATAGACTTGATCAAGGAGAGAAGGGAAGACGCAGAAATTAGGCAAGCATCTTACCAACAAAGAGCAGCAAAATTCTACAATCAAAGGGTAAAATCAAGGCCCATAGATGTAGGTGACCTGGTGCTGAAGAAGACGTTACAGAAGGCAAACAAGCTTCACCCAAATTGGCATAGCCCTTACAAAGTAATTGAGGAGGTTGTTCCAGGAACCTACTGGCTAGAGAACCTTGAAGGGGAACCTTTTAACAATCCTTGGAATACTGATCATCTAAAAAGTATTACATATGATGTTGCAAGAGCTTTCATATAGATGTATCCTCTTATGAAGATATTATTAATGAGAGGATAAAAAAATTTCTGTGTCAGTTCTTGGTTCATTAGGCGCGATTGGAGTTTTATTTATGGGGATAACATCTTAGTGATGACCTTAGACCTTATAACATCATGATTTGGTGACAAGATCTGAGGTCAGACATCATACTCGGATGACATCAGACCCTTAATATTATTAATTTGGTGAAATTATTAATGGGGATAACATCTTAGTTGATGACCTCAGACCTTATAACACCATGATTTGGTGACAAGGTCTGAGGTCGGACATCATACTCAGATGACCTCAAACCTTTAGCATCATTAATTTACTAAAATTACTAATGCGGATAACATCTTAATGCTAACCTCACACCTTATAACACCATGATTTGGTGACCAGGTCTGAGGTCAGACACCATACTCGGATGACCTTAGACCCTTAACATCATTAATTTGGTGAAATTATTAATGGGGATAACATCTTAGTGATAACCTCAGACCTTATAAAATCAGGATTTGGTGACAAGACGGATGACCTCAGACCCTTCACATCATTAAATTGGTGAAATTATTAATGGGGATAACATCTTAGTTGATGACCTCAGCCTTAAAACACCATGATTTGGTGACAAGGTCTGAGGTCAGACACCATACTTGGATGACCTCAGACCCTTAACATCATTAATTTGGTGAAATTATTAATGGGGATAACATCTTAGTTGATGACCTCAGGCCTTATAACACTATGATTTGGTGACAAGGTCAGAGGTCAGACATCATACTCTGATGACCTCAGACCCTTAACATCATTAATTTGGTAAAATTATTCATGAAGATAACATCTTAGTTAATGACCTCAGACCTTATAACATCAGGATTTGGTGACAAGTTCTGAGGTCAGACATCATACTCAGATGACCTCAGACCCTTAACATCATTAATTTGGTGAAATTATTTATGAGGATAACATCTTAGTTGATTACCTCAGACCTTATAACATCAGGATTTGATGACAAAGTCTGAGGTCAGACATCATACTTGGATGACCTCAAACCCTTAACATCATTAATTTGGTAAAACTAATGCATGGCAAAGAAAATCATCCAACAAACAATTCAGCAAGAGAAGAAATAAGAGCCATCCTCAGAGGTTGGCAGAGTTACAAATGGAAAAAATATAAAGTAACATTGTTCATCAGAGGTTATAGTTGAAATGCATAGTGAAAAAGTACAAAAGTTTCACAAAAATGGCCTAAGGATTTGCAGGGACAGTGCTGGCATCCTCAGCCTGATTCACTTGGCCGACGTTAGTCACCTCGGCCCCATCATCTCTGGGGTTGGCTCCCTCAGTCTCTATAATGTCTACTGGCACAGTCTCTACAGGGGCAGCGTCTTCCTCTTCAACCTCTTGCAGGGCTTGAGCAAATTGAGGGTTAGTAAAGCCCAGACCTATGAAGTTAGAGGCTTTCAAGCTCCCTGACTCCCGCTCCTTAGCAGTCACCCATTTGCCAGTAGCCTTAATACCTCTTTCGAGGTACTCAAAGCCGACGATGATGAATTCAGCGCAGACTTTTTAATCGGCCAGAATCCCCTCAGAGGCATCCTCAAGGGCTTCTTTCACTGCAGTATCAACTTTCTGCTGGCGAACGTCATCCTTGACCTTCAGAGTAAGGGTGTGGTCCTTTTTAATCTTGGAGATATCTTTCTCCAACTCCTTAACCTTTTTATCAGACCCCTTAAAGGCAGACTTCAGACGGTCTACCTCTGCATTCAGAGAGGTTTGCACTTTCTCGGCCTCTTGGCCTTTCTGGATGAGGGGCAACTTCTTCAGAGTCCAGTTGGCAAGGTGATGCATAGCAATGAGGCCCTGCAAGTCAGGAGGTCGAATATATAAGTTAAAATTCAAATCAGAGGTTACACCTGGCTCAACTAAAACCCCAAGTCATACCTGAATAGACATGTGAAGGCCAAACTCAACCAGCAGAGGGGTGTCCATTGATCGAAAAAAGTGTTTGTTAGGATCGATCATGGCAGAGCCGATGGCATCCAACGCCTGCAAACTTTGGCCTATGATATTATCATTAATTTTTAGTTGCTCTATACGAGAAACCAATGCATCCTCAGAAGAAATGGGGATGGCACGATCCCCACCTTTCTTCTTCTGCCTCTGATCCTCAGGGGCAGGATCCGTAACTTTTCTCTTCGTAGTGGCCTCAGCCTTTGAGGTTGAGGGAGGGGGAGTAGGAGCATTCAGACCTGCCTTCTTAACGAGCTTCGTTAGGCTTGGTTCTGCCATCTCCCACAACTCGTCAGATATGCCCTTGGGACGCTCTGTAAGATAGAAAGGTCTGAGTCAGAGAGGTAGATATACATAAATTCAGAGGTATAACTTAAAATAAAAATCAGTTACCAAGATCTGTAAGAGGACTTCCCCCCAGACCAGTCTCAGAGAGGTAATGGGTAGTCATCAAGTGCTCAAATTTGACAAGCAGACCATACTCCCCCTGATCTTGAAGGTCTTTGACCTTCTGAAGATTTTGCTGACTTAGACCAGGGTCGGCCCTAGCAGCCATTGTAACTTTTCCCCATCTTATAGGCATCATCGGCTCTAATGAGGAAGAGGGGGTACATGGAACAAATTCCCATGGCCCTGAGGTAAAGAAATTTCAAGGCTTCCAGTTATGATTTGAGGTTTGGGTTATCTGAAGATTCTTCTTTTCTGGCTTCCGAGCTAAAAATTGATAATAGCTCGGATGATTTCTAGCAGATAAAGGGACATAGCATCCTATAAAGAATTGGACGGGAAGGTCTGAGTGAAGAACATCCCTCCATAAGACAATGGCTCCAATTATCAACCTCTAGGCATTGGGTGACAACTGAGAAGGGGCCAAGTTAATATAGGTCAATATAGACCTGATGATGGGATGGATGGGCAGACGAAACCCCAATTTGAACATCTGCTCATACAAGAATATCTCACCATCTCGGCCGTGATAAGACCTCTCTTCCCTTAGAGGTCTCCTGAGCTTTATGGAGGGGCTTATGGAATACAAGTATCTGAAGGATAGGAGGTCAATCTGGCTGACTGAACTCTCAATCTCGACCACCTCAGAGACGTCAACATCACTCTCAGTATCATCATCATCGTCTAGCTCAACGTCTGCCTGAGCAGACATTGGGGGACCACTTGGAAACCTCTGAGCGAACTCAGCCCCTGTGACAACCGATAGGGGAATGGCTTCAAGGATTGGCGAAACCGCCACACTCAGCCCAATAATATCAACTTCTCAGGAAGAGGTTGATGTACTTGAACTTTTGTGGGACGAGGATCGACTGGAAACTTCCTCTTGATCAGGGGTCTGATCTTGCTGAGTTGTGAAATCCATGGCCTTATGGAAAGAGTCTTCAGACATATGGTCTAAGGTAGAGGACTCAGACTCAGACATTGGTGTAGGTTCAGTTGAGGCCTCAGTTGGGTTAGTTGGTTCGGATGGTTCAGGGTATATAATCTTCAGAGGTTGTGGGAAAATAGGCCTGAGGGGGAATGACTCTGCACTGCAAGATTCCTCTTGGGCTCTTTTTACGTGTCTAATTTTTTCTAAGGCCTTTTACCTAAGAGAGGGGAATTCCTCTAAAAGTTAGTAGAGGGGTCTGAGCATATGAGGAAGACGTTAGACTTATGACTAACCTAAGAAAACAAGATTGACAAATGGAATTAAGGATCAAACTATCGAACTTCAAACAAAAGTAAACAAGAACAACAAGAACAGCAATCACCGGCAAACACAAGCATCTGTCGAAAAACTATGAAACCTTGATGAAAATTGGAGAGACAAGAACAAAAGGGGGCTAAAAAAGGGCAGAGCAAGGTAAATACGATATCTGAATACTTGTGGAGTGCAGAGAAGTTGAAGAAATGCAGAAATCCCAAATAATGATGCAACCAAGCTTTTCTAGAGAGATAGAGTTACAGAGAATGCCCAAGTTCGGTGAAAGACATAAATGAGGAAGAAAGAGAAAATTAGGGATTAAAACCTTTAAGTATCAGTGCACACCTCCCAAGACCCATCATTTCCTTGGGAGCCCAAAAGACAACCAACATAATTACCCTTGTCAGACACGCAAGCCACTTCAGTAATCGACAAGTGTCAAATGAACATTGGCACGAGGAAGAAAGACCTCGGAGTTATAGACCCCACAGTCACCTCCTCACACATGTAACTAAGGGCTCGGGGGTCATTGATGTGCCCTAAATACGACACCTCGTCTCTGAGACATCAACCTCGACCAAGGACATGGCCGACGTCGGAAGAGACTTGGATCAAACACCAACAGCCTCGGACATGGTAAGATCGGCCATGGTCGAGGTTACTACCAACCTCATCAAGAGAGGTCCTCACGACACATGGGAATAGTTAATCAGGTCATTCAGGGGTTGACAACCTCGGTTAGGAGTAGGCCGGGGTTACAGAAGCTTAACCTCCATCAAGGCCAACTTCGACAGGGAATCAGCCGATGTTCCTAGCATGTTCCAGCTAAACCTCGGCCCAGACTGACCTTATGCCTTCACTTACCTCAACTCGGCTTCACATAAGCCGAGACCATTATGTCCCATCTTGGATTGAATAAATAGTTAGACCTTATCAACCTCGGACTCTTCCAGGCCGAGGTTATGACCAAGCTTAGATGGACGAGGTCTTATTGGCATATGTGTGGATAAGGATACATGGACACAAATTAGTTATAACAAATCATTCCCCCCACGTGGGGGGAATATTTCATCATCATTCTCTACATGTGACAGGGACAGCTGTCTTCATCGCATTGGCTAGATCAACACACACATGCTCTTTGCATGCATGGGGGGTACACTACACCCCCCATCTACTATATATACTTGTCTTCTCCTTCTTAAAGGGAATGGAAGAAAATTCAACCCTAGCTGAAACTCTGTCATTTTATACAGAAGAGAGATAAAGCTTGAGAGTTTGTACCCATGGCCATTAGAGCCCTCATATAGTGATATTGTAAGGATATTTTTGTCCATTATCAATTTGTATGACGTACGTCGTTACACCGTTAAAGAAATTCAAGATCCCATCTACAAGAACGGATCCGAATATCAAAGCGTGTTCAACATCATAACCTCTGCGAGAATGAACTTGGTAAAGTTTTGTTTTTATGTTCCTTATGCTTCATACTAAGCGTTGGGAAATTTTTATAAAATGTTTTTTACAAAAAGAGGGATTTAAAAGATTTTAATTTTTCTGGAATACCGGACCAGTTCGCCCATATTTTAAACGAACCGATCCACCTCCGGACCGGTCCGCCTCCCTACCAGACCGATCCGCTTTGCTCCAGAATACCCCGGATCGAATGCGAACCGAAGAGGCATATTTGGAAAACGAACCGATCCGAGGTCGGATCGATCCGCCTCCATACCGGACCGGACCGCCTGGGATAGATTCGAACAGATCCGTGAGTTTTTTATCCACCATCTTATATTTCCTATAAATATACCTATTTCGGTGGTGTATTTTTCAAGTTTTTGAGAAAACGTTTCTAAGAGTACAAACACAACAAGACTTCGTTTTTTGATGTGCCAAACATCTTTTTGATTCACACACAAAAATTCCAATTACTTTTGTGAATCTTTTGGAACCCTAGAACACAAGCGTTGCTATTGTTCAACCTTTGTGGGGAGATCTTTGCAACCGAGGGCTGCGTGTCATTGCTGAGGGAGTCTCTACAAAGCGTTATGGCTGCGTGTCATTGAGGAGAGCTAGAGTATTCTTTTGTTGTTTGGGCTGCGAGTCCTTGGAGGGTGATGCGTGTATTCTCTTGTTGAGTTCAAGACTACGTGTCTTTGTGGGTTGGCTGCGCGTTTATCCATTGCATATTTCTCTATGTAATTGTAAGTTGCGATTTATATATTCATAGTGAAATAAAGGTTTTACCCGAAAGGGGTTTTTCCTGAAATCAGTGTCTCAGCATATTTACTGTGTTGCATGCTTTATTTTTGATGGGTTGATTTAGATGCATGTTTAGGGGCTGTATTTATTTGATTTAAAAGTGGACTCTAATTAAATAAGGGTTCTTGAAAACTTGCGAATTTAATTTAATCAATTATCACACAGTCGCACTCTTCAGATATCAACCACACACCTTCACTGTGGATGTAGGTCTGATTGACTGAACGACTTACATGATTATCTTCATCTTCTTCTCCTCATCTCCCTCTACTGTGTGAATACTTTTACTCATATTTTGCCATTGTTAACATTGAATTGAGATCACAAACACCTTGAAGGGTGGTGCTGTTTTCAGCATCATCAATCATGAAGAACACGCCACATAAATGTACAAACTTTCGGAGGAAGTCTAGGATCCCAAATCATAGGAAAAGAGAATTGAGCACCATGTTTAGGTCGCACCAACTCCCAAGTGTGTTTGAAGGAAAAGTTATCCAAATGCCAACTAGAGATGGAATCATCACAAGAATTATCTTCAAAAATCTCATAAACCGCTTGCATTCTTTTCCATAGGCCACTTGAAAATGAGGGAATACCTCTAAAATTCAAATGGACTAATTTTTTATACTTTGAGTACATGAAATTAGCCCATAACGAATTACTTTTTAAGAGCCGAAACCAAAGTTTACAAGAGGAAGTTAAGCTCACATAAAAAATTCTACGAATACCCAAACCACCCTCTTTTTTTGATCTGCAAATAATATCCCAAGAAACCCAATGGTGTTTAAATCTATCCTCCGAAGTCCCCAAAAAAAATTAGCACAAATTTGATTAAAAGCTTAAATAAACCCCTTGGTTGGAGAAATGACAGAAAAAACATGGGATCCCAAAATCATGAGAACATATTGAATAAGGATAAGTCTACCTGCCATGGATAAGAAGCCAGACTGCCACTGATTTATACGGACCACTGCTTTGTCTATGATCGGAGAAAACACAATATTTTTCTTTCCACCTTGGTATAACGAAACTACTAGATACTGAATGGGTAAGGACTTACAAGAAAAACCCATCAACGACTGTAATCGGCCACGTTGATAAATTGAACAATTCAAACCAGTGATAAGGCAACTCTTCTTTGCATTGCAACGCAATCCTGACTGCAGCTGGTATGCGAAGAAAAAATGCAAAAAGCATTTAAGAGATTGGACATTACCATTTTGGAAGAAGATTATGTCGTCTGCAAAAGAGAGTGAAGATACTAACGGACATCCTGAACGTATGGAAAAATTTCTAATGGAACCCTAAGCCATCAGGTTATGAACACCTTTATTCAACACCTCTGCTCCGATAAAAAATAAAACCGGAGAAATAGGGTTACCTTGATGAACTCCCAGTTCAAATTTTAAAAAAACACACGATTTACCATTAATAAGAATAGAATACCAACAATTAAAAAACAGCCTCCAAATAAAGTCAATGCAAGTTTCTGAAAACCCGAAAGCACGAAGCACTTTAATGATAAAAAACCAAGAGATCTTGTCATAAGCCTTAGCCATATCAACCTTGAAGACAACATTGGACCCATGGATCTTTTTGTTAAGGCTACCAATTAACTCCTGAGCAATAAGGATATTATCGGAAATAAGACGCCCTTGAATGAAACCAGATTGCTAAGGAGATATAATCTTGGGAAGAATGAGATCTAAACGGTTGGATAAACTTTTAGAGATGATTTTGTTAGGAAAATTACAAAGGCTAATAGGTCCATATCCCAAAAAATTAGAAGAATTATCCACTTTAGGAATGAGAATAATATTAGTAGAAGACCAACTTTTAGGAATATCATGCCCAAGAAAAAAGGATTGAATAGCAAGAACTAAATCATCTTTAATAATATCCCAACACTTCTGGAAGAAAAAACCACTAAAACCATCTGGGTCTGCCACACTATCCTTGTCAAGAGAAAAAACAACCAATTGAATATCATCTAGAGATGGAACATTAGAGAGTAATTGATTATCACTAGAATCAACCAATTTTGGAATATGCTAAAAAATAGTAGAATCGTCAATACAATTCGTTTTTTCCACAATAATATGTTGAAAGTGAGAGAAAAAACAATCCTCAATACCCTTCGGATCTGATACCATATGGCCATCCTCATGCTTAAGTTTTATAATATAGAGTTTATGGTTCTTTTTTTTTAAACATGGAATGAAAAAATTTAGAATTGAAATATCCAAACTTATCCCGTTTAACTCTAGTCTTTTGACTCCAAAAAATTTCCTCAAGTTGCAATTCCTTGTTAAAAATAGCCCTAGCATGATGTAAAGCTTCTCAGTTCTTAGGGGTTGCATCAATATCAAAAGAGGCTTCCTTTAATAATAAATCTTTCTCAGCTTTTTGAACCTGAGAAAAGATATTATTAAAAATATCTCTATTCCATGCTTTAAGAGACAATTTAACATTTTTAAAGTTTGGAAGAGAAAAAATCCATAGGTCTCCCACCCACATCAATACCCCAAGATTTCCTAACAACCTCAAAAAAAGGAACTATGAGAAACCCACATATTTTGAAATTGAAAAGGTTTGGGGAAGGAGTCATGAGGGGATTTCAATGAAAGAACAAGGGGAGCATGATCCGAATTAGAACGATGAAGATGTTCAACAGAAGATGAAAAAGAATTATTAAACCAACCATCATTACCAAACACCCTATCCATCCTCTCCAAAATGTTATCAAGTCCACCTTTATTATTACACCAAGTATAATTCGAACTAAAATAAGAAATTTCACTTAATCTAACTTAAATCATGGTAGAATTAAAGTCAATGATAGCTTAACTATCTACAAGTTTTCCCCCTAATTTCTCCTCTTGTTTAGATACAATATTGAAGTCACCCCTAAAAATCAAGATTCATAGCCAAGAGAAGAATGGTTTGAAATTTCATCCCAAAGAGGTTGTCTATATTATCTATTGCATTTAGCATATACACAAAAAAAAATAAAAGGTTTAGGGAAATTTGGAAAATGAACAGAAATAGAAAGAATTTTCTCCATGTCCCTAACAAGATTAGTCTCACAAGAATATCTCCAAAGAATCCAAATCTTCCCAAAAGAATTAGAAATACACCCCACAAAACCAATCTTCCGAACAAGATAATTAATAATTATAGAATTTATTTTTGTTTCTCGCAAAACAACAACACCAATATGAAATTTATTGATAATTCTTTTAAGACGACGAAGAGATGGATTATTACCAGCCCCCCTAATATTCCAGAATAAGAGACTCAACATGAGGATTTGATAGAGGAAGAAGTTTTAGAAGAGTGGGCAAACCTTGTTTTGATGGAGGAGGTAAGAATAAATTTGACTTTATTCCTACTTCTTTACTTATTGAATGAGAAGTTACTGAAAGAAATTTGTTAGGATGAAAAATATTAGAAGATGAATAATGATATACTTGAAAAGGACGAACCATCTTCAATTTTTTATCAATAGAGGCCGAAAATTCCTTCAAGTTGTCCAAAGACACCTGACTATCCTGAACTAAATCCACATATTCAAAAGTATTCCACAATGGTTTAAGAATATTTTGAATAGTAAAACTTGTATCCTGATGAGACAAAGTGTTCGATCGAGAAACAAGTTTTTGGTTGGGGATCAAGACATTAGGAACCACATCAGTTTCATACCTCTAAACATCTGAATCGGAATCAGATTTTAAAATAGAAAAGTGGTTTTGCAAATTAGGGACATCTTCATCAGCAATACTTGAAGAATTCTTGGAACAAAGGTTGAGTGTGGGAGGAGTATCAAATTCTTTTTTAGAACCATATATAGAAGTAGCAGTTTTGGAAGTAGATGTTAGTCCCTAAGCAGTGACTTCTTGAACCCCATCCAAATTAACTTTGATATCTGGAACAGAAAACTTTGAGGATACCGATAATTCGAATCCTTAATATGAATGCTAACAACCGACGGTTTCGTGGACCAAAGTTTATTCACATGTTTGGAAATACCCATACTATTACCAGTTATAGAATAATGAGAAGAAAAATTTCTGTGGTAAGTGGTTTTAGGGTAGGAAGAAAGCCCTTTATGAATAGCTGATGGCGATTTTGGAATAGAAGAAAGCGGTTTGATAGTTTCGTAGACGGTTGAGATAAAGTTTTAGATAGAATTCGTGATTTAGAATCAACAGATTTACATAGATCATCATGAGAGTTACAGTCTCCATTAGAATGACCTTCAATGAGACATCTGCTGCAAAAAGATGGAATTTTCTCATAGAAAACATTTTTCCAAAACCCTTTAGAACCACAAGCAATCCACAATCTATCTGACAAAGGTTTAAGAACATCAATCTCAATACAAATATGGGCCATACTGGGTCTAGTCATCTAAGAAGTGGCTTCATCCATAATCAAGGGATTACCAAATCGTTGTTATATGTCAAACAACGCAGGTTTAGCATAGAGCCGAACAGGAAGATGGGGTAAAGAAACCCATATAGGAAAAATGGATCATTTTATATTAGGGGAGAAATATGTGGTCCATTTGAACACCTTCATAGGATCCTTGAAGATATACCATTGTCCACGGGTCCATAAACACAGGAAGTCTTCCTCACAACTCAATTGAATAAGTATATGACGATCATCAAGGAGACTCGAAGAAAATGAACATTTAAGTGACAGATGATGAAAGGCCTTCCAAATGGCTTCTATGGAGGGGCGACCAAAAGAAAATCTCCTAATAAGAGTGAATTTGAAAAGTTGAGCAAGGTTAGAGGTTTCCTCATAAGAAAATATTATCACATGGATATTATTTGTTGCATTCAATTTTATGCAATAGTGTAGTAGTGAAGCATTGAAATAGATATTTTGCCCACGATTTCAGTGTTTGTATTTTTCAGGTAACGTGATATCAATGCCAAATCTAGGAGATCCAGTGGGGTTCGCAAATGATGCATAAAACCATGATTTTGGTCAAATGTAAATGGGGTAATTTAAGCGTACTTATCCTTTAAATAAGTTCATATAAGCATAACTATTTTAAAACTGTGAAATTTTTTTGGTTTTATTGATTCATGTTGATGACTGAAAAAGGAAACGCATGTTTATGGTTCGTTTAAGGAAATTATGGTTTGACTCACTTTGACTTTCAAACATAATTATAAGTAACTAGTTGGGGTGTGTTAGATTTTGGTACCAGAGCCTAGATTTTAGAGGTTCTGGAGTTAGAAGAGACTAGATTTGGCAGTGGACGTAGAAATTATTTTGAGTCATAAGTATTAGATTTTAAATGATACAAATAAGTATGCTGGATTCTCGAGACATGGACATGAAGGGTTTGTTATAAAGTTTTAAATTGGCTTTATTGACTAAAATCTGTATATATATATATATATATATATATATATATATATATATATATATATATATATATATATATATATATATATATACACTAGGGTGTACCCATGCCGATGGCACGGCTCTAAATTTGTTCCCGTGTGTCGATAGCACGCCGATAAATTTGTTCCTCTGATAAATTTGTTCCCATGATAAATGTATACCCGTGTCGATGGCAAAGTGAAATAAAAAGTCAACTTAAAAATAATAAAATGTTCAAAATCTCATCACGTTAATAATTCATTCCATTTTCCAATATAAATCTGATATTTCAAATACAAAACCAACACAATTTTCAACACATCCATCTTCCTTTCATCTCTTTTTTCACATGATTTTCAACACAAGTTTAAATTAAAATAAATGGAACTTCAAATATACAATAGTCTAACAAATGATCTCTCAAACCCATCTTCTTCCTCATTTTCCTTCTTCACGCGTAAATATATGCATAAAATGATTTACCATAAAGATGTATATGTTGGGATTTACTGGCATAAAAGTGTCATGTTCGTTTTAAAATTTTGAATTATTCTATTACTGTTCAAAGACACAGTCGTAAAGCTCTTGAAGTGCACTTGTCAATGAAACACAACATGATTTATATTATATTCTTCACATATATATATATTATAATTCTATTTTTCTTTTAAGTGTATTAAAATGTTAAAACCAACATGATTTAAAAAATTGATTTCAACGTGGTGAATCATGGCATGTTCATGAGCAAATTGTGCCGCAAATTGTGTAGATATGACCAAGTGAATGATATAATATCTCCATATATGGCTATCTCAATTATATAAAAAACGATGTTGTGTTATTTTCTCTTTTATTAGGTTCTTGCTTGTAGTACATAAAAAAAATACTCCATGTCGTGTCACATTTTAATACGACCATTCCTATGTTTAGGAAAAAATAAGAGAGAATATCGATTGATATTTTAATGACATTTGTGTTTTGTTAAAAAATAAAATTGAATCGTGCAGTGTCATTTTTACTTGTATCGCATTCGTGTTGGTAAAAAATAGATTTCATCGTTTCACGTTCGCATTTGATAAAACACAGGAATTTGTGGCCCAAATGTCGCTTTTATTTGAGTCATGTTCTTAGTTAAACAAATATTTTCCAATGTGTTTTAATTGAATAATGTTTGTGTTTGGTAAAAATTAAAAATAAAGTTTTTATTATATCACTTTTTTATTTTAGTTGTACATTTTAGGTAAAAAAAAAACAAATTATTTCGTGTCTTGATTTATTTGCTTTTAACAATTTTAATATTAATATAAATATTAACAAAATGAAATACTACACAGATGCAAATGGTGCACCTACCCACATAATAAAATAAAATAACAATTTTACATGTCCAACAATAAATCATAGGGGCATGAACCCAACAGTATAACACCAAGCCCACAAAAGGGGACTTATTAAATAAAACAAATAATAAAAAAACTGAGCATCTCCGCTCAACGAAATCTTAGCACGCTCTAGAGGGTCAAAAACCAATCAGGTTCACCTGAACGAAATGAACAACCCCAGACTCAAATAAATCACATAAAAGTTTCTTCATTTTTCGAAGTTTGTTAAAATGAAACTTGATCAGTAAAAATATTAGTAACTTGTTAAGGTTCAATTTCAATCTCATGTTTAAATTCAATTATTTAAAAAATAATAACTTATTTAATGGATTCTACTACTAAAATAAGTAATTTTAAATGGGTGTTTAAAATAAGTAGTGTTTAAATGAAACCTATTAAACACTACTTATTTTATTATTTTTTTAGGTAATTGTTAGACACACCGGGTGTTCGTACCTTTAGTACCGGTAGCTTGATATTGCTTTAGAGTAGAAGTGAATTGAGGTTGTGAGATTGATACATGGTGGTGGGGAGGAAGAAAATTCAGTGGTGCTATTGCATCGGAGGGACATGGAGAAGTTCCATCAACAAACCTAATAAGGTTTTGTCCACTGAGAAAAAAAGGTTAGAGTTGTGTTATCTAGTAGAGATAGTTTTTGTTGTCAAGTTTAAGAGTAACGTAGGGTGTTAGCTAAGGATGACTTTGGGTGATACTTGGGGAGGGAGAGGAGATGTCATTGTGTCAAGAGGAAGTCATTTTTTTATGAGAAAAGAGGACGGAAAGTAGAGAAGAAGAGAATTACAGCATGTTTCTTTTCCACAGCGTCTTGGGTTTCAATAAACCATATATATATATATATATATATATATATATATATAGAGAGAGAGAGAGAGAGAGAGAGAGAGAGAGAGATGTGTTTGGAGGAATTTATTTATTTGTTTTATTTTTATTTACTTTAACTTGGGTTAAGCCTTGAGTTTTTTTAGGACCTGAACCACTTTCGTTGGGACTGGAAGGTTGTTGGCTAGTCGGCCGTAGTTAATTCTGATTGAACCGGAGTCAGCCTGTGAATGAAAAGAGAGAAAGGAATGAGAGTGAGAATGAGAAAATGTTGGATCATATAACTCTTGTGGTTGCTAGGAACAAAGAGGAATTGTATAGTGGATTTTGAAGCCATTACTCAGTAACAAGGAGGAAGAAGATAAAAAAAATCTTCCAAGCAGAAAAGTGCAGAATGAAGTTATAGAATGTGAAATGGGGAGAGGAAGAAGAGAACGAAGAATTAAAAAAAAAAGGCATTGGCCATGTGTGGCTTTGATACCATAATGAACTACATTGTAATTCTTATCTTAGCTTTCAACAAAGTATAATACAACACTTTATAGGAAAGTGACATATAGGTGGTTACAACCACGTAGGGTAGAATACATGCATAACCTGCATAACTTCCAACTAGAGCACTACCTCATGTACATGCATCTGATATTCTAAAAGTGACTTAAATTGGAGAAGTGGCCAAGTGGGCCTTAGTGGGTTATTGTAATAACCACTACATTAGGTTGATACAAATTAATGCTTACTGACTTAAAACAAGGGCGAAGTCAACATGTTTTTCAATTTAGTTACTTTTTTTTTTTTTGCAGAAAAGTCCATAACTATATTCTGTTTTTTTAATTTTTTTACCAAAAGTAATATATATAACGATTTCAAAAGCTTCAGTAGGACCAAATTGAAATAAAGTTTTTTCCCTTTTTTTCAGATTAAAAGATTATAATGATTGGATTGAATAAATGTGTAAATTTCTTCATGTTATTTTCATTAAGCGCGAAATAAATTATTTAAGTTTAAAATAATAATTCTCTACCAGTAAGTTTTCCGAAACCGTAGTCAATCTCTTTAAAAAAAAAAAACAATACATATCCAATGATATATATTCTATGTTCTTTTAAGTAATTGCTTTGCTTATTATGGTTCCTCTCCCTCGAGTAATTTTTCCATTTGTTTTCTTCCTGATAGCTGTTCATGGAAATCAACAAAAGTTTTTGCAACATAAAGAAGAAAGCATGTATATTATAATAATTAAAAATACTATGCTAAATTTAAAATTGATATATACAGTGTAGGAATGATTGAAATCTTCGGTCTAGAATTGTTCTTAATAACTAATTCAATTATGCTATATTTTTTTGTTAGTATGTGTCATAATAAATGTACACATCTATATATTGACCCTCAATATAAATCTTGTTTGAGAAGCACGCAATGTACGTTGAATTTAAATCAAGACAAATTTCCACAAAACATGAAGTTTGGCAAAGAAAGTTCAGCTCCATTAAAAATTGCAATTGCTAATTTTGAAATTGATGCTTAGGGTTTGGTTGCGGTCGATTTTGTCGGTAAATGGTGTCACTTAACTCAACATTTAAGGTGTTTTATTTATTTTTAGTTTTTTTATGAGGTGACATTCCAAGGCTCCATTGGACCTATTCGTGGTGTTAAACCGTTGGCCAATGCTTCCCCGTCTAACGGTGCAAGCGCAATGTAACTCACGGATGTGTGAAAGTCGAATGATAGTTGTTTAAATTAAAATTGATAAAAGCATAAATTTCGCATGAAAGAAAAAATGGTTTAAAGGTAGTGTCTTTTTATCGAAGAGTTAATGAAAATTGTATTAACGGATCGAGAGTTCCTTCCAAATTTAAAAGAAAATTGTGAAGATAATTCAATTGTTTTCCCCAAACAAAGTATCAAGTAGAAGTTAAAACTAAAAGTTAAGTTCACAATTGTTTTGTCCTTAGCTAGATTATGTACATATAGGGGTGGTAAACGGACAGATACAAACGTGATACCATGCTATCCGTATCGGCTATCTGAATGCACTATCCATATCCATATTCGTATCCGCCTGGATAGTAAAAACAACTATCCATATCCGTATCCTCTTGGATTTTGGCGGATTCGGATAATATCCGTATCTGTTTACATTGCTTATTCATTGCAATTGACTCACCTATTTTAACATGTAATATCAATATTAGTGTAAAAAAATATCAAGGCCACAACAATTTAGAATCAACAAATTGATCTATCATTTCATAATTAGCAACTTATAAATTGAAATTAACAATTTTTCCCTAACAACTGTTTTGTGCATATGTGTTGTCGTGGGCGTCTATGTGTGTGTTGTGTATGTCTCAATGTGTGTGTGTGTGTGTGTGTGTTGTTGTATTGTTGTGTGAAAGTGTGTGTGTGTGTGTCTATATTGTTGTAGGTGCATGTGTGGTATTAGGGGGGGGGGGGGGGGGAGGGAGATCTTATCAAGTTACTAGTAAAGAAAAAGTTTTGGATAAGAGGATGTGCGTTGAAAATGAGGGAGAAGGGAAAAAAGGGTAAATTGAAAGAGAAAGGTTTTAGGTCAACTCTTTTGCTCGAGTTTGTTTTGTGTGTTTTTTTTTTCTTTTCTATTATTTACTTTTTTTTTATTTCAAGCCATTCATTATCTTTTGATTTTAAAAAAAGCAGTATTTCTTTATTTTTCATAAATGAGTAATAAGTGATGATTAACATATTCTATTATATATTTCTACTTTACATTACATATAATAAATATTATAAATAATAATTATATAAAACTAATAATAATGATAAATTATTATTAAATACAATAAGAATATGAATATTTGGAAGAACGAAAATCCGCAAATATGATTACTCCGCCTCAGATATGAATTATCGGTGTCAGATACACGTACTGTAAGTATCCGTATCCATTTTTCGAGATATTTTAGCACGCTATCCCTATCCGTATCGACAGTGTTTTTCGAATAAATATTCGCAAAATTCCGACTCGGGTACTAGGCAAATTCGAATTTTCGAATATTCATTTACACCCCTATGTAGATAACATGTTAACGAGAGAGACTTATTTGACGATCCATCCCCTAAAAAAAATAAATTTCATGAAAACAATAATTGAGCAAGCTAGGATGTGCGTTGAAAATGAGGGAGAAGGGAAAAAAGGGTAAATTGAAAGAGAAAGGTTTTAGGTCAACTCTTTTGCTCGAGTTTGTTTTGTGTGTTTTTTTTTTTCTTTTCTATTATTTACTTTTTTTTTATTTCAAGCCATTCATTATCTTTTGATTTTAAAAAAAGCAGTATTTCTTTATTTTTCATAAATGAGTAATAAGTGATGATTAACATATTCTATTATATATTTCTACTTTACATTACATATAATAAATATTATAAATAATAATTATATAAAACTAATAATAATGATAAATTATTATTAAATACAATAAGAATATGAATATTTGGAAGAACGAAAATCCGCAAATATGATTACTCCGCCTCAGATATGAATTATCGGTGTCAGATACACGTACTGTAAGTATCCGTATCCATTTTTCGAGATATTTTAACACGCTATCCCTATCCGTATCGACAGTGTTTTTCGAATAAATATTCGCAAAATTCCGACTCGGGTACTAGGCAAATTCGAATTTTCGAATATTCATTTACACCCCTATGTAGATAACATGTTAACGAGAGAGACTTATTTGACGATCCATCCCCTAAAAAAAATAAATTTCATGAAAACAATAATTGAGCAAGCTTTCTCCAATACAGTTTGTATTTACTTCTATTAAATTTTTCTAAAAAGTGCTAAAAATTTTTTTCTAATAATCACAATTTAAAAACTGTGCTTTTTATTGAGGGGAAATCTTTGAGATGAGCGAATAAATGAAAAATCTTGGTTATATATGGTAGAATTGAATAAACAAAATTAATGAACGCATTTATGTGCGAAGTAATTATCATTTCAAATCCAAATCTAATATCTATTACAGTTTAATAAAACAATTTAATTTTTTATTCTCTTATTTTCTTATGTGTCAACATTAGAATCCCCCAATTTTTATTACTCTCACCAATTTCTCTCCCTTTATTTACATATCTATTTTCCATCCTTCATTTTTGCCTCTATCCACTTTTATTACTTTAACTTATCTCCATCATTTTATTTATATCTCTTTTTCAACTCTCTTTGTATTTATATTTCTCTAATTTTATTGTCGAAAGATTATTTCCCGGAATTGATTTTAATATAAGTAGAATTTACTTAAAATTAATTTTTTATTCTCATTTTTCATTTGAAAATGTTTTTACATCCCTCTGTCTAGATACTAGTACCTAGCTATTCACTTCCTTCATTAACGGACTCAAATTAATTATTCTGTTAGTCGAAGTATAAGCACACACACACACACACACACACACACACACACACACACACACACATATATATATATATATATATATATATATATGTATATATATATATATACTAGAGAGAGAGAGAGAGAGAGAGAGTCAGGCTCACCTACATCATGCTCTATATATTACCCGTGCATCACGCCTAATTCGAGGCCCTAAAAAACTTCTTTTTTGAAATTTTATATTTTTCCCTTGAAATTAACCTTCCAATCAACTCATATGCAAAAAATTAGGTCAAAATACATTTTGTAGCTATTTTTAAAAATCCACAAAAAACTGCTAAAAATACCTTATTTATAAGGGTCTACGCCAGTAGTTTTTTGTGGATTTTTTAAAAATAGCTACAAAATGTATTTTGACCTAATCTTTTGCATATGGGTTGATTGGAAGGTTAATTTTAAGGGAAAAATATAAAATTTGAAAAAAAAAAATTTCTACGGCCTAGAATTAGGCGTGATGCACGGTGTGATGTATAGAGCATGATGTAGGTGAGCCTGCCTCTCTCTCTCTCTATATATATATATATATATATATATATATATATATATATATATATATATATATATATATATATATATATATATATATATATATATATATATATATATGGAGAGAGAAAGAGTATCATATATACGACATATGAGGTTTATCAATGCGAATCGTTTTTTAAAAATAATAAAAAAAATATTTTTGAGTTGATTTTTTTTGTGTGTGGCATTTAAGCATTTCAACTCAGCACCAAATCAACTCAGAAATCCGTCAACTCTCATATTTTGATCGATTTTTTTAAAATAGCAAATAAAATTATTTTGATCAGATTTTCTTTTGTACAATTTCCTGAAATGTTTAAATACCACACAAAAAAATGAATTCAAAAATATTTCTTTTACTATATATATATATATGTATGTGTGTGTGTGTGAGAGAGAGAGAGAGATATTTATACAAAAGGAGATTATTTATATGCCCCCTATTAAAATAGCTATCACTTTTTTGTTCCTTCTTCCTCCCCATTCCTATATATACTAACATTACATACATTATCTCACATCTCATGCATAGACGTTCTCTAATACAAACTGTGTATTCAAGCATGGCTTCATTATTTCTCTACTCTTTATTTATAACATTCTCTCTCCTTGTTACTAATGCTTTCCCGGAAAAGATATGTCCTTTACAAAATATATTTCAGTTTGGAGATTCACTCGCGGATACCGGGAACGTTATTCGGTTAGACCCAACACTTGCAGCTGCTCGCTTACCCTACGGTCAAGCATTTCCAAGCGGGCCCACTGGTCGTTGGTCCGACGGTAGTCTTATCATAGACTACATTGGTAAATAACTATGCTTCCGTTAAATTTTTTCACAATCCAGAATATTTAAATTGCGTTTTCTTCTTATTCAAATGAAATATCTAAGCCCAGTTTGATTGCGCAAATTGTTTGATTATGTAAATTGGTTCATTGTGAATTAGTGAATTGTAAATTAGTGAATTTGAAATGAGTTAAATCCAATTTTACACGATGTTTGGTAATTTGAAATTGATGTTAAGGTTCTATGAAAAAAAGGTAAAAACATATATATATATATATATATATATATATATATATATATATATATATATATATATATAGAGAGAGAGAGAGAGAGAGAGAGAGAGAGAGAGAGGGGGGGAGGGGGGAAATAGAGAGGGGAAGAAGGAGAGGAGACATGCACTTTTATGTAACTCCTATTTCAAATGGATTCATTTCACGTTTTTTGTGAAATGATCTAATTTCAGATTTTGCACATGAGCTAAAATTGGGCAATTAATGAACCCTTTCATTAATGAAACCAAACACAATTAATGAGTCAATTTGTAAATGGATCAATTTACTAATGATCCAATTTATAATTTTGGGAGAACCAAACGGCGCCTAAACGAATCATTTAAAATTAATATTACATCTAGATTATTATGTAAAAAATATTTTTCGATTCATCTCAAAGTAATAGTCTTGTTCTCCGTCGTAGTCTGTTTTTTTAATGTATTACACTAATTACGCGAGATAGCAAAGTCACTCATTCAAACAATTCTCCCAAGACTAATAATAAAATTGCATATACTGCATCCAAATGTATTCATCATTTAGGGGCTAAATTTGGAATATTTTCAAAAATATTTATTTAATTAACGTCTATTAATTTTGAATAAATAAACTACTTGGTTGTAATGTGGTCGTCCTTCTCTCAAAATTTTCATAAAATAAACAAGGTGAGCTAGTTTATGTTTATTTATCATCATTTGATGTCTGAGATCTGATTGATATTACACCTTAATGGATTTAAAAGATTAAATCTTACCTCTTAATGATCCAACGTTAATAAGTGAACAATTTTTTTAATAACAAACAATATTTACAATAGTTAAGCCCAGAATGGATTTAGATTCATATGGTATAATATGACAAAAAAAAAATTGCAAAATAATTTTGCCTTGCTATAATATGTCAAAAAATATTGATGGTTTCCTATTTCTAACATATATATGTGGTTGATGATATACAGCTAGGGCTTTTGGACTCCCACTGCTTAACCCTTATTTGGATAGTGGAGCTTCGTTCCAAAATGGTGTCAACTTTGCAGTAGCTGGAGCCACAGGGCTAAATACTTCTTTCTTTGCTGATAGGGGCCTTCAAATTTTGAACACAACTGTTCCTCTAAATGTTCAGCTCACATGGTTTCAAACCTACCTCAACTCCACATGCGGTTCCCTAACTGGTTTGTCACATTTATATTACTCCACGATGGTGTTGAATATTTTAGTCTGTTGATATAGACACCCACACATAAGGGATAAAGAAAAGAGTAATGATACACACACCGAAAAATTACCCCAAAATTATCGAAATTGTGCTTTAAGGGGTTGTGTCCTGGCGGGACCCACGTCATAGTACAATACCCTTAAAGCACATTCGGTAATTTTTCGATACCCAATTTCGGTGCATACATCATTTTTCTAAAGAAAATAGACAATTTTTTTTAATGGCAAAAAGAAACGCAACACAATAGTAAGTGATGTGCAAAGTTAATGACTGCGCATTTATTTCGTTAATAGTTTTGATGGTTATGCTTACAACTTTAGGTTTTGAAGGTTAAATGGAAATATTTGTCTTTGATTTTGTCACTGTGACAATAACGTCCACCAAACTTGGTTGATAAATTAATTTTTTAGGTTAAGAAAAGCTGTCATTTTTAAGTTTATTTTATTGGGATTGGATTAGCCAGTATTTAATATGGTGTTATAGGAGTCTAGACGACCCACCGACCTAAATACTCACCGTAAGGGTGCATGTTGAAATTTAAGCCTTGCATATATATAAAATCCAAGTCCCATTCACACCTTTTTGGGTCGGATGCTTCAAAAATTACACATACATGGCATTATTGGTTGTTAAATATGTGATCATCACCTCACATATTAATGGATGAATATTTTGATCAAATATTGTGAGGAAGACTATAATACCCCCCACCCCCACCTCACACCCTCTCAGAAAATGGCGTGACACACACACACACACACACACACACACACATATATATGGGGGTTTAGAAGCGAAAATAAAATATGAATATTTTAATAAATTTTAACAAAAAAATATCTAACACCCAATCAATTTTAATTCTTATTTTGTAATTAGTCCGCACTATCTGCAAAGGACACGCATATGACACGCACGTTTTTTAATACACTCGTGTGACACGCATGTCCATTGCTGCTGACACCGACCGATTACTATATAAGAATTAAAATTGATTGGGTGTTAGGTATTTTTTGTTAAGGTTTATTAAAATGTTCATTTTTTAACCTCTCTCCACACACACACACACACACACACACACACACACACATATATATATATATATATATATATATATATATATATATACACCTAGTTGTATGTCCTAAAAAATATTTTTTCTAAATTTTATTTATTTTTGTTTCAAATTAATCTTCCAATAAACTAATGTTCAAAAAATTCAGTGAACATACATTTTGTTGCTATTTTTAAAAATTCAACAAATAAATGTTCAAAATACCTTATTATAAGGGTCTCCGTCAGCAGTTTTTTGTTTATTTTTTAAAATAGATATAAAATATATTTTGGCCTAATTTTTTAAATATGGGTTGATTGGAAGGTTAATTTCAAGAGAAAAAAAAAATTAGAAAAAGATTTTTTTAGGGCTTTGTACTAGGAGTGTTGTATAAATCATGATGTAGATGCGCCCCTGTGTGTGTGTGTCTCTCTCTCTCTCTCTCTCTCTCTCTCTCTATATATATATATATATATATATATATATATATATATATATATATATATATATATATATATATATATATATATCTCCGAGAGAGAGAGAGACACACACACACACACTCAGTACTACCCTTGTGCGGATCGGTCCGCATTTTAAGAATGCGGAGCGGACATGTGTCACCTGGCGGTGAGCCCAGAAAAGAGAAAGAGTGTGCCTATAATTTAACCGATAATTTTTAGGCTCACCTCGAGGTGACACATGTCCGGTCCACACTCTTAAAATGCGGACTGGTCCGAACAAGAGCATTATTATTAATATTATATATATATATATATATATATATATATAGAGAGAGAGAGAGAGAGAGAGAGAGAGAGAGAGGAAGGCTCACATACATCATGCACCATACATCACACCGTACATCACACTTAATTCTAGGCCCTAGATTTATTTATTTTTCAAATTTTATAATTTTTTCCTTGAAATTAACCTTCCAATCAACCCATATGCAAAAAATTAGATCAAAATACATTTTGTAGCTATTTTAAAAAAATTCACAAAAAACTGCTGGTGCAGACCCTTATAAATAAGGTGTTTTTAGCTGTTTTTTTTTTAATTTTTTAAAAATAACTACAAAATGTATTTTGACCTAATGTTTTGCATATGGGTTTATTGGAAGGTTAATTTCAAGGGCATATGGGTTTATTGGAAGGTTAATTTCAAGGGCAAAATATAAAATTAAAAAAAAAAAGTTTTTTAGACCCTAGATTTAGGTCTGATACACAGGTGATGTATAAAGCATGATGTACTATAGCGTGTCTCTCTCTCTTTGTCTATATATATATATATATATATATATATATATATATATATATATATATATCTTTCAAACTTTACCCTCCTTTTTACTTCACCACTTCAACTTTTATTTTCTACACTAAACTCCTTAAACTTTTTAAGCGGGTCAAATTATGTCCAAATCTAACGGAGTTATGTTCTACACGAAATACCGGTCATTTGTGTGCACTTAAGGATATTTATTTACGAAAATTTCCTCATGTATCATGCACATGACTAATTTTTCATCCTAAGCATAACACCGTTAGGGTGTGGGGGTAATTTCATCATTTTTAAAAAAAGTTTAGGGGATTTAGGGTGGAAAGCAAGACTATGGGTGGTCAAATGAAAATAGGCACAAAGTTGAAGGGGTTTCGTAATTACCACTTTTTTATTCTTACTAACTTTTATTTTATTGTTATTGAAGTGTGTGCAAGAAGGGTTAGGAGGTCCCTTGTCATTGTGGGGTCATTTGGAGGTAATGACCTCAATTACGCTTTGACGCAAGGAAGATCTATTCAAGAAATCCAAACTTATTTACCACTTCTAGTTGAATCTGTTTCCAATGGAGTTAGGGTATGCTACTATTGACTATATTATCCTTTCTGTACGGGCTATTTTTTCATGGTTTGTAGTTTTATAAAGTTTCATAACTATTGTGACTTTCAAAGACAGTGATTATTCTTTTCCTATACTCAAGTTGTAAATGTGAATTCATTTAATCAAATTCCGCCTAAAATTGGCAGTGAACAAAACTACCACTATAGGTCCTCATAATGGCTTCCACAGCTTAGTACCTTACCTCCCCTCCTAAAAAATAGCTATGAATGAAATTATGTGATCGAAATTCAATTTTGTACATGTCATCTCTTGAAAAACTTGGTCCATATGCTTGCATGCTCTCCCATTAATTAACAATCCCAAATTAAATTTTACAAGCTTATATTTCATAGAAAAGCTACCAATATATTAAAAAAACTTCATGTATATGCATTTAACATTTAGATAAGAGTACAATTTAAAGTAATTTTATATTTATTTTTTTGGTAGCATACCATGAGCTGTCCGGACAACTTACGCACACCTCGACTAATCCTCATTCGCCGTTCTTGGTTTCTGCTGACCAAGCAGTATTTTGACAGTGCCGGGAATCGAACTGGGGACCAAATCCAATTCACCACCAAGACTGTCTCAGTGGCAGCCTTATACCACTAGGCCAAGACGCTTGATTAAGTAATTTTATATACTCCCTTCGTCTTAAACTAAGAGTTCATGTGTTTATTTTGTATACACTCAATCAATGGTTAAGACTAACACTTGTTCATCATCATGCAACATTATTCGTTGATTATGTACAAAAATGAATGATGCACCCCTAATTTAAGACGGAGGGAGTACTAATTTTTGAAAAATAACCATTAATTTCGCAACACACAAAAAAAAAAAAAAAAATATATATATATATATATATATATATATATATATATATATATATATATATATATATATATATATATATATATATATATATATATATATATATATATATATATATAGTGAGAGCCTCTTGTACATACAAAACGGTATATACCAACGGTGCATACCAATTTTTTAAAATAACAAAAAAAATATTTTTTGGCTAAATTTTTTTATATGATGTTTAAACATTTCAATAGGACCACATAAAAAAAATGAACTCAAAATAATATTTTTTGCTATTTTAAAAAATTCGGTCATACTTTCACAGCTTTTAAAACACTTTAAAAGCTGCAAAATTTTGACCCCCTTTTTTTAAAATAGCAAAAAACGTTATTTTGAATTAATTTTTTAATACGGGTTTATTGAAATGTTTCAACATCATATAAAAAAATAAACTTAAAATCATTTATAAAATGGGTCCGCGCCGACGGTATGCACCGTTGGTATGTACAGGACCTCTCTGTCTCTCTCTCTGTCTCTCTCTCTCTCTCTCTCTCTCTCTCTCTCTCTCTCTATATATATATATATATATATATATATATATATATATATATATATATATATATATATATATATATATATATATATATATATATATATATATAATGCTCTTGTGCGACTGTTCTGCATTTTAACAGTGCAAAGCGAACATGTGTCGGCGGACGGTGAACCTAGAAATTATCGGCTAAATTATAGGCACATATTCTCTCCCTCTTCGGAGATCACCGTCAGGTGGCACATATCCGGTCTGCATGTTTAAAATGTGGACTAGACCATACAAGAGCAGTACTATATATATATATATATATATGGGTCATGCTCTATACATCACCCATGCATCACACATAATTCTAGGTCCTAAAAAACTATTTTTTTCAAAATTTATATTTTTCCCTTGAAATTACCCTTCCAAATAACCCATATGCATAAAATTAGGTCAAAATACATTTTGTAGCTATTTTTAAAAAATCCACAAAAAACTGCTGGCGCACACCCTTATTTATAAGGTATTTTTAGCAGTTTTTTGTGATTTTTTTAAAAATAGTTACAAAATGTATTTTGCCCTAATTTTGTGCACATGGGTTGATTGGAAGGTTAATTTCAAGGGAAAAATATAAATTTTGAAAAAAAAAGTTTTTTAGGGCCTAGAATTAGGTGTGATGCATGGGTGATGTATTGAGCATGATATACTATAGCCTCCCTCTCTCTCTCTCTCTCTCTCTCTCTCTCTCTCTCTCTCTCTCTCTATATATATATATATATATATATATATATATATATATATATAGGAGAAGGCTCATCTACATCATGCTCTATACATCATCCATGCATCACGCTTAATTACAGCCCCTAAAAAACTTTTTTTTTTCAAATTATATATTTTTCCCTTGAAATTAACCTTCTAGTCAACCCATATACAAAAAATTAGGTCAAAATACATTTTGTAACTATTTTTAAAAAATCCACAAATAACTACTAAAAATACTTTATTTATAAGGGTCTGCGCCAGCAGTTTTTTGTGAATTTTTTAAAAATAGCTAAAAAATGTATTTTGACCTAATTTTTTTCATATGTGTTGATTGGAAGGTTAATTTCAAGGGAAAAATATAAAATTTGAAAAAAATGTTTTCTAGGGCCTAGAATTAGGTGTGATGTATAGTACATGATGTAGGTGAGTCTCTCTCTCTCTCTCTCTCTCTCTCTCTCTCTCTCTCTCTCTCTATATATATATATATATATATATATATATATATACACACACACACACACACACACACACACACACATTTATCTGTGCTTCTGTTGTTGTCTAAGTAAAGGTAATGTTACCAAGAACTCTCAATATTATCGACTATAAATCGTAATCTTTCTGACATGTTAAGTTATGTCATGTAGAAGTTTCATGAGGTTCTTTATAAACGAAAATGATTCATATTTACCACTTTAGCAATATCTTGATTTTTCATATTAATTCAATAAAATGTCAATTATTGTATACTCACATTGTTTTGCTTAACATTCAGTTGAACCCATACTCATTCTTGTAATATAATTTTAGCCACCATTTTAGTTTTTGTTACAATTTGTAGGTAGAAAAATCTTGAAAAAATATTAATGAATATTGCAAAGAGTGAAAATGGGTGCCAAAAATATACTACGAAAATTAAGAGACCAAAGTGAATGTCGGTGAAAGCAAGGGGTCCCAAAGACCAAATCATCCTACAAAATATGAATGGTCTTATTATTATTATTAGTATTAGTCATGTTATTGTTAATTATCAAACGCAGGAAGTATATAGGCGTGGTGCTGTGAATATTGTAGTACCTGGGGTTTTTCCCCTCGGATGCTGGGCATTCTACTTGACTGTATTTCCTAGTGGAAATTCTAGCAATTATGATGAATTGGGTTGCCTCAGAGATATAAACCAACTTTCAGCATTATACAACAACATGCTTCAACAATCTCTAAACTCTCTTAGAAGAGAGCTGCCTAATGCTGCTATAATCTACTCAGATTACTACAATGCCTTCCTAAATGTTCTTCGTCCTCGTCGTAAGTTTCATCAAATTTTTACATGCCAACAAGCTAGACCATGGAGATTTTTGGACCCGAGGCAAATTCTTTAAATGGAGTTTCTATAATATGTGAAAATTGGAACACTTACCCACATTTTCATAGTGGTTTGTGTTCAAAGAGATGAATTGAAAATATTTCTCTGTGATGGCAGGTTTCAAAACCTAATAGGGTGGTTATCACACATGTGATGGCAGTTTTCATACACTTTTATAATGTTTCCGTACAAACGTCATAGCTAATATTTTGATATGAAATATTGATCCTAATGGTCCATAATCTTTCAAAACTTATATATTTTTTTATGTATTTATTAGTGGATTCCAAGAAACATCCAGTGCTACGTAGTGTTGTTTTATAGGAGACGTGAATATTCATTAACATTGAAATCTATAAATCTTTTTTATATGTGTCCCTTTTTTTTCTGTAAAGAACAGGGAAAACCCATTTTTAGACATTTTCCAAAAAAAAAAAATAAGCACATTTTAATTTTAAAAAAATGGGTTTATTAAGGATTTAAAACATGGTTCGGGGTGAAATACTTTTAACCGCGATTAGAAGTAAAATGGTGAAATATTTTTTTTTCATATTTCAAATTAATTTATGCTGGGTTAATATTGTGAATACAAGCACACCGTATAATTATAAAACTTTAAACAAGAGTACGGAAAAAAATTTAACTCTAGATAGGTGAAAATATATTTTACCATATTACTTTACACCATGTTGAAACGTATTTTATCCCGAACCAAACGGATCATAAATGGCAAATTTTATCCCTTGTTGGTGACAAAAGTAGACATATAACGTAACTATCCCCGTGCTAATGTCAGTATCAACGACTAAAATTGTTTCTAAAAATATGTTACGGTTAAAGATAAATTAAAAATAAATTGTGATATTTTCTTAAATATGCCAAATTTATTTAAACAAATTTTCATTTCAATATATTCCCCCAAAACAGAAATGCCTCTTGTTATTAAAAACGAATATTTTGAACAGAAGTGTAGATATCCACTTTTTATACATCATGGGATAAGTAAACACCAAAATCACCTGAAATGTTGAAATACAAAATTTTAAAAAAATATTGGCTACAGTATTTATAATGACTTTATTTGAATATATTAACTAATGACAATATTTCATAATGTCTTTTTCTTTAGGTTTTGACCCGAGATCATTACAAGCGTGTTGTGGAACTGGTGGGCGATATAATTTTGACGTAAATAGCCCATGTGGGGCTCCGGGTGTACCTGTTTGCCAGAACCCGGACCAATACCTAAATTGGGATGGTATACATTTAACCCAGGGAGCTTATCGTCGGATCGCACCAATACTTATTCTAGATATCATATCTAAATTAAAGTGCATTTAGTAGATTCTCTCAATACAAATGTTAAATAAAGAGAGAAGTCAACAATCTAAAGTGTAATGCAATAAGCTATTTAGCAAACTTATTAAATAAAATAAAATCATACTTAATGAATGTGATGTATTACATACATACCTGGAGAGTTAGTACCCACTTGTCATTCAATTGAATGTGATAACGAATGAATACAAGAAATTGTTATTTAGAGGGACTCACATGTTAAAAAAATTAACTACAGTCCATAAATCGAAACTAGTGAAACTGGTTACAAATTTTGTCTCCCGAAGGACAATGATCTGCTATATATACATTAGGGTATGTCCGTATCTGAAGGGACACTGATAATTACAAAATGATGAAAATTTTCAACGTACATAATTGCAAGACGGTAAAAATTTCATTTGTCAAGAAAACGAAATGTCATTTTACAAAAAAAAATGCTCATAATTTCTTTTGTTTATATGACTAACCACTCTGCTTAACAAATAACAAATAGTCCGACAACGTTCAAATAGTCTAAATTCATCACTCAAATTCAAATTTTGTCTCAAATTAATAAAGCGTTAATTCTAAAAAAAAATGGACGTAGTCTCCTTTGTATATTGGAATATCCACTTTCGTTAAGCGGTAACAACCAATTATAAAATATTCGAAATGTCCAAATTCATCAAATAAATACTTAATGAATCAAACTTCATTAAAAAAATCATGATGATATTCGAGGAAAACTAACATAACAACAACAAAAGAACTGTCACCTGATTTGATTCAATATAAAATCGACTTGAAAGTTACTAAAATTAAATTGAAAGCTAATTTCTTACATCAAGTAAAACCTAAATACCTTTTTAAAGCGTACTCATTCACATAATATAAACAAAAGTCAAAAGTTTAAAAAGAAAAAATATGTTTGATTATACTATCAAAGCTCATCATCATGGATCTTATGTTGGCAACTCAAATAAGAAAAAACAAACTTGTATTCAACACTTAATCCAACATGATTACATCCTATTAATAGGAGATAAACTTGTTTTGCGCAATGATCTATTTGAGACTTCATCATCTGATGAAGACTCCAAAAGTGATGAAGATATGACTCCTTTTGAAAATATTAACACTAGTGACGAGACATTCCAAGTTAATCCTATTAGTGTCCAAATTCATGACGATCGCGGCATTGATTTATTTGTGGATCTTCCCAAACTAGATTCAGCATTTGCGGTGGATCCCGAACTCATCTCGAATGATGTAAATTCAACTACGAAAATTGACAATTGGAACCTCGTCCACAAACGAACGCGTTCTAGAAATCGTAGAAAGTAAATGCTTTTAAAAATGGCTTTAGATTATTGATGCTTGAGTCAAATTATGCTTCTTGTTTTCTTGCCACAGGTGGGGCTTTTCCACCTTATTATCAATAAAAAATTTATTTAAAAAAAAAGTTTAAAAAGAAGACCCAGTTTGTTTCTTCACTGTAAAAATAAGACCCAATTTAAACAGAAATTAAAATGCATTTGTTTTCACTCATTTCCATTACATAACACGAACTGGAAAAGTGTTTGTATTAATGTTTTCCTCGATTTTATTTTATTTTTATTTTTATTTGTTATTAGTTTTTAGCTAATTTACTTTTATTATTGTTTTATTTTTATTTGAGTTTTTTTAGTTTATAGGTTAGAAAATTAATTTTTAGTTTTAAAAGATTTTATTGTTTTTATTTCCATTTTCTTCTAATTTAGTTTGATTTTTATTAGGTGACTTTTATTAGATTTTATTTTTATTATTTAGGTAGTGTTAGTTTTATTTTTATTTAGGTAAAAACTAAACGCCCCCCCTCCCCCCAATCCCCATCCCCAAAAACCTTACCCACACCAAAACACTACACTCACACATACCCCACTAACCTACACCCTCACCCCACCAAATACATACCCTTCGCCATCTTCCACCAACTCTCTCTTAATCCCCCATAATCAAGACCCACAACAACAAAACCCAAGCTTTTGCCATTTAACTCAAGAAACCCACAGATTTTTAACCCATGAATCTATCCAACTCGGAGTCAGAAGGACTCGCCTAAAATAACCATGGCCAAACCCGACCTCCTCTTCAACCCGCCGACATCCTGCTCCTGTACCCATTACCCGACCTTGAAACCCATACACCCACCATACCCGCTGGTCAAATCACCAACCCGAACCCGCCTTAATCAAACCAAACTCTGTCCCCATTCCGATGAGCAGTTCCGGCCGGTGACCTCACCATAACTCGAACCTGGATTTTGACCCATGAACTTCTATACCCCAGACCCAACTTGTTTGAACTCATTTCAAACTTCCGACCCATTTTAACCATTACCCATCTCATTCTCCAAACCTCCTTATCATCATACCACAACCATCAACTCGAAAAACCTCCAGCATTTCCAATAGATCAACTCGAAATCAACTGGAAACCACTATTTTTTGCCACGACTCGAAACCTCCATCAACTTGAAACCACCATTTACACCACCTCTGATACAACTGCAAACAAAAATAGAAATAAAAATGAAAACGTAGAGAAAACGTAGTTGTTCGTTGTTCTTTTCGTGGTTTAATGGGAGGCAAACGAAGAGTACCCCTAAAAGAGGGCCTTTGTATTTCTCTTTTTCTAAACAAAGATTCAATTAAAAAAAGAGTTAGAAAAATAGAAGAACAAACCATGAAAAGAAGTACAACCAATTTTTTTTTACTTCGGTTGCCCTTAAGCGTTGTAGTTTCCTTGGTTTCTCTCTCCCAGTGTTGATGTTTGTTGTTGTTGTTTTAATGGGAGGATGAAGAGTAGAAATGATAAGAAGAATAGATGGGTAGGTTTGGATAATGAGCGCAAGTGAGAAAATGGTGCAAATATTATTATACCCTTGGTTTTGAATTTTAGAAAAAAAAGGGAAACAAACTGGAGTGTCTCAAAAGAGGGGGAAATCAAATTTGTATGGGGCAAAATTGGTAGTGCAGAAAAATTCATAAAGATGACATCATAGTTCAAGCTTATGACATATATAAGTTTTATACTTTATTATATAGATAACAAGGATCTCCGATGGGTGCTCGTAACAGGCCAATTTTTAAAGATACCAAAAAATATTTTTTTATTATATTTTTTTTGTATGTCGTTTTAACATTCAAGGGGGCTTCTTAAAATGTAGGAAGTGCATAATCATGGTATTGTGATACTTTATTCTCTCTCTCTCTCTCTCTCTCTCTCTCTCAAATGTAGGAAGTGCATAATCATGGTACTGTGATATTATTGGAAGAAGGATTCATCATGGGCACCCGTTAAAAGGTCATCCATTACTACTACTACTACTACTACTACTACTACTACTACTACTACTACTACTACTACTACTACTACTACTGCTACTACTACTGCTACTGCTCTACTGCTACTGCTGCTGCTGCTACTACTACTACTACTACTACTACTACTACTACTACTACTGTTGCTGCTGCTGCTATTACTGCTGCTACTCCTCCTCCTCTTCCTCCTCCTTCTGCTATTGCTACTCCTCCTCCTCCTCCTCCTCCTACTACTCCTCCTCCTCCTACTACTACTACTACTACTACTACTACTACTACTACTACTACTACTACTATTGCTGCTACTGCTGCTGCTACTACTACTACTACTAGATGCTGGAGTACTTGATTGTACTTTTTAGTGGAAATTCTAGCAATTATGATGAATTGGGTTACCTAAGAGATATGTGACACCCCGACTAATTAAATACCGGGTAGCTACTCCTTTATTAAATTAATTCAAAATGCCAAGTTGGCTCAGTTAATAGCATTACTGTCGAAAACATTTTATTATTACTAACCACCTAGTATTTAAAAAGTAAGTTGCCAATTTTAATATAAGTCTGATTAACATGAAACAAGTGTAAAGAAGAAATAAATAACACCATTCACCATACTGAAGTAAAACGAATAACCATCACAATAGAGTAAATAAAGTCTGGAGGAAAACTCCTCACTACAATCCGATACTGAAATAAATAACCAAATACTGAAATAATACATGCTAAAGTCTGAGAACTGAAATGTAAAAGATGTCTAATAGAAATGGGCAACATGCCCTACAACTGATAGATAGTGACTCTGGAATCCAAAAGATAGAAGCGTCTGCATGCAAATCCCTGTAGCTTCCACAACCAGCTACAGCTCGTCACCTGAATGAGTATCCTATGCTTGGTGTCCCTGTGGCTGGGCACCTAAAATGGTTTTACAAGAAAAACATTTGAAAAGCAAACGGGTCAGAGCCCGAATGTGGAGTTATATTTTAAAAACCTGCAAGTGCTTTAAAAACATTTAAAACATTAAATGCAAAGTACATGTTAGGACGTGCACTCACATGATATTCTCACCTCTCGTCTAACTGTGCACTCCTAACGTAAGTACCCATCTATAACGACACAAATCACTAGCTAAGTACCATCATCTCTAGATAGACTATCATAGGTCCTACCCATTTCACTCGGTTCTATTAACATAATAACGCTCGTAATAAATATGGATTTAACATAAACTCAGATTCTCCATATGCAATGTATAGCACTATCAGTTAACTCGTTTTTACTTCTCGAATCAATACCATAATTATATTCACAACATTAGCATGAAGGTTCCCATTAATTTAGTGTATATTATTCACATCATAAATATACAATATAAGCCCCCCCGAGAACTGAGCTGCGGTGCACACATACTCTGCTATCCATCCCGGTACATCACGTACATAAGAATCACGTATTCCAAATCTCTCAGGAATAGTTCACAGATAACAACATCACAAAGAATGGAGGCGAACACAGTCACATCACATAGGTCACGCACATACCTACGCTCCTACGATCAGCGGACTTATTAATATTCGAATAAGTCTTTCTATGACCTATGTTCATCGAGGTAACCAGTCTAAATCCGGGCAACACAAGGATTAGAGGGCCCTAAGCGAACGCAAACCTCCCGTGATAGCAAGTATGGTAGATATGTCATACACACAATTCATATACCAATACTAAGTAAACACACGTCTTAGTAATACCGTAGTTTAATCGTAGTACATATCGTATCCTCGTACTAACTTATAATTATCACAATTCATACTATTCCGGTTTGTAATTATACGCGCCATAATTCATCCTCGCGTCGTAGTAGACACTCACGTCTCAACCCAAATGGTTCATTGAATATAACTCTCGTATATAATTTACTCCTCATAATAATCCAAAAGTCCCAAATCTATCCTTACATCATCAAAAGAAGGTTATCTATATCCTCGAACAAGTTTACGGAACTCCAAAAATCAAAACACTCCGAAAAGGACCAAACTGTCAACTCGTTAGAAGTCTCGTTCGAACGAGGCTGTTCGAACGAGATTGGACTGTCAGCCTGTTAGAAGTCTCGTTCAAACGAGACTGTTCGAACGATATCCCAGTTCGTTCGAACGAACTGTACCTTCTAACGATATCTCGTTCGAACGAGATATCGAACGAAATCCTTTTTCGTTAGCAGCGACTGGTCAACTCGTTAGAAGCTCGTTCGAACGAGTTCGTTCGAACGACCTGGGTAGGGGCTTCTAACGAGCTACCAGATTCGTCCCAGAATTCCTAAGTTACGTTTCTCACCATTTTTAACACCTCAATCCTTCTCCAAAGTTCGTTCTAACAATGATTTAAGTCCTCTAATCATACTCAAACATGCTTAGGTCATAAACTAACATCTTTTAAGGCATTAATGCATCCTAAACATCATTAAATTACAAGGTTTTATACTTTTCCCCAATATCATCAAGAACATGAACCCTAGATTTATATCATCATCAAATCCCAGAATTTCATTCGTTTTAATTTCTTCTAATCACAATATTCATGAGAGAAATCATCTACCTATCATTCTACATGCAATTCTCTTCAAAATTTTCAAGTTCTAAACTCCAAACTACATGGGTTTTCATTCATCTTTCAAGAACAATTAAAATTCCTCAATTTCTAACATGGAAAAGACATTCTCTGAAATTAAATTGAATAAAGTCACTTGCCTTGATTGGATTTCTGATTTTGGTGTAGGTTTGGTTGAACTTTTCTGCAGAATTTCTTCTCTCCAAGCTTCCTCTCCAATGGTGGCTTAAGGTGGCTAGGGTTTTGATTTGGGAATTTAGAAAACTCTTCTAATAACCTACGTAGCCTTCTAGGTTAATATGGTTTGGTTAATGGGCTTAGTGGGTTTAATCCACATCAGATTTACATCTCTAATTTTCGTCACTTTTAATTCCTCAAAATGTAAAATTACCAAAATACCCTTTAAGTTGTCGGTATGGCCTAAAAATACCCCGGAATCCAAACTACACCCCCGGGTAGTGTTTTCTGACTATCTCGACCCTTCCGGACACGTTGGCACACTCAAAACGACCATACAGTTTATAGATTTTAAATTCACTTTTTATAATCAAAATATTACACCGTGACGCGGCGGTCCCACGCGTCTCAACAAAATTTCTAAAATGCCGTATATAAATCTCACGACAAATATTATAATACCAAGTTCATATATAATCATATATGCACATAATCAAATACTAACTCGCATCTCGTAAGTATTTATAACCCGGATTAATTTCCAATTAATACTCATTTAATTAATTAATCCCAAAAATAAATATAGCCAAAAGTACGGGGTATTACATACTTCCCCCCTAATAACTGAATTTCGTCCCGAAATTCGAAACTAGAAAGTACCTGCTAAAAACAGCTCTGGATAACGTTCGCGCATCTCATCCTCGCGCTCCCATGTGGACTCCTCGACATTGTGATGTCGCCACTGAACACGCACTAACGGAACTATCTTTGACCGCAGTTTCCTCTCACTTCGGTCCAAAATAGCAATTGGCCCCTCCTCGTAGGAGCTATCAGGCTGGAGATCGATGTCCTCCACAGCAATGTGGGAATGAGCCAAATCATCTTTGAAATATTTCCTTAGCGAGGAAATATGAAATACATCGTTAATCCGATGCAAATGCTCCGGTAACCCAAGTCTATACGCAACCGGTCTGATCCGCTCAATAATAGGAAACGGCCCCACATACCTTGGTGCCAACTTCCCCTTCTTCCCGAAACGCATAATCCCCTTCATAGGAGATACCCTGAGCAAAACCTGGTCCCCCACTTGGAACTCCCTGAAAAACCTCTTCGCATCAGCATAACTCTTCTGCCTGTCTTGAGCTACCCGAATGCGACTCCGAACCAACTCAATCCTTGCTGAAGTATCCTGAATTACTTCCGGCCCAAGTAGTTTGTTGTCCCCCACCTCTAACCAACATGCTGGGGAACGACAAGGCCTACCGTACAATGCCTCAAACGGAGCCATGCCAATCGTGAACTGATAGGAGTTGTTGTAAGCAAACTCCACTAGTGGAAGGTACTGCTCCCATCCACCCCCGAAGTCAATAATGCACATGCGTAGCATGTCCTCCAACATCTGATTGGTGCGTTCTGTCTGCCCATCGGTCTGCAGATGATAAGCCGTACTCAACCGCAATTCCGTGCCCATTGCCTCCTGGAAACTCTCCCAAAACCTCGAAACAAATATCTTGTCTCTGTTAGACACGATATTTAGGGGCACACTGTGAAGTCTCACAATCTCTGAAATGAAGAGCTGGGCATACTGTCCCGTAGTGTAGTCAGTCCTTACGGTAAGAAGTGAGCGACCTTGGACAACCTGTCCACAATTACCCAAACGGAGTCGTGACCCCTCTGCGACGTAGGTAACCCCGTGATAAAGTCCATGGATATTCTCTCCCACATCCACACCGGGACCTCCAACGGCTGTAGCAATCCTGCTGGTCTCTGATGTTCCACTTTTACAAGCTGACAAGTGGCGCATTTCGAAACAAACTCAGCGATATCTCTTTTCATACCGCTCCACCAATACTGCCGTCTCATGTCTTGGTACATTTTGTTCCCTCCGGGATGTACCGCGAACCGTGAGCCGTGCGACTCTGCCATCACTTCGTGTCGCAATTCCTCTCCTTCCGGAACTACCAATCTCCCATTGAAGCGTAATCCCCCGTCTGAGCTAACGGTATAGGATTCGGCTCCCTCTGCTAGTAATCGAACTATCTGCTCCTGACAGAACGAGTCATTAGCCTGTGCCCGTACTACCTTCGTGACAATCTGCGGTGTAACGGTCATCACAGACATGAAAGATCGGGCCACTGCATCCTGGTGTCCCAATTCCTTCCACTTTGCTTTCCACACCTCTGCCACCTCATCTGCTGGCCTGCGGCTCAACGCGTATGCTACCACGTTAGCCTTACCCGGGTGATACTGGATGTCGAACTGGTAGTCTTTCACAAACTCAAACCACCTACGCTGCCGCATATTCAACTCCTTCTGCGTGAACAGGTACTGTAGGGACTTGTGGTCCGTGAACAGTTGGAACTTCTCCCCCAAAAGATAGTGTCTCCAAATCCGTAGGGCAAATACCACTGCCGCCAACTCCAAATCATGCATGGGGTAATTCTTCTCATGAGGCTTAAGCTTACGGGAAGAATAAGCTATGGCTTGTCTCTCCTGCTGCAATACACCTCCCAGTCCTTGCAAAGACGCATCGGTGTAAACCAAATACTCAACTCCCGGTCTTGGCAATGCTAACACAGGTGCTGAGGTCAATTTGTCCTTCAATTCATCGAATGTCAACTGACAGGCATCACTCCAGATGTAGGGCACACCCTTACGAGTCAGATGTGTCAAAGGACCTTCTATCTCCAAGAAACCCCGAATAAACCTCCTGTAGTATCCTGCTAAACCCAAGAAACTACGAATCTCCATTGGTGTCGTGGGCTGTCCCCACTCCCTCACCGCTGATACCTTCCCCGGATCAACAGATATCCCTTGGTCGGAAATAATATGTCCCAAAAACTGGACTTCCTTCAGCCAAAACCCGCACTTCTCATATTTTGCATACAACTCGTTCTGACGGAGTGTCTGCAAAACCTACCTCAAATGCTCGGCGTGCTCTTCCTCTGTCTGAGAGTAAACCAGAATATCATCGATGAAGACAATGACAAACTGATCTAGGAAATCCCTGAACACCCTGTTCATCAAGTCCATAAACACAGCTGGAGCGTTGGTCAAGCCGAAAGGCATAACCCGAAACTCGTAAGAACCATATCTCGACAAGAACGCAGTCTTCGAGACATCCTCCTCCCGGATACGTAACTGATGGTATCCCGATCTCAAATCAATCTTCGAGAAGAAAGAAGCTCCTCTAAACTGGTCGAATAAGTCATCGATTCTAGGCAACGGATACTTATTCCGTATTGTGACCTTATTCAACTCTCGGTAGTCCACACACAATCTCAGTGAACCGTCCCTCTTCTTCATAAACAAAACTGGAGCGCCCCAAGGTGAGGTACTCCTGCGAATAAAGCCCTGACCTAACAGCTGCTATATCTGATCCCGTAGCTCTCGCATCTCAGTTGGAGCCATACGGTACGGTGCGCGTGCTATAGGTCTCGTACCCGGTAGCAAATCTATAACAAAGTCTATCTCTCGACTGGGCGGTAAGCCTGGTATCTCCTGAAACACATCTGAATACTCCCTGACAACCGGGATCGAATCTAAAGGGAGCACAACCTCCTTAGAGGTATCCTCCTCTATGTAATACAGATGAGCGATCGATCCTCCCTCTGGGCGAGGCATCGCCACTACAAACATCTCTTGCCCCGGAATGGCAAAAACAATGCTCCCGCTGAAGCAATCAATCATGGCCCTATATGCTACGAGCCAATCCATACCGATGATCACATCGTGAACATGCATATCTAATACTAACATGTCCGCAGGTAATACGAAACCACCAATCTCTACCCCCACTCCTCGGCATATAAAGAAAATAAGTGACCCATTCCCCAATGGTGAGTCGACACACGTCACTGTGCTCTCTGCCGTAGCTAACAATCCTAAAGTTTTCGCGAAGTGTGTAGCTATAAAACAGTGTGTAGCACCCGTATCAAATAATACCCGACCCATGGTGACATGGATAGGAAACGTACCCTCGATCGCGGGCGGCGCCTGTGGAACTACAGCCTGGTGGACGTTGTAGACACGTCCATACTGTAGCTACCCCTGCTGAGCTGGGACTGCTGGAATGGGTGGCAGTGCTGCCATCTGTGGCGGTGCGGGAAGAGCGGCGGGAAACATAGGCCTCTGTGGCTCCTGACGAGCACCCTGCTGCTGCTGCTGTGGGGCCCTGCCCCTGTCAGGACAATCCTATCGCTTATGGCCAGTCTTGCCACAAACAAAGCACTTCCCTGGGAAGTTCCCCCCTCTCTGCCCCTGCTGTCCCCGGCCCTGGTGGCCGTTACCGTTCCTCCCTTGGCCCTGCTGGCCCTGATGAAACTGCTGCCCATTTTGCCCCTGTTGGCCCTGATGGCCGTTTGGACCCTGATGTCCCTGACGGAAACCTCCCTGTCCCTGTCTGTAGTTCCCTGACCGGAACCTCTTATTATCCCCCTGCTGGGAGCCCTGCTCATTCTGTCTCTGCCCCTGACCCGATTGTGCCCCGCTGGCACCATGTCCTCCATTCCTGCCCTGATGGCTAGACTCCCCCGACCGCTTGCCCTCGGCCATATGAAAATGGTGGTCCTGGAAGTGCAACAATGCAGTGTTAACCACATCAGAATAAGTGGCCAACTATAGGTTCCCTAGCAGATGCTGACGGATCCTCCAAGTCAACCCGTCGGTGAACTTCTCAATTTTCTTCTTCTCTGTTGGTATCTCGTCTGGAACGATGTTCAACAGATTCGTGAACTCGACCTCATACTCGGCCACTGTCTTACCCTCCTGCCTCAGACTCATCAGCTTCCTCCTCATTTCCGTGTAAACAGCCGACGGAAAGTACTTGCGGTCAAACCGCACCCAGAACTCCTGAATCGTGAGAGTATCCCTCTCCTCTGCGGTGGTAATAGACTCCCACCACTGTAGTGCAGATCCAACCAGCTTGAAAGTATCTAGCACCTGCTTCTGAACATCAGTGCACTCATGCATTCTCAAGTGCCTCTGCATATCCTTCCTCCATTGGCTCGAGACTACCACATCTGAGCTACCTGCAAACTCTGGTGGATGCGCTATCTGAAAAGCGTCACGTACACGCTCCCAAGAAGACGGGAATGCATTTGCCTGTACCGGCGCGACAACCGGCGCTTGAGGTGGTGCCTGCTGAATCACGGCAATCGCGGCATTTACCGCTTGGGCTACTATAGCTGCAACCTCAGCGGCGTTCATCATACCCTGAACTGGAGCGGGCTGGGGTTCGGGCGTTGCATCCCTGGGAACTTGTCGTGCACGTCGTGGAGGCATCTGAAATAAGAACAAGTTTATAAGTTCACTGTTTATAAACTTAAAATATCTGAAGAACGAAGCATACACAAAAGAGTACAACAGTCCTAAAATATAGGGCTCTATATCAAAGATACGTAGCGGAAACATAATAGCCGTACAGATCCTAAAAGACACTAGAACCTGATGCTCTGATACCACCTGTGACACCCCGACTAATTAAATACCGGGTAGCTACTCCTTTATTAAATTAATTCAAAATGCCAAGTTGGCTCAGTTAATAGCATCATTGTCGAAAACATTTTATTATTACTAACCACCTAGTATTTAAAAAGTAAGTTGCCAATTTTAATATAAGTCTGATTAAGATGCAACAAGTGTAAAGAAGAAATAAATAACACCATTCACCATACTGAAGTAAAACGAATAACCATCACAATAGAGTAAATAAAGTCTGGAGGAAAACTCCTCACTACAATCCCATACTGAAATAAATAACCGAATACTGAAATAATACATGCTAAAGTCTGAGAACTGAAATGTAAAAGATGTCTAATAGAAATGGGCAACATGCCCTACAACTGATAGATAGTGACTCATCCAAAAGATAGAAGCGTCTACATGCAAATCCCTGTAGCTTCCACAACCAGCTACAGCTCGTCACCTGAACGAGTATCCTATGCTTGGTGTCCCTATGGCTGGGCACCTAAAATGGTTTTACAAGAAAAAGATTTGAAAAGCAAACGGGTCAGAGCCCGAATGTGGAGTTATATTTTAAAAACCTGCAAGTGCTTTAAAAACATTTAAAACATTAAATGCAAAGTACATGTTAGGACATGCACTCGCATGATATTCTCACCTCTCGTCTAACTGTGCACTCCTAACGTAAGTACCCATCTATAACGACACAAATCACTAGCTAAGTACCATCATCTCTAGATAGACTATCATAAGTCCTACTCATTTTACTCGGTTCTATTAACATAATAACGCTCGTAATAAATATGGATTTAACATAAACTCAGATTCTCCATATGCAATGTATAGCACTATCAGTTAACTCGTTTTTACTTCTCGAATCAATACCATAATTATATTCACAACATTAGCATGAAGGTTCCCATTAATTTAGTGTATATTATTCACATCATAAATATACAATATAAGCCCCCCGAGAACTGAGTTGCGATGCACACATACTCTGCTATCCATCCCGGTACATCACGTACATAAGGATCACGTATTTCGAATCTCTCAGGAATAGTTCACAGATAACAACATCACAAAGAATGGAGGCGAACACAGTCACATCACATAGGTTACGCACATACCTACGCTCCTACGATCAGCGGACTTATTAATATCCCAATAAGTCTTTCTATGACCTATGTTCATCGAGGTAACCAGTCTAAATCCGGGCAACACAAGGATTAGAGGGCCCTAAGCGAACGCAAACCTCCCGTGATAGCAAGTATGGTAGATATGTCATACACACAATTCACATACCAATACTAAGTAAACACACGTCTTAGTAATACCGTAGTTTAATCGTAGTACATATCGTATCCTCGTACTAACTTATAATTATCACAATTCATACTATTCCGGTTTGTAATTATACGCGCCATAATTCATCCTCACGTCGTAGTAGACACTCACGTCTCAACCCAAATGGTTCATTGAATATAACTCTCGTATATAATTTACTCCTCATAATAATCCAAAAGTCCCAAATCTATCCTTACATCATCAAAGGAAGGTTATCTATATCCTCGAACAAGTTTACGGAACTCCAAAAATCAAAACAGTCCAAAAAGGACCAAACTGTCAACTCGTTTGAAGTCTCGTTCGAACGAGGCTGTTCGAACGAGATTGGACTGTCAACTCGTTAGAAGTCTCGTTCGAACGAGACTGTTCGAACGATATCCCAGTTCGTTCGAACGAACTGTACCTTCTAACGATATCTCGTTCGAACGAGATATCGAACGAAATCCTTTTTCGTTAGCAGCGACTGGTCAACTCGTTAGAAGCTCGTTCGAACGAGTTCGTTCGAACGACCTGGGTAGGGGCTTCTAACGAGCTACCAGATTCGTCCCAGAATTCCTAAGTTACGTTTCTCACCATTTTTAACACCTCAATCCTTCTCCAAAGTTCGTTCTAACAATGATTTAAGTCCTCTAATCATACTCAAACATGCTTAGGTCATAAACTAACATCTTTTAAGGCATTAATGCATCCTAAACATCATTAAATTACAAGGTTTTATACTTTTCCCCAATATCATCAAGAACATGAACCCTAGATTTATATCATCATCAAATCCCAGAATTTCATTCGTTTTAATTTCTTCTAATCACAATATTCATGAGAGAAATCATCTACCTATCATTCTACATGCAATTCTCTTCAAAATTTTCAAGTTCTAAACTCCAAACTACATGGGTTTTCATTCATCTTTCAAGAACAATTAAAATTCCTCAATTTCTAACATGGAAAAGACATTCTCTGAAATTAAATTGAATAAAGTCACTTGCCTTGATTGGATTTCTGATTTTGGTGTAGGTTTGGTAGAACTTTTCTGCAGAATTTCTTCTCTCCAAGCTTCCTCTCCAATGGTGGCTTAAGGTGACTAGGGTTTTGATTTGGGAATTTAGAAAACTCTTCTAATAACCTACGTAGCCTTCTAGGTTAATATGGTTTGGTTAATGGGATTAGTGGGTTTAATCCACATCAGATTTACATCTCTAATTTTCGTCACTTTTAATTCCTCAAAATGTAAAATTACCAAAATACCCTTTAAGTTGCCGGTATGGCCTAAAAATACCCCGGAATCCAAACTACACCCCCGAGTAGTGTTTTCTGACTATCTCGACCCTTCCGGACGCGTTGGCGCACTCAAAACGACCATACGGTTTATAGATTTTAAATTCACTTTTTATAATCAAAATATTACACCGTGACGCGGCGGTCCCACGCGTCTCAACAAAATTTCTAAAATGCCGTATATAAATCTCACGACAAATATTATAATACCAAGTTCATATATAATCATATATGCACATAATCAAATACTAACTCGCATCTCGTAAATATTTATAACCCGTATTAATTTTCAATTAATACTCATTTAATTAATTAATCCCAAAAATAAATATAGCCAAAAGTACGGGGTATTACAAGATATAAACCAACTCACAACATTATACAACAACATGCTTCAACAATCTCTAAACTCTCTTAGAACGGAGATGCCTATTGTTGCTATAATCTACTCAGACTACTGCAATGCGTTCATAAATGTTCTTCATCCTCGTCATAAGTTTCATCAAATTTTTACACGCGAACATGTCGACCAGGGGATTATTGGGTCCGAGGAGAATTCTTAAAACAATGTTTTTATAATAAGTAAAAATCTGAACACACTTAGTGACATTTTGAAAATGTTTTGTACTTCAAAAGAAGAATTGAAAAGAAGCGGTATTAGTTATTTTTATACCTATTGAAAACTTAATGGGATGGTTTTCACACATATAATGGCATTTTTCACACTTTTATAACGTTTCATACAATTATCATATATAATATTTTGATATGAAAAATTCTTGATATTTTTTATATAAATAAAGGTCGTATTAAAAGCCAACATCTTAAGGAGCAAAACTCATATGTAGGGATATGCATACTAACTGAGGCAAGACAACCCCATCGTGCCAAATCCAAACCCGCTAAACTCTAAAATGTTATGAATATTTTCTACGGGGTTCTCGTTGTTAGAGATAAGGCACATGCTCATTTGACTTAGTCCTCATTCGTTCCATCACGTTATCATCATGCCATGAATGTTTTGAATTGTTCGTCAACTAGAAGAAATATTCTTTAGCTAACGATTGTAATTTAAGTTTAAATATTACTTGTATTTCTCTACTAAGTTGTAACAATATGTATGTAAGTAATGAATTCTATCATATCTCATTAGCGAGTGAATTACAATTGAGAATTGATAAGTTTTGAATCTCTACACAATATGAGAGCTTCAGAATTTGATGGAAACCAAAACTTCTTCCATTATTTCTTCATCTACTTCATCCGGACACTCATTCTCAATGAGTTCACTTCACTAACTAATTGTTATCCCCACAATCAAACTAAAACCATCAAACTACCAGATCTGGCAAATGCAAATGCTGCAGTTAATGCAGTTTATAAAAATATCCCATCTCATTACTAATGATCCACTAATTTCCACTAGAAACACAAATGAAGATGAAAGAATCAAATGTGGTTGGGAGGAGAAAGATGTCTTGTTGTTAAGATGTATTGCTAGAACTCTCACAGACGAGTGCACATACTTGATTGTGGGATGTCAAATATTGACAAAAGAAGTTCTTACAGGAAACTAAAGATAACTTAAGGATCAGTTGCAAAATATATTAGTCGAAGACAAAACATTGGACTATCTTGAAGAATATAAGGAATTATGTGATGGTTTAGCTACAATTAGTAAGCTAGTTAATTAAGACACAAAGGTCAACACCTTTGCAAAAGGCATTCGACCTAAATATGATACATTCTGAATAGTCATGTTGGAAAAGCCTCCCGACCCCAAGATGACTCAGCTATTCAACTCTCTTAGGATTTTTTATCTCAGAGAAGGAAATCAACATAGCATTCAACCTACTATGGATCTTAACATGGCATTTGTTTCACAAAGAGGCTCTTATTCTAATAGAGGCTGAGGTAGATCATATAGAGGTGGAAGATGATACTGTAATCCTCTTGTCCACTTTAGCTCTCAAGGAAGAAAATTCAAACCATTTGGATAGCAGGTGCACAATCACTTTTATAAAGTTTAACAAGACTATTCACAGCCAAACAATAACAATCGATCTGGTGGAACAAATAAAGTTGATAAAAAAGATGTGGTTGGATGCCAAATTTGTGGTAGAAACAACTACACTACAATGACTTGTTACTAAAGATGGGACTTCTCAAACTAGCCGATAGGAGAATCCACTTAATAAGGTCTGATTGCAGAGATACAACAAGGAAATAACGATGATATATTTTACCTGGATTCTGGAGCAACTACTCACATGAAAAACTCATAAACTAATTTTTCATCTCTTAAGCCTTACACTGATATTGATAAAGTTGTAATATGATATATATATAAGCTTCATATAACACATATTGGGGATAGAAATCTTAATCAAAACTTGAAGTTGTAAAATATGATTTTGGTGCCAAACTTACTAAGAATTTGGTATCAATAGGTAAACATACAAGGGATAGTGATTGTATAATTGAGTTTACTAATGATGGTTTTGCTATTAAGAACCAAAAGACAAGGCAGAATCTTAAAAAATACAATAAGAAGGACGAACTTTATGCTCTTGATGAGAAAGATGTATTATCTCTCGTAGTCGTGTAATGTATCAAGTCTAATTGCAAGTCCAGGTGCTGTAGTGATGTCTAGCACCAAAGACTTGGACATCCCAGTTCAAAGTTTGTTCATCTTTTGAATAGTTCATATTCTTTGAATGTTAGTAGTTGGAATAAGGTTCCATATATGTGTGTTAGTTGTCAACTTGGTAAAATTTGTAAACTTCCCTTTAATCTCAATGACAAAATTTATGATGTTCCCTTTGAAAAAATTCATAGTAAATTATGGGGTCCTACACCAGTTTCTTCCTCATAACACATGAGATAATATGTTTTATTTGTCTATGATTGCACTCGATTCTCTTAGATTTATCCTATTAAACAAAAATATGAATTCTTTACTTTGTTTCTTAAAGTCCATATATGTGTGCAAACTCAGTTTTCCAAACCAATCAAAGTTTTCGAATGTGATGGAGGAGGTGAATACAACAAAGGGGAATTTATTGAATATCTTGATTAACAAAGCATTGTCAGGCATAACCAGAACTCTTGAATAAAATGGAAAAGATGAAAGGAAGTATACGCATATGGTTGAAACGGGTTTGAAGCTCTTATTTCATGCCAAAGTTCACTTGTATATTTGGGTAGAAGATTTTCTTACTACGGTACTCTTAGTTAACGGATTGTCCTTAAGTGTAATTCAAAATCAAACACCATTTTTTAAACTTTATGGTAGTCAACCTGACTATGCGTCTCTAAGGGTGTTAGGCTGCAGATGTTTTCGATATTTTAAAGGGTTTAATTTCTCCCAAAAATGTAGGCTTGTGTCTTTATTGGCTATAGTTCCTTGGACAAGGTATATATGTGTTATAATCCATCAACTGGAAGAGTTTATATGTTTAGATATGTTGTATTTGATTACTATACTCTACCTTATGTAACACTTGATCACTACAAGGGAATCCAAGACGAATCTGCGCATTTTACTATCTTCTAAGAGTTTCTTAACATTCCTAAGAATAGTACCACTACTGCCAATGAAAATGCAATTCCACACTCTACACCGACCATGTCGATTCCCATTACTGACTTGTATCTATAAGACTCATCGTCATCTTGTGTTGCTTTACCAACTCATCACATGCCTATTCTCCTTATTAACTTGGATCCCCAAGCTCCTATTGGTGACTCTTCTCAAACCTACCCATCAAGTCCTCAATCATCCCATGATTCACCATCTATTCCCCTCATAATACCATTATTTATAACCCTACCGGCATTGAGTTGATAATCGATTTATCCCTTTTCACAATCACATTCCCCCTCAATTACATCATCACAACCTCATCTTATGATCACTCGATTAAAAGAAAAATTATTGTCTACTCCGCAGATCCCTTTTGCCTCTCATGCTCATTTAACTAAACCTAAAAATGTTAGAGATGATCTTACTCAACCTCACTAGGTTTTAGCCATGAATGATGAGCTTACGACCTTAGATCACAATCAAACATGTGACTTAGTTCCTTGTGAACCAAGTTTTCACCTCCTTGGATCCAAGTGGGTATTAAAACTAAACTTAATGCACATGGGACACTTTATAGGTATAAAGAAAGGCTAGTGGCCTAAGGTTATTCATTAATTGAGGTACATGATTTGGTAGATACCTTTAGTGTTTTAATCCAACATGCTACCATTAGAACCGTTCTCTCCTTGTTACATTTTATGAGGATATTTGACAATTGGATGTCCAAGATGCATTCCTTTATGAATATCCTAAAAAATTCTATACATGAAGAAACCACTTGGGTTTGTTGATCCAAAACTTCCTTCTTATGTGTGCAAATTGAAGAAAGACATATATGTCCTTATGTAAGCTCCTAGAGCGTGGTTTCATAAATTGAGCTCTCATTTAATTCTCTTGGCTTTCATTCTAGTAGAGATAACTCTACATGGATGGTAATCTCATTACCAACTCCAGTGCCTCTTTTTTGGATCAAGTAATTCAATAATTACAATCAGTTTTGTTACCAAAGACCTAGGAAAATTGCATTATTTCTTAGGCATCTCGGTTGAATAATTCTCTAGTAGATTATTTATCAATCAAAGTAAGTATTCCACTCATCTATTGGAAAAAGGCCATATGCTTACCACTAAAGCCGATATTACACCTGCTGAGCGGCTCCTTGCCTCTACAATTACCCTACCTACTATAGATCCCTCAAATTTCAGGTCAATTATTGGGGGCCTTCAATATTTGACCCTCACTCACCCAAACTTCACACATGCGGTTAATAATATATGTCAGTTTATGCATGACCCAACTCTGATTCATTTTCAAGCCATGAAACAGTTGTTATGACATGTTAAAGCCACATCTCATCTTGGGATTCATATTTTAGCTCAATCTTCTCCCAATCTCTATGGTTTCTTCAATTCTGACATGGCATGATGTGCTCTTACACGTCACTCTACATCGGGCTATTACATTTTTTGGGTGCCAACTATATTTCCTAGGCATCTAAGAAGAAAACTATAGTTTCTCACTCCAGTTGTGAGGCTGAATACAAATCACTAACCACTTCTACTACTGAGATTCTATGTCTCCCTTAGCTTCTTTATGAATTAGGCATTATACTATCTCATCCTCCTACTCTCTTATGTGATAACCTCAGTGAAATTTAGATGACTATCATCATGGTTTTACATGCTAGAATAAAGCAATCATCACTTTCTTCGTGAAAGATTTGCTCAAGGAAAGTTGGTTACTAAGTTTATGCCTTCCTCCTCTCAGCCTGCAAAGATTCTCACAAAACCACTACCCTCAGCTCAGTTTGTTTCTTTATGTACTAAGCTGGGACTCATATCTCCTTCCATTCTCAGCTTTGGGGGGGGGGGGGGGGGGTTGATGTTAGAGGCACATTCTCATTTTACTTAGTTCTCGTTAGTTCCAGCACTTGATCATCATGTCGTGAATGTTTTGAATAGGTCCTCAACTAAAACTGCTATTCTTTACCTAACGATTGTAATTTAAGTTTGAATCTTCCTTATATTTCTCTACTGAGTTGTAACAATATGAATATAAGTAATCAGTTCTATCATATATGATAAATGAGTGAGTTACCACTGAGAATTCGTAAGTCTTGAATCTCTACACTCATTGTACTAGGTCAATTGATAGCCAAAAAATGTGTATCGGATTCCAGCCAGCTAGATCTATAAACCTTCAAAGAATCTCGAACCTCTCTCCTTCTAGATGGGCCAAAAAATGCAATGAGGGACCAGGTGCCAAACTTTGTTATCCCATTCTATCCATTAGGATAGTTTCACACCTCAAATAATGCCCTCATAGTCTCACACATTATTCACGAGATCCGACTCACGCCAAGTAATACCTCCCATAGTCATCTCATCACCCTATAATGAATAAGATGATGATTGATCTTTTAATTCGCCTCATTCCATAACCAGTAGTGTCTAGCCATTAATCGCCTTCTCTTTTTCAATCCCTCGATGGTTAATATGGTCTGTTTCATCGTGGTCTAGGAAAATATAGTCACCCTGGGAGGCTCTTTTACTTTTCAGATTTCCTCCAAAGAAAGAAAGCAGTAATATTGACATTGCCTCTCAAGATGGAATAATACCAACTCACTGAGAAAACCCCTTTGTCCACTAGCTACCATATCATCTCGTCCTCCACCCTCGCTGGGCATAGGGTTCCAAGAAATTAAAAAATACGTCCACCTAGTTGAGATCCCAGTCCCATAATAGTCTTCTGAACTTAGGTTTCCACACCAACTGATCATAAAAAATGGTCAAATGATACGCTACTAGTTCGTCTTTCTTTCCACCTACACAAAATATACTTGAAAAAAGCTCCTATAGAGAACCATGCTTTTCCTAACTGTATTTCCAAAACCTAATCAAGTTGCCTCTCCCCACCTGAAATTATGTGAACTTGGATAATTCAACTCACTCTTTGGAAATATGCTTCCATGAACCCACCTTAAACACATACGTTCACACTCCTAGACCCCACCCTCGAAGCGTACAATCCCCCCTCGAACCCACTAAATTCCTCCCAAGCCTATTCTCCTCTTGATGATATCTCCGTAGCCACTTACATATGGAGGTTTTTTGAGGAGATCTAAATTCTTAACTCCAAACTCCTCCTTATTTAATGGGTTTTCAAACCTCCTCCCATCCTATTAAACCGTGTTTGAACTTATCGTCATTACCTTTCTCTGAAAAATATATCATCCTCTTGTCCATCTTTGTATGAATAGATCCCTATAATGGAAAGATAGGCATGAAATAAGTGATAAGAGTAGATAAAGTAATATATATCAAGACCAACCTCCCCCTTTAAATAAATTGCAATTCTTCCAACACACCAATCCTCTCTTCATTCGCTCCAAAATCGGGTCCCAAACGGATTAGACTTGAATTTGGCCCTATAATACCCCGCATTTTTTTTAGTATTAAATTGAAGTTATATTGATTTAATTCAAATTGTGGAAATTATTATTTGGATGAAATAATGGTAATTATCTTTAATTTGGCGTAACGATTAAACAAGTATGTTTAATTATATTGGAGTGTTTAATTTGAATGTAATATTTCATCAAGGCGATACAAGTGTTATGATTTTTATGGTATGATGATATATCTCAAAAATTGAAGATAATTGAGAATAAACTGATGACTCATTGATTTAATTAAGTCGTATTAAGGATATATGTATATGATAACGATGAAACATACAAATAATGTATAAAGTGTTTATAGACGTTTAAACATGATTAGATGACCTATGTGTTTAAAAATGGACCTATGTGTTGAATATGATATTGGGTAGACTTTCGGGCCAAACCTGTTATGGTTAGGAAACTTTTTAGGGGCCTTAAGTCTGGCCCAATAGAGACCTATGAATTTAGGTTAAATTAAAATATTATTTAAAAGATTAAAATCATCCTTAGGGTTTCAGCCCCCCCCCCCCCCCCCCCCACCGACCATATTCACCCAACACACTTTTGGAGGCTACACATCACGGTTCTCTAAGATTGTGTGTGGATTATCAAGAGTTGAAAAATGTCACAATTCGAAACAAGTATCAGTAGCCACGTATCAATGAACTATTCGTTCAGTTGAGGGGATTTTCATTCCTTTTAAATATTGACTTCCATTCGTGGTAATATCGATTACATATTCGGGAGGAGGACACGTGGTATGGATAGTACGAGTTCTAGGGCATGCCATTTAGGTTGTCCAATGTGCCAACAGTGTTTATGGATTTGATGAATAAATTATTTTGCACATTTTTGTATCACTTTGTCATAGTTTCATCAACAACATTTTGGTGTATTCTCGGTTAGAGGAGGAGCATGCACTACATTTGAGGAATGATTTAAAAATGGTTCGGGATCATAAGATGTACATTAAGTTCTATAAATGAAGATTCAAGTTTATAGAGGTGACATTTTGGGGATATATTGTGTCGGAGGCCGGTATTTCAGTAGATCATAGAAAATTATCAACTATGATAGAGTATGGGTAGACCACGATGTCTAAAGAGGTTAGGAGTGCCTTGAGTTTACCTGGGTACTACGGGAAGTTTATTCAGGGTTCTTGATGGTTGTCTTGCCACTAACTAACCTCACATAGAAGGGGTACCATTTGTATGAAGATCATATTGTAATTCATCATTCGAGGAGATTAACCAGAGAGTCATGACTATAATCGTACCTGATTTACCATGAGGTGGAGTTACTTGGTTTACTTCGATCCAATAATTCGAGGGCATGGATGAGTTTTGATGCAAGAGTAGAGGACCATATCTTACGAATCCCATAAGCTTAAGAATATCAATGGAAATTAACCCAGCCATGACATGGAGCTGGCGGTAGTAGTCTTTGTCCTTCGTATCTCGAGACATTATTTCTTGTGTGGGAGGTTTAATTCTTTTCGATCACAAGAGTCATTAGTATTTGTTCACTCAACGGGAGTTGAACACGCGACAGAGGATATAGTTAGAGTTTGTTAAGGACTACCACTTTTTGATTTTGTATCATCCAGAGAAGGCAATGGATTAGGTAGAGGCATTTTGTTTACTCATGGCCATTACACTTGCTATTATATTAAGGGTGATTCAGGCCAAGTCATCAGACTCCTCTTCGAGGATAAGGTACAAGAGATTATATTTGGAGGTGTTATATTTTACTCGATCGCCTCATATGGAGGATTGTGGTTTCAATGGTGATTGATTGTGCCATAGGGTACTCACCTGAGGAGTGCAGTTTTAGCCGAGGCATATGGTTCATGGTTCACTATGTATCCTTGAAGTGAAAAGATGTTCTTTCACACAAGGATATAGTCACCGTGGGCCATAATAAAGCGAGATATTATTGAGTTGTTGACTAAATTTTCCACTGATCAGCTAGTAAAGGTGGAACACAATTGACAAATAAGGGATTTACAACCATTGGATATTCCCATATGGAAGTAGGACAACACCTCCATGGATTTCATCGTGGTTTGCCAAGGTCTTAGAGAGGAAATGATTTTGTTTGGGTTATCATCAATAGATTGGCTAAGGTTTATCATTTTCTCCAAGTGGGTAAATACGATATCGCGGAGGAGTATGTCAGACCTTTCATTGCACATATTATTCGTCTTTATGGAGAACCTCTCGACTTGTGTCCGATAAAGACTGTACATTTATTTCCTGATTCTGGAGGAGGTTTCAGGAAGCGGTGGGTCTATTTAACAATATGAGTACCGCATTTCACCCTCAAATACAGGGTTAGACTAAAAGAGTGAACCAGGGTTTGGAGGATATATTATAGACTTGTGTGTTGGATCTCAAGGACACTATAACTTGAGGACAGATCCTAAGGACACTAGAACTTGATTCTCTGATACCATCTATGACACCCTTCCTACTTAAATATCAAGCGATCATTCATTTACAAAAATAAAATAGGAATCTCATTTGGTCCATTCTTAGCATCACTATCAAAAACTTTTTAAATTACTAACCACTTAATATTTTAAATAAAATGGTGACAAATTTTATCTTTCATTAACACAAAATAACATGCTGAAAAAGAAATAAAATAACTCATCACAAAAACATAAGATTCTAAATCATCACTTGATAGATAAATAATCAATACTGAATAAACCATAGGTTCCCAAAAAAATCCAAACTTTAAGTCTACAGGGATAAAATTGAATCCAGTAAACATTGTCTAATAAATAAAACTGTTAGACTGTATCAACAAGAGGGGAAACATGCCCCAGTGAAATACAAAATAGTAAATCCTTATCTAAGAATGAATAACCAAAGCGTCTACATCAGTCCTGTAAGCCTCCACAAGTGTTGCAGTTACGCATCCATAGAATGATAAAGCTTAGTGTCCCTGTGGCTAGACACCTCAAATATTTTGGAATTTTTTTTTCACACGGGTCAGAGCCCAAAACCTTTTAAAAATATTTAGCAAGAAATTAAAATGCAACAATATAATATGCATGAAAACTTTCCATATTTAAGTGGGTGTCACACTCTTTTGAGATATTACTCGCCTCTAAAATATTGTGCACACCTAGCGTACCCCTCGTAACCTTTCTAGCTATGATATCCCACGTAACTATCTATGTTATAATTCTTTCTATAATGCTACTCTAACCCGAGTACATCTTAACTTGAGTTATAAGTTGTTCTACTCATTGACTTATTAAGCATTTCCACTTTATTTTTATAGTATTCCCACTAGTTATATATATAATACACTCACACTTCATTTATTCAAACAATATATAATTATCTACTCTATTACACACGTACTACTGCTCTACAACAATCACACATATGTCGCATATAATAATCCTCCACCCGAGTAATAACTCACTGGATGCTTGTCTATAAAACGATATCATCTTCGAGGTATTCTCACTCTAACCCGGTTACCATAAGTCAGTCAACTCACACTGAAGCAGATAAATAAAATAGGAAACATAATGTAGGCAGTCATAGTTCCCCAAGAGTGAGACCAAATCACACCCAAAGCGTCACACCTCAAGAATAAATCACACAATAAAATATCATACACCCTAATATTTATACACTCTCGGCATTCACTAGACATGGGATTTAATCACATCGCGCAACCTTGTATGATAGCACTAGAGGGGTATGTATTCACATAAATATCATGCACCCTGATATTTATAAATTACACATAAATATATACACTATCTCTAGGCCCCTATATATATATATATATATATATATATATATATATATATATATATATATATATATATATAAACATGTATCTGGATAAACCGTGCCAATCGCCCAAGCACTCGCCTACTATCTTGAATCTACATTCGCGACTCTTAAATCCATAACTATTGACTTACATTTATATATATCATAACATATTTTTATTCACGACAATAAGCCCATCTCAATTCAGTTTGTATCCTAATTTTATGTGAAATTCCCATTCTAATCTGTTCATATATTTTCGAGTGTTGTTCATCCGAAACACTCCACAATATATACCCCGAATTCTTTCCCATCCCATTTCAAGGTAAAAATAATGATCCTTAATAGTTTCCAGGGTCATACACTCATCTATGGGCTTCCCTAAATAACCCAGATTTGATTTCCAACTATAGTTTTCAATCTCAAATACCCTTCCGTAATAAATTTGTAACTAATTAAAAAATATCAGGAAAATATGAAACTTGCGGACACGCATTCTTAATGAAAAGATCTACAATTACATCAGCCGGATTTATTTTCCACTAGGCCGATCATTCGATTCTTTACATAAATCAAGACAACCTAAGACGAAGATGAAACCTCCAAAACTTCCATTAATGCCAAAACCCAGCTCCAAAACATCACCCAATCGATACCCTAACCTAAGGTAAGTATAGCAACACATTTCTAACCCTTTTTACATTATCATATGTACACAATAAAGATAAATTCTAGATTAAAACTTAAATATTTAAACCTTGCAACAAAACTTAATTAAATCCCAAGTTCATCAAATCTTAACTTTTGTACATATTAAACAAGTAGTGACCCGTGCGATGCATGGCGGGCGTAATGCATTCTGAATTGTTTTATTTAAATATGTAAATTAATATATAATTATTATCGTTATTTCAAAAGAAGATCGTAACCATAGCCATGATCATGTAAATATAAGTAATGTGGTGAGTAAAGAGTTCGACTTAAAATGAGTAAGAGGAAATAAATGGTAAGAACCATAATATCGTAGAACGAACCATAGTCAGAGAATCCAAGTTAGAAAAAAAAATACATTACAAAGTGAATTTTAAAATGAAGTAGTAATTAAAACTGTCGGGAACTAATTTTTGTAGAAATGAAAGCGATATTCATTTTCTTTGAGCCACTCCAACTATGGATTATCTGCATACTCGTAGTGGGTAAATCCATATTTCCTGAACATAGCCTTCCGAAATTCCTATGTCTTGATATGAATGCATCTCTTGAGTTGCGGGATGAAAACTGCAATATGTTATGTCATCGTTAGTGGAGCAGACATTAGTATATTTTAATGAGAAGTAAATATTAATGCACCATATGGCATTACAGATGTTGTAAAATGTGTGCAATTCATACCTCACTCTTCATGATGGGGAGTTTATCAGTCTATTTTTTAGATTTGGGAATGAAGAAAATAAGTTAGATTTTTCACATTAATGAAATCTAATGGTAAATCAAATACTGGTTCAATATAATTTCACCACACACCTTAGCAGATCGTAGATCAACCTTCACCCCTTGATTTTGTAGGAAATGAATCTACAATCAAATTTATAGTCATTTTTTAGATGATAAATGTGAAATAATTTGTGTTAAGTAGTAATAAATATGTTGTTTAATACTTACAGTGTTTGCAAGGTCCAAGTCGATCTCCATAATATATAAAAGTTGTTAGACAAAAGGCATGTTAGTAATAAATATCAATATGTGAATACATGTAATGGTTGAATACCTGGCCATAAACTGTTATGTATTTTTGTCTAACGTTCTTCATCACGAAACCTTGTAAAAAGGAAAAAAAATAATGAAATTAGTTGCAGTAATTGTTGTTAAAATATGTTCATAAGTTATATGAACATTATTATTGATTAATTTCCTACGAAAGAAAACTTCTCTACCAAAGTTAATATTTGAAAATACAGATATAAGCAGAAATGATTATGGTTATATAATAATCATTTATAATCATTACTTATTGGTATGTAATCTAAAAAATAGTACTCGTTACGTATAACCATATCGTGTTAGTACCTGAGAATCACTGGACGATACGTTATTTGTATGTTGTATTATTTGTTGATCCTCCTAAATCATGAGTGCTTCCATGCATGTTTTTTGATTAAATGTTAATGGCATGAGGTATTGTAACTAATTAATGAATATTACCATTTAATATTTATGTTCATAATATATATATTATTTTTATTTTTGTTGTAATATAATAAAATATGGTTTAAGCAATTATAAAATCATTTCGATAATAATAAATTTTATGTAGCAAATAGAAATATTTCTAGAAACAAAGAAATGATTCAATAACAGTATAAAAATATTTCCAGCGTATAGAACTGATTTCTACCAAATAAAAAATGAATTTTAGAAGTAGTAAATTAGTTTCAGATTATACATATAATTTCAGTCAACTGAAAAATTATTTTTAACAATAGTATTTTTTTTCTAGCAAATAATAATTATTTCGAGGAGTTTAAAAAAGGTTTACATCTATATAAAATTCTTTCCACCATATAAAAATGATTTGCATCAAATAAAAAATGGATTCATCAGTAACAAATAATAACTGGCAAATATTTTTTTTCCAAACACCTGTTCTGTTTTAATTACCGGCAAATATATATTTACATCGCCAAAAATTGATTTTCACCATGTAAATATATTTTTCAGCAAGTAAAATACGTTTTCCAGCGGTAATAATATTTTTTGCAATAATAAGAATTATTTGTAAGAGGAACAAAAATTTAAGCAATGAAAACGGAACAGGTGTTTGGAAATAATAACGTAATAAATGTACAATTTTTTTTTTCAAAATAAATGATTACAATGTAGGAAAATGATAAATATATGTGTATAAAACGTGTTTATCTTTTTTAAAAAATACTATAAATTATACTTTCTTTATCTATATATATTCGAGGGGTAAGTAACATACCGCGTCAAGAAAGACTATACGAAATATGGGATGTAGAATGCAATGGAAAAGAATATGACACCCTGCGTATAGAAAAAAGAAGATATGAAGAAAACGTAGATAAAAACATTGGTAAGACATTAATTATTTTTAAGAATAATTAATTGATTTTTCAAAATCAAAATTCTAATAAAATTTGATTTCAAGTTCGGAGCATCGTGGGAGATGATATATTACACGGTCATGTCCGGAATCAATGGAGATTAAAGAAGAAATAGTATCTATGATGGCGGAGGTTAACAGACCCGTTAGCGGGAAAAAAATGATCTTATAATTTTTTTTTGTGTATTTCATTATTTTTTTATAGTAAATCATATTTTCTATTAACAATGAAGAGAGAGCAATAATTTTCATAGAAAGGACACCCATTACATAGGCTACACACACGGGGAAATGAGTTGTTTTGCATCAATATATATATATATATATATATATATATATATATATATATATGTATATATATATATATATATGTATATATATATATATATGTATATATATATATATATATGTATATATAAATTTCCTATGCAATATAAACTTGAGTTATCCATATGGGTGACAATTTTAGAAACGATATGAAAAGACACGAAGTTGTGTCGTGTCGTGTTCGTGTCTGAATTATGAGTTGGGTCGTGTCGTGTTATCGTGTTTTTTAGGGATATAATTTAAGAAATTCTTGTATTCGTGTCGTGTCGTGTCGTGCCGTGTTGTTTTTTTATTCGGTTCATGTTCGTGTCAACTTAAAAAAACACGAATTCGTGTCGTATCGTGGTCGTGTCCGAAAAAACCTTGTCGTGTCGTGTCGTCCCGAAACACAATCCGTTGACCCGAATTGCCACCCCCAGTTATACATCATCAATATATATACTAACATCTCTTACCACACCGTAGGAAATGGGTCTAAGAAATATATGTAAAAGAGGAAGACGCACGGTGGGTGCAACGCTTTCGGACTTATTTTATTTAAATATGTAAATTAATATATAATTATTAATAAACAATGAATTTCAACAATAAAAAAAAGAATTTCAGCACGGAACAAGTTATTTATAACAAATAAAAATGATTTATTGTATAATAAAATATAAACCATTTTAAGCTATATAAAATAATTTATAGCATAAAGAAATAATTTCCACCAAATAAAATATGATTTTTACCAAACACTAAAGAATTTTTAAAAAAAATCCCAAAAAAATATATAAAAATGATTTGTAACAAAAAAATGATTTTCAGGAGAAATAAACAGTTTCCATCAATTGAAAATTATTTCCAAGATTTAAAAAAATTTATTTTCAGAAATATATAATTATTTTCAGCTTATAGAAATAATGTTCAGCAATTAAAAACGGATTTTCAAATGTGATAAATTATTTCCAGCAAAAAATGATTTCAAGCAATTAAATGTATTGATTTTTTTATATAAACCAATATATATATATATATATATATAACATTTTTAATTTTTTTTTATGTGGAAACCGTTTATACATATTAAAAAAGTTTGTTAAAAATTGTTTATATATAAAAACCGTTTTAACTATTTTTTCATATGTGAAAAGTATTTATTTATATAAGCGTTAAAGAATATTTTAAATGTATTTTTATATTAAAAAATCTGCATTTTTTTGTTTTTTATAAAACAGTTGTTAAAAATAACATTTTTAAAATAATTAATTATATGTTTTAATAAGAGTTATGAAAAAAAAATTAAAAAATTGTTTTTGAACTATTTTGAAAATAACATTTTATAACACTCAATTATATTTAAAACCTATTTTAAATACACGTTAAAACATTTTTTAAATAACATATTTATAATACTACTTTTTTTATTTGAGTTATAAATGTGTTAAATAAAAAAAAAATTATTCCAATTATTTTCATTAAAAAAATATTTTAACTAAAAAAATTTAAAATAATGGTTTTTAGAGTCTTTTTTTATAAATGGTAATAAAGTAGAATTTATCACCTAGCACCTTGCGTGAATCTTGACATGGGATTCTATCACCTACAGTTGATTATTCAATAGTTGAAGGAGATATTGTATAAAGCAAAACTGAGCATGAAAAATGTACATATAAATCATTTGTGTGACTCCTTTAACCGAAGTCTATAAAACACACGCACACTTCACTCTATAACACTATATATACAAACACAACATGACACCATCACAATCACACCATCTCCTTACAACACCCCAACTCTCCAACCCGAACCTCTAACCGAACAAACTGAAACCACATCCTAACCTAAACCCATCAGTAAACCCGGATCCATATCAATCCTTATAACCCGGATGAAACATGTAAACTCGACTCTGAAAAAAAGACCTGGTGATGAATATCGTATATAAAAACTGCATTTAACAATACATGAAAAAAAATAAGTAAGTTTAACTGAGCTATTTTTTTTTTCTTTAAAAAAACTTGTACATAAAGCATTTGTACGACTCCCTTAAAAAAACTCTATAAAACAAAAGCACATTGTACCCTATATAAAACTATATGTACTACATATATATACACACACAACCCTACCATATCTGCACCACACCCGAACTCTCCAACACAAACCACCAACCCAACAAACTGAAAACACATCCTAACCAAAACCCACATGTCAACCCGGATCAATACCAATCAATCTAACCCAGGCAAACCCGTAAACCAAACTATGAAAAAAATAGACCTGGTAATGATACTTATGTATAAAAACTGTCTTTAACAGAACATGAGAACTGTCTTTAACAAAACATGAGAACCAAAAAAACACTTATGCACATAAAAAAATAACTCAGACACTATGAGATAGAGGATTGAACGTACAAAAGAGGATTGATGCTCAGTGGATTGTTAACCAAATAGTCCCGTGTCAATGTAGCAACCTGGTATTCTTCAAAACTGTAGAATTGTGAGTTAATGAAAGTAACATGGTACAGGTGATGGTGTGGCAATGGTAGGCAATGAAGTGGGCGATTTTTGAGTGAAAATAATGTGAGCAATTTTGAGTTAAAAATACATTGAGAAGGAGTGGGTGGTTTGTAGTGCATGGATAAGCAGTTAAAAGTAGTGGGCTTTGAAAATAACAGGTGGAAGGAACCTGTGCGTGAGTTTAAAACGAAAATATGGGAAGAGAGTTTAAAAGGAGCCACATGTAAATATATATTTTTAAAAAAACTAAAAAATCTGAGAATTTACGATTCACCTTTTGGAGGCTTCTCAATGCTCCTACTACATACGTATATATTGTAAGATTCCCAGAATTTTTGTTTGTCAAACCTTATACAATAATCATATCTAATATAAATTTACTTAACATTAATTCAAATTATAATAGGATGATTTACCATTAACAATTCAGAATAACTTTCTATACATTATTCAACTAGGTGTGTCTCCCCAAACCCCTTTTGACATGTGAGAACCCCTCCCAAAATCATTTAGGGATACAACTAATATGATATATATTGAAAATCCCTACATATGCGATTAATGCAAGTCAATTACTTGCCTTAGATGGTTCATAGAGTCTGATTACACAATTTAGAAGACGAATTGAAGATAGCACTCCTAAATTCCCTTTGATTTTGGCTTGTAAATCTCTCCTTCAATTTTTAGGGTTTTGAATATGAACCTTGGTTCCCTCCAACTCTTATACCTAGGTTTTTAATCAAAATTCCCTAATTTAGGCTAACGAGCCAAGGCCAAATGTCCTGAATACACCCGTGTTGGCTCGGTTATGTCTAAAAAGGCCCTAGAACCCTATTACTAGTCATAGGGTACTCTATTCTGACTATCTCGACCTATTTGGAACCAACCGTGCACTCAAAATATTTGTTTGAGTCACTCTCACTATGAATAAATTCCCTATCTCCACCTTAACATAGTCTACAACCTAACTCCTAGTTGAGATATAAAATAATCACGTCCATATCGCTTGTTATGACATAAAATAACTATATACACACTTAGTAATTTTATTCCATTAATATTAATCATTATCACTACCAATCAATATTTAATAAACAAAATAAACACACAGATATTTAATTCAGTTAAATTACGACACACGTGTAATTAATAAAGTTATTGAATTTATTAAAATCTAAAAATACTCAGAGATACGGGGTGTTACATACTTCCCCCCTTATAAAGAAATTTCATCCCCAAAATATGGATAAGTCTGGTACTAATAGCTTTGGATACCTCCTCTCACATCATCTATCTCTTCTCAAGGCCAAAACTTGTTGTGTTGTTTCTGCTACACCTTTACTAACGGTACTCTTCAGTCCGATGGTCTATGCATTACCGTTAACTACTAGTGACCAATCCTCTTTCGTCACCTTACACCAAAATATTTCATCATTTTATTTACCATCTCTCCTTGGCGATTACACAACATATTATAATATTGCACAACTCTTTCCACTATGATGAACCTTTACTAACGACTATAACATCCTTATACTGGGGAAGGCCCTAACATCCCCATTTGTCAACTCCCTTATTCTAGTACACTTATGTTATACACATTCATTTCCACATCTTTCGATTGCGGAAGATACTAAAAACAGAAAAACTAAGGCACCCATACACCCAATATCCCATGCATATATGCACAAATATACCAAACGTTACATATTTGTCTTAAACTCGATCATACGTATTTGGTATCACTATACAATAGGATATACTCAATTATCCTATTAATCGCAACTCAATTATTCTCTAGGTTTTGCCCCCCCCCCCCCCCCCGATGTACTCCTAGAGTAATTGTTACACAATGGTTCACACACCAATACTACTCGACTCCAATGACCTTAAATTCTGACATAAATATTAACTCACAATTATAACCATGTATACATGCAACCACTAAAGTACTAAATACCTTCCCTAATCACCCTACGTATCCAAATTCTCGACGCTTACTAAGGTTCATGCGTGGATGCCTCGCAAGCGAAATCCAAGCAAGGAACCCCTCCGATACACTACTATCTAGAATTGTTGGTCATCGAGATCCGATGGCCCAAATTACATAGATAGAATACCTAAAATCACGTTCCCCAACATACAAACCTAATCGTTCACTCCTATTCACTCAAGGGGTGATACAACACGACCCTGTTACTATAGCTAAGTCCTTAGAGCTAAATTAATAAAGAGCAAAATATCTTCGCTCGACAGTGAACCCAATATAACCTGAATCACATTAGTAAAGGTCCCTACACTCTGGGATCAAATGTAACGAGACAACTATACTCTTAAAAGTCTCCTATACAATATATTATATATATATAGTCTCGACCCTATTTCAGGTGATACCTTAAAAATAGTACATCCTACCCTGTAGTTGGGAATATGATAGTCTTACTATAATAGTCCACTACCACTCAAACTCCTCCTAACCAGTCAGTACTTATGATTATAATATATTATAATCTCATAACTCTCAAAGGAGAATAAATCCACACACAATATAAGTATCCTCTTAGTTTCTACACCCACTCCCCTACAGGCGTCACCAAATATGCCCGCTACCCAACGGTAAATATATACAAAATAATAAGGCTGATATTGCCAGTGCATCCACTAAAACCGACTCACATGATAATTCTAGTGTTAGCAATCATGTATTATGACACAACCAGATCAACTAAAACCTATCCCATACTCATAAAGATTAAATAAAAATTTACCTGCATTTACTAACCGCATTGCCTGGTCGATTGGCTCCTAGATGTTATTCTCGAGTCGGAACTGGCCCACGATTTGTTGTAATGGTTGTAGATCTAGGACATCAACTTGTTATTTACCCTGCCTCACTTTGGGCAATACCGATTCCCGTTGCTAATATCTCAATAACCGAAATAATTTCTAAAAAAACCTTCCTACCTCTAGTCCTGGCCTCGCTGTCCTCCCCCGTTATTTCTTTGGCCCTGGTGGTCGTAAGGAATGTGTTGTTGCTGCTATTGAGGGACCAGCTCGCTCTGCCTGAACCCACTACCCTCGGGTCGGTAACCTCCAGATTTAAATCTCTTAGTCGGATCCCCCTACCTGAAATAATACTCATGTTGTTGTGCCCCACTAGCATCGTTCCCACTAACCTTCCCAACCTTATTGAACTCACTTACTCACTTGTTCACCTTCATATGGAACCACTGATCCTAAAAATGAAGTAAAGGGGGATATTAATGACCTCAGTGTATGTCTCCAATGTCGTATTACCCAAGAAGTGCTATCGAATTCTCTGAGTAAGTCCATCCATGAACTTTCACATCTTTTTTTCTCTTGTGTTCACCTCATCCTATACAAAATTTACCAAATGAGTGAACTCATCCTCGTATTCCATTATGGTCCTATCTCCCTGAGAGACATCAAGAAACTTGCATTGTATCTCTGTCTGAATAGCGTATGAAAAATACTTATGGTCAAACTGCGCCCAAATTTCTCTAATGATCATCACATCTCTCTTCTCTACAAATTGGATTGCCCCGAGTGGGCCTCAACGAATGGTTCCACTGGCGGTTATGGCTGAACTTGCGAAACGTGCAGTGACATTGTGGTCATCACCGCATTAACAAATTTCTTCACGATTTCGCCCACCTCTCCTTTTAAAATATTTCTTTATATGGCTTCCTCCCCAGGATTCGCTCTCATTCGACGAGTCCCCTTTGGCAGCATCTGCAACAAGATTGGAGTTTGGCATAAGCTCATAATCAAATACTATGTAATCGACAGAATAATGTGAATGCGCATATATAGGGAAATACAACAATCATATAATAACGCTCTAAATCAAAGAATGCTATGCTAAAACGTGAAAAGTTGCACAGATCCTAAGGACACTAGAAACTGATGCTCTGATACCACCTGTGACACCCCACCTATTTATATATCGGGTGATTAGTCCTTTATATAAATAAATTTGGAATCTCATTTGGTTTATTTTTAGCATCACTGTTGAAAACATTTTAAATTACTAACCACCTACTATTTTAAATAAGTCGGTGCCAAATTTTATCTTTCATTAACACAACAACATGCGGAAGAAGAAACAAAATAACTCATCACAAAAATATTAGATTCTGAATCATCACTTTATAGATAAATATTCAATACCGAATAAACCATGGCTCCCCTAAAAAAAATTCAAGTTATAAGTCTACGGGGATAAAACTGAATCAAAATATAAGGTTTAATAAATAAAACTGAAAAAATGTATCAACTAAAGGGGAAACATGGGCAAATGAAATATGGAATAGCTAATCCTAATATAAGAATGAATAACCGAAGTGTCTATATCAATCATGCAAGCCTCCATAAGTGTTGCATCCACGCATACCTAGAATGCGTCATCAAGCTTGACGTCCCCGTGGCTGTACATCTAAAATGTTTTGAAAAATATTTTTCTCACGTGTCAGAGCCCAAAACCTTTTGAAAATATTTAGCAAGAAATTAAAATTCAATGATAAAATATGCATGAACACTTTCCATATTTAAGTGGGTGTCGCGTTATCTTGAGATATTACTCACCCTTAGCTATTGTGCACACCTATCGTACCCCTCGTAACCTATCGAGCTATGCTACCCCACCTAACTATCCCTGTTACAATTCTTTCTGTCACGTTAATCTAACCCAAGTACATCTTAAATTGATTCATCAGTTTTTCTAATCATTGTGTTATTAAGCATTTCCACTATATTTAGTTGCATAACATTCACCCTAGATATATATGTAATACATTCACACTTAATGTATTTAACCAATATATAATTATCAACTCTATTATATACGTATTAGTACTGCAACGATCCCAAATATGTGGCATATAATATCCATCCTCCCAAGTAATAACTCTCCAAATGCTTTCTCTGCAATGCCATAATCTCCCAAGTCTACTCACTCTAATCTGGTTACCGTAAGTCCCTTAACTCACACCGAAATAGCTAAATAAAATCTCAAACATAATGGAGGTTGTTATAGTAACCCGAGAGTGATACCAAGTCATAATCAATGCGTCTCACCTCGAAAATAAATAACACAATAAAATACTGGACACTATGACCTGGGGACTATACTCTCCTTGCGCTCACTAGCCAAGGGATTCACCCACATTGTGTAACCTCCTATGATAACACTAGAGCCGTATGTATTCACATAAATATCATACATACTGATATTTATAAATTACGGATAAATGTATATATTATCTCCCCACCCATGAATATATATATATATATATATATATATCCCTCTAAATAATGCCAATCACCGAAGGAACCCTCCTACTATCCCGAGTCTACACTCTCGACTTTTTAATCCATAAGTATTTACTTACATTTATATATATCACGACATATTTTTATTGAAGACACTAATCCCATCTCAATCCATAATGTAAATAATTTCATCCGAAATTCCCATTCCAATCCATTCATATATTTTTGAGTGCTGTTTATCATAAAGACTCCTAAATCCACAGCGCGAATTCATTCCCACCAAATTTCAAGGTAAAATTAATGATCCTTAATATTTTCCAGGGTCCGCCACTCATCTACGAACATCCCTAAATAACCTGGATTTGATTTCTAACTACATTTTTTGGTCTCGGACAACCTTCCGTAATAAATTCATAACTAATTAAAAAAAATAAAAATAAAATACGAAAATGGGGGGCATGCGCTTGTAATGAAAATATATACAATTCCAGTGCTTGAATTGATTTTCCACTAGGCCGAGTCAATTCAATTCTATAAAAAAATCAAGACAGCCTAACCAAAACATCCATTAATTCCCAAACCAAGCTCTAAAGAAGCACCCAATCGATACCCTAACCTAAGGTAAGTATATGAACACGCTTCTAATCCTTTTGACATCATCATATGTCTACAAGAACATCAAATCCAAGATTAAAACTTAAAGATTTAAACCTTGCAATATAACTCAATTGAATCCCGAGTTCATCAAATCTTAACTTTCATACATATTAAAATTCCCAGAATTTTTCTTTGTCAAACCTTATACAATAATCATCTCTAATATAAATTTAATTCACATTAATTCAGATTATAACATGACGATTTACCATTAACAATTTGAAATAGCTTTCTATACAATATTCCACTATTGTTGTCTCCCCAAACCATTTTTTCATGTGAAAACCCCTCCCAAAATCATTTAGGTTTACACCTACTATGCTTTGAATCTAAAATACCTACATATGCAATTAGTGCAAGTCAAATACTTGCCTTAGATGGTTAGTAGAGTCTGATTACATGTTGTAGAAGACAAATTGATGATAGCACACCCAAATTCCCTTTGATTTTGGCTTCTAAAGCTCTCCTATTTTCTTCCTTAACTCTTAAATTAATTTTTAGGGTTTAGAATATGAACCCTAGATACTTCCAACTCTTAGACCTAGTTTTTTTTTATCACAATTCCTTAATTTAGGCTAACGGGCCAAGCCCAAATGTACTGAATTCACATGTGTTGGCTCAGTCATGTTTAAAGATGCCCCGGTACCCTATTACTATCCCGGGTACTATATTCTGACTATCTCGACCAATCAGTAACCAATCGTGCACTCAAAATCAACAACTGGGTCACTCTGTATAAATTCCCTGTCTCGACCTTAACATAGTCTACACCCAACTCCCGGTTAAGATATAAAGTAGTCACGTCGATATGACCTGTTACAACGTAAAATAATTATACACTACTCACTTAGTAATTTTATTCTACAAATTGTAATTATTATCGCTCCCAATCAATATTTAATAAACACAATAAACACATAAATATTTAAATCAGTTAAATTATGTCACAAGTGTAATTTAGAAAATAACCAAATTAATTAAAATCAAATTACTCATAGGGGTGTTATAGTGTCATATCGTTTGGACTTAGGCAACAACCTTCACTGGGTACTCTATGTCTTCAATGTGTCCATGCTAACGAAGTTGCTGAAGATGTTAGTTAGAGTGGCTGAGTCGACTCGAGAGAGAGATGATCACACACATGGGACATATCCAACTATCTTTAAGTTAGGTATATAATTTGGGTTTTAAAGACAAAATTCTTTCTTTAAGGGTGAATGTAATACCCCATATTTTTTGTGCATTACTTAATTACAATAATTAATTATTTTCATTTTATGCTTGTTGTGATGGCTACTTCTTCACATTTGGAAAATGGCCACCCATGCCACCTTGAGCAAGGAGGTGGCAATATAAAATTAACATCAACAAGATTCCACAATACCCGTTTATCCAATCAATGAACAAATCATTCGCAACTACTATGGGAAAAGCCCACTCACAAAGGTCTATAAATGTTAAAGGAGTTGGAACACATAGAGGTGAACTAATAATTATTTTTCTCGGAAGAGGACGTCAAAACTCATTCTAAACCCTATAAATTCACGTTGGTGGCTAAATTCTCTTATGGTAGACGTCAAATTGACACTATTAGAAAAGTTATGGTTACAATGGGGCTCAAAGTTTCCTTCATTGAATGAGTCTTAGATTCAAAGAATATGCTCATCAAATGGTTTAAATAGTCACGTGAAATTTTTACTCGAGTGGAATCATCCAAAACCCCTATTTTGATCAACCGTCCTCCTCTTTCAATTCACTTATAGAACAAGGCAAGCATTTCATCAATATCTAGTGCCTTTGGACCCCCACTTAAGCTTGATGCTCTAACTATTGCGTAAACAAGACTAAGTATAGCTAGAGTCTGATTATTATAGGGAAGAAGGAAAAGGCTTCTTGGAAAGTGGTAAATATGTAAATATCTGTTTACTATGTGATTATTATGATAAAAAATGTCATGAAGGTACTCAATGTAAATTGAAATCAGAACATGAAAAGAAAAAAAATAACTATAAATAAGTCCAAGGCTAAGGAACGAGGAAAAATGATGAAAATTGATGGTATCAAAGAATCTATGGAAACTTGGTGATTAGAGTCTTAAATCAACAGAAACCCACTGACAGAGGTCTACAAATTGATAATGAGAATACTGGTGTTGAAACTTCTAAATGAACCAGTCAAGAGATGAGAGAAATTAAGACACTGAAAATTCCTCTTCCAGTTGTGACCACTACAATCCTTGACTTGTAGATTGAGACTAAGTCAATTGAAAACTCACTAGAAACAACATCTACATAATTTCTCGACGACATTAAAGAAGTGGAAATTCCACTAGAGCCATTAGAACTAATTTTTATTGATGCTATAACTGAGCAGAGTGAAGGAAGATTTAACAACTAATGTAGATGCTACTAACCTGAATTCAAGTGAGAGTATCAACAAAGAAAGCACTAGAATATTTAAATGAAACTACCTAAAATAGAAATTTCAAACTACTGATGACCAAAATAAAGTCTCAAACGGGGATCAGAACAATATAGAAACTATAGTGGAACTAGAAATTTAATAAGGTTACAACCTAATAGTTGATGACCTCAACCTTTCTCTCAGATTTTCTCCCATTGACAATGATAATTTGATTGAAGTTAGTACTAAGAAGAAGAATAGTAAGAAGTATGAAAACCAATATCTAATTTTATGAATGGCCTTAAGATCGAGAAGTAAAATCATATCTCCAAAACAGTATTTATGATCAATTTCATTCTATAGAACATTAGTGGAACCTCTAAAAAGAGTGTTGTGAGAACAGTGAAGAACTTAAAAAGAATTCACAGATTCTCTATATTGGTTTTCATAGAACCAAAAGTAGACAATTCTAAGATATATTAATACATAAGGAAGTTTAGGTATGACAATTCTCTAAAAAATGATACCCATTCAATTTTACTATTTTTTACTCCTGGAATAGCCTTCAATGTGAAATCACAAACTCAGCAGGCTATGAACTTAATCATCTCCCATACTATATCAAAAGAATATACAATTCACCCTTTTTATGCCAAATGTAATAGATACGATATAATGGTTTCTTTAGAGTTACTGAACCAATCAAGCCACTCAAGAGCCTTGGAATGTGGGTGGGAATTTTAACACTTTTATTTCAGTAGGGGAAAAATTAGGAGGAAATGACAATAATGCAGTTGTATCTGAATTCCTGGATTATATTCACAATAATTGCCTTAAATACTTAGGGTTCTTGGGAACTAAGTTCACTTGTTGAAATAAAAGAGGAGGTAAAGCCACCATATGGGAGAGATTAAATGGAATCCTATATAATGTTGAATGGACTAATATGGTCACTATATTTATAGTCAAACACCTGGACAAACTAATGTCTGGTCATATGGTCCTCTCATCATCTTTGTGTAAAACCAATTGACTGCTACTAATAATCGGTTTTAAATCCTTTTAGACCAAACACACCTCTTCTACTAGTCCATTTAATAACATTTGTAGACCATATGCTGAAGGTAATCCCATTCTTACTCTAAATGAGAATCTTCACATGATCATAAGAGTTCTCATTAGTTAACATAACCATAACTTTGGGAATATTACTCAGAAATCTATTATTGTTGAAGATGATGTTCTACATGATGAATTGACAATTGAAGATGATCCATAAATTGGGAATAAAGAAGATCTATGTAAAGCCTATTCAAATAACATATATGAGGATTATTGGAAATAAAAGGCTAATATGAAATGGGCTAAAGAGGGGTATTAAAACATCAATTATTTTATGCCTATATCAACCAAAAATGATCTAAGTCTTTCATCTATAAAATTAAGAAATAAAGTAGTGATTGGGCTAAAGACTAAAATGATAATATGCAAAACGCCATCAGATACAGATGTAGGTAATTCCAAAGTGAAGCATCAAACAAGATTGATAAATCCTTGCCGAATCACACTCCTAACATAATCGACATTGAAGATAACTTATTGGTGGGATTCATTACTTAAATGGGGGAATGTAGAAATTTTGTCTTTAGTCATTCGAGTGATAGTTCCCCTTGTATATATGGCTTCTCAGGGAGTTTTTTCTCCTGTTCTAGGAAGTGATTGACACTGAGATCCTTAAATATGTGATTGGTTTCTTTGTGGGTAAAAACCTTTCTCATGGGGTCACCTCCATTAATTTAATTAACATCCCTAAGAAGAAGGATCCAAAGTTATTTGGGGATTTTAGGCATGTACGTCTATGCATTTTCTTCGATAAAATCACTTAAAAATCCTTACTATCACACTAGACCCCATCCTCCCTAGAGTCATTTCTCCCAACCAAATTAGATTTACGGAAGATAGAAGAATTAGTGAGAGTATTATTCCCACTCAAGTGTTATTCTTAGACATCAATAGGAATAATGAGGGGGTTTATGTGGTGATCAAAGTCGATATGGAAAAAGTCTTATGACAGAATTTCATTGATTTTCCTCGTAAACATTTTTAGAAAATATGGGTTCAGTGAGTTAATGATTAACATGATATGGAGGAGTATCTCAAATACTCATGTCTTTATTTTAATTAATGGAGAATCCTATGGTTTTTTCAAATCAACTTAGGATATTAGGCAAGGTGATCCCATATCCCATGCCCTTTTCATCATCTGTGTGGAAGTGGTATCGAGAAATCTCAACCACAATTCCTCCAATCGAATTTTCAAAAGTTATAAAACTCCTATGGGGGAGTCATGTGGTATCTCTTATAGTTTTTATGAATGAACTTATAATTTTCTCCTTCATCGTCGTTTCTCTCTGATCAAAATTAAAAATCTGCTTAGGAATTACGAAGCGAACTTGGATAAAAAGCTGAATTTATCTAAAAGTGCCTTCTACTCTACTACTCTAAATATATGTTGATCCTATCTTCTTGAAATATGTCAACAATTTTGTGGATTTACAAAAAATTATCCCCCATTTGTCTATCTCAGGTGTCCAATTTACTCTCGTAGGAAAAATAAATCATGTTAGAAGACCTTCATTTAAAAGTAAGATAGAAACTTTCTGGTTGGAAATCATGGATGCTATCTATTGGAGCTAGAATTACCCTTCTTAGGGATGTGCTTAAAACGATGCCCATATACCTTATTTCTTCCATTTACCCTCTAAAGTAAGTGATAAATAATCTCGAGATAATTATGGCATGGGGGCACCTAGAGGGTATCCCGAAATATCACTAGTTGAAGTGGTCCAATACGGGTCATCCTTGTAATGAAGGAGGGATAATTGCCATATCTATGAATGACTAGGTTACTTATTATAGTTTAAAGTTATAGTGGCTTTTTATTAATAAAAATTCTATATGATCTAACTTCCTTATCGCGAAGCATTATAGATTAAATCCCCTTGTGAGGTGAATAACAAATATGGATCTTCTATTTGGAAATGGATGGTTAACGTTAGAAGTAAAGAAAAACAGTCTATAGGGTGGCATCTTGTGTAGGGTGATTTCTTTTGGGGTTAGGATAATTAGACAGACAAAGCGAATCTTGTTCCCCGTGGAATTTTAAATTATGAATCAAAAGTTTCATCCTTACGGGCCATCAACGACAAGTGGGATATTGAGAGGCTTGTGATTTATCTTCTCTCTAACTTGGCATTCATGGTAGCCCACAAAAATTTATTGGATATCTATGACATTGACCAAATTTTCTTGTCTGATAGTGATGATGGTATGTTCTCCCTACACTACACTTTTCCTGGTCAAATTTCATAATATGGCACGTGAGCATACCTTTAAAAGTATCTATTTTTCTCTTGTGGCACTTTCATAAATGGCTTCCCCCTGGCCTCAATATTCTATCTAAAAGAGTGATGGGACCCTCTAGATATTGTTACTTCTCCAACATCACCAAGGCTGAAGAGAACCACCTACTTGCTAAGAGTGAAATAACATCGCATTTTTTGTCATTTTCAACAACATTTGTGGTGTTATTGTTCAAAGCACAAGCATTAAAGGTATTTGAATTATGTAGTGGTCTTATTCGCATAAGTCTTCCTTAGGTTTGATTTTTGGAGTTCTTCCAGCATCCATTTGCTGGATCATATGGACCACAAGATGTAAGGACAAATTTGAAAATTCTCCCACAGTGTTGGAAAAAAATAAAAATCCATGTTTGGATCAATGGTGGAACTTCATAGATACCATTGAAATATCTTGCCTTCGACGGAGTGCGTAGGTCACACTATTATCTTTACTAGGGTAGTACTAGAGCATGAAGTCATATCCCTCCACGAGTTCAATACATTGGCATTGGTGTAAGTTGAATCACTCTAAGTGAATAAAAAAGACACTTATGATACAAGGACACTTCGAAACGTTCCTCATATAAGTAATATCTAAAAAAAATTAATTCTAACATAATTTTTGCAAAATACAAAAATGGATGGGGTAGTTCCACTCATTAGTCTTCAACTACGGAGAAGAATATGCCATTACTTGACCACCTTGAATTAAAACTACACCAAGTCCACACCATCATGCATCACAATAAAATGTATAGCATTTTCTAAACTCTAGAAGAATAAATACTGGTGTTGTTGTTGATTTTTCATTCAAGTCCTGAAAGGATGCCTAACATTCTCTGGTCCACTCAAAATGAGCATCCTTTTGACTATGCCGAGTTAGAGGAAAGTCTTTTAGAGAAAAATCTTTGAAAAATCACTAGTAGTAACTATCGAATCCTAATAATATTATTATTGTTATGACATTCTTTGATTGTTCCTAACTCAAACTGCATCGACCTTCGCTAGGTCAATTGAGATCCTTTCTCTAAAATCAAAGTTCCCCAAAAACTTGGCAACTTCCATAAAAAATAAACTTACTTAATTTTGCATATAATTGGTTCACTTTGAGCACTTGTAAGGCCGCCCATAGGTGTATAACATTAACTTCATCGGGCGCTGAGTATATGAAGATGTCATCCAAAACACAATAATAAGTTTATCCAAGTAAGATCAGGAAATCAATTTCACGAAGCCCATGAATACTACCAGATATTTTGGCAAACCAAAGGTCATGATTGGGAACTCAAAGTGCTCGTACCATATGTGGAAGTGTACCTTTTGAATTTTTTCCTCATAGACTTGAAGTTAATCATATACAAACTGAATATAAATCTTGGAAAACCTCCTATAACACCCACAATCGATAAAAAAGTCATCTACTCATCTTAGGGGGCATTTTTTCATGAAAAGTCATAGAGAGTTATCATTATTTTTAGCAGACAATGCATGCGCTTTTCACCATGACATAATAGGATAGATACATGCTTTACTAAAAAACCTACAATTGTGCCTTGAGTTTCTCTTGAGGCAAACGGTGTGGAAGAATTGATATCGGTGCAGTTCCACGATGAATCTATATGGTAAAGTCAATTTCACTATGAGGTGTAAGACCAAGAAGTTCCTTGAGAAATGTGCTAGAAAAGTATGGAACAATCGAGTAGTGTATAATCATGAGGTCAGGCGCATATTGAGACACAAGCCTAGATATACAACCAAAATAATTATTCTACTCCTTTGCAGTGGCATACTTTCATGGATATATGATATCAGGCTCATTATTAAATGGGTAAAATTAACCATTGAAAATAAATACGGACGCTTTGTAATGATTTAATTTGATGTTGACACTGAAACATCAACTAAGAGATTAAGGAGATTATTTTAAAGCATTTTAGAGTTTGACATATTAAATAATGGATTTTGAAACACACTTAGGCTAGAAGAAACATTGGTAAGGCCAATCTTACGATATAACCAGGTGGACATGCTGCCTTTTTTTTATTCAGAATTATGTACTTCAGATTTTTTTAATCAATTATATTGGATGCATTAGATTTCTACCTAATGGTTTATTCGAGGACCTTATTAATTGATCTTAGATTTAGATTTTATATTTTGGTTTAATTTATATTGGTTATTGATATCCAACACTCTTGCTCTTCCGATGATCATTAAAACCTAAGAGGCCAAACAATATAAAGGTTGAATTTGTTGCCGATAAGGGCACATTGCAAGATCAAATGATTAGGTTGGATGAGAAGTTTTCGCAAATGAGTGTTGTTGTTGTTGTTGCACATGAGGAAGATATATCGAATCAATGGGTGCCCAACGGGTATCGCAAGCCACCATTATCGCTGCAGGTGGTGCAAAGAATGTTGGATAATATGTATGAAAATATAGAAATGGAACTCTTTATATATCACAGTAATGTAAACTTCAATACAATATTGTAACTTCTGAACAGATTCTGGAAAACTTCAAGGCATGATGTCACTTTCCTAAATACAGTATTTTCCCCACATGAATAACTTTGGTATACAAACGGGAATTCGCAAATCCGTACTCAAGATACAATGAAGCAACTTGCACTGTGTGCAACTCGTATATTTGAAGATAGCCTTTGGATGCAGTAGCGAAGAACAGTAAATAAAGTTATTATTATGTTTATATTCACAAAATAGAATAAGATAATTCATATCTCCTGAAAACTATAAGAGAGTAATTGCAAGGGTTGGAAAATTTGAAACTGGGTTAATCTTAAGTATGTGCAATTTCGAAATAGGATGCCTTTATTTATAGGAAATGAAAGGCTGCATCTCAAGGGCCATGACTGTTAATTTTTAGTAGTCTTTACTTAATTCCGAAATGGTATGAATGTTAATTACCAACAGTCTTAAGCTATTTCTAAACAGGTACAGTAATACCGAAATGGTTTTACACGGACCCACCAAAAAGTGACTGTGCCCGAGCTACCGCGATCCGACCCGTACGAATCCTAGCATTCCGCTACCACTGCGGACACGCGGCATGCTAAGTGCAAAGTGCACCACTAGCGCCTCTACAGCCCACTTCCCCTCACACATGTGCGCGTGCGTGTCCGTACAGTGCTACGCACCGTATTGGGGGTCTCTTGAATTGCCTCTTAAATGCTAGATGAAGTAACTCTTCATCTTCCATTTCTACTTATTAAGTGCAAACTTTCTTAATATTTTTCCGATGTGGGACTCAAATGTTGTCCACTTCTATTATAGCTTAGTGGATATCACTTAGCTTTACTCATTTTTCAATGTGGGACACTCTCCCTTTTATATTGAACTTGGCTGACTATTCTTCGATGCTGCATCTAAAGGCTATCTTCGAATATATAAGTTGCTTCATTCTATTTTGAGCACGGAGTTGTGAATTCCTGTTTGTATACCGAAGTTATTCGTGTGGGAAAAATACTATATTTAGGAAAATGACATCACACCTTGAAGTTTTCCAAAATCTATTCAGAAGTTACATTATTGTGTTGAAGTTTACATTATTATGATATATAAAGAGTTCCGTTTCTGTATTTGCATACATATTATCCAACAATCTAAATACAATAATATTAGAAATGTCCGACTCTTACAAATCACTTCGACAAATAACATAAGGCTTTATCAAGTTAGACTATCTTGATGGTGGTAATTTTCTGCATTGGCAAAAAAAGGTTCACTTTATTCTAACAACATTGAAGATTGTGTTTGTCTTGTCACAACAAAAAAAAATGAAGAAGAAGATGAAACCGTAAAATAGAATAGGAAACACACAAAATGGGAGACCAATGATTATCTGTGTTGTGGTCACATTCTCAATGCACTTGTTGATAATTTGTTCGACTTGTACCAAAATGTTGGAACTGCAAAAAATTTATGGGACACATTGGAGACCAAATTTCTTACGGAAGATGATACATGTAAGATGTTCCTTATTGCTCAATTTTTAAGCTTTAAAATGCATGATAATAGGCTTGTGCTAGAAAAATTTCATGACATCCAACGCATATTAAATCATTGTAAACTAAAAAATTCAAAATATTGATCATAATGTAATTGTTTCTGCCATAATTGAAAAACTTCCTCCCTTATGGAAAGATTATAACAAAGAACTCAAACACAAAAAAGAGGATCTTTCACTTGAATAATTAGAGACTCATTTAAGAATTGAACACGAGTCTCGAATTCTAGATGGTAAAGAGGAACATGAAAATTATGTTTCTAATGTCCATGTGGTGGAGGAAGGAAATGAGAAAAAAATGTGGCAATCATGGAAAAAATAACAAGCGAAAGAATTTTTCAAATAATTCTAAAGAAAACAAAAAGAAGAAAGGAAATTATTTTCATTGCAACAGCCATGTCACTTCAAGAAGGATTGTCGTGAGTTCAAGAAACAAAAGGAAAAATGAGGGACATTAGACACAAAGCAAAAATTTGGTGCTATGATATTCGAGGCTAATATGCTTGGAGAAGACAACTCTTGGTGGATTGATTCTGGTGCCACAAGGCATGTTTGTAAGGACAAGAGCTTGTTCTCCGCCTATGAAACTGTGGAAGGATATGTTCTCTATATGCGAAACTCTTCAACTGACGCAATTAAAGGCAAAGGGACGATGGATCTCGAATTCACTTTCAGAAAAATCCTAAATATCACCAATGACTTTCATGTTCCTGATATTAGGAAAATTTTAGTTTTTGGAAGTCTTCTTAATAAATTTGACTTTAAGCATGTATTTCAGTCAAACAAATTTATTCTGACTAAGAGTGGTACCTTTGTAGGCAAAGGATATTTGTATGCGGGCATGTTTAAGCTCAATATCAATGAAAAAGATTCTTCTGCTTATATTGTTGATTGTCTTTCATTATGGCATAGTCGTTTAGGACATGTTAATACAAAGAAAATGCATTTCATGATTAATTTAAATTTAACTCCTCAATATGAGAATGATATGAATGAAAAGTGCAAAAATATGCATGCAAACAAAAATGACAAGATTGCCTTTTCCAAAAATAGAAAAAACTACATCTTTGTTGCAATTAGTACATAGTGATGTTTGTGATTTGCATGGAACATCTACAAGAGGTGGTAGTAAATATTTTGCTACATTTATCGATGACTTTTCAAAATATTGTTATGTATATCTTTTAAATTATAAGAATGATGTGCTTAATATATTTAAGACATATAAAAAATGAAGTTGAAAATCAATGTGATACTAAAATAAAATGCCTTAGATCTGATAGAGGTGGTGAATATCACTTTCCTCAATTTTATGACGATATGGGTATTATACATGAAGCTACTGCACCTTATAAACCACAACAAAATAGAGTTACATAAAGAAAAAAAATAGGACACTAACTGAAATGGTTAACGATATGCTTTCATATTCTTGTTTAAGTATAGGGTTTTGAGGTGAAGCACTTTTAACTGCGTGTCATATTCTGAATATGATACCTGTTAAAGATAATAAGAAAACACCTTACGAATTATGGAAGAATAGAAAACCTAATATAGGTTATCTTAAATTTTGGGGTTGTATATATATTGTAAGACTGCCTGAAACTAAGAAAACGAAATTAGGAAGCAAAGGCATTGAGTGTATTATCATAGGTTATGCGCAACATAGTAAAGCCTATAGATTTTTTATTAATGAACCTAATGATTTTGTTAAGGTAAATACTATAATTGAATCGAGAGATGCAATTTTTTATGAACAAAGGGCTTCTTCTATTCCTAGAATAAATAAGGAAAAAGAAGTAAACACTCCTTCACAATTACCTGAAACTCCACCAGTAGAACATGAAGAGATTGAAAAAAAAGTAAAAGATCTAGAAAAGAAAAAAATCTTTGGTCTCGACTTTGTAGTCTATCTTTTTGAAGGAATTAGAGACATACCTTGTAATCAATTTGATTTGACTCTTAGTTTTGAAACAGACACACAAACTTATAGTGAAGCAATTAAGTATGTAGATTCAACATTTTGGAAAGAAGCTATAAATGATGAAATGGAATCAATCATGGGAAATAAAACTTGGAAGTTAGTAGATTTACCTCTAGGGTCTAAACCTATCAAGTGTAGATGGATTTAAAAAAAATGAAAATAGATGGAACAATTGATAAATCCGAGGCTAGATTGGTTGCTAACCGTTTTACACTAAAAGAAAGAATTGATTATTTTGATACATATGCACCAGTTGCTAGAACATATACTATTAGAATTTTAATTGCATTAGCATCTATATATAATTTTGAGATTCATCAAATGGATGTGAAAATTGCCTTTTAAAATGGTGACTTAGAAGAAGAAATTTACATGGAACAACCTGAAGGGTTTGTTATGCCTAGACAAGAAAATAAAGTATGTAAACTTATTAAGTCCTTATATGGCCTAAAACAAAAACCTAAACAATGGCTTAAAAATTTGATAAAGTCATTATTTCTTATGGTTTTAAAATTCATGAATCTGATAAATGTGTTTATAATAAATTTGCTTATGGTAAAGGTGTGATCATTTGTTTATATGTAGATGATATGTTAATTATTGGTACTGATTTAGAAAGCATTAATAATACAACAAGTTTTCTATCTTCTAAATTTGATATGAAAGATATGGGTGTATCTGATGTCATATTAGGAATGTGAAAAATAAGGAAAGATAAAAATATAATTCTCACTCAATCTCATTATGTTGGGATTTTTTAAAGAAATTTAATCAGTTTGATTGCACACCCGTTAGTACACCTTTTGAACCACGACTAAATATGATCCCTAATACTGGTAGAGCTATTTAACAATTGGAATATGCACGAGTAATTGTTAGTTTACTGTATGCCATGACATGTACTCGACAGGATATTGCATATGCTGTTGGTAAATTAAGTATATATATTAGTAATCCAAGTTTATTGCATTGGCACGCTGTTAATAGAATATTAAAATATTTGAAAGGAACTATGGACTATGGTATATACTATAGTGGATATCCTTCAGTATTATAAGGGTTTTCCGATGCCAGTTGGATAACTGAGCGGGAGGATCATTCCATAAAAAGTTGGTGGATTTTCACTCTTGGTGGAGGAGCGGTTTCTTGGGGATCAAAGAAACAAACTTGTATAGATGATTCTACTATGGCAGTTGAGTTTTTAGTATTAGCTTCAATTAGTAAAGAGGCATACTGGTTAAGGAATTTATTGATTGAAATTCCAGTTTGGCCAAAACCAATGACTTCAATATCTATACATTGTGATAGTGAGTCTACACTTTCTAGAGCTTATAGTAAAGCGTACAATGGAAAATCTAGACATATTGGCCTGAGACATAGTTATGTCAAACAAATTATTACAGATAGTGTAATCATGGTAGATTATGTAAAATCAAGTAAAAATTTAGCTGATACTTTTATAAAAGGTCTTGCAAGAGGATCGGTGTCTAAGACATCAATGGGGATAGGATAAAAGCCCATTAACAATAATCACTCTTGATGGAAACTCAACTTGATACTTGACATATTCAAGTCTCAAGTTCAATGATTAAAGTACATCATACGACGTGATTATAAGAACTACAAAGTCAAACATACAAAGGATAACTGCTTATAACATGTAATTGAAAGAGAGGTCCTTATGAATGTGTTTCAAATCAAACCAATTTTCACCAAAAATTATCCAACTTTTAAATAGTAACCAACCAAGTTGTGAAAAAATAATTCTTACTTCAAACCAATTTTATCTTGATTAATCCTAAACATGCATCTAGTGATTAAAGAAAGTAAAGTAAAGAAAAGAATACTCACAACGCCGAATGTACGAGGAAAAACCCAAGACGGGAAAAAACCTCGGACGACCCAAGCCAGACTATCACTATAAATGTTGAATTACAATGAACAGACAAAAGACTCACTCAACGACTCGATACCCATTGGTCTTGATGCTCTTCTGATCTTCAACCACTCCTCTCACAGTGCCCACTCAGAATTTCCTTCTTCTACGATACCTGTTCGCAACACACACATCCACGTATGTCTGGGTGTCCAGCGAATGGCTTTGATAAGTCTACGACGCCGAACAAGAATTCCTTCTTTTTTCTTCACCGCAAAACCCAGATGTTAAAGTATAGAACAAACCTTCTTGGTGAAGCAAGATCACATAAACATATAGTAATGATAACTCGGTTCTTTGCAAACTCTAAGGATGTGTTTAATCTTTGAAACCTTAGAAAAACATGTGCAAAAATCGTACTGGATTAAAAACTGTTTTCCAGATTGCACCTTTCCTAAATTCTAACGAAACCACTCTTTAAATACGAAAAATTCATCGCCTAAAAAAAAGTGTCGCTCGAACGAGATTGGCCAGTCATTCGTGCGACATGGCTATCTTGCTTGAATGAGCCAGCTTGTCGTTTGAATGACGCGCGTGTCAGTTTAACTTTTTCTTTAAATTGTTTCTTCTAAAGATATCCAATTATGTCAAACTCTATTTCAAGCTTATCAGAATCAAACGTAGTTTAAAAAGTTTAAAACACTATTAAAACATTTTCCTTATAAAAATTCATTCTTATCCTTTAATGAAATAATTCTGAGCCCCATTAATTATACGCATTCATGCTTGTGTGATCTCGAAATGAAATTAAACTTGCACCAATTAAACTTCGGCATGATTAATTCATTGAAGCTTTGTCGCAATGTCTTCAATTTATTCAATACGTCATAGACCAAGTGGGATCGTCACAAAATAAAATCTCCCTATGACATATTATAAACACAGCTTTATTCACGGAATTAAGTCAAAACAATACAGGGACTCAATTGGAAATTAATGTCCTTACAAATTTTCCCCTTTGACTATTTCGGGACAAAACTAAAAAGTGAAATGCCTAAGTCGGGTCGTCAAGCCGTATAATGCCTAAATCCCATCCCATAAACCCAAAGTAAAAAATTACAGGACACGGACTAGTGTATGAAGCACCAGCAAGCATGAATTGTCTGAATGTGATGTAGACTTAAAATCTCGAATCTTTGAAGCATACCTACACACATGAAATAGACAAACAAATACCCAGTGAAGTATGGAACAACAAATGAAACAAATATATATATGCAGATGATACCAATTTTATAATAGATAAGAATATGAATAAACTCTGAAAAACCATTTATTAAACAATTAAGCACCAAAACGATACGAATTTGTACTACCAATTTGTAAAATATGTAATAAAAAATATGCTCAACAAATCTCCCCCTACATCACATACACCTCTCCCCATTTTTGTCTCGAATAGACAATCCGGTTCTAAGATTAAAGAATCAACAAGTATATAGCATGAGAATATACCAATTTAAAAATCGCTAAATAATCAGAAAACAACCAGCTAAATATGATCAATAGATGACAAATCTATATCTAGTAAACTAATGAATCACACAAAGACTATAACAATCTAATCAGGTGTGATAAGCGAAATCAAATGCAAAATGTTAATTTTAAAACAATAAAACCTGCATATAAACCAAACAGTCCAAAAAGCTTACAGCAGTACCAAAAAAAATATATCACAATAACCAGGGGACTGCAAACAAATCAGAAGAAAATTATCCCAGACTGTCGTTCGAACAAGCCAGGGACATCGGTCAAATGAGATGAGGACGTCGCTCGAACGAGACTTCTCGCGACACGCCAAACTTTCCTAGATTCCCAGAAATATCATATATTTTTGCTGAGTGAAAAAATTTCCAGAAACAAATGCCAGGAAGGGGTTGATAGCAGCAAAACAGTGCTAAAATAGTAAGCTTTTTACCCAAAACACAAAAGCGCATAAAAATTAACAATGCGAGTTACATGCAAACATAGTACTTATGTGCTCAAACATGGACATGGAATGTATGGTCGTGAAACTACAACAAATGTATCATGATTCCAACGCATCGAAAAGATCAAGAAGCTCTAACTGATAGCGATAAATCATCAAATTTTATCATATCCATATGACAATTAAAGTGTGAGCTTGATGACCTAAACATACTACATGCACAGAAATCCAGAATTTTGACGATTCTACAAATAATAGCATCAAATTGCAATGTTTCAACATTAGGATTATTATGGAAACCCGTTTAATTTTTCTCTAACCAAACTCCCTCATAAACATACTTTTTCAAGTTCTTTTGAGGTTTCTAGCATTCTCTACTTAGAGAAAATCTTATTGGCCCTTTTTTTTGCAGATTGTCTTTTCTTTTTGGCTTTTTTAAGCGGTGGCTTTCACGACGAGTTAATTTTGAACTCTCGCAGCCCTTTCCCGTAAATCACTCATCATTTTTTCGATTAGGTACCAACTCGAATCCTCACGGTTAATGATTATTACATGCACACTTCTCCTTAAGTCTACTTATGCATAGATAACAAGATTGAGATAAGAAAGCCTCACCAAATTCAAATATGCAAGAGAAGTCAAACATCCATATAAACTGCATGTGTGAAATGTTGGAATATATACAAAGTCCAATCAAAATGCATATCAACTTCAAAACAACCCCATATAAACAATGGTTAAGATCATTCTAAGCATCGATAATAATGACCAAATGTCCTAGACACATAGATATGAAACGATGGGGGGGTCCAATCACACCAATATGCCACATCAAACATGTAAACTCAAAAACAAAAGCCGAAAATCTTTTTGACCTTTAAAACATATTTTGACTCAAATAAAAGCAAAATCTTTTTGGTTTTTCAAAAATTTTCTCAAAAACAAAATCTTTTTGTATTTTTTCCAATAGGACTCAAACAAATGAAGAAATTATAATACAAAATGATACACATGTCACTATACTAACAATGAATATATCATGTGATAAACATGGCAACACTATAATCCTTTAGTTTTATCATGGGAAGAAATAACGTGCAAACCCTTAGAATTATATTGTGAAAGTCTATGTTGAGTTTCGGTCCATGACTCGACAGGCTTTAAATTAGTGATCTCGCCTAAAATAGTGACACGGGGTATCCAACATTTCTCAACTGCTAGCCACACATGCTCATCAATAGATTTTAATTCAAATTTCATTCTCGTCTTCCAATAGGTGTAATTAGTGGCATAAAAATAAGAGTTCGAAAAGTTTTGTTATTTCCAAAATTCATCTTTGAAAACACATGGGATCACAAAATAAAGAAATTATATTTTCATGCTTTGATACCAATTTGTGAGAGTGTTACTTATGCGTGTGTTTCAAATCAAACCAATTTTCACCAAAAATTATCCAACTTTTAAATAGCACCAAACCAAGTAGTGAAAAAACAATTGTTACTTTAAACCAATTTTATCTTGATTAATCCTAAACATGCATCTAGTAATTAAAGAAAGTAAAGTAAAGTAAAGAATACTCACAACGCCGGATGTACGAGAAAAAACCCAAGACTAGAAAAAACCTCGGATGTTCCAAGCCAGGCAATCACTATTGATGTGGAATTACAACGAACAGACAAAAGACTCACTCAACGACTCGATCCCCATGGGTGTTGACGATCTTCAACCACTCCTCTCATAGTGCCCACCTAGAAAGTCCTTCCACGATAACTATCCACAACACAAGCATCCACCTATGTCTTGGTGTCCACCGAATGGCTTTGATACGTCTACGATGTCGAATAAGATGTCCTTCTCTTTTCTTCACCGCAAAACCCAGATGTTCAAGTATAGAACAAACCTTCTTGGTGAAGCAATATCACATAAACATATAGTAATGATAAATCGGATCTTTGTAAACTCTAAGGATGTTTTTAAGCTTTGAAACCTTAGAAAAACATGTGCAAAATTCGTACTTGATTGAAAACTATTTTCCAGATTGCACATTTCCTAAATTCTGGATAAACCATGCTTTAAATATGAAAAATTCACCACCTCAAAAAACGTGTCGCTCGAACGAGATTGACCCGTCGTTCGCGCGATATGGCTATCTCGTTTGAACGAGGTAACTTGTCGTTTGAATATCGCGCGTGTGAGTTTGACTTTTTCTTTAAAACATTTCTTCAAAAGAGATCCAATTAAGTCAAACTCTATTTCGAGATTATGAGAGTAAAACTTAGTTTAAAACACTATTAAAAGATTTTCCTTATCAAAATTCATCCTTATACTTTTATAAAAATAATTCCGGGCACCATTAATTATACGCATTCATACCTGTGTGATCTCGAAATGAAATTGACTTGAAGACGGATAAACTTGCACCATTTAAACTTCAGCATGATTAATTCTTTGAAGCTTTGCCGCAACGTCTTCAATTTCTTCAATACGTCATAGACCAAGTGGGATCTTAAGAAAATAAAATCTCCCTATGACATATTACAAACACAGTTTTGTTCACGAAATTAAGTTAAAACAATACGGGGACTCAGTTGGAAATTTATATCCTTACAGTAATGAATAATGAAAGAGGATGAGTTGAATCTTAATAGATTTATAGTGTTTTAGTTACATGGACACCTATGATAGTCTACCTATATGAGTGTGGAAGTGGTTCCGCTTCCTATGAGAACTGGGCTTGACTCTAAAGCACTCACTAAATCAAGGTGCATACATAAGGCCTAATAGATGTGTCAGCTTATATGGATAATTAATGACTAAAAGATTTGTGCGTGTAGACAAATCCGGATGATCAATATGGATTGATAGTTCAAAGACAAAGTCTACTGTACTTTCGTGGTTATCCTTGACGAATATTCATAGGGTATTGGTTTAAGTCGTGAGACACCAATACTTATACATAGTCTTACAGACAACCAAAGATTTACAAAACTTATTTTGAAAATGGTGGAGGAATGTTGGATAATTTTCAAATAAGTGAGTAAGAGCTTCGTGAGTAAAAGCTTAAAATCTTGTCCCACATTGGAAGTGTGTGGAGAAAAGTGGGAAGCTAACCCAATATAAAAGGGAGAGTGTCCCACAATGGGAAATGAGTAAAGATAAGTGATACCCACTAAGCTATAAAAGGAATGGGCAACCTTTGAGTCTCACATTGGAAAAATATTAAGAAAGTGTGCACTTAATAAGTAGAAATGGAAGATGAAGAGTTACTTCATCTAGCATTTAAGAGGATATTCGAGAGACCTCTAATACGGTGCGAAGCACTGTACACACATGCACCCGCACGCGCGCCCGCGTGTGGGGAAATGGGCTGTAGAGGCGCTAGTGGCGCACTTTGCACTATTCATGCTACATGTCCGCAATGGTATCGGGTTATCGGGATTCGTCCGGGTTGGATCGCGATAGCTCAAGCGCGGTCACTTTTTGGTGGGTCCGTGTAAAATCATTTTGGCGTGGTAGCTCGGACACCTATTCGAAAATAGTTTAAGACTATTGGTAATTAATAGTCACACCATTTCGAAATTAAGTAAAGACTGTTAAAAGTTAACAGTCTTGACCCCTGAGATGCAGCCTTTCATTTCATATAAATAAAGGAATCCTATTTCAAAATTGCACATAATTAAGATTAACCCAGTTTCGAATTTTCTAACCCTTGAAATTACTCTCTTATAATTTTCAAGAGATATAAAATATCTTATTCTGTTTTGTGCACATAAACAGAATAAGAACTTGATTGACTGTTCTTCACTGCCGCATCCAAAGGCTATCTTCATATATATAAGTTGCGAACAATGCAAGTTTCTTCATTGTATCTTGAGTACGAATTTACAAATTCACGTTTGTATACCGAAGTTATTCGTGTGGGGCAAGTACTGTATTTAGGAAAGTGACATCACGCCTTGAAATTTTCCAGAATCTATTCAGAAGTTACATTATTGTATTGAAGTTTACATTACTGTGATATATAAAGAGTTCTATTTCTGTATTTGCATATATATTATCAAACAACTTGGACATGATATTTATAGCTTTCCTTCGTTGGATTCAAAACATATTGAGGTTCATAATTTGCCTTCTCTTGATTATGTAGAAAGGCACCCAGTTCTTCTTTATAAATATTGCTCATTTAACCTTTCTAACTCAACTATTGTTAAAAAAAATTTGAAAAATAAATGAATCACATACACGTGTTTCAGAGTCCACAGAGATGGAAGATTTGCACTAATTCTAGCTAGACCCACTCACCCAAATATTGGCTTACTGACTTTGTTTTCATTATTTTTGTATTTTATCCAATTTGTTTAGGTTTAGTATAAACATATAACTTTTAAGTTTTAATCCTCTTTTACCATGTGTTTAATCAAGGTATTTAATTATGATTTATTTGAATTTATCCACCATGTAATAAATATGATTTGATTTTAGAAAGTATTTTGTTTTTCATATTAGCAGGTCTCAAGAAAAAAATTATATGAGGCCCCCTCTCTTATATCTAGATCTCTGTGCATACAGATTATAAGGGTCCATTTGGTTGCGAACTGGGAAAATGTCTAAGTAGATAAATTTTTCTATTAGAAAAATTTGTGGTGGGAAAATTTTCATAGGTAATGATTAGGTTTGCCGACTTTGGACAAACAAACAACCTAATTAGTCAAGAATTAAAGTCAATCTAATGAGTCAAAAAGTAAAATAAATATTTTAATAGAAAATAAAAAATTGACTAACATAAAATATATTTGACTAAAATTAAAAGATTTTACCAAAACTTTAAATTAATACATTTTTTAAACATTTAATAATTTTAATGGTTATGAAAAAATATTTGTTTTACATAATTTTAAAAGAAACTTTTTAGAAACAGTTTTCTAAAAACAATTTCTAAACAATTCTTGAAAGACAATTTTTAAACATAGTTTTTAAAAAAAGTTTTCAAAAATAATTCGAGAAAAGAAGTTTTCAAAACAATATTAAAAAACGGTTGTTACAAACTATTTTTCGAAAGATATTTTTTAAATAATTGTTAAAAACCTTTTTTTAAGAACCGTTTTAAAATCTATTTTTAGTTTCTAAAGATTTTTTTTTTAAAATAGTTTGGAAAATAGTTTCTACAGACATTTTTTAAAAATTGTTTAAAATAGTTTTTAAAATAGTCTTTAGATAATTTTTAAAAATAGTTTTAGTATAGATTTTTAAAACAAGTTGTACAAAGGTATTTTTGAAATATTTAAAATAGTTTTTTAAAACTTTTTAGAAAATTATTTTTTAATACAGGTTATTAAAATATTTTAAACGTTTTTTCTTACGTTATTTGGAATAGTTTTATCAAATAATTATTAAAACGTTAGAAAACATTTGAGAATAACGTAAAAAGGGAGAAAAAGCATTCATTCAAAGTTGGCAAATTTGTTGGAATTTTTTTCTCAAACAAATAGATAAGCAAAATTTGCCAACAAAAAGTGGACAAATGATGGTAAAACATGGGTACCCATGAAATTTTTTGTCATGCCAAATTATGCAACCAAATGGGCCAAAATGTTGGCAAATCGTTCATTTGCCAACCTGTTTGCCAATATTCATGGAAAAAGTTGGCAACCAAACGGACCCTAAGTTCTCTACCTATAACATTGGATCTAAAACATAAGGTACAAAGTTTTATTGCTTTTAATGGAATATATTAGTTGTTTACTTGGAACTGACGAGGAATGGGGAGAAATTATTTGTTCGTTTCCTTAACATGATTTTTTTTGCAGGTCGATGACAAGCAAAAAAGTATTTTACTTTCAAAACAGGGTTATGCAGATGTTGAGAATATTCTATACGTACAAGATTTATACGATCCCGAAAATAATTGGCATAATATCTTTTGAACTCAATCAAAGAAACAAGACATTTTTTTAGAGCTGAGAACCATATTATTCCTGCAAAGGAGATTTTTATAGTTGATGAGTTTACTGGTTGAGTTATGTAAGTGATTAAGTTAAACTTACTTTTGTATAAATATGATGACAAGTTAAACTTAGTGTAAAAAAACTCACCCTTGTTAAATTATTTCTTGGTGTTTGTATAAATATGATGACAAGGTGATGTAGTATGTATATGTTGATGTAGTTTGTTTCAAATTCTTGCAAGATGGGTGTTTCATTAAGTTATATATCTTTTGATAATATGATGATGAGATTATTTTGTTGTGGAGGTCTATTTATCATATATACAAGGTGAAAGAATGATATTACTGAAGTTTCCATTAAAAAATTTCAAATTTCCTTGATGAGAACGCTAGCATATAATATTCTTGCTAATATATGTGCTTTTGGAAAAGTAGGAGATGTTTTAAAACAACATACAAAAAAAAACTAATTATAATTGAAAGTGTCTTCTAACATTGTCGTCCACACAAGAATTAATATACACAGTTATTATGTATATACATACAATTTATTTGACGTATGTGTACCTAAATTTTGAAATGACTATTACAATCGACTAATTAGCAAGTTTAATCACTTGCCTCAAGTTCGTAGGGTCTAATTCGTCCTCGAGATCGCGTATTAGCCAGAAATCCCAACTTTTCTCTCTTTTTCTTCGTCTTTTCTTCTTCTCTCTTTCTTTTTCTCTATTTCTCTTTCTCTCTAAGGAGAATTGTTTCTCCCATAGGCTTTTAAGCCTTATCTCCCAATGTACACAACTTTAAATGATAATACACACTTTAAATGACTCGATAACTTTAATTCGAGCCAAACGAGGTTAAATTATTTCGGAACCTAAATAGACCCCAAGTACAGTCATTTCGACTTTCTCGACCCTTCTAGAAACAACTACACACTCAAAATTACCATTCGAAACACTTTCTAACAACTTCAAATTTTGACCTCAAATGCCAATTTAATAATTCTCCAATAAGATAACATTTATTTCTCCTAAAATGAATAAATTATCATCTCTAAAGTCTCGGGTTGTTACAGTTTCTTCCCTGATTCTCAAAGATGAAAGTTTCATTGGAAATGATCCCATTTGCTTTGAAATTCAAACTTCACACGATGATAACTCATCTCTTGAGATTGAATTTCTTTCGTCCCCATCTTTATTCTCTATTGTCAAGCTGATACAAGTAACAATGAATTTATTCAAAACTTTAAACCGATGAGGGTTACTTGCTCGAGTTGCCTCCCATGAAGGAAATTTTTCGTCCATGTGTGCCACCTCCAATTCCAATTTCAAAATATTTGGGAGGTAATTTAGTGTTTTTGATTCCCATGTATATCCATGACCCTCTCAACTCAAATCTCCCATCATCACCCAAAACATTATTGATGGTTAAGTTATTACACTTTACACACACCTTTCTATGTTTAAACGAAATTCCTTCTTTTCGAAAGGTATGCATGAAAGGGAGGGTCCCCCATTGATCCTTCAAAGTCACATTGTATTTTGGGTGGACCCTTAAACAATTCAACTTATAGTGTATAGTTCGTTAGAAGTTAAAAATTAGGATGTAAATAATTAGTTTTTTAATTTTTTTTAATTTTTCGTCATTCGTACTTATTGTCTAGCATAAATAGTTAAGTTTTTGTTATATTTTTTTGTTATGCTTGGTACTAACATGTTTTGTAGAATCGTTGGACTTCTACTTCCATGAGATCGCTCCACTTCCATGAGATCGCTCCATTTTGGGTAATATCGCTCTTTTCCTTTCTTTAGCTTGGTTCTTAATTCACATTGAGGACAATGTGAGGTTTAAGTTAAGGGGGTGTGGGATATTCTATCCATTGTTTTTCTTTGTCTAGGATTTGATTATATATTTTTTTCCAAGCATGCTTTTCTTGAAAAAAAATAAAAATTTCAAAAATATTTTCTTTCTTTTTTTCTACTTTGTTAGGCATTTTGCCTTTGTTTCCAATGATAAACTTCAATAGATGCCCAATTTAATAGACTCGGTGATGGATGTTCTCGATTTTAGAAGTTATTAGAATTTAGTCCTCAATCATTGATTTTATGAATAACTTCATGGAATTAAACTTTAATCCCATGAGCACATACTCTTTTCTTAATTAATTGATTTGGTTTAAGATTTTTATAACTCGGTAACTTTTATTGCATTGTATATACTTACACCTAGTGAGATTTGTGATTTTCTTCATTTGTGAGTGTTATATACTTCTCTTTCCTCTTTGAAAATGTTACAGTCGTTCGTAATCTCACTATTCTTTCATTGATCATTCATTAATTGAGTTCATTCTTGAAATGTGTTACTTGAGCATGATTTTCAAAGTTTGGCTTGACTTGAGAATTTCATAAACTTTAGTAAATGATCATAGTCCCTCTTTGTTATATCACCTATATTGACCTTGACTTCACCTTAAATATTTTCCCTCGTCAACCCCTTTGAGCCTTAATATAGACTTTTGTTTCATAACCCCAAATTCCATAACCAACTCGACATTGGAGTTATAAACTATACACATTACTTTCCATAACATTTTTTAGAATGATATTTGGGATTCAATGATGTTATTCTCTTGTGGTTGCAATTAAGCATGTGAGAGTGAGAAAAGTAAAGAAAATAAAGAAGTGAAAAAGAGAAGAAAAATAGAAAGTAGGAAACAAAAGAAATGTAAAGAAAAAGAGGGAAAAAGAAGAAAAGAAAAGAAAAAGACATTTGTATATGTTGGTTATATTGTCTAATAAGCTTTGTTTATTCTCTCCAAATTCATATCCAATGCTTATTATGGAATCATATCCAATTTTACATTTGTCCATATTTTCCATTATCCAGATTTTTCATCTTCGAACACTTTGAATCCATACATATTTCCTTCATTTCATAACCTGAGCCTAACCTACATTATAACCCTATAAATTCCCATGTGATCCTAGGGTGATTCAATTCAAAAGTTTAAATAGTTTTGATAATCTATGAAAATAAATTTTGCCTCCTTTAACGATGGTATATTTCATTGAGATTACATGTGATTCATTTTATATATAACATTCTTCTTTAATGACATGTGTGTGGCCTACTTTCTATTTACATTTAATTTTCATGCCCGCATGTCCCATGTATTACCTCTATTCATTGTGATTTCATTTGTTAAGTGTAACATCTGGTGAGAATTTATTTATTGATGCTTTAACTCTTTTCCGATTTATTTAAGTTTTTTCCAAATGCTACTTGGCATGTGCACGCTCCCCCCTCCTATATTTTAAGGTTTCAATTCTATGAAGTTCATTCTATAATGTTAGTAATATGAACTTTTGTGCGAACTCATTCACTTTCTTATAACGTGTTTGAAATCTTTTTCGTTATTGTTGAGCTTGTCGCCTATTGGTTGGGCGTATATTTTGAGGAAACATTTATGTTTATGGGTTTTATCCCCGAAAACCCTGACGAGGTAACACTTGTCCACTAGGGTAACCTAGGGGTTAAACGGATTATTACTTGCAATCGTGTTCCCTACAAAAGTGGCATTTATATTTTATGCTTATATACTTTTTGTACCACTTTTTTGGACTCTTTTTTTTTGTTTCATCACCAGGAACTAGCAATACCTAAGTTAGGGGGTGTGATCAGTCATGAATACAATGTATCCGCGCTTGTTATTATTACGCATTATATAACTTTTATGTTCCTTATTCCTATTTATTGTCGTTAACCAGACAACCCCGGTTTTCGATATATATATGCTTTGCAGGGTTTAATTGAGCATTTGTAGGTAGTAGAATGCTTAAAGTGAGTATTTGTTATGCTTCATAGAAGTTTCATCGCCAGATGCTACTTCAAGGGAATTTTAGACATTTCAAAGTTCATCTCCGACTCACTGGGATTCCACGAAATCATAGTTCATCGAGTTAGCTTTGCGTGTCCACAAACGGTACGTCTTTTCGAGTTCTAACAAATAAGATGTGACCATTTCTATTTAGCACCATTTCTTCCTAATGTAAGTTCCATTATTGTTCTTATGCTTTGTACCCTATTTTACTTGCTTTATAATTTAGGTTTGCTTGCTTTATTTATTGCTTCCATTTATTTATTTTATTTAAATACAAGTCTTTTATTATGTTGTATAGCTAATTTAGCCTAGGTTGTGATTGATTGAACCCACCTTGGTTTCATTGGGTTCCTTTGCTTTGGTCATGGAGTTTATGCCTTTAATTCGATTGGGTTGTCCTTGATTTTATACCTAGAAGATTTAACGGGGTATATCATGTGTGCTCCGTATTTATGACCTCCCGTGTGTAATTTCCAAGATATTTGTTGACGCCAAAATCTTATTAAGCTTTTATGAGAATTTAGGGGATGACAACTATAGATTTAATTGATTGTTGAAATGAGATTTAATCTTACTAAATATGTAATCCCATGTAACCATTTATACGCAATAAGGCAAGGTGAGGGATATTAGTCGCAACCTATAGTTTTGATTCCCTTTGTTAATCTTAGTTTAAATACCCAAGCCTAATTATATTTTCTTTTGTTATCTGATATCTTTTACACTTTTATTGCGAAGTATTAAATCATTATAATTCTAGTAACTAGTCCCTATGGATTTTTGATACCTAGGCTGGCTGTTGTACTCCCTTAAAATTGTGTAGTCAATAGACTAGGTTTTTGCATAGCGGTGGGAGTTGAGCATAATGATCGGCGTATATCCTTATACACTTACGCTGCTGTTTTCCCCTGTTCTCATCCTGAATTTGGTGTCTTCCCTATAGGTTGGGGCTTCTAGGGTTTTCTTAGGTGAGTAAAATGAGTTTATTAGTCCTCTTAATTAACTAATAAACTCCAAAATCCGAATTAGGCTTTTACCCTCACCTTTGGGTCTCTAAATTGGTTTGAATCTCTAACTAGAATGGTCCAATATCCTCCAAACTAGTATACATATATTCCAGGCCCATTTTTAATGTCTAAAAGACAGAAATTGGTTCGTAAAACCTACCTAAATGCATCCCAATTATTTTTAGTCATCATTTAGATTTTCACTGTGTTTAAACAACACAAAACTATAATTTTATTAAGGTATGATTTATTTTCACAAGTGAACTCATCATGCCCAATCGAGTTATGTAATTATATAATCATGAATAAGCATTTTTGCAGTATAAATCTTATCAGTTTAAATTTAAATCCATCCGATTTAATTTATTCCCAACATCAATCCTGAATTACTAAATTAATGTAACACCCTGCGTAATTTTGGCCGACTGTCACAAAAACTATGTTGTACGTTAACTAAATAAATACCATTCTCAGCATGTGACATATATGAGACATAATAACTATCATTCCACTAGATAATAATTTAAATCAATCCCAAAAATGAATCATCAATGCGATATAAAATCCATCACCATTCTAAACTCCAACAATACCCAAATCTTAAATTAAATAAAACCCTAATAAGCTGAATCCATAATGATGTGGAACCAAATAGACCACTAAATCCATAAACTAAGTCTAACAATAAATGCGAAGGAATAGAAACTAAGGTAACTACTTAGCATAAAATAAATAAATCCCAATTGCACTTCCAAGATATAACTCCAATAATTATGTGCATTTACTCCAGCACTTGTACCTGAATAAGGTTAGTCAATGCATAGGGTCAGAGCCCTGAGCCCCGAGCATGAATACACACTACTCCCCTCAATTAGGTCCCTAGAACCCAAACATAAGCATTATACATAATAAATATCACAATAGAGTATTTTAAATTAAATGAGATAATTAATAATGATGCGAGTAATTAAACAACATATGTTAGAATACTCATCTCTGCCATCTCAACACCTAAGTCAAATTATCCACTCGTCTAACTTAATTTAAGTTAACATAATTATGGATTTCAACGTTATAGACATCACTCTTTTGGAATCCCACTTAAATATTTATCTCGTTTTATTTGTTTGGTTGCAGTATTCCTGCTGTTCTACACAAAATACATTCCCCTCGCCATAGCCATCCCGTCCGTTTAAATTTTCGATCCTTCACGTTATGTACAAGGCACAACACGTCTTCATAGCCATCCATCCCATTTAAACTGTCATACATGCACGTTATTCAAACGTCAGACCCATTTATACTGTCAGTCCAACAGGTTATTAATGACGCTGGTATATTTATATACCCGTTTTATTGTCTTCTGTATTAATTTTCAATTTCTCAATTTTCTCATAATTTCATAATTATACACCCCACACTTATTATCAATGTAAGATCCTCAAAAACACCCTAATTCTCGTACCTAGGGGTCACTAAGACATAAGTACGTCCTACCTTAATTATTGGATAAATTTCTATTAATACTCTTACTAGTCTTACACCTAGACTAGCGAATCGACGACATGACATAAAAAATCAGACCTTCCCCGAAATCATCCATCCGTAAAAATCTACACTCACTAGCCCCTAATGTAGAAAGCATAAATCGAAACTAAGGCTTGCCTACTATTCCTATACCTACCAAGCATTCTAAAATATAGGTGAGACCATATTACCAAAATCCCGTCATACCCGAGATGATAAATATCAATATCAATCAATCATATAATCCAACAACACATATAAACAATATCACAAATTTATTTGTGATGGCACAATTTAATTTAATTTAATTAATAACATCTTCATCATTCTTTACGCAATTACGTCCATTTAATCATTATAGATTAATCAATGTGTAAACTAATGAAACACACCAAAATTTTCCACTTTTTGTTAACTACGAAATTTCCATTCATGTGTACACGTCCTGATTTCATTTAAATATCCACCATAAAATTCTACATGTGATCCTACACCCATAACAACCAAAACCCAATACTCTCTCATATGCTCCCAATGGTTTCAAATATTATTTCATATTAATATTTTTCTTGAAAACAGTACCATAATTAGTTTTCACCTTTTCTAATCAAGTTTCTAAGCTATTTTAAGAAAAATACGTCACTAAAGGTTTATGTGACACTTAAAACGCATAACACTAATGGAAGAGAATAGACTATCCGTGCCTGATTAAAAGTTGATTGAGAATTTTGTTTTCAAACTTGTATTTTTCTCAAAAAGTTAATAAAGATACGTTCTTGACGCATCTTGAGAAAACCGAATTAATCTTGACAAATCATGAGCTAAAACCTTCAAGAAAGTTAGGGCAAAGGTTTGTAGATGAAAGGGAAATATTTTGGAGAAGTCTTCCGGAGGAAGGGTTGTGGATAAAGCATTTGAAGAACCCAAACATGGATAAGCTTTAATATATACTGATTAGGAGTTCTAATGCTAATAGGATGCTATTTAAACTAAAAAAATTGCATGTTAGTCACGGAGCAGAACCGTGACAAACCTTTTTTTTTTCAATTCCCATTTTAACTCCAACTTTAATTTCGACTGAAATACAACTTTTCAATATTAAAACTCAACATTTTAATTTACTCAAATTTATAAATTCGAAAATTTTATTTTTCCCAAATTTCTGAATTAATTTAAATAATACCTTTTAAATTTTTGGGTTGTTACATACTTCCCCACTAGGACAGGAATTTCATCCTCGAAAATTTGAAAAAGCGTAAACGTGCAAAAATCGAATAAGACATACATATGCCTACCCATAGAGTACCATGATCGGGTTCCCATACACCTAATCCTACAAGCACGTAATCCACGATAAAAATAATAATTTATATATACCCCGTTATATATATATTCATAACTATTTAAAATAATGGCGTATCACACTTTCTCACAAATCGTTACTCGATTCTCTCCCTTCCAAAATCCATCGCAACACTTAAGTCCTCTAATAAAATCACATCACCAAATTGATACTTATAATACCCCACATCGACACTAACAATTGCCAAAATAAATCTCGCCTTCCAAAATTAGTCCTAAGTATCCTCACATTCAGATTACTTGTTCTAACCTCAATGCCTACTACATCTCTAACACAAAATTCCATATCTTCAACAAACACATCTAACATGTATGCCAGACCCTCTACCTTAACGAGTACGAATCAATAAAGGGTCAAAATTGTGATTTTGAGAGCACGGTTGAGTCCGGTAGGGTCAAAATTGTTCAAAATTAGTGGCAATAGGTATATATTGGGTTTCAAGAGTTTTTTAGACACATCTGAACTCCCAAATAAGTGTTTGGGCCCTTTTTAGAAGACTTGTAAGCCCAAAAATTCGATTAGAGTTAATAACCCTAATTGTGAAAGGGTGAGGAAACTTTAATTCATTTTTAGAAGACTAAATTGAGGAGCGCCAAAGAAGAGAGCAACTAGAGGAAATTTTGGGTGATTAATCTAAGAACAATAGAGGAGACCCTTGAATCAACCTATCATCTGTAACAACCCGCTTAAAATAATAACGGGTGGTCATCCATATACTACCATAAATCAGGAATCTCAGATGGATCAGTCTCAACATCAACTGACAATACTAAATAATATAAGACTAACTACACAGAATCATATAAGCAAGATGTTAAATTTTAATAAAACACACCACAAACCAAACTATAGAACTACTAACGAAGGTAAAACATACATGTGTACATGATAAATGAAATGCTAGAATAAAATGAAATGAGTATATACAAATGAATATACCCGAATAAGTTGTCGGGTCACAGACAGTACAATAGCTGAAATGGAAAAATATAAACATCTTTATATATCCCTAGGGTATAAACCCGATACACAATGATGAATCCTATATAGATTTACAAAGAAATAAGAAGCGACTACGATCTAAATCCTGCAACAGTTCACACCTGTCACGACTCCAAAGACTCAGGATAGAAGGGCATCAGGCATCAATGCGGTAGGACACTTGTAGTAATATATATATACATGCAGGAGAGAAATATAAACGGGTCAGAGCCCGAGTTGTCCAAAATGTTTAGCAAGTGTGTTAACCGTGCATAATAAATATAAATTCACTTATTTCATAATTAAAGTGGAATCGTACTCTCGTGAAATCCCAACTCACCTCTCATCTAACTGTGCGTATCAACTCGCGTCCTGAAATCTTAATTAAGTCACCCCACCCACAAGGACAACCTTACTTACCATAGACACGACCTATACCCACAAGACCTTCCATCCTAAAATAACCCAAGAATCCTTCCCGTTCTAATTAAACTTAAATGTACATACGCATACATGCCATACTAGGCTTTATTGAGTCCAATTTATAACCTAAACAGTTATCAATTTTATTACTTCAAATTTTAACATTTAGCTTCAAATTAAGAGTCTATACTCTAAATAATATGCATAATTTAATAAGGATAAAACTTCTATTTACCCTCAACCTTGCACTGCGTTTCGTGAATGGGGCGTCTCGCAAAGCGAAATCCAAACAAGGAACCCCCCCGAAACACTACTACTTGGCAGGGTTAATGGTAGAGATCCATTAGGCCCATAATACAAAACTAATATACAAATACATCGTGATACACGAATATACATATTTTATTCATTCTTATATACATATTACAATATACATCCGGATAATATCTCCCGGACTGAGGTTTATTCTATTTCATCTTTATCTCTTTATTCTCATTAGTGAATTATATTACACTGTTCTCATACACAAGTAATATACCATGCACCCATGAATATAAACCATCCCACCGAGCTATAACTCGAGGATGCGGTCTCATTGTTCCGATACAAAAATAATCCGGGTTTGCTCATATACCACGATACCAGCCAGAATCCTCAACAGACATGGTAAAATACACAACGGTGGAGGCGGTCATTTCCCCCTGCGAGTGGGAGATCACAAAAATCGAACTCGAGCTAGTGGGACTTAAAATGACTTGGGGACTATACTCTCCCTGCTCCTCGAGCTAGTGGATTCACCCACATCGCGCAACCTCCCTGGATCGCACTAGAGTAATATATAACCTGGTTGTTCCAACCCTATACCAAAGCAAAGCCCGTGGAAAGCAGCCAATCTAAATGCACACATATCATCACATATAGATATATATACATCCATAAGATTCCATCATATAATTAAACCATCACATACGGATTAGATATTCATAACATGAGTATATACATATATACATATTCACACCTATATATATATATATATATATACATACCACACCTCACGCGTATGTATGAGATTTATAAATTCGGCTATACGTGTATATAATCCTATTTATACTAGTCGTCGTCTCAATTGTATTTAATTTAATTGCTTATACAAATACGAACCCTCACTTGAAGCTTACTCATCCACTATCCCTATAATATGAATAGTCCTCCAATATTCAACATTAGGGTTATCACCCCAAAGTTTAATGTATGTATCAATCACTACACATCCCAGCTATATCCGAGGGCTCATTGATCTTTAGTACTAATCCCAACTATATGTATGCACATAACTAATAGTCTTCAAACAATAATCTAAATCCTCAATTCATTTTATCATCCTTTCAAGTATTGGAATCCCAATTGTTAGTCACACGATCAATAATTTGTAAGCCTCAAGCTAGAAAATACATTTATTATATAATCTCATCATATTTTGGAATACCCACAGTAAATCACGTGCCGATATATATATATATATATATATATATATATATATATATATATATATATATATATATATATATATACATACATACTGTTTCAATGATAATTATACCCATAATAACTGGTTGACAACAAGTTAAATTACCCTCACTTTAGATTACGGTTAAATGCTTCATAATGAACCCTTAACATTAGCACATTTATGATTTATTCCATGAGTTTATCATTACAAAGGATACGCGACCACTTGCTCTCATTGGTCCCAAATCTTAACCTAAATAGAATTCTACCACCATAAGGGTTCGGCACAAACCTTGGCCTACGATTTCGAGTTGTACCCTCACCACTCACTCTCAAAGAGTCTTAAGTCGTACGTTGTAGGTAAGCTCACTTATGACCCCTAAATAGAACTACCGTTCTCAATTAGATTTCCCCACTATATCGATATGACCCTCTCCAATAAATGTGTATATTTGTCCCCAAAATAACCCAATACATTCCCGCAATCTCATCATACGAGAAGTTCCCAAAGAATCCTCAAAACATGCTTCTAACCTCATATAAGGATGTTCCCAAATCGGGAAACCCAAGAGAATAGGAGTATAATTCTCCCTAGGAAAAATTATCCAAAATTGCCATGGTTCCGAATCAATTCGGCCCCAACAGCGAATTGATTTGGCCCCTCCGAATCGATTCGGTCCAAAGGGACCTGAGAGTCTGCTACTTACCAAATCGATTTGCTAGGGGTGAATCGATTTGTCCCTAAAGACCTAATTCTTCTGCGACCTAGCGAATCGATTCGCTAGGGGCGAATCGATTCGTCTTGTGCAACAAGCCACGAAATGGAGCAATTTTCTCTAAACCCTAAATTACCAAAATTCCCAATTATCATTACCCAACCATTAATCTTCACACCAAATATATTTCTAACCTCAAAATTTATCATATAACTTCCCAACAATTTCTATAACCTCAAATACAAGATTTTTACCCAAAAATTTAGGTTTTGCCATTTAACCCAAAATCCAATTCTTTTATCCATAAATGATGAAATGAAATGCACAAATGAAATATTTAGCAAGATTAAACACCATCCTCGAATTCGTAGTGGTTGAATTTCCCCCGGGATCGCGTTTGGTCCGAAATCTCCATGTTTTTCTTCCTATCTCTCTTCCTTTCTTCTTCTTCTTTCTTTTTTTCTTTCTTTCTTTCTCTTTCTCTCTTTCTCTAAATGAGAAGGCTTGATCCGTAAGCCATCTTAAACCTTTAAAACATTAAACCCAATTTTAAATGTTAATACACACTTTAAATGACTCGTTTACTCCAAATCGAGCCAAACATACTTAAAAATAATCCGGAACCAGAATAAAACCCAATGACAATCATTTTGACTATCTCGACCCATCCGAAACCAATGGTACACTCAAAATCCTCATCCAATAAACATTAAAACGTCTTCAATTTTTGGGCTTCAATTTCCAAATTCCAAAGTTCTCCGATTTAAATAAATTTTATTTTTCCCTAAATTTTATTTCTCAGTCCCAAAATCTTGGGGTGTTACACTCTTCCCCTCTTACAAGAATTTCGCCCGCGAAATTTAAGATATGCCTATAACTTCGAATCTCATCTAGTCCTTACATATACCCTCTAGATCACTATACCGATCACTCCCAGTTCTCACATCGAACCATACAGACTTTTAAAATTTAATCTAGCTACCTAGGGCACCCATACACCCCGTACCCGAGCTCCACTCGTAAAACCATAACTCGACTCCACCAGCCTCAAATCGTAATATAGCTCTTAGCAATATAATCTATAGCAACATATTAAGTATATAAAAGTTTTAAATTCCCAATGGTTAAACTCTTCTCAATTCCTGACATAACCTACCTTCATGCGGGGGAGGTCTCGCAAGCGAAATCCAAACAAGGAACCCTCCCAATACAATACTATGTAGCTATGTCGGGGATTGAGATCAGTTGAACCAGGGTTAAGGTTTTATAAAATATTTTCGAATTATAGATATTGCTCGAAGGCCTATGTAACAATATAATATGAAACAATTTCAATGTCTTTCGACATGCCAAACAAACACCTTATGTTTAAGACATAAGGCCCTAGCAAATTCAATAATCTAACCAATACCTAGTTCTCAAAACTAGCAGAACCCTGAGCTAAATTCTCTGCTCGTCAATAAAAATACTAACTTTGAACCTCTCAGTTATATAATTCCCTTATGTCACATCAACAAGTCTCTCCAAAATGAGTTCTTCCCTCATTGGAGTGCTAGAATTACCGGCCCTAGCCTATCCATAAACCAATAACCTTACAATTCACACTCCCGAAAATCAATAGATAAACTCTCCACTAACTCATCACAAAATGGTTTAGTCTCCCCAAAAGATGTCGCACAAAGACAACACTTGCTCATTCCTTCCTCTAAGGAAATTATGTACACCCAAATGGTGTCGCGGATAACTACTCATCATACCTTACGTGCGACGTTCCCAATATCGCATAAAGCGTGACTTAAACCCAAAGAAAGGTATTCTACCTTATACTTCCATAATCCAATGGTTTCACCTCATCCAAGAATCTCAACTCAAGGTCCTATACTTCTTTCACAACAATCGTTCTTCCTAAACATATTTCTCCTCAAGATAAACATCTTCTTTAAAATTCTTCCTAGCCATTTTGAAGGGCAAAAGCGCTATTTCGACTTCCAATAACTCCTTCGGCCCTACTCAACGAACCCGAGTCTCCAAATTTCTTACTTCCTTCTTAAATAAAGACGATACTCTTAACAATAGGACAATGCCACCTACCTTCCACCGGAAAAAGTCAGCATCACTAGGCTTCCTAACAAAGGTTGGCGAGTTTCTAAATCTAAACCTCTCAAGGACTTCACTATATGCTTCTCCTCAGAACTTACCTTATTAAGTCCAAGATTCGCCATTCGGGTAAATTTCCCTTTCTTACTCAACCACCGATTGATCACCTTGAATCACCGCTAGAAATCTCCTCCTTATCTCCGCTTGGATAGGGGTAACAAATACCTCCAGTCAAAACGTACCCAAAATCCATTATGGGTTTTGCATCTCTCATTTTTTCCCTTTCCTAACCAACTTATTCTAGGCGACGTCTGAAACAAGAGAAACTGTTGTCAGAATGTCAATCAAGTGAGTAAACTTCGCATGAGAAGATAAACGCAGTGAATACAACAATCATACTACTAGGGCTTTATGTCAAGAATGTCAATGGAAGAACGCAGAAAACCCGCACAGATCCTAAAGACTCTAGAACCTAATGCTCTGATACCATCTGTAACAACCCGCTTAAAATAATAACGGGTGGTCAGCCCTATACTACCTAAAATAAGGCATCTTAGATGGCTCAGTCTCAACATCAACTGGCAATACTACATAATATAAGACTAACTACCCAGAATCATATATGCGAGATGTTAAAATTTAATAAAACACACCACAAACCACACTATAGAACTACTAACGAAGGTAAAACATACACGAGTACATGATAAATGAAATGCTAGAATAAAATGAAATGAGTACATACAAATGTATATACCCGAATAAGCTGTCGGGTCACAGATAGTACAATAACTGAAATGGAAAAATATAAACATCTATATATATCCGTTGGGTATAAACCCGATACACAAAGATGAATCCTCTCTAGATTTACAAAGAAATAAGAAGCGACTACGATCTAAATCCCGCAACAGTCTGCACATGTCACGACTCCCAAGACTCGGGATAGAAGGGCATCCGGCATCCATGCGGTAGGACACCTGTAGTAATATATATATACATGCAGGAGAGAAATATAAACGGGTCAGAGCCCGAGTTGTGAAAAATGTTTAGCAAGTGTGTTAACCGTGCATAATAAATATAAATGCACTTATTTCATAATTAAAGTGGAATCGCACTCTTGTGAAATCCCAACTCACCTCTCATCTAACAGCGCGCACCTACTCGCGTCCTAAAATCTTAATTAAGTCACCCCACCCACAAGGACAACCTAACATACCATATGCACGACCTATACCCACAAGACCTGACATCCTAAAATAATCCAAGAATCCTTCCCGCTATAATTACACTTAAATGTACATACGCATACATGCCATACTAGGCTTTATTGAGTCCAATTTATAACCTAAATAGATATCAATTTTATTACTTCACATTTTAACATTTAGCTTCAAATTAAGAGTCTATACTCTAAATAATATGCATAATTTAATAAGGACAAAACTTCTCTTTACCCTCAACCTTGCACTGCGTTTCGTGTGGGGGGCGTCTCGTAAAGCGAAGTCCAAACAAGGAACCCCCCCGATACACTACTACTTGGCAGGGTTAATGGTAGAGATCCATTAGGCCCATAGTACAAAACTAATATATAAGTACATCCTGATATACGAATATACATATTTTATTCATTCTTATATACATCATACAATATATATCCGGATAATATCTCCCAGACTGAGGTTTATTCTATTTCATCTTTATCTCTTTATTCTCATTAGAGAATTATATTACATTGTTCTCATACACAAGTAATAAACCATTCACACATGCATACAAACCATCCCACCGAGCTATAACTCGAGGATGCGGTCTCATAGTGCCAATCAAAAAATAATTCGGGTTTGCTCATATACCACGGTACCAACCGGAATCCTCAACAGTCCTGGTAAAATACACAACGGTAGAGGCGGTCAAGTTCCCCCGACGAGTGGGAGATCACAAAAATCGTACTCGAATGCGGAACGTAAAATTATCTGAGGGCTATACTCTCCGTGCTCCACGAGCCAGGGGATTCACCCACATCGCGCAAGCTCCCTGGATCGCACTAGAGTAATATATAACCTGGTTGTTCCAACCCTATACGAAAAGAAAATCCCGTGGAAACCAACCAATCTAAATGCACACATATCATCACATATAGATATATATACATCCATAAGATCCCATCATATAATTAAACCATCACATACGGTTTAGATATTCATAACATGACTATATACATATATACGTATTCATACCTATATATATATATATATATATATATATATATATATATATATATATATATATATATATACACATATATATATATACGTATATACATACCACACCTCACGCGTATGTATGAGATTTATAAATTCGGCTATACGTGTATATAATCCTACTTATACTAACCGTCATCTCAAGCGTATTTAATTTAATTCCTTATATAAATACGAACCCTCACTTGAAACTTATTCATCCATTATCCCTATAATATGAATAGGCTTCCAATATTCAACATTAGGGTTATCATCCCAAAGTTTAATCTATGTATCAATCACTACACATCCCAGCTATATTCGAGAGTACATTCATATCTAGTACTAATCTCTACTATATGTATGCACATAACTAATAGTCTTCAAACAATAATCTAAATCCTCAATTCATTTCATAATCCTTTCAAGTATTGGAATCCCAATTGTTACTCACACGATCAATAATTTGTAAGCCTCAGGCTAGAAAATACATTTATTATATAATCTCATAATATTTTGGAATACCCACAGTAAATCACGTGCCGATATTTGTATAGATTGTTTCGACGATAAGTATACCCATAACTATTGGTCGGAAACAGGTTAAATTACCCTCACTTTAGATTACGGTTCAATGCTTCATAATGAACCCTTAACATTAGCACATTTATGATTTATTCCATGAGTTTATCATTACAAAGGATACGCGACCACTTGTTCTCATTGGTCCCAAATCTTAACCTAAATAGAGTTCTACCACCATAAGGGTTCGGCACAAACCTTGGCATGCGATTTCGAGATGTACCCTCACCACTCACTCTCAAAGAGTGTTAAGTCGTACGTCGTAGGTAAGCACACTTATGACCCCTAAATAGAACTACTGTTCTCGATTCGATTCCCCCACTATATCGATATGACCCTCTCGAATACATGTGTATATTTGTCCCAAAAATAACCCAATACATTCCCGCAATCTCATCATACGAGAAGTTCCCAATGAATCCTCAAAACATGATTCTAACCTCATATAAGGATGTTCCCAAATCGAGAAACCCAAGAGAATAGGATTAAAATTCTCCCTAGGAAAAATTATCCAAAATTGCCCTGTTTTCGAATCGATTCGTCCCCAACAGCGAATCAATTCGACCCCAACAGCGAATCGATTCGGCCCCTCCGAATCGATTCAGTCCAAAGGGACTTGAGAGTCTGCTACTTATCGAATCGATTCGCTAGGGGCGAATCGATTCGGCCCTAAAGTACTGATGCTTCTGCGACCTAGCTAATCGATTCGATAGGGGCGAATCGATTCGGCTTGTGCAGCAAGCCACGAAATGGAGAAATTTTCTCTAAACCCTAAATTCCAAAAACTCCCAATTATCATTACCCAACCATTAATCTTCACACCAAACATATTTCTAACCTCAAAATTTATCATATAACTTCCCAACAATTTCTATAACCTCAAATACAAGATTTTTACCCAAAAATTTAGGTTTTGCCATTTAATTTAAAATCCAATTCTTTTATCCATAAATGGTGAAATGAAATACACAAATGAAATATTTAGCAAGATTAAACACTTGCCTCGAATTCATAGTGGTTGAATCACCCCCGGGATCGCGTTTAATCTCCATGTTTTTCTTCCTCTCCCTCTTCCTTTCTTCTTCTTTCTTTCATTCTTTCTTTCTCTTTCTCTCTTTATCTAAAATAGAAGGCTTGATCCGTAGGCCATCTTAAACCTTTAAAACAATAAACCCAATTTTAAATGTTAATACACACTTTAAATTACTCGTTTACTCCAATTCGAGCCAAACATACTTAAAAATAATCTGAAACCGAAATAAAACCCAATGGCAGTCATTTTGACTATCTCGACTCATCCAGAACCACTGGTAGACTCAAAATCCTCATCCGACAAACTTTAAAACGTCTTCAATTTTTGGGCTTCAATTTTCAAATTCCAAAATTGTCCGATTTAAATAAATTTTATTTTTCCCAAAATTTTATTTCTCAGTCCCAAAATCTTGTGATGTTACATCATCTTCATCAATGGAATTCATTCTACAAACCCTAAGGCCAATGGTTTAACTTTCATTTAATTAATTGAATTTTTCCTATTCATATAATAGATGGTGAATTGAATAATATGTTAGGGTTAGTTTTACATTTGATAATTTGGGGATTTCATGATTTTGTTTTAAAAATCTATAGAGGTGATACGAATATGTGGATTTTGATTCCCCAAATTGATTAGATGATGTAGTTATAGTGATATAATAAAATGGGTGGATTTAGGATGAATCTTTGAAAGTTTTGGGGGTAAAATATGTACATAAATGAAGGTTTTAACTCTTTAATGGCGGACTGGTTTCTGGGCACCGAAAAAGAAGAGAGAACACCAAGATCGTTCGAACGACCTGATGTCTCGTTCAAATGACAGCCAATGTTGTTTGAACGACATGGCTGGTCGCTTAAAAGACATAGTTTATTTCTACCGGATTTCTCTCCTTCCCCTCATTTCAGGCCTGATTGTTAATTTGTGATAAATTGTTCCTGTGTTGGTTGAATTCGAAATTTTGGGGTTATAATTACGGTTTGAATTTGTGGAACTTTACCCATGGATTAGTAGAGGATAAATCCAAATAGATAATTGAGGTTGATGTTGGGTAATTGGGAACCTTGTAAATTTAAGTGTGTAATCTTAATTGAAAGAAATTAAATAATGAATTGGGAAATTTGAATTGTGGGCCTAGCGATTTATAGTCCAGGTGTATATGGTTGAGCGACACCAATATAATGAAAAATTTATAAGTTTATGATTAAATGAAGTTGGGTAGGATTATAGACTTGATTACATTAGGCTAGTGTTATGGGTATTGTACACGGGTAGCCTGGATTTAATATATATATATATATATATATATATATATATATATATATATATATATATATATGTGTGTGTGTGTGTGTGTGTGTGTGTGTGTGTTTGTGTGTTGTATATATATATGATTTATAAATGTTTGCGTGTATAATATTTATATTAAAGCATACCCATTCCAGTGCTATCATGGGAGGTTGCACGATGTGGGTGAATCCCATGGCTAGAGAATGCAGGGTCAGTATAATCCCCAGGTCATAGCGTCTGTACGAGGGGTGAGACGTCTTGGGTATAAATTTGTCTCATTCTAGTGGGAAATATGGCTGCCTCCAATTCGTTCATTTTTTATCTTCTGATTCAGGGAGCCTACCGTGTCAGTGATCCGGGTGGATGAGTATACTCATAGATGATAGCATTTTAGAGAACACATGATGAGTGCCTATTCGGGGGGATAGTTATATATCTATGACATGTATGTGTGAATGTTGTAATATGATTACGTATCTATGGCACATTTATAAATGGGTAAATACATGATGAGAATTGTATTAATTATATAACTTGTGAGATTGTTATATGGTATCAAATGAGAAATGATTTAAAATAAGTTAGTGTGATTAATAACCTATAACTCGTAAAGTAATCTCACTCGGGATAGAGTAGTGGGAAAGGAAGGATATATATATATGACAAGACTAGTTACGCAATAGATAGCTAGATAGGTCATGTATAGGTATGTTAGGCATGCACGTTAGTAGAGGGTTGAGGTGTCCTCAAGAGAGTGCGTCACTAAATTAAATATAAAGAGCATTTATACATTTTAATTTACCACATTTAAATTCACTTGAAAAACATTTTAAAACATTTTGAGAGTATAAAAAATATTTCAAAACCTTTTAGGTGTCCTGCCATAGGGGGACCAAGCTTGATCTTCTTACAGGGTGCGTAGTTACGGTACATGTGGGTGCTGCAGGATATTGCCTTAGACTCATGGTTCTTTCTCATCTAGATAGGAATGGTCCTAGTTGTACTTTTGGCATGTTGCCCTTGGCTTGTACTCATTACTCTTAGTTTGACATGTATTAGCTACACTTGGTATACTTTGAACTTTGTTGGTTTGCTTATATAGTTAATGCTATTAGGCTAACACTCTTATTAGATATTTGTGTCATGATTAGATTCTCTTATATTGTGTCGGTTATTTGAATCTTTGTTATACTTGTTGGATTTGGATAAAATCATAAGATAGAATTTGGCATTGGCTTAATTAAAGATTAGGTGGCTAGTAATTAAACATGTTGCGACAGTGATGCTAATAATGAACCATATGTAAATCCTGATTTAATTTTATGAAGGCCTGATCAATCAGAATTTAATTAAGCAAGGTGTCACAAAATTATCCACTCATCTAACTTAATTTAAGTTAACAAAATTATGAATGTCAACGTTATGAACGTCACTCTGTGGGACTCCCACTTAAATCTTTATCTCATTTTATTTGTTTGGTTGCGATACTCCCGTTGTTCTATACCACACACATTTCCTTCGCCATAGCGAGCCAGTCCTCTTATATGGTCGCCGTAAAAGTTATATACTAGGTTCCATGAACGACACATCTTTATAGCTAGCCAGCCTGTTTGAACTATCATTTTTGCACGTTATTCAGACGTCACACACCCACACGTCACAATAGCCAACCAACCAGTTTTTACTGTCGGTCCTGCACTTTATTAACGACGCCAATATATTTTAGTACCCATTTTATTATCTTAGGTATTAATTCTCAATTTCTTAATTTTCTCATTGTTTCATAATTATACACCCCACCCTTATTATCGACGTGAGATCCTTAAAACCACCCTTAGTCCCATACCTAAGGGTCCCCAACACATAAATACATCCTTCCTTAATTATATGGTAAATTTCTATTAATACTCTTCTTAGTCTTAATCATAGACTAGAGAATCAACGACATGACATAAAAATTTTTAGCCCCGCCCGAGAATCACCAATTCGTAAAAATCTACACTCATTAGTCCCATACATAGAAAGTGTAAATCATAACTAAGGCCTACCTATTAGTCCCACTCCTAGCAATCATTCTAAAATATATGTGAGAGAATATTACCAAAATTCCGTCGTACCCATGATGATAAATATCAGTATCAATCAATCACGTAATTCGACAACACATATAAAGAATATCACAAATTTATTCGTGATTGCAAAATTTAATTTAATTCAACTAATAATATCGCCATCGTTCTTTACGCAACTACTTCCATTTAATCATTATATATTAATCAATGTGCAATGTTATCAAACACACCAAAATCGTCCACTTTTTATTAACTACGTAATTTTCATGCATGTGTACACGTCTCGATTTCGTTTAAACGACCCCATAAAATTCTACATGCGATCCTAAACCCATAGAAACCAAAACCCAATACTCTCTCCTACACACCCAAGGGTTTCAAATATTATTTCATCTTAATATTTCTCATCAAAGCAATAACATAATTAGTTTTCACTTTTTCTAATTAAGTGGCTAATTTATTTTAAGAAAACTACGTCATTAAAGGTTTAGGTGACACTCAAAATGGATAATACTAAAGGAAGAGAATAGAGTATCCATGCCTGGGTGAAATTTGATTGAGAATTATGGTTTCAAAGATGTATTTTTCTAAAAAAATTTGATAAAGATCTGTTCTTCACGCATCATGAGAAAAAACCAGCTAATCTTGACAAATCTTGAGTCGAAACCTTGAAGAAAATTAGGGCAAATGTTTGTAGATGAGAGGGAAATATTTTGGAGAAATATTTTGAAGGAAGAGTTGTGGAAAAAGCGATGTGAAGAACCCATCCACGGATTAGGTTTAATATATAATGATTAGGAGTTTTAATGATAATAGGATTCTAATTAAACAAAAAAAAAAAATCCCCTTGGTCACGGCGTAGAACCGTGACAAATGTTTTTTTTTATTTCCATTTTAATTTCGATTAAAATACTACTTTTCAATAATAAAACTCAACATTTTAAATTTCTAAAATTAATAAATTTCTAAAATTAATAAATTTCAAAATTTAATTTTACCAAAAATTCCAAATTAATTTAAATAATACCTTTTAAATTTACGGGGTGTTACATACTTCCCCACTAGTACAGGAATCTTCTCCTCGAAATTCGACAAAGCATAAACGTGAAAAAATAAATTAAGTCTCGCATATACCTACCCATAGAGTACCATGATTGGGTGCCCAAAAACCCAATTCTGCACGTAAGCCACGATAAAAAAATAATATATATACCCTACTATATATATACGCATAACTATTTAAAATAACGGCGTACCACGCTTTCTCCCAAATCACTACTCGATTCCCTCTCTTCAAAAATCCATCGCAACACGTAAGTCCTCTAATCAAATCACATCACCAAATTGATACTTACAATACCCCACATCGACACTAACAATTTCCAAAATAAATCTCGCCTCCCAAAATCAGTCCAAAGTATCCTCACATTCAGATTACTAGTTCTAACCTCAATGCCTACTACATCCCTAACATAAAATTCCATATCTTCAAGAAACACATCTAACGTGTATGCCAGACCCTCTACCTTAACGAGTACGAATCAATAAAGGGGATCAAAGCTCACTAACACAGAAGCTAAACGGACTCACAACCTACGAGACCTAAGGCCATACTCTGATACCATCTGTAACCCCCCCCCCCCCCCCCCCGCGTAATTCTGGCATTGGCCGCCGCCAAAACTATGTCGGGAGTTAACTAAATAAATACCGTTGTTAACATGTAATAGATATGAAACATAATAAAATTCATTCCACCAAATAATAATTTAAATCAATCCCAGAAATGAATCATCAATGCAATATAAAATCCATCACCGTGCTAAACTCCAATAATACCTAAATCTTAAATTTAATAAAACCCCGATAAATTGAATCCATAATGATACATCTGAATAAAATCGTAACAACTCTATAACCGAATGGACCACTAAATACATAAATGGAGTCTCATAATAAATGAGAAGTAATAGAAACTAAACTAACTACTAAGCATAGAATAAATAACATCCAGTTGCTATTCCAAGATATAACTCCAATAATCCTATGCAGCTACTCCAGCAGTAATACCAAAAAAAGGATAGTCAAGGCACAAGGTCAGAGACCCGAGCATGAATACAAATGAATAACCTCAATTAGGGTCCTCGAACACAGACAACATCATTATACATAATTAATATCACAGTAGAGTATTTTGAATTAAACGAGATAATTAATAATGATGCGCGTAAAAAAAATTATATGCTAGAATACTCATCTACGCCATCTCAATATCTAAGTAAAATTATTCACTCATTTAACTTAACTTAAGGTAACACATTTATGAATTTCAACATCACTCTGTGGGACTCCCACTTAAATCTTTATCCCATTTTATTTGTTTGGTTGCGGTACTCCCGCTGTTATACACCACACATATTCCCCTCGCCATAGCCAACATGTTCGCTTAAACTGTCGACCTTGCATGTTATGTACGAGTTTTCACGCATGACACGTCTTCATAGCTAACCAGACCGTTTAAACTCTTTGCCATGCACGTTATTCGGATGTCACACATCCATACGTCGTAATATCTAGTCAACCATTTTTAAACTGTTGGTCCTCCACATTAGTAACGACGCAAACAAATTTAATACCCATTTTATTATCTTAGGTATTAAATCTCAATTTCTCAATTTTGTCATTATTTCATAACAATACACCCCACCCTTATTATCGATGTGAGATCCTTAAAAATACCCTAAGACTCATACCTAAGGGTCCCCAACACGTAAATACATACTACCTTAATATATGATATATTTTAATTAATATGTAATACCCCGAGATTTTGGGGACAATAATTTAATTTTTTTCGGAGAAATAAGTATTAATTAAATTGGAGAATAATTAAATTAGCATTTGAGGCCAAAATTTGAGGATGTTAGAAAGTGATTCGAATGATGATTCTGAGGGTGAGGTTATTTTCGAAAGGGTCGAGATAGTCGAAATGACTATACTTTGTGCTTATTTGGGTTCCAAAATATTTTAAGTTCGTTTGGCTCGAATTAAAGTGACCGAGTCATTTAAAGTGTGTATTATCATTAAAAGTTGTGTATTTTGGGAGATAAGTCTTATTAAGCCTACGGGAGAACAAATCTCCTTAGAGAGAAAGAGAAAGAAAGAGAGAAATAGAGAGAAGAAGAAGAGAAAGAGAGAAAAGTTGGGTTTTCCGACCAATCCGCAATTTCAAGGATGAATCAGACTCTACAAATTTGAGTCAAGTGATTAAACTTGCTAAATAATTGTTTTGTATCATTTATTTCATGATTTGTGGACAAAATTATGGATTTTTGGGTTAAATTGTTAAAACCAAGATTTTAGGTAAAATCTTACTTTTGATGTGTATATATGTATTGGAGGTTATAAATAGTTGGGATGAGTTATACAAATAATTTTGATGTTATATATATGTTTGGGTTGATGAAAAAGGGTTAGAAGATGATTAAAATGGTTTTGGGGAATTTTGAGTTTTTGGAGAAAATAACCCATTCGTAGCTTGCTGAGCAAACTGAATCGATTCGCCCCTTCCGAATCGATTCGGTAGTTAGCAGACTTACAGGTACTTTGGGCCGAATCGATTCGCTGGGGCCAAATCGATTCGCTGTTAGGAATGAATCGATTCGGAGGGGCCGAATCGTTTTGGAAATGAGGCTGTTTTGCGAGGTTTTTCTAGAGTGAGTTTCGCTCCGTTTTGTTTAGGTTTATTGGTTGGGAACCTTTACATAACTTACGAGAAGTATGTTTTGGAGTTTTTTAGGGAGTTTTCGTTATGAGAAATTATTGGTGTCATATTTACTTAATTTGAGGGAATAGCGATTTGGAGTTTATCGCACCGACTAGTGGGGAAGCCCACTATCATTGAGATTTGATTTGGAGATAATTGGGTTTATAAGAGAGAGTTAGGAAGCATTTAGTGATAATGGATTTTAGAATTTAATCGGAAATGGGATAACCTTAAAGGTTCATATGATTGACTGAACCATAAAATAAATTGGGAATAATAAATGTTGATTGATGTGCATACGGGTATAGAAAATATCCTCAACATAAATAGAATTAAGAGATGATTCATACAAATAGAAGTGAGGTGTGAATTTCAAGTGATAAATAGTATAGTGTATACAAAGTGGGGAAGTTATGTGAGTTATTGACGAATAGTATATCGAGAGTAAAATATACTAATAAATGATATTATTTCATTTACGCCTAAGAGCGTAATATGAGTATGAAAATAGTGTTATATATGTACCTTGTGTGACAGTATACATTTATATGATGTGATGATGTATGTATATCTTCTGTGATTGATATATATATATATATATATATATATGCGAAGCCTACCTGCTCTATGATATCATGAGAAGTTGCGCGATATGGGTGAGGCCCCTAGCTTAAGGAGCGGGGCGTGTATAGTCCCCAGGTCATAGAGTCCATTATTATTGTGTGATTGTTTTATTAGGGGTGAGACGTGGTGAGTATGTTTCGTCTCATTTCCAAGGAGGAACTATGATCGCTTTCCGTACGTTGTGTTATGGTTTTTGCCAAAGCGGTGTGATATTCTGACCGTTGGTGCCCAGGATGATATGTGAGTGATTTCCTGGTAGATGATAGCATTGAGAACCTGCATCCTCGAGTTATAGCTCACTGGGATGGTTATTATTATACTTGTGTGAATAGTATATCATTTGTATATGATTATGTGATATCATAGTTGTCTCTAGAGTAAAGAGACATAAGAAGATTGTTTGAATCTCATTTCGGGAGATTTCATCCGGACTAAAATGCGATGTATATATATATAGTACTTTGGGTATCGAGGGCATAATGGACCTCAATGACCAACATTGCCAAGGAGTAGTGTATCGGGGGGGGGGGGTGTAATAACCCGAGATGTTTGAGACAATAATTTATTTATTTTGGGAGAAATAAATATTAATTTAAATTGAGAATGATTAAATTGGCATTTGAGGTCAAAATTTGAAGATGTTAGAAAGTTATTTGAATGATGATTCTGAGGGTGCAGTTGTTTCCGAAAGGATCGAGATAGTCGAAATGACTGTACTTGGGGTCTATTTGGGTTTTGAAATATTTTAAGTTCGTTTGGCTCGAATTAAAGTGACCGAGTCATTTAAAGTGTGTATTATCATTTAAAGTTATGTATTTTGGAGATAAGGCTTATTAAGCCTACGAGAGAACAAATATCCTTGGAGAGAAAGAGAGAAATAGAGAGAAGAATAAAAGAAGCAGAGAAAGAAGAGAAAAGTGGGATCTTCAGCCATTACGCGATCTCGAGGAGGATTTAGACTCTGCGAACTTGAGGCAAGTGATTAAACTTTCTAAATAATTGTTGTGTATCATTTATTTCATGATTTGAGGATTTAAATTGTGAATTTTGGGTTGAATATGTAAAACCTAGATTTTGGGAAAATCTTAGATTTGTTGTGTATATAATGGATTGGAGGTTAGAAATTAGTGGAGGTGTGTTATTTGATGAGTATTAGGGTTATATATATGTTTGGAATGAAGAGAAATGGTTAGAAGTTGATAAAAATGATTTTTGGGATTTTTGGTTTTGAGAAAAATAGCCATTTTTGTGCCTTCTGATAGGCCGAATCGATTCGGCCCCTTACCTAATCGATTCGGATAGTTGCAAGTGCCTAGGTCTGAGTGACCGAATCGATTCGTATCCCATATGAATTGATTCAGCCTGAGACAGAAGCCCATGTCTTATGACCCGAATCAATTCGCCTTGATGACCGAATCGATTCGCAGGGCCGAATAGATTCGTATTGGGCCCGAATCGATTCGGAAATAGGGCAGTTTTGGGGATGTTTTTCTTGGGTGAGTTTCATCCCATTTCGTTGGAGTTTGTCGATTGGGAACCTCTATAGGAGTTATGAGAAGTATGTGTTGGAGATTTTTAGGGAGTTTCCCTTATGAAAAATTATTGGAGTCATATTGATTAGTTCGAGAGTATACCGATTAGAGAATATCGTATTAATTAAGTGGGGAAGCCCACTAACATTGAGATTTCTATTTGGAGATAATTATGGAATTATCTGAAAGAGTGAGACTGCGCTTAGTGATATTGGATTTTGGAATTTAATCCCAAATGGGATAACTTTAAAGGTTCATATGATCGATTGAACCATATTGTGGATTGAGAATTATAAAGGCTGATTGATGTGCATACAGATATAGAGAATATCCTTAACGTAAATTGAATTTGGAGATGATTCATATAGATAATAAATGTTGATAGAGGTGCATTAGGATATAGAGAATATCCTCATTGTAAACGGAATTGAGAGACAATTCACATAAATAGAAGTGAGGTGTGAACTTCAAGTGAGAAATAGTATAGTGTATACTAAGTGAGGAAGTTATGTGAGTTGTTGACGAATAGTATATCGAGAGTAAAATATACTAAATAATGATATTATTTCACTTACTCCTAAGAGCGTACTATGAGTATGTAATAGTGTGATATATATACCTTGTGTGATGGTATACATTTATATGATGTGGTGATGTATGTATATCTTGTGTGAATGATATATATATATATATATATATATATATATATATATATATATATATATATATATATATTAAGTGAAGCATACCCCCTCCTTGCTATCATGGGAAGTTGCGCGATGAGGCTCGAGGAGAAGGGAGTGGATATTACCCAGGTCATAGTGTCCATTTATTATTGTGTGATGGTTTTATTAGGAGTGAGACATGGTGGGTATGTTTCGTCTCATTTTTCAGGGAGGAACTATGACCGCTTCCCTTACGTTGTGTTATTATTTTTGCCAAGGCGGTGTGAGATTCCGACCGTTGGTACCTAGGATGATATGTGAGTGATTCCCTGGTAGATGATAGCATTGAGAACCTGCATCCTTAAGTTATAGCTCGTTGGGATGGTTATTATTATACTTGTGTGAATACTATACAAATTCTATATGATTATATGATATCATATCTGTCTCTAAAGTAAAGAGACATAAGAAGATTGCTTGAATCTCATTCCGGGAGATTTTATTCAGACTTAAATTGTGAAGAATCAATTATGAGAAAATGAAAGTAGTAATTATATGAGTATATAGTACTTTGGGTATCGAGGTCATAATGGACCTCAACGACCAACATTGCCAAGGAGTAGTGTATTGGGGGGGGGGGTTTCTTGCTTGGATTTCGCTTGGGAGACGTCCCACGCATGAAACGCAGTGCAATGTTGGGAGTGAGGAGAAGTAGTCCTTAGTACTCATATTTATATATTAGTATATCTCGACAATCGACAGTTCCAAGGAGTAGTGTATCGAGGGGGTTCCTTATTTGGATTTCTCTTGCGAGACGTCCCATGAACGAAATGCCGTGAACTGTTGAGAATTGGGAATAATTGAATTAATTAATTGAGTAATAAGAATTTGGGTTATATGCGTCATGCATTAGGGGCATAATGAATCTTGATAATCAATACTGTCACAAGTAGTGTATCGGGGGGGGAGGGGTCCTTGTTTGGATTTCACTTGCGAAACGTCCCACGAACGAATCGCAGTGCAGTATTGAGCATTGGGATAAGTTTAGTCCTTATCACTTAGATGCTATTGACTCTCTCTCTCTCTCTCTCACACACACACACACACACACACACACACATATATATATATATATATATATATATATATATATATATATATATATATATTGCGATGTCATAACTAGAATATGAGAAATTCTAGTCAAAGAGAATGTTTATGTAAATTTTATATGTTAAGTAAGAGAACGAACGATTGAGATCGATAATATTAGAAATTGAAGGATATGGTTTCGATGGATTTTAAATGAGTATGATTTGGGAATAAGTTATATTACATTGCCTAGATAGATTCGGGCACTTATTTGGAGATCATGTGCATATGTTTAGTGCACGCTTTAGTTGAGAAGTGAGTTGAACTTTATGTAGAGTGCAACTCCACTTTAATCATGTTATGATGCATTTATAATTATTATGAATTTTAATGCACGTGCTAAAAATGTTTTCACACCTCGGGATCTGACCCGTTCATATTTTCTCCTGCGATGTATATAAGTTGTATTATTTTAGGTGTTCCTCCACAAGGACGCCATTGATGGTGTCCATCCAATCTATTCGTGAAGCTGTGGCAGTAGCGGGATGTTGTGATATTTTGATATAGTCAATTCCTATCTCTCATGTATCTAGATTAGGACTCAGTCTGTATATCGGGTTTATACCCAAGTGTTGTTAGTGTAGCACTTTTATATTTTGTTTCTCAAACTGTTGTATTGTCTGTGACCCGACAACATATTCGGGTATTGTATATTGTACATTTTGTTGTACTCTTATATTAATCTCCTTTATATTATTCGAGATTCTGTGTGTCTCTTATCATACATAAGTGTTATGTTGTTGGTTAGTTGTTGCATGGTTTGTTTTAGTAAGCGCTAAATAAAATGTTTTAAAAAAAATTTGGCACCCTCTTTTTGTAGTAATGGATTATCTATCGTATTTATTTTAGAATAGTCAGTAGATCCTGAGAATGATCCACTTGAGATTCCTGATTATTTTAGTATAGGGTTGGCCACCCGTTATTATCTTAAGCGGGGTGTCACAGGGGGTTCCTTGTTTGGATTTCTCTTGTGAGACGTCCCACACACGAAAAGCAGTGCAATGTTGGGTGTGAGGAGAAGTTAGTCCTTAGTGCTCATATTTATATATTAGCATATATCTCGACGATCGACACTGCCAATGAGTAGTGTATCGGGGGGTTCATTATTTGGCTTTCGCTTGCGAGACGTCCCACGCAAGAAACACCGTGCACTGTTGAGAATTGAGAATAATAAATCATTTATAGTATATAAGATTTTGGGTTGTATGCGTCATGCATTGAATGCATAATGAATCTTGACAATCAATACTTCCAAGGAGCAGTGTATCGGGGGGCTCCTTGTTTGGATTTTGCTTGCGAGACGTCCCATGCACGAAACGCAGTGCAGTATTGAGATTTGGGAGAAGTTTAGTCGTTAGAACTTAGATGCTAATAACTCATACATATATTTATCTATGTATTTATGTCAATAACTATAATATGAGAAATTCTAGTAAGAGAACGTTTATGTAGATTTTATAAGTTAAGTAAGAGATCGATAATATTATATGTTGAAGGATATGATTTAGATGGATTTTAGATGAGTATAGGTTGGGAGTAAGTTATATTACTTTTCTCTAGATAGAATTGGGAAATTATTTGGAGACCATGTGCATATGTTTAGTTGCGCACTTTAGTGGAGAGGTGAGTTAAATTTTATGGAGAGTACGAATCCACTTTAATCATGTTATAACGCATTTATAATTATTATGCATTTTATTGCACTTGCTAAATTTTTTTTCACACCTCGGGATCTGAACCGTTAATATTTTCTCTTGCTGCGTTTATATACTGTATTATTTTAGGTGTTCCTCCGCAAGGACGCCAACGAGGTTATCCATTCAGTGTATTCGTGGAGCTGTGGCAGTAGCGGACTGTTGCGGTATTTTGATAGAGTCGATTCCTATCTTTTGTGTATTTAGATTAGGATTCAGTTTCTATATCGGGTTTATACCCAAGTGTTGTAGAGTAGCACATTTATATTTTCCTTATCAGATTATTGTATTGTCTGTGACCTGACAACTTATTCGGGTATCTTATCTTATACATTTTATTGTACTCTTATATTAGTCTCTTTTATATTACTTGAGCATGTGTGTGTCTTTTATCATATTTAGATGTTATGTAGTTGGTTAGTTGTTGTATGGTTTGTTTCAGTAATGTCGAAATAAATGTTTTAAAAAATTTTGACACCCTCTTTTTTTAGTAATGGGTTGTTAGTCGTGTTTATTTTAGAATCGTCAGTAGATTCTGAGAATGATCCACTTGAGATTCCTGATTATTTTAGTATAGGGCTGGCCACCCGTTATTATTTTGAGCGGGATGTCATATAATACTCTTCCTAATCTTATACCTAGACTAGCAAATCGATGGCACAACATAAAAAATATGCCCCACCATGGAATCACCCATTCGTAAAAATCTACACTCACTAGTCCCATACCTAGAAAGCATAATCGCTACTAAGGCCTCCTTACTAGTCCCATACCTAGCAAGCATCCTTAAATATAGGTGAGAGAATATTACCAAAATCTCATCATACCAGCGATGTTAACTATCAATATCAATCAATCACATGATCCAATGACACATATAAACAATATCACAAATTTATTCATGATGGAACAATTTAATTTAATTCAATTAATATTAGTGTAGTCGTTCTTTACGCAATTACCTCCAATTAATCATTATAGATTAATCAACGTACAAAGTTTTGAAACACAACAAAATTGTCCACTTTTTATTAACTACGTAATTTTCATGCGTGTTTACATGTCCCAATTTCATATAAATAACCCTCATAAAATTCTACATGCGATCATATACCCATAACAACCAAAACTCATTACTATCTCCTGCACACCCAGGGTTTTCAAATCTTATTTCATATTAATATTTTTCATAAAAATAGTATCATAATTAGTTGTCACTTTTTCTAATTAAGTTGGTAATTTATTTTCAGAAAAATATGTCATTAAAGGTTTAGGAAACACTTAAAACGCATAGTACAAAAGGAAGAGAATAGAATATCCAAGCCTGAATATTGATTGATAATTCTAGTTTCAAAGATGTATTTTTCTAAAAAAAATCATAAGTATCCGTTCATGATGCGTCTTGAGAAAACTCAGTTTATCTTGATAAATCTTAAGTTGTAACCTTGAAGAAAATTGAGGCAAAGATTTGTAGATGAAAGGGAAATATTCTGGAGAAGTATTCTAGAGGAAGAGTTATTGAAAAAGTAATTTGAATAACAAAATCATGGATTACTCTTAATATATAATGATTAAAAGTTCTTAAGCTAATAGGACTCTATTTAAACTAAAAAAAATTGTCCGTTAGTCACGGCCCAGAACCGTGCCAAACATTTTTTGTTAATTCCCCTTTTAACTCTTATTTTAATTTAGATTAAATTCCTACTTTTTAGTATTAAAACTCAACGTTTTAAGTTACTAATATTAATAAACTCCAAAATTTTATTCTACCCAAAATTTCAAATTAATTTAAATAATAGCTTTTAAATTTACGGGGTGTTACAATTAAATTATGCTATAATATTTTAGTCCAAAAGTACAAGGTATTACATATACTAATTTTTATAATTATCATTACATTTGTTTATTGTACATCTCCCATGCATCGCATGGGTTGTATGAATTTAGCGAGGCTTTAATATTTATTATCATTTCCTCTTTCATCTTGACTATTGTGCACTTTGATGCCAAAAAATTTGATAAATCAGAAATATCTTTGGAACAAAAACAAAAAAATAATTTAATTAAAAGTTTCTTCAAAACTAAATACATGACCCATTCTAGACGCCATTAATTAATCTCTCGATACAACACAATCTAGATTCAATTAATCTCTCTTCGTCATTCTGCACCCAAATCACATTACAGAATGCTACTAATACTCCTACATTTATATAACATTTTTATTTCAAGAAAAAAAATAATAAGTTTGTCTCTATAAATAATACACAATTTTTTATTCTAAAAACAAATAAAAATATGTGTACTTTTTATTATATAAAATACATACAGTTGTATTGAAGTTTTTATTTATATAAATAAATTAAAAATCTCTTTGGAACCAAAAAAAGAATAAATTAAAAGTCTCTTGAAAACTAAAAAGATTATTTGTAAGGGCATTATTGTCCGTTATCAATTTTGTATGTCGTATATCGCTACAAGTTTGTCGAAGAATTGAGAATCTTACATCGACAATCGACAATTCGAATTTCAAGTCGACTTCAATAATCATGCCTAACAAGAACGAAATTTGGTAAAATGTGTTTTTTGTTCCATTAACATTTTACATAAATAGTATTGGGATATTTTTGAAAAAATAAAATATCTTTCTATTTATGAAAAATTATTTTTGAAAAGATTTTAAATGATTTTAATCTTAAAAGGTTTTGGATAGTGCGCCTGATCCCGTGAACAATTTTAGTTTTTGAGGATTCCAAGTTATTTAAATATTTAAAAATTTTATGAGAGGATCAGTGACTGTCATTCAAATGACGTCACATCTCATTCGAACGAGATGGAGTGTCTCTCGAACGACGTCGTCAGTTTTTCGAACAACATGTATTTTAGCCGACACGTCACCGCCTTGATTATTAGTGTAAATAAGGGTGTCAGGCTACTGTTTTTTTTATGGAGACACTTGTTTTAATTGAAATCTATCTTTGTCATCTTATTCATCGCATGATTTAATTTGAGATTTGAATTGACACATAGATGCATGTTTAGGGGCTGATTTAATTGGTATTTGGTTTTAGCAAATTTAGACATCCAATTAAATGAGTTTAAGTTGGAAATTGCGAACCTATTTGAATCTATATCGCACATGATCTTTCTCAAATATGTATCAGAGCGGGTTATGCTAATTTATCGTGTATTCCTATTTTTCCAAAACTTTTGTGATATTGATTTTTGTTTGAAAAATCTTATTTTTAAAAGTTTCTCGCAATGTTTCCAAACGAGCACTTATATAATCGAATGCCTATTTTTTATGGATCCAATTATACCTATTAGAAAGCTCGTATGCAATCCCAGTTAAAAGCCATTGACGAATGAGTCTGGTTACTTTTTGAAAGAGGGTGGACTCCTCCCACTATCACTATTAATAACATCACCTCTTTGAAAATTGTGTCAGATTGGACTGAAGATGATTTTAAAATGACTAATTTTAATTCCTATGGTTTGAGTGCTATTTCTGGAGCCATCACCCCCAACGAGTTCTGTCGAATTATGATGTATATCGAGTCTAAAGAGGCATGAGATGTCCTCTAATTGACACATGAGGGTACGAACATGGTTAAAGAATCAAGGTTACAAAATTTGGCCACCCAATTTGAGATCATTACTATGTCTGAGTCTGAATGTTTTGATGAGTTTTATGCACGTTTTTCAGGCATTGTTAACTCGAGTTTTAATGTAGGCGAGCCAATTGATAACACACGTGTCATTAAAAAGATTTTGAGATCTCTTATAAAAAGTTTCATTCCTAAAGTCACTGTTTTGAATTCGTTGGGAAAGATAAATTCATGTAAGTTAGAAGAGCTCGTAGGAGACCTACAAACTTATGAGATTGACATGTTTCCCCAAACCATTAAGGCTAATAATAGAGGCGTTTCTTTAAAGACTCAAGTTAGGAAGAAAAAGAAAGAGAGAGTGTATGAGTCTGATTCCAAGGAAGAGTTTAGCATTAATGATGTGGCCCTTTTTGCGAATTTTTTTAAAAAGTTTCTCAAAATGAACAAAAATAATTCTTTCAATAAAAAGTCATTTGAGAAAAAACAGAAAGAAAAGGCCACAGAGGGCAATGAAAAAGAGAGTGAGAGATAAAAAAAAAAAGTAAGAGAGTGGGGAAGATGAGATGATTTGTTTCGAATGTCAAGGTAAAGGTCATAGGGATTTTGAATGTGCTACTAGGTTAAGGAGAAAAGGGAAGAAAGTATCCATGCTCGCCACTCATAGTGATAGTGAGAAAGTTGATGAGAAAGATGTGTTCGAAAAAGGTTTATCTCATGTTATGTGTGTAGCTTTTTCGAACCCTGTGAGCGCACCCACTTTATCCCATGATGATAGTGTCCACGAGAATGATGGTGATGAGTCGAGTGGAAATGGGAGTGAGTTTGAGAGTGGAGATGAAAGTGAGCTCCAAATATATTTTAGGGATTTTTATACCGAGACCTTTAAAATGAAGAAATATAATAGGAATTTAGGTCTTCTGGTTTTGGATTTGGAGAGAGAGACCAACACGGTGTCTAGTCCGATGACACGTGTATCTCAACTCGAGAGTGATATCAAATGTCGCAGGAGGTCAAAGTCCCTTTAGAGAACGCATCTAAGAAAGTTCAAAAGATTGTTATCAATCCCATTTTGGGTGGTGATGAGAGTTTAGGAAAAGTTCATGATGGTGCGTCCACTTCTTTTGTTGCACCCGAGTCGGTTCCCACTTTGGTCATTGATTCACGTGTTTCTCATCCCAACCCACCTAGGCATCCCATTCCTATTAGGAAAACACGTCCCAAAATTTTTGAAAATTAATTTGTAGGCTTGTTTATGTTTGCTCCCATTGTAAAAAGAGAGGACACCTTAGGGAATTTTTCTTTTAAGTTTGGTTTCGTGGCGAGTTATGCCACTACACATGTTCACGTGCACGCACCCACTCACGACACTTTGCTTGCACATAATGATAGAGAGTTTGCACATATTTGTGAGCAAGTAAAGTTTTTGGTCAAGACTTCACATGATTTGATGGATTTACTTCAAAAGATGTCACCGTCTTTGGAAAACTCCACCGCACTTCCCAGTTGAGGTCTAAACATATTTCTTAGCATAGGGTGATTTACATGATGTCAGTTTTTGCCTATTTCTAGTAGGTACCATTTGTATTTTTATTTGATTTTCCTTTTTTTGTACTATTTTAGCACTGTTTGCCCATTCCAGGAACATGTTTTCATAATTTTCTCACTGGACACAACTCAATTATATTACGCATAATTTGGGAAATTTGTGGTTTCTCATTCTAACGAGATTGCATCTCACGCGATCTGTCATTTGAATGACATGGCATCTCATTTGAACTACCCTAGAATTGTTTTTGTTTGCAATCCCCTATTTCTTCTTGATATATGTTATGGGTACTATAGTTTTTTTTTAATAGTGTTTGAAAAATACAAAAATATTTTATCTTTTTAGAAGAAACAAAACTTGAAAAATCCAAAAAGAGTTTTGTATTTTGTTTGCACCTTATATGAATGCTCATTTAGGATGACCAAGTCACAACTTCATGAAATATCCATGTGAGTGTTTAGTAGTGTTTTGAGACAATATATTGTGTCATTCATGTGCTTTATAAAGTTTGGAGTCTTTGAGATGATATAGTGTTACTACCTATGCGATTGACTCTATTTGTCCTTTATTGCACACATGCATGGACTTGTTTGACTTTTTTGCATGTCTATCACATGTTAGTTGAGTGTTTCCATCTCTATTATGCCTACACAATGAACCAAATACGATAAAACTTGACATAAAGTAGGGCACGGTATAAACCGTTTGTAAGATTTATGTGTTGTATTTTGAAAAATGGTGAAGGGTTACGAAAGGTACTCATTTATCCTTTGCGATTAAGAAACCTTTTAAATGGACCTAAAAAGTGGGGAATTGAAAACTATCAGGGGTCCAATGAGGTTTAAAAGAGCCCCGAAAAAAATTGAAAGGAAATAAAAAAAATTATGCCAAAAATGGGCCAATAGGTTTTAAGTTTCATCACCTCATAAGAAAAATAAAAAGCATTATCTTTTAATGAGGGATTTTGGATGGAATTTTATACGGTTTGAACGTCCCTGAAAGTCATGAAAAAGCGTTACATAGTTTTGGATGTTATTGGTATGGAAATCATTTATACTTTGATTTGTTGATATGATTGAGACGATGTCATCTAAATTCAACAATTTTACACCTAAGGACTATTTTGATGTTCAATCGTTAGGAGTACACTTATGCATCTTGCACATATGATACGATTGAGTTTTTTTTACTATCAAATTTGTTCACACCCATTCATTCCGTATCCACGATTTGTTTGTCTTAGCGTAAATTCATGGTGCGTAATTTTTGTAACATCATTTTTTTGTATAAAAAATTGAAAAAAAAAATCAACAATAGTATGTTTGGTTTGTTTTTCGTGACACCCCGATTTGATTTATGTGATTTCTTCTTTTCCTTATCTATTTCGAACAAATAAAAAGAGGGAGAACAAATTGGGGGAGTTTAAGTATGGTGGAGATTTGATTATGCTTACATGATTTATGTTTATCATTTCAAACTCGATACGTCACGCGGTTTTTGCTTTGTCTCATGTGTGCAGTTACAATTGAAGAACATTATGTTGCACACCCTGATGAGAAAATCTTGGAGATTTGAAAAGTTGATTGTTGAAGATTGAAAAAGTCTGAAGACTTGTGAAGTTTATCTTTCCATGTTTTAGTTCATGGGATGGTAGATTTGTATAGGTCATATTTTGATTGATAATTCGGATTTTTTATTTTGTACTGGCATAGACATGAGGGATATTTATAAGGATATTATTGTCTGTTATCGATTTAGTATGTCATATACCGCTACAAGTTTGTTGAAGAATTAGGGAGCTTACATCTACAATCAACAATCCGAATTTCAATTCGACTTCAACAATCATTCCCAATAAGGATGAATTTGGTAAAATGTGTTTTTTGTTCCATTTACATTTTACATAAAAAGTGTTGGGATATTTTTGAAGAAATTAAATATTTTTCTATTTATGAAAAATCATTTTGGAGAGATTTTAAATGATTTTAATCATAAAAGGATTTGTATAAATGCTCTTGATCCCATGAACAACTTTAGTTTTGGAGGATTCCAAGTTATTTAAATATTTAAAACTTTTTTAAGAGGGTCAGTAATTTTCGTTCAAATGATGTCACGTCTTGTTTGAAGGAGATGGAGTGTCACTCGAACGATAGGTGCTTTTAGCCAACACGTCCCCCCCTTGATTTTTAGTATAAATAAGGGTGTCAGACTACTATTTTTTGGTTGAAGAAAACATTGGTTTTAACAGAATACATTTTTAGTGTTTTTGTTTATTCTCCAACACATTTTTTAGGGTTCAAATCTTTGTTTTACAATTAAAAAATCCCAGACAATTTGTGTGAGTTATTTTGTGGAACCTGAAGCATATTTTTTCTTGGAGTTTTGTTGCTGAATCTAGGTGCCTTGGAAAGGTACTGGGCAGACAATACGTGCCACTTGCAGAGGTACCGGGTTGATCAACTGCATGTTATAGGGAGTGTTGTGGTGTTCCTGGGATAACGACTATGAACTGACACCTGGGGGTATTTTGTAAGTCAAATTGTATTTTCGCTATAATACGATTGTAAATCGTTCTTTTACAAATTATAGTGAAAATAAAAGGTTTTTTCCCTGCGGGGATTTTTTTCATGAAATCCATTTTTGTCAGCTTATTCATCGCATGCTTTAATTTGATATTTGAATTGTCACATTGATGCATGTTTAGGGGTTGATTTAATTGGTATTTCATTTTAGAAAATTTATACATCCAATTAAAGAAGTTTAAGTTGGAAATTGCGAATCTATTTGATTCTATATCGCACACGATCTTTTTACTTATTCATTCTAGAGTCCAATAAATAATCTCTCGATCCAACACAATCTAGATTCAATTTATTTGTAACAGACTGGGCCATGGTTGATTTGGTGGCCACAGAGTTATATCCCACATTGCCTGGGTGAGGGAAAATATTTGTTTATATATGTAGATATACACTCTTCTAACACCGAGGCCTTTTATCTCCACTGGTAAGGCATGTAATTGATGATGCACATGTATGGCGTTCGAACCTCACTTACACTAGTTCGTGTATTTAAAGCTAATGAAAACCGCATACCACTAGGTGTGCTGGTTAAAGTGGGGAGAATATTGGGGGTGGAAGAGTGGGGTATTACAGAATAGTATCAGAGCCAATACCCAGCTAGAATAAGTGTGCCAACATATTGGGTGATGGTTGATTTCATCCCAACGTAGACGTTGGGCATTTTAAGGGGGTGGATTGTAATAGACTGGGCCATGGTTGATTTGGTAGCCAGAGAGTTACACCCTACATCGCCTGTGTGAAGGAAAGTAATGGCTCATATATGTAAATTTACACTCTTCTAACATCGAGGCTTTTTAGCACCACCGATAAGGCATGTGATTGATAATCCACATGCCAGGGGTTGAAACACCACCGACACTAGTTTATGGATTTAAAGCTAGTGAAAACCCCATAATACTGGGCACAGTGGTTAAAGTGGGACAATATTGGGGGTGGAAGAGTGGAGTGTTACATAATCTCTTTTCATTATTCTTTACTAAAATCTAGACAATGCTAGAAATACAACTACATATGTATAACATTTTTATTTTTAGTAAAAAAGTTAAAGTTTTCACAATTTCAATTTTTTTTATATAAACAACTTTATATTTGTAGACAAAATTAAAAGGTTTAATGTATAAATGACATAAAACAATTTAAACTAAAAATAAATAAAAATACGTATAATTTTTATATAAAATACATACAGTTTTTTATTATTTTTTCTTTAAAAAAAATTGTTTTTTAGTTAAAATAAAAATATCCAAATTTCAAAATTGTTTTTGTATAAAAAAGTATTTTCTTGTAAAAATATTTTTTAAATAAACAAAACTTTAAGTTTGTATCTATAAATGACATACAACTTTTTAAACTATAAACGAACAAAAATATGTATAATTTTTTTTTTAAATAATACGCACAATTTGAAGTTTTTTTTTATAAAAATAGGTTTTATATAATAAAAATAATTAAAAATAATAGACATATTTCATTTAAGAAAATTTTACCTTTTATAATGGCTTTAAAATAAGATTAAGCTCTCTCTCTCTCTCTCTTTTCCCTATTTAGGGTTGCATGGCTACCCCCCCCCCCCCCCCCCCCCATCATTGTTGATCCAAAACCTCTGGATCCACCATCCGCGTGGAGTATATCCTCTGCAAGTGTGGTAAAGGAGAACACAAATAATGAAATTCCTCTCATTGAAGTATCCTCCTAAAAAGGAGAATCTGCGATAAATTTCTCCTCTCAAAACATTCAACACTTAGTTGCTCCTTCCAGATATTCTATTGTAGGTAAATTTTCCCATGGGAGACCTCCTTTAGAGGATATTTGAAAGACCTTACACATAATGAATCTTAAGTCATCTTTCACTGTAGGGCTTTTGGATAAAAAACACGTCGTCATTAGATTGTTTCATGAAGAAGATTTTATAAGATTGTGGTTGAGGAATCAGTGTTTCATAGGGAGATAACCCATGAGGACCTTCAAATGGTCCTAACTTTAGGTCCGAAAGAAAAATCTCCATTGTTCCAGTACGGATTTCCTTTCCTTTACCGCCTATTTACTTTTTCTCTAAATCATCTTTGTTTTCTAGAGCCCAAGTTGTGGGTAAACCTTTGAGAATGGATAAATCGACTGCTTCAATTCATAGACCTTATATTGCAAAGGTATGCAATCAAGCTAGTTTCTAAAGGCAAACCCCTTAATCCCATGTTCAAAAAGCTAACTAGGGTTGCTTCTAAGTCCTCAAAAGTTTTTCCCTCTAAATATTTTCAGTGATAAATTTCTTTGTTGGAATATTAGAGGGTTATCTAATAAACCTTCTAAAATAAGAATCAAGAATCTATGTAAAGTCCATTCCCTTCCCTTTATCTCATTTTTAGTACCTAAATCAACATTGGATAAGCTTGAATATTTGACAAAAATTGTTAATTTTAAAGGAGGCATTGCTAATGTCAACATTAAGATCTGGTTTTTATAGAGGTCTATCATTACATGTGAAATAGTTATGAATGATGATCAAGCCCTTTTAGTTAAATTGCTAACCCTTATTTTCAATCTAAAGTTTTCCTATCTATTGTGTATAAAAAATGCAATGTATCAGATATAACTAGTTTGTGGGATAGTGTACTTTAACATAAATGCATCTCTAATAGTCACCCTTGGCTGATAACATGAGATTTTAATGTAGTCAGTAAAAGCGATAAGAAGCTTGGTGGTAAGGCGATTAACTTTATGGCTATGGAAGATTTCAACAATTTCATTTGTATTGTTGCTCTATTGGATGTTAAGTTTTCCGGAACTAAGTTCACATGGCATAATAATAGAGATGGGGATACAATTTATTGAGTTGAGTAATGTCCTCTACTTTTCTCTATTCAAACTCAATTTGATTCCATTAAAAATCCTTTCAAGTTCTTGGATATGTGGTACCATCATAAGGATATTGGATCAATTATTGAGTTACCATGGAAGGCAGCATCAGTAGGCAATCCACGTAGATCTTTTTATTCTAAGCTCTAAAGACTTAATTCAATTCTAGTGGGCTGGAATGAGAGGTCTTTTAAAAATATTTTTGAGGAAATTACAAGGATTGAGGATGAAGTTTTGTCAAATGAGGTAATATATTAGGCTTCTCCTACTCCTTGTAATACCCCGTACTTTTGGCTATATTTATTTTTGGGATTAATTAATTAAATGCGTATTAATTGGAAATTAATCCGGGATATAAATACTAACGAGATGCGAGTTGGTATTTGATTATGTGCATACACGTTTTGATATATGTATTTGGTATTATAAAATTTGTCGTGAGATTTATATACGGCATTTTAGAAATTTTGTTGAGACGCGTGGGACCGCCGCGTCACGGTGTAATATTTTTTACTAATAAAAAGTGAATTTAAAATCTATAATCCGTATGGTCGTTTTGAGTGCGCCAACGCATCCGGAAGGGTCGAGATAGTCAGAAAACACTAGCCGGGGGTATAGTTTGGGTTCCGGGGTATTTTTAGGCCATACCAACAACTTAAAGGGTATTTTGGTAATTTTACATTTTTAGGAATTAAAAGTGACGAAAATTAGAGATGTAAATCTGATGTGGATTAAACCCACTAAGCCCATTAACCAAATCATATTAACCTAGAAGGCTACGTAGGTTATTAGAAGAGTTTTCTAAGTTCCCAAATCAAAACCCTAGCCACCTTAAGCCACCATTGGAGAGGAAACTTGGAGAGAAGAAATTCTACAGAAAAGTTCTACCAAACCTACACCAAACTCAGAGACAATCAAGGCAAGTGACTTTATTCCATTTAATTTCAGAGAATGACTTTTCCATGTTAGAAATTGAGGAATTTTAATTGTTCTTGAAAGATGAATGAAAACCCATGTAGTTTGGAGTTTAGAACTTGAAAATTTTGAAGAGATTTGCATGTAGAATGATAGGTAGATGATTTCTCTCATGATAGTTGTGATTAGAAGAAATTAAAACGAATTAAATTCTGGGATATAATGATGATATTAAGTTAGGGTTCATGTTCTTGAGATATTGGGAAAAAGTGCAGAAATTTGCAAATTTAATTGATGTTAGGGTGGATTGATCCCTTAAAAACATGTTAGGATGTGACTATATATGTTTAGTATTGATTATAGACCTTTAAACGTTGCTGGGATGGACTTTGGAAGATATTAGAAGTGATAAAAATAGATAAAAACGAATTGGGGAAAAATCTGGGCCGAAACTGGTCCGTCGTTAGAAGCAACCCCCAGGTCGTTCGAACGAGCTCGTTCGAACGAGCTTCTAACGAGTTGACCAGTCTCTTCGAACGAGGGGTAGTTTCGTTTGATATCTCGTTCGAACGAGATATCGTTAGAAGGACAGTTCGTTCGAACGAACTGGGATCTCGTTCGAACAGCCTCATTCGAACGAGACTTCGAACGAGCTGACAGTCCAATCTCGTTCGAACAACCTCGTTCGAACGAGACTTCTAACGAGTTGACAGTTTGGTTCTTTTTGGACTGTTTTGATTTTTGGAGTTCCGGAAACTGGTTCGAGGGTAGAGTTAACATTCCATGATGATGTATTGATGGATTTGGGACTTTTGGATTATTATGAGGAGTAAATTATATACGAGAGTTATATTCAATGAACCATTTGGGTTGAGACGTGAGAGTCTACTACGACGTGAGGATGAATTATGGCGCGTATAATTACAAACCGGAATAATATGAATTATGATAATTATAAGTTATTACGAGAATGCGATATGTACTATGATTAAACTACGGTATTACTAAGACGTGTGTTTACTTAGTATTGGTATATGAATTGTATGTAGGACATACCTACCATACTTGCTATCACGGGAGATTTGCGTTCGCTTAGGGCCCTCTAATCCTTGTGTTGCCCGGATTTAGACTGGTTACCTCGATGAACATAGGTCATAGAAAGACTTATTGGGATATTAATAAGTCCGCTGATCGTAGGAGCGTAGGTATGTGCGTGACCTATGTGATGTGACTGTGTTCGCCTCCATTCTTTGTGATGTTGTTATCTGTGAACTATTCCTGAGAGATTCGGAATATGTGATCCTTATGTACGTGATGTACCGGGATGGATAGCAGAGTATGTGTGCACCACAGCTTAGTTCTCGGGGTGCTTGTATTGTATATTTATGATGTGAATAATATACACTTAATTAATGAGAACCTTCATGTTAATGATGTGAATATAATTACGGTATTGTTTCGAGAAATATAACAAGTTAACTGATAGTTATATATATTGCATATTGAACATCTGAGTTACGTTAACCCCTACTTAATTACGAGCGTTATTATGTTGAGAGAACCGAGTAATAAGGGTAGGACCTATGATAGTCTAGCTAGATATGTTGTCACGTAGCTAGTAGTCTGTATTGCTTTAGATGGGTACTTACGTTAGGAGTGCACAGTAGACGAGAGGTGAGAATATCATGTGAGTGCACGTCCTAACATGTACTTTGCATTTAATGTTTTAAATGTTTTTAAAGCACTTGCAGGTTTTTAAAATATAACTCCACATTCGGGCTCTGACCCGTTTGCTTTTCAAATATTTTTCTTGTAAAACCATTTTAGGTGCCCAGCCACAAGGACACCAAGCATAGGATACTCATTCAGGTGACGAGCTGTAGCTGTTTGTGGAAGCTACAGGGACTTTGCTTGTAGACGCTTCGATCTTTTGGATTCCAGAGTTATTATCTATCAATTGTAGGGCATGTTTCCCGTTTCTATTAGACATCTTTCCATTTCAGTTTTCAGACTTTGGCATGTACTGTTTTAGTATTCAGTTTACTTTTCAGTTGTGGGATTATAGTGAGGAGTTTTTTCCTCCAGACTTTATTTACCGCATGTGATGGTTATTCTATTTCTTTCAGTATGGTGAATGGTGTTATTTTTATTTCATTTGTTGCATGTTAATAAGATTTATATTAAAATTTGGCACTTACTTTTTAAATACTAGGTGGTTAGTAATCATTAAAATGTTTTCGACAATGATGCTATTAACTGGACCAACTTGGCATTTTGAATTAATTTAATAAAGGAGTAGCTACCCGGTATTTAATTAGTCGGGGTGTCACAGGTGGTATCAGAGCATCAGGTTCTAGTGTCCTTTAGGATCTGTACGGCTATTATGTTTTCGCTACGTCTCTTTGATATAGAGCCCTATATTTTAGTACTATTGTACTCTTTTTGTGTATGCTTCGTTCTTCAGCTATAATAAGTTTATAACAGCGAACTTATAAACTTTGTTCTTATTTCAGATGCCTCCACGACGTGCACGACGAGTTCCCAGGGATGCAACGCCCGAACCCCAGCCCGCTCCAGTTCAGGGTATGATGAACGCCGCTGAGGTTGCAGCTAAAGTAGCTCAAGCGGTAAATGCCGCCATTGCCGTTGTTCAGCAGGCACCACCTCAGGCGCCGGTCGCCGCCCCAGTGCAGGTTAATGCATTCCCGTCTGCTTGGGAGCGTGTACGTGACGCTTTTCAGAAAGCACATCCGCCAGAGTTTGCAGGCAGCTCAGATGTAGTAGTCTCGAGCCAATGGAGGAAGGATATGCAGAGGCACTTACGGATGTATGAGTGCACGGATGTTCAGAAGCAGGTGCTAGCTACTTTCAAGCTAGTCGGATCTGCACTACAGTGGTGGGAGTCTATTACCACCATGGAGGAGAGGGATACTCTCACGATTCAGGAGTTCTGGGTGCGGTTCGACCGCAAGTACTTTCCGTCAGCTGTTCATACAGAAATGAGGAGGAGATTGATGAGTCTGAAGCAGGAGGGCAAGACAGTGGCCGAGTATGAGGCCGAGTTCACAAATCTGTTGAACATCGTTCCAGACGAGATACCAACAGAGAAGAAGAAAATTGAGAAGTTCACCGACGGGTTGACTTGGAGGATCCGTCAACATCTGCTAGGGAACCTATCGTTAGCCACTTATTCTGACGTGGTTAATGCTGCATTGTTGCACTGCCAGGACCACCGTTTTCATATGGCCGAGGGCAAGAGGTCGGGGGAGTCTAGCCATCAGGGCAGGACCGGAGGACATGGTGCTAGCGGGGCACAATCAGGTCAGGGGCAGAGACAGAATGAGCAGGGCTCCCAGCAGGGGGATAATAAGAGGTTCCGGTCAGGGAACTACAGACAGGGACAGGGAGGTTTCCGTCAGGGCCATCAGGGTCCAAACGGCCATCAGGGCCAACAGGGGCAGAATGGGCAGTAGTTTCACCAGGGCCAGCAGGGCCAAGGGAGAAATGGTAACGGCGACCAGGGCCGGGGACAACAGGGACAGAGAGGGGGGAACTTCCCAGGGAAGTTCTTTGTTTGTGGCAAGACTGGCCATAAACGTCAGGATTGTCTTGATAGGGGCAGGGCCCCACAGCAGCAGCAGCAGGGTGCTCGCCAGGAGCCACAGAGGCCTATGTTTCCCGCCGCTCTTCCCGCACCGCCACAGATGGCAGCATTGCCACCCATTCCAGCAGCCCCAACTCAGCAGGGGAAACTACAGTATGGACGTGTCTACAACGTTCACCAGGCTGCAGTTCCACAGGCACCGCCCGCGATTGAGGGTACGTTTCCTATCCATGGCACTATGGGTCGGGTATTATTTGATATGGGTGCTACACACTGTTTTATAGCTACACACTTCGCGAAAGCTTTAGGATTGTTAGCTACGGCAGAGAGCACAGTGACGTGTGTCGACTCACCATTGGGGAGTGGGTCACTTATTTTCTTTATGTGCCGGGGAGTGGGGGTAGAGATTGGTGGTTTGGTATTACCTGCAGACATGTTAGTGTTAGACATGCATGTTCACGATGTGATCATCGGTATGGATTGGCTCGTAGCATATAGGGCCATGATTGATTGCTTCAGCGGGAGCATTGTTTTTGCCATTCCGGGGCAAGAGATGTTTGTAGTGGCGATGCCTCGCCCAGAGGGAGGATCGACCGCTCATCTGTATTACATTGAGGAGGATACCTCTAAGGAGGTAGTGATTCCTTTAGATTCTATCCCAGTAGTCAGGGAGTATTCGGATGTGTTTCAGGAGATACCAGGCTTACCACCCAGTCGAGAGATAGACTTTGTTATAGATTTGCTACCGGGTACGAGACCTATAGGCCGTGCACCGTACCGTATGGCTCCAGCTGAGATGCGAGAGTTACGGGATCAGATAGAGCAGCTGTTAGGTCAGGGCTTTATTCGCAGGAGTACCTCACCTTGGGGCACTCCAGTTTTGTTCGTGAAGAAGAGGGACGGTTCACTGAGATTGTGTGTGGACTACCGAGAGTTGAATAAGGTCACGATACGGAATAAGTATCCGTTGCCTCGAATCGATGACTTATTCGACCAATTGAGGGGAGCTTCTTTCTTCTCGAAGATTGATTTGAGATCGGGATACCATCAGTTGCGTATCAGGGAGGAGGATGTCTCGAAGACCGCGTTCTTATCGAGATATGGTTCTTATGAGTTTCGGGTTATGCCATTTGGTTTGACCAACACTCCAGCAGTGTTTATGGACTTGATGAACAGAGTGTTCAGGGATTTCCTAGATCAGTTTGTCATTGTCTTCATTGATGATATTCTGGTTTACTCCCAGACAAAGGAGGAGCACGCCGAGAATTTGAGGCAGGTTTTGCAGACACTTCGTCAGAACGAGTTGTATGCAAAATATGAGAAGTGCGGGTTTTGGCTGAAGGAAGTCCAGTTTTTGGGACATATCATTTCCGACCAGGGAATATCTGTTGATCCGGGGAAAGTATCAGCGGTGAGGGAGTGGGGACAGCCCACGACACCAATGGAGATTCGTAGTTTCTTGGGTTTAGCAGGATACTACAGGAGGTTTATTCGGGGTTTCTCGGAGATAGCATGTCCTTTGACACATCTGACTCGTAAGGGTGTGCCCTACATCTGGAGTGATGCCTGTTAGTTCGCATTCGATGAATTGAAGGAAAAATTGACCTCAGCACCTGTGTTAGCATTGCCGAGACCGGGAGTTGAGTATTTGGTTTACACCGATGCATCTTTGCAAGGACTGGGAGGTGTATTACAGCAGGAGAGACAGGCCATAGCTTATGCTTCCCGTAAGCTTAAGCCTCATGAGAAGAATTACCCCACGCATGATTTGGAGTTGGCGGCAGTGGTATTTACCCTACGGATTTGGAGGCACTATCTTTTGGGGGAGAAGTTCCAACTGTTCACGGACCACAAGTCCCTACAGTACCTGTTCATGCAGAAGGAGTTGAATATGCGGCAGCGTAGGTGGCTTGAGTTTGTGAAGGACTACCAGTTCGACATCCAGTATCACCCGGGTAAGGCTAACGAGGTAGCAGACGCGTTGAGCCGTAGGCCAGCAGATGAGGTGGCAGAGGTGTGGAAAGCAAAGTGGAAGTAATTGGGACACCAGGATGCAGTGGCCCGATCTTTCATGTCTGTGATGATCGTTACACCGCGGATTGTCACGAAGGTAGTACGGGCACAGGCTAATGACTCGTTCTGTCAGGAGCAGATAGTTCGGTTACTAGCAGAGGGAGCCGAGTCCTATACCATTAGCTCAGACGGGGGATTACTCTTCAATGGGAGATTGGTAGTTCCAGAAGGGGATGAATTGCGACACGATGTGATGGCAGAGTCGCACGGCTCACGGTTTGCGGTACATCCCAAAGGGGATAAAATGTACCAAAACATGAGACGCCAGTATTGGTGGAGCGGTATGAAGAAAGATATCGCTGAGTTTGTTTCGAAATGCGCCACTTGTCAGCTTGTAAAAGTGGATCATCAGAAACCGGCAGGATTGCTGCAGCCATTGGAGGTCCCGGTGTTGATGTGGGAGAGCATATCCATGGACTTTATTACGGGGTTGCCTACGTCGCAGAGGGGCCACGACTCCGTTTGGGTAATTGTGGACAGGTTGTCCAAGGTCGCTCACTTCTTACCCGTTAGGACTGTTTACACTGCGGGACAGTATGCCCAGCTCTTCATTTCAGAGATTGTGAGACTTCACGGTGTGCCCCTAAATATCGTGTCTGATAGAGACAAGATATTTGTTTCGAGGTTTTGGGAGAGTTTCCAGGAGGCCATGGGCACGGAGTTACGGTTGAGTACGGCGTATCATCCGCAGACTGATGGGCAGACTGAGCGCACAAATCAGATGTTGGAGGACATGCTACGCATGTGCATTATTGTCTTCGGGGGTGGATGGGAGCAGTACCTTCCACTGGTGGAGTTTGCTTACAACAACTCTTATCAGTTCACTATTGGCATGGCACCGTTTGAGGCGTTGTACGGTAGGCCTTATCGTTCCCCAGCATGTTGGTTAGAGGTGGGGGACAAAAAAATGCTTGGACCGGAAGTGATTCAGGATACTTCGGCAAGGATTGAGTTGATTCGGAGTCGCATTCGGGTAGCTCAAGACAGGCAGAAGAGTTATGCTGATGCAAAGAGGTTTTTCAGGGAGTTCCAAGTGGGGGATCAGGTTTTGCTCAGGGTATCTCCAATGAAGGGGATTATGCGATTCGGGAAGAAGGGGAAGTTGGCACCGAGGTATGTGGGGCCGTTTCCTATTATTGAGCGGATCGGACCGGTTGCGTATAGACTCGGGCTACCGGAGCATTTGCATCGGATTCACGATGTGTTCCATATTTCCTCGCTAAGGAAATACCTTAGAGATAATTTGGCTCATTCTCACATCGCTGTGGAGGACATCGATCTCCAGCCTGATAGCTCCTACGAGGAGGGGCCGATTGCTATTTTGGACCGAAGCGAGAGGAAACTTCTGTCAAAGATAGTTCCGTTAGTGCGTGTTCAGTGGCGACATCACAATGTCGAGGAGTCCACATGGGAGCGCAAGGATGAGATGCGCGAACGTTATCCAGAGCTATTTTTAGCAGGTACTTTCTAGTTTCGAATTTCGCGACGAAATTCAGTTATTAGGGGGGAAGTATGTAATACCCCGTACTTTTGGCTATATTAATTTTTGGGATTAATTAATTAAATGCGTATTAATTGGAAATTAATCCGGAATATAAATAATAACGAGATGCGAGTTGGTATTTGATTATGTGCATACATGTTTTGATATATGTATTTGGTATTATAAAATTTATCGTGAGATTTATATACGGCATTTTAGAAATTTTGTTGAGACGCGTGGGACCGCCGCGTCACGGTGTAATATTTTACTAATAAAAAGTGAATTTAAAATCTATAATCCGTATGGTCATTTTGAGTGCGCCAACGCATCCGGAAGGGTCGAGATAGTCAGAAAACACTAGCCGGGGGTATAGTTTGGGTCCCGGAGTATTTTTAGGCCATACCGGCAACTTAAAGGGTATTTTGGTAATTTTACATTTTTAGGAATTAAAAGTGACGAAAATTAGAGATGTAATTCTGATGTGGATTAAACCCACTAAGCCCATTAACCAAATCATATTAACCTAGAAGGCTACGTAGGTTATTAGAAGAGTTTTCTATGTTCCCAAATCAAAACCCTAGCCACCTTAAGCCACCATTGGAGAGGAAACTTGGAGAGAAGAAATTCTGCAGAAAATTTTTACCAAACCTACACCAAACTCAGAGACAATCAAGGCAAGTGACTTTATTCCATTTAATTTCAGAGAATGACTTTTCCATGTTAGAAATTGAGGAATTTTAATTGTTCTTGAAAGATGAATGAAAACCCATGTAGTTTGGAGTTTAGAACTTGAAAATTTTGAAGATATTTGCATGTAGAATGATAGGTATATGATTTCTCTTATGATAGTTGTGATTAGAAGAAATTAAAACGAATTAAATTCTGGAATATGATGATGATATTAAGTTAGGGTTCATGTTCTTGAGATATTGGGAAAAAGTGCAGAAATTTGCAAATTTAATTGATGTTAGGGTGGATTGATCCCTTAAAAACATGATAAGATGTGACTATATATGTTTAGTATTGATTATAGACCTTTAAACGTTGTTAGGATGGACTTTGGAAGAGATTAGAAGTGATAAAAATGGATAAAAATGAATTGGGGAAAAATCTGGGCCGAAACTGGTCCGTCGTTAGAAGCAACCCCTAGGTCGTTCGAACGAGCTCGTTCGAACGAGCTTCTAACAAGTTGACCAGTCTCTTCAAACGAGGGGTAGTTTCATTCGATATCTCGTTCGAACGAGATATCGTTAGAAGGACAGTTCGTTCGAACGAACTGGGATCTCGTTCGAACAGCCTCGTTCGAACGAGACTTCTAACGAGCTGACAGTCCAATCTCGATCGAACAGCCTCGTTCGAACGAGACTTCTAACGAGTTGACAGTTTGGTTCTTTTTGGACTGTTTTGATTTTTGGAGTTCCGGAAACTGGTTCGAGGGTAGAGTTAACATTCCATGATGATGTATTGATGGATTTGGGACTTTTGGATTATTATGAGGAGTAAATTATATACGAGAGTTATATTCAATGAACCATTTGGGTTGAGACGTGAGAGTCTACTACGACGTGAGGATGAATTATGGCGCGTATAATTACAAACCGGAATAATATGAATTATGATAATTATAAGTTAGTACGAGAATGCGATATGTACTACGATTAAACTACGGTATTACTAAGACGTGTGTTTACTTAGTATTGGTATATGAATTGTATGTATGACATACCTACCATACTTGCTATCACGGGAGGTTTGCGTTCGCTTAGGGCCCTCTAATCCTTGTGTTGCCCGGATTTAGACTGGTTACCTCGATGAACATAGGTCATAGAAAGACTTATTGCGATATTAATAAGTCCGTTGATCGTAGGAGCGTAGGTATATGCGTGACCTATGTGATGTGACTATGTTCGCCTCCATTCTTTGTGATGTTGTTATCTGTGAACTATTCCTGAGAGATTCGGAATATGTGATCCTTATGTACGTGATGTACCGGGATGGATAGCAGAGTATGTGTGCACCACAGCTTAGTTCTCGGGGTGCTTGTATTGTATATTTATGATGTGAATAATATACACTTAATTAATGAGAACCTTCATGTTAATGATGTGAATATAATTACGGTATTGTTTCGAGAAATATAACAAGTTAACTGATAGTTATATATATTGCATATTGAACATCTGAGTTACGTTAACCCCTACTTAATTACGAGCGTTATTATGTTAAGAGAACCGAGTAATAAGGGTAGGACCTATGATAGTCTAGCTAGATATGTTGTCACGTAGCTAGTAGTCTGTATTGCTCTAGATGGGTACTTACGTTAGGAGTGCACAGTAGACGAGAGGTGAGAATATCATGTGAGTGCACGTCCTAACATGTACTTTGCATTTAATGTTTTAAATGTTTTTAAAGCACTTGCAGGTTATTAAAATATAACTCCACATTCTAGCTCTGACCCGTTTGCTTTTCAAATCTTTTTCTTGTAAAACCATTTTAGGTGCCCAGCCACAAGGACACCAAGCATAGGATACTCATTCAGGTGACGAGCTGTAGCTGTTTGTGGAAGCTACATGGACTTTGCTTGTAGACGCTTCGATCTTTTGGATTTCAGAGTAATTATCTATCAGTTGTAGGGCATGTTGCCCATTTCTATTAGACATCTTTCCATTTCAGTTTTCAGACTTTGGCATGTACTGTTTTAGTATTCAGTTTACTTTTCAGTTGTGGGATTGTAGTGAGGAGTTTTTTCCTCCAGACTTTATTTACCGCATGTGATGGTTATTTTATTTCTTTCAGTATGGTGAATGGTGTTATTTTTATTTCACTTGTTGCATGTTAATCAGATTTATATTAAAATTTGGCACTTACTTTTTAAATACTAGGTGGTTAGTAATCATTAAAATGTTTTCGACAGTGATGCTATTAACTGGACCAACTTGGCATTTTGAATTAATTTAATAAAGGAGTAGCTACCCGGTATTTAATTAGTCGGGGTGTCACACTCCTGCTAATAGGGAAAAGCTTTCTCTTTCTAGGTCTAATATATTAGAAGGTTTAAACAATAATCCTTTTGGAGGCAAAAAAAATGAGGGCTAAATGGCTCTTGGAAGGGGAATCAAACTCCAAATTATTCCATGGCTCTGTCAAGGCTAGAAGGATTGGGCAAATTATTCACAAAATCAAGAATAAAGATGGTGTAATACCCCATATTTTTTTGGAATAAAATAAAATTTAGTACGGATTAACGTAATTCCGTGAAATTATTTAATCAGGGTTGTGAGTAATTAGTCTCAGTATTATTTATAAATTTCAGAGTTGGACTTCAATGTTTTGGAATGAACTTAAATTGGATTTTCATTTTGATAATTTTTTATAGGTATCACGTCACAATTAAAATATATTTTTGGATAAAAATATTTGGGACATACTTTGAGAGGTATTACGGGCTCGCTCGGGCCTTTTAGACCCGTAGGAATGGTCACATGGTGCATATATATATATATATATATGTGGGTGGGGGTGGGGGGGTGTTGGTTAATTATCGGACTAATTAGATATTGTACTTGGGCCCATTTGGGGGTCCAAACTTGGGGCCTAAAGACCAACTTGGGAATTAAAGACAAACATCGAATAATTAGAGTTAACCCACTCATTTAGGAGTTACTTCCAAAAACCCTAGACATAACCACCCAAGAGGAGCAGGAAGGACCACACTAAAAGGAGGAAGAGAGGATCCTATACAAATTTCCAACAAGGATTATATTAAAATTCTTATTCATATTGTACTCATCTTATATTAATGTTTAGAATAAGGTTTCATCATGTGTTGGGATTGCATACTTAGAGAGCTTTTGAGTTGAGTAGAAGTTGATAATATTTGCATAATCCATGATTAGATCCGTAACCCATTAGATCAACTATGTATTCATGTGGTTTAAATTGAATATTAATTGTAGAAAATATGTCGTTGAAACAACTAATTAATCTAGAAATCATTGGGGTAGTATAAGATGAAATCTGGAAATTTTATGTTCAGGAGTTCTTAACAAATTCTTGATAATTTGGCGATAATCTAGGAATAATTTGGAGGTATAGTCATGTTTAAAATGATGTTATTTCATGTTAAAACCCCTTCCTATAACCCATTTCATATTTGTGAATCATAAGAACAAAGTTTGATAGATTTAGAAATCATTAGAAAAATGCTATCTTCGAAAAGACCTCCTCTCGACTTACTATTTCAGCCTCCTACTGAATCGATTCAGAATGACCTGCTTGTAAAACATTTTGTTGCAGTCGTGTGGGCACCAACCTCATATTTTTCTGATTTTTTTTAATTAGTTATGATTTTTCTACAAAAGGGTGTACGGGACCATATAAACAAGATGATTTACGCATTATTCTTAAATAAAGCTATGTGAAATAATTATATAAAAGGTCAGGATGTACCTAGATAATTCGGGAAATTCAAGTAAGGGAACCTAGAGGATAAGACCCTAAAAGATATTATGAAAATCTTATGATTAATTTAGGGAGAGTTTAAATAAAACGAAACACTTATTTGTGATAAGTCGAATGTATAAGTTAAAATTAACACTTTATTTCCTCAAATGATTACCGTATAATGATGCTGAATAGGAATGTATCCTAAGCCTAGGGGGGTAAGCCTAAATGGTTAACTCCGGTTGTGATAGTAAGTTAAGTTAGATTACTTACCCATATTAGTGGATTTCTTATATATGTACATAATCCTTATTCACTCTACTTGGCTCCTTATATATATGTACATATAAATTTTATCAAAAAGGTAACAAAGAGAGAATAATTATTAATAATCTGGAAAAGTCTGAGTCAAGAGGACAACATACTAAGATCATTAGGTGTACTAGTAAGGATAGTTGGTGATAACTATACCTATAGTTGTGTTGGGAAGGCTAGTTTAGGAATAACTATACCTATATTATCTTGGAAAGGTTAGTTTGAGAATAACTATGCCTATAGTGTTTTGGAAAGGTGAGTCGGGAATAACAATACCTATATATTTAAAGAGAAGTAAATTATGAAGGAAATGCCATTTAAGCCTAAAAGGCAGTGCATGAGACTTAATATTTAATGGGGAAAGTAGTCGTGGGATAGCGACTTAAAATGAGTTATGGAAAAATTGACTAAAATGTTATAGTTAAGCCATGAAGGCTATATTCTATATGGATTGATATTTTACTGGGATTATAGTTTCGATAGAGTAACTGATTATATATATTGAATAATAATATGTATCATATTATTTTGTGTGGACATACAAATGTTTATGGACTGTCATATCGTCTTGGGGGTTCGTGCATTCGGACAGGGTACCACACATCGGCACAGGTGGGCTTGGCGATTATGTAAGTAATATAGGTACTACGTGGAGGTGCCATCTAAGAGGAGGTAGTTGTTGATGCTAACCTAGCTTGTTTCACTGTTGGTTATGGGCTATGAACAGGTATCCTGCGTAGGGACCACCCCCAACTTATGTGTGTTTTGTGATGTCCGCTTAGGATAAAGGATTCCTCCGGACTTATCGATAAAGACCGAATGAGACACCAACAGTAGATGCCTTTGTGTGTCGAACGTATATACGGATATATATATAATTATCTATGTATACATTGTGGTGTACCTTGTATGGGAATGTGCCCTCTTAGTCTAGAGATGTAGACAATGCTTAATGATAATAAAGTCGGGTAAATAAAATGACATGGATAATTAAGGACTAAGATGAGTCCTAATGATTAATGTGGATGGGAATTATTAAAGATAATAATAATTGAGTAGTATAAGACAGTAGACAACAATTAAAAATAACGAGTAGTAGAGTATCCAAATATTAATGAGAACAATAATATGGTAATCTAAGAGAATGAAACTTATAGTTTAATAGGGTAGATGGCAAGGTGTATGAAGTAAATTATTAAACAATATGAAGAGATAGACAAGGGTTATGCAATATTATATGACATGAGAATATGCTCCGAGATTATATAAATTGTGTAGTCAATATTTTGAAATCCATTCGAGGATTGGGTTGTTAGACATAAGTACCCACTTTTAGTTAATGCATATGTATATGGATTATTATTTACATGTCAGATTAAATAATGGAAGTTACAATTGGCATTTTGTTTGAAGATACGAGTAGGATTGCTTCTCAATGCGAGGTGACGTACTCGTTACATGTGAGCGTCGATGGAGAGAAGTGAAGTATGAGTTAGTAACAATTTGCATATTTATTGGGGACGAATCCTTGTAACTCAAGGGATCTGATCAAAATTATAAATGTTTTCCCCCCAGGTATTGTTAATGACAGGGATATCAGAATTGATGATGGATCAAACTTGTAGTTGCATTGGACATAGTGAATTTCGCTCCATTGATTCTAGTATAGGTTGTATTTCAGCAATTGGTCATTTTATTTCATAATGGGATTTTTACGGCCATAAGATCAAGTGTTTATATATATAGCAGTTGTATTATCTTTACATTATGGACATGGTATGATGATTCAGTTTTTATTATTCATGTGTTAAATCAATTTAATTAAATTATTTTTATTTATGATGGATTTTAACATAGTAAAAAGGAATTTTTAATTCTTCAGTGCTGATAATGGTATAAATTGTTGATAAGGCCCATCTTTGGCGTACTGAGCCCTGTCATCATTTACGTAAGAAAATGGCGGTTGTTACAACTGGTATTAGAGCATGATTCTAGTGTCCTGAGGATCTGTATTTGACCTTGTCGCGTTCTTCACTATGTCCTTTGGTGTAGATCCATATGATTAGGAATGATTGCATTCTTTGTGATACGTAGGGTCAGTTTTAGTGAGAGAGAGAGTCGTAGTGACCTTAGTGTGGGTCAATTACTAGAATTATGAGAAATTAAGGAAATTTAGTGCCTAGTAATTGAAAGGAAGACATTTTGAGGAAATTAAGGATATGATAATGTGTGGTAGTGCACAAATGGAGTTTTGTTCGCTTTGGACAGGACCTGGAGCAAGATAAGCATCAAATTATAGATGAAATTATTTTTGGAGAAAGACAATAGTGACAACATTGATGGTAATTAAGGAATTTTCCTACTTTGGAGTACGAGGGATATGTTTGGATTGATATTGGGACTTAATGTTCACTTCGGATTTTGTTAATACATTAGAAAGAATATACTCTGCATTTGGGACAATGCTTTACATTGACCCGTCATGGATGAGGAGGAACATTGTTCCGTTGGTCCGTGGATACATAGACTTGTATACTGGGAGGCTTATGTTTATTTTAGGCCTATTTTTTATCTATGTCGGACTATTGTATTTCCCTGGGAATGGACTTATAATTCCTTAAAATATGTATATTTTATGTGACTACTACGAGTTGTGGTCATGTCAGGTAGACGAGATTGGTTAGAGATTAGTGTTCACCAAAGTCGTGAGGATTATTGTGAGAAAATTTTTATGGGTGAGTATAATTATGAAATAATGAATTATAATGGAAACTTAGGTCATATAAAGACCTTTAGAAATTTGATTATGCTTAGGGAAGAAATGTGTGAGTGTGATTTAAAATTTTGAATAACTCAAGGATGTAGAAGCGTGTGAATAAACTCAAAATTTTGTGATAAATAGGGTTATGCTCAGGTTAGAAGAAGGGCCCTTTATGTGGGGAGAAAGCGTTGCGAGAAAACGTGCACTACACCAAATCCTTTGAATGGTCACGCCCAGTGGGTCACGTCCCAAGTCCGTGACCAGCTAGTCGCGGACTTGGTCCGTGACCCACTCAATATTTGGCGTGACCATATTGTAACACCCCGACTAATTAAATACCGGGTAGCTACTCCTTTATTAAATTAATTCAAAATGTCAAGTTGGCTCAGTTAATAGCATCACTGTCGAAAACATTTTAATATTACTAACCACCTAGTATTTAAAAATCAAGATGCCAAATTTTAATTTAAGTCTGATTAACATGCAATAAGTGTAATGAAGAAATAAATAACACCATTCACCATACTGAAGTAAAATGAATAACCATCACAATAGAGTAAATAAAGTCTGGAGGAAAACTCCTCACTACAATCCCATAACTGAAATAAATAAACTGAAACAATACATGCTAAAGACTGAAAACTGAAATGTAAAAGATGTCTCTAAAGAAATGGGCAACATGCCCTACAACTGATAGATGGTGACTCTGGAATCCAAAGAGATAGAAGCGTCTACATGCAAATCCCTGTAGCTTCCACAAGCAGCTACAGCTCGTCACCTGAATGAGTACCTATGCTTGGTGTCCTTGTGGCTGGGCACCTAAAATGGTTTTACAAAGAAAAAGATTTGAAAAGCAAACGGGTCAGAGCCCGAATGTGGAGTTATATTTTAAAAACCTGCAAGTGCTTTAAAAACATTTAAAACATTAAATGCAAAGTAGATGTTAGGACGTGCACTCACATTATATTCTCACCCCTCGTCTAACTGTGCACTCCTAACGCAAGTACCCATCTATATTTATCCATACAACTAGCTAAGTGACTACGTATCTAGCTAGACTGCCAAAGGTTCTACCCATAATACTCGGTCCCATTATCATAATAACGCTTGTAATTAAAAAGGGGTTTAATGTAAACTCAGTTGCTAAATATGCCATATATGTAAGTATCAGTTGACTCCTTATATAACTTGAAGCAATACCGTAATATGTTCACAAAATTAACAGGAGGATTTCCATTAATAAAATGTATATTATTCACATCATAAATATACGATACAAGCACCCCGCAATCTAAGCTATGGTGCACACATACTCTGCTATCCATCCCGGTACATCACGTACATAAGGATCACACATTCCGAATCTCTCAGGAATAGTTCAGATAACACAAATCACAAATAGTGGAGGCGAACACAGTCACCATCACGTGGGTCACGCACATACCTACGCTCCCACGGTCAGCGGACTTATTAATATCACAATAAGTATTTCTATGACCTATGTTCATCAAGGTACCAGTCTATATCCCCCCCATAGGCACACAAGGATTAGAGGGTCCTAAGCGAACGCAAACCTCCCGTGATAGCAAGTATGGTAGGTATGTCATACAAACAATCCATATACCAATACTAAGTAAACACATGTCTTAGTAATACCGTATTTTAATCGTAGTACATATCGCATTCTCGTACTAACTATAATTATCACTATATATGCTATAACGGTTTATAATCATACGTGCCCTAATTAATTCTCACGTCGTAGTGGACACTCACGTCTCGACCCAAACTGTCCATGTAATACAACTCTCGTATGTAAATTTCTCCTCATGAATACCCAAATGTCCCAATCCTATCATTGCTATATCTACGGAATGATATCTATATCCTCAAATCAGTTTACGGAACTCCAAAAGTCAAAACAGTCCAAAATGGCCCAAACTGCCAGCTCGTTAGAAGTCTCGTTCGAACGAGTGTTCGAACGAGTTTGGACTGTCATCTCGTTAGAAGTCTCGTTCGAACGAGGCTGTTCGAACGAGATCCCACTTCGTTCGAACGAACTGTCCCTTCTAACGATATCTCGTTCGAACGAGATATCGAACGAAATCCCTACTCGTTAATAACGACTGGTCAACTCGTTAGAAGCTTGTTCGAACGAGTTCGTTCGAACGACATGGGGTTTGCTTCTAACGAGTGACCAGTTTCGGCCCAGATTTTTCCCCAATTCGTTTTTCACCATTTTTACTCCTCAAACCTCTTCTAAAATTCGTTCCTACAATATATTGAGTTCTCTAATCATCCTCAAACATGCCAAGGTGCTATACTAACATCATTAAAGGGGTTTAATACCTTCTAAACATCATTAAATCACAAGGTTTCTACATAAATTCCCAATTTTCTTCAAGAACATAAACCCTAGATTCTTCTCATCAAAATTTCCCAGATTTTAATCCGTTTATACATCACATAGATATGAAATCTCTGAATTAAATCTTCAAACAATGTTTCTACATGCAAACCTATCCCAAAATTTAAACAACAATCTTCCAATTTCATGGGTTTTCTTTTAACTCTTATATAAGATTGATTAACAATGTTTCTAACATGGAAAAAGCATTCACTGCATAAGGAATGTAATTTAAATCACTTGCCTTGGTTTGATGCCGGATTTGGTGTTGATTTGATGAAGAATTTCTGCAGAATTTCTTCTCTCCAAGCTTCCTCTCTAATGGTGGCTAGGGTTTGATTTGGGGAAACTTAGAAAACCTAAATGACAACCTACGTAGCCTTCTAGGTTAATATGGGTTGGTTAATGGGCTTAATGGGTTTAATCCACATCAGATTTACATCTCTAATTTTCGTCACTTTTAATTCCTAAAAATGTAAAATTACCAAAATACCCTTTAAGTTACCGGTATGGCCTAAAAATACCCCGGGACCCAAACTATACCCCCGGCTAGTGTTTTCTGACTATCTCGACCCTTCCGGATGCGTTGGCGCACTCAAAACGACCATACGGATTATAGATTTTAAATTCACTTTTTATCATCAAAATATAATACCGTGACGCGGCGGTCCCACGCGTCTCAACAAAATTTCTAAAATGCCGTATATAAATCCCACGACAAATTTTATAATACCAAGTACATATATAATCATATATGCACCTAATCAAATACCAATTTGCATCTCATTAGTATTTATAACCCGGATTAATTTCCAATTAATACGCATTTAATTAATTAATCCCAAAAATAAATATAGACAAAAGAACGGGGTATTACATACTTCCCCCCTAATAACTGAATTTCGTCCCGAAATTCGAAACTAGAAAGTACCTGCTAAAAATAGCTCTGGATAACGTTCGCGCATCTCATCCTCGCGCTCCCATGTGGACTCCTCGACATTGTGATGTCGCCACTGAACACGCACTAACGGGACTATCTTTGACCGCAGTTTCCTCTCGCTTTGGTCCAAAATAGCAATCGGCCCCTCCTCGTAAGAGCTATCCGGCTGGAGATCGATGTCCTCCACAGCAATGTGAGAATGGGCCAAATTATCTCTAAGGTATTTCCTCGGTGAGGAAATATGGAACACGTCGTGAATCCGTTGCAAGTGCTCCGGTAGTCCAAGTCTATACGCAACCCGTCCGATCCGCTCAATAATAGGAAACGGCCCCACATACCTCGGTGCCAACGTCCCCTTCTTCCCGAAACGCATAATCCCCTTCATCGGAGATACCCTGAGCAAAACCTGGTCTCCCACTTGGAACTCCCTGAAAAACCTCTTCGCATCAGCATAACTCTTCTGCCTGTCTTGAGCTAACCGAATGCGACTCCGAATCAACTCAATCCTTGCCGAAGTATCCTGAATAACTTCCGGCCCAAGTAGTTTGTTGTCCCCCACCTCCAACCAACATGCTGGGGAACGACAAGGCCTACCGTACAACGCCTCGAACGGAGCCATGCCAATCGTGAACTGATAGGAGTTGTTGTAAGCAAACTCCACCAGTGGAAGGTACTGCTCCCATCCACCCTCGAAGGCAATAATGCACATGCGTAGCATGTCCTCCAACATCTGATTGGTGCGCTCTGTCTGCCCATCAGTCTGCGGATGATAAGCCGTACTCAACCGCAATTCCGTGACCATGGCCTCCTGGAAACTCTCCCAAAACCTCGAAACAAATATCTTGTCTCTGTCAGACACGATATTTAGGGGCACACCGTGAAGTCTCACAATCTCTGAAATGAAGAGCTGGGCATACTGTCCCGAAGTATAATCAGTCCTTACGGGTAAGAAGTGAGCGACCTTGGACAACCGGTCCACAATTACCCAAACGGAGTTGTGACCTCTCTGCGACGTAGGCAACCCCGTGATAAAATCCATGGATATGCTCTCCCACATCCACACTGGAACCTCCAATGGATGTAGTAATCCTGCTAGTCTCTGATGATCCACTTTTACAAGCTGACAAGTGGCGCATTTCGAGACAAATTCAGCGATATCTCTCTTCATACCGCTCCACCAATACTGTCGTCTCATGTCTTGGTACATTTTGTCCCCTCCGGGATGTACCGCGAACCGTGAGCCGTGCGACTCTGCCATAACATCGTGTGGTAATTCCTCTCCTTTCGGGACTACCAATCTCCCATTGAAGCGCAATCCCCCATCTGAGCTATCGGTATAGGACTCGGCTCCCTCTGCTAGTAATCGAACTATCTGCTCCTGACAGAACGAGTCATTAGCCTGTGCCCGTACAACCTTCATGATAATCTGCGGTGTAACGGTCATTACAGACATGAAAGATCGGGCCACTGCATCCTGGTGTCCCAATTCCTTCCACTTAGCTTTCCACACCTCTGCCACCTCATCTGCTGGCCTGCGGCTCAACGCGTCTGCTACCACGTTAGCCTTACCTGGGTGGTACTGGATGTCGAACTGGTAGTCCTTCACAAATTCAAGCCACCTACGCTGCCGCATATTCAATTCCTTCTGCGTGAACAGATACTGTAGTGACTTGTGGTCCGTGAACAGCTGAAACTTCTCCCCCAAAAGATAGTCCCTCCAAATTCGTAAGGCAAATACTACCGCTGCCAACTCCAAATCATGCGTGGGGTAATTCTTCTCATGAGGCTTAAGCTTACGGGAAGCATAAGATATGGCCTGTCTCTCCTGCTGTAATACACCTCCAAGCCCTTGCAAAGACGCGTCGGTGTAAACCAAATACTCAACTCCCGGTCTCGGCAATGCTAACACAGGTACTGAGGTCAACTTGTCCTTCAATTCATCGAATGCCAACTAACAGGCATCACTCCAAATGAACGGCACACCTTTACGAGTAAGATGTGTCAAAGGACCTGCTATCTCTGAGAAACCCCGAATAAACCTCCTGTAGTATCCTGCTAGACCCAAGAAACTACGAATCTCTGTTGGTGTCGTGGGCTGTCCCCACTCCCTCACCGCTGATACCTTCCCCGGATCAACTGATATTCCCTGGTCGGAAATAATGTGACCCAAGAACTGGACTTCCTTCAACCAAAACCCGCACTTCTCATATTTTGCATACAGCTCGTTCTGACGAAGTGTCTGCAAAACCTGCCTCAAATGCTCGGCGTGCTCCTCCTCTGTCTGAGAGTAAACCAGAATGTCATCAATGAAGACAATGACAAACTGATCTAGGAAATCTCTGAACACCCTGTTCATCAAGTCCATAAACACTGCTGGAGCGTTGGTCAAGCCGAAAGGCATAACCCGAAACTCATAAGAACCATATCTCGACAAGAACGCAGTCTTCGAGACGTCCTCCTCCCTGATACGCAACTGATGGTATCCCGACCTCAAGTCAATCTTCGAGAAGAAAGAAGCTCCCCTCAACTGGTCGAATAAGTCATCGATTCGAGGCAACAAATACTTATTCCGTATCGTGACCTTATTCAACTCTCGGTAGTCCACGCACAATCTCAGTGAACCATCCCTCTTCTTCACAAACAAAACTGGAGCGCCCCAAGGTGAGGTACTCCTGCGAATAAAGCCCTTCCCTAACAGCTGCTCTATCTGATCCCTTAGCTCTCGCATCTCAGCTGGAGCCATACGGTACGGTGCACGTGCTATAGGTCTCGTACCCGGTAGCAAATCTATAACGAAGTCTATCTCCCGACTGGGCGGTAAGCCTGGTATCTCCTGAAACACATCTGAATACTCCCTGACAACCGGGATCGAATCCAAAGGAATCACAACCTCCTTAGAGGTATCCTCCTCTATGTAATACAGATGAGCGGTCGATCCTCCCTCTGGGCGAGGCATCGCCACTATAAACATCTCTTGCCCCGGAATGGCAAAAACAATGCTCCCGCTGAAGCAATCAATCATGGCCCTATATGCTACGAGCCAATCCATACCGATGATCACATCGTGAACATGCATGTCTAACACTAACATGTCTGCAGGCAATACTAAACCACCGATCTCTACCCCCACTCCCCGGCATATAAAGAAGATAAGTGACCCACTCCCTAATGGTGAGTCGACACACGTCACTGTGCTCTCTGCCGTAGCTAACAACCCTAAAGCTTTCGCGAAGTGTGTAGCTATAAAACAGTGTGTAGCACCCGTATCAAATAACACCCGACCCATAGTGCCATGGATAGGAAACGTACCCTCGATCGCGGGCAGTGCCTGTGGAACTGCAGCCTGGTGAACGTTGTAGACACGTCCATACTGTAGCTGCCCCTGCTGAGCTGGGACTGCTAGAATGGGTGGCAATGCTGCCATCTGTGGCGGTGCGGGAAGAGCGGCGGGAAACATAGGTCTCTGTGGCTCCTGGCGAGCACCCTGCTGCTGCTGCTGTGGGGCCCTGCCCCTATCAGGACAATCCTGCTTCTTATGGCCAGTCTTGCCACAAGTAAAGCACTTCCCTGGGAAGTTCCCTCCCCTCTGCCCCTGCTATCCCCGGCCCTGGTGGCCGTTACCATTCCTCCCTTGGCCCTGCTGGCCCTGATGAAACTGTTGCCCATTCTGCCCCTGCTGGCCCTGATGGCCGTTTGGACCCTGATGGCCCTGACGGAAACCTCCCTGTCCCTGCCTGTAGTTCCCTGACCAGAACCTCTTATTATCCCCCTGCTGGGTACCCTGCTCATTCTGTCTCTGCCCCTGACCCGATTGTGCCCCGCTGGCACTATGTCCTCCAGTCTTGCCCTGATGGCTAGACTCCCCCGACCGCTTGCCCTCGGCCATATGAAAACGGTGGTCCTGGCAGTGAAATAATGCAGCGTTAACCACATCAGAATACGTGGCCAACGATAGATTCCCTAGCAGATGTTGACGGATCCTCCAATTCAACCCATCGGTGAACTTCTCTATTTTCTTCTTCTCTGTTGGAATCTCGTCTGGAACGATATTCAACAGGTTAGTGAACTCGGCCTCATACTCGGCCACTGTCTTGCCCTCCTGCTTCAAACTCATCAGCTTCCTCCTCATCTCTGTATAAACTGCGGACGGAAAGTACTTGCGGTCAAACCACACCCAGAACTCCTGAATCGTGGGGGTATCCCTCTCCTCCGCGGTGGTAATAGACTCCCACCACTGTAATGCAGATCCCACTAGCTTGAAAGTAGCTAGCACCTGTTTCTGAACATCAGTGCACTCATGCATCCTCAAATGCCTCTGTATGTCCTTCCTCCATTGGCTCGAGACTACCACGTCTGAGCTACCTGCAAACTCTGGCGGATGCGCTTTTTGAAAAGCGTCACGTACACGCTCCCAAGCAGACGGGAATGCATTAACCTGTACTGGCGCGGCAACCGGCGCCTGAGGTGGTGCCTGCTGAATCACGGCAATCGCGGCATTTACCGCTTGGGCTACTATAGCAGCAACCTCAGCGGCGTTCATCATGCCCTGAACTGGAGCGGGCTGTGGTTCGGGCGTAGCATTCCTGGGAACTCGTCGTGCACGTCGTGGAGGCATCTGAAATAAGAACAAAGTTTATAAGTTCACGGTTTATAAACTTAATATAGCTGAAGAACGAAGCATACACAAAAAGTGTACAACAGTCCTAAAATATAGGGCTCTATATCAAAGAAAACGTAGCAAAAACATAATAGCCGTACAGATCCTAAAGGACACTAGAACCTGATGCTCTGATACCACCTGTAACACCCCGACTAATTAAATACCGGGTAGCTACTCCTTTATTAAATTAATTCAAAATGTCAAGTTGGCTCAGTTAATAGCATCACTGTCGAAAACATTTTAATATTACTAACCACCTAGTATTTAAAAATCAAGTTGCCAAATTTTAATTTAAGTCTGATTAACATGCAGTAAGTGTAATGAAGAAATAAATAACACCATTCACCATACTAAAGTAAAATGAATAACCATCACAATAGAGTAAATAAAGTCTGGAGGAAAACACCTCACTATAATCCCATAACTGAAATAAATAAACTGAAACAATACATGCTAAAGTCTAAAAACTGAAATGTAAAAGATGTCTCTAAAGAAATGGGCAACATGCCCTACAACTGATAGATGGTGACTCTGGAATCCAAAGAGATAGAAGCGTCTACATGCAAATCCCTGTAGCTTCCATAAGCAGCTACAGCTCGTCACCTGAATGAGTACCTATGCTTGGTGTCCTTGTGGCTGGGCACCTAAAATGGTTTTACAAAGAAAAAGATTTGAAAAGCAAACGGGTCAGAGCCCGAATGTGGAGTTATATTTTAAAAACCTGCAAGTGCTTTAAAAACATTTAAAACATTAAATGCAAAGTACATGTTAGGACGTGCACTCACATTATATTCTCACCCCTCGTCTAACTGTGCACTCCTAACGCAAGTACCCATCTATATTTATCCAAACAACTAGCTAAGTGACTACGTATCTAGCTAGACTGCCAAAGGTTCTACCCATAATACTCGGTCCCATTATCATAATAACGCTTGTAATTAAAAAGGGATTTAATGTAAACTCAGTTGCTAAATATGCCATATATATAAGTATCAGTTGACTCCTTATATAACTCGAAGCAATACCGTAATATGTTCACAAAATTAACAGGAGGATTTCCATTAATAAAATGTATATTATTCACATCATAAATATACGATACAAGCAACCCGTAATCTAAGCTATGGTGCACACATACTCTGCTATCCATCCCGGTACATCACGTACATAAGGATCACACATTCCGAATCTCTCAGGAATAGTTCAGATAACACAAATCACAAATAGTGGAGGCGAACACAGTCACCATCACGTGGGTCACGCACATACCTACGCTCCCACGGTCAGCGGACTTATTAATATCACAATAAGTATTTCTATGACCTATGTTCATCAAGGTACCAGTCTATATCCCCCCCGTAGGCACACAAGGATTAGAGGGTCCTAAGCGAACGCAAACCTCCCATGATAGCAAGTATGGTAGGTATGTCATACAAACAATCCATATACCAATACTAAGTAAACACATGTCTTAGTAATACCGTATTTTAATCGTAGTACATATCGCATTCTCGTACTAACTATAATTATCACTATATATGCTATACCGGTTTATAATCATACGTGCCCTAATTAATTCTCACGTCGTAGTGGACACTCACGTCTCGACCCAAACCGTCCATGTAATACAACTCTCGTATGTAAATTTCTCCTCATGAATACCCAAATGTCCCAATCCTATCATTGCTATATCTACGAAATGATATCTATATCCTCAAATCAGTTTACGGAACTCCAAAAGTCAAAACAGTCCAAAATGGCCCAAACTGCCAGCTCGTTAGAAGTCTCGTTCGAACGAGTGTTCGAACGAGTTTGGACTGTCATCTCGTTAGAAGTCTCGTTCGAACGAGGCTGTTCGAACGAGATCCCAGTTCGTTCGAACGAACTGTCCCTTCTAACGATATCTCGTTCGAACAAGATATCGAACGAAATCCCTACTCGTTAATAACAACTGGTCAACTCGTTAGAAGCTCGTTCGAAAGAGTTCGTTCGAACGACCTGGGGTCTGCTTCTAACGAGTGACCAGTTTCGGCCCAGATTTTTCCCCAATTCGTTTTTCACCATTTTTACTCCTCAAACCTCTTCTAAAATTCATTCCTACAATATATTGAGTTCTCTAATCATCCTCAAACATGCCAAGGTGCTATACTAACATCATTAAAGGGGTTTAATACCTTCTAAACATCATTAAATCACAAGGTTTCTACATAAATTCCCAATTTTCTTCAAGAACATAAACTCTAGATTCTTCTCATCAAAATTTCCCAGATTTTAATCCGTTTATACATCACATAGTTATGAAATCTCTGAATTAAATCTTCAAACAATGTTTCTACATGCAAACCTATCCCAAAATTTAAACAACAATCTTCCAATTTCATGGGTTTTCTTTTAACTCTTATATAAGATTGATTAACAATGTTTCTAACATGGAAAAAGCATTCACTGCATAAGGAATGTAATTTAAATCACTTGCCTTGGTTTGATTCCGGATTTGGTGTTGATTTGATGAAGAATTTCTGCAGAATTTCTTCTCTCCAAGCTTCCTCTCTAATGGTGGCTAGGGTTTGATTTGGGGAAACTTAGAAAACCTAAATGACAACCTACGTAGCCTTCTAGGTTAATATGGGTTGGTTAATGGGCTTAATGGGTTTAATCCACATCAGATTTACATCTCTAATTTTCGTCACTTTTAATTCCTAAAAATGTAAAATTACCAAAATACCCTTTAAGTTACCGGTATGGCCTAAAAATACCCCGGGACCCAAACTATACCCCCGGCTAGTGTTTTCTGACTATCTCGACCCTTCCGGACGCGTTGGTGCACTCAAAATGACCATACGGATTATAGATTTTAAATTCACTATTTATCATCAAAATATAATACCGTGACGCGGCGGTCCCACGCGTCTCAACAAAATTTCTAAAATGCCGTATATAAATCCCACGACAAATTTTATAATACCAAGTACATATATAATCATATATGCACCTAATCAAATACCAATTTTCATCTCATTAGTATTTATAACCCGGATTAATTTCCAATTAATACGCATTTAATTAATTAATCCCAAAAATAAATATAGACAAAAGTACGGGGTATTACACATATTTATTACCACACTAAATTATTGATGCTCGGGAAGTGGTCACGGACCAAGTTCGAGACCACAGTGGTTGCGGACTTAGGCCATGACCAGGTCATGACCATCTTGGCACCAAACACACGCCAAAATTCCCTCTAAGCTTGGTCACGGGTGGGTCACGGCCCAAGTCCGTGACCCATGGCATGACAAAGAAGATAGTACACATATTGTGGGTCACGGCTAAGGGCCGTGACCATACCTTATTCAAACACTAGGGTTGATGAAAAGGGTCGCGCATCACTGATCGAGGGTCACGGCTACGGGCCATGACCATTTCTTGGTGTGGGTCACGGCTGTGGGCCGTGACCATGCCTAAGTGTGGATGAAAAAGTCTCCACCATGGTGGGTCACGGCTCTAGGCCGTGACAAGTTCAAAGAAGCCAGAATACCTCTCATCTTCAATTTGTTGGTCACGCACATGGTGGGTCACGGCTCTAGGCCATGACCAGGTCGAAGAAGCCAGGACTACCTCATCTGCATTTTATTGGTCGCATGCATAGGGTCACGGCTCTTAGCCATGACGAGGTTCAGGTATTAAAAACAAAAATTACCGGATGCATCTAATTTCTTATGTGAGGATTGTAAGGCAGTTAGGGCTAAGCGATTCATGTGCGATTTCGTTTGGATTTCAGTTGGATTTGCAAACATAAATATACCTTGGTATGTATTGATTCATTTGGATTTCGTTATTTCTGTCTAAAGCCCTAATTTTTGTGTATGTATGTGTAGATTTATGTCTGTATGTGTGTGTATGTATACATTTATGTTTATATCTGTGTGTATGTATATATTTATGTGTATATATATGTTTTTGTGTGTAACTATGAACAGATAAATTGTTTTTTTATCAATAAACCCTATATTGTATGTGTGTGTATGTATAGATTTATGTCAAAAAAATATTAGGATTTAGTAAACCCTAAATAGAATGTGTTGTGACACCCTGCCTAATTAAACATCGGGTGATCAGGCCTTCATTAAATTAAAACAGGTTTCTCAAATGGTTCATTCTTAGCATCACTGTCGAAAACTTTTTAATTACTAAGCCCCTAAGTAAAATTAGACCGGTGCCAAATTTTATCTTTCTTTAAAACAGATAAATCAACCAAACGGAACAAAGTACAAATAATCATGTACTGTAATTCAAACAACAATGTAAAAGTACAACAGAACAAAAGTATTACCGAAGAAACCATTGGCTAAAGATCCCAAACAATCAATAGAATAACCACTAGTCTGAATCTAACATCTGAGACTAATACCGGACAACAAGTCCATACATAGAAGAGTGCGAGATCCTGTGCTAGATCTGAATGAGAGATATCATCTAGTCAAATCCTGTAAGCATCCACTGTACTACAGCTCCGAGTCTGGAATGGAATCATCACACATGGCGTCCCTGTGGCTGGACACCTAAAAAGTTTTAAAAATATTTTATAGCAAGAGTTAGTTCTCAAAACATTTTGAAAATATTTAGCAAGCGTTTATCACAATATAAAATGCGGTTATTGATTACACATGTTAGGTTCTCGTACACTCTCTTCAGTTAACTCACCCCTCATCTTTTGTGCACACCTAGCATTCTACATTTAGTTTATCTAGCCATACTTCTCAAGCTAACTAAAACCAAAGTAGTGAACTGAACTTATCTGTACCCAAGTTCCAGTACCGCCCATACAGTACAACCGTTTTACTAACATCTCGCGTATTTAAATAATTCCCAAGTAACATTTAATCTATGTTATTTCTCAAGACTTCTCATTTAGTTTCACTTCTAAAATTACTACAGTTCTCAAAATTGTTAACTTTTCCACTTATGTAATTAAGTTTCACTACATGAATTACTAAATAGATTTTCTCTATCTAAAGGTGCATTTCGTAATTAAGTTTCACTACTTAACTTACCATTTCAGTATGTATCTTTAAATACATACTATATATCAATCTACTAATACACGGAAGTAAAATATCGTCAAGTATATATATTTCACACATAATATATACAAAATATCAGTCATTACTATTTTGCCCTTTTTATACACGTAAAGGACTCTTGGTTCGGAATGATTCATCGACCCCAAGTAAGAATTGGTTCGGAATGATCCATCGACCCCAATTATTTTTAAATATATATATATATACACATATTCTGGTTCGGGACTCTCTCATCGTGACCCCAGTTCAAAGTTTGGTTCGGCATTTCTCATCGACCCCAAATACATAATAACTTTATGTTAGTTCGGAATCTCTCATCGACCCTAACATAATAAATTTAGGTATAATCTCCCTACCTAAAAGATCACATAATTCAGTAGGTACACGCCCGACCTATTAATCATATATGTACGTAATATTTTAATCTCATATATCTATCGTACAATATTCACTTTACGATTTATCTCATTAATCGTATTTATTTGAGTATTCACACAACTCTAAGGGTCCTAGTTACCCCTTACATATAATTTCAGTAGTTATTTCTTACCCTACTAGTCTATTACTTAACTTGAATTTACTTCGCCCCGTAACTTAATTTCCGAAGTCCCCGATACTCTACTAAATTGGATTATTCTCCTCGGTCCGTAATCCAAGACCTACACCCAATGGCCTTATTGGACATCAACAATATACCTACTGGTCTTAATCTTACTCCCAAATAAGTATAATGTAAATCCTAGAATACTCATTCATTCCTGAACTCAACGAAGGATTAAACACAAAATTTTCGAAAAAAAGCTTTCGTCGATCAATCGATGGATGGGTTTGATCGATCGACATAGTCGATCGATCGACAGTCCGAGATCGATCGACCGATCGAACAGGGGCAGACGCAGTCTTCTTCTTCGTTAAGATTTTTCCTCCATTAACAAATCTCCAAACTCCATTATAGTCCACCAAACTTTAACCCAATGAACCTAACATATTTCCACATATACTAGGACAGTTTCTAACGTGTCAAATACATCAAAACTCCAATTACTTTAAAGAATTAATGAATTAAAACCCAGAATTTCTTGAAACCCTAGTTATGGTGTTCTTCCCATATTATCATTCAAAATCCAGATTTTTATTCCGAAAATCATCAGGTCTAATCTGAATATTAATTCTCTACATAGTTTAAATCATTCTACATGCGATTCCTATCCCAACATGCATAAATATCATCTTTCTCCAATCAAAATATTGATTTAAACAAAACTATTCAAAAACCCTACACATGGGTATTATAACTTTATAATTTGCAATAAACAACTTGCCTTATGATCAGTAGGGTCTGATTTCATGGTTCTTGTTGATGATTGATGATCTTCATCCCTCAATCCTTCTTCCCCAACAAGTTGATGGTAGGAATCCCTTTGAATCCTTCCCAAATCTTCTTTTTTTTGCTTTAGAAAGTTGTGCCTCTCTTCTCTCAAATGGTATTGGTGTTGTCATGGGTGTTCTAACCCTAATTCATCTATCATACGGCTGATATAAAACTCTCAATTTCGTAGGTCTCCATACCTTCTTATGTTAAATGACTAAAATGCCCCCGAACGATCTCGATTTAGCCCAAAATTAACCCTGGACTCAACTAGTACCCCCGGGTATACTATTTTGACTAATTTGACCCTTTCGGACTCTTTGGTGACCTCTAAATTATCATTTGAGTCACTTAAAAAAATATTACTCATTCTCACCCCAACGCGGTCTATACGCGTTAACTATTTACCACTCGCACTAAGTAAATAAAATGATGCAATATACACCGGTATCTATCTTTCGATTAATACACCATAATTACAATTTAAAAAAAAAGTCTTTAAATTACTACTCTTACGTAATTTAAATCAAGCCGATATTTTCTCATTTAATTCTCCAATCTAATTAAATGGAATATTTGGAATATTTGGAAATACGGGGTATTACATACTTCCCCCCTTGCAAAGGAATTTCGTCCTCGAAATTAGGATAAGGCTGGTATTAAGGCTAAGGACCTTAAATATAATTGCACCCCCTAATACCCAATAGCAAATCATAACATCCTAATGGTCGTCCCGAGCACATGACCATTTCATTATAATTTCTTATCGCTTGTTACCCATCCCGCATATATGCTAATTAAGTCCCACTACTTAATTTCTCATCGATTTTCCCAATCCAACGTTTATTCTTGAAATTAAGTTTCTCCCTACTTAATTTACCCACTTGATGTATATCTCTATATAACATCTAAGTGTCTACTATCACTCATAAGTAGAATATTATAAGGTATATATTTCACATACAATATATACTTTTAAGGAAAATTGGTCCGGCAAAAATCATCGGCCCCAATAATCCTATCATTTACATTGGTCCGGGAATTCCTCGACCCCAAGATAAATGTAATGCACATGTCGGTTCAGACCTTCCGTCGATCCCAATATTTATCATCGATTTGGTTCGAAAAATTATCGACCCCAAATCGATCCCCCCTGTATTGGTCCGGAATATCATCGACCCCAGTACAGAGATTAAGCACACTTATTATCGCACATAAGTAGGAAAAATCAATAGGTATATATATCTTACACATAACATATACTACCAACACTTATTTTATAATCACCCCCTTCTATAACACTTTTGGGGTTATTGGCTCGGAATTCCACCTCGATCACCAATAGTTATTAATTACTTGTCTCGGGATCACATCTCGAGCACCAATATATGTATATATATCTCATTGCACATGATTAGACAATTTGTGAGCCATATATTTCACATTTCATATACCTTAAAATGTCACACTCCAATAGAATGTCCTCATATCACGCGTTAAGGACTAAAAGTTCAAAATGTCTCCTCGAACCACACCCAAAGTACATGTATTGTTCGTAATCGGAAACCACGAACCTAATCCTCATGTACAGTTCATATAGGCACTCACTCTATCTATTAATATGCTCTTATAGGCATACATTCAACCTATGAATTGATCAGTGGGCTTCTCCAAAATTTCACTATCATAAGGGCGTATCATCATTCTTTCTCACTAACATTGAGTCGTAGGTAGCACTACGTACTCAAAATAAAACTTTATCTCTATTCCTTCCTGACCTTCTCTCACAGGGTGGAATTTTAGGATTTCATCTTGATTCACAATCATGTAGAGCGGCACCGTACACTCTCCCTTTTCAACTACATACTAATCCATCCCGGTCACCCCATTTCGCTACCCCTAACGAAATGTTGGCTTAATTATGATGTTCACAATCCATCAATAATTTATAAGTCTGTCTCCTCATTCCATCATTGGAATTACAGGTTCACTACCATATTCCAGTTGCTCATTTCGAGTCCATCTCGCTCTATTAACTAGAGGTGTGTCTCGAGTCAATCTCACTATGTCTCTCCTCAACATCTCTTCCCACTTACGTCATCTTTCCTCAAGTGGTACTCTATTCCCCTTTCTCTCCGGGTTTATTATACTTTACAATCTGTGCACTCTTCGCAATTGGCGCACCTTTTTGGGTTGGTTACTTTATAAGAATCAACATTTTAGTAACTCGTAAGTCACTCACAACACTCAGTCAAGTAGCACCTTGCGCTACTTCTTCACCACAGTTAGGTCTCCCATATCAAGAGATAACCTTTGAATGGTTTCCCACCGACTTTCATCCCATAGGGTGTGCTAGATCTCTCAGCACATATAATCTTGGATTATCGTCAATCTCCCATGACGTTCAACCCATTTCATCGATACGACTTGTTTCCTATTTTCCCCACCGTCGTACAGAAATATTCCGCATCCCTCTATCTCGGATGTCTAAGGAATCCAATTAAATAGGGCGCCCATACACCCTTTTCTCCGTGCACATTTGTAAAAACATTGCAAATGTCGCACTCGTATCATGCTTTTCTTCAACTCCTGCCCAGTCTACACGACGTGACTACAATCTTGTGGGTATTCTCAATACCCTATAGGCCAAAAATCAAATCCTTGCCCACAAAGTCCCACTTATCCCTTCGTGGTGAGGTAAGCCTTTCAGTGTTTCTCCTCAACACTACCGGCTCCAGTGATGCCCTAGCATCTAACAATGACACTTCTCTTGACGTGCAAAAATTCAGTCGTATTCCCTTTCGCAACCGAACTTAAACAAGGGACTTCTCCCCATGTATTCTTACTGAGCATTGTCGGAACAACACATAGTCAAGATACTCAAATTCGATTCCTTGACAATAAGTGCAACCATACTCCAATATTTCTAACGGAGTTAAGTGGGACCGCACTTATACTATCACTAAGTCTTAAGCACTAACTACAACAGTGAGATCGATCTCTCCGCTCAGCAGTCATACGACAAACATTGACTCACATCATTTAGGTTCCCACACACCGAAATCAATTACTAAGAGATGTTCATAATCTCCGAAGTCTCTCACATTTTGATGAATAATGACAACTCGACCCTTTTTCAGGTGAGGAGCCGTCATATAACCCATTCACTCGAGGCTAAAACTCATATACTTCCTTAACCATCGCTCTGGTGATTTAGATGGTTTCCGGACATAACACGCTTGTCCTCTCTGGAATGTAAAACTTATTGGAGTTATTATTTCTTCAAATAAATTCAAGCTAAATTAGAAGGCGTGGATCTACCAGCCACACTAGACATCTTTACAAAAATCCCCTTACTCCAGGCCACCCTCACCGTTTTGGGGTCACCCTCCTCTCGGACTTGGTAGCCTCGATTCTGCGCACTATCATCCTGGTTCCCTTAGTTGTGCGACCAAGAGGAACGCACTACGGGGCTTAACAGTTCCGACTTAGGATCTAATCATTAAATCCTCTGGTGGGTTTCCACTTATAGCTTGCACCAGCCCCATTACATTCAGTCTTACTCTTTGACTAAATATTTAAACACTCTTAACTTCGCCCCCTAGGAGCATTTACCCCAACCTTGTAAAAAGTACCATAATGCCTTCATATACATAAGTCGTCCAAGAAGAGTTTTACCAAAATTGCGAATCATAACTCGAGAGTCTATTCTCTCAAGGGCTCTTTTCCCTCGTACCCATCTCATCGATACAAATTCCCTTCGACGGATAATTTCTCTCACACGATTGGCCTCTACCAGGCTTTCACGTGGGGGTTCATATATTCCCATTCACTACGCTTTCGAATTATCATTGGAGAACTTTGCGGTTAAACTATACGTAAAGTTCCCCGCCACGTTGCCTGAAAATTTACTCAAATTTTCACTTCTGAGTATTTCTAGTCAGTCCTAAATGCCAAAACCTCTGGACATACTACATCTATTGGTTAACATGCACATTCACCATTTTATCACATTTACGGCACGTTCTCATCAAATTTTCTTCAGACCTACTCCCACTATCACTGCATTGGGCGGTCTATACTAGCATCCCTCTTGCCGTCGCGACACTTGGAAAATTCCTGCTATGCCTCAACAACCCTTACAGCATTTACTTCCATTACACGCTAGGAGTGACCTCGACCATGGTCATCTCTCCTATGATTGCCATCTTCGCACACCCCATGCTTTATGCCGAGCTCCTCCCTCCTGTAGTCCTTCTAACGCCAATGCCGTTCCTACCACCATATTCGACGTACCGTTCCCAATCGGACTCGTATATATAACACTACGTCTACCAAATAGCAGGAGAACGTAAACTACGTACGTAGAGGACTACAATCATTCTAAGATAGGGCTCTATATCAATCAAACGATACGCTAAAAACGTAGTAAGCCGTACAGATCCTATGGACACTAGAACCTGATGCTCTGATACCATCTGTGACACCCCGCCTAATTAAACATCGGGTGATCAGGGCTTCATTAAATTAAAATAGGTTTCTCAAATGGTTCATTCTTAGCATCACTGTCGAAAACTTTTTAATTACTAATCCCCTAAGTAAAATTAGACCGGTGCCAAATTTTATCTTTCTTTAAAACACATAAATCAACCAAACGGAACAAAGTACAAATAATCATGTACTGTAATTCAAATAACAAAGTAAAAGTACAACAGAACAAAAGTATTACCGAAGAAACCATCGGCTAAAGATCCCAAACAATCAATAGAATAACCACTAGTCTGAATCTAACATCTGAGACTAATACCGGACAACAAGTCCATACATAGAAGACTGCGAGATCCAGTGCTAGATCTGAATGAGAGATATCGTCTAGTCAAATCCTGTAAGCATCCACTGTACTACAACTCTGAGTCTGGAATGGAATCATCACACATGGCGTCCCTGTGGCTAGACACCTAAAAAGTTTTAAAAATATTTTATAGCAAGAGTTAGTACTCAAAACATTTTGAAAATATTTAGCAAGCGTTTATCACAATATAAAATGTGGTTATTGATTACACATGTTAGGTTCTCGTACACTCTCTTGAGTTAACTCACCCCTCATCTTTTGTGCACACCTAACATTCTACATTTAGTTTATCTAGCCATACTTCTCAAGCTAACTAAAACCAAAGTAGTGAACTGAACTTATCTGTACCCAAGTTCCAGTACCGCCCATACAGTACAACCGTTTTACTAACATCTCGCGTATTTAAATAATTCCCAAGTAACATTTAATCTATGTTATTTCTCAAGACTTCTCATTTAGTTTCACTTCTAAAATTACTACAGTTCTCACAATTGTTAACTTTCCCACTTATGTAATTAAGTTTCACTACTTGAATTACTAAATAGATTTTCTCTATCTAAAGGTGCATTTCGTAATTAAGTTTCACTACTTAACTTACCATTTCAGTATGTATCTTTAAATACATACTATATATCAATCTACTAATACACGGAAGTAAAATATCGTCAAGTATATATATTTCACACATAATATATACTAAATATCAATCATTACTATTTTGCCCTTTTTATACACGTAAAGGACTCTTGGTTCGGAATGATTCATCGACCCCAAGTAAGAATTGGTTCAGAATGATCCATCGACCCCAATTATTTTTAAAAATATATATATATACACATATTCTGGTTCGGGACTCTCTCATCGCGACCCCAGTTCAAAGTTTGGTTCGGCATTTCTCATCGACCCCAAACACATAATAACTTTATGTTAGTTCGGAATGTCTCATCGACCCTAACATAATTAATTTAGGTATAATCTCCCTACCTAAAAGATCACATAATTCAGTAGGTACACGCCCGACCTATTAATCATATAAGTACGTAATATTTTAATCTCATATATCTACCGTACAATATTCGCTTTACGATTTATCTCATTAATCGTATTTATTTGAGTATTCACACAACTCTAAGGGTCCTATTTACCCCTTACATATAATTTCAGTAGTTATTTCTTACCCTACTGGTCAATTACTTAAATTGAATTTACTTCGCCCCGTAACTCAATTTCCGAAGTCCCCGATACTCTACTAAATCGGATTATTCTCCTCGGTCCGTAATCCAAGCCCTACACCCAATGGCCTTATTGGACCTCAACAATATACCTACTGGTCTTATTCTTACTCCCAAATAAGTATAATGTAAATCCTAGAATACTCATTCATTCCCGAACTCAACGAAGGATTAAACACAAAATTTTCGGAACACAACTTTCGTCGATCGATCGACGGCTGGGTTCGATTGATCGACATAGTCGATCGATCGACAGTCTGAGATCGATCGATCGATCGAACAGGGGCACATGCAGTCTTCTTCTTCGTTAAGATTTTTCTCCCATTAACAAATCTCCAAACTCCATTATAGTCCACCAAACTTTAACCCAATGATCCTAACATATTTCCACATATACTAGGACAGTTTCTAACGTGTCAAATACATCAAAACTCCAATTACTTTAAAGAATTAATGAATTAAAACCCAGAATTTCTTGAAACCCTAGATATGGTGTTCTTCCCATATTATCATTCAAAATCTAGATTTTTATTCCGAAAATCATCAGGTCTAATCTGAATATTAATTCTCTACATAGTTTAAATCATTCTACATGCGATTCCTATCCCAACATGCATAAATATCATCTTTATCCAATCAAAATATTGATTTAAACAAAACTATTCAAAAACCCTACACATGGGTATTATAACTTTATAATTTGCAATAAACAACTTGCCTTATGATCAGTAGGGTCTGATTTCGTGGTTCTTGTTGATGATTGATGATCTTCATCCCTCAATCCTTCTTCCCCAACAAGTTGATGGTAGGAATCCCTTTGAATCCTTCCCAAATCTTCTTTTTTTGCTTTAGAAAGTTGTGCCTCTCTTCCCTCTAATGGTATTGGTGTTGTCATGGGTGTTCTAACCCTAATTCATCTATCATACGGCTGATATAAAACTCTCAATTTCGTAGGTCTCCATACCCTCTTATGTTAAAAGACTAAAATGCCCCCGAACGGTCTCGGTTTAGCCCAAAATTACCCCGGGACTCAACTAGTACCCCCGGGTATACTATTTTGACTAATTTGACCCTTCCGGACTCTTTGGTGACCTCTAAATTATCATTTGAGTCACTTAAAAAAATATTACTCGTTCTCACCCTAACGCGGTCTATACGCGTTAAGTAACTATTTACCACTCGCACTATGTAAATAAAATGATGCAACATATACCGGTATCTATCTTTTGATTAATACATCATAATTACAATTTTAAAAAAAACTCTTTAAATTACTACTCTTTAAATCAAGCCGATATTTTCTCATTTAATTATCCAATCTAATTAAATGGAATATTTGGAATATTCAGAAATACGGGGTATTACATGTGTGTGTATGCATATATTATGTCAATAATCCCTAGATTGTGTGTGTGTGTTTGTATAGATTATGCCAATAAACTTAGATTGTATGTGTGTGTATTTTTTTTGACAAAATATAATTAAATCGATTTTTAATGTGTAAAAAAATTTACATCCACCTTGTCTTGATTTTATTGGGGGTTATATGCATGCCACCCTAAATAGTATGCGGTGGAGATAGGTGGAGACCGAGTTGGGGGTTAGAAGCAACAAATAGTCCCTTAAGAATTCTGTAAGTGTTAATTTTGTTCTTGGCCTTGGTATTTTCAGTTTGGTTTTAGATTTGTCCTTGTGAAAAAAAAAGAAATAGATATATAGCTGGTTTAATTAGATTGGGGTTGGTTATATTATGATATACCTGTTGCGCCATTTTATATTATTGTTGAAATTGAATAAGTATTGGATTTTGAAATGTAATCAAAATCAATTGTAATCTTCTCCATATGTGTGCATCTAATTTTTTCTCAGTAGTAATCCTTATATACGTGAAAGAAAATATCAATGAGGATTAACGAATTTCAGTTCAAACAAGTTTACCACGAGTCAAGTTGGGACAGTGAGTGACGAAAGAACTAGCCCTGGTTTTCTTCCTTTGGTTTTGAATTTGTTTTTTTGGTTCTACCATTTTTTTAATTGAACATAACTGCTTGCAAAAAATTCATTATTTTTTCACTGTCATAGGATACATTGATGTTGGGGTCGAACTACTATCAAACATAATCTGAAATTGCATCGCTGCTGGCATAGAGAAGGTTATGAATGGCGTTGGGTGTAACAAAATATCCAGGTAATGGATAGACCTATGATGAACTTTATTTTAAGGTTAAATATGCATTGATTCAATTTTTTAATTATTTTGGGTTTGGATCCTATTTATTTCTAAACCCCGTAATTTTAATTCTTTTGTGACCCCTTTAGCTTGGGTATTGTTGGCGCATTTGTTTCTTGTCACTTCCTGTGGGAGGGGGTGGGGGGGGGAGAACATAACTTTTGAACAAAGAATAGTTAGGGTGAACACTAGAAAAAAAAAGGCATGATCCAACGGATTGCCACTTTCTAGGTTTAAGGCGTGTCAATTTCTCTGCAATGGTTCACATTAAACTAATTGGTAACCATTTTTTTATTAGCTTAAAGATATTCTTGATTAGTTCGAGATGAACAGGATAGATGTGAAAATGGGAATAAAAATTATTCATTGTTCTAAAGTTATTCTTGGGTTTAAAATTTGGGACCGGTCATCTTATTCACTTGTCGAGCGGGACCAATGTGACTCGTAGGAACCGATCGCATAGTCACGGGCTCTCGGTTTGAGTATACGACGCAAATTTCTAAAAAATTAGACTTGAGCATAAAAACATGTCATCGAAGGGTGAAAAAGTAAAATAACCACAAAACGGTCTGGTAAGAGTCACGAACACCTCGCACGGGACCAATGCGACTCGTAGGAACCGACCGTGTAGTCACGGGGCTCCCGATTAGAGTGTATGACGTAAATTTGCAAAAAATTTAGACTTGATCATAAAAACTTGCAATCGAAAGGGTGAAAATGTAAAACAACCGTGAAAAGGTCCCGTAAGAGTCACGAAACCTCACACGGGACCAATGCGACTAATAGGAACCGACCGCATAGTAACGGGGCTCCCGATTTGAGAATACTTTCTAAATTTGCACAAATTTCAACCTGAGCCTAAAAAGATGCCATCGAAGGTTGAAAATGTAAAACAAGCACAGAACGGTCCCGTAAGAGTCACGAACACCTCGCACGGGACCAATGCGACTCATAGGAACCGACCACATAGTCACGGGGCTCCAGGTTTGAGTATACGACGTAAATTTGTAAAAAAATAAACTTAAGCATAAAAACATGCAATCGAAGGGTGAAAATGTAAAACAACCTTAAAACGGTCCCATAAGAGTCTCGAACCCCTCGCACGGGACTAATGTGACTCGTAGGAACCGATCGCGTAGTCACGGGGCTCCCAGTTTGAGTGTACGATGTAAATTCGTAAAAAAACAAACTTAAGCATAAAAACATGCCATCAAAGGGTGAAAATGTAAAACATCCTTAAAACGGTCCCGTAAGAGTCACGAACCCCTCGCACGGGATCAATGTGACTCGTAGGAACTGACCGCGTAGTTACGGGGCTCTCGGTTTGAGTGTATGACGTAAATTTGTAAGAAGTTAGACGTAAGAAGAAAAAAAATTCCATGAAGGGTGAAATTGTAAAATAGCCATAAAACGGTCCGGTAAGAGTCACGAACACCTCGCACGGGATTAATGTAACTCATAGAAACCGATCGCGTAGTCACGGGGCTCCTGGTTAGAGTGTACGACGTAAATTTACAAAAAAATAGACTTGAGCATAAACACATGCCATCGAAGGGTGAAAATGTACAACAAGCACAAAACGGTCCCGTAAGAGTCACGAACACCTTGCACGGGACCAATGTGACTCATAGGAACCGACCGCGTAGTAACGGGGCTTTCGGGTTGAACGTACAATGTAAATTTGCAAAACCATGCCATCAAAGGGTGAAAACCTTAAATAGGCACTAAACGGTCCGGAAAGAGTTACGAACACCTCGCACGGTACCAATGTGACTTGTAGGAATCGACGACATAGTCACGGGGCTCCCGGTTTGAGTGTACGATGGAAATTTGTAAAAAGTTTGACTTGCATGCCATCGAAGGGTGAAAATATAAAACAACCTTAAACCGTTCCCGTAAGAGTCACGAACACCTCGCACGGGACCAATGTAACTCGTAGGAACCGACCGCGTAGTCACGACGCTCCCAGTTGGAGTGTACGACATAAATTTTCAAAAACTTAGACTTAAGCATAAAAGCATGCCATCGAAGGGTGAAAACGTAAAAAAGCCACAAAATGGTCTCGTAAGAGTCACGAACACCTCGCACGGTACCAATATTATTAGTAGGAACCGAACGGGTAGTCACAGGGATCCCGATTTGAGTGTACGACATAAATTTGCAAAAATTTAGACTTGAGAATAAAAAAGATGCCATCGAGGGGTGAAAACATAAAACAACCACAAAACGGTCTGGTAAGAGTCACAAACACCTTGCACGGGACCAATCTGACTCATAGGAACCGACCGTGTAGTCATGGGGCTCCCGGTTAGAGTGTACGGCATAAATTTGCAAAAAAATTTAGACTGGAGCATAAAAACTTGCAATCGAAGGGTGAAAACGTAAAATAGGCATGAAAAGGTCCTGTAAGAGTCACGAAACCTCGTACGGGACCAATGCGACTCATAGGAACCGATCGCGTAGCCACGGGGATCCCGGTTTGAGAATACTTTGTAAATTTGCACAAAGTTCAACCTGAGCATAAAAAGATACCATCGAAGGTTGAAAACGTAAAACAAGCACAAAACGGTCCCGTAAGAGTCACGAACACCTCGCACGGGACCAATACGACTCATAGGAATCAACCACGTAGTCACGGTGCTCCCGGTTTGAGTGTACGACGTCAATTTGCAAAAAAATAAACTTAAGCATGAAAACATACCATCGAAGGGTGAAAACATAAAACAGTCTTAAAACGGTCTCATAAGAGTCACGAACCCCTTGCACGGGACTAATGTGACTCGTAGGAACCGACCGCGTAGCCACGGGGCTCCCGATTTGAGTGTATAACGTAAATTTGGAAAAAGTTAGACTTAAGCATAAAAACATGCCATTGAAGGGTGAAAACATAAAATAGCCATAAAACGGTCCGGCAAGAGTCACGAACACCTCGCACGGGATTAATGTAACTCATAGAAACCGACCGCGTAGTCACGGGGCTCCTGGTTAGAGTGTACGATGTAAATTTGCAAAAAAAATAGACTTTAGCATAAAAACATGCCATCGAAGGGTGAAAACGTACAACAAGCACAAAATGGTCACGTAAGAGTCACGAACACCTTGCGCGGGACCAATGTGACTCGTAGGAACCAACCGCATAGTAACGGGGCTTTTGGGTTGAATGTATGACGCAAATTTGTAAAAAATTAGACTTGAGCATAAAAACATGCCATCAAATAGTGAAAACCTAAAATAGGCACTAAACGGTCCGATAAGAGTCACGAACACCTCATACGGGACAATGTGACTTGTAGGAACCGACAACATAGTCACGGGGCGCCCGGTTTGAGTGTATGACGTATATTTGTAAAAAGTTAGACTTGCATGCCATCGAAGAGTAAAAATGTAAAACAACCTTAAAACGATCCCGTAAAAGTCACGAACACCTCGCACGGGACAAATGTAACTCGTAGGAACCGACCACGTAGTCACGGCGCTCCCGGTTGGAGTGTACGACATAAATTTGCATAAAAATATACTTAAGCATAAAAGCATGCCATCGAAGGGTGCAAACGTAAAAAAGCCACAAAACGGTCCCGTAAGAGTCACGAACACCTCGTACGGGACCAATGTTAATAGTATGTACCAAACGGGTAGTCACAGGGATCCCAATTTGAGTGTATGGCGTAAATTTGTAAAAAGTTAGACTTGAGAATAAAAAAGATGCCATCGAAGGGTGAAAACGTAAAACAACCACAAAACGGTCTGGTAAGAGTCACGAGAACCTTGCACGGGACCAATCTGACTCGTAAGAATCCACCGTGTAGTCACGGGGCTCCCGGGTAGAGTGTACAACGTATATATATATATATACATATATATATATATATGCAATGTATTGCTATATGCATATATAATATATGCAGTGTACTGTAGAGTCGCATACCAGTATATATACTGCATATATATACTATATATACAGTATATAATAGTATATATATGCTTATATATAAAGTATATATACTGCATATATATACTAGTATATTGTAATACCCCGTATTTTTGTGATATTTATTTTATGGGAGTTAATTAGAAATTAATCTGGGTTAAAATACTAGCGAGATGCGAGTTGGTATTTAATTATATATGCATATATGATTATATATGAATTTTGAATTATGAAATTTGTCGTGAGATTGAAATACGGCAATTTGGAAATTTTGTTGAGACGCGTGTAACAGTCGCCTCATAGTATATAATTATGATAATTAAAAAGTGAATTTTATTTCTATAAACTGTATGGTCGTTTTGAGTGCACCAACGCATCCGGAAGGGTCGAAATAGTCAAAAAACACTAGTCGGGGGTTTGGTTTGGGTCCCGGGGTATTTTTAGGCCATACCGGCAACGTTTAAGGGCAGTTTGGTAATTTTAGAATTATGGGATTTTTGATTAACGAATTTTAGGTATTGTAAATGGAAAATTAAAACACCCACTAACCCATTACCAGCCATTATCTGATTAGATGGCTACGGGGGTTATTAGAAGAAAACCCAAAAGTTCCTAAGACAAAACCCTAGCCTCCATAGCCACCATTAGAGAAGAGCTTGTAGAGGGAGAGATAGAAGGATTCTGCAGAGAGAGAGGGAATACTTCATCAAATTTGCCATCAAATCAGAAATTCCTATAAGGCAAGTGATTTAATTTCATTTTTATAGAGAATGTTTCTTCCATGTGTAGGAATTGATAAAAATCTGATATGTTCTTTGGAGTTAATGAAAAACCCATTAAATTGGAAATAGAAATTACATTCTTGATGAGGAAATTGCATGTAGATTTGTAGTTGATGATTATTAGGATGATATTACAATTAGTATGAAACCAAAAACGAATTTAATTAGACTTCTAGATGATTTATAAATTCTAGGGTTCATGTGTTTGAAATTGGGGAAAATATGTAGAGATTTGATATTTGAATGATGTTAGGATGAATTAACACCCCCAAACATGTTAATATGTGACCTAAGGATGTTTAGGGACGATTAGGAACCTTAAACAATTATTAGATTGATGTTTGGATGAGATTTGAGGTGTATAGAGATCGGAAAAAAGAAAGTAAGGAATCTGGGCTCGAATCTGGTCGCTCGTTAGAAGACCTGCCCAGTTCGTTCGAACGTCCTCATTCAAACGAGCTTCTAACGATTTGACCATTGACTTCTAACGAGGGTGAAGTTCATTCAATGAGATCGTTCGAACGAGATCTCGTTAGAAAGCCCACTTCGTTCGAACGAGATCTCATTAGAAGACTCGGTTCGTTCGAACGAAGTCTCGTTCGAACAGCCTCGTTCGAACGAGACTTCGAACGAGTTGACAGTTTTGGCTTTTTAGCCTGTTTTGATCCCGAGTGTCCCGTAACCTTGTTTCTCTGTAGAGTTAACACTTCCTTGATGATAGAGTGATATATTTTGGATGATTTGGATATAATGAGGAGTAAAACCTAGGAGTGTAGTTTGAAACTAAAGGAAATTGTGGATTAGGACGTGAGTGCCTATTACGATGCGAGAACTATTGACGACCAAATTAATTATATTAACCGAAAACATATAAATGGTGTAGTATTATATGTCAGTACGAGAAGAGATATGTACCAATATATTATGGTGATTACTAAGATATGTGCATACTTAGTATATGTATTGATTTTATGTGTATGACATACCTACCATACTTGCTATCACGGGAGGTTTGCGTTCGGTTAGGGCCCTCTAATCCTTGTGTTGCCCGGATTTAGACTGGTTACCTCGATGAACATAGGTCAGAGAAGGACTTATTGGGATTTTAATAAGTCTGTTGATCGTGGGAGCGCAGGTATGTGCGTGACCCATGTGATGTGACTGTGTTCGCCTCCATTATTTGTGATGTTGTTATCTGTGAACTATTCCTGAGAGATTCGGAATATGTGATCCTTATGTACGTGATGTACCGGGATGGATAGCAGAGTATGTGTGCACCGCAGCTAGTCTCGGGGTGCTTGTATTGTATATTTATGATGTGAATAATATACACTTAATTAATGGAAACTTTCATGTTTATATTGTGAATAAAATTATGGAATTGTTTTGAGAAAACATAACGGGTTAACCGATAGTGAAATGTATTACATATTGAAAATCTGAGTTTAAGTAAATCCCTCTATTTATTTGATAACGTTAGAATGTAATATGGGAATCGAGTAGTAAGAGGTAGAACTTATTATTTTTTGGTTAGATATATGTGTCATTTAGATGGGTAATGTATGTTAGGAGTGCACATGTAGTCGAGAGGTGAGAATTTCATGTGAGTGCACGTCCTAACATGTATTTTGCATTTAATGTTTTAATGTTATTAAAACACTTGTTGTTTTCAAAATGTTTTCCACTTTCGGGCTCTGACCCATTTGCTTTCAAATCTATTTCTGTAAAAACCATTTTAGGTGCCCAGCCACAAGGACACCATGCATAGGATTATCATTCAGGTGACGAGTTGTAGCTATTTGTGGAAGTTACAGGACTTTGCATGTAGACGCTTCATCTATCTTGACTCGATATTCATCAGTTATCAGTTGTAGGGCATGTCGCCCATTTCTTTTAGAGACATTTCATTTATTTCGGTTATTCAAACTTTTGGCATGTAATTATTCAGGATTTAGACTTGTCTTATATTTTTAGTTGTGGGACTGTTGTGAGGAGTTTTTCCTCCGGACTTACTATTATTAATTGTTGGTTACTTCATTACTTCGTTGTGGTGAATGGATTATGTTGTCTCTCCCATTATTCTTTTATTGCATGTTATCCAGACTTAACTTGAAAGTTGGCAACTTACTTTTTAAATACTAGGTGGTTAGTAATTATTAAAATGTTTTCGACAGTGATGCTATTAACTGAACCAACTTGGCATTTTGTATTAATTTAATAAAGGAGTAGCAACCCGATATTTAATTAGTCGGGGTGTCACAGGTGGTATCAGAGCGTCAGGTTCTAGTGTCTTTTAGGATCTGTACGGCTTATTATGTTTCCGCTGAGCTTCCTTTGATGTAGATCCCTATATTTTAGGACTTTTGTATTCTTTTGTATATGCTACATTCTTCAGCTATTTTAAGTTTATAACCGCGAACTTATAAACTTCATTCTTATTTAAGATGCCTCCACGACGTGCACGAAGGGTTCCCAGGGATGCAACGCCAGAACCACAGCCCGCACCAGTTCAGGGCTCGATGAATGCCGCCGAGGTTTCAGCCATTGTGGCTCAGGCGGTAAATGCCGCACTAGCTGTAGTTCAGCAGGCACCACCTCAGGCGCCGATAGCCGCGCCAGTTCAGGCTCGTGCATTCCCGTCTTCTTGGGAACGTGTACATGATGATTTTCCGAAAGCACACCCTCCGGAGTCCGCAGGTAGCTCCGATGTGGTAGTTTCGAGTCAGTGGAGGAAGGACATCCAGCGAAACCTGAGGATGTATGAGTGCACAGATGTCCAGAAGTAGATACTAGCGACCTTTAAGCTAGTAGGGTCTGCAATGTAGTGGTGGGATTCTATTACCACCGTAGAGGAGAGGGATACTCTCACTATTCAGGAGTTCTGGGTGCGGTTCGACCGCAAGTACTTTCCGTCAGCAGTTCACACAGAAATGAGGAGGAAGTTGATGAACCTTCGACAGGAGGGTAAGACTGTGGCCGAGTACGAGGCCGAATTTACTGATCTTCTGAACATTGTTTTGGATGAGTTACCGATGGAGGAAAAGAAGATACAGAAATTTACAGACGGGTTGACATGGAGGATTCGTCAGCACTTGTTAGGGAACCTCTCGTTAGCCACTTATTCTGATGTGGTTAACGCTGCATTGCTCCATTGCCAGGATCATCGCTTTCACATGGCTGAGGGCAAACGATCGGGAGAGTCTAGCCATCAGGACAGGACTGGAGGAAATGGTGCCAGTGGGGCACAATCTATTCAGGGGCAGAGGCAGGGTGATCATGGTACCCAGCAGGGGGATCACAAGAGGTTCAGGTCCGGAAATTTTAGGCACGGACAGGGAGGTTTCCGGCAGGGCCATCAGGGTCCGAACGACCATCAGAACCAGCAGGGTCAGAATGGTCAGCATCAGTTTCAGCAGGGCCAGCAGGGTCAGTGGAGATATGGTAACGGCCACCAGGGCCGGGGGTAGCAGGGACCGAGAGGGGGGAACTTCCCGGGGAAGTTTTTTGTTTGTGGCAAGACTGGCCATAAACGCTAGGACAGTCCTGATAGGGGCAGGGCCTCGCAGCAGCAGCAGGGTGCTCGACATGAGCCACAGAGGCCACTTTTTCCACCAGCCCTCCCAGCTCCAGCCCAGGTGCCAGCTCTTCCAGCCATTCCAGCAGTTCCTGTGCAGCAGGGACAGTTACAGTATGGACGTGTCTATAACGTCCACCAGGCAGCAGCTCCGTAGGCACCACCCGCGATTGAGGGTACGTTTCCTATCCATGATACTATGCGTCGGGTTTTGTTTGATACGGGGGCAACACATTTCTTTATAACTACACATTTTGCGAAAGCCTTAGGGTTGTTAGCCGCAGCAGAGAGCACAGTGACGTGTGTAGACTCACCATTGGGGAGTGGGTCACTTATTTTCTTTATATGTCGAGGAGTGGGGGTAGAGATTGGTAGTCTGGTATTACCTGCAGATATGTTGGTATTAGATATGCATGTTCACGACGTGATTATCGGTATGGATTGGCTCGCTGATTATAGAGCCATGATTGATTGCTTTAGTGGGAGCATTGTTTTTGCCATTCCGGGGCATGAGATGTTTGTAGTGGCGATGCCTCGCCCAGAGGGAGGCTCGACCGCTCATTTGTATTACCTAGAGGAGGATACCTCTAAGGAGGTTATGATTACTTTAGATTCGATCCCAGTTGTTAGGGAGTATTCTGATGTGTTTCAGGAGATACGAGGCCTACCCCCCAGTCGAGAGATAGACTTTGTTATAGACTTATTACCAGGTACGAGACCTATAGCACGCGCACCGTACCGTATGGCTCCAGCTGAGATGAGGGAGTTACGGGATCAGATTGAGCAGTTGTTGGGTCAGGGGTTTATACGGAGGAGTACTTCGTCGTGGGGTGCCCATGTGTTGTTCGTGAAGAAGAGAGATGGTTCACTGAGATTGTGTGTGGACTACCGAGAGTTGAATAAGGTCACGATACGGAATAAGTATCCGTTGCCTCGAATCGATGACTTATTCGACCAGTTGAGAGGAGCTTCTTTCTTCTCAAAGATTGATTTGAGATCGGGATACCATCAGTTGCGTATCAGGTAGGAGGATGTCTCGAAGACTGCGTTCTTGTCGAGATATGGTTCTTACGAGTTTCGGGTTATGCCTTTTGGTTTGACCAACGCTCCAGCAGTGTTTATGGACTTGATGAATAGAGTGTTCAGGGATTTCCAAGATCAGTTTATCATTGTCCTCATCGATGATATTCTGGTTTACTCCCAGACAGAGGAGGAGCACGCCGAGTATTTGAGGCAAGTTTTGCAGACGCTACGTCAGAACGAGCTGTATGCAAAGTATGAGAAATGTGGGTTTTGGATGAAGGAGGTCCAGTTTTTGGGACACATTATTTCCGACCGGGGGATATCTGTTGATCCGGGGAAGGTATCCGCGGTGAGGGATTGGGGATAGCCCACGACACCAACGGAGATTCGTAGTTTCTTGGGTCTAGCAGGATACTACAGGAGGTTTATTCGGGGTTTCTCGATGATAGAAGGTCCTTTGACACATCTGACTCGTAAGGGTGTGCCATTCATTTTGAGTGATGCCTGTCAGTTGGCATTCGATGAATTGAAGGATAAGTTGACCTCAGCACCTGTGTTAGCATTGCCGAGACCGGGAGTTGAGTATTTAGTTTACACCGATGCGTCCTTGCAAGGACTTGGAGGTGTATTACAGCAGGAGAGTCAGGCCATAGCTTATGCTTCCCGTAAGCTAAAGCCTCACGAGAAGAATTACCCCAATCATGACTTGGAGTTGGCGGCAGTTGTATTTGCCCTTCATATTTGGAGACATTACCTTTTGGGGGAAAACTTTCGATTGTTCACAGACCACAAGTCCCTACAGTACCTATTCACGCATAAGGAGTTGAATATGCGGCAACGGATGTGGCTTGAGTTCGTGAAGGATTATCAGTTCGATATCCAATACCACCCGGGGAAGGCTAACGTGGTAGTAGACGCGTTGAGCCGTAGGCCAGCAGATGAAGTGGCAAGGGTGTGGAAGGCAAAGTTGAAAGAATTGGGACACCAGGATGCAGTGGCCCGATCATTCATGTCGGTAATGACTGTTACGCCGCAGATTGTCATGAGAGTGGTAAAGGCACAAGCAGATGACTCATTCTGTCAGGAGCAGATAGTTCGATTACTAGTAGAGGGAGCCGAGTCCTATACCGCTATCTCAGATGGGGGATTATGATTCAATGGGAGATTAGTAGTTCCGGAAGGGGAGGAATTACGACATGAGGTGATGGACGAGTCGCTCTGCTCACGGTTCGTGGTACATCTCGGTGGGGACAAAATGTACCAAGACATGAGACGACAGTATTGGTGGAGCGGGATGAAGAGAGATATTGCCGAGTTTGTTTCCAAATGCCCCACTTGTCAGCTAGTAAAAGTGGATCATCAGTGACCGGCAGGACTGCTACAGCCATTGGAGGTCCCGATGTGGATGTGGGAGAGCATATCCATGGACTTTGTCACGGGATTGCCTACGTCACAGAGAGGTCACGACTCCATTTGGGTGATTGTGGACAGGTTGACCAAAGTCGATCATTTTCTACCCGTAAGGACAGACTACACTGCGGGACAGTATGCCCAGCTCTTTATTTCAGAGATAGTGAGGCTTCACGGTGTGTCCCTAAATATCGTGTCTGACCGAGACAAGATATTTGTTTCACGATTTTAGGAGAGTTTTCAGGAGGCCATGGGCACGGAATTACGGTTGAGTACGGCGTATCACCCGCAGACCGATGGGCAAACCGAGCGTACAAACCAGATGTTGGAGGACATGCTACGTATGAGTATCATTGATTTTGGGGGTGGATGAGAGAAGTATCTTCCACTGGTGGAGTTTGCTTACAACAACTCCTACCAGTTCACCATTGGCATGGCTCCATTTGAGGCGTTGTACGATAGACCTTGTCGTTCCCCAGCATGTTGGTTGGAGGTGGGGGACAACAAACTACTTGGGCCGGAAGTGATTCAGGATACTTCGGCGAGGATAGAATTGATTCGGAGTCGCATTTGGGTAGCTCAGGATCGATAGAAGAGCTATGCTGATGCGAAGAGGTTCTTCGGAGAGTTTCAAGTGGGGGACCAGGTTTTGCTCAGAGTATCTCCTATGAAGGGGATTATGCGTTTCGGGAAGAAAGGGAAGTTGGCACCGAGATATGTGGGACCATTTCCTATTATTGAGCGGATTGGACCGGTTGCGTATAGACTTGGGTTACCGGAGCATTTGCATCGGATTCATGATATGTTTCACATTTCCTCGCTAAGGAAATTTCTTAGAGACGATTTGGCCCATTCTCACATTGCTTTGGAGGACATAGATCTCCAGCCTGATAGTTCCTACGAGGAGGGGCCGATTGCTATTCTGGATCGAAGCGAGCGAAAACTACGATCAAAGATAGTTCCGTTAGTAAGGGTTCAGTGGCGACATCATAATGTCGAGGAGTCCCCATGGGAGCACGAGGATGAGATGCGCGAACGCTATCCAGAGTTGTTCTTGCCAGGTACTTTCTAGTTCCGAATTTCGGGACGAAATTCAATTATTAGGGGGGAAGTATGTAATACCCCGTATTTTTGTGATATTTATTTTATGGGATTAATTAAATTAAATGCGTATTAATTAGAAATTAATCCGGGTTAAAATACTAGCGAGATGCGAGTTGGTATTTGATTATATGTGCATATATGATTATATATGAATTTTGAATTATGAAATTTGTCGTGAGATTGAAATACGGCAATTTGGAAATTTTGTTGAGACGCGTGTGACCGTCGCGTCATAGTACATAATTATGATAATTAAAAAGTGAATTTTATTTCTATAAACCGTATGGTCGTTTTGAGTGCACCAACGCTTCCGGAAGTGTCGAAATAGTCACAAAACACTAGCCGGGGGTTTGGTTTGGGTCCCGGGGTATTTTTAGGCCATACCGACAACGTTTAAGGGCAGTTTGGTAATTTTAGAATTATGGGATTTTTGATTAACGAATTTTAGGAATTTTAAATGGAAAATTAAAACAACCACTAACCCATTACCAGCCATTATCTGATTAGAGGGCTACGGGGGTTATTAGAAGAAAACCCAAAAGTTCCTAAGACAAAACCCTAGCCTCCATAGCCACCATTAGAGAAGAGCTTGTAGAGGGAGAGATAGAAGGATTCTGCAGAGAGAGAGGGAATACTTCATCAAATTCGTCATCAAATCAGAGATTCCTATAAGGCAAGTGATTTAATTTCATTTTTATAGAGAATGTTTCTTCCATGTGTAGGAATTGATAAAAATCTGATTTGTTCTTGGGAGTTAATGAAAAACCCATTAAATTGGAAATAGAAATTATATTCTTGATGAGGAAATTGCATGTAGATTTGTAGTTGATGATTATTCGGATGATATTACAATTAGTATGAAACCAAAAATGGATTTAATTAGACTTCTAGATGATTTATAAATTCTAGGGTTCATGTGTTTGAAATTGGGGAAAATATGTAGAGATTTGATATTTGAATGATGTTAGGATGAATTAACACCCCCAAACATGTTAATATGTGACCTAAGGATGTTTAGGGACGATTAGGAACCTTAAAAAATTGTTAGATTGATGTTTGGATGAGATTTGAGGTGTAGAGAGATGGGGAAAACAAAAGTAAGCAATCTTGGCTCGAATCTGGTCGCTCGTTAGAAGACCTGCCCAGGTCGTTCGAACGACCTCGTTCGAACGAGCTTCTAACGAGTTGACCATTGACTTCTAACGAGGGTGAAGTTCGTTCGATGAGATCGTTCGAACGAGATCTCGTTAGAAAGCCCACTTCGTTCGAACGAGATCTCGTTAGAAGACTCAGTTCGTTCGAACGAAGGCTCTTTCGAATAGCCTCGTTTGAACGAGACTTTGAACGAGTTGACAGTTTAGGCTTTTTATCCTGTTTTGATCCCGAGTGTCCCGTAACCTTGTTTCTATGTAGAGTTAACACTTCCTTGATGATAGAGTGATATATTTGGTATGATTGGGATATAATGAGGAGTAAAACCTAGGAGTGTAGTTTGAAACTAAAGGAAATTGTGGATTAGGACGTGAGTGCCTATTACGATGCGAGAACTACTGATGACCAAATTAATTATATTAACCGGAAACATATAAATGGTGTAGTATTATATGTCAGTACGAGAAGAGATATGTACCAATATATTATGGTGATTACTAAGATGTGTGCATACTTAGTATATGTATCGATTTTATGTGTATGACATACCTAACTACTTGCTATCACGGGAGGTTTGCGTTCGCTTAGGGCCCTCTAATCCTTGTGTTTCCCGGATTTAGACTGGTTACCTCGATGAACATAGGTCAGAGAAGGACTTATTGGGATGTTAATAAGTCTGCTGATCGTGGGAGCGCCGGTATGTGCGTGACCCATGTGATGTGACTGTGTTCGCCTCCATTATTTGTGATGTTGTTATATGTGAACTATTCTTGAGAGATTCGGAATATGTGATCCTTATGTACGTGATGTACCGGGATGGATAGCAGAGTATGTGTGCACCGCAGCTAGTCTCGCGGTGCTTGTATTGTATATTTATGATGTGAATAATATACACTTAATTAATGGGAACTTTCATGTTTATATTATGAATAAAATTATGGAATTGTTTTGAGAAAACATAACGGGTTAACCGATAGTGAAATGTATTACATATTGAAAATCCGAGTTTAAGTAAAGCCCTCTATTTATTTGATAATGTTAGAATGTAATATGGGAATCGAGTAGTAAGAGGTAGAACTTATTATGTTTTGGTTAGATATATGTGTCATTTTGATGGGTAATGTACGTTAGGAGTGCACATGTAGTCGAGAGGTGAGAATTTCATGTGAGTGCACGTCCTAACATGTATTTTGCATTTAATGTTTTAATGTTATTAAAACACTTGCTGTTTTCAAAATGTTTTCAACTTTCGGGCTCTGACCCATTTGCTTTCAAATCTATTTTTGTAAAAACCATTTTAGGTGCCCAGCCACAAGGACACCATGCATAGGATTATCATTCAGGGGACGAGCTGTAGCTGTTTGTGGAAGTTACAGGAATTTGCTTGTAGACGCTTCATCTATCTTGACTCGATATTCATCAGTTATCAGTTGTAGGGCATGTCGCCCATTTCTTTTAGAGACATTTCATTTATTTCGATTATTCAGACTTTTGGCATGTAATTATTCAGGATTTAGACTTGTCTTATATTTTTAGTTGTGGGACTGTTGTGAGGAGTTTTTCTTTCGGACTTACTATAATTAATTGTTGGTTACTTCATTACTTCGTTGTGGTGAATGGATTATGTTGACTCTCCCATTATTCTTTTATTGCATGTTATCCAGACTTAACTTAAAATTTGGCAACTTATTTTTTAAATACTAGGTGGTTAATAATTATTAAAATGTTTTCGACATTGATGCTATTAACTGAACCAACTTGGCATTTTTTATTAATTTAATAAAGGAGTAGCTACCCGGTATTTAATTAGTCGGGGTGTCACATATATATACTGCTCTGTATATATATGCATACATATACAGTATATATACTGGAAAGACTGCCTTTGTGGGATCTCATATTGGACAGCTTAATGATTTGTGCTATTATTCCTCTTTTGGTTGTGGGGGATTTCAATATTGTGTCTTTTTCAAAAGAAAAGGCAGGTGGATTTCCTATTTACTTAGATTCATCCTCAGATTTTAATAATTGCATCTAAGCCAACAATCTTATGGATTTTGGATTTCAGGCTATAAATTCTCTTGGTAAAGAATTTCAAATGGTTCTTTGGTTCTTCAGAGACTAGACAGAGGTCTAATTAATGAGTCTTGGTCTTCTTCTTTCCCTCAATTCTAATTGTAAACACCTTCAAAAATCCTTCTCTGACCATAGTCCTCTTCTTATCTGAGTCCAATAGACTTTATCAAGAAACCTTTTAAATTCCAAAACTTTTGGACCTCGGCTGATTCTTTCTACCAATTGGTTTGTAACATTTGGAATTCATTCTCTACAGGATGACCTTTAGATGTCTTTGCTTTCAAACATAGAAAACTTAAAGGGATTATGAGGAATTAGAGCAAAGAAAATTTCATAAACATTTTTTAAAACTGTATTATCCTAGAGGATAAGGTTCTCAAAGCTGAGATCCATTATAAAGAGAATAAAACTCAGGACCTTTTGGTGGAGCAGAACAAAGTTAAGGCTAAATTAAATGATGACTTATCATTTGGGGAGTAATTCTGGTTTCAAAAGTTCAAAAGGCAGTGGATAAAAAATGGAGATAGGAATTGATTGATTCATAAAATAAAAAATGAGGACAGCAACTTAGAGGAGTCAACTGAAGGAATGTCTAACACTGTTATTTATTATTTTTAAAATTTATTCACTGCACGTTCTACTGAGTCATCTGAAGTGTTAACTTATATCCCTGCCTTGTTGACTAACCAAATGAATGAAGATATGGAAAGGATTCCTGATGACATAGAAATTTTGCAAGCTCTTAAAAGTATTAATCCAAACAGTGTTGCATGTCTAGATGGTTTCAACAACTCGTTCTTTATTCAATGTTAGGGAATTATCAAGGAATATTTAGTGTCAACTATTCAATCCTTATTTCTTAGAGCTGAAATTCCAAAATCCTGGGGAGAGACCCAAAATATGCCTTATTACTAAAATTTCAAACCCCTCCTCTTGCACTGACTTTAGACCAATTAGTCCATGCAATGTCTCCTATAAAATTTTCTAAAAATTCCTCAACTCTATACTTTCTTCTTTTCTTCTAAGCCTCATTTCCCCATTCGATTTAGGTTTTGTCAAAAATAGAAACATTTAGACAACATCTTACTTAGTCAGGGAATGATGAAATAGCTTGATAGAAAAGCCTTTGGTGGAAATGTAGTTTTGAAGATTAATATTCACAAAGCCTATGAAAAACTCTCTTCGATGTTCTTAATCTAGTCTCTTTGATAGTTTGGCTTTTCAGAAACAACGATTGATCTTGTGTGGAGATGTATTTCCTCTTCTTGGCTTTCTATAGCTATTTATGGTGAAGTTAAAGGGTTTTTTAAACCCTATAGAGGTGTGAGGCAGGCGGACCCTTTATCCCAAGCCTTTTCATTTTAGCCTCAGAATCTTTAAATAGAGGTCTTCCTAATCTCAAGCTAAATGGCAAAATTAAATCCTTCTCTTCTCCTAGAGGATGTGATTTAATTAGCCATCTTAGTTTTGCAGATGACCTTATCATTTTCACTTAGGGTTCTAAAAGTTGTCTAAATGTTCTAATGGATTTTCTAAAGTTATATGAAAAATAATTAGGTCTTTCAATTAATTGCAAAAAGAGTGGCTTCATTATGGGGAACAAACCAAACAGGAGCCATATTAAAAGTGTTGCAGATCTCACAAACATTAAACAAGAAAAACACAGTATTAAAAACATGGTGTTAGAGGGTGAAAACCCAAAACAACCCTCGAACGAACCCGTGAGAGGGACCAACACCTTCCACGGGACCTATGTAACTCGTAGGAACTGACCGCTCAGTCGCGAGACTCCCGGTTTGATAATACGATGATAATTTGCATATTTCTAGACTTAAGCAAAACATAGCGTTAGAGGGTGAAAACTCGAAACAACCCTCGAACGGCTCCGTGGGTGGAACCAACACCTCCCACGGGTCCAATGTAACTCGTAGGAACTGACCGCGCAGCCGTGGGACTCCCGGTTTGAGAATACGACGATAATTTGCATATTTCTAGACTTAGGCTTAAAAACATGGCGTCAGAGGGTGAAAACTCGAAACAACCCCCGAACGTCCCCGTGGGTGGCACTAACACCTCCCACGGGACCAATGTAACACGTAGGAACTGACCCCGCTGTCAAGGGACTCCCGGTTTGAGAATACGATGATAATTTGCATATTTCTAGACTTAGGCTTAAAAACATGGCGTTAGAGGGTGAAAACTCGAAACAACCCCTGAACGGCCCCATGGGTGGCACCAACACCTCCCATGGGACCAATGTAACTCGTAGGAACTGACACCACATCCGCGGGTCTCTCGGTTTGAGAATACAATGGTAATTTACATATTTCTAGAATTAGGCTTAAAAACATGGCGTTAGATGGTAAAAACTCGAAACAGCCCCCGAACGTCCCTGTGGGTGGCACCAACAGCTCCCACGGGACCAATGTAACTTTTAGGAACTGACCCCACAGCCGCGGGAATACCGGTTTGATAATACGATGATAATTTGTATATTTTTTAGACTTAGGCTAAAAAACATGGCGTTAGAGGGTGAAAACTCGAAACAGCCCCTGGACGTCCCCGTCGGTGGCACCAACACCTCCCACGGGACCAATGTAACTTATAGGAACTGACCCCGTATCCACGGGACTCCCGATTTGAGAATACGATGATAATTTGTATATTTTTAGCCATAGGCTTAAAAACATGGCGTTAGAGGGTGAAAACTCAAAATAGCCCAATAACGGCCCTGTGGGTTGCACCAACACCTCCCACGAGACTAATGTAACTCGTAGGAACTCACCCCGCAGTCGCAGGACTCCCGTTTTGAGAATACGATGATAATTTACATATTTCTAGACTTAAGCCAAACATGGAGTTAGAGGGTGAAACTTGAAACAGCCCCCGAACGTCATCGTGGGTGGCACCAACATCTCCCACGAGACCAATGTAACCCGTAGGAACTGACCCCGCAGCCGCAGGACTCACGATTTGAGAATACGATGATATTTTGCATATTTCTAGACTTAGGCTTAAAAACATGGCGTTAGAGGGTGAAAACTCAAAACAGCCCCCGAACGTCCCCTTTGGTGGCACCAACCCCTCCCACGGGACCAATGTAACTGGTAGGAACTGACCCCGCAGTCGCGGGTCTCCCGGTTTGAGAATACGACCGCAATTTGCATATTTATAGACTTAGGCTTAAAAACATGACGTTCGAGGGTGAAAACTCGAAACAGCTCCCGAACGTCCCCGTGGGTGGCACTAACACCTCCCACGGGACCAATGTAACTCGTAGGAACTGACTCCGCAACCGCGGGACTCCCAGTTTGAGAATACAACAATAATTAGGATATTTCTAGACTTACGCTTAAAACATGGCATTAGAGGGTGAAAACTCAAAACAGCCCCTGGACGTCCTCGTGGGTGGCACCAACAACTCCCACGGGACCAATGTAACTCGGAGGAACTGACCCTGTAGACGCGAGAATCTCGGTTTGAGAGTACGGCGGTAATTTTCATATTTCTAGACTTACGCTTAAAAACATGGCGTTAAAGGGTGAAAACTCGAAACAACCCCCAAACGGCCCCGTGGGGGGCACTAACACCACCCACGGGACCAATGTAACTCGTAGGAACTGACCCCGCAGCCGCAGGTCTCCCGGTTAGAGAGTACAATGGTAATTTGCATATTTCTAGACTTAGGCTTAAAAACATGGCGTTAGGGCGTGAAAACTCGAAACAACCCCCAAACGGCCCCGTGGGTGGCACCAACACCTTCCACGGGACCAATGTAACTCGTAGGAACTGACCCCGCAGTCACGGGTCTCCCGGTCTGAGAATACGATGTTAATTTGCACATTTCTAGACTTCGGCATAAAAACATGGTGTTAGAGGGTGAAAACTCGAAACAGCCCCCGAACGTCCCCATGGGTGGAACCAACACCTCCCACGGGACCAATGTAACTCGTAGGATCTGACCCCACAGCCACAGGACTCCCGGTTTGAGAATACGACGATAATTTGCACATTTCTAGACTTATGCTTAAAAACATGGCGTTAGAGGGTGAAAACTCAAAATAGCCCCCGAAGGTCCCCGTGGGTGGCACCAACACCACCCATGGGACCAATGTAACTCGTAGGAACTGACCCCGCAGCCGCAGGACTCTCGGTTTGAGAGTACGATGGTAATTTGCATATTTCTAGACTTGGGCTTAAAAATATGGCGTTAGAGGGTGAAAACTCGAAACAACCCCGAACGGCCCCGTGGGTGGCACCAACACCTCCCACGGGACCGATGTAACTCATAGGAACTGACCCCGTATCCACGGGACTCCCGATTTGAGAATACGATGATAATTTGTATATTTTTAGCCTTAGGCTTAAAAACATGGTGTTAGAGGGTGAAAACTCAAAATAGCCCCCTAACGGCCCTGTGGGTTGCACCAACACCTCCCACGAGACCAATGTAACTCGTAGGAACTGACCCCGCAGTCGTAGGACTCCCGTTTTGAGAATAAGACGATAATTTACATATTTCTAGACTTAAGCAAAACATGAAGTTAGAGAGTGAAACTTGAAACAGCCCCCGAACGTCGTCGTGGGTGGCACCAACATCTCCCACGGGACCAATGTAACTCGTAGGAACTGACCCCGCAGCCGCAGGACTCCCGATTTGAGAATACGATGATATTTTGCATATTTCTAGACTTAGGCTTAAAAACACGGCGTTAGAGGGTGAAAACTCAAAACAGCCCCCGAACGTCCCCTTGGGTGGCACCAACCCCTCCCACGGGACCAATATAACTGGTAGGAACTGACCCCGCAGCCGCGGGTCTCCCGGTTTGAGAATACAACGACAATTTGCATATTTCTAGACCTAGGCTTAAAAACATGGCGTTCGAGGGTGAAAACTCGAACCCGAACGTCCCCGTGGGTGGCACCAACACCTCCCACGGGACCAATGTAACTCGTAGGAAAACACCTCCTACGGGACCAATGTAACTCGTAGAAACTGACCCCGCAGCCGCGGGCCTCCCTGTTTGAGAATACGACGGTAATTTGGATATCTCTACACTTAAGCAAAACATGGCGTTAGAGGGTGAAAACTCCAATCAGCCCCCGAACGTCCTCGTGGGTGGCACCAACACCTCCCACGAGACCAATGTAACTCGTAGGAACTGACCCCGCAGTCGCGGGTCTCCCGGTTTGAGAATACGACGATAATTTTCATATTTCTACTTGGTTACTAATAATTTTAACTCATAAATGCAATTTTTCAGCTTGATAAATTTTTTTGTAAAACTACTTGGTTACTTTTATTTTTTTTATGTATCTTATCATTTACAGTATTTTTACACGCGGAACAAACGAAGGAGGCAATGGTCTATAGCATGAAGATTGTTTATATGTTGTGGACATTCTGGATTTTGTTTTTTGTGTTACAGCCGTGCGGACTTTTATTGTTTAGTTTTATGGCCGTGCGGGCTTTATAATAAGTAGGTTTTACATTTACACGTTTTGGAATGTCAAGAAAATAGAGGAAACTCTGCCCAATTTTTTTTTGGACTTTGAATTATTAAGACGTGTAATATTTATAAGTTTGTATATATATTTGTTTATTAACAACGCTCTCGATTCGCAATTTGTGATTTTTTTTAATGTTTTGCCAATATTAAATATTTGTAACACCTCGTACGCGTCAAACGTTACACGTAGCAACTGATGGTGCACTCACAGGACCCCCTATTTTAGTATTGGACCAAAAAAAACATTTTTTTAAATTATAGTTAAATATGGTCATGGACTTTGTCCATGACCATTTTTATTTTTTCATCACGCATAAAAATGGTCGCGGACAAAGTCCGCCACCATTTTTTTCGTCATGGTTGTGGGTCACGGACTTGGGCCGCGACCATTTATTTTATATTTTTTTGTCACAGTTGTGTGTCGCGGACTTTGACCGCGACCAATTTGTCACGGTTATGGGTCACGTATGACGACCGCGACCAATTTTTTTTATCACGGTTGTGGGTCACGAATGAGGGTCGCGACCCGTCACGACATGGGTCACGGCCTAAGTCTGCGACCATCTGTCGTGACCCCTCTCGGCCGTGACCATTTTTTGGTCACGGACTTGGGCCGCGACCCACGAAAATGGTCACGCCCGAAATGGTCACGGCCCAAGTCCGCGACGCACAGCTTTGGTCAGGGATTTTGGCCGTGACCAATCGCCAGTTTTGGTGTAGTGGTGATGGTATAATTTGGAAAAGTATTTCCTTAGCGAGTATAGGCAACAAAAGTAGATGTAAGGATAGTGACCACTTCGATTATTGAGATTTTATATGACCGTGTTTAATGTTTGTATCGCGACGTTATTACCAAAGTGGTGACGGTAGATCTGGTTAGAATAGGTATTCCTTTGGGGACTTAGAAATGACTAAGTACACTATAGATTTAATACGGATAGAGAATGTCCTACATAGTTTGTGGTGATTGAAGTGCTGGGCATAGAAGGTTCGGTTGAATATAAAGGAGTTTGATATAACTCTTATAAAGCATTAATGGTTCCTTTAGAAATTGGAAAATTTTGGAATGTTATGGTTAACATATTGATTCCAGTTTGGTTTTAGGCCACTTGGGTCTTGGTGACCGACCAATCTATGTAGTAGTGTTTTCTTAAGTGTGATGAGACCTCAGTTGACAATGGGAACAAACTAAAATTTAAATGATTTATGAAAACGTCTATTTTTATAATCCCTTTTTAGTCTTGGGCCGATGGGTCTTGATAACTGGCTAAGTCGTGCAGTGGTATATCGAGAGGGTTCCTTGTTTAGATTTCGCTTGCGAGACGTCCCACGCACGAAATGGTAAAAAGTCACAAGTTGAAGGAAAATTGATACTAAGATAGTTGTTTTCTTGTATATATATGTGGTGGTATATTTTATGTACGGTTATGCTGAGTGTGAATGGTACAAATTATATGTATATGTGTCACTTATATTTCTTAATGGTACATGCGTGCATGTATATAATGTGAAATATATGGGTCCCCTAATTACGTTATGATAGGCATATATGAGAATTTTCATTTATCTCATAGGATATGAACATGGATCAATTGGGTATAAACATATTTTAATGGTGCAAAATGAAATGTTACTTTATATGACATTGAATTTCGAGGACGGAATTCCATTATAAGGGGGGGGGGGATAACGTAATACCTTGTATATTTTTGGAATAAAATAAAATTTAATAGGGATAAATGTAATTTGGCGAAATTAATTAATAATGGTTATGAGTAATTGAACTCAATATTATTTATAAGTTTTAGAGTTAGACATCAACGGTTTGGAATAAACTTAAATTGGATTTTATTTTTGATAAAACATATTTTCAGGTACCACGTCATAATTAATATATATTTTTGGATAAAAATATTCGGGACACACTTTGAGAGGTATTACAGGCTCATTTAGGCATTTTACATCCTCAGGAATGGTCCCGGGGTATATATATGTGTTGGATAATTATCGGACTAATTAGATATTGTATTTTGAATCATTTCGGGGTCCAAAGTTGGGGCCTAAAACCCAACTTGTGAATTGAAGAGTAACATTGTATAATTAGAGTTAACCCACTCATTTGAGAATTACATCCAAGAACTCTAGACATAACTACCCAAGAGGAGGAGGAAGGACCACCCTTGGAAGAGGAAGAGAGGCTCATCTACAAATTTCAGGCAAGGATTTTCTTGCAATTCTTATCTAAATTGTACTAATCTTATATTAATGTTTATATCATGCTTAGAATAAGGTCTCGTACACCCTTTCGTAGAAAAATTCTAAGTTGTGAACATATTTATCGTCGGGATAGTTTACACATATCGGGGCGTGATTAACTATGGGTGTCCCAATATATGATGGGATCATAAAATGAATTTAAGTTTAATCTTGAGGCTTGTAGACTATTAGTCATGTGTACCAATAATCAGGCGTGTTGTTGGATATATCGATGTGCATTCGGATATAGAAGGAATGTATAGTGACTGTTATATACATTAAACTTTGGGGTGATAACCTTAGAGTTGAATATATTGGAATAGTATTCATATCATAATGGCAATGAATGAATATACTTCAAGTGAGGGATCGTATTTATATAAGGAATTGAATTAAATACGTTCAGGATGACGGCTAGTATAAAGAGGATTATATACACGTATAGCCGAGTTTATAAATTTCATACATACGCATGAGAGATGGTATCTATATATGTATATATATATATATATATATATAGGTATGATTATGTATATATATATGTACTCATGGCGCGAATATCTAAACCATATGTGATGGTTTAATTATATGATGTAATCATATGGATGTATATATTTTGTGTATGTGAATGATATATATACTTGTATTGTGAAGCATACCCCACACATGCTATCATTGGGAAGTTGTGCGATGAGGGTGAGCACCCTGGCTCGAGGAGCAGAGTGTGGATATTCCCCAGGTCATAGCGTCCATTGTGTTATTATGTGATATACATTTTTTTGGGATGAGACGTGGTGGGTATGTTTCGTCTCATTATCGGTTAGGAACCATGACCGCTTCCCATGCGTTGTGATTTTGTTTTTACCACGAAGTGGGTGATATTTAGTCCCACCAGTGGTCCCTAGGATGGTATATAAGTGATGCCCTGGAAGATGATAGCATGGTGCAGTGTATTGACATTCCATAGCCGGTTATATATTATGTGTATGGAAATTGTACATTATGTGTGTTATTTACACGTGGCTATGAGAATGAATGACTGTATATATATATATATATATATATATATATATATATATATATATATATATATATATATATATATATATATCCTATAGGTGAAAAAGGATATGAAATTTCTATGGTGTACATTTTAGGTGATTATGGTGTACTAGATTGTTGGGGGTTGATGCATCACACTTAGAGACAATTTCGGTGATATCGACCCAAGGATTTATTGGAGACTTTTAGGTTGTTCTTGGTTAGTGATCTAGATTATAGTAATAGATTTCTGTGGATGACATAATGGATCCCTACGGTCAACATTGTTAAGGAGTAGTGTACCGGGGGGTGTCTTGTTTGGATTTCGCTTTACGAGACGCCCCACGCACAAAACGCAGTGCCATGTTGAGAGTAGAGAGAAGTTTTGTCCTTGTACTTGTATGTAGTTGTAGTAATAGATTTGTGTGGATGACATAATGGATCCCTACGATCAACATTGTCAAGGAGTAGTGTATCGAGGGGTTCCTTGTGTAGATTTCGCCTTGTGAGATGCCCCACGCACGAAACACAGCGCAATGTCGAGAGTGGAGAGAAGTTTTGTCCCTATTAATTGTATCCATGAAAAATTAGAGATTAAACTCTTAAATTAAAGTTTAATATTAATATGTAATGTACTATGACTTATAACTGATTAAGTTATAAATTGGAATCAATGAAGCCTAGTATAGCATATTTGTGTATATATATTTAAGTGATATTAGAATGGGAACGATTCTCGGGTTATGTTATCATGACAAGTCTTGTGGGTATAGGTCGTGCCTATGGTAAGGTAGGTTGTCCTTATAGGAGGGATAACTAAATTAAGATTTCAGAACGCGAATAGGTGCGCGCTGTTAGATGAGAGGTGAGTTAGGGGTTTCACGAGAGTGCGACTCCACTTTAATTATGAAATAGTGCATTTATATTTATTTTACACGGTTAACACACTTGCTAAACATTTTTACACATCGGGCTCTGACCCGTTTATATTTCTCTTTCTCTCTCTCTCTCTCTCTCTCTCTCTCTCTCTCTCTCTCTCTCTCTCTCTCTCTCTCTCTCTCTCTCTCTCTATATATATATATATATATATATATATATATATATATATATATATATATATATATATATATATATATATATATATATATATATATATATATATATATATATTACTACAGGTGTCCTACCGCATGGATGACGGATGCCTTTCTATCCAGAGTCTTGGGAGCCATAACAGGTGCGGACTGTTGCGGGATGTAGATTGTAGTCGCTTTCTATTTCTTTGTGAATCTAGATAGGATTCATTTTGTACATTACGTTTACACCCAAGAGTTATTTATAGTTGTTTATATTTCTTCCTTATGGCTGTTGTAATGTCTAAGAACGCCTAGGGGGGGCATTTAAATTTGGGTTAGAGTTTGAGGTGTGCAAGAATTAACTTGAATCATTTATGATTACAATAATATAGGCAATGCACAATAAGTACCCCCCCCCCTCCCCCCTCGTCACTCACATACGTATGGCACCTCACCCCTCATCTAAATGATATATTACTCGCACTCCCTATAGGTCCAAATAATAAATTGTGACATCACCTCAAATTATAGAATGATTGTATCAATAGTTCAGTAATTAATGTAATCCCTGCATTTAAATTTTTTCAACTTACATTTATTCCAAGCTCATCAGTATCAAGTATAAGGCATAATTATCTATTATGCATTATAGGGTTAAGAATAATATTTATTGTCTACATCCTTAGACCATTTAATTTATTTCAATAGTATCAGGGTGATTAATAATATATGTCCTTCCATATATTTGACACACACGGGCATATACCGTTGCTGTCTAATTCGTGCTCTATCGACATGTTCAGAGGAATCCCTTATTATAAGCGGACAACACGAATACATAAATTGAGGGCGGTCCCTATGCAAGACACATGAACACGGTCCATACCCAGCGGTGATATAAGAACGGTAAGTGTCAACTCTACCTATTATGGGTGAAGCTTCCACGTAGTACCTATATTACCTACACATCGCCAAGCCCACCTGTGCCGATGTGTGGTACACGGACTAAATGCACGAACCCCCGAGCCGATAGGACGGTCCACTGGTATGTCCACACACACACACACACACATATATATATATATATATATAGTACATATTAATCTTCCATATAATATGTAAAGGTAATTACTTTATAATTACCATAAAAGTCCAATCCAAGGTCGATAACATTTTTCCAATTATTAATAATTTATCGTCTAATAATTATTAATTCCATTTCCAAACATAATTACTTAACCATCCAATTTATTATAATTCTTATTAATTAAGGTGTGGGTGTGACATTAGTCCAATAATTTATTAACCCACAATAAATCCCTTTACCCCCGCATTTACATAACTGTTCCTATTTCAACTTTTCAAATTATTAAACCATTTAACATCCAAAGTTTAACTTAGAAGATTCAGGCTAAGGCCAAAAAGGAGCAAAAAGTTAAAGGTCAACCGTATCGCTCGAATGACTTTGAGGTTCGTTCGCGCAATATATCATGTCGCTTGAACGACACGTCGTTTGGGTGACCTAACGTCGTCTCCATCCATCCGTCTCTCTTTTACAATTCCACTAATTCAAGATTTTCTAAACCCAAAAAGTTATATGGATTTTAGCAACAGTTAGGGTAGTGTCTAGAAACTTAATCCAATAGTTATGTACTTAGATCCAACGAGTTTCCTCAATTAAGGGTTTATAATATGAGATATTCCTCTAGTCTCCACGTTATTTATTTTCAGCAGCAATGGATATTCACCTAAGAATTTACACAGAGATTTCAGTCCTTTAATTAACACTACAGTTCTTGATTGGTTATTTACTTTGTGCCCAAATAGCCATCAAAACTTAAGTAAATCTAACATCAAAAATCAAATTTTCGATACCTGATTTCTGGGATTATTCCTATATATAAATCATCCCTCTACATGTGTGGTTCATCATGAAATCAAATATACTTATACGTAAATCCCAAAAATTTAGAAGAGATAATTATATGCATTAAGAAATAAATTGAAACCATAGATTAAGCAAGAAAATTCTTGCCTTAGAATGGTAGAAAAGATGTCCTTTCATTTTCTTCTTTGGTTTCCCCTCTGTTCTCGCCCCTTTTTCATTTCTTTGGCATTTCTCCATATTCCTCTTGTAACTGTAACTTTTAGATTTGTGGAATGTTAGTGGGGGAGTGGTTTACCCCCACTTAAACTCTAATAAGGTGCTTAATCCCGAGTTGGACCATATGCTTAACTTTTGGGCCCCCAAATGGACCCGAACCCATAATCTGATTGATCCAAAACTTCCCCAACCTATATATTATTTACCCAAGACTATTTTTAAAGGCCTAAACTATCTGAACGGGTTCATATGTATATCAAAATGTGTTCCTAATTATTTATTCCATTAATAATTACTTTTAATTTGTGTCACACATAAATTATGTGTTTTCTTTTATTATATGCAAATGTCATATTCATGCACATAAAAATGAATCACAAACAAGTATACGAAATAATAAATTTCCACTTGACATTTTCGAATAAAAATATTTTTTATGTCCAATTTCCAAAATTAATATGTATCAATCTTTGTGTTTCTTTAAATCTGCAAAAAGTAATTGTAGAATCTGACTGAAAACGCTTATAGATATGCTAAATGATGTTCTCAAGTCGATTATGTGGTCAATTGTTGATGTTTTATCCGATATCAAGTTTCTTAAAGATAAGAGTCGAGTCACTTTTCAGCATGCTCGGTGAGAAAATAATCAGGTTGAGGACAATCTTGCAAATCATAGAGTGACTTCTCAATGTTATTCTTCACTCAACCAAGCCATTAATCTCCTAATCTCAGCTAAAATCCATTATAGAATGGATCTTCAAGGATTTATGTCTATCAAAATTTTCAAATGGTCTTTTCTTTTCTTTTAGTTCATTTTCATTCTTCAAGTTGTCTCTATCTTGTATAAGCCACCATGGTAGGGCTCTTCTACCAATTTTAATAAATATGGGGCATCCTAAAAAAATGGCTTTAAAATAAGATATTGAACTTATGATATATACTAATTTTTATAATTATCATTACATTTGTTTATTATATATCCCCACTATTCTCACGGGTTATAAGCTAGTTATACCTCTAATAAGATAGTATTAGATGTGTAAATGATAATGAATGCTCCCTAACTTGATAGGTTTCCCTTCTCCTAAAATTAGTACTCCCTTTCACCTAAATGGATTGATCAAAAAATCGGTTTGAAAAAAAAAGAGTAAATTAAAAGTTTCTTGAAAACTTAAAAGATGATTAATTTTAGACTCCATTAATTAATATCTCGATCCAACAAAATCTAGATTCAATTAATCTATTTTCATCATTGTCCACTCAAATCACATTATACTATGCTACTAATACTATTACATATATATAACATTTAATTTCTAGTAAAAAGCACAAAATAAAGTTTTCAAATTTAAAAATTTATTTTGTATATAAATAAAAAAGGGTTTTGGTCATAAAAACATTAACACGAAGTTTTTTAAACTAAAAACAAATAAAAATATGTATAATTTTTTCTATATAAAATATGTACAATTATTTTTGAAGTTTTTATTAATAAAAAATAGTTTTTATGTTACAAAAAGTTTTAAAATTTTCGAAATTGTGTTTAATATAAATAAAATAAAATTGTTTATAATTTTTTTCCAACGTTTTATTTATAGCAAAAGCTTTAATTTTGCATCTATAAATGACATATAATTTTTTAAACTAAAATAAAGTTAAAATATATATAATTTTTTTTATATAAAATACATAGAGTTTTTTTGAAGTTTTTATTAATAAAAAAAATACTTCTTTGAATAATAAAAATATTTAAACATAGTAGACAAGTTTTATTTATGAAAAATCAAAAATTTATTGGAAACAAAACAAAAGAAATGAATAAATCAAAGTCTCTTCAAAACTGAAAAGATGATCCATTATAAACTTCATTAATTAATCTCTCCATCCAACACAATGTAGATTCAATTGATCTCTCTTCATCATTCTCCACCCAAATCACATTACCCAATCTATTAATACTACTACATGTATATAACGTTTTTATTTCTAGAAAAAAAAAGTTAAAAATCTCAAAATTGTTTTTAATATAAAAAAAAAAATTGCTTATAAAAACATTCTTACTGTTTTATTTATAAAAAAATCTTTAATTAAAAACCGTAACAATTTCAAACACTTAAAAAAAACATCAAACAATAACGGTTCAAGACACTTAAAAAATGGCCAATAGTAACGGTTCTAAACACTTATAAAATGTCGAACAATAATGATTTTAAACACTTATAATAGGTTAACTATATAACGCATACCTCCGAAAATATTCACGGAATGAACCGTTACTAATTTTAATTTGTAAGTGTTCTGAAAAGTTACAAAAAAATTATAATCCCTCCTTTTATAACAGTTTAACACCGTTACTGTTTGATTTGTAAGTGTTTAAAACACTTACAAATCAACGAATTTGGTGTATTGTAAGTTTGTATCTATAAATGACATGCATGTTTTTAAACTAAAAGGAAATAAAAATATCTATAATTTTTTATATAAAATTCGTGCAGTTGTTTTGAATTTTTTATTTATAAAAATAAATTAAAAATCTATTTAGAACCGCAAACAATGAATACATTAAAAGTCTCTTGAAAACTAAAAAGATGACCCATTCTAGACTGGATTAGAAAATCTCTTGACCCAACACAATCTAGATTCAATTAATCTCTTTTCATTAATCTTTACTCAAATCATATTACAAAATGCTAGTAATACTCTTACATTTAAATAAAAAAATTATTTTTAGAAAAAAATGTTAAAACGTTTTTATATAATAAAAACGTTTAAAAATGATAGACATATTTTATTTGTGAAAAAATTAACCTTTTATAATGGCTTTACAATAAAATTTTAAATTTATGATATAAACTATTTTTTATAATTATCATTATATTGGTTTCTTCTACAATGCCCGTACTTCGCACAGGTTATATGCTAGTCATATCTCTAATATGATAGTATTATAGGGGTACATGATAATTAACGTTCCCTATCTCGATATGTCTCCCTTTTCCTAAAATAATAATTCCTTTCACATGAATGGAGTAATAAAAAATCTCTTTAAAACAAAAAAAATGAATAAACCAAAAGTCTCTTGAAAACTAAAAAGATGATTCATTTTAGACTCCATTAGTTAATATCTCGATCCAGTAGAATTTAGATTCAATTATTCTCTTTTCATCATTCTCCACTCAATCACATTACACTATGCTACTAATATTATTACATGCATGCAATGTTTTATTTCTAGACAAAAAGTTAAAAAATAGTTTCCAAAATTTAAAAAATATTTTTATAGAAATAAAAAAAGTTTTTTGGCTCTACGAACATTTTTAACGTTGTCATAGATTAAATTTTAATTTTTATTTATAAGTGAAATAAATTATTTTAAAATAAAATTAAACAAAAATATGTATATTTTTTTTATATCAAATATGAGCAATTTTATTGATGTTCTTATTTACAAAAATAGATTTTAAGTTACAAAAAGTTTTTAAAATTTCAAATTTGTTTTTATATAAATAAAAAAAAAGTTGTTGGTTATAAATTTTTTTAACTTTTTTATTTGTAGAAAAAACTTTAAGTTTACTTCTATAAATGAAATATAATTTTTTAAACTAAAACAAAATAAATATATGTATGCTTTTTTTATATAAAATTCGTATAGTTATATATGAAGTTTTTATTTTTAAAAAATAGTTTTGTATAGTAAAAATATTTAAAAATAGCACACATTTTTTTTTTAAAAATAAATCTTTTATAATGGTTTTAAGATAAGATGTTAAATTTATAATATATGTATATATATATATATATATATATATATATATATATATATATTTTAATAATTATCATTATATTTGTCTATTGTACATCGTACGTGTAATGCACGGGTTGTATGCTAGTACAATAGTATTAGAGAAGTTAATGAGGTTTTTAATGAGGATTTAATATTTATTATCATATCTCCTATCATCTTGAACATTGTGTTATTTGAAGGCAAAAATTTGATAAATCAAAATTCTCTTTGAAATAAAAAAAATGAATAAATCAAAAGTCTATTCAAAACTAAAAAGACGATCCATTCTAGACACCGTTAATTAATATTTCAATCCAACACATTTTAGATTCAATTAAATCTATTTTCATCATTCTCCACCCAAATCACATTACACAATGCTACTAATACTGCTACTATATCTATATAACATTTTTAATTCTGGCAGAAAAGTTAATAGAAGTTTTACAAATTTCAAAATTATTTTTATATAAATAAACCTCTAATACAATAATATTAGAGGAGTTAATGATGACTTTAGTGAGGCTTTAATAATAATCATCACTTTCTCTCTCATCTTGGATATTGTGCTATTTGAAACAAAAAAAATTAATAGAACAAAAATCTTTTTTAAAAACAAAATGAGTAAATTAAAAGTCTCTTGAAAACTAAAAGAGATCCATTATAAACTTTAATAAGTAATCTCTCTATTAGAGTTATTAAGTCGCGTGTAATTTATTGTATATCCCATTATTCATGCAAAAAACTAGACTAGTCCTAATTTATTGATCACAGACAAAATAAATAAAAACAAGTAATACAAAGAGATTTTTAAAGTGGTTTGGCTCAATGGAAAAGCCTGCGTCCACTGTTATATATTGACCGCCTTGATTTGTTTTTCGATCCCTTGCAATGAGGGTCATACAATGTTTGTATAGCCTAAGAGGGGTACTGATAGTTGTCGTGTGAAATTATGGAATGCCTTCATTTGTTAGGCTTTTACATCAATACATAATGAGAATTAAATATAAGACTCTTATCGATTCACTAGTGGCCCTGATTGGATTTCCTGTCGTTGTTTGGTATCTTATGTTGGTTGGGTTGCCTTGTTGGTATGTCTTCTTTGTTGGTCTGACTTCCCTGTTGCTTATAATTGGTCCACATAAGCTGGTGAATTTTGGCATCAACAGAAGCCACCAATGTTTCATACTTGGAGTTGATGCGAAAGTGTGGAATATTATGCTTTGGGCTATTTGGTTGACTGCAAACCTTCTAGACTTGTGAATTTTATCTGGTTATTTAACAATTTTGAGTACGAATGGAAGTTTTGTAAATCTTTCAAATTTTAGTGAACATTTTTGGGGTATCTTCGTCTTTTCTCTTGTTAGCCGTCGTAAACTCAACCGTCGTTCACTTTAATCATTACTTTTCCCGTTTCTGAGGCGACTTATAAAATGAGCTGTAAAACTTTGATCATCTTTTACCTCTCATTTCTGATTCTGGTAATGTGTTCTTTGATCTTTCGTGTGATCGTTTTCTATTTTGTCTTTAGTTCTTGTTGAATCCGTACACCTTTGTAAGAATTCTTCTTCACTTCTTCTTTGTTTTCTTCATCTTGGTTTATTCTATCGAGTCGCTTGATTAGTTCAGAATTGACTTTAACATTCCATCTTGGGTTGTACTGGACATCCTACTTTTCCTTCTTATTTTTTCTCTCTTGCTGAAGGTCATTGCTTCCCTTCCATCTTTATTGATGAATATGGGTTCACATTTCCTCCCAATCCCCTGTGTCTGGAGCTTTGTCAATATTTTGACGTTGTACCTGCAAGAGTAGCTCCTAACACATTGAGAGTAGTGAATGGAGTATACAGGTTAAATCCAATCTATGGAACCCATCTAGAAATTCCAGAAATAATGTTTTGCTATAAATGGGTAACTAGTGATACCACTTATTATTTGAAAACTAGGGCAATTAGTAAAGCTTTATTAGTTAATCTCCCTGATTCTAACAAGGATTATTTTGATCATGGGTAGTTGTAAAAAATTGTTAACATGCCCCTTTAGTTGGAGATAATAAATATCAAGGACCTAGATTTCCGCTCTTTGGCAACGGAATTGGTTGTTCTCTATTTTAGTAATTCTGCATTGTTTGTATTTGATAAAATGTCATAACAACTGTTGCTTTGTAAATTTAATTGCAATCGACCAGAAAAGAAAATCCCCCCAAAAGAGTGAAGTAAATTTGAAAGAATTGAAGTTTATCTAGGGGCTTCACAATAGTTGCTAAGGAGCATATTAGGTTTGCTTCCTATTTTCTTTAAAAAAGAAATATTGTTTCCTCCTTTATTTCCAGACCTGATGCTTCTCCTGTTCTAGTGATTAATCTTAATTAAGAAATTATTATTGATTCAGACACTCCTCTTTCTGAAATCATGAAGAAGATAAAGTTCCTGATCTTCTCAGTGGTATCACTTTTGGCTCCCAAGCACCTGCTGAAGGAGCCAAGAAGAAAATAGGGGATGTTATAAAGACCCCAGTTCCCAAGGACCCAGCCCCCAAAGGCCTAGCTCCTAAGGATGCAACTCCCAAATATGTTGAAATTCCTTTTAGGAGACTTAGGAGAGGGCTCACAGAGAAGTAGGTAGACCAGGTGACTAATCAACAGACCTTGGTTAAAGTACCTTCTTCTGATGTTGGTCCTCGATTAGTTATTACTCCCGGTCTATCTAGGAAGTTGATCAAGTTTGGTACTCTTCAACACCACAAGGGAGTGGATGCCATGCTGCCCTGAGTAAAGGTTTCTGAATTGGTTGCTTAGAGCCTTACATCAGTAAGTGATTTCCATTTTCTTGGATTTATTGGCTTTTGTATTTCTCATATACTAACTTGATCTTATTTTTTTTGCAGTTCTTGGTGCATTTCAATAATATATTAGAGAAGGATGATGAAATTCGGGCTTCTTCTTCAAATGATGTAGAGGATACTTTGGTTGGCTTGAAGAAGTATTTTCTCAATTATTAACAGGCATTAGAGACTGAGAAGAGAACTTAGGAAAATAAACTAAAGACAACTGAAGCTTCTCGACATACGTCTGATGAGAATGCCCTTGAAGCTGAGCACGGGGCTAAGGAAGATGAGCACAAGGGAAAGGGAGCTGAGAATAGGGAAGAGAAAGTTGAGCGCAAGGCTAAGACTGTTAACGAGCTTGTGTCCTCTGCAAGATCTAAGAGAAAGTCTACAGTGAAGGCATCTTTCAGTGCTAGCTGGGACAAGGGATGGAATAAAGCCATTTTTGTTGCCTCTGCTCAGATTGAGTATTCAAAACAAAAATGGTTTAGAGATGGTTGGATTACTGCCCTCCAGGAGTTAAACATTATTGAAGGCTCTGAAATTTTTTAGAGATATACTCATGGTCCCCCTCCTGTCATTGTGGATGATATTTAAGACGAAGTTAGTTCTAGAGAATCTTCTCTGGTGGTTGAATCTGCTGCTGAGCAACCTAAAATCACTAAGCCTTCTCTTCCTCAATCCAAACAAATCGAGTAAATCCAATCTGTAGCCCCTTCTTATGAGCAAGATAAGAAGGTTGAGAATGACAGGGAGAAGGGGTAAAGTTTTTCGGCATTTTCCCTTTTGCATTCTTATTTCTTTTTATTTATTCTCATTGTATCTAAACTTCTTCGTTATCAATATAAGAAAAATTTTGTTCCTTTTTGTCTCTTGTTGATTATTCATGTTCTTCATACTTTTTGTTGATTGGTGGTTAATTCTTGTTGCTAGTTTATAGTAGAGTTGGAATAATTGTCTTCCAGTCATACCGAGCTATTGAGGAAGTGCAATGCTTTTTTGAAAGTAGGTCGTACAGACTTATTCTGAAAAGTACGATTGTGTGATAATTGATTTCAATTAAATTTGCAAGTTTCCAAGTACCCCTTATTTAATTATAGTCCCTAAACATGCATCTAAGGTGTGTGTGTCAATCCATAAATAAATAAAGCATGTGACACAAAAATATGCGAAGACACAGATTTCAGGAAAAAACCCCTTTCTGGTAAAACCTTTATTTCACTATGAATATATAAATTGCAACTTACAATTACATAGAGAAATCTGCAATGGATCAACATGAAGCCAACCCACAAAGACACACAGTCTTGAACTCAACAAGAGAATACACTCAGCACCCTCCAAGGACTCGCAGCCCAAATAATAAAGAAAGAACTGCGGCTCTCCTCAATGACACGCAGCCATAACACTTTTGAAGAGACTCCCTCAGCAATGACATGCAGCCCTCGGTTGCAAAGATCTCCCCACAAAGGTTGAACAATAGCAAATCTTGTGTTCTAGGGTTCCAAAAGATTCACAAAATTAATTGGGATTTTTGTGTGTGAGTCAAAAAGATGTTTGGCACATCAAAAATCGAAGTCTTGTTGTGTTTGAACTCTTAGAAACGTGTTCTCAAAGACTTCAAGAAATACACCACCGAAATAGGTATATATATAGGAAATATGAGTCAGTAGAAAAACATCACACGAAACTGTTCGAAATTATCTCAGGCGGACCGGTCCGGTATGGAGGCGGATCGGTCCGACATCGGATCGGTTCGTTTTTCCAAAGGGCCTTTTCGGTTTGCTTGAGATCCGGGGTTCACCGGTGCAAAGCGAATCGGTCCGATATGGAGGCGGATCAGTTCGTTTAAAAAATGGGCGGACCGGTCCGGTTATCCAGAAAAATTTAAATTCTTTTAAAAGCCTCATTTTGCTTGAAAAAACTTGCTTCTTATTTTTTAAAAAAATATTTCATAAAAATTTCCCAATACTAAGTATGAAACTTTAAGGGACTTAAAAACAAAACTTTACCAACTTTATTCTCTCAGAGGTTATGATGTTAAAGATTCTTTGATATTCAGATCAGTTGATGTAGATGCGATCTTGAATTTCTTCAACGGTGTAACGGCGTACGACATACAAATTGATAATGGACAAAAATGTCCTTAAAAATCTCCCCCTATGTCTATGCCAGTACATACATAAAAAATATTCGAATTCTCAACTAATGATCTATACAAATCTACCCTCCCATGAACCCTAAAGATGGAAAGATACAAATGTTTAAATCTTCAACGATTATTCTTCAATATTCAACAATTATCAAAGCTCAATGCTTTTCTCATCAGGGTGTGCAACATATTGATCTTGAATCTTCATACCTGCACACATGAGACAAAGCAAATACTACGAGACATATCTAGTTTGAAATGAGATAAACATAGATACCACTTTATGATAAAAACATAAGCTAAATCTCAAAAACTCCCCCAAAATTCAAACTCCCCCATAATATGATAATTCTTTCTCCCCCTTTTTATGATGTCCCCAAATAGACAAATGAGAAGAATGAATCAAATAAGCAAAATCGGGGTGTCAGGGTACACAAAACAGGGCATCAAACAATATGGTAAACGTTCTCTTGCAAGGAGATGCTCAGAAATAAATCCACAAACTATTTTTGATTTTTTAATTTTTTTCATACAAAAATAAGATACATTTGAAAAAAAAATATGCTACAAAAATCACACCATGGATTTAGACTCAAACAACGAAGTCATGGAAATGGAATGAATGGGTGTGAACACATTCGATAGGTAAATCAACTCAATCAATCATATGTGCACGATGCGTATGTACTCCTAACGAATGAACATCAAAAGTATCCTTAGGTGAAAAGATTGTTGAATTTAGATGATATCATCTCACGCAAATCAACAAATCAAAGTCAAAATAATTTCCACCCCAATAACGTCCAAAACTATTTAGCATATTTTCAAGAAGTTCAAGGACGTGCAAACCCGTTTGAAATTCTCCAACCAAACACCCTCATATATATTTTATTTTTAGAGGTAATCTAAATTCTCAAACTTTGGAGAATTGGTGCAAAAACCTAAATGGCCCATGATTGGGCATGAATTTCTTTTTATTGCCTTTAAAAAAAATTCGGGCTCTTTTAAACCACTTTGGACCCCGGAAAATAAAATCCCTCCATTTTTAAGTTCCAATTTAACGGTGGCTTAGTATTCGCAAAGGTAAAATAAACCTTTTGCAGCCCTTCCCCGTTTTTTAAACAAAGCACACAAACGCACAAAACAGTTCTTATATGCACAATTTCCTTATCAAAATTTTATCTCTCTTGATTCTTTTTAAATAGGGGATTGAAGTGAAAACACCCAACCAACATGTGATAAGACAAGCACAATAATCAAACAAATCTGTGCATGTGTGCAATAAAGGAAATCATGAGTCAAGCATGTAAGAAGCAACACTTAATTACATCTTAATGACTCCAAACATTATAAAGCACAAGGATGAATTGACCTATTGTCTCAAAATACTATCAAATGGTCACATGAAAAAAATGGAATGATGTTATGACTCGGTCATCCTAAGTGTGTTTATCCATAAACGGTGCAATAAAATACAAAAATCTTTTTAGATTTTTCAAAACTTTTGTTAAAATAAAATCTTTTTGTATTTTTCAAAAGCAAAAATCTATACAAAAAGTACATGTCATTACACTAGCAAATATATATCATGAAACCACAACTAGTCATGTGCAATCATGACAAACATGCGAACACAATCATCTATATGTTATGGCAAGAGAAGAATCATGTGCAAGCAAATGAGAATCAACTATTCTAAAATCTAGCGTATCCAAAAGTGATTTCCTAACCCAAATGGATGTAACACATCGACACAGGGTTTTGGGAACCAACAAAACACTAGACTTCGAATTCCTAGGACCTCTTCCAAGATCAAAATAAAATCTCCTAAGGTGGCCTTTCCTACCACAATATGAACATGTGTAAACGGGTGGAACGACACCTAAAGTGTGATCTTTTCTAACATCCTTAGAATTAGTTGACCCTATAAAACAAATAATGGTTTTGTCTTTAGTATTAGAAGCATGAGAACACGATGAACCATTACCATCGCTATCAAACCTACTTGAGTCTGTCAAATCATTTTTTAACTTCAAAATTTTTTACTCAAGCAAAGAATTAGACTCTTCCAAAGACAGGGATTTATTTTTCATATTTTCAATTAAACTTAACAGTTTATCACGCTCCCCCTCAATTAAAACAAACTTATCCCTAAGAGTCTTTTCACGTGCCGTAAAATCATCGATTAATTTTTTATCCTCGATGGCACAAGCAGGAACCCTATAATTTTTTAAGTCATTTAATTCCTTCTCTAAAACTAGGACTTTCTCATCACTATTCTTTTTGGAAATTTTCAAATAATCAAAATCAATACACAAATTACCAAAGTGCTCACGACAAATATCACTTTAACTTTGAAACGCTTGCAAATATTCAATCTTACTTTTAAAGAGAGAATTTTCTTTTTCCAAAACTTTAATTCTTTTGCAAAGTTTCAAATTCAAACTTTTTAATTTATCAGCAAGATCGTGAATTTTTTCAAAAATAGGCTCCTCATTAAATGGGCGTTCCATTGAAAAATTGCGATTTTTCACAAAACTGATTTTAAAAAAAATTAGTATAACAGAAATTTTGCGAAAAATAGGAATACACAATAAATTAGCGCAACCCGCTCTAATACCAATTTGAAAAGTGCGACTGTGTGATAATTGATTTAAATTAAATTCGCAAGTTTCCAAGTACCCCTTATTTAATTAGATTCCATAAACATGCATCTAAGGTGCGTGTGTCAATCCATAAATAAATAAAGCATGTGACACGAAAATATGCTGAGACACATATTTCAGGAAAAAACCCCTTTCGGGTAAAACCTTTATTTCACTATGAATATATAAATTTCAACTTACAATTATATAGAGAAATATACAATGGATTAACATGCAGCCAACCCACAAAGACACGCAGTCTTGAACTCAACAAGAGAATACACACAACACCCTCCAAAGACTCGCAGCCCAAACAACAAAGGAAGAATCGCATCTCTCCTCAATGACACACATCCATAACACTTTTGTAGAGACTCCCTTAGCAATAACACGCAGCCCTCAGTTGCAAAGATCTCCCCACAAAGGTTGAACAATAGCAAAGCTTATGTTCTAGGGTTCCAAAAGATTCACAAAAGTAATTGGGATTTTTGTGTGTGAATCAAAAAGATGTTTGGCACCTAGGGAAGTGTGGATGGACGGGTATAATAAAGCTCTTGGGCATCTTGATGCTAGTCTTCAGCAACCTAAGAATGAGGCTTATAAATAGGGTTGGACAAACGCTTTAACAGTAATGAAGGTATGTCATAACAATTCATTATGGGATTGGTATGGCACAGGTTTTCTTGAGTATGACAATCCTCCTTTTAAGTTATATGTTAATTGTATTCCTGTATTCCTGTTCATCGTATTCCTCAATGCTTGATTTCAATGTACTTGGGAGATTACGAGCTATAAGATTAACTAGACATCGGATGGCCTCCTCATCTACTTGATCATCCTAGTAGCAGTAATACCATAATGCTTTAGAATTTTAACTTCATCAGCTATTCTTATACTTTGGATGATCCTCCAGTTGGCATGGATCATGTCTCTAAGGATGAAGGAAAATGCCATATATAATAGGACTTCGTATTTTATTTCAGCATGTTAAGCAATAATATGTAATCGATTAGTTTAACTTTTATCAATCTTTGATTATGAATGGATCAACTATTAGTTAATCTCTGTATATGAATGTCTTCTTAGTCTTTGACAGTGAATGGATCAACTTTTAGTCAATCTTTGTTTTTGGATCAATGATTTTTCAATATTTAGTTTTTCACCGGTTCTATTGATACCCCTGGGGTTACCTTAAGTATTGTACCAATTACCAATGCATCACCATGGTTCTACTAATGTACCTAAATTTTTAGCTAATTGCATTCGTTACCTTGGTTCCCAGGCGTGACTGGACATTTGTCCATCTTTTAACCCAGTTTAGATGGAAATTATTCATCTTAGTCTTCGTTAACCAAGCATTTAGGACTTAGAATTTTGCCTTGCATGGTTTTTATTTACAACTAACATTGTTGGTGCCTTTATTGATATCGACCAACATTGTTGGAGTTTTTTTTTTCGACCGACCAATATTTGTATTGGTGGTTTGTTGATGTTACCAACATTGTTGGCATTTTTTGTGACACCCCAACTAATTAAATATCGGGTAGCTAATCCTTTATTCAAATTAATACAAAATGTCAAGTTGGTTCAGTTCATAGCATCACCGTCAAAAACATATTTAACAATTACTAGCCACCTAATATTTAAAAAGCGGGTTGTTAATTTTAATTAAATTAGATTAACATACAACCAAATTAAATTATGAAATACTAATACCACAACCACATCACAGTCGCAATAGAGTAACAATGTAACAGACTGAATCTGGAGGAATACTCCTCTGAATAATCCGAATACTGAATACAACCAAATAAAAAATCACAATTACTAATTAGTTAAATCCAAAACTGAAATAGAACTGAGTAAATAAGATATCTCTAAAAGAAAAGGGTCGACATGCCCTAAAGATGAACATTTCTGAAATAGAGTCAAGCAGAAAGTGGAGGCGTCTACTATCGAGGTCCTGTAACTTCCACAGCAGCTATAGCACGTCACTTGAATGGGACTTCTAAGCTTGGTATCCTTGTGGCTGGGCACCTAAAAGGTTTTTACAAGAAAAATAGATTTGAAAGAAAATGGGTCAGAGCCCGATTATGAAAACAGTTTAAAATATAGCAAGTGTTTAATATCATTAAACAGTGAATATAAAATACATGATAGTGCATGAACTCACATGAGTTCCTCACCTCTCAACTAATTGTGCACGCCTATCGTACTTGTACCCGTTCTAGTTATTCTACTATCTAACTAGTCCAATTTGTAACCTGACTTTACTTTACAATTCAAAGTTCAATTCCCATTATCTTAATATAAAATGAGAGTCTTAATTTTATTATTCAAAATTAGTTATAAGAATACAAAGAATTTTCCATTTTTAATTCTTCTAAAAATGTCACAATAATTCATAATCATACTTTAATAAAAGTTCATTTCAATTACCAGTATATTAATCTCATCATAAATATACAATAAGGTCACCCCTAGGCTAAGTTGCAGTGCACACATACTCTGCTATCGAATCCCGGTTCATCACGTACATGAGGACCACGTATTCCGAATCTCTCGGGAACCGTTTCAATAAGCAACAATCACACATAATGGAGGCGAACATAGCTCACATACCCATGGTTCATGCCCATACCTACGCTCCCATGGTCGGCTGACTTACTAACTCACCAATAAGTCAATCTCGGACCTATGTCCTTGAGGTACCAATCTAAATCCCCCCGTAGGTACACAAAGATTAGATGGCCCTGATCGAAAGCCGACCTCCCGTGATAGCAATTATGGTAGGTATGTTATACACATATAAGTCCATAAACTAAGCATTCACATTTCTTAGAGATCTTATAATATTAATAGAGGTATATTTTTCATTCCTATACCGTCAGTAGGTGTTATACATTTACAAGTCCCCGGATAATATACAATATAGATCGCCAACACTTCTCACGTCGCAACTTTCGGTACTTACAATCTAACCCATAAAAGTCACCAAGCCTTTATAAAATATCAGTTTTTAATCCTCAACGTGCTCCAATCTCACAAATATACCCACTAATCAACAAGAGAATAATAACACTCAATTAAATAAGCCCACAGAAAGTTCGAAACTAAAATCGGCCTAAAAAGACCATTATGTAAACTCGTTAGAAGTCACTGAAATCTCGTTCGAATGAGGTTGTTTGAACGAAATGCTTCGAATGAACTATGAACTCGTTAGAAGGGGTACTGGAATCTCGTTAAAAGCTCGTTCGAACTACCTAGGTTGGTCTTCTAACGAGATGGTAGAGAAGGCCCAAAATTTACTCAACTTCGTTTTCCCCATTTTCTCTTCTTTAAATCCATCCTAAGTTCGTACCAATTAAGTTTTAATGTTTTTAAACTACTCTAAGTCACCCTAGGTCACTTCTTAACATATTTTTGGGTTCAAATATTACTAATCAACATGTAATAACCCTAAATCCCCCAATCTTACCCCAAACCCTATGAACATGAACCCATAATTTAATTCAATACAAAAGTCCTTATAAATCCGTTTTCAAGTCATAAAAAGTTATATTTTTGGGTATTGAATTCGTCCCTAACCATTCTACATGCAATCCCTATCCAAAATCATGAGTTCCATAACAATCCCATTGGGTTTTCATCAAAACTTTCAAGGCATACAAATTTTCTACACTAAACAAGTATGAAATATTCATTGAAATTAATAACATCAAATCACTTGCCTTAGGTTTGTTCTTAAGATTTGTTGTCGGTGGTTATAGGTTGATTATCTCCTCTTTCTTGTCCCAAATCCTTCCAGAATGGTGGTGATGGTTGATGGTTTTGGTTTGGACCTCTTGTAACCTCTCTCCAACTTCTCTCAAAACCCCCATAGCCCACTCTCTTGTCTTTTGCTGATAATGGCCTTACTGGCCTCTCTAATAAAATATAATTAAACTCTAAAATTCGTGGGTTTTAATTCCTCAATTTTTAAAATTACCAAAATACCCTTCTAGGTTGCTGGTTTGGCCTAAAAATGCCCCGGGACCCAAACTAAACTCCCGGCTAGTGTTTTCTGACTATTTCGACCCTTCCGGAAATGTTGGCTCAATCAAAATGACCATTCGGTTGATAAAAATATAATTTAGTTTTTAATCTAATTAATTTCATTGCAGACACGACTCACATGCGCGTCCCAACTTAATTTCCCAAATTGGTATATTTCGGCCTCGCGATAATTTTAATATTTTCAATACTCATATATTACCATATATTCTCAGTAATATTTTATTCTAACATCATAATCAAAGACCAACTCACATCTCGCTAGTATTTACCTCCGGATTAATTTCCCAATAAATTTTCATTTAATTCAATTAATCCATTAAATAAAAATCAATAAAATTATGGGGTATTACATACTCCCCCTCTAATAACAGAATTTTGTCCCGAAATTCAGAACTAAAGAATACCTGGTACAAATAACTCTGGATAACGTTCGCGCATCTCATCCTCACGCTCCCATGTGGACTCCTCGGCATTATGATGCCGCCACTGAACACATACTAATGGTACTATCTTCGACCTCAGTTTCCTCTCGCTACGGTCTAGAATGGCAATCGGCCCCTCCTCATAGGAACTATCGAGATGTAGATCGATGTCCTCTAAAGCAATGTGAGTATGGGCCAAATTGTCCCTAAGATATCTCCTTAGTGAGGAAATATGGAACACGTCATAAATCCTATGCAAGTTCTTCGGTAACCCAAGTCTATACGCTAGTGGCCCAATTCGCTCGATGATAGGAAATGGCCCCATATATCTTGGTGCCAGTTTCCCCTTCTTCTCGAAACGCATAATCCCCTTCATCAGAGATACTCTAAGTAGCACCTGGTCCCCCACCTTGAACTCTCTGAAGAACTTCTTGGCATCATCATTGCTCTTCTATCCTTGCCGAAGTATCATCTCTATCCTTGCCGAAGTATCCTGAATCACTTCTGACCCAAGGAGTTTGTTATCCCCCACCTCTAACCAACATGCTGGGGAACGACAAGGTCTACCATACAACGCCTCGAATGGATCCATGCCAATGGTGAACTGGTAGGAGTTATTATAAGCAAACTCCACCAGTGGAAGGTACTGCTCCCAACCATCTCCAAAGTCTAGGATGCACATACGCAACATGTCATCCAACATCTGATTCATCTGCTCGGTTTGACCATCTGTCTGTGGGTGATATGTCGTACTCAGTTGCAACTCCGTACCCATGGCTTCCTAGAAACTCTCCCAAAATCGTGAAACAAATATCTTGTATCGGTCAGACACGATATTGAGAGGCACACCGTTAAGTCTCACTATCTTCACTATGAAAATATGGACATACTGTCCTGTAGTGTAATTTGTCCGCATTGGCAGAAAATGAGAAACTTTGGTCAACCTATCCATGATTACCCATATGGAGTCGTGACCCCTCTGTGATGTAGGCAATCCTTGGATAAAATTCATGGAAATGCTCTCCCATTTCCACATAGGAACCTCTAATGGCTGTAGAAGTCCTGCCGGTCTCTGATGGTCCACTTTTACCAGCTGACAAGTGGCATATTTAGAAACAAACTCAGCAATGTCTCTCTTCTTCCCGCCCCACCAGTACTGTCGCCTCATGTCCTGGTACATCTTATCCCCGCCAGGATGTACTGCGAATCACGAGCTGTGAGACTCTGACATTACCTCGTGTCATAAGTCTTCCCCTTTCAGAACGACCAGTCTCCCATGGAAGCGCAAACCCCCGTATGAACTAACGGTATAGGACTCAGCTCCCTCTACTAGTAATCGACCGATCTGCTCTTGACAGAACGAGTCTTTTGCCTAGGCCTGCATCACTCTCACAACAATTTGAGGAGTAACAGTCATCACAGACATGAATGATCGGGCCACTACATTCTGGTGTCCCAACTCCTTCCACTTTGCTCTCCACACTTCGGCCACCTTACCTAGTGGCCTACGGCTCAATGCGTCTACTACTACATTAGCCTTTCCTGGGTGATATTGGATATCGAACTGATAATCCTTCATGAACTCAAGCCACCGACGTTGACGCGTATTAACTTCCTTTTGCTTGAAGAGGTACTGTAGATACTTGTGGTCCGTGAATAAACGAAATTTCTCCCCCAGGAGATAATTTCTCCAAATTCGAAGAGAAAATACGACTGCCACTAACTCCAAGTCATTGGTGAGGTAATTCTTCTCGTGAGGCATAATCTTACGGGAAGCATAAGATATAGCCTGACTCTCCTGTTGCAGTACACCTCTAAGTCTTTGTAAGGACCCATCAGTGTAGACTAGATACTCAACTACCAGTCTTGGCAATGCTAACACAGGCGCTAAGGTTAACTTATCCTTCAATTCATCTAATGCCAACTGACAGGCATCGCTCCAGATAAATGGCACACCTTTGCGAGTCAGATGTGTCAAAGGACCCGCTATCTTAGAGAAACCCTGAATAATCCTCCTGTAGTATCCTGCTAGGCCCAAGAAACTATGGATCTCAGTCGGTGTCGTGGGTTATCCCCACTCTCTCACCGTCGATACTTTCCCCGAATCAACTGATATCCCTCGGTCTGAAATGATGTGCCCCAAAAACTGAACCTCCTTTAGCCAAAACCCACACTTCTCGTACTTTGCATATAACTCGTTCTGACGCAGTGTCTGTAAAACCTTCCTGAAGTGATCGACGTGTTCCTCCTCTGTCTGGGAGTAAACCAGAATGTCATTAATAAAGACGATGACAAACTGGTCTAGGAACTCTCTGAATACCCTATTCATCTAGTCCATAAACACGGCTGGGGCATTGGTTAGGCCCAAAGGCACAACTCGGAACTCATAGGAACCATATCTCGTTAAGAAGGCAGTCTTCGAGACATCCTATTCCCTGATACACAACTGATGGTATCCCGATCGCAAGTCAATCTTTGAGAAGAAGGTGTTCCTCTTAACTGGTCGAATAAGTCATCGATTTTGTTGATCCGGGTAAGGTATCTGCGGTGAGGGAGTGGGGACAGCCCACGACACCAACGGAGATTCGTAGTTTCTTGGGTCTAACAGGATACTACAGGAGGTTCATTCGGGGATTTTCGAAGATAGCGGGTCCTTTGACACATCTGACTCGTAAGGGTGTGCCATTCATCTGGAGTGATGCCTGTCAGTTGGCATTTGATGAGTTAAAGGATAAATTGACCTCAGCACCTGTGTTAGCATTGCCGAGACCGGGAGTTGAGTATTTTGTTTACACCGATGCGTCCTTGCAAGGGCTTGGAGGTGTATTGCAGCAGGAGAGACAGGCCATAGCTTATGCTTCCCGTAAGCTTAAGCCTCACGAGAAGAATTACCCCACGCATGATTTGGAGTTGGCAGCAGTGGTATTTGCCCTACGGATTTGGAGGCACTATCTTTTGGGGGATAAGTTCCAACTGTTCACGGACCACAAGTCCCTACATTACCTATTCACGCATAAAGAGATGAATATGCGGCAGCGTAGGTGGCTTAAGTTTGTGAAAGAATACCAGTTCGATATCCAGTATCACCCAGGTAAGGCTAACGTGGTAGCAGATGCGTTGAGCCGTAGGCCAGCAGATGAGGTGGCAGAGGTGTGGAAAGCAAAGTGGAAGGAGTTGGGAAACCAGGATGTAGTGGCCTGATCTTTCATGTCTGTGATGACCGTTACACCGCAGATTGTCACGAAGGTAGTACGGGTACAGGCTAATGACTCGTTCTGTCAGGAGCAGATAGTTCGATTACTAGCAGAGGGAGCCGAGTCCTATACCGTCATCTCAGACGGGGGACTACGCTTCAATGGGAGATTGGTAGTTCCAGAAGGGGAGAAATTGCGACACGAGGTGATGGCATAGTCGCACGGTTCACGGTTTGTGATACATCCCGGAGGGGACAAAATGTACCAAGACATGAGACGCCAGTATTGGTGGAGCGGTATGAAGAGAGATATCGCTGAGTATGTTTCGAAATGCGCCACTAGTCAGCTTGTAAAAGTGGATCATCAGAGACCGGCAGGACTGCTACAGCCGTTGGAGGTCCCGGTGTGGATGTGGGAGAGCATATCCATGGACTTTATCACGGGGTTGCCTACGTCGCAGAGGGGTCATGACTCCGTTTGGGTAATTGTGGACAGGTTGTCCAAAGTCGCTCACTTTTTACCCATAAGGACTGACTACACTACGGGACAGTATGCCCAGCTCTTCATTTCAGAGGTTGTGAGACTTCACGATGTGCCCCTAAATATCATGTCTGATAGAGACAAGATATTTGTTTCGAGGTTTTGGGAGAGTTTCCAGGAGGCCATGGGCACGGAATTGCGGTTGAGTACGGCTTATCATCCGCAGACCGATGGGCAGACCGAGCGCACAAATCAGATGTTGGAGGACATGCTACGCATGTTCATTATTGACTTTGGGGGTGGATGGGAGCAGTACCTTCCACTGGTAGAGTTTGCTTACAACAACTCCTATCAGTTCACTATTGGCATGGCTCCATTTGAAGCATTGTACGGTAGGCCTTGTCGTTCCCCAGCATGTTGGTTAGAGGTGGGGGACAACAAACTACTTGGGCCGGAAGTGATTCAGGATACTTCGGCAAGGATTGAGTTGATTCGTAGTCGCATTCGGGTAGCTCAAGACCGACAGAAGAGTTATGCTGATGCGAAGAGATTTTTCAGGGAGTTCCAAGTGGGGGACCAGGTTTTGCTCAGAGTATCTCCTATGAAGGGGATTATGCATTTCGGGAAGAAGGGGAAGTTGGCACCGAGGTATGTGGGGCCGTTTCCTATTATTGAGCGGATCGGACCGGTTGCGTATAGACTTGGGTTACCGGAGCATTTGCATCGGATTCATGATGTGTTTCATATTTCCTCTCTAAGGAAATACCTTAGAGATAATTTGACACATTCTCACATTGCTGTAGAGGACATCGATCTCCATCCGGATAGCTCCTACGAGGAGGGGCTGATTGCTATTTTGGACCGAAGTTAGAGGAAGCTGCGGTCAAAGATAGTTCCGTTAGTGCGTGTTCAGTGGCGACATCACAATGTCGAGGAGTCCACATGGGAGCGCGAAGATGAGATGCGCGAACGTTATCCAGAGTTGTTTTTAGCAGGTACTTTCTAGTTTTGAATTTCGAGACGAAATTCAGTTATTAGGGGGAAGTATGTAATAGCCCGTCTTTTTGGCTATATTTATTTTTGGGATTAATTATTAAATGAGAATTAATTGAGAATTAATCCGGATAAAATACTAGCGAGATGTGAGTTGGTATTTGACTATATTGAGTATATATGATGTTATATTGAATGTTGAACTATGAAATTTGTCGTGAGATTGATATACAGCAATTTCGTCATTTTATTGGGACGCGTGTGACAGTCGCGTCAGGATATAATTATTTTAATTATAAAAGTGAATTTAAATTCTATTAACCGTATGGTCGTTTTGAGTGCGCCAACGCGTTCGGAAGGGTCGAAATAGTCAGAAAACACTAGCCGGGGGTGTAGTTTGGGTCCCGAGGTATTTTTAGGCCATACCGGAAATATAAAGGGTATTTTGGTAATTTCGTATTGGTTATTAGAATTAGGTTCTATTACTTTCCATAAGAAAACCCTAGCCACCATAGCCATTGGAGAAGAAGCTTGGAGAAAGAGAGAGAGAGGGAATTCTGCAGAAAGAGAGAGGAAATCAACATCAAATTCAGAGACACTCAAGGCAAGTGGTTTATTATCGTTTAATTTCAGAGAATTCTCTTTCCATGTGTAGGAATTTAATAAAATTGATTTGTTCTTGGTGAAACATGAAAACCCATGTAGTTTGGAGTTTAGAACTTGAAATCTTGAGGAGAATTGCATGTAGAATGGTAGGTAGATGATTATACTGATGATATTAGTTATTGGATGAAATTAAAACGGATTTAATTGGGTTAATTCATGATTTAAAATTTTAGGGTTTGTGTTCTTGTAAAAATTGGGGGAAAGTGATGTGATTTAATGATTTAATGATGATTGGGATGAATTAACTCCTCAAAATATGTTAGTATGTGACCTAGGTACGTTTAGGGATGATTAGAGACCTTAAACAATCGTTGGGTTGATGTGTAGATGAGTTCTGAAGAGAGAAAAATGGTGAAAAATGAAACTAAGGAAATCTGGGCTCGAAACTGGTCGTTCGTTAGAAGACCTCCTCAGGTCGTTCGAACGAGCTCATTCGAACGAGCTTCTAACGAGTTGACCAGTCGCTTCTAACGAGAAGAAATTTCATTCGATACCTTCGTTCGAACGAGATGTCGTTAGAAGGTGCAGTTCGTTCGAACGAACTGAATCTCGTTCGAACAGCCTCGTTCGAACGAGACTTCGAACGAGTTGACAGTTTCGGCCTTTTTGGCCTGTTTTGATTTTGGGAGTCCCGTGAACTTGTCCGAGGATACAGATAACATCCCTTGATGATATATTGATAGATTTGGGACATTTGGGTTATTATGAGGAGTAAATTATATACGAGTGATTTAAATAATAGTTAATATGGGATTGAGACGTGAGTGTTTACCACAACGTGAGAATAAATTATGGCGCATGTAATTATGGACCAGGATTATATAAGTTGTATATATATATTAAGATTGGTACGAGAGTGCGATAAGTACTACAATTAAACTACGGGATTACTAAGATGTGTGCTTACTTAGTATTGGTATATGAATTGTGTGTATGACATACCTACCATACTTGCTATCACGGGAGGTTTGCGTTCGCTTAGGGCCCTCTAATCCTTGTGTTGCCCGGATTTAGACTGGTTACCTCGATGAACATAGGTCAGAGAAGGACTTATTGGGATGTTAATAAGTCTGGTGATCGTGGGAGCGCAGGTATGTGCGTGACCCATGTGATGTGACTGTGTTCGCCTCCACTATTTGTGATTTGTGTTATCTGAACTATTCCTGAGAGATTTGGAATATGTGATCCTTATGTACGTGATGTACCGGGATGGATAGCAGAGTATGTGTGCACCGCGGCTTAGTCTCGGGGTGCTTATATTGTATATTTATGTTGTGGAAAATATACGCTTAATAAACTGGGAACTTTCATATGGTATTGTGTGTAACTATGGAATAACATAGAGGGCTAATCTATAACGAGTTGTATTACTTTTGTATAAGAACCTGAATTTACGTTATGCACCTAATTAACTGAGATCGTTATAAAGTTAATGGAACCGAGTAATAAGGGTAGGACCTATGACAGTCTAGCTAGATATGATGTCACTTAGCTAGTGGTTTGTGTAGTTTTAGATGGGTACTTACGTTAGGAGTGCACAGTTAGACGAGAGGTGAGAATATCATGTGAGTGCACGTCCTAACATGTACTTTACATTTAATGTTTTAAATGTTTTTAAAGCACTTGCAGGTTTTTAAAATATCTCCACATTCGGGCTCTGACCCGTTTGCTTTCAAATCTATTTTTTTGTAAAACCATTTTAGGTGCCCAGCCACAAGGAAACCATGCATAGGATACTCATTCAGGTGACATGCTGTAGCTGTTTGTGGAAGCTACAGGGATTTGCTTTTAGACGCTTCTACCATTTGGATTCCTGATTCAGTATTTATCAGTTGTAGGGCATGTTGCCCATTTCTATTAGAAACATCTTTCCATTTCAGTTTTACAAACTTTGTCATGTATTGATTCAGTATTCAGTATTTCGTTACTTATTTCAGTTGTGGGATTTGTAGTGAGGAGTTTTCCTCCAGACTTTATTTACATTATGTGATGATTATCCTATTTACTTCGTTATGGTGAATGATGTTATTATTATTCTTTACACTTGTTGCTTGTTAATCAGACTTTAATTAAAATTTGGCAACTTACTTTTTAAATACTAGGTGGTTAGTAATAATAAAATGTTTTCGACAGTGATGCTATTAGCTGAGCCAACTTGGCATTTTGAATTAATTTAATAAAGGAGTAGTTACCCGGTATTTAATTAGTCGGGGTGTCACAACCCTATGAACATGAACCCAGAATTTAATTGAATACAAAGACTCCTTATAAATCCGTTTTCAAGTTATCAAAATTTATATTTTTGGGTATTGAATTCGTCCCTAACCATTCTACATGCAATCCCTATCCAAAATCATGAGTTCCATAACAATCCCATTGGGTTTTCATCAAAACTTGCAAGGCATATAAAGTTTCAACACTAAACATGGAGGAAATATTCATTGAAATTAATAGATTCAAATCACTTGCCTTAGGTTTGTTCTTCATATTTGTTGTCGGTGGTTATAGGTTGATTCTCTCCTCTTTCTTGTCACAAATCCTTCCAGAATGGTGGTGATGGTTGATGGTTTTGGTTTGGACCTATTGTAACCTCTCTCCAACTTCTCTCAAAACCCTCGTAGCCCACTCTCTTGTCTTTTGCCGATAATGGCCTTAGTGGCCTCTCTAATAATATATAATTAAACGCTAAAATTCGTGGGTTTTAATTCCTCAATTTTTAAAATTATCAAAATACCCTTCTGGGTTGCTGGTTTGGCATAAAAAAGCCCCGAGACCCAAACTAAACTTTCGGCTAGTGTTTTCTGACTATTTCGACCCTTCCGGACACGTTGGAGCATTCAAAATGACCATTCGGTTGATAAAAATTTAATTTACTTTTTAATCTAATTAAATTCATTCCAGACGCGACTGACATGCGCGTCCCAACTTAATTTCCCAAATTGTCGTATTTTCGCCTCGCGACAATTTTAATATTTTCAATAATCATATATTACCATATATTCTAAGTAATATTTTATTCTAACATCATAATCAAATACCAACTCACATCTCGCTAGTATTTAACTCCGGATTAATTTCCAAATAAATTCTCATTTAATTCAATTAATCCATTAAATAAAAATCAATAAAATTACGGGGTATTACATTTTTGTTGTTAACGACCAACATTTTGTTAGTGGTTTATTTATGCTAACCAACATTATTGGTATTGACACATTTGCAGTGTAGTGCATAACACTAGTACTCCGAAAAAAAGAAAATATAACGATTTTTGGACAACCACATTCTCATTAATATTGAAATGAACTGAGTACATCATGATTACATCACTGATAATATTTCCAAAGGTGTTCTGCATTCCAAGGGTTCTTGAATTGTTCTCCCTCCAAAGTCTCAATTCGATATATGCCTGGTCGGACAACTGCTGTAATTCAATAAGGCCCATTCCAGTTAACTTCAAGTTTGTTATTCTAATGTATCACCGTCTTCAAAACATAATCACCTTCTTTTAAGTTACCCGGCTTTACCCTCTTGTTGTAGAAATGTGCAGTATGTTATTGATAGGTTGCATTCCTTAAAGTTGTATTTTCACGTACCTCTTCCAGCATGTCTACGTCCAGTCTTCTTATCAAATCACTAATTAAGGTATTGAAGTTAAGAACTCCTTGCGTAGGTAAACCCAAATTGGCAGGAATTACGACCTCAATACCAAATGCTAACATGTAAGGAGTTTCCCCAGTAGCAATTTTAGGGGTTGTTCGGTAAGCCCACAAAACATAATGTAATTCATTGATCCAATTCCCTCTAAAATTTTCCATCCTTTTCTTCAACACATTCAATGAAGTTCTATTAGTTACCTCTGTTTGGCCATTGCTTTGAGGATGACCAGGAGCAGAGTGGCATTTTTGAATATTGGACTAGGTACAATAATCAATAAATTCATTATTATCAAATTGTGTGCCATGATCAGTGATAAAGGCGTAGGGCAAGCCATACCTACAAATGATATTCTTTCAAATAAATTTATATACCTTATCATAGGACATATCGATCAAGGGTTCAACTTCCACCCATTTAGTAAAGTAATCGATAGCTACAATCAGGTACTTTAACCTTCCTCGGTTAGTCGGTAGAGGCCCGACCAAGTCAATTCCCCACATAAAAAAGGGCCAAGGTGAATTGATTGGTGTTAGGAGACCTTGTGGAGTCTTGCATATGCTAAAAAATCTTTGGCACTTATCACACTTTTCTGGCCAAAGATGCACAATTTGCTCACATAGTTGGCCAATAGTACCCTTCTGTGTTGATTCTTTGCAACAAAGTTCTCCCTGCAATATAGGATCCACAGGACCCTTCATGGACTTCCTCAGTCAAATCCTTCACTTCAACTGGATGCACACATCGTTGTAGACCACAAGTTAATCCTCTTTTATACAACATACCATTGTCTAGCACATACCTCACAACTTTATATTTCAGCTTCTTAGCTTCAAGTAGGTCGGTTGGTAGAATTTCTTCTTCAATATAAGATCTTATGGGATCCATCAAAGATGGCCCCATACCAACTACAATAAAATTGGCCATTGGATTTCCCTCAATGCTCCTATTAACAAGTAGATCACTACGAATAGTTCTTCGCAGCTCAATTCTGGTTGCTGAAGCTAGCCAAGCAAGTGCGTGTGCTCGGGCATTTTTCAATCTTGGAATTATGATCATCTGGAAAGAAAGCAAAGTGGAAATTATCTCCAACGCTTTAGCCAAGTATCTGGCAATCAATTCTCCTTTTACGGCATACAAGTTCAACACCTAATTTGCCACGAACTGTGAATCACTATTTACCACCACTTGCTTGGCATTCAATGATTTGGCCAGATTCAAACCAATAATCACGGCTTCAAACTCTGCCTCATTATTGGAGGATTAAAATTGGAATGGTAGAGAATATTCTATATATATTTCATCTGGAGTACTGAGGATGATTCCTGCTCCCCATCTAGTTGCACAAGATAATCCATCAACATATAGGCTCCATATGGGAATATTGTTGTCAAATGCTTGGTTTGTCAGAATCCCTTTATAAAAGATTTTATCATTTACCTCCTCATATTTCTTTTTCATCTCAAGTACTTAGTTGGATGGTTCTGGTTGATCGGTGGTGACTTCTTCTATAGCTTCCTTTACTTGGAGTTGGTCAAGCAAATCTCTAATAGATCTGCTGACTTCTGAATGTTGCTCAGGAATCTCTGGGTAAGAGAATTCTGCAATAAAATCCACCATAGCTTGGCCTTTTAAAGAAGACCTTAGTTCATATTCAAGGTCATATTCTCCCAACTCCACAGCCCAATACATCAATCTCATGGATTTCTTTGGCTTATGCAAAGCTTTCCTCAATGGCATGTCAGTATATACCACTATGGTGTGAGCTTGAAAATATGGCTTCATTCGTCTACTAGCCTCAATTAAAGCCAATGCTAAATTCTCTAGTCTAGGAAATCTGAATTTTGCTCCTCAAAAATCTTTTCTAGTGTAATAAACTACCTTTTAAACTCCATTCTCCTCCCCGGTCAAGGCAGAACTAATAGCTGATTCAGATACAACCAGATATAAATACAACTTTTCTCCCAATACTGGTCGGGAGAGTAGTGGGGGTTATCCGAGATACTTCTTCAATTGTAGGAAGACTTTTTCACATTAATCATTCCATTTGAAGGTTTTTCTGAGTACCTTAAAGAATGGCAAATATATGTCCGTTGCTCGGGACACGAATATATTGAGTGCTGCTATGCGCCCTGTTAGCCTTTGGACATCCTTTTTACTAGACGGGGACTGGATTTCCATCAAGGACTTGATCTTATATGGATTAGCTTTAATTACCCTTTGATTTACTATATACCCGAGGAACACTCCCTAATGGACTTCAAAAATGCATTTGGTTAGGTTTTAATTCATCTGGTGCTTTTCCATTTGGTCAAACGTCTAGCTGAGGTCGGTAATATGATTAGTAATTTTTTTTTCTCTTAGTCAGCATATCATCAAAATAAACCTCCATATTTTTGCATATCTGCTCCTGAAATATTTTTCCCACCAATCTCTGATAACTGACACCTGCATTTTTTAAACCAAATGGCATAACATTATAGCAATAAGTTCCTCGGAGAGTAATAAAGGGAGTACTTTCTCTATCTTTCGACTTCATTTTGATCAGGTTATAACCATAATATGCATCCATAAAAATTAGTAGCTCGTGCCCTGAAGTAGCATCCACTAGTTGATCAATTCATGGTAAAGGAAAACGATCCTTTGGGCATGCCTTATTCAACTCAGTAAAATCCACACACATCCTCCACTTATTTTTTTTCTTCTTGACCATAACTAAAATGGCCAACCAGTTCGGGTACTTCACATCTCCAATAATGGAAGCCTTTTGAATGTTTTCCACTTCTTCTTGTATAGCCTAGTACTTCTCCGGGCTGAAAACTCTTCTTCGCTGCTTTACAGGTTTAACCTCCTTATTCACATTAAGCTCATAGAATAGGAAGTTCAGGTCTATATTAGGCATATCTTCATGGCTCCATGGAAACACCTGCTTTCTTTGTCTCAATATGGCCACCAACTCCAGTTTAAGAACTGGATCTAATGACACTTCTATTTAATTGGTTTGTTCTGGTTTATCATTGTCCAGAATAATGCTTTATGTTGCCTCCATCACCTGGCCTTTAATAAGATCAGATTCGTTTCTTGGATCTAAGGTTTCAACCTCAGATTCATTGTTCAGCTCAGATATATCCACTTGATAAGTGGTGGTTTTCTTCTTTACTTCTAACATATCTTCCTCCTCGATAGAGGAATAGTAGTATTCCGTAGCTACTTTTTGATCTCCTTTTACTACTGCCACTCCGAAGTTAGTTAAGAACTTAAGGCATTGATGAACAGTGGAAGTTACAGCTTCAAACTTTTTCAGACCAACTCTTCCCATGATCATGTTATAGGCAGAATGAACATTTTTGTCCATTATAAAGAATATCACTTTTTCTGTTTTGTTCGTCCGTAATGTACCTATCGACACATCTAGTTTTACTGTTCCTAATGGAAATTCTTTCTCTCCATATAATTCAATAAGAGACCTATGGTAAGGCTCTAATTGGCTGAGTTTTAAACCCAATCTATCAAAACATGGGTAGAACATAATGTCCTCCGAACTGCCATTATCCACTAGTGTCCTTGCAACCAATGCCTCTTTCATCCTGACTTTGATCACTAAAGGATCATCATGAGGATATAATACTCAAGATAGATTGTTCTTAAAAAATCCAATTACGAGCTTATCCTTGTTAACTTTCCTTGTTCGGTCTTCCTCGGTGAGGTTGATTCGCTGGATATAGGAAGAGGCCTGAACCTCATTGAGGTAAGCCTTCCTTTCAGTTATATGATCTCCTCCTCCTGCATCTCCACCTATAATTATATGGAAATCAAAGGATCCAAAACTGAGTGTGAATACCTCGCGCTTGGTTTTTCTAGGCTTATTGGGGAGATCAAGATCATCTTCTGTATCATCATCATGGTTCCTCTTCTTATCTTCTCTAAGCTTAACAGGTGATTTAGATCTCTATCGACCTCTACCTCCAGTTCTTCCACCAGCCTGACGATCAACAAATCTATCCAATTTTCCTCTTCGGATGAGTGCCTCTATCTTTCTCTGGAGATCAATACACCGATTGGTCGTATGACCATGATTTTATTAAACTCTCAATACTTGAACTTATCCCTCTTATCAGCAGGTGACCAGAACTTTTTAGGCCAACTCAAATCATTGTTGTGCTTTATCTCTTTCAAAACATGATGTATATCCACCGTTAGGGGAGTGTAATTGGTAAATTTTCTTAGCCGATCTAGTCTTTATCTTACTTTCGAATTCCTCATTGTGATTCTTGTGCTCCTTCTTATCCGATTTCCCTTCTATCTTTGCTTCCGCCTTTTCATCTGAATTCTTTTTAGCAGCCATAGCTTCCTCGACGTTCATAATCTTCGCTGCTTTGGCCATCAATTCTGTTCTCGTCTTTGGGGGATCTTTTGCTATAGTATAATATAGTTTTTCGGGGAGCAAACCACTTATGAGGGTAGTGATTGTAGTCTTTTCTTCGTAATCATTGATATAATCCTTGGTACTTTCTCCCACCTTCTGTCTCATATTAAGTAAATGAGCTACTCGCTTCACTAGTTTTTCTCCAAAGAAAAAATTACCAATGAATAGCTCGGTGAGCTATTGGAAGCAGGAAATCTACACCCTAGGAAGACTATTATACCAGATTTTGGCAGATCACGTGATTGTTCCTGAAAATGCCCTACACCTCATATCCTCAGGAACATCATAGATACCATCCACTTCATGGTATTGTTCTATATGAAAAATTAGATCAGTCTTCCCATCATACTTGGGTGTGACTACTAGAGCTTTAACCTTGGTCGGCGTTGGGAAATCTACATCGATTCACACAGAGGGAGATCTCTTAATAAAACTTCTATGGAGAGGATTCTTGGCATTGGTGATTTCTCCCAACTTGTCTTCCAAACACTGAATGAAACCCTTCCAAGCATCACTGCCAGCACCAAATCGATGAGTGGTATCTTTTTTTGCCGACTAACCGATCGTGCTGAGCTTTCTTCTTATGAACTTTCTCTTTTATTGAACCAAGCAGTTCGTCGGGTGTTCGATATGAATTGGGTTTAACCTGACCTCAGGTCGCTTGGTCATCGAGTTTTTCTCGACGCAACCCAAAGGGAATTTCCCTTGGGTACCAATCGATTGAAAGAGGAGGCCCTACTAAGACTTTTTAAGGCACTCAACCTTTTTGGGATGAGGTACTGTCCATCAGAGGAATTAGTAATCTTGATAGAAGAAATTTCTCCAAGACGGTACGAATGATCTCTTGCAATTCGAGAATGGCTACGCCCAACACTCCTTATTGGAGGTGGTGGCATATTCCTTTGATTGAACTGGGTAGGGACTCTATCTTGCAGAGTTTGGGCCAACTGTCGTATCGTATCCTGTATAGCCTCTTAACCCTTGGTCAAGCTAGCCAAAATTCTAGTTAAATAATTGTTGTTTGGAGGGGCAGGGGGAGTACGAAGAATTCCCTCGTTTATAATGCTTGATTCAAGAATTTTATCCATAAATGATGAATGAGTGAAAATGTTTAGCAATATGTTCCCACAAATGGTGTCAATCTATTGATGAAAAAAATTAGACTAGTCCTAATTGATTGATCACAGACAAATAAATAAAAACAAGTAAGATAGAGAGATTTTTAAAGTGGTTCGGCTCAATGGAAAAGCCTATGTCCACTTTTATGTATTGACTGCGTTGATTTGTTTTTCGATCCCTAACAATGAGGGTAATATAATGTATTTATAGCCTAAGAGGGTTACTGATAGTTATCGTGTGAATTGATGAAATGAATTCATTTGTTAGGCTTTTACATCAATAGATAATTAGAATTAAATACAAGACTGTTGTCGATTCACTAGTTGCACTGATTGGATTTCCAACCGTTGGTCTGTCTTCCCAGTTGGTTGGTATCCCATATTGGTTGGGTTGCCTTATTGGTTTGTTTTCTTTATTGGTTAGGCTTCCCTGTTGGTCGGGTTGCCTTGTTGATCAGGGATTTGATATATGCTAGTTTAGATTTATGCCATGTTGGATGACACGTGTTGGCTTTTAATTGGTCCACATAAGCTGGTGAATTTTGGTATCAACACCTATGTACCTATTTGAGTTATTCTTGGATAGATTGACCCATTCAAACACATTCAAATGTGTTATTAAAATATGTATTTTTTGTGTATATATGGATTTCTCGTCCAACAGTAACAGGTATAAAATCCAAAACACAATTGGATTCTTAAATCTCTTTCTCTATTTATTCTAGCATTGTTATGCTATCAGAGACATTATGGTTGACTTCTTTACAACCTTAAGCTCCCCCCTAGCATACTTCATATCCTTCATTTGTCAACACCCTACCACATGCACGCCGTGACATTTCTCTTAAACTAGACAACACCAATTACTTATACTGGTAGACCCAAATGACCCCTTATTTGAGAGGTCAAAGACTGATGAAATATATTTGATGGATCTTTTCTTTGCCCACCTTCCAAAATAGATGTTGGAGACAAAACTAAAATTCAAGACAGTCCATCTTTCCGATAATGGGTTAATCAGGATCAAATGCTTCTCATCACCCTCAATGCGTCCTTTAATAGCGATGTTTTACCTCTAGTAGTGGGTTATAACACATCAAGGTATCTTTGGTTCCCTATAAGCACATCGCTTTCATCTTTGTCCAACACCAGAATTCTAAGCCTTCACAACCATCTCCATGACCTTAATCAAAAGGATGACTCAATCTCCACTTATCTCACTCATGCCAAATGGTACGCTAATGACTTAGTTGTTGTTAGATTCCTTCTTAGTCCAGCTGATTTTAATATCTTTATATTCATGGGCCTTCTGTAACACCCCGTAAATTCGAGGACAATGAATTTAATTATTTTTGGAGAAATAGAAATCATATTTATTTGGAGATATTTAAATTTATGATTTGGAGAATTTATTTTAATTAGAGCACTACCTACTACTCGATTTGAGTTTTTACGTGACAAGTTAAAAGTTCACACTCATTCACCGTCAACCTAAGGGGGCATATTAGAGTTGTTAAGTTACGTGTAATTAATTGTGTATCCCATGTACCCATTTGAGTTATTCGAGGATATATTGACCCCTTCAAACACATTCAAATGTGTGATTCAAATATGTAGCTGCTGCATATATAAGGACCGCTTGTCCAACAGTAACAGGTGCAAATGCTAAAAGACAATTGGATTCTTAAATCTCTTTATCTATTCATTCTAGCACTATTACTCTTTATCCAATACAATCTAGTTTTAGTTAATCTCTTTTCAACATTCTACACCCAAATCAAATTACACAATGCTACTAATAGTACAAAATGTATATAACACTTTTATTTCTGGAAAAAAAATAAAAAAAAACTTTTTAAAAATTTAAAATTATTTTTTATATAAATAAAAAACATTTTTTGTTATAAAATCATTTTTAACGTTGAATTTATAGAAAAAAGCTTTAAATTTTTATTTATAAATGACAAAAAGTTTTTTAAACTAAAACCAAATAAAAAACAATTATAATTGTTTTTATATATAATACGTACTATTTTTTTGAAGTTTTTATGTATAAAAAATAGTTTTCAAGATAGAATAAGTTTTCAAAATTATAAAATTGTTTTTATTATAAATAAAAATATTTTTTTGTTATAAACATATGTTTAACATTTTATTTATAGAAAAAACTTTATGTTTGTATCTATAAATGACTTATAGTTTTTTAAACGGAAAACATATAAAAATATCTATAACTTTTTTTTACATAAAATACGTATAGTGGTATTGAAGTTTTCATTTACAAAAAAAAAGAATTTTTATCTAATAAAAATATTTAAAAATAATAGACAAATTTTATTTATAAAAAATAATAACATTTTCTAATAGCTTTAAGATAAGATTTTGAATTTTGACATGTTATATATATATATATATATATATATATATATATATATATATATATATATATATATATATATATATACTAGGGTATGCCCGTGCCTAAAGGCACGATGCTAATTTTCAAAAGTGTACGTCGTTGATAAAACCATACGTCGTGTTCAATTCGCAACAGATAAATAATTTTTGAAATAACCTATGACGAGAAACTATTAGTTTAAAAAATTTGGAAAATTTTTAAAGTTTTTTTACACACATACATCGTGGTACGAACCCATTATGTCAAAAAGTTTTTTTATAACACATAATTGTAAACAATTTAAAATTTTCGAACAAATTTTCATGTGTTTATTGTGACAACCCGCACTCCGAAATAAGGGGTGGCCAGCCCGATACTCCGACATATACGGTAATCATGGACAGAAATCATTCTCAGCACCACATATATAGTAAGAGTAACCGAGAAAACCACCCAATAATTCAGAAAACGGGTTGTCAAAACAATTTATGCAATTTAAAAGTTAAGAAAAACAATTTAAGCAACCCATTCTAGAATAATAGTGGAATTAAAAAAAACATAATTAATATACATCTAAAACCACTATATAGAAAGAGGAGAACCGAATATGTTGTCGGTTCACAGCTACACAAAAGTAATCACAACAGTTAGATATTATGCTTTACAATCATTATACAATTACAAGTTTGGGCCACTCGCCCGTGTGATAGACCCGATCATAACTAGATGTCAAAAGAAGGACGGCGTCTAACAAAACATCCTGTAATATCCGCAATTTCATACAGCTCCTTAAAATCCAAAAGAGTAGGAATATCAACACGGGCGTCCGTGCGGAGGAGCACCTGAGCGAATGCAACAACAAGCACAGCATAGAAGAAAATGAACAGGTCAGGACCCGGTTTATATATAGTTCCCAGATGAACAATAAGCATGCTAGATATGAACAGTTAAATCATGGAAATGAAAAAAATAAGAATCTAACAACCTAGCATGAATGATACGAATACAAGTGACAAGACATGACTAAGTAAGCTATGCAAGAGAATGAAATGATGCTAAATTAAATTAAATTAAAATCTTCCACTCTCTAATTTCCACTTTAAACAAGATAAATTTCCTTAACAGGATTACAATATCATGTTCTTCTCATTTCATTCCAATTCCCATTCCTTAGCAGGAATGTAATTAACATAAAACTATTAGTGGAAATTATACATCCCTCAAGTCCCACTTGAGTTTAGAAAAGTTACATTCTTATGCATATAACGATTCTAAGACCGCCCCTCCGAGTTTCCCCACTTGGCACGCCCCTAAATGACTATCATCTTCCAGGGGCCCATCAAACAAGGCAGCCTGGGTACCTAACGCACGTCGGGAAGTGGCCATATGCCTGCGAGTGAGTCATAACCACACCCGGAATTACTTCACTAGCGCAGAAAAATACATATAATAAACCCGCATATGGCCGAGGACTATAGTTTCCCTGCATTCACTAGTCAAGGAACATCACCTCATGCGCGAGCTTCCCTTATGATAGCATTTAGAGAGGTGTGTTTAAGTAAATTAGCATTTACTATAAAAACCATTTTTTTTCTTTTTATTACATTTACATGTTTCATTTGTTTGAAACTATAATTATAGGATATACCATTTCATCATCCTAGGTTATGCCTCGAATAAATCCCCAAGGGATCATATTAGACTCCCGAGGTTAAGGTCTCATATGCCTCATTTCAAGCCCCTAAAGTCTCCAAGTATGGGCCTTCAATTCCCATCCAAATTATTTGGATGCACCTAGAGAAGTGATGCCTTAACATCACTTAGAACAACCCTTCCCCCGGACTTAACCCCAAGTGAAACCCATTCAACACTAGGGTGACAACCAACTCAACTAGGACTCTAAAAGCCAAGGTTTACTTCATTCAAGAAGAGTCATAAGTTCCTGGGGAAAGAAAAGGATTAAAAACAAAAGTGGAAACTTTGGGGAAGGAAACAGGGGACCGGTTGACCGGTCCCAAGACCGCGGTCGACCGCGTCTCAAATTTTAGCTTTTGAAAGAAAGAAGAAAGTTCATTTCGGATGGACCAGTCGACCGATGGGAAACCCCGGTCGACCGCTCCCTTAATTTCATGCCTGGAAAGAAAGCAGAAAGCCCTCTTCCGAAGGCCCGGTCGACCGGTCTGAGAGACGCGGTCGACCGGCCGTAGGAGACCTAGACCTTTCTCTCCTATTTTCCTTCTAAACCCAAAATCAACAACCAACACAAAAACCATGACTAACCTAAAATCTTCCAACTACATTTAATGATACAAAAGGATCATAAATGCTCCCAACAACATTTTTCTACTTTAATCAACAAACAAACTCTATCCAAGATGTGTATGACCATAAATCCAACCAAAACCACAATTATAATACCACAAAACTACACATAACTACCCATACTAATTATTCATCTTAAACTATACATTAGCAAGTAGAAAACTTGCCTTGGGGCTTCAAATTCAGTCTTGGTTGAAGAAGAAAGCAGGATCAAACCACCAATCTTCAAGATTTCTCTCTATCTCTCCAATCTTCCACTCTCTCTCTCACTCTAGGGCTAAAACACTTAGGGAAAATAAGAGGAAATGAAATAATTGGGGGAAGACTAAACGTGGCTTAGGTTAAAAGGTCTCTCACCTTTTTAAGTGTTAATACCGCAATAGTTCATTTCTAATACGCAATATGCCAAAACCAGTCAAAAGTGCCTAAAATCTCAAAATACAATATGGCGCACATTTTGACTGTCTCGTACCTCCCGGGACTAACTACACCCTCCAAATTATCATTTGGAGATTTTATAAGCCATTTTAAGTTCCGGTTCCATTTTAATTCAAATTGCCATTTTAATTATCATGACAAAATAGAACACTACATGCTAAATAATCACTTACCCACATCCAGCATTTATATATGCAAATGCTCAACATAGAAAATAAATATAAAAAATGGGCTCCCAAAGGAGAGGGTTGTTACATACTCCCCGCTTATGAGGGAATTTTGCCCGAAAAATTCAAGCGTACCTTGGATAAAAAGATGTGGATACTTATCCCGCATATCGTCCTCACGCTCCCAAGTAGATTCCTCGACGCTATGATGACTCCATTGTACTCTAACCAAGGGCACCACATGAGATCTTAATCTACGTTCCTCATGCTCCAAAATAGCCACTGGTTGCTCTTCATAAGAAACATCGGGTTGCAACTCTATATCCTCGAAAGGAATGTGCCAAAGGGCACCATCACACCTCTTATACTTCTTCAAAGAGGAGATGTGGAAGACATCATGAATCTGTTGCAAAGGTTCCGGTAGGGCAATTTGATACGCCACTAGGCCTACCTTAGCCAACACAGGAAAAGGCCCAACGAAACGTGGTGCAAGTTTCCCTTTCTTTCCGAAACGCTTAACGCCTTTCATAGGCGACACCCGAACCAACACTTGGTCTCCAACTTCCAATTCCACATGCCTTCTTCCCGCATTGGCATAGCTCTTTTGTCTATCTTGGGTTATCCGAATACGATCTCGAATAAGTTCAATCTTAGAAGAAGTATCCCGAATCATTTCAGGTCTGAGAAACTTGTTATCTCCCACTTCTAACCAACACGTGGGGGATCTATAAGGCCTACCATACAAGGCTTCATAGGGCGCCATCCCAATAGTGAATTGGTATGAGTTATTATAAGCAAATTCAACCAAAGGGAGATATTGTTCCCAACTACCCTTAAAATCAAGCATACACATACGAAGCATATCCTCCAACATTTGGTTAACCCTTTCAGTCTGGCCATCTGTTTGAGGATGATAAGAAGTGCTTAATTTCAATTCGGTTCCCATGGCCTCTTGGAAACTTTACCAAAAGTGGGAAACAAAGATCTTATCTCTGTCGGAAACAATATTCAAGGAAACCCCATGCAATCTAACAATCTCTTCAATGAACAACCGCGCGTAACGAGCGGTATTATAATCGGTACGGACGGGAAGGAAGTGCGCCGACTTCGTCAAGCGATCAACTATGACCCATATCGAATCATGACCCTTTTGTGACGTCGGCAAACCGGTGATAAAATCCATTGAAATGCTCTCCCATTTCCAAACAGGAATTTCCAACGGTTGCAACAAACCTGCCGGTAGCTGATGGTCAATCTTAACCAACTGACAAGTAGTGCATCGAGATACAAACTCTGAAATATCTCGTTTCATACCCGGCCACTAATATTGACGGCGCATATCTTGATACATTTTATCATTTCCCGGATGTACCGAAAATTTAGAGCCGTGAGATTCCGCCATCACAGCCCGTCGCAAATCCCCATCCTCCGGAACAATAAGCCTTCCATGAAAGCGTAATCCACCCTCAGAACTTACCGAGTAGGACTCCACTCCCCCAGTCAATAACCGGCGAATATGGTCTTGACATTCTTTATCTCTGCCTTGGGCTTCCACAACCCTTGCCATCATCGTCGGAGTAACGGTCATCACGGACATAAATGCCCTAGCAACCGCATCCTCATGACTGAGTTCCTTCCATTTAGCTCTCCACACATCAGCTAGTTCTCCCTCGGGTTTCCTACTCAAGGCATCCGCCACCACGTTCTCCTTGCCCGGATGATAATGAATATCAAATTGATAATCTTTCACGAACTCCAACCATCTTCGCTGCCGCATATTCAAATCTTTCTGAGAAAAAAAATATTGCAACAACTTATGGTTCGTGAAAAGACTAAACTTCTCCCCAAGAAGATAGTGCCTCCAAATCTTTAAGGCAAAGACAACTGCGGCTAATTCTAAGTCATGCACCGGGTAATTTCTTTCATGAGGCTTGAGCTTCCTAAAAGCATATGCAATAGCTTGTCGCTCCTGCTGAAGCACACCCCCCAAAACCTGAAGGGATGCATCGGTGAAGACTAAATATTCCAACCCCGGCTTAGGTAAACCAAGGACTGGAGCGAAAGTCAATCTATCCTTGAGCTCATCGAACGCCGCTTGGAAGGCATTATCCCAAACAAATCTAACCCCTTTCCGGGTCAAATTTATCAAAGGACTAGCAATCTTAGAAAATCCCTTGATAAATCGACGGTAATAACCCGCCAAACCCAGAAAACTGCGTACCTCGGTAGGTGTCGTGGGCTGACCCCACTCCCTCACCACAATAACTTTACTTGGGTCCACCGATATACCCTGCGAAGTCACGACATGACCCAAAAATTGCACTTCCCGTAACCAAAAACCACACTTCTCAAACTTAGCGTACAATTGGTGGTCCCTTAACCTTTGTAGGACCAACCCCAAGTGAGTAGCATGGTCATCTTCCGTTTGAGAATACACAAGAATGTCATCAATAAATACGATAACAAATTGGTACAGGAAGTCCCGAAACACCCTATTCATAAGATCCATGAATACCGCAGGGCCATTGGTTAGCCCAAAAGGCATAACCAAAAATTCATAAGACCCGTACCTCGTCAGAAAAGCAGTCTTGGATACATCTTGCTCCCGTATCCTCAACTGATGATACCTCGTTCTCAAATCTATCTTAGAGAAGTAGGTCGCTCCCCTGAGCTGATCAAACAAGTCGTCTATGCGAGGCAAAGGATATTTATTCCGGATGGTGACCTTATTCAACTCTCTATAGTCAACACACAACCGGAGAGAACCATCTCTTTTCTTAACAAATAACACAGGGGCACCCCACGGCGATGTGCTACGCCTGATAAACCCCTGTTCCAACAACTGCTGAATCTGATCTCTAAGCTCCCTCATCTCCACCGGAGCCATACGATAAGGAGTTCGCGCAATCGGCCGAGCTCCCGGCGCTAAGTCAATTACAAACTCAATCTCTCTACTAGGAGGCAAACCCGGTATCTCCCGAAACACGTCCTCAAAATCTCGAACAACATGAATAAAATCTAAGGGAACAACTACATCCCGAGAATTCTCTTCCGCAACACAATTTAAATAAGTACCTGAATCTCCCTCTAAACGAGGCATAACCACCACGAACATATCTTGTCCTGGAACGGCAAAGACTATACTCTTCCCGTAACAATTAACTATAGCGTGATATTTAACAAGCCAATCCATGCCCAAAATAACATCATACCCAACCATGTCTAGGACGAGTAAGTCGGCCTCAAAACACAAATTACCAAGAGTGATCCCTATATGTTTGCAAACGAAGAAAATAAGGGAACCGTCACCCATAGAGGACTCCACACTAGTAAAGGTACTTTCCGCAGATTTTATTAACCCTGAGGACTGAGCAAAACTTCTAGAAATAAAAGAATGTGTCGCACCCGTATCAAACAGAACGCGACCCATGTGTCCCTGAATAAGGAACTTACCCTCTATAGCTGGCGGCGCTGGCTGGATAGGAGGAAGCATAGCATCCTGAATGTGGTAGACTCTCCCATACTGTAGTTGACCCTGCTGCAGAGGGACAACCGGATTCGGTGCTTGTGGAGGGAACTACACATAAGGCTGCTGAGGAACTCGTGGAGGTTGTCCCCCGATCACTTGAGGACAATCTCTCTTAAAATGACCAGCTTCTCCACATTGGAAACATTTCCCCACCAAATTCTCCTGACCTCGACCTCTGTTATCTCTGAACTGCCCAAAACCTTGGCCCGGATGGCCCCTACCTCCCTGGCCACCGCGACTCGCTTGCTGTAGTACGGTACCCTGACCTTGTCGGTTAGCATTACCACCAACATTAAAGCCGCCAGGGCGTTGCCTTTTCGACCCATCCCCTTGCTGGGGATCCCGTTCTCGTTGCTTATTGCCCGTAGGTTGGGACGAGGGAAAGGATCCTCCTCCATTTCCACTCACCCCGGGCTTCCACACTTGCCCCATTCCTGAAGCTTTCTTGTTATTCTGAATAAACAAGCCATGCTCCTGACAATGAAGCAATGCCTCATTCATCACTTCACCAAAAGTTTGTAAAGCCGGATTACCCAACAAATGCTGTCGGATTCTCCAGTTTAGACCTCCCATGAATTTTGAGACTTTTCTTTCCTCCGGAGTCACCTCTTCCGGCACAAAACTAGCTAGCCGGGTAAACTCCTCCTCATATTCGGCAACTGATCGTTCTCCCTGAACTAGATCTTTAAGTTTCCTCCTCATCTCCCTCTGAATCGCGGGAGGAAAATATTTCCGGTCATACAAGACCCAGAAATGAGTAATGGACATAGTATCCCTCTGTTTTGGCGTAGTCATCGACTCCCACCAATGTAGCGCTGCCCCAACCAACTTGAAAGTAGCAAGGACTTGCTTCTTTTCCTCACTACAATCCACCATTCTCAAATGGCGTTGCATATCCTTCTTCCACTAATTTGCTCGGACAACATCAGAGCCTCCATCAAACTCTGGGGGATGGCCCTTTAAAAAGGACTCCCTTACTCTTTCCCACGGAGAAGGTCCCGTAGGTGCTTGAGTATCTTGTGCCCGTTGTTGAGCTGTTGACATCTGTTGAGCTACTGCGGTCATGGCGGCATTAACTATATGAGCCACGATATTGGCTACATTCGCAGCATTAAAAGTTCCTTGGGGCGGTGGAGGACCAACATCCTCTTCTACAACTCCATTGCATCTCGCAGGGCGACCTCTCTTAGGCGGCATCTGAGATGAAGGGACAAGAGTGTTAGAATACAATTCACAACAATCTAATCCACAGAAGATCGCAATTTTTTTTAGCAACAAAGTAGTCTTATCATTAGGCTCTATATCAAAGAACGCTACGGTAGATCGTGACAAGTCCACATCGATCCTAGTACTCAAGAACCCAGTGCTCTGATACCATCTGTGACAACCCGAACTCCGAAATAAGGGGTGGTCAGCCCGATACTCCGACATATACGGTAATCATGGACAGAAATCATTCTCAGCACCACATATATAGTAAGAGTAACCGAGAAAACCACCCAATAATTCAGAAAACGGGTTGTCAAAACAATTTATGCAATTTAAAAGTTAAGAAAAACAATTTAAGCAACCCATTCTAGAATAATAGTGGAATTAAAAAAAAACATAATTAATATACATCTAAAACCACTATATATATAGAGGAGAACCGAATATGCTGTCGGTTCACAGCTACACAAAAGTAATCACAACAGTTAGATATTATGCTTTACAATCATTATACAATTACAAGTTTGGGCCACTCGCCCGAGTGATAGACCCGATCATAACTAGATGTCAAAAGAAGGACGGCGTCTAACAAAAACATCCTGTAATATCCGCAATTTCATACAGCTCCTTAAAAGCCAAAAGAGTAGGAATATCAACACGGGCGCCCTTGCGGAGGAGCACCTGAGCGGATGCAACAACAAGCACAGCATAGAAGAAAATGAACGGTCAAGACCCGGTTTATATATAGTTCTCAGATGAACAATAAGCATGCTAGATATGAACAGTTAAATCATGGAAATGAAAAAAACAAGAATCTAACAACCTAGCATGAATGATACGAATACAAGTGACAAGACATGACTAAGTAAGCTATGCAAGAGAATGAAATGATGCTAAATTAAATTAAATTAAAATCTTCCACTCTCTAATTTCCACTTTAAACCAGATAAATTTCCTTAACAGGATTACAGTATCATGTTCTTCTCATTTCATTCCAATTCCCATTCCTTAGCAGGAATATAATTAACATAAAACTATTAGTGGAAATTATACATCCCTCAAGTCCCACTTGAGTTTAGAAAAGTTACATTCTTATGCATATAACGATTCTAAGACCTCCACTCCGAGTTTCCCCACTGGGCGCGCCCCTAAATGACTATCATCTTCCAGGGGCCCATCAAACAAGGTAGCCTGGGTACCTAACGCACGTCGGGAAGTGGCCATATGCCTGCGAGTGAGTCATAACCACACCCGGAATCACTTCACTAGCGCAGAAAAATACATATAATAAACCCTCATATGGCCGAGGACTATAGTCTCCCTGCATTCACTAGTCAAGGAACATCACCTCATGCGCGAGCTTCCCTTATGATAGCATTTAGAGAGGTGTGTTTAAGTAAATTAGCATTTACTATAAAAACCATTTTTTTTTCTTTTTATTACATTTACATGTTTCATTTGTTTGAAACTATAATTATAGGATATACCATTTCATCATCCTAGGTTATACCTCGAATAAATCCCCAAGGGATCATATTAGACTCCCGAGCTTAAGGTCTCATATACCTCATTTCAAGCCCCTAAAGTCTCCAAGTATGGGCCTTCAATTCCCATCCAAATTATTTGGATGCACCTAGAGAAGTGATGCCTTAACATCACTTAGAACAACCCTTCCCCCGGACTTAACCCCAAGTGAAACCCATTCAACACTAGGGTGACAACCAACTCAACTAGGACTCTAAAAGCCAAGGTTTACTTCATTCAAGAAGAGTCATAAGTTCCTGGGGAAAGAAAAGGATTAAAAACAAAAGTGGAAATTTTGGGGAAGGAAATAGGGGACCGGTCGACCGGTCCCAAGACCGCGGTCGACCGCGTCTCAAATTTTAGCTTTTGAAAGAAAGAAGAAAGTTCATTTCGGATGGACCAGTCGACCGGTGGGAAACCGCGGTCGACCGCTCCCTTAATTTCATGCCTGGAAAGAAAGCAGAAAGCCCTCTTCCGAAGGCCCGGTCGACCGGTCTGAGAGACGCGGTCGACCGGCCGTAGCAGACCTAGACCTTTCTCTCCTATTTTCCTTCTAAACCCAAAATCAACAACCAACACAAAAACTATGACTAACCCAAAATCTTCCAACTACATTTAATGATACAAAAAGATCATAAATGCTCCCAACAACATTTTTCTACTTTAATCAACAAACAAACTCTATCCAAGATGTGGATGACCATAAATCCAACCAAAACCACAATTATAATACCACAAAACTACACATAACTACCCATACTAATTATTCATCTTAAACTAGACATTAGCAAGTAGAAAACTTGCCTTGGGGCTTCAAATTCAGTCTTGGTTGAAGAAGAAAGCAAGATCAAACCACCAATCTTCAAGATTTCTCTCTATCTCTCCAATCTTCCACTCTCTCTCTCACTCTAGGGCTAAAACACTTAGGGCAAATAAGAGGAAATGAAAGAATTGGGGGAAGACTAAACGTGGCTTAGGTTAAAAGGTCTCTCACCTTTTTAAGTCTTAATACCGCAATAGTTAATTTCTAATACGCAATATGCCAAAACCAGTCAAAAGTGCCTAAAATCTCAAAATACAATATGGCACACATTTTGACTGTCTCGCACCTCCCGGGACTAACTACACCCTCCAAATTATCATTTAGAGATTTTATAAGTCATTTTAAGTTCCGGTTCCATTTTAATTCAAATTGCCATTTTAATTATCATGACAAAATAGAACACCACATGTTAAATAATCACTTACCCACATCCAGCATTTATATATGCAACTTCTCAACATAGCAAATAAATATAAAAAAATGGGCTCCCAAAGGCGAGGGTTGTTACATTTATATGACTATTCGTCGTGCTTATAGTCTATCTAGGACCTCGTATAAACAACATAATATCCATAAAAATCTAATTTAAGTACTAAAGTGTTTTTACAACAACATGTAAATATTTTAGAAATTTTTTGCAAAGTTGCCTTTATTTATGGGACTGTCCCATATTTAAAAAATTGAAAATAGTCCCAACAGCAACAAACAACATCACTGTTTAAGTAAAAAAAATACAACAAAACTAAGAAGTTCGAGTTCATAATTAAGAACTAAATAGACAAAAAAATGGTCTTCTAAAGATAATTTCCATAAATTGAGAGAAAACCAACTTCAAATATTCTAATCTTATATTCATGTTAGAAAGCTTCTATGTGTGCACCGCCATCTTTCATATCTGCAAAACATATAGACTAAAATCAATAACATAAAATAAAAATAGTAAACATTTAAACTAACGAATGATAACTCAAACAAACAAATTAATAATGTTAAAATGATAAGTGACAATATCACGTAAAGTCGTGTCAAAACCCTATCATAATTACTTGAATTGTGCTAGTGTCAAAGACGTGTCATATTTAGTCAAATTGTGTCAAAGTCGTGTCACGACTAACATCTAACCAAATATGTAAAAAAAACATATAGGAAGAACACAACAGTAATGAAAACTATAGCTAGTCTTCTAGAGACACTACCAATGGGGAAAGGCTTTGATGAATTTAAGAAAGTAGTCATGGGGCATCTTTCTACATCCATCCTCTTTGTCAGTCTCTATCATTCCATGATTCTCCAATATATTTGTCATCGCATCCACTTGGTAATTACATGATGCATAAAGAATATCTGAAGGAAAATAACTCATCCCTTGGTCATTCTTTAGTTTCGTAGCCAAGCCTTGTGCCCTTCCTGAACGAACTCCCAGTAGATGTATCTCTGGGCACAACGCAGCTAATGTCAACAAACTATATTGTATTGTCTGGAATTACCTGGTATTAGTTATGTCATAGAAATGGTAGACCACATTTTGAATGTGAGATATGGCGAAGGTGTACTCCTCCATGAATCTGATCTTAGTGTAATTGGGGGGAACCCCATAACCATAACTTTTGGCCCTCTCTTTGGCTTTGATGGTGATCTACCATCATTAGCATTAGCATTAGCAAACTGATCTTTGAGATCATTGCTATTGTAATCATTCATATAAAGGCTTGCATATGTTTCAACATGAGGGATATAATTATCAAGGTATGTACCCTTGCTAGTATCAACCAATGTGATGCTCCAACGGAAGGTTGCAGCTCATTCAATTCCTTTTTGTCCCTCTTAGGATTAGGGATGGAGCTTCTAGATCTGGACGTCTTCTTCTCCAGCTACCTCTATCTGCATCTCTTTGTGAATCCAGGCATAAAAACATCGCAGATATGAAGAGGGTTGGAGTCAAACGAAGAAGGTGGTGTTTATTAGGAAGTATGGTACCAGTTAAGGTGCTAGTCTGCGAAAGCAGATCAAGAAGGTGGAGTTTAATCAACATAGAAAATTTCTCTGTGAATTTTATGGAAAGTATGCAGTGAAGAGGAAGGCTGTGGGAATTTGGGGATGCAAAGATTGGGATGCTTATACATAAATAAAAGATAGAATATAATGTGCAAGTTATGTAATCGAACCCGCCAAGCACAAAAGGAAGAATATACTGTGAAAAATTAGTCGCTTCTAAAATCAAGACATTGTTAAAATTAACCATTGGAGCTTTAGCACAGATAAAGTGGAGACTATGTTGTAAGCTTAAATTTATTATTCGCGAGACTGACCTACAGTTGTAAGGAAATTGTATCCCATAATTAATTATAGGCAATACCTTTCAATTGGCTAACAGTCATTTTTAACTTTTAACCAATCGAAATCAAAAGGTAATATGAGCAGTAAAATGGTAAGAAATACACAAAAACATACACAGAAAAACTTTAAAACTATTCATCTTTAAATCTATATACAAAAAAACATATATGCAACTTAATATGGGCAGTAAAATGGTAAGAAATAAAAAAGGTTGGAAAGGAACAAAATCATATATTACCTTAGAGTTCTGACCCGAAAATTGAAGGTTAAAAAATGCTAATCTCCCGTTCAAATTCAAATGACCATGAATTCATAAGTTCAGCCTATTAATAAACAGATAATGGAATGGAAAATTTGCAGCGAGTTAAGGATCGGGAGCTTCCTGCTGCTGAGGTGTCTAACTCGTCCTCCACATGGGTTGTATATATCAACACATGAAGCGGATCTTCCTGTTGTTAAGGTGTTAATGCTCTCTAAGCGTTGAGTTGCAGCGAGTTAAGAATTTGGATCTTCCTGTTGTTAAGGTGTGTAACTCATCCTCCACATGGGTTGTATACATCAGTACCTACAGGATCAAAATATTGATCCATTAGGCACTCAAGACCAAATCATAAAGCGGATAGCAGGATAGGAATAAATCCCAATATTATGTCCCAAGAAGTTTCTGCAAGTAATCGCAATATTATATTAGGAGCTGATATATAAGGTGATTTTCAAGTAATTATTTTAATATGAATTTATATTAGGTAATTATGAAACAATTACAAATAAGGGTATTATTAACATTTAAGGTATATACTAAAAGGTAATGCTACGTCCTCCTCTCTCAATCGATATTAATAGCGATAACAGATATATTAGGCAGTTAACATGTTGCTCAATTATGCATATACCTTTAAGGAAATGCATTTGTCAAAGGAAATACACAAAAATAGAGCGCTTAAATGCAGATGTATGTTTCCCGAATTACATGATAATGGTTAATATGGGGACCTTTTTTTTGGATATATGCAGAAGTTAAATATATTCAATGATCCCCGCAAATTATTTGAGTCATTACTTACAATAATCAATATATAACCTGGAATGACTTGAAGGAATATAAAGCCAAGTGATTTTCCAGAGCGGTGCTTCGTTTATAGAGTAATTGTATTAAAGTTGTATACATATCTATAAAAACAAGAAACTTATATTAGAGGCATAATTTTGAAAATCGAGGAATAGCAAAAATAGACGCACGACAAAACATTTAGGGCTCAAGTATGTAACAAATAAACTGTATTAAGTATAACACTAACCCGAGTTACTAAAAGGGCCAATGACCCCAACATCCCCTCACTGCCATGATCCCCCAATTCTCCCAGAGCCACAATAATTATATTCTAAAAGCACAAACTTCACCCAACTAACAACCAAAAACCCAACAAATACCACCTCCAACTTCTATAATGAAACCACCAAAGCATGAAAGACCACTAAAAATTAATAACATGCCTAAATTTCAAGAACTGAAAGGAGAGAGAGTTATAGAGAAGATAGGGTATACCTTAACAGAAATTTTATCTAACACATATCATGAAACTACGAAAATGTAAAAGTAATAAATGTTTCCACTTACTAAATTTTGAGTTAAAGACATCCCGTCTTCCAATTCGTGTTAGCCGCAATTCGCACATATCAAATTCTAATTTTCAAAAAATGAAATTCTTAGTTCAAAAAATTTATATGCACGTATTATACAAAAAAATTTAGAAGCACTAAATAAAAACTCTTGTAGCTGAACAAAGAGGTTAAGAAATAAACAATGACATCATTGATAATCCGTGTACCTAAAAAGCGAGGGCGATAAGCAGTTCCCCAATCAAACTCTGATATAGAATTCCATTGTGTGATATTAGGTACTTCTGTAACTGTTTTCTGTTATGACCTATTAAGAAAAAGAAATGGCATCCCCCTCCCCACCACAAATAATATGACCTGTTAAAAAAATCCAACAGTCCAAAACATAACTAAAAAGAATGGGTTTGCTTTAGTGCAAACCTTTCTTCAGCCTCTATATGGGTTTGAGGGAAAGGCGCCAATGGGTTTTCATGAGCGTTCCTAATTAATCCATCTCTGCTACTGTCTCAAGTCCAATGAAACCAAAATTCTTTTCTGCTAATCATCCCTAAAACACTTAATTTTGTTTGTGATAACTAAAACACTTGCTACTACTCCACGTCGACATAAATTTATCAACCTCGGCATTAAAAAGTTATCTGAGTCCTTCAATATCCTGCTTTGTAGCAAGGTCTCTAGCCCTCATCAATAGGGTCCGATTTTCGTAAAAGCGAGCGTTCGCTTGTTCATGTTGTTTTCTAATTCCTTAATCTTTTGAAAATCTTTGTCCCTTTTCTGTAATAATCCCCAATGAAAAACTTCTCCCTATGAAGCTTAAAATTGTAATTGAAACATTTCACACCATATGAACACAGATAAAGCCTATGATACTACTTTCAGCAGGTTGATTTCTTCATCATTCAAATGAATAAGAGGCTGAGGAGCTGAAAGTATCGGCCTTGTCTGCAAAAATATTTTATTTGAAAACATATAGGACTATTATATATATGGCCTATATGTGGAAATGAATCTAACATAATTCTTTACTACTTTAAGGAGACCTTGTTTTCAATTAATTTAAATGAAATATGATATGTATGCTATAGAGAAACAATATGATATTTGTGAATATGATTCAACTGAGGTGGGGGAAGAAATAGGAAAATGGACCGTTAATATGATAAATATCCATAAGCAAATAAGTGATAATGCCGTAAAATTGATTATAAAAGAAAGCCCTAAAGACTTGTTCATTGAACTGAAAGTTAGGCTATTACCATAGGCCCTCCCTCAGTCAAAACCCAAAATACACGGAGAGATGTTCAACTCTAATACCTCTATGTTTTAGTGGCATTACCTATACATAATACAACAGTTTATATAAACTTTTATAGTCCGACACCACCAAGCACGACAATGGTGAGAGGCAACAGTATCCATTCTTGCATCAAGGATATAAGAGGGATTATGACTATAGTTATCTTTTTTGCAATAAATGGAGGAACCTGATAGATTTAATTCTAGCTTAGCATCATAATCTTCAGTTAATATCTCCTTATCAGTGAGTGCGAGAAACCAAATCTTTTCAAGTGGCTTTAAATGATATAAAGCATGTTACACCACTTCCCCGACTAATTATATTTGAAAAAATATTAAGAAATAGGGAAACTTACATCAGTAGCATTAGAAATAAACTCCTTCAAATTTCTCTAAATGGAGTAGATAATGATGTCCATAAGCCGGGGAACCTCCGCCTGAAACACAAAACTTTTTTACATTACTGCGGAGCGTTCTTCATGCCATCAACTGAGCTTCCCTGCGTCATAAATAAAATATATCATTAGTATCGAGTTATCTCTAGACAAACCTCAGGTGTGAACCTTAGAAAAACCACGGATTGAAAATAATATCCCATGTTTTCTATGAAATAAATAAAACAGAAATATATTAACAAAAGTTAGCAATCAAAGAAAACATAAATATATTAAAAGAAATAATGTAAAGTCTAAATTGACCAATGATCTTGAAATATCAACCTACTCATACTTAAATCCAAACAACCAACTTGAAATAGAAACCTACTCATACAAATGATTTAGCAAGCTACTCGTCTTGTTGGTCAAATGATTCATCTCACATATACAACTTTAATCCAATGTATTTTTTAGGATTAAAAATAGATTGGACCAACTCACATGTATCATACCAACAAATACCAACTAAATCATAGCCCACAAACTCTTATCATATTTGAATTCCCAATATAGTTTTAAGATGGAAGCTGTTACCACATCTTCGATTCTTCCTAAGTTTAAGCCCCTTCTTCATATGGAAAACAGACCACCGCCCACTGAAATGGTCGATTATCTACATAATTGTTTCTCTACATACAACAATACCAAAAGGTTGTAAAAGTTATCCAAAAAGAATCAAATCGTGTGGGATCAAATGATCCTATATGTCATTATCAAATATCAAAACAAAAATGTTACGTACATATAAAGGCTTAGATCCCTATAAAACAGTGATATAACAAACACATGCAAAATAAAACACAAAAATTGTCATCGAATATACCCATAAGTTTCAATTACAAGTCAAAAATGTGTTTGGCAATCCCTCAATTACATTTCTTCATTCAATATATCAACCAACATAAAAGTTTCAAAAATTGTCATTAAATATACCCATAAGTTTCAAAAAACAATTCTTCATGTTACGAATGATATATGAAATAGTAGTATTGAGATTCCAAAATATTTATTCACCACAACGTTTCACTTTAGACATTTAAAAATGTAGCATTGAACTCAAATCATGACCTGAATCTTGCAATAAAATTCCCAATATACATTCATTTATAATGAAGCTCAAGGTAGGTAATCACATGAACCTCAATATAGATAACTAACCATATGTTTAGTACTCGGAGAACCCCAAACCAAAGAAAAGCACCAACCATATGGTAGTTGTGTTATTTGTAAAAATGAAATAAAATGACCAAAAAAGTTTCGGAACATAAACACCCAAAAAAGACCATTTATGAATTTAGAAATCTCCGAATAAGAATAATCCTTAATGGATTGTTACTTATGCTTCCACAATAGCACAATAGCACTTTGATCTTCAAATAACCAAACATTTTGAGTTAATTGTTTCTCAGTGGTCCAAGTAGTGCACATAACATCTAAGTGAAAATAGAAAGTCACAAACAAATGAAAAGACTTAGTTAGGACTATAATCAAACAACCAACAACTAAGAAAAAATAAAGTATAAGCATACCTCGGTGATTCTACAACTTGTTTGCTACAAACGGAGATTCACCACCAGCTCCGCCAAATTCATCAAAATGATAAAGCTACAATCACAAATCAATAGAAGAATCAAACTCATATAACAAAGCCCTAATAGTTTTACATTATTAGAGCCCAATCCATCACTGTAAATAAAAAAACCCATGATACAATAGCTCAAAAGCAAAATGTATTAATCTAATAATAATTTGAAATCAACAAATGATAATTTGAAATTAAAACCCCCATAAATGTTTTGAGAACATCTATCAATTGTTTATACCTAAAAAAATCGTGTACATATATACCTGTCAGAACAGTATATCAAACCATAACTTCTTGTATGAAAAATCCAAAATCCATATCTTCTTTATTCCACCTCAAACTCTAGCATACTTGAAAATAATAAAAAAAATAAACATCAAAGCCCCTAAAACACAAAATGAATATAAGAAATATATTGAAAGACGTTTGAACATGATTTTTTCAAGAGGGGATCTTCCATTTGAAGAAAACCTAGATCTAAAACCAAGAAAACCCGAAACCAGTGATGTGTAGTTAGGGTTTACAAAATGTAAACTGAACAAAATATCAAGGCTTGATATTCATACCTCATCGAGAAGAGAAGATGTGGTGAGAGAGAGAGATAGAGAGAGAGAGAGAGAGAGAGAGAGAGGGCGAGTAAGGAAAGAGAGGGAGAGGTGGTATGGTTTTTTGGGCTTGCTGATGAGAGAACGGGAGAATGTGAGGTTTGTATGAGAAATGAGAGAGAACGTGAGCAAACTGATGAAGTCATTGTGACCGAAGTATCCCCAATTTTGAATTGAAGTGTAAATTTAATAAGTAAGAAAAGAGTGGGAAATTAAAGATTTGAGGGGCAAAATAGGAAGTGCAGAAAAAACTCAAATGGATGACATCATCATTTAATCTTATGACATACATAAGTTTATACTTTATTATATAGATATATATATTTAAGAAATAGAAATGACATAGATAAAGTGGAGAAAAGCCCTCCGCAGGTGGCTTACATCAAGTATGCGAAAAAAAAAGCACCTATACATTTGTAGAAGTAAGGAAGAAGGTGGCTTAAATTTAAGGTGCGTGTTTGATTTATCCCTCGCTTATACTCACAATTTGTGGTGGAAATTTTTTAATGCCAATTCCATGTGGTCCCATTTCATGCATAGTAAATACAAGAAATTGTTACCCCATTTTAAGGGTTCAATCTATATGTCTTCACATGTGTGGAAAAGGATGCAATGTGTTTGGGAGAAATTTTCAGATAATTTAGATTTTGGTTCAAAGAAGTGGGTTTTATCAAAGGATGGCTCTTTCGGTATCAAATCGGCTTGGCAGTTGGTGAGGGCTAATGGTTGTATTCAAAGATCCTTCTTTCTTATTTGGGATAGGAGGATTTGTCCCAAAATTTCAGTTTTCATGTGGAGGTTATTACACAAGGGGACAACTATTTATGAGTATGTTAAAAAGATTAATATTCCACTACCCTCTAGATGCAGGTGTTGTGATAGTTTTTGTGAAGAAGATATGGATCGTCTTTTTTTTAAATGTGAGGTGATGCAAGCGGTATGGAATAACTACTCTAATCTTTTGGGCCTAAGTATGTCTTCATCCACTCTTAGTGGTAATTTAATGAATTGGTGGATTAATTCTAGGGGGAACAAAATTAGGAGCATTCTTTGTGGTACCATTCATGCTTTTATTTGTTGGCATATTTGGTGTGCTATGAATAAAGCTTTCTTTGAAGGGCTCCCTATGAAAGCCTCCTTAATTTCATATCGTGTTTGTGAAGAAATTAGGATTGCTTTTCGCATCTATCCTTTCAAAGTTACTAAAACTCAGTTTTTCTTGGATGTTCTTATTTATATAATTATCATTATATTATTTTTATTGTACATTATCCGTTCATCGCACGAGTTGCATACTAGTTAATTATATTATGCCAAGGTTCTAAAAAACGCGGAGCATGATCGAGGTGTGGAGACCAAGCCTTAAGCCTTAGAAACCTAGGCGGGCCTTATGCGTAAAAAGATGTGAAAAGCCATTTAGGCGTTCTTAATATATTTTAATATTTTTTAACCATAACAAGGCTATTAAATACTAAAATTGCACATATCATAAAAATATGTTTGAATATATGCAAATTAAAATACTATTTTCTTATTTTGGATGAGATAATGGCTCGGTTAGTAAAAAAGATTCTTTAAAAGACAATATCGTTTCACTAAAGTATTGTTGTTTTTAGAAAAAAGGACACCTTAAGGGTTTTACTAAGAATAAGGCATAAAAAATTTAAGGCGGAGCGTTTCTCCCAAGTGTTAAGCCTATACCTGTCTAGGCGGATTTTTTAGAACAGTGTATTAAGCTAATACCTATTAATGTTTCTTAAGAAGAACGCAAAGTAGAAAAACTCATCCATTGAATTTAAATCAGAAGAGATTTCCACAGAACCAGAAGTTTGGCAAAGAAAGGTCAACTCCATTTAAAGTCTTGCCTGCAATATTGACAAGTCACTTGATAGTTGTTTCAACTAAAATCGATTAAGTTATAAAGTGAGTTTTTTTTGGAATATGTGGAAAATAATTATCATAAATGATTAAGAGTATAAATTTTATAGGAATTACAAAATGAAAACTATTGATTATAAATGTTAAAAAGAATATATTAATTTTAAATAATGTGTTAACATTGCTAAGAAATTAGTATGTGGAATCTAAAGAAATCTACATACAAATTATATAAAGAAACTATAATACTCTCTTTGAAATAGAGAGTTGAATGTGGCACATTCTAATGTATTTCATATTAATAAATTTTATATTATTATAAAATTTGTAAAAGAGATAATTTTCTCATACATTTTCTTCTATAAACTTTATTAAAGTCATCAAACATGTTTTTAGTTATTTTGTTTTAGAGTCATCGAAAAGTATGTAGTTATCTCAAAAATATTTTAACTACTTTGCTTAAGACACATATTCATTACAAAACTTTGTGAAATTCAAAATAATTTGTGATAACTAACAAACTAGAACTTTATTGATGCAAATAAAAATAACCAACATTATTTTTATAGGAAAAATTATACACATTATTTAACTATATTATAGGAATATTAACTATATTATAAGAGTATACAAATATTTCTTTAATTATATTATTATCTGTTACAAGTGACACACATCTTTGACACCACAGCACTCCCCAGGTATTTCATATGGTCACACAAGTGCTACAAAATAAATTCATTGAGTACACAAAAATTGATTTTATGGTGAAACATAGTGATCTTTTTAATATGGTTTATCTATTTATTTATAATAAAGTACGAGTCATTGAGGCTTTTTGACATTATTAATTTTTCATATTTGACATTAATACATCACAATTTAAAATTATACTTTACCCAAAACCGTTAAAATATATGTTAAGGTTGACAACAAAGTGGAATTTTAATGTAACGTGGTTTTAAATTACCCAAAAAATAAACAAAACTAAAATGTAAAAACAAAATGAATATTATATTAAGCATATTGAAAAAAAAAACTAACCCACCCCTCTGTCTACCATACTTCGAGTTTGTTTTGGTTTCCTTTTCTTTTATTCTATTAGTTTTTGGATATATATATATATATATATATATATATATATATATATATATATATATATATATATACACACACACACACACACTTTTTTGGGATTTTAAAGTTATTTAAGTTTATAATTCCATGGGCTTGTTGATCTTAACATTTTTAATGATTGGGAAAAGTCTATTTTTTTTATTTAAAATGTATTAGAGTCTAATATAAAAAATTAGTAATTAGTTATAGTCTAAATGACCCTAAAAATATCATTAAATGGTCGTACATCATTGAAGGAACCAATAGTTAACTATCGTTTTAGAACATCATTGTAGGAGGCATCAACATTATATATACTAGCATCTACTCAACGCGATGCGCATACGGAAATGTAACGAATATTGTTTAATGAAATATACTATTTAAATATATTCCCAAAATTATATTATTTTATTATATATAACTGACATATGTATTGATAAACTATTGATATGGCAAACAATAAATGTAAAGAAGTTTATCCCAGTACATATATTTTATTAAGGAAAACCCAAAACATAAGAAAACTTCATTTATAAAATTGAAAATGTCTTCAAAACTCCAAGTGACTCAATCCTTGATCTCTATTCCTCTGACCCTCCAAATTAATGACATTTTGTTTTAAAATATAAACACGTTTTAGAAAAATTTGTAGAAAATTATCAACGAACTTGAAAAATGAAATACACTGAAAACTTCTTAACCAAAATTCTTTAAGATGTAGTCACTTAAGACACACTTTACCATTGATGATGCCTTCAATGTATCGAATTTAAGATAATCAAAATCAATTTTTCATTCGCGCTCCTCTAATCTATCTGTTAGCTTCGACATTATTTCAGGAAAAAACTTAAAATATTTGTAAGTGTACACTTAAACAAAACATATCAATCTGGTCATTACCAGTCCAGAGAAATGGTTGTTTACTAGTGTAAGGAAGTCCAATTTCTGCATGTATGGGGGACTGTAATTGCTATATATATATATATATATATATATATATATATGAGCAGGCCTTGATCATAAATTTGCTAAAAATATTATTTATTTTTTAAAAAATAGCTTGTGTTTGAACCGAAAGAGGTGGATATTAAATACATTTGAATCTGAACAATAACTGAAGTGACCCAACCAGCATTTCCATCAATGTTTGATTGTGGCTATAACAACTATTTTCTTGTAAAATGACTATATTATTTAATGCATACTTGATAATTTGCAAAAATAGACAATCTCAAATAGTGCATTCGATTCTATATCTAGTCAAACATAGTACATATTATATATATAACTTAAGCATCATGAACTTTTTTTTTTGTTTTTGAAACATGCGTAGCACTAAGACAAAAATGGGATTATTAATGCAAATAAAGGCAAATGATATTAAGAATGTTCAAAAAGATGAAAAGATACATTAGGTGTCATTTAAAAGCATTGTAAACTGTTAATTAAAAGGAGACACATACACGCTAACTAACATCGACACAAACATAAAATGAGCCTCATATTTTTCCTTCTAAAAGCATTTGCCTTGATATCATTCGAATATGACATTCAATTAACACCTATCGTCTAACTCCGTTAAATTTTGTAAGAAAACATTGTTCACTGAACATGATCACATTTGAGGGTATTTTGGTCAAAATCAATATAAAACTTTAAATAAATGAACATTGCATAATAATTATTTTTAAAGTATTTAAAATTTTGGAAATAAAAAAAACATGTAAAAAAATATTCCAATTTTTAAATAAAATAATTCCAATAAATAATTAAAAAAACATATTTATAATAAATAAGAAAAAAAATCAAACAAAAATAGATTTTCAATTAAAAAGATATTTCATATTAAAATTTGGAAAATACTAAAAATCTGGATAATATTATTAAAAACTCGTGCAAAAAACTGAATACATACTTTAAAGAGTTAAAAAAAAATAATGCGAAAAAACTATTTCCAATAACAAAGTAGGTTTCCAATTATAAAAAAATTCTAATAAAAAATAGAAAAAAATTTCAATAATTACTGAAAATCTGGAAAATGCATAAAAAACAGAAAACATAAATCAAAATATTGAAAAAACATAAAAAATAAAAAAAAATATTCAATAAATCAATAAAAAAAATTAAATTGCAAACTGAATAAATATTTTAAAATTTTGAAAAAAACTGCAAAAAATGAATTTCCAATAATAAAAAACCAATTTCCTAATAAAATCGGAAAAATTTCAATAATTGTAAAAAAATTTGAATATAAAGGGAAAAAAAGAAAAATATTTAAAAATAATAAAAAAAAATTACAAAAATAAAAATTCTAACAATGATTAAAAAATCTAAAAAATAATATTGATAAAATATTTCCAGCAAAAAAAATGTTTTCATCCCAAAATAACATAACTCTCTCTCTATCTCTCTCTCTCTCTCTCTCTTACATAAAAATCCATATTGGAATTAGCTTCACGGTGTAGATGAAACAACTAACAAAAAACCATCCGTGTTCTTCTATTTTGAAGACTTGAAGAGACGGAGGTGTGAATAAAATATGCAGGGACGAAATGCATTTAAGATAAGAAATAGGATAGAAATTAATTGAAAATGCTACGTGAATATAGATGAAGAGACTGAGTGAATTAATTGTGAATGCATTAATTGGTATTAAACGTCTAATACTATCGTATTAGAGGTATAATACCCCGTGCGATGCGCATGAGATTTATAAATTGTTTATTACAATATTAACGAATATGCAAAATGTGAAATTTGAGTAAAGAAAGGCCTTGTTTTATTTGCATTATCCTACCTCTATTTCCTGTTAAACATAAGAATAAATTTTTGAAACAATCAACCTCCGTGTTTAATGCAATCCAAACTTCATCTCTCTATAATTTCATGAAATTGTACAATCAAGTATATTTGTAAACACCATAAAACATCATCGTAATAATGACAATATGATGGGAGCATATATGCCAAAAAAATGGTAAATGATCTAATACCAACTCCTTTGATAGGTTTCAAAACACTGGAAATTTTTTTGATGTTGCCAACCATATCAAGTTTTGATGTCGTCCAATAAGAGAGTTTCTTACGAAGTATTCTCTCACTTCATTTAGTGGTTCATTATCTCATTTTCAAGTCATGTTCTCTCACTTCATTTAATAGGAAATAAAATAGTTTACACAATTTATATATAAAAAAAGAATGACATTTTTATAGTATAAAAATATGACAAAAATGTTTAAGTGTTTTAAAACTATTTTTTTAAAATAAAAAAGTAAAAAACGTGTTTTGTTACAAAGAGTATATATTAATATATAAACTGTTAAAAAAGTATTAAATATATACTCTTTTTCAAAAAGTTAAAAAAACGTGTTTTGTTACACTTTTATTTAAATATAAACAGTTTTTTAGTAACTTTTTTTAATTCTTTACTAAAAAATAAAGTCGTAAAAAAGAGTTTTTTTTTTTTTTTTTAAAAGTTTTTGAATAACTTTTATTTATTAATCTTTTCGGAAAAATAAAGTTGTAAAAAACTGTTTTTTTTCAATTTTTTTACTTAAACAAAAAACCGTTTTTTTATTGTTTTTATATTTCTAATATGTAAAAAACAGTTTTTTTTTAATGTTTTTTCGCCATTCAAAAAACTGGTTTTGTACAACAAAAAAAAATTGCCAAAAAAAAATTTGTTTATATATAAAAACTGTTTAACAAAACACATTTTGTAACGTTTTAAAAATGGGACATATACCAAATAGTCCCTCAAACATTTTTTAATACTCATTTAGTCCAAGCCTTTTTATTTGGCCTCAAAAAGTCCTTTGCCACATATTTTGGAAAGGGAGTGCCGCTGGCGCGGACCTCTAAAAATAAAAGAATATTGAGTGTTTGAGGGACTAAATGGGTTAAACTAAAAATATGTGTCCTTCTTAAAAAATATATATTTATAGTAGGGACTATTAAATAATTGACCCTTTAAAAAAAGAGCACATATTTAAAACATTAAAAAATGTGTTTATATATTAACATCTTAAAAAATGTTAATATATAAACATTTTAAATGTTTTAAATATGTGCTATTTTAATGTTAATATATAAACATTTTTAATGTTTTAAATATCTTCTATTTTTTTGAATTGTTAAAAAATGTGTTTTGTTAAATAGTTTTTATACATAAATAAATTTTTTTTTTGCAATTTTTTTTTTGTTGTACAAAACCAGTTTTTTGAATGGCGAAAAAACATTAAAAAAACTGTTTTTTTACAAAAAAAATTAAATAATAAAAACTGTTTTTTTGTTTAAGTAAAAAAAAACAGTTTTTTACAACTTTATTTTTCCGAAAAGATTAATAAAAAAAGTTATTCAATTTTTTTTTATTTTTTTTAAAAAAAACTGTTTTTTTACAACTTTATTTTTTCGTAAAGAATTAAAAAAAGTTACTAAAAAACTGTTTATTTTAAATAAAAGTGTAACAAAACACGTTCTTTTTTACTTTTTGAAAAAGAGTATATATTTAATACATTTTTAACAGTTTATATATTAAATATATACTCTTTGTAACAAAACACGTTTTTTACTTTTTTATTTAAAAAAAGTTTTAAAAACACTTAAACGTTTTTGTCATATTTTTATAGTATAAAAATGTCATTCTTTTTTTATATATAAATTGTGTAAACTATTTTATGCCCTATTAAATGAAGTGAGAGAACCTGACTTGAAAATGAGATAATCAACCATTAAATGAAGTGAGAGAACACTTCTTAAGAAACTCTCTTATTAGACGACATCAAAACTTGATGTCGTTGGCAACATCAAAATTTTTTCCCAAAACACATAAGAAACCCAATACATTCAAGAGAACAATGCGCAATGGTTTAAAAGTAATAATGCTTGATTAAAGCAAAATAGATATCTTAAGAAATGTCAAATATTTCATAGATATCCGTAGTAATGTTTTGTTTTTCTTCAACAGAGTTAGGATGGAGTATAATTATTTAATGTGTAAAGAAAAAGAGGCGCATAATAAAGTCTCAAAAACGACAACAACAAAAACTAAATGGATAGTAGTAGCCTCTTGTTTTGCACACCTTAACAACTATGAAAATGAAGTTGTTGTGTTGGAAGACAGGGATTCAAATCCCGAAATAAGGTAAGACGAATGTAGTAAGAATGAGTCAAAAGGTAGACGTAAAATTAAAAACCTAATGAAGTTATGGAAACTTGTCGTATGATGCACGAAATTTTATGCCAAATCCAATTTTGTGTGGATTGATATTGTCCATATTACTTTTACTAACTATGAAAAGTTACGTTAAGAAACAATATAAACTACTTATATGGATAGGTAATTCAAAATGAAGATAATACATTATAGGAATAATTGCTAGATACAAAATCCAAATATTGGCTCTGTTATCTTTATTCGTAAATGCTTATGAAAAATGTATATGATGTATATTTTTTACAACAACGCAATTTCAAAAATAAAAATCTACAGAACACACATTCAAGACATTCATGGTACAGATTGTTAGCAAATACATCATATATTTTTCACAAATAATGTGAAAGTCTTCATTTTTTTTATAAAGAAAAAAGGAATGAAAGTAATAAATCCACAAAAAATATTCTTCAGAACCCATCATAATTTCACTCAATTAAAAAAATACCTTTCATGAACCAAAAGATGACTACACTTCCAACTATTGCAATGCTTTTGAAAACCCATTTTGGAGTATGTATATAGAATACAGGGAAAAAAATACATAAACAAAAACTTTACATGGGATGAGAAGGTGAAAAATGACAAATGTATCAAAAACCAAAAGGTTGTGTTTTCACCATTCATGGGCCAAACAGTCCCGTCTGATTGACGCATTAAAGGCTCACAAAGTCTAAACAAAGAATATGATACCACGAGTGTGACAAAAGGAGAAGAGACAGATAAAGAGAGAGATACATATTTTGGTTGAGAGAATTTGTAGCTGAATGGACAGGCAGCAGAAGGTTAAGTGGCATCCAACTGCAAATGCTATAGGCTACAATGATCAACAATTGAAGGTAATAAATGAAAGGGAGTTTGTTTTTATTGCAGCTAACTTTTGAAGTCACTTGCCAAATCTACGTTTAGGGACATCGTTTTTTAATATATATATTATGTAGAGATAGGTAATATATTAAGTAATCATAACTCCTCTAATCTATCCTTTTAGATGTATATATTAAATGATCTTCGGGCCTCTTCAATGTTTGTGTAATAAAACCTTTTGTACGAAATATGCACAATTTTGAAAATTGTGTACCAACATTGTATTAAATCTTTGTGGACAAATAAAAAATGGGTAAAAAAATTGTATATTAGATTTTAACCCTACGCGATGTGCGAGCAAGTGCATGATTTAAATATCTAAAAAATGAATCTTAGCTATTGATTTATTTCAAATCATTGGGTTTCATTACACCAATTACTTTCTCTTCCATGTCGCACTGGTTATCAGCAAGTCTAATGAGAGGAGAAAGCCAAATCTGCAGAAATGGGACCTAACAAATAACAAACACCTTATATGCAACAGGTTTTCCAAATCAAGTAAGATATGTATTTTAACATGCAAATTTACTTAAAGCAATGAACCTGAAATAAACTACTTGGTAAAAGTGCATTTTGTCAAATGAAGTATGCACAACGTAAAAACCGATGAAGGCAATTAATTATACTATTCAAAGGAAAACCCTAAACAAAGAGCTTGAAATTCAATATAATATAGGAATTGAAAAGCAGAACGCAAATGGGTACATGAAACATAAATGGATCAATAAGTAACTGTTCTTTTTTCTCATTTCCTATATCATCCAAATATGATATTCATATCAATTGAATACTTAGATCAGAAATATAGAAATTAAAGGGGGATGAGTCATATAATTACTTTTGTAAATTAATTTAGAAAACTCAATGACTTTATAAATACAATGACGAAACGATGTCCTCAAGTATGTGGATCGGTGAAGAGTGAGGTGAGAAATGATGAAACAATGTCCTCTCGTAATTCAGATGGAAAGTGAAGAGAATGTTGTTTTTTATTATGGGTTTTAATTCTATATGAGGAGTTTAATCGTCTCAAATTTAGATGGAAGATGAAGAGAACATGAAGACTCAATTAAAGTAACGGCGGGTAACTTTCGAGCATTAATTATGGCCGAGCTCGACTACAGCGACATGAGATTTCAACTTAAATTCCAAACTCAATGATGTGGCATTGCCACATCATTAATCTAACAACACTTATTTATCCTCAAACATCTCCTTATTTATTTGTTTTATCACTCCATAAATTAAATTTTTCCCCGAAATATAACTTTCAAATAAAAAAAAAGTCCATTAAAAAATGTAAATACACGCAATATATAATAAAATATGTGTTAAAATTATATACGTTAAAATACATTATAATGTTAATTTTTTGGAACAAATATCAAATAGTCCCTCAAATATTTTTAATACAGGTTTAGTCCAAGTATTTTTATTTTGTTTCAAAAAATCACCCACCACATAAAAACACTCAATGTGTGTCACTGACGCAGACCTCAGAAAAGAGACCCAAATAAAATACAACGTGACATGGAGTCGTATGTTTTTCTAAAATAATATGCATACCGCTGGCGCAGACCATTTTTTCTAAAATAGTAGAAAGATTTTTTTTAGTTTAGTTTTTTCGTGTGATATTTTAAAAAAATGGTCCATGTCAGCGGTATGTATAGGCGGTCGACCGCCTATACATACCGCTGGCGCGGTTCATTTTTTCTAATATGTTGGTCCGCGCTAGCGGTATGTATAGATGACACTTATACATACCACTAGTGCGAACCATTTATTTTTCAAATAGTAAAAAAATAGTAAAATATTTTTTTTACTATTTAAAAACATGGTCCCCACCAGCGATATGTATAGATTATCGGACCGCCTATACCTACCATTGGCGCCGACCATTTTTTTAAAGTAGCAAAAAAAAATTGAATTAAATATTTTTGCGTGGTATTTAAACATTTGAGGAGACCCATAAAAACTTATTTTACTATTTTTTTTACCATTTTTTAAAAAATGATCCGCGTCAACAGTATGTAAACTCTTCCTAGTTTTTATTCATAGAATATAATTTTTTTATGCAGTATAATTTTTTTTAGAAAACAATTTTTTGTTTTTATAGAAAATGCTACCTATTTTTTTTGGTCTCAAATGGGTTTATGAGTTTGTGACTGATGAGGGTGATGAGATGGCCGAGCCATTTCATTAAGTTTGGGTTTTATGTCCCAAATGTGGCTCGCTCTAATATTTTCCATTATGGCCACGTGTTAAAACTTTGGTTTAGAGACTCCGTTTTTTAGTTTATATATTAGCATGTAGGCCACATGATGCGTGACCGAAAATCAAACTCAATTCATTAGATCCCAACCACTTATCTTCCTAGGTTAACATTGATTTATAACCAAAGTCAAATTTGAAATTACTAAAAAAAAACTAAAACAATTATGATTGCTCTAAATGAATACACCAAAAAAGTGTTGTGTTACCGGAAGAAATCTTGGCTGAAAATGAAATATCTGTGATCCACGCGTAGATCCGCATGAATATCAAGAGGTGACAACGAGAGAAGATGTGAATCTAATGGTATTTGTATTTGTGGCTCACATTACGCAATTTTCTCCAATCGAGAGGACTGTTGATTCAGTGATATTTGCCCTACCTGAAAAAGCCCCGGGATTCTAAATTTTGTTTTTTTAATGCTAACACATACAAGATCTTGTACATCATTGAGGCCTTCCAAGCTTAAACCCGGATGATGAAGCTCCGTTCAACATTAAGCAGAGCTAGATTGAATGATGAATGAAGATAAATTGTGAGGCGAGGACCACATCGTTAAACGGAGGGGGGGTGAGATGCAAATTCTCCGAAGCTCGAACCTTTGATTTGATAGATTGCACCAAATTCTCCAATTGGCTGGCCATATGGGTACGTGTTTTCTTGATCTCAAGACACAAAATGATTAAGCTAGTTGCCTTGAAACATTAATATGGAATATAAAGAGAGGAAATTAGTTAAATTTTTTATGTTCTCGAGAATTTATTGGAGTGACCGCCACGTACATTTGCTCTCACTCCTTGATTTCCATGCTTTGGTGGGTTTATTTTAGAAAACACAGTTTCCTTGCGAAGATAAACCGTAGTAGGTATTAATTAAAGGGCGATAAAAAGACGGAAGTGCAATCGGTGTATTCTTTGATCAACAGAAGTAAATGATGATACTACCTTATTAATGCACCGCGTATTAGTTTCACACGATTTGAGACAATAATTTTTATATAATTATATAAATATAGATTAGATATATTTATATAATTATATAAAAACTCTAGATCCAATTCGTATGAGGCTGACATATGATAGTCATAAAGATTCAAATTTTACGAGGGTGATACGTGACAATAAGTAATGAAGGCGTATTAGCGTTTATCATCAATGTTTGTTTCTCCATCTTTCATGGATTACGCTGCTCCACAATTTCCAGCTCATCTATATGTTCACATTTATGTACTTGCAAATATGCCTACATTCATGTACTTACAAATATTATGTACTTACAAATATGTCTACATTCATGTACTTACAAATATACATTTAATTCATCCCCCACATCTATTAGATTCTCTTCCTGATGGTTAAAACATAAATTTGGGAGTTGATGTCAAACCTCTACGGTGGAACACGGCTCAATAAAACAAAGGGCAGTTGGCCTAATAAAATAAAAGACAGTAATTTATTCTCTTTATTTGCTTTCTCCAACTCATATCTTTATTTTTCATTTATTCTATTTTGAATTGGTTGTATTGGAGTAAGTGGTATCTTGGAAGACTGTCATCATTTTAGAGGTAATATAATTCAATACTTTCACTTCTCTTTTATTTATGTTCTCTTTTAGTCACCATGTTTCAGATGATTTTAACCACTAACGAAAACTGCTAATGTAAAATTGCTATATATTATTAAATTGTAGATTTTTATTATTAATAACTTCAAACAACAAGCAAAGAAAAATGACATCACACGAAGTTCGTGTGGTCCGAGCCCGTCAAAACATATTCATCTAATTTTGTGTTCGATGATTTTAAATTATGTCATGTTTTTTGGAAGGAAGTGGAATGGAAGTAATTCATCGAGTTTCAAAACCTATAATTCTATATTTAGGTGAGGGTATTAAAATTTATGAATTTGAAAGCTTTAATATATACATTTGCTATACATTTACCCATTTTTTTGGTGTCAAAATGGGAGATTTTGTTGTTAGAAGCTATTACATCAAATAGTGTGAAATAACATCTAATAAGAATCTATTTTTACTTTCATACTTTAGAAATGTTGTTGGTTTTTTTTTATATAGGTTTTTACGGTGTAGTCCTTGGACTAACAATTTTGGACAAAAAAATAGGTGAACCAAATTTTAAACGATTAGGTCCAACATATAAATACTGCCAATTTAAAAAAAATCATAAACCTAATCGGCTATTGGAGTTTTCTCTGCAACTAACGACTATTCTCCGAAATCGAAGAGAACATCAATCTTATGCTTTTTTCGTCTGTCCTATAATCGGTTACAGTGTTCTTAATCGATTCTACTTGTATCACTTGGTTCTATCATTTGTAAGTTTATCTTTATTAGCAGTTGGTTTTTCTATTTTCGATCGATTACAATAAGTGTATGTCCTTTGTTTTGATTCAAGAGACTCATTGTAATATTCATTCATGTGATTGAATAGCTTTTTATATGTTATATATGTATATGTTTTGATTTTCTATTTTTTATGCATTTATGTTTGGATTCTTCATATATAAGTTATATTTATCAATATTTGTAATTGTTAGTTGAATGTGCTTTATTATTGATGTTTCATTCTAATTTTAAGAGTCCTTGATTTTAATTTGGAATTGAATCACTTATTGATATAGGTCCGCGGCAGCGAAAATAACAAGCTCGATATCAGTTTTCAAAGTACACGTAGGGTTTATAAAGTACACGTGATTGTTTTTTTGAAAATATGTGTCGGCTTTATTGCTTCATGTATATGTTTTTAAATAGTGCCTGTAATTTTATATTAATTATAAATAAATATTTTGATATTTCATGCATTAAATTATTGCACACATTTTTAGAATTGTTGACCTTGAAGTAAATGTTTTTCGTCTTTGTTTTACTACTGGACATTATGGTAAGTAGTGTAATAGCAAGGTGTTGTTATTTGGATAATATGGCTTGTATTGAAATATTTAAAGATAGCTCATTAGATTTCATATGCAATGAGTTGTGTATTAGGTTTACTAATTTGAGAAGTGGGAGTCTTTCATTGAGGTATTCATTTGGCGATGAATGTCGGTTCATGTTGGTTTGTGACAATGATGTTTGTTGTATGTTGCGGTCCCAATTGATCGTGAAAGCTAATTTCATTTGGATATATGTCATTGATTCATTACCATTTCCATGTAATACATGTCGTGAACGAGTTGAATGCTCTAATCGAATTTTTGAAGGGGTTGACTGCAGTAATACAAGTTCTGAGAGGGTTGACAGTGGCGATACAAATACACAGAGGTTAGAGTCTTTATCATCAGGCACTGCAAATGATTTTAATAGTTGCATTGAAAATGACTTTTATCTTAGAGGTGTGGAGCCAAGTAAGTCGAAAGTCTATCTTTCGAATGATTGAAAGACTTATATAAGTCATGAGCAGCAATGTTTTGAAGGAGGTGTAGTGAAATTTCGGGATAAATTGCGAAAGTATGCCGTTGAGGTTGGGTTCAAGTATGTGTATTTGAAGAATGATAAAACTCAAGTGACGAATGAATGCTCTAAAAAGACTACTGAGAATTTCATGTGGAGAATTCATGCTTCATTATCTACAATAAATGGATACTTTTACATACGTGAAATGAATAATAAGCATACATGTAGATGTGTCTTTCGTAGTCCGTCAGCCAAAATGATAGCCTCCAAGTTGGTTTCAACATTGGTAGCTGATGATCTTAGAGATAACCCTCTATTGAGACCAATTGATGTAGTTAGAGATGTAAAGAAGAATTATGGTCTTGATATAGCTTATCAACATGCATGGCGTGCAAAAGAGATGGCTGCTGTTGATATATATGGTGATGAAAAGGTTTCTTATGCATTAATGAATAATTATCGTGACCTTCTATTGCAGTATAATCTTGGGTCACATTGCATCCTTGACGTGGAACATGAGAGTAAAGAATTCAAGAGAATGTTTGTAATGTTTAGAGGATGTATTTATAAACTTCAATACTGCAGGCCTGTTTTATTTCTTGATGGTGACTTTTTGAAGAGCCGTTACCGTGGAACAATACTATCAGCTACTGCAAGGAATGAGAACAATGGTAAATTAATTGTAAATATTTTATTTTGTGTATTGCATTGACATTTTGTTTGTTCCATTCCATATCATCAAAATACAAGCATAAAAATATAAAATACCTTTGAAGGTCTTTGTTTTAGTTCACGTGTACTTTTCATTTTTCTGCGTGTATTTTCATGATATGTCTTATTATGTGTAGTACTTAATAAAGTACACACATTGTACATGTCAAGTACACGTGAATGTTTTTGTTAATTTCACGTGTAATTTTTATTTTTATGCGTGTATTTTGATGATGATGTTGTTATGTTGAATACAAACTAAAGTGCACGCATAGTACATGTCAAGTACACGTGAATGTTTTTCTTAATTTCACGTGTAATTTTCATTTTTATGCGTGTACTTTGATGATGATGATGTTATGTGTAATACTAAGTAAAGTACACGCATTGTACATGTCAGGTACACGTGAATGTTTTTGTTTAGTTCACCTGTACTTTACATTTTTATGCGTGTATTTTGATGATGATGTTGTTATGTTGAATACAAACTAAAGTACACGCATAGTACGTGTCAAGTACACGTGAATGTTTTTCTTAATTTCACGTGTACTTTTCATTTTTATGCGTGTACTTTGATGATAGGTGTTGTTATTTAGAAATAATAAAGCTAAGTACATGTTAGAAATGTAAAGTAGCTTTGAATATTTTTGTTTAGTTCACCCGTACTTTACATTTTTAGGCGTGTATGTTGATGTTAGTGTTGTTAATAATAAAGACAAGCAAAGGATTGGAAAGTAAAAGTGCATGTCTTTCTTTATCATGTGTACGGTACATTTTTATGTTTTGTCTTGTTATTTATAAACAATTTAAATTAAACACATAATATATTTCCCATGTGTTTTAGGGTCTGCGCCAGCAGCATCAATTTACAAAGTGTTGTATATGGATATTGTTGATACCAAATTTAGTCTGCTGACATGGCTCAATCGAGTGAAGGCACGTGGCAATCTACATGGCAATAACAAGAACTTCCAAGGAACTCAGACGCTCCGAGGAACCATACTACAACGAGGAACAATGCTTCCCTGAGTAACTCAGATGCTCCGACCTACAAGAACTCTCTGAGGAACTCTTGAGTACCGAGGAACTTTGAGCAGCGAGGAACCTTAGGCGGTCCGAGCTGCACCTCGAACAAAGCATTAATAGCAGGAAAACCAACAGTCTGACTGTTCATTAAATGCTTATCATTCAGATGTATACGCTTAAGGGGCATTTAATATATTACCCTTTCACATGTACATCATTGAATGTATTACCCTTTCATATTACCGCCTCAGGGCTATAAATACATTGTACAATCCTCATTGTAAGGGGACCGAAATTTCTTGATAGAACTTGTAATCGAGAATTCCCAAATAATCATCAATAGCAGAAACAATGGATGTAGGCCATTCTTATAAGGCTGAACCACTTTAAAAATTATTTGTCTCGTTTATTTATCTGTGATTGAATAAATTAGATATGATCTAATTTTTTACATCAACAGATTGGCACCATTTATGGGAAACGACTGGTAATATCGTTTACCATAAAAAACAATCCATCACAAATGGCTGATATTCCAGAATCTAGCAATCGAAATGATGGAAGTCCTCCAAATCCATCTACTCCGCCAAATATTCCAGATCTCGATGGAATAATGACAAATCTGTCTCAGGGCCAGACCGTCATGCAAGAAACTATGCGACAACTCATACAAACCCTCCATGGCGGTGCACCAACCCATCCAGGACCATGAAATATTCAAAGAAATACCTGTGCATCTTTTTCGTGTACTAGGCGTACCAATTTATATAGCAATGAGGAGTCTGAAGATTTTTCTTATCAACCTGGACGAACTTCGTCAGTGCGAGCCACAGATACTGAACAACGTATCACTCTCTCTCCAGAAAGGACTAGTGCGCTAGAGAGATTAAGCAGGGTATCACATTTTGATCGATTAGGACCTAGAAGGAGTAGAATTACTCCTAAAGTCGCATCGAGGAGTTTTCGACGACCATCAAATTTAAGGGAAGGATCTGCCCAGTCGCGACCAGCTGCTCGTCAAGATAGATCCCAGGAAGCCACTTCAACGCGATCAGTTGCTCGAACCAACAGGCCCGATGAAGGAAATGAAGCATGGAAAGGCTCTATTCAGAGGCTGGAGGATAGATTAGGGGAAATGGCTAAATCCAAGAACCCTCTACAATGAACTTTTGTTCGAGGAACACCTTTTGTCCAGGCCATTGTAGATTTTCCAACACCATCAAAGTTCAAAGCACCTGTTGTGACCCCCAAATATGATGGAAAGACAGACCCTGTCCTTCATATAGAACAATACCAAGCTGCAGCTGACATCTATGCTGTTCCAGATGAGATGAGATGCAGAGCATTCTCGGGAACTCTTACCGGATCTGCTCAAATGTGGTATAATAATCTTCCTCGGGGTTAGATCTCAACTTTTCTTCAACTGGTCGAGTTATTCATTGGGAATTTCTTTTTTGGGGCAAAGCCAGTTAATCGAGTAGCGCATTTATTAAGTGTTAGACAAAAGGATGGTGAGAGTACCAAAGATTATATAACTCGTTTTAATAACGAGAAACTCGAAGTAATTGATTATGAGGAGAAGACAACGATTACCGCCTTGATGACTGGACTACTGCCTAACAAGTTGTACTACACTTTGGCTAAAGATTCACCTAGAACCATATCAGACCTAATGGGAAAAACGTCTAAGATTATGAATGTCGAGGAGGCTATGGCTGCGAAAAAGAACATGGATGACAAAGAAACCAAGGTGGAAGGTGATAAAGCTAAGAAGAAAGAGCATAAAAACAATGGTAATGACAAACATTCAAAAACTAGGTCGGTAAGGGACGTAATGAAGAAATTCGATAATTATACTCCTTTGAAGAAGGATATCAACTATGTTCTAGAGAAAATCAAGAACAACGAGGAATTAAACTGGCCAGGAAAGATGAAGGCAGACCCTGACCGAAGGAATAAAGCAAAATATTATGAGTTTCATTAAGATCATGGCCATATGACCAAAAATTGCATAGCTCTTCAGAATGAGATTGAAACACTCATCAGACGAGGAAAACTGGCAAAGTATGTTGATCGTGGAAGCGAAAGAAGAAACAACGACCGAGCAAGAGAGAGGTCTAGATCTCCTCATCGAGTAGAGGAGAACAAGAAGAGAGATCATGAAGTTGATCCAGAAGACGACCCCGATCTTCCCAAGAGACCAAGGCAGTCAGAATGAGAGGTATTTTCAATACGCTTTGGGTCATTTGATTGTAATGTTATTACAGGTGGTGATGCAGGAGGAGGAGACCTTACTGCAGAGAGAAAAGCTTACCTCTGTGAGGCTCAAGCTTGCTCGTACATTCAGCGAATAAATCTAGCTGAGGAGGATCGCTCGAGAAAGGTGAACAAAGAGAAATTAGTCATTGGTTTCTCAAAGAACGACCTCACAGGAGTTTTGTATCCTCATGATGACCCATTGGTGATCAAAATGAGGATGAAAGAGGTAATGATCTCAAGAGTACTGATAGACAATGGTAGCTCGGCAGACATCATGTTCTACTCGTGCTTCGACATTTTAAATCTAAAGCTATCTCAACTGGAGCCTTATCATAGACCCCTCCTCGGTTTTGCTAGCGAGAAAGTATTTTCACTTGGGACGATCAAGTTGGATATATTCATTGGTACGTGGCCTTCTTGTCGGACAGAAAGAATACGCTTCTTCGTGATGGATAAGAATGTTCAATCAGCATACAATATCATCATGGGAAGAGTAGGATTAAAGAAATTTGAGGCTGTACCATCTACAGTGCATCAGTGCCTAAAATTTCCAACAAATTTTGGAGTAGGAGTTGTGAAGGGTGACCAGAAAGTAGCTCGGGAATGCTATTATTCATCCGCCGAGCAAGAGGAACTGGAGGAATCAAGGAAAAAGACTACTACTTATCAAGTGGAAGAAGGGGAAGAATTTAAAACATTGGATCCTAGAGATGAGTCACAACTCGTGAAGGGTTAAGTGGTGGAAGCTACTGAAAACATCATTCTGGACGACGAGCACCCTGAACGAACTACTCAAGTAGGTTCGTCGTTGGAAGTCTCACTAAAACAGGAATTGATAGCTTTCCTTAGAAGCATAAAGCAAACTTTTACGTGGAGTAATGAGGATATGCCTGGGATAAACCTAAATTTCTTATGTCACGAACTCAATGTGAATAAGGAGATCAAGCCTGTGAAGCAAAGAAGAAGAGTATTCAGCCCCGAGAAGAATCAAGCTATACAGGAGGAAGTCGAGAAGCTCCAGAAAGCCTGCTTTATTGAAGATGTTAAATATCCTGACTGGTTAGCAAATGTGGTGATGGTGAAGAAGAAGAATAACAAATGGAGGATGTGTGTAGACTTCACCGACCTCAACAAAGCATGCCCAAAGGATCACTTTTCGCTGCCCCGAATTGATCAACTAGTGGATGCCACCTTGGGACTTGAGCTGCTGAGCTTCATGGATGCTTATTCTGGCTACAGGGAGAGTAATTCTTTCATTACCCCTAGGGGAACTTATTATTATAATGTTATGCCTTTTGGTTTAAAAAATGCAGGTGCGACATATCAGCGGCTGATGAACAAGGTGTTTGCTGAACAAATCAGTTGCAATATGGAAGTCTATGTTGACGATATGCTGACAAAGATCAAGAAAGTTGTCGATCATCTAGTTGACTTAAGTCAGACTTTTGATCAACTGGATAAATATTAAATGAAGCTGAACCCGATGAAGTGCATATTCGGAGTACGAGAAGGCATGTTTCTCGGGTATATTGTCAATCAACGAGGCATCGAGGCAAATCCTGAAAAGATCAAAGCTCTACTAGGGCTGCGATCTCCAATGACGAAGAAAGAGGTGCAAAGTCTTACATGACGAGTAGCAGCACTCAATAGATTTGTATCGCGAGCAACTGATCGATGTCTCCCATTCTTCAAGACACTCCGAAAGACTTTTGAGTGGAATGATGAATGTGAGAAGGCTTTTCAAGACTTGAAGAAATACTTGGGAGCACCTCCACTGTTATCCAGGCCAGTGATGGGAGAAAAATTATACTTGTATCTGGAAGTATCCGAGAATGCAGTCAGTTCGGCATTGATAAGAGTGGAAAATGGAGTACAAAAACCAATCTACTATACAAGTAAAGCCTTCTGAGGAGCAGAGATCAGATATCCAAGGCTGGAAAAATTGTCACTAGCGCTGATTGAGGCGAGTAGGAGAATGAGGCCATATTTCTAGGCTCATACTATAGTCGTATATACTAATATGCCGTTGAGGTAAGCCCTTCATAAACCAGAAAAATCAGGGAGATTGATGTACTGGGCAATAGAACTTGGTGAATATGATATAGTTTATGAACCCAGATCATCCCTAAAAGGGCAAGTTGTAGCAGATTTTATAGCAGAGTTCACCTATCCTGATACCCCCGAGGAGCAAAAGTTGCTCGCTGATCAATCTGTGGATGTTACAGGATCATCAAACACAAGCTCAGACCAACTTAGGTTGGTAAAAGGGCAAGTGGATGTTGTAGGATCATCAAATTCAAGCCCAGACCAACTCAGGTTGGTAAAAGGGCGAGAAAAGATGATCGGCGAAGAGCAAGAAATATCAGGGGAGGATGAAAGGAAGCAACAAATATTTCACCGAGGAACTCTGTCAGATCAGAAATTTGAAGACGAGTTACCCATATGGAGGCTATATGTAGATGGCTCATCTTGCACAATAGGCTGTGGGTCAGGGATAGTTTTGAATAGCTTGGACGAGGTCGACATGGAATACGCCCTACGTTTCCAATTCAAAGCTTCCAATAATTAGGCTGAGTATGAGGCCATGATTGCAGGTCTTAATTTGGCAAAAATTATGGAGGCGTAGCAGCTTATTGTCTTCAGCGATTCTCAATTGATCGTAAATTAAATGTTGGGAATATATGAAGCCAAAGGAGAATTAATGATCAAGTATCAGGTGAAGGTAATGGAGTTGGTATCATAATTTGCTGCTATTCAGTTGGTCAGAATACCAAGAATGGAGAATGCGAGAGCAGACGCCCTAGCCCGACTAGCATCATCTACTCGTACCGAGCTATGAAGAACAATCCCAATTGAAGTTTTAGCTGGTCGGAGTATAGATGAAGATCTGACGACGAAATTTATTACCCTCGATTTAGGATCATCATGGATGGATCCCATCAGGGCATATATTGAGACAAGAGAATTACCAACTGAGAAGCTTGCAGCCAAGAAATTGAAGTTCAAGGCTGCTCGTTATGTACTGACTAACGGCATCCTATATAGACGAGGAATGATAGCAGGTTTGCAAAGATGTGTGCATCCCACCGAGGTGAAATATTTGATTGAAGAGATCCATGAAAGGTCCTGTAGAGCCCATGTAGCAGGTCGAACGCTTTTGCAAAGGGTAATGACGCAGGGATACTACTGGACGACGATGAGAGCTGATTGTATAGCCTATGCCAAGAAATGTGACAAGTGTCAATGCTTTTCCTCCATTCGAAGAACTCCACAAGCATTCTTAACGCCCATCACTTCCCCCTGGCCATTTGCCATGTGGGTAATAGATTTGGTTGGGCCACTGCCGATGACCAGGGGAAGGTTTAAGTATCTCATGGTCGCTGTGGATTATTTTACTAAATGGGTTGAAGCTGAGCCTCCCATTGATATGACGTACGACAAGGTGTACCAATTTATTTAGAAGAACATCATTTGTCGATATGGTCTTCCTCATGCCTTCATCACAGACCATAGAACATAATTTCATAACGAGGAGTTCGCTGCCTATTGTCATCAATCAAATGTTTTGAAGATCCACTCAGCACCAGGCCATCCTCAAAGCAATGGACAAACTGAAGTGACAAACAAAATGATGTTGAATGGCTTGAAGAAAAGACTGGACGATGTGAAAGAGAATTGGATCAACGAGTTACAGTCAGTACTGTGGGCTTACCTAACTACTCCCCGAGTAGAAACTGGAGAATCTCCATATATGCTAGCGTTTGGAAGTGAAGCTGTTATACCTGCCGAGTTGGGCCTCCCAACACATAGGGTACTGAATTTTAATTCCCCTATCAGAGACTTAATGAGAAGATTGTATTTAGACATGCTCGAGGACGTTAGAGAAGAAGCAGCCATCAGGAATGCTGCATACCAACAACGAACATCTTTGTTCTACAATAAGAGGGTGAAGAAGTGCGACCTGAAAGAAGGAGAATATGTGATAAAGAAAGTGATTCAAAAGCACAATAAACTAGAGGCAAACTGGCATGGACCATACCGAGTTACAGAAGTTGTTCGACCAGGAACTTACCGAATAACAACTTTAGAGGGGGAGGAGTTTAAGAATGCATGGAACGCAGAGCACCTGCGCAAGTATTATCAGTGATGTATATTCTCTCCTTTTATTGAAAGTTTTTCGGGGAATATTAGTGCTACACACTACTCGGCAAAACTCGGCACTCAAAATTTTTCTCGAAAACGCCAACTAAGGTTGGTCGAGAAACAAATGTATTCCTCCGGGAAGTAAAGCTACTTGTATTACTCCGGGAAGTAAAGCAACTTGTATTCCTCCGAGAAGTAAAGCTACTTGTATTCCTCCGGGAATTAAAACTTGTATTCCTCCGGGAAGTAAAGCTACTTTTATTCCTCCGGAAAGTAAAGCTACTTGTATTCCTCCGGGAAGTAAAACTACTTGTATTCCTCCGGGAAGTAAAGCTACTTGTATTCCTCCGCGAAGTAAAGCTACTTTTATTCCTCCGGGAAGTAAAGCTACTTGTATTCCTCTGGGAAGTAAAGCTACTTATATTCCTCCGAGAAATAAAGCTACTTGTATTCCTCCGGGAAGTAAAACTTGTATTCCTACCGGAAGTAAAACTATGTGTTCCTCGGGAAGTAAAAGTATTCCTAAAAATGCCAACTTATGTTGGATAGGAAATAAATATATTCTTGAAAACGCCAACTAAAGTTGGTCGGGAGGTAAAATTATTCCAAAAAAGTGCCAAAACTCCTCGTGGAGGAAAAATCCACTAAGTATGGCTGGTCGGGGATAAAAACCCACTAACTGTAGTTAGTCGAAAAGGAAAATTTATCGACCTTGGTTGGTCGGAAACATTTTATGAATACGAGAAAATAATCAAGCAAAATTATTGATACTCGTGACTTTTTAAAATTATTACTAAGTTGGTCGAGAAACAACTTGGTAAGTTGGTCGAGGAACAACTTAGTAACTTTTTAAAATGACTACCACAAATTCAAGCTAGTCGACAATAAGTTGATCGACAAACAACACAATATTGTTATCTTTTTAACAGATACACATGCACATATGTAAAGTGTTTTATAAGACAATAGCAATTAAGATTGCCAACAAAAATAAAAGTCTTTCATTACATCCAAAAACAGATTACATTGATAATGAAATGTATACTAACTATTACATCAAAATTCCTACTCTATTGGTTTCTGGCCCTCTGCTTTCGAAACAGGTTCCTCGCCAGAAGACGGATCATTTAAAGCATGAGGAGAATTTATGAAGTTAAGATCTTTTAACATCCTAATATTCATCACGGATGGACGATCTAGGTGGTTCTCAGGACGAGATATCTCGACATTTGAATGGAGATTGTAGTCGTCGAGATACTTGGAAATTAAGCACTGAGGGATGGCCCGAGCAGGGATCCAACTCATGTCGAGCTTGAATGGTGGCACTAGAAGGTCGAGCAGCTAAGGATTACGGTAATCCCACAGGTAATGACCCTATTCCAGTTGTAGCACACCTAAGGCATTCAACCAGCCCTGTTTATAGCCCTCATTATTGGCATTCTGGATACGATCGTCCAAGTGGTAGAGAGCCTCGTTGTACCCAGCCATCCAAAACTCCCTAGGCTATTTGTGGAATTGATATGTCAATCTTTCTAGCTGTTCGTGGAGATTTTTGATGAAGAGTTCTTTATTCTCCAAGACAGACTTTTGCGTAGAATGCTGCTCTTCTAGGTCCCTGATCTTCTTTGACATTTCAGCCAACGCCTGGTTCTTCGCCATTAATTAGAAGGCCTGGTTCTCTAGGCAGATTGAGTCCTCTATTCCTCGACATAAATCTGAGCAGCTCTTGCTCATCCCCGAGGAGCTCTTGCTCGTCCACGAGAAGATGTAGAAGGGCCATATTTTTTCAAGGATTCCAACTCATCCCTCAAGTTGGCGTTCTCGACCTCCAAGAACGATAATCCCTCATTAGTCACTGGGATCAAGGCTTTTGAAGTGGAAGCTGCAGACTTCAACTGCGACAACTCTCTTTGCAGGTTGTTATTCTCTTTCTCTAATAATTCAGCTATTTGTCTACACTCTTCGACCTCAGCCCTCAGAGTTCTCTCCCGCACGTCGTAAGAAGCAAAACGCTTCTCGTATCCCTTGTCGACAACGATTTGCTGGTACTTCTTCTCGTACCCCTCGTGCAAGAGGGCAGTGGATTCCTTATATTATTGTTGAAGGTCTTCAAGAGTGCCTTAGAGATCCTCAATCATGTCATAATAAGTTACATTATTGGCCACCGTACGATCAAGCAGACACTTCAAATATTGGTAGGCCTCAATTGCTTGTTCCGAAGCATCTTGGCCGAGGATGTCAACGATTTATGCTGCACTCAGATCTGTGTGACCAACCTTAAAATATTCATTACATTTCCGCAACAGCTTTGTATCATGAGCAGACAATAATTCCATCCTGGCCAGAAACTAGTAGAGGAAGAAACAACAGTAATAAATAATCAAAACAGAGCATGAAGAAGAGACAACAGTATGCAAAAACAAAAGTTCAAGTTGTATTATATCACAAGGTTCAGAGTTACATGGTTCAGGATTACATTTGTCAAAGAAAAATAAAATAGATAGAAGTCCGAACAACTCTACACCTTTTCCTTGTCTCCCAAAACTTTCTCGGGAGGCTAGAACGAGGAGGTAGGTTGGTCGGATGGAGCAGATAGTAGCTAGGGAAGTGCTGGAGGTTGTTCAGAGGAAGTAGAGAGCTACTGAAGTTCCTCGTTAGCAGGCTGGATGGATGGGGGATGATCTCCCATCACCATGGAAGACTTTTCGGAGGCAGCTTCGTCCTCTTCTTCGTCTTCAGGAGTTGGAGGGGGACTAGGGATGTGTCGCTGAAAGAGTTCAGAGTTTTCATCAACCTTCATCTCCTATAGAACAGCGACCCACCCATCTCTAAAATATTTGAGGCTGCCATATTCGACTTGCGACATCATGGCAGCCAAGCCTTTGTTCCACCCCTTGTCCCAGCCGGCGCTGAAAGACTTCTTCACAGCCATTTTCCTCTTTAACTTCTCCGAGGAAAGCTTCTCGGACAGAAGATTTTTAGCAGTCTTCAGTTTATTCTCAACTTCTTCCTTCTGCAGACTTACTTCGCGAAGTTGGATTAATTCTTCCTCAGCAACCTTGAGTTTATTCTCAAACTCTCCAGCATCTTTGAGCTTCTTATCGAGCTCTTTATTTTTCTCTTCCAAGTCCTTTAAATTTTTATCTAACCCCTTAGAGACTTCAATAACTCGAGCCTTCTCCTGCTCGGTGGAGGCAAGCTTCTTCTCCCAAGTTGCCTTATCATCAGCATATTTCTGGCGAGATTCTTTCAGAGACTGCTCCAAACCTATCAAAGCTTCCTCTACACCAGGCGAGGAGCTTGAAACTTTAATAGCTTCATCCTTCTTCAAAATTGTGTTAAAGTAGCTCACCAACTAAAAAAAGAAACTGAAAGCAAGTCAGAGACAGATATAACAAGGGAAAGACGAAAATGTCAAAATAATAGGGCTTACAGAAGCAATGTGGCGAGCTGCTAATGTGGTAACTGTGTCCCGAGAAAGGTTTTCTTCAATGCCTTGGATCTCGGGAATGATCCAAGTCTTCACCGAGCTCATGGTAGAGCTCGGGGGAATGAAAGTGGGAACTCCTCTAGTCTGGGGCTGAGAGACAGTGTCAGCCAAATTGACCAAGGATCTCTTCTTCAGCTTCCTCGGGGGAATATGAATAGTTTCAACCAAGGAAGAACTCTTGGTCGGTGATATTTCAATCACTTCTCCTGGAGCAGCAGACTTGCTCGGGACCACGGGGAGCTCCTCAGCAACCTTCACAGGAGCAGCCGAGGAAGGGGCATCAATTTTCTTCATCCCCTCTCCTGGGACGTTAATCTTACTTCTTTTTGCCTCTCCATCACCAGAGGAAGGTTTCTCAAAAAGGGTGGGAGGTCTTCTTTTCTTCATCCTTTCACTTAAAGGAACGTGTGACTCAGGCGAAGAACTGGTAGAAGCTAGTACTGGCTCTGCGTCGCTTATCACTGGACGAGCAGTGAAAGAAGTTGTGTAACTCTTGTACTGAAGCAGATATGAAACTGACCTAATGTTCTCGTCAGCAACAGTTTGATGAAAACTCCAGATAAGTTTTAAGTGCCTTATATTAACGTCTGCCTCTTTTGGACTCTTTCTTTTACTGTCAACTGCAAATAAATCAAAATTAAAATATCAGTGGCACATTTTGTCAAACACAGAAGAAGCATGATTTCAAAATAAGTAAAATGAAATAAAAATAAACCTATCCCATTGCCATATGGAGGGCATCTGGGACCCTGATAAACTTCATCTCCAGATAAAGGAGCATGTTGCCAATTTTTTACAACAACCCCGTGCTCAAAATAGTCCCTATTGGCATCCCGGAGATTGATCACTAAAGCCCTATTTAAAAATTTAGTTTTTAAATAAAAAGTATTATCTCCAACAGGCCATCTATAACAAAACATGATTTCTGGAATTCCTATGCGAGTTCCATGAATTTGATTTAGTCTATGAACCCCGTTAACTATTCTCCATGTATTGAGGGCTATTCTTGCAGGAACCACGTCAAAGTATTGACAGAATTCCAAACATAGAGGGTTGGGAGGAAAAGAAATCCACACTCAGCAACAAAGATACTGGGGAACCAATGTCCCTTAGCCAAACGGAAATAGTCTGAAGGCTTAGAAAGCTCTTCCAGAATAACCCAGGAGGGAATAGAGAAATCAGAACGAAATTTATCAAGAGATTCTACAGAATAAACCATGATGAAAGAAGGAAGAAGATCTTACAGAAAAAGAGTGGATCTGTTGACAACGAACAATGGAAAGGATGAATGCACAAGAGAGTAAGATAATGGAAAATTCGAAGATACAAATTTGAAAAAGTAGAAGACGATGGGATTATCTGTGACGCTTAAATACTCTGCCTTGGGAAAAGGAAAAAGTAATGATTGCAAAAAGAAACGATTACGCTACTGGTGGCTAGAAGGAAAAAAAGTACGCGGAGATCGAGGCGGTTATAAAAATTCAAAAACTCCTGATGCTACGAATTTGGTAGGAAAAATAAATACAAAGGAAACACTCCTAAAAATCAGGAGGATCATTTAAAAATACCATATTCCGAGAAAGAATGTTCCACACTCCTCAAATTTCGAACTATGAAACATTGGGGGCTTCTGTTGATACCAAATTTAGTCTGCTGACATGGCTCAATCGAGTGAAGACACGTGGCAATCTACGTGGCAACAACAAGCACTTCCTAGGAACTCAGACGTTCCAAGGAACCATACTACAATGAGGCACAGTGCTTCCCCGAGTAACTCAGACGCTCCGACCTACAAGAACTCTCCGAGGAACTTTTGAGTACTGAGGAACTTTGAGCACCGAGGAACCTTAGGCGGTCCGAGCAGCTTAGGCGGTTCGAGCTGTACCTCGAACAAAGCATTAATAGTAGGAAAACCAACAGTCTGACTGTTCATTAAATGCTTATCATTCAGATGTATACCCTTAAGGGGCATTCAATATATTACCCTTTCACATGTACAATATTGAATGTATTACCCTTTCATATTACAACCTCAGGGCTATAAATACATTGTACAATCCTCATTGTAAGGGGACCGAAATTTCTTGATAGAACTTGTAATCGAGAATTTCCAAACAACCATCAATAGCAGAAACAGTGGACGTAGGCCATTCTTATAAGGCTGAACCACTTTAAAATTCTTTATCTCATTTATTTATCTGTGATTGAATAAATTAGATATGATCTAATTTTTTACATCAACAAATATGTTATTTATTTTAATTTTGATATATTTTTATATTTCAGGCCTTTTTCCTGTTGCATATGCTGTTGTTGATTTTGAAACCGAAGATAACTAGATGTGGCTTCTTGTCAATTTGCATAGTGCAGTAGTTGAGCAATATCGAAACATAACATTTATATCAGATCGAAATAATGGATTACTTAAAGCTGTTTCGAGGGTCTTCCCGTTGTCTGCACATTCTTACTGTATACATCATTTACAAGGGAATATAAAAAAGAAAATTCGTGGGAATTGTGCTGGATTTCGAAAGAAAACTGTTAAAGATTTTTTGTCTTGTGCATATGTTGTCTCAATAGATGTATTTCACAGGAATATTGAAGCATTGAAAAAGGAAGGAGGAGCTGCTATTACCGATTTCATTGATAGTTTACCTCCCGAGAATTGGTCTTGTGCATATTTCCCTAGTAAACGGTATGGTGATATAGCATCTAGTGTTGCGGAGTCATTCAATTCATGGATATTGGAGGAAAGGTATTTACCAGTAATGAATATGCTTGATAAATTGAGAGTGAAGATTATGAATTTCAATGCAAACAAACTTGTTGAGTCTGACACTTGGACAAATGAGCTATGTCCTTTTTTCAAAAGTTATTGAATGAAAATTGGAATAAAAGCCGACATTGGACTATTAGTCGCTCAAGTTAAAATGTATTTGAAGTTCATTTAGAAGTGCGAACAACAGTTGATGTAGGAGAAATGACTTGTTCTTGTAAGAGTTGGCAGATTAGATGTTTTAAAAGTTCTCATGCTGTTTGTGTTGTGCGGATGAAAGGGACCAGTATTTATGATTATATTGAGGAGTACTATAAGGTATCTTTCTACAGAAAATCATACTCGATACTTATAGTTCCTCTTCCTGATTTGATTTCCTTAAATATTCCTATTCCTAAAATTCCATCTGTCCTTCCACCAATGACTAAGAGACCAACAGGCAGGCCAAGAAATAAGAGAACAAAGTCTTCTAGTGAGATCACAGTATGGGAATTTACTTGCTCGTGGTGTAGTAAAACGGGTCATTACAGGTCTACTTGTAAGGAACCCATTTGAGTATTTTTAAAATTGTTGAATTCATTCATTTTAACCATTTGATTGAATAAATTAATTAATAAACCATTTGTTTCACATAAATGAATGTAATTTATTTTTAAGTCTCATTTTTTAGTTTGTTTTTTGTGTAGATGTACACATATTTTTCATAAAACATACGTGATCATTTTTCTTGATGTTCATGTGTACTTTACATTTGTATACGCATGTTATGTATAGTACACGCGCATTTTGATGTCCAAAGAAATTTTATCAATGCGTGTACTTGATGAAATATGCGTGTACTTTATGAAGTACACATAGAATACATAAAGGACACGCATTTAAAAATGGATTTAGTCAGTTCAATATGCGTGTACTTTATAAAATCATGCGTGTACTTTATTAATGACATTTAATTTAAATTAACTTGATGAAATATGCGTGTACTCTATGATGTACATGCATGAAGTACACGCATAATATAAATATAATATGCTTGTACTTGATGAAATATGTGTGTACTTTATGAAGTACACGCATTGATAATTAAAGTACACGCAATTAAATATAAGTGTACATGCATGTTTTAGCAAAGTACACCCATATTGATATGACAAAAATCTAATTAAATATACGTGTACTTTATGTATTCTGCATGTAATTTTATCAAGTAGACGTATATAAATGCATGTACTATTTGGAAAATGGTTTTGGACATTACAATGTGCTTGTACTTTATAAAAGACACTTGGGTCACTCATATTCTTAAACTCTTATGTGTATTATGGGTCGCGCCAACGGCATTATTGTACAAGTATTTCAATAGGCATGTACTTTATGGACTATGCATGTACTTTATAAAGTACACATGTAATATATAGAGTACACGCATTTATATAATATTTTGGGACAATATATTGTTTGTGCTTTATAAAAATTTGCGTGTATTATAATTTATAATACACGCAATCATATTTTGACATACCATTTATTTTACATGAAATGATATTAATGTTTACATTTTTTACAATAAACGTGATCATTTTTATAAGGGTTCACGTGTACTTTACTATATTTGGTTATGACATAAGTGAGAATACATGCATGAAAGAAATAAAAATTTTATTAAAAATAAAAAAATAAAGTACAATTTTTTCAAATAACGAAAGATAAAAAAATTAAAGAAGACTTCTATTAGGGAAGTTTGTCAAAGGCATCTAGGGTGTCAAGAAGGGAGTCAATTAAATTCGATCAGTGTCGAATTTCTTCTTCTATGACAGCTACGAGGCCTTCATGGAGAGCCTTCTTCTCCTTCAGCTTGGCGATTTTCATGGGAACTTCTTGTGTATAGAAAGACATGAGGTCTTCATGTGTTTGAGGAGGGTCCTCATCCACATCAAATAAATCTATGGGATTGGATGGAAGTCTAGAATAGCCTTCCCTCACATATGTTTGAAACTGATCAAAGGCAGTTAAATATGAGGAAATATTTTCCTCAATTTTCCTTATTTTTGTTTTATTTCTTTCATCTCTCTCAAGAGTTTATCGCAAGTTTTCTAATGGAATAGCCATTATTTTATCTTTACCCTAGATGTAATGGTTAAGAAAGGAACAAATATTACTCTTTTATAGGAAAAGTTAAAGCTATTTATTTCTTGACCGGAAGTAGTTGCGAAGTGAGTAGTTGAGCTTAATTAATTTATTTTGGTTATTGTGTCCTGAATGAATTCTTCAAAGTAGTTTTCAATTAAAATAATAAAAAAATATTATATTAACCACTGCGTGTAGTAAAAATGGTTAAAAAAGGAACAAATTATTATAGACCAGTGCGTGTACTTTAGTAAAAATGCGTGTACTTTGAAGATTTCATTGGTGTACATACTAATTATCACTTGTATTTTTCTTGAAAAATACTTGTACATTGTTTTATAACAATCAGGTGCATTGTTTATCTAAACCTTACGTGGATTGTGGTCCGCGCCAGCAGAAAAAATTATTTTGGTGTAATAAATATTGTAAACGATAACCAATATAACATAAAACAAATTACAAATATGTTTTTTATTTGAATCACAGTTTATAGAAGTTTTTTCTCCTTTCTAGGGAAGAAATATTTTGATAGAAGAATTTCGCCGAGTACATATGCTCTTTGTTTTAGCATGTTAGGGTCTTGAAATAATTTTTGCATTTCCTTGTTTCTGCTTATTTGTTCAATGTAGTACATGTAGAACACCCCACAGTCAACCCTGAAATTAAAATAAAACAAATATACAAATTAGTATGATGTGAATGAATTTTTTGAAAAGATACAAATTAGTAATTTTTAGAAATGAAGTTTTCCTTACCCATTATATTGTTTAGCGCATTCATGATCTCTTATTAGGTCAAATTTGAGATCACTTTCCCGCAAGAAATCTACTGTCCTTTTTTCTTGCTCTGTCAATGGATCATCATCCAATGTAAATTCATTTGGTGTATCTTCGTCAAACTTCCTCTAAATTTTGAAACCATTATTTTTCATTGTTTCTACTTCAGTCTTCAATAGGCAAAGTACTTTTTGGAAGACAGAGAACTGTTAAGAAGACAAATATTTAGTGTATACAATAAAAGAGTATATTAAGATTAAAGAGTGAAAAGTAAACGTATTATATTAACGTACACGTATATTTTATTTTTTCATACCACGTGTATTTTAAAATATGATGCGTGTACTTTGCCTAATGAGTTAAAAGTATACGCATAATATTAAAGTACACGCATATTTTATTTTTCCATATCACGTGTATTTTGAAATATGATGCGTGTATTTTTCCTAAAGAGTTAAAAGTACACGCATAATATTAAAGTACACGTAACTTGTATTGGTTCATTTCACGTGTATTTTAAAATATGATGCGTGTACTTTGATAATCTGGGTAATTATGTGCAACTAATACAAAGTACACGCATTATATTTTAAAATACACGTGTACACGTGTATAATATAAGTACAGGTAACATTACTAATTAAGTTTAGGCACTAACCAATTTTTTTGCATCATCGAAAAATATTGTGTTTTTTTCCTTGTCGTTCGGTCGAAGGGAATCCATGTGGACCACTTTATTTTATTTTCTGTATATCACAAGTAATGTGAAATGTCCTATACTATGTCTTAGTACAATGAACAAATTATTATAAGTGCCTAAGTATTCAAATAAATCTCTGTATAACTCCCCCTTCTTATTGACTTTATTTGTGCTACAAGCTTCTATCTGAATAAAAATTATAGACCTTGTGTTAATAAAAAAAACTAAAATTTTATTTCTCAAAACTTTCGATTTAATTGTACTTACCCAACAATAATCATAAAAAGTGTGTGAGTAGGAGAGCCCTTCCTCTGACAATTTTAACCTCAATACTTTACTAAAGGAAAGTATTATCTGTTTCACACAATATAAAATGGTGAGGAAATAATAATGTTGAAATTTAATGGATGTCTAATATTTGGACTACATACTTGGCTTGAAATTTCTTGATTGTTGAGGATTCAACAAAATCTTCCCATGGGACATACGAAACCAGCCCATGGAAAATAAATTCCCTGCATTTTATATAATCAATAAGAATTGTATAATAATAATAACCTTATTCTTTTGCACCAAACAAAATATAAATTAGCGAAGTGATAAATCATGAAACAATAAACTTTACCCTGGCTCAGCCTTTTGAATAAACTCTTCAATCTTTTTCTTCGAAGCTTCATCGAGATATTTGTATACTTCGATTGCTTCAAGATTGAAGTGAGTTTCTTTCATTTGTTGAGCTATTGTTAGACGGTATTTTCTCAGCTTTGACTCTTTTTGTTTCTTAATTGGTTTATGCTTTTCGATTTTGCTGTCAGCTTTTCTTTTCTTCTGCCCTCTAGTAAGAGGTCCTTTTGTTTTGGATATTTTGGGGGTGCCCTGAACTGTCTTTGAGGCTAGTTCAATCGTCAAACTCGAAATTTCATCCATGAGTTGTTTATTAATGTTTTCTTGATATATTTAACAAGTAATGTTGGATTGTAAGCATTTTTTGAAATAATGATTCATTTTCTCTTACGTGTATTTTATAAAGTACACGCCTCTATTTTAATACATGCGTGTATTTTATAATATCCACGCATGTATTATAAAATACATGTACTTTATAAAATTTATAATATACACATGTACTTTCAACATAATTTGCGTTTACTTTAGAAAGTAAAGAGTGTACTATATATCTATTGTACTTTATAGATACCTGATCAGTTTTTTCAATTCTGATTCTTCAAGCATTTTCTTCAACTCCGAAATTTCGTCATTAAGGAATTTATTATTGTTTTCCTGTTATACAAAAAGAAGGTTACATTATAAGCAATATTTGAATAAAACTATATTATTTTTAATCAAATAATTCATGTACTCTGCATTATTTCTAATATTAAATAAAACTGCATTAAAAATACTATGAAATAAAACTGCGTGTACTTTAGGAAAACTGCGTATACTTTATAGAAACTGAGTGTACATTAGGAAAACTGCGTGTACTTTAGAAAAACTGCATGTACTTTAGGAAAATTGCGTGTACTTTTAACACGTACTTCAGGAAAAACTGCGTGTACTTTAGTAAAACTACGTGTACTTTTAACGTGTACTTTAGAAAAACTGTGTGTACTCTTCATTCAAAAGTACCAGTTGAGTTTTTTTCAATTCTGACTCCTCAAGATTCTGCTTCAATGTCATCTTTTCTGTGTCAGCATCTTTCCATTTTTGCAATGTATCATCATACTTTTTGTTTAGATATTCATTAGTCAGAGACAGATATCCATTTTTTTGTTCAAAAATTCGTGTTGATTCTGCCTGTTTTTTCAATGATTCATCCAATTCTTTAATTATATCCGAGTCACTCATTGTGACTTGATCAAACTTTTCTTTTAAAGAATTGTTTAACTCAACTAGTTGGGCATTTTCTACCTCCAACTTATTTAGTAACTCTTTTTCCTTCAAAAGGTTGGAATTCTCCACCTTTAACTTCTTCATTTCCTCGTAGGCTTCAAAAAGTGAATCACGATCTACCTGCAACTGTACATTCAAAATGTCACTCTCCACCTCTAAAGAGGTCACCTTCTCAAGTGCACCATTAATGTCTTCAGCTACTTTAGATAGTTAGTTATTTTTTTCCAACAATTTCCTTTTCAAAACAACAATTTGTTCCTCCAAATTAACCTTTGATTGATCTTTTCCCTTCTTTTTCTTTGGTGTCACAATATTTTTAAGGGGAATATTCCAACCTTGTGAAAACTCATTGTCATTAATATCTTCAACAACGTTTTCTGATGATGAATCAGCATGTATAGGACTTTCTGTAGTAATGTTCAAAGAGTAACTTGACCCTTCAAACTGTGATTCCTTTTGTACAGAACTGTCCTTACAAGCTGGTTTATTTGTAGCATGCTTCAAAGTTACTGTTGCGATGTCATTCTTCACAAACCATTGTTTCAAAGACAACAATTTCCACTTCAGGAATTTTAGAGTATTTTCTTTAATTTCTTCAACAGGAGAAATAATTTCAAATTTCTCACATGCCTAATACTGTGATCATACAAAAAACAAAATGAATTTAATACTTGTATTACCTAGGGATTCATAATGGAAAGTACAAGTGATTTGTTCAAAATACACACAAAATTAAACGTGTACTTTACATATTTTACAATTGTATATTGAAAGTATACGTGATTTTTACAAATTCAACATTTTAAAAATACACGTGATATAAAATCTGTATTTTCAAAATACACGTGATATAAGACGTGTATTTTCAAAATACACGTTAAATATCAAGTGTATTTTCAAAGAACAAGAGAAAATATCACGTGTATTTTGAAAATACAAGTAATATTTTTGAAGTACAGGAAAGTATTGGTATGTAAATTTTGAAATATCAGGAATATCAAGTGTATTTTAAAAATACACGTGAAAATATACGTGTATTTTCAAAATACAAGTGAAAATATCACATGTATTTTGAATACACATTACAATAAACGTGTATTTTCAAAATACAAGTGAAAATATCACGTATATTTTCAAAATACACGTGAGTAATGGTATGTAAATTTTGAAATATCAGCATTTTTTTTTGCTCACCAGTAGGAAAATGACACATCCAGTAACTGTGCTAGGTTTTGAACTTGCTGATTTGTAAAGTGAATGTATGAGAAACTCATGCACAGCAGATGCCCAATCATACTTATTCATTTCCTCAGTAATGTCGATGTATTTCAACCAAAATTCTCCAAGGGTGAAGTTTGAGTTTGAGAAAAACAACGTGTTCAAGAAGTGGAGACACACAATTTTAACAAAATCAACAATTCCTTCATCTGTCTCCAATTCAACTGATTTCTTCAAACCATTCAATATTTCTGACTTTCCTATTCTTTTTGCGAAGTATCGTGCTTGTAATCCAGATTTTTGAGCAGTATTCCATCGCTTTTTCAGTTATATTGATTTTAAACCCGCAACCAGGGGTATGCCAAATATTTCACTTATATCTATTGGCATTATTGGAATCCTACTCTTCATACGAAAACTTTTGGTTTTAGTATTGTACACCTCGATAATTGATAAAATATTTTTATCTGTCTTCTTGTGGTCCACTTCTACTACTTTCTCACTGTAGTAGGCATTGAAAAGCTTCCAAAATGGAGTCTTCTTAAGAAGTTCAATATGGATATTGTTTATTTTATCTTTAATCTGATGCAAATCATGGAGAAAGCTAATAATATTTGACCGATATTGGTCATTCTTCTTTGCAGGACATTTAGATTTCAATGCCACACTAGAACTAGAACTGGAACTGGATGAAGAACTATCATCATAACTGCTCTTTTTTTGTTTCTTTCCTCTTCTTGCCTTCATCTCCATCCCCATTATATTGATTAATAAAAAAAATTTAAATTACTAACCTATAATGATATGTACAAAAAATAAAATACATGCGAATTAGAATAAAACATAGACTAAAACAATAAAATACAAGCGTATTTAACAAAAGTACATGCAATATTCTCACAAATAATTTATACAAGTCTCAACAAAATACTTGCTAAAGGAGATAATATATATCGTAAGTTTCATGGTAATACCTAACAGAGGTTGTTCGACAAGTCAAAAACCTAGATTCTCTACTCCTAACATAGTTAGTAAAGAAGTGATGCAATAGCTGATGCTAAAAGCTCCAACATTATCAAAACCCCTTAAGCAATATTGCTCAATTCGTTTCGCTAAATCCGTCGCCTTCGATTCAGTTACTTGAAGCTGTTGCACGTCAAAAGTGCAGTAAATGTCTTCATAGTAGTAGTAGAAACCAAGTAACCTTTTAGCTCTATCATTGATGCGAAGGAGAAAATGAATTTCTTCATCATTAGTACTATTGACTGTCAATGTGAAAGGTTTTGTATTGTTAAGATCTTCGAGCGTGCAAGCAGCAGTTTTGTAGTTGAACCTGCTTGATCGTATGATTCCTAAATAATAACACAACAATACAAAATAGTACACTCATAATACACATTAGTACATAGATATTGGATTGAACAAATTGAATTTCAAAGTGCGTGTACTTTATGAATTTTTTGCGTATACTTTTAACAAACTACACGCAAAAAATGAAAAAGTACACGCAATAATAGAGATTATTACCTAATAACATATCATTCAAATGCAGCTAGCTCGGACCAAAAACACTCCTAAATATTAATAAAATAATAATACTTCTTACAAACTCATGGAATATCATTCAAATGCCGCTGGCGCGGACCAAAATAACATAGGATTGATCAAATATGGATTTGAAATAAATAGTTTATAGAGTACACGTATAAAATATAAAAGTACACGCCAAATGAATTGAGAAATTCAATTTCAATGTGCATGTACTCTGTGTATTTTGCGTGTACTTTTTGATAGTACACGTAAAATACACATAGTACACGCAAAACAGGGCTTGTACATGTACATATTCCAATCTTGTATATATTCCTAGTCCTTGATAAATCCTCGATAAATGATTTATACAGGAGGAAAAGTACAATGATGAAATACATATATCTAACATGAAAAAAGTGTGTTTTACAATTAAAATGAGGGAAATAAATATATTTTTTCATATCATGAAGAAGAAGAATGTGATTTCATCAGTCCATGTGTCTACAAATTTATACATATGAGAACACAAAATACACAAGAACAAAAAGGTGATAAGAGAATGTATACATACTTGTTAGTGGTGTTTGGAAGAATTTAATTTAGAATGTAAAATGTAGAACTTAAACGATTAGGGTTTGATCGAAGAGAGCTAGGGTTTTGATCGAACAGAGTTTTTAGTGCTTCAATCAGGAGTATTTATATGTTGTTGTTGACCAAAATTTGATTGAGAAATCGATTCGTTTTGGGGTTTTGATCGAAGAGATGGTACGATTAAGGTTTTGATTCAAGAGAGAATACAGTGTTTTTGGTGCTTCGATTTCTGAATAGTGCGTGTTTGTTTTAATTTCGGGTTATTTATATGTTGGACCTAATCGTTTAAAATTTGTTGGGCCTGGTTTTTTTGTCCAAAATTATTAGTCCAAGGACTAGACTGTAAAAACCCCTTTTTTATATTGTTCTCTAGAGTTTGGATGTGCATTTCATTTTATTTTGTCTTTTTGGAACTAGGTTGTTAGCATTGATTTTTTTTCCTAATGATTTTGACTGTTGAATGTTGTTTGCACTTTTGTGTCAACAAATCTAAAATTTGGTTTCATTTTTTTCCCATACGTTAGATCCCAATGACTCATACCTTTTCATATTATTTAAGGATTTTTTTAAATTGTAAATCATGGTTTAAGAATTGAGTTTTTCATAATTTGTTATGTATACAGTTTATGTTGGTAGTTCTAGTTTATGTTGCCTCGATTCACTCTTTTTTAGAAATGAAAAGACTCCATGTATTAATTGGGTGCATACATCTGTATAATCACTTTCATTGGTTTAAACTAAAGGGCGGTCTCCAAGCAACAGTAAATTGTATTTTAAGTAGCTACAATCATTAAAGTACAAATGACCTTTTGTTTTTAAACGATCGACAAGTGAACTGTTTTACGTGCATAAAAGTGCATGCAATTGAGTTCGTTTCCTTTCTACGACACCATTGCTTAAAAAATGGGTGTAAGTTCATGCTTGATTGATTGTTTTCCTTTTTGTTTACACCAATTATGCTTTGTATATGTATTGGTGTGCAAACAGCTCTGCAGATGACGGTTAAGGCGCATGTGGCTGCTGAGGCAACCAAGGATGCTCTTGGCTTCCCTCGATTTTTGGAGCTCTCACTTTGAAGGTAACATATAATTTTTTCAGTCATTAGATAAATAAATTTACTTCTTTTAAATGATTAAAATCATTTATAAATTTTTAACCATGCATCGCGTGGCCTACATGCTATATTAATTTAAAATTCTATCTCCTTTCATTGATGAAATATATTATGTGAAAAAAGACACAATAACAAAAGAATAAAGCTTTCCTAAATTCGGCCACGCATCGCGTGGCCTTAATGTTAGTTAGATTATACAAATTGAATATGCACAATGACAACATCAATTTTATATCTCAATCATTATATATTTCATTATTTTCACTTATCCACTATTACCGGATCCTCACATCCTTTCTATTTTGTTTTTCACATAGTACTGGTATTTGGTCTGATGGTCATATTAACATAAATATATTGGTAAATACTTGATCTTATAACTTTTTTTATTATTATTTCTTGATAATGAAAAATATTACTCCTCCAGTCTATAATCGGTAGCCTTTTTCTTTTCTTTTTTTTTTAATTTTTTTTCAGATTACTGAAAAAAGTGAGATTACATAGTGCGCATACAATACATATGAGAGAACAATATTTGACTCTCCAATTCAAAGACAGTGCTCATACAATACATACCATACAATAAATGGCATGTCACCATGTGGCATTATAAACTAAAATGACATTAAAATCCCAAGGGATAATACAATGCTATTCCTATTTATTGGGTCAAAGATGCATCAAATCCAATTAACTTTTTTCTAATGCACCAAGTCCTTTTTCATTATAGACTACACATATTTAGACAAATATACCCATTTTAAACTCACTTACTCTCTGTTTAAAAATAAACGCATAATCTCACACTTTTTCTCTCTCTAACAGCCCCACCTCCACCCCCACCCCCACCCCCACCCCATTCGAGACTCACCGGAAACAGCACACCGGAAAATCTCGCCGAATTTCTCGCGAGAGTGTTTTTCTCTCCCTGTTTCTCTCTATCTCTCTCATCGTCTATTTCTTTATTTTCGTCGGTCCGCGCCAGCGGCATCATCACCAGAGCTGGAGAAGAAGAGTTTTCACCGAAAAAATGGATTTTTTGCCGAAAAAATGGAGGTTTTACCGAAACAGTAAATTTATTTGTTTCAATTTTTTTGTCAAAAATATCAAATATGGGTGTTGTTTGATAGATCTTGATGAGTAGATTCCAAATATATAACTGTTGTGAATTTTGGATTTGTAGATTGGAAGTTATGGACTTTTAAAAATTTGGTGTTTTTTTTAAAAAAAACGACGTAATGATTTGATGTATTTTGAGGGTGTATTTGTCATTTTAATGTGTTGAGTTGGCAAAATAAGACATTTGACACCATTGACTCAATCAAAGGATCTCTGGTCTCATTGACCAAGTGAATGAGACTTGAAAATAATTATCCAAAATTCCAAATACTATTTGAAAATGAAATAAACCCAACCAAATAACTGAAAATTAATACAACACAATAAAAGTAAAACCAAAACAAACTGCCCATCGTGGTGGTGGTGGTGGTGGAAGGAGATAGGCCGAATGGCAGTGGTGGAAGGAGGGTGGAGAGAGAGGACACTTAGTTTTTTTTAATGTTTCAAAATTATTCTTAATATAATTTTTTTTTAAGTTTTATTTTATTTAATTATATAAAATTTAAAAATAATACGTGACTATTAACCTTAATAGATATTGTAATGACGCTGAGCAAAGTTTGATTTTTAAATGAAAATGTATTAAAATCGAATATAAAATTAGTAACTAGGTATGGTCTAAATTACACTAAAAATATCATAAAACGATGACACAAGGTTGAAGGAACCACTAGTCAACAATCTTTTGAGAACGTCCAATAGTAGGCCGCATGAACAAATATTATAACAAAATTGCTCTCCCATTTAAACATAGGGGTCATACAACACATATAACAAAAGTACAATGCTATAAACACCAATTTTCAGTATCAATTCAGTATTAATTATATTTTAAATGCATCGTACCATTATTAAACCTATACTTTAATACATAAAATCTATACTTTTGTATCATTATTTAAAATACATTCGGTACTTGATTAATATTAAAAATAAGTGTACATATCATTATTCGTAACAAAATGGCGTTTCATCATTTTCCAGTGATTATACCAAGACATCCGGCCCCATCTTAAAACCCTTTTTACATGGCACAAACTGAATGTCAACACTTTTTTACATCTCACTATTAGCTAGGATATGTATGTGGACCCACCTCGCATGTTTATAGATTCTAATCCACTCATGTTTGCTAATTGACTTGTTCTTTATAAAGCTCAATCAAACACAACATTCATTGTTCAATTTCATTGCCAAATATAATTTTTGAAAAAATTTCTCTTAGGTTCATTGCAAATAAATTTGAAATATTAATTTTTTTAATAAATTTTAAACACTTAGGTCCACTAATTTTCATTTTATAGAAGTCCACGCTCGTGACATAATAAGTTGACCTCATAGGAAATTATCTTTAAATATTTAAAAATTGTTAACAGAGTACCCAGTTATAAACTGTGTTAGAATTATTTTAATTCTCCATTATGTGTTCCATAATTATATTAATTCTAAGAGTCACTTTGGTTAATGAAAGGGTACTCCAAATACCAAGAGTCAAAATGACTCTTGGACCTCTACCTTGATGGACGGTTGATATTTAAGTGACTGTTGGAGATTTAGGTCATGTCCTTGCTTATAAATAAGTGATTGATTTTCATCATTTAGACACTCCAAAATGACAATATAATGATAAAGAAGTGACTGATTTTCATCAGTTAGACACTCCAAAATGACAATATAATGAATTTATAGTAAAGGGAGAGAAATCTACATTCTCAAGGGGAGTAAATTTTCAAATACCGTTTTGGCCATACTGAGAGATCTGACCGTTGGAATGCGTTGGGATTAGAGTATGTTCTTGCTATATACAAGATGAAGTTGTGTTCTGAAATTTAGGCCGATCAGACATCGTTAAGGTTGACTGCTCTGTCAATATTTTTAATTGTGACAATTATGGAGGTATGTTATTTTAACACCTTTTATGTTCCGCATAATGCTTATATGTGATAATCATGAAGATCCAATGTCCTTTTATTAAGAACGTTTGTATAAGAAAATTTAATCAAATTAATGTATTATTGCTTAATATTATGTTGTTCTTAAAAATATTTTTACAAATTACCCTTTATTTTTTCCTTATGGATTTAATGGATATATCCTTGTTATCCATTCTCAGAATTGTGTGGTCAAATTTTTGGGATTTTATTATGAAAACTATGTACGACATTTATTTATTAATTGTAATACCCCGTACTTTCTTATAAATAATTAATGAAATATTATTTTGTGATAAATAATTAATTTTGGAAATTAGAGCTAAATACATATTTTTATGCAAAAATGTCAAGTGAAAATTTGTTGTTTAGTGTACGTGTATGTGATTCATTTTTATGTGCATGAAATGAATATGACATTTGCATATAATAAAAGAAAAAACATAATTTATGTGCAACACAAATTAAAAGTAATTATTAGAGACATAAATAATTCGGAACAAATTTGGGGACTTATATTGCCACGTTTAGATGATTTAAGCCTTTAAAAATGGTCCCGGGTAAATTAGATAATGGGTTCGGGCTCATTGGGGGTCCAAAAGTTGGGCTTAGGGTCTAACTCGGGATTAGGCACTTGATTAGAGTTTAAGGGGGAATACTTTATCCTAGCGATGCAGTTCACCGCCCTCTCGTATTTTGCAAATGCGAATATTCGGACGGAGCAGATGTGGATGAACCATTTCATTAAGGAGTCAACCTGGCATAATAGGAAGGCTCTTCTGGGAAATCCAACCTTCTCGATGTACAACTAGGTGGTTAATGTTGCATTTATCCACTACTAGGATCACCGGGCCTTTTTGAAGGTTAAGGGGGAGAAATGACACGGAGGATAATCATCTAGCCAGTAGGGAAAGATAGGTGGGGATAGTGGATATGGGTTCCAGTAGCACAGGGCACCATATCCGCCGAGTAGCATAAGAGGTTCAGGGGTACAGATGACCGACAAAGGGAGGGCTAGCAGGGACAGGGTCAGATAGGTGAGGGAGCCATTAGGGCTAGTAGTATAGGTCACATCAGGGCTAGCAGGACAGAGGCTAGCAGGGTCAACGTTTTCCATGGGGACCATTCCAAGGAAATTTTTATACTTGTGGGGAGAGGGGCCACTCTTCGAAGTATTACACGTAAGGGGATTAGACAGCCCATGGGTAAGGAGATTTTAGAAGACAACAGGAGCCCACCCATTCCAGCTCAGGGAGTTGCTGCACCAGCCGCTCCAGCACCACCACCCCACCTCAAGGGAAACAACCGTTGCTGTATGGCCGGGTCTACCATGTCGCCGCAGTAGATGGGCCTGGGCCTGATTGAGGGTATATTCCCGATCTTTGGTCAAGTTGGTCGCATACCTTTTGATACGGGTGCATCACACTCTTTTGTTAGAACGAAATTTGCATGGGAAACGAGTATGATAGACTTTGCTTCAGATATATTTTTGCACATAAACTCACCTGTAGGTAAAGGGCCACCCATACGGTCAGTGTGGCAGGGTATCAGTATTGAGATAGTCTGACTTACTTTTGTTTTAGATTTACTAGTACTTGACATGCATGAGTACGATGTCATTTTAGAGATGGACATGCTATCCACTTATAGGGCATGTGCATATTGTTATAAGAGCTCGATAGCTTATGCTTCCCAAAAGCTTAAGCCTCATGAGGGACATTATCCCACCCACGACTTGGAGTTGGCAGCCGTGGTTTTTTCTTTATGAGTGTGGAGAAATTACCCCCTGGGGGAGAAATATCATCTTTTTATAGACCATAGGAGCCCACAGTATTTGTTCACACAAAGGGAACTAAACATGCGATAGAGGAGATCGCTGGAGTTTACGAAGGACTATTAATTCGACATTGAGTACCACCAGGGGAAAACAAATGTCATAGCAGATGTGTAGATCCATACACCGTTTTAGGAGTTGGCAAAAATATGGAAGGCAAAGTGGAGGTCACTTCGTGGGGATAATGACTTGAACCGAGAATTTATGTCAATTATCACCATCACACCCAGGATAATTATTCGGGTGGTGAAGGCATAGACAGGGGACCAATTTTGTCAAGAGCGGGTGAGACATATTTTAGCCGAGGGGATGGACCATTTTTCTTTTAGGTCTGATGGCGGTTTGAGGTTCCAAGAGAGGTTAATTGTTCAGGATGATGAGGAGTTGAGGCGAGCCGTCATTTTGGAGGCTTACGGTTCACTATTTATGGTACATCCCAGTGGGGATAAGATGCACCACGATATGCGCCGTTAGTACTAGTCAGGCGATATGAAAAGGGATATAGCTAAGTTTGTATCCAGGTGTTCTACATGTCAGTTTATGAAGGTTAATCACTAGCGTCCTGCAGGTACTCTGCAACCTTTGGAGATCCCGGTGTGGAAATGGGAATGCATATCTATAGACTTCATTACTAGGCTACCTACTTCACAGAGGGGGCATGATTCGATATGGGTGATTATCGACAGATTTACAAAGGTGGCCCATTTCTTACCGGCTAGGATAGATTATAGCTCTGAGTATTATGTCAGACTCTTTCTTGCAGATATTGGTAAACTATAAGGGGTACTTCTCAATATACTGTCAGACGGGGACAGGACTTTTGTGTCCCACTTGTAGAGGAGCTTCCAGCTAGCTTTGGGGCCAGATTTGAGACTGAGCACTTCATAGCATCCTTAGACAGATGGTCAAATCGAGAGGGTGAACCTAATTATAGAGGACATGTTGCGTATGTGTATTTTAGATTTTAAGGGGAGCTGCAAGCAATATTTGCCATTAGTGGAGTTTGCCTACAATAACAGCTACCAGTTCACGATAGGGATGGCGCCTTTTGAGACAATCTACAGGAGACCTTTTCGTTCACCCTCATGTTGGTTAGAGGTAGGGGAGAACAAATTACTTCGGCCAGACTTCATTCAGGATACCTCAGAGAATGTAGAGATGATTCGGGCCAGGTTACAGATTTCCCAGGTAAGGTAAACGAGCTACGCGGATGCAGGGATGAAGACACTTAGATTTTAATATTGGAGACCAGGTGTTGATCAAAGTGTCTCCCATGAAGGGGGTTATGATATTTGGGAAAAAAAGGGAATTTATCTCCTCGATACGTGAGATTGTTCCCTATTTTGGAGAGAATTTGGCCCTTAGCATACCGTTTGGGATTACCGGATCACTTGTAGCTAATGCACGATGTATTTCACATATCTTCACTTAGGAGGTTCCTTAGATATGAGGTGGAATACTAGCACATCGGTATATACAAGACTAAGCTTCAGTGAAATGCTACTTATGAGGGGAGACCGGTTGCCATTTTGGAGAGACAGGAGCATCGACTGCGATCCAAAATTGTTCCTTTAGTTCGGGTGCTATGGGGTCACCATCAGGAGGACAACATGCGCATAAAGTATCCCGAACTGTTCTATCTAGATACGTACTTTCTTGATTCCGGGGACAAAATCCCGTTATAAGGGTGAAGAATGTAATACCCAATATTTTCTTATAAATAATTAATGAAATATTATTTTGGGATAAATAATTAATTTTGGAAATTGGACCTAAATAAATATTTTTATTCGAAAATGTCAAGTGAAAATTTGTTGTTTAATATACTTGTGTGATTCATTTTTATGTGCATGAAATGAATATGACATTTGCATATAATAAAAGAAAATACATAATGTATGTGCGACACAAATTAAAAGTAATTATTATTGACATAAATAATTCAGAACATATTTTCGGGCTTATATCGCCTCATTTAGATGATTTAAGGCTTTAAAAATGGTTTGAGGTCAATAATATATGGGTTGGAAAAGTTTTGGGCCAATTAGATAATGGGTTCGAGATCATTTGGGGGTCTAAAAGTTCAGCTTAAGGTCCAACTCGAAATTAGGCACCTGATTAGAGTTTACGTGGGGGTAAACCACTCCCCCACTATTATTCCACAAACCTAAAAGTTGTAGTTATGGGAGAAACACCAACGAAGGGAAAAAAGGGCTAGAAGTAAAGAGGAACCAAAGAAGAAAATCCAAAGGGATGTCCCCTACAATTTAAGGCAAGAATTTTATTGCATAACTCATGTTTCCAATTTATTTCTCAATGCATAATAATTTCTCCCTTTAGATTTCTAGGATTTATGGCTTACTATGTTTGATTTGTTGATGATGAATGATACATGTAGAGGAAGAAATTTATGCGTAGGAATAGTCCTAGAAATTTGGTAAGGAAAATATGATTTTTGATGATTACATTTACTTAAGTTTGTATGACTAGTTAGGAATAAAGTAAATGATTAAAGGTAGGGACTGTTATGATAATTAAAGAACTAAAACCTGGTTGTAAGTCCTTAATTTAATTTCCTTGTTGTTGAAGTTGAGAAAATGTTGGAATTTGTCCCTAAAAATATCGACGTTGGAAGAATTTCTCTAGGTCCTAAGAGTTGTTCTGGGATCTTGGATTTTTTGTTCTGGGTTTAGAAGCTTTCTGGGGAAGAATATATTGAGAAGTTATAAAAGGGGGGAAAACGATGCAAGGTCATTCAAGCGATGTGGGACCTCATTCGAGTGACTTGCAATGTCGTGTGAACGAGGATAAAAATCATTTGAGCGACGTGATGGGTAACTTGACAGTTCGACCCTTTTGGACTTAGACTAAATTGTTTAACCTTTGAACTTCAGATGTTAATAGGTATGTTATAAATAAGAATTAATGTGGAACTGTAATATATGAGGAAAGGGATTTCAATGGTAGGATATATAAATTTATAGGAATAAGGAACACCCATACTCTAATTATTATTATTTACAATAAACTTGATGGTTTAGTAATTATATTGTTTGGAATGGAATTTACTAATTTATTATATGATAAATTACTAATAGTTGGAAAAAGGGTATGGACTTTGGATTGGAACTTTATGGTATACCACTATATATTTGCGTGTGGACATACTAGTGGACCATAAAATCGTCTTGGGGGGCGTTTAGGCCATAGACCACATGTTGGCACAAGTGGGATTGATGATGTGTAGGCCCATATAGTTACTACGTAGAGGCTCCACCCTCTAGGGGTAGGTGTGGCCCTGACCCTTCCTGGATCAACGCTAGGTATGGGCTATATATAGGTGCCTTGCGTAGGAACCGCCATCAACTTATGGGTGTTTTATCGTGTCCTCCTAGGATGTAGGGATTCCTTCGGACTTGCCGATAGAGAACGAATTAGACACCAATGGTAGATGACCTTGTATGTCAATCATATGAAATGACATATTTAATTAATTAGCCGGTTACTATGGAAATAAATTAGATTGTCCAAGGATGCGGAGAATAAATATTATTTGGACCCTATAATGCATAATAGATGTTTATGTCTTATACTTGATACTGATGAATTGGAATAAATGTTAGTTGACAATTTAAATGTGGGCATTTCATTTAAATAAATAAAATCACTCTATAATGTGAGATGTCATTACAATTCACTTATTTGGGACGTATTGGGATTGCGAATAATATCCCACTTAGATGAGGGGTAAGGTGTTATATGCATGTAAGAGACGAAAGGGGTGTTTATTATTTGTGCATTGACTATAGTATTATAATCTTAAATTATTCAAGTTAATTCTTACACACTACGGGCTCTGACCCAAATTTAAATGTTCTCCCCCCTAGGTGCTCATAGACAGGGATAGCGGGATTGTGCATAGCATTCTTCCTGCCTTATTTTCTTATCGTTTTCATCTCAATTGGTTCTATAATAGGTGATTCTTAGTTTTAGTTATTCACTTACTTGGGACGTTGTAAGGGCATAAGCCCGAACCTTTTATTCTTTTGTTGGTAGAGAGTTAGATTATTCTCGTTGGATATTTATATTATTATTGGTGGTTGGGATTTACTTCTTCATTATAGATGCATTTGTGAATTTTCAAACTTGGGCCTTTAATTATAAACTATTTATTTTCGTATTTGTGCTCAGGATGGTATTAATTGACAAAAAATCTCTATCTTCGGCGTATCATTCATGGCCAGCCTTTACGTGAGAAAATAAGGGTTATTACGTTAATAAATGCATGTTAGAGTCATTATGAAATGAAAATAATTTTTGTTATAATCTTTTACATTTAAGGTATATATATTGTATATCTGTCAGTGATTTGAGAGGTTTGTTAGTTCAACGAGATAACTAGAAATCAAAATTTCAGTTATAGTAAATTGAACAATTCATAATGAATAGGGGGATTGATTGTTCAAAGAGGATAATGTCGGTACATTGGGGATGTACTGAATAGTACAATGGTGAAATTAAAGTATTAGTTCTAACAAAGCAAGACTTGCACAATCTCTTATTATTTGCAAAAGGTGAATTGATTCATAATCACGAGGACAATAAGAATTGGAATGTGAACACAATTGTTTCTTTACATGGATGGGTGTCGTCCAATTTATGGGGTCTAAATCTAATCAGGTTGTGATATCGTTGTGTGAACGTATTCAATATCATATTCAAGTCTAATTATCATCTTGAAGATATCCGACAAAGTGTCACCCTCCTGATACACTACATTTTGATTCTACTAGTAAACCTAATTAGTGGATAATTTTATAATCCGTTAGTATCAAATAAGTTAAGTTAGAGATTAAGGACAAATTAAATGGGTTTTCAAATTAATCAACAATAAATTTAATTTTACCAAGTCGGTAATCTATGCTTTATGTGGGGAACCATATCATCCACTTTATAACTTTGAAAATAATATTTCATTATTCGTATAATGATAAAAAGAGGCAGATATCCACAGTTTTGGACCGTGACCAAGGCCTACGGATCATGGTTTTGGACCGTTGCTATATTTAGCGTGACAAAATTATGGGTCGCAGTACAAAACTATGACCCTTGGTGTGACAATTTAAAATTGTAAAATATTTAGTCACGACTTCGAATCGTGACTAAGTATTTTGTATTGCTAAATTACCACATTAAGGGTCATGGTTTTGGACGGTGACCAACACTAACACCAAAGTATAAAAATATATATTTGGTCATGGTCCAAAATCGTGACCAGATTAAAATAAAATACAAAAATAAAGAAATTTTAATTTTCTACATCCCTAAAAAACCTATACAATTTCAAACATATATACATTTCAAAAAATAAATATTTTGCCGCAATGCCATCCGTACATAAAAAATAATAATAAAAAACGAATTAACTACGTAATTAGTTATAAAGCCATCAAATGTTTCAACATAAATAATAATACAATGCATGCTTGCATGAATATGATTGTTGATATGAAAATTAGTCAGCTGACGTGGACCAATTATATGAAGACAGGTGTCATGTTACGTGGCAAATTCCTATACTCACCGAACAACTCGCAGCATCGAGCTACTCATCACCCGAGCTACTTAGCGTGCCGAGATACTCATCGTGCAGAACATCTAGCCAGGAAGACCAAGCGACAATTACACATTCAATTAACATCGGATTTAATGAACATCCTTATTGTACAGATGTATGTGTCTATCAAATAACAGCATATCGTCTATTCATACTGACGGCCCCAAGGCTATAAATACATTGTAACACCCTCCATAGCGGGGTAACCAATCTCTTGTAATCATAATTGAGATCAAGGCAAAACACCTAGCAATACAAGATAGTGGACGTAGGACAATTTCATTAAGACTGAGCCACTTTAAAAACCCATTTGTCCTATTTCTTATTTTACATTTATCTGTGATTAGCTAATTAGATCAAGTCTAGTTTTTTACATCAACAGATTGGCGCCGTCTGTGAGAAATGACTATACGTACCATTTTTCACTAAAAATTTATTACAAATGGCTGAGATCCTAGAATCCAGTAACAGGAACAATGACCGAGTTCTTCCCAATCCATCTTCTCCCCCAACTATTCAAGACCTCACTGGCATCGTGGAAAATTTATCCCAAGGGCAAACAGATATGCAAGAAACCATGCGTCAACTCATTCAAACTGTTCGCAACGGAGCACCTGCCCAGTCAGGTCAATGGAGCGTGCAGAGAATCATCCATTTGCCATCATCAAGAACCAGGCGTATGCTATTATCGTATGTTTCTCAGTTGAGACGCACTAACCCTTGTTATATTGAGAGGTCCAGTGATCCTTCGTATCATCCTGTACGGACCTCTTCTATTAGAGCTACAGGTTCTCAATGAAATAATACTTTAACCCCAGAACGAATGAGTGCTCTGGAGAGGCTGAGTAGAGTCTCTCCCTTCGTCCGTTTGGGCCCGAGGAGGAATGGAAATCCCCCTAGGATTTCATCGAGAAACTCTCAACGACCAAATGATCTAAGGGAAGGTTCTGCCCAGTCACGCCCAATAACTCGTAGTGAAGGATACCAAGAGGAGGATTTAGCGCGATCTGTTTCTCAGGAAAATAGGTTCGAGGATGGAAATGATGCATGGAAGGGCTCCATTCAGGGGCTGGAAGAGAGGTTAGGGTAAATGGCTAAGGCTAAGAACCCCCTCCAAAGAACCTTTGTCCAAGAATCATCCTTTGAGAAGGCCATTATGGATTTTCCCACACCATCAAAATTTAAAGTTCTTGTAGTAACACCTAAGTACGATGGAAAAATTGATCCCGTCCTTCACATAGAGACGTACCAAGCTGCTGCTGATATTTATGTTGTTCCTGATGAGATGAGGTGCAGAGCATTCTCGGGAACATAAACTGGGTCATCCCAAATAGGGTACAATAACCTTCCTCGGGGGAAGATTGCCACATTCGATTAGCTGGCAGAGCTCTTCATTGGGAATTTTTATTTCGGGGCGAAACCAGTTAAGAGAGTGGAAAACCTACTCAGTGTAAGGCAGAAAGTAGGGGAGAGCACCAGGGATTACATCACTCGTTTTAATAACGAGAAACTTGAGGTAATCGAATACGAGGATAAGACATCCATTACAGATATGATGAGTGGCCTATTACCCAATAAGTTGTACTATACACTAGCCAAATGTCCCCCCAAGACCATGGCAAAACTGATGGCAAAAGCAGCTAAGATCATGAATGCCGAAGAAGCCATGGATGCGAAGAAAAATACTAACACAAAAGCAGAGATGAAAGCTGCAGTTAAATCTGAGAGGAAATATCAAAAGCACAATGGGGGCAGCAAACATCCAAAAGGCAAGGAAATGCTAGAGCAATTAAAGAAGTATGGGAATTATACTCCCTTAAAGGGGGATATACACCACATTCTGGAGGAGATCAAGAACAGCGAGGAACTAAATTGGCCGGAAAAAATGAGGACAACCCCTGACAAGAGGGATAAATCCAAATATTGCGAGTTCTATAGAGATCATGACCATATGAGCAAGAGTTTCATAGCTCTCCAGAATGAGATCGAAGTACTTATTCGATGAGGAAAATTGAGCAGGTTCGTTGATCGTTATAATGATCAAAAGGCTAACGAAAAAAGAAGGCAAAGGTACAAATCTCCTCGCCAAGGATGATAAGAAAAGGGACCATGAAGATGACCCAGAAGATGACCCCGACCTTCCCAAAAGGCCAAGGAAACCCGAACGTGAGGTATTTTCAATATATTTTAAATCATTTGAATGTAGTGTGATTACAGGTGGAGATGCAGGAGGTGGGGATCACACTGCTGAAAGGAAAGCTTACCTCAATGAGGACCAAGCTTGTTCTTATATACAACGCATAAATCTGGCTGAAGATGATCGCCCGAGTAAGGTGAACAAGGATAAACTGGTCATCGATCTTTTCAAAAATGATCTGGAAGGTGTCTTGTATCCTCACGATGATCCCTTGGTTATCAAGATGAGGATAAATGATGTGGTGACCTCACGAGTATTAGTAAATAATAGTATCTCTGCAGATATCATGTTCTACCCTTACTTTGACAGCTTGAATTTGAAGTTAGCCCAATTGGAGCCATATCACAGGCCCCTCGTTGGCTTCACTAACGAGAAAGTCTTTCCACTTGGGATAATAAAGTTGGATATACTTAGTGGTACCTGGCCTGCTTGCAGAATAGAAAAAGTATGCTTTTTCATAATGGACAAAAATGTCCAATTAGCCTACAACATAATGATGGAGAGGGTGGGCCTGAAAAAGTTTGAGGCAGTTTCATCTAGGGTACATCAATGCCTGAAGTTTCTGCCCAATTTCGGAGTCAGAGTTGTGAAGGGTGACAAGAAAGTAGCTCGAGAATGCTATTATTCATCTACCGAACAGGAGGAGTTAGAGGAAGCCAAGAAGAAGACCACCATGTATCAAGTGGAGAAGTCCGAAGATGCAGAGATAGAGACCTTGGACCCTAGAGAAGAATCCGAACTTGTGAAGGGTCAGGTCATGGAGACCACGGAGAACATCATTCTGGATGATGAACGTCCAGAATGAACAACTCAAATTGGTGCCTCACTGGACCCGTCAATAAAGCAGGAGTTAGTGGCATTTTTAAGGCATAGAAAGCAAACTTTTGCGTGGTGTCATGAAGATGTGCCAGGGATAGATCCAACCTTCTTATGCCATGAGTTAAATGTTAATAAAGAGATCAATCCAGTGAAACAACGAAAAAGGGTATTTAGCCTAGAGAATAACCAAGCTATCAAGGAGGAAGTCAAGAAACTGCAAAAGTTCTCTTTCATTGAGGATGCCAAATATCCCGACTGGCTAGCTAATGTGGTGATGGTAAAAAAGAAGAACAATAAATGGAGGATGTGCGTAGATTTCACAGATCTCAACAAAGCCTACCAGAAAGATCATTTTCCCTTTCCCCGAATTGATCAGTTGGTGAATGATACTTCGGGGGGGATGAATTGTTGAGCTTCATGGATGCTTATTCTGGCTACAACCAGATTAAGATGAAATCAAAAGACAGGGAGATCACTTCTTTTATTACCCCAAGGGGTGCATACTATTATAATGTTATGCCATTTGGTGTAAAAAATACAGGTGCAATGTACCAGTGATTGATGAATAAGGTGTTCGCAGAGCAAATCGATAACAACATGGAGGTTTATGTCGATGATATGGTTATGAAGAGTAAGAAAGCCACAGACCACATAGCTGATCTGAGCCAAACTTTTGATTAACTAGAGAAATATCAAATGAAGTTAAACCCAACTAAGTGTGTTTTTGGCGTACGAGAAGGAATGTTCCTCGGGTATATTATGAATCAGCGAGGCATTGAAGCAAATACTAATAAAATCAAGGCTTTGTTAGAATTAAAATCTCCAACTACTAAGAAGGAAGTGCAGAGCCTTACGGGGAGTGTTGCAGCTCTAAACAAGTTCGTCTCCAGAGCGATGGATAAATGTCTCCCATTCTTCAAGGTGCTTAGAAAGACTTTTAAGTGGAATGACGAGTGCGAGCAGGTATTTATATACTTGAAGAAATACTTGGGGACACCATCTCTGCTCTCTAGGCCGGCGACAATAGAAAAATTGTACCTGTATTTAGCTATTTCTGAGAGCGCAGTCAGTTCAACGTTAATAAGAGTTTAAGATGGAGTACACTAACCTGTATATTATATGAGCACAACTTTTTGAGGAGAAGATGTAAGATATCCCATATTGGATAAGCTAGCCTTAGCATTGATAGAACCAAGTAGGAGGATGAAACCTTATTTCCAGGCCCACACTATAGTGGTGTACACTGATATGCCGCTCAGACAGGCTTTACATAAGTCAGATAAATCTGGAAGACTGATGTATTGGGCAGTCGAGCAGGGAGAGTATGATATTGTTTATGAGCCAAGGACCTCACTCAAAGGGCGGGTGGTAGCAGATTTCATTACGGAATTCACCTGCCCAGATACTGCCGACCAATAAGGGTCTGATGCACACCAACTTGTGAATGTTAGGGAATCATCAGAGACTACCCCCGATCAACTATTATCAATAGATATAACGAGGGGGATAAGCACCGAGCAACGAGAACCATTACATAACATCCCAGTGTTAGGAGATGATAAAAGTAAATATAAAATATTCCACCAGGGAACTTTGTCAGACCAAGAGTTTGATAATGGCATCCCCATATGGAATTTATATGTTGATGGCTCTTCGTGTTCCACAGGCAACAAAGCCGGTATGATTCTTCACAGCCCAAATGGATTGGATATGGAATATGCGTTGCATTTCCAGTTCAAATCTTCCAACAATGAAGCTAAATATAAAGCTATGATTGCGGGCCTCATTTTATCCAAAACACTGAATGTAGAGCAAGTTATTGTGTTTAGTGATTCACAATTAATTATAAATAAGATTCTTGGGCTGTATGCAGCGAAGGGATACTTGATGTCAAGGTATCATGCCAAAGCTATGGAGATTGTGTCCACTTTCACAATGGTCCAATTGATCAGAATACCAAGAATAAAAAATGCAAGAGCTGAGCACTAGCTCAGTTAGCAACAATTCCCATTGAGATTCTGGCAGACCAGAGTATAGAGAAATATCTAATGGTGAGATTCATTACCCTGGATATGGGACAATCCTGGATGGATCCCATCAGGTGTATATTCAACAAGGAGTTAAACCAATTGATCAACTTGCAGCTAAGAGGATGAAGTTCAAAACTACTCGATATGTACTAAACAATGGTGTTTTGTACAGAAGGGGTACCATAGCAGGTCTATAGAGATGTGTGCGTCCTTCAGAAGTTAAAGATTTTATAGAAGAAATTCATGAAGGCTCTTGTGGAGCTCATGTAGTAAAACGGACTCTCCTGCAGAGGATAACAACGCAAGGATACTATTGGCCAACGATAAGAGCTGACTGTACATCTTATGCGAAGAAATGCGATAAGTGTCAGCGTTTCTCTTCCATTCGAAGAACCCCCAAGGAATTGTTAACACCCATCACTTGCCCTTGGACATTTTCCATATGGGGTATAGACCTGGTCGGGCCTCTACCAACCACCAAAAGGAGATTCAAGTATTTAGTAGTCGCTGTTGATTATTTCACCAAGTGGGTTAAGGCTGAACCTCTTATTGACATGTCATATGAAATGGTTTACCAGTTTATTTAGAAGAATATTATATGTAGTTATGGTCTGCCGCATGCTTTCATTACTGACCATGGTACCCAATTCGATAATGAGGAATTCATTGCATAATGTCACCAGTCCAACATCCAGAAAATCCATTCTGCACTAGGCCATCCCGAGAGCAATGGACAAACTGAAGTGACAAATAGAAATCTGCTAAACGGGTTAAAGAAACGGTTGGATGGTTCAAAAGGCAATTGGATTAACAATCTACATTCTGTGTTATGGGCTTATCGCACAACACCCCAAACAATAACTGGGGAATTTCCCTATATGCTAGCTTTTGGCAGTGAAGCGGTCATACCAGCTGGACTCAGACTATCGACACACAGGGTGCTTAACTTTAACTCTCCTATAAGAGATTTAATGAGATGTTTAGACTTGGATATGATCTAAGAAGTAAGAGAAGATGCGGCGATCAGGAACACAGCTTACCAGCAACGAACTGCCATGTTTTACAATAAAAGAGTCAAGCAATACAATCTTAAGGAGGGAGACTATGTTCTCAAGAAGGTGATTCAGAAAAATAATAAGTTAGAAGCCAACTGGCATGGGCCCTACCGATTAACTACAGTTGTTCGACCTGGGACCTACAGAATAGAAACCTTGGAGGGAGAAGAATTTAAAAATGCATGGAATGCGGAGCATCTGTGCAAATATTATCAGTAATACAGATTCACATGTACCCCATTTCTTTCAATATGAATAAAAATGATATTTTTCCCATATTCCTTTTTGTTCAATTTTTTTCGGAGTACTCGTGCTACACACTACACCACCAATTATAGTTGGTCGGCATATCAACAACCACTAACTAAGGTTGGTCAGCATATCAGCAACCACCAACCACGGTTGGTCGGCATTAATAAATTTAACCAACCACCAACTAAGGTTGGTCGGCATATCAGCAACCACCAACCACGGTTGGTCGGCATCAATAAATTTAACCAACCACCAACTAAGGTTGGTCGGCATATCAGCAACCACCAACCATGATTGGTCGGCATCAATAAATTTAACTAACACCGTTGGCATAATAATCATACATGGGAAAGCTTGTTTGATCACGGGTGACCTCAAGGGGCATCCCAAACTAGGCAAGAAAATGGGTGACCTCATGGGGCATCCATTGTCTAGGCACTAAGGTAATCCTGAAAAGATTACTACAACTAAGCAGTATCATGGGATGAAAATCATTCCATTGCTTAGGTACTTATGGGTGATAAGTCACTACAACTACGTAGCAAGTGGGGCAAGCTCCATTGTCTAGACAATTAAAACAAAATAGGACAAATTGTCCCTCTTTAGATATATATGAATTCATCACCAGACAATATGTTTTAAGAAAAACATCTTAAAAACTATTTCCATGGACAGAAAAGTGCACAAAGATGAAATTTTTCTTCATTAAATATAAGAAAGCAAATTACAAAAAATGAAGTTTTATTCATTCAATACAAATTTCCTATTCTATTGGCCTTTTTCCCTAAGATTTTGGTACAGGATCTATTCTATCTGGAGGGTCATCTAAAGCATAAGGAGAATTGATGAAATTCATATATCGCAGCATCCTAGTGTTGCTTGAACTTGGCCGCTCAAGAAGATGAGGAGGTCGGGATATATCATAATCTTCATAAAGATTGTAATCACCAAGGTACTTGGAAATCAAACATTAAGGTGTGGCACGAGCTGGAATCCACCTGACATCTAACTTAAAAGGAGGATTAGGCAAATCATGTACTCCAGACTCATACCAATCCCACAAGGAATTTAGGTCTTCAAGATGCATTACACCAAGAGCATTCAACCACCCTTGCTTATACCCCTCATTATTTGACTGTTTCAACCTGACGTCAATGTGGCATAAGGCTTCATTATATGCTTCCATACAGAATTCTTGGGGCTATTTATGGAATTGATATGTCAATCTCTCAAAATTTTGATGGATCTTCCTCACAAAATTCTCTTTACTCTCCAAGGCAGAACTCTGCTTGGAAAGTTGATCGGTGAGACTTTGGATTTTTCTTGACATCTCAGCCAAGGCTTGATTTTTTATCGACAGTTGAACGACTTGATTTTCTAAAGCTAGTTGGGTACTCGTCTCTTCAATATTAATCAAACCAGCTCTTGCTCGTCCACGGGTAGAAGGCCTTGCTCTGCCATGAGCGGATGGTATAGGTTCGATTCTTTTCAAAGTCTCCAGCTCTTCTCTCAATGAAGCATTTTCAGTTTCTAAAAATGAAAATCCCTCATCATTGATTGGGATCAGAGATCCAGAGGAAGAAGCGGACTTTAGTTATTTTAATTCTTCTCTTAAAGAAATATTTTCCTCTTCAATCAGCTTGGCAATGTTCCTGTGTTCTTCAACTTCAAGTTTCAACACACTTTCTCTCCTATTATCGGTAGAGAGGAATTTGTCATACACTCGATTAACACTCAATTGTTTGTATTTTTTCTCATAACCTTCATCCAAGAGAGCTGTGGTTTCTTTGTGCTGAATTTGAAGTTCTTCGATTACTCCTTGACGATCTTCCAGCATTTCATAGTATGCCACGTTGTTCACCACAACTCAATCAAGCAGACATTTTAAGTATTGATAAGCATCAATTGCTCATTCTGAGGCATCAGATCCGAGTATATCAACTATTTATGCTTCAGTAAAGTCTGCATGACCAGCTTTGAAGTAATCATTACATTTCTTCATTAATTCTATATCTTGAGTTGTTAAGAGTTCCATCCTAGCAATAAACTAGCAAGGAAAAATGAAGACGAATCAACAACAATATAATTATGGTGAGCAGGTAAGAGAGAAAATTCAGAACAAATAACAAAGTCCTTTTTATTAATCAACGGAAGAAGCAAGTATAACCAGAGTTACAACAAAAAAAGGAAAAGAAAAATAACAATATAATTAAAGAGCTAAATAACTCTACACCTTCTCCTTATTCCCTACAACGTCAACAACCGGTTGAGACGAAGAAGTTGGCTGCTCGAAGGACAGTTGACGTTGCTCGATAGAGGTTGTTGCATGCTGAACTTGCTCGGAGGGTTGAGGAATGGTAACAATAGGTACTTATTCTACTATCACCATAGAAGATTCATTAGATGTAGCTTTATCCTCTTCTTCTTCGTCAATAGTAGGAGGAGGGCCATGAGTATGTTTCTAAAAAAATTCAGAATCATCTGCAACACTCAACACTTTCAATGCTGCGACCCACTCGTATCTGAAGTACTTCAAACTTGGATACTCCATTTGGTAAGTAATACCAGTTAAATCCTTGTTCCATCCTTTGTCCCAACCAGAGCTAAAGGACTTCTTCACAAAAGCTTTTCTCTTCACCTTTTCAGAAGAAGCATATCCCTCAGCAAGCTTTACCCTCTCCTTCAGATCTTTCTTACGACGTTCAACCTCTTTATGCTTGCCATCATCTTCTTCTTTGCTGTAAATGATGACCTTTAATTTTTCCTCCAACTCTTTAGAGGCATTTACAGCATGGTCTCGAGCTGCATCAGGTTGTTGGCGAGTTGTCTTAACAGATAGAAGTTTCTTCTCCCAAGCAACTTTATATTCCACGTACTTTCACTGGGAGTTCTTCAAAGATTGGGATAACCCATCAAAAGCTTATTCCAGCCCACTTAAGGAAGTTGAATCCTTCATAGCTTCATCTTTCTCCAGGATACTATTAAATCACGTCATAAACTGAAAAAGAAAAGAAGTTCATATCGTAATATGAATACAGTATATGGAGGTAAAGTAGTAAAGATGATGATAATGATGTGATATGTCGGGCTGCTAAGTTAGTGACCTTCTCCCGATAAAATGAACCATCAGCATCTCGATATTCGGTAATGTTCGAAGACTTTGGCCGAGCTCAGAGGAATGAGGGCTGGAGTCTTCTCTCTCAAAGAAGGATCCTTAATATCAGAAGGTTGAGCAACAGTTTCTATAGATCTTTCTACAAGACCTCTCCTCAATCTCCTTAATTGAGTACCTTTAATCAAAGGTGCTGCCTCTTCTTATGTAATAGGAACACCTTCAATCAAAGATGCTGCCTCTTTTGGGACAATAGGTGGATTTTTGCTGACCTCCTTGACCGGTGGGATTGTTCCCTTTGATGGATCCATATCCATTTTCTTCGTCCCTTCAGCTGGGACATCCCCTTTGCTCTTTTTTCCCCATCAGTTCCAAGAGCGTCTTTGGCAAAGAATTCAGGCATTCTCCTCTTCCTCGTTATCAAATCAATAATTAAGGTACCCAAATCAGAAGAAGATTCTTCTATGCTGGCTCGAGATGATGGAATTTGATCAATATCAATTATCATAGGAGGGGCAATATGACGATCAATAAAAGAGGAAGTAGTGTTTTTATATCTCAACAAATAAGATACAGCTCTAACATGTTCCCTACCAACTGATTGATGCAAACGCCAGATGAGTTTCAAATATTTTATATTAATGTCACTCTCTTTTGGGGGCTTTCTTTTGTTATCAACTGCAAAAATTAAAATAAATATCAGTGACACATTTCATCAAACATAAGCAGAAATAAATCCAAAAAAATAAAAACAACCTATCCCATTGCCATAAAGTGGACATCTGGGACCTTGGTAAACATCATTTTCTTTTAATAGGGGTTGTTTCTAAATTTTCATCACAACTCCATGGTCAAAATAGTCCCTATTAGCATCGAGAAGATTGACCACCAAAGCTCTATTGGAAAACCTAGTTTTTAAAAAAAATATGGTATCACTGGTAACCCATTTATGACAAAACATAATCTCAGGGATCCCTAAATGAGTCCCATGAGTTTGGTTTAACCTATGTACTCCATTAAATACCCTCCATGTATTTGGAGATACTCTTGCAGGAACAATATCGAAATATTGGCAAAACTCCAAACATAAGGGATTAGGCAGAAAAGAAAAGCCACATTCCGCTACAAAAAGGGAGGGAAACCAGTGTCCCTCATCCAGAGAAAATAAATCAGAGGGGAAAGGAGGAACTTCTAGAATAACCCAAGAGAGAATCGTAAAATCATCTTGGAACTTATCCAATGATTCTAAGATAAACCATGGTGGCTAAAGCAAAAAAATAAGAAAGAAAAAGTTCTTACAGAGGGATTGAGAAATCTGGTAAGATGAATACCGAAAGAACGACAGTAAAAGGATAGAATGAGAAGACAAAGAGTTTAGAAATCTGGAGGTAAAAGGTAGATGACGATCTGTTCCTATCACTTTAAAATGCCTTGCATTGGGAAGTAGGAAAATAAATGATTACTAGAAAAAACGATTGCGTTTTTGGGGGTTAAATGATGAAAAGACGCAAATACCCAAGCGCCTATCACAGATTCAAAATATTTACAAGTTTTCCATTTCACACTCAAATGACAAGACTAAAGAGAAAATTCCTAAGTGTTGGAGATCTGTAATATATCAAGACGCAAAAAGGTGTCCGAGCAACGTTTGGGTAAATTGTTCCACACTCTCATATCAAAACTCAACTGTGAAACATTGGGGGCTTCTGTTGATACGAAAATTAGTGAGTTGATATGGACCAATTATATGAAGACTGGTGTCATCTTACGTGGCAAATGCCTATACTCACCGAACAACTCGCAGCATCGAGCTACTCATCACCCCGAGGTACTTAGCGTGTCGAGCTACTCATCGTGCAGAGCATCTAGCTAGGAAGATCAAGAGACAATTACACATTAAATGAACATCGGATTTAATGAACATCCTTATTATACAGATGTATATGCCTATTAAATAACGGTATATCGTCTATTCATACTGACAGCCCCAAGGCTATAAATACATTGTAACACCCTTCATAGAGGGGTAACCAATCTCTTGTAATCATAATTGAGATGAAGGCAAAACACCCAGCAATACAAGATAGTGGATGTAGGCCAATTTCATTAAGGCTGAACCACTTTAAAAACCCATTTGCCCTATTTCTTATTTTATATTTATCTGTGATTAATTAATTAGATCAAGTCTAGTTTTTTATCTCAACAGATAACATCGTAATATCCTGATCGAAATTCAATGCATTGATTGTTTCCTTTTATGAAACAATACTTCAAAATGTTCCAAATGGAATGTAACAAAGAAATTGAATCCCAAAAAACCTTTGGGATGGATAAGTAACCAAAAATAGTATTAAAGTCCACGTAGTTTGTAAGATTAACAAGGTTGAAGTCTAACCAATAATCACAATATGGAGTATCTATTTTAATTTTTGGAAATATATGTGAAATGTTTTGAAAGTGTAAACAATTGTGAGAATAATCTAAATTAGAAATTATGGTATATCCCTCCTTTCTGGGTTTTATAGTGATGAAAATCTATGTGAATGTATATATGAAAATAAAAAGAGTTGTGTAACAACCTCAATTTTTCACGTAAACGATGGCCAGGCACGATACGCTAAAGATAGGGCTTGCATGTCAATTAATACCATTCTTAGCACTATATAAGAATATAAATAATTTATAATTGAAGGCCCAAGTTTGAAAAGTCACAATTACATCCAAGCCATCAATAATAATACAAATATCTAACTAGAATAACATAAATCTCCACCAACATAAAATAAAACATTCGGGCTTATGCCCCTATAGTATTTCAAATGAATAAATAACCAAAGCTGAGAAGCACATATGCTAGAGCCAATTGATCTAAAAATGGAGAGCAAATAAGGCTGCAAGACTACTACACAAAATCCCATTATCCCTCTCTATGAGCACCCGGGGGAAAAAATATTTAAATTTGGTACAAAGGCCGAGGTATACAAGAATTAAATTGAATAAATTAAGATTAAAATATTAGAGTTAATGCATAATAAATACCCCACCCCTTTTGTCACTCACATGTGTATAAGACCTCACCCCTCATCTAAGTGTGATGTTATTTTCACCCCAATACGTTCCAACTAACAAATTGGTGCATCATTTCGATTATAGAAAGATTGTATCAATAATGAACTAATTAAATGTAATTCCGACATTTAAATGACCAACTTACATTGATTTCAATCTCATTAGTATCAATTATAAGGCATAAACCTCTATTATGCATTATGGCGTCAAAATAATATTTATTGTCCATATCCTTAGACAATTTAATTTATTTCCATAATATCCCGGGGAATTAATAATATATGTGCTTCCATATATTGTAATACCCCGTATTTTTATGCTATATTAATTTGGGGATTTATTAAAATTTAATGTGAATGATTTATTTAATAAAAACCCGGAAATTAATTATGTTATAATTATTAACATGACGAGAGTTAGTAATTATGGGAAATTGGTTGAATATTACTAATGAGCAAAGTAATATATTATATTGGTTATATTGAATGTCATGAGTGAATTAAATGACGATTTCAGAAATTTAAGTCGGAACGTGCTCGTGTCACGTCGGGATTAATTTGGTTAAATAAAAAGTGAATATTTTATAAGTTGTCCATATGGTCGTTTTGAGTGCGCCAACGCGTCCGGTAGGGCCGAGATAGTCAGAAAAGTGTACCCGGGGGTGTAGTTTGGGTCTCGGGGCATTTTTAGGCCTAATTAGTACCCCGGGAGGGCATTTTAGTCATTTTACATAATTGGGTAATTAAACCCACGAATTTTAGCAACCTATATCAGCAATTAGGTTAGCCTTTTAGGGTTAGAATATCCAGAAATCAAGTGACGGCCATTGGAGAAGAGAGGAGAGAGATCCAAGGCAATTCAAGGCCAAAAAGCCACTGGATTGCACCGCCACCACCACCACCGCGTAGATCGCAAGACAAGGAACGCAGCCATACCAAAATCAGCCGTGAATCTGCATACCAAAAATCCCAGGCAAGTTTTTGACTTGCGTATTTTCGTTAATGCAATCTTGATATTAGTCTAGGATTGTTTAGAGATGGAAACTATGGAAGAAATCTCAATTTGTGTTAGGATAATGCATGTAGTTTTGATTATACGGAAATTATGGAACCCTTGCCATGTAGAGGAATATAACCCACGAAATTTTGATGATATATTAGAAGGAATTTCTGGTAAAAACAGATTAGAACCTTGATTAAGGAAAACTCTAGGGTTCTTGATGATTAGATGGGATTTTGAGTTAGTTATCCACGTTTAATGATAGTTATACACATGCTTTACGTTATAAACACCTGGTATAATGTTATAATGATGATAGTAGGATTTTTGGGACGATTGGAATGGAAAAACATAGTTTTGGATGAAGAAGTTTAGTGATACCCGTAACTGCATTCTGCAGAATTTTGCCCAGACCTGCTTGATCGATCAATCGAGCCTAGAGCTTCGATCGATCGAAGGTTCGATCGATCGAGCCCCAAGCTTCGATCGATCGACCCCTCCTAGCAGACTCCTAATTCCCTCTTTAAATGAGTTAAATTCAAATTTTCGTGATAAAATTCTTGGGCATTCTTGATAAAAAGATTTGGGAGACATTGAGGACCAGTAGGGCATAGGAATAAATGTTGGGACCTTTAATCTTCAACGAGAATGGTATTTATGGGACATTTAATTTAGGGTTGGTGAATTTATAAATTTAAAGGGTGAGGTGCGTAAGAGAGTTACGCTGGAACCTAATAAAGACACTTACTGAATTTTATATTTGTGAGGATATAGTCCACGAGTGTCAGGTAATGAGTGATAAAACACTTCGAGTTAAGGTTAGGAACGAAACCTTATACATAATTCTATAAATGTGAAATTTAGGATAATTGGTATAATTATGGGTGACGAGAAGAAGCTATATTAATAGGATAAAGTGGTATCTTTATATGATTGTGTGTACATATATTATATACTTGTGAAAATCATGCCCACGCTACTTGCTATCCCTGAGGTTTTCGCGCTGGGACAAGTCTTATCTCGATGGGACCTTTATGGGGGATATTGACTTGTACCCTAGAAGATAGATATCCTTGGTACAGGCTATCGACGTGATAGTTCAGACGGTCCTAAGAGACGCAGGCATGTGCCATCCTCTTAGAGACTTGGAATCTATTCTTCGCCTCAATATTGTTTATGTATTCATGTTAATACAATTCGAGAGTGATTCCGATTGTATTCCCCTTAATATGAGTGATATGGGGTTCTAGATAGTAGAGTATGCACGCACCATAATTTAGTTGGGGTGCTGTTATAATATATATTATACGAGTAGTTAATATATATATGAAATTTTGAAATTTGGAACTGCCTACTGTGAGTTGATAAGTAGGACATGGTTGATGACACATATAGTAAGTACTTGTTTTGTGGAAGTATAATATCTCACTGGGAAACTTTATAAATGAATAACAGCTAAAACAAGTGTAGTGCTACTAATTGGTAGTATTCTTTTTAAACCAAAAATATTGTTCGGTTTTGAAATCTTATGAGTAAGTTTAAGATACGCTAATTTATTAGGAAGGTTAGTATGATAAAATTTTAAGATAAACTGTTGGGAAGGTTAGCACGATAGGTGTGCACAATAGAAGAGAGGTGAGAATTTCTCAAGAGAGTGTCGCTCTAATATGTTGTTGCATTGGCCTGTATCAATTTAAATACTTGCTAAACGTATTTTTAAATCAAACACACTTTCGGGCTCTGACCCGTTTCTTTTTCTCTCTCTCTTGTATATATATGTATATATTTCAGGTGCCCAGCCACAAGGGCGTCTTGCTTAGGATCCCTTGAAAGGAACGTGATGCAGCTTAGGTGGGAGTTGCAGGTTACTTGCGTAGATGACTTCCCTTATTGACTCCACTTTTAGCATTCTCATTTATTGGGCATGTGTCGCCCTTTCCATTATTTCATTATTGTTGGGACATTTGTATTTTAGTTTTCCAGTATTGTTACGATGGGTTTTATTCAGTTTGTATTGGTGACTTTAGTTTTCATATGTGGACATTCGAATGACGAATGTATTATTATTATTGGATTTCGTGTTCCAGGTTTATTGTGGTGTGATTCTTAATTGTAGAAATGTTGTTAATGAAACAAATATTTTTCGTTAAATAAAATTTGGAAAGCATGTATGAAACTGGTTTTGGCACTTAGCTTAATTATTTAGGGTGTTAAATTGGAAAACGTATTTTTATCGACAGTGATGCTGAGAATGAACCAACTGTTTACCTTGATTTAATTTAATAAAGGAGTGATCGCCCGGTATTTAATTAGGCGGGGTGTCACAGGTGGTATCAGAGCATCAGGTTCTAGTGTCCATAGGATCTGTACGGCTTATTTTGCTTTTAGCTTAACGTTATTGCAATAGAGTCCTATTTTTAGGATTGTTGTATTCCTGCTTTTACGTTAAAGTCTTCAGATATTTGAGATTTGATGATAAATGTAGACTAATAAACTTGTTCACGTTTCAGATGCCTCCGAGACGTGCTCCGAAAGATAGGTGTGCCCAAGCCGAGCAGCCAGCAGCTCCGGCACCAGGCACAATGAATGCAAACGAAGTAGCCGCCATTGTTGCTCAGGCGATGAATGCCGTAATAGCGGTGATTCATCAGGCTCCACCCCAGGTTCAGGCAGTGGCGCCAGTACCAGCACAGCTTCCATCGGCATGGGAGCGGGTTCTGGATGCTTTTCAGAAAGCGCATCCCCCTGAGTTTTCTGGTAGCTCCGATATTATTAGAGTTAGCCAATGGAAGAAGGACATCCAGCGGCATCTCCGTATGTATGAGTGCACTGACGTGCAAAAGAAACTATTGGCTTCCTTTAAGCTGGTGGGAGCCGCATTACAGTGGTGGGAGTCCACTACTACTTTGGAGGAGAGGGACACGATCCCTATTCAGTTGTTCTGGGAGCGGTTTGACCGCAAGTATTTTCCACCCGCAGTGCAGACTGAGATGAGGCGGAAATTACTAAATCTGAAGCAGGAGAACCTTATGGTAGCTGAGTATGAGGAGGAGTTCACGAGACTTCTCACTATTGTGCCGGATGCGGCACCCACTGAGAGCAAGAAGATTTTGATGTTTGTCGACGGGTTAGCTTGGAGGATCCGTCAGCACCTTATTGGAAATCTATCCCTGAGTACTTTCACTGACGTACTCAATGAAGCGTTACTACATTGTCAGGATCACCGCTTCCATCTTCAGGGAACCAAGAGAGCAGGTGAGTCCAGCCAGCAGGGCAGGACCGGGGGTAATAGTGCCAGTGGGGCACCAACTCATGGGCAGACTCGTTAGCACGAGCATAGTTCCCATCAGGGGGACCCTGCTAAGCGATTCCATTCAGGTGATTCTAGGCCGGGATTCGGGGGTTTCAGGCAGGGGCATCAGGGCCAGCCTAATCAGCAGGGCCAGCAGGGCCAACACCGACCACAGGGACAGCAGCAGGGCCATCAAGGCCAACATCGTACACATCAGGGCCAACAGGGCCAGTGGCGTGGATGGAACGACCAGCAGGGCCGTGGACAGCAGGGTCAGAGGGGCGGAAACTTCAAATGCCGATGCTTTGGGTGCGAAAAACATGGCCATAGGCGCCAGGATTTCCCAGAGGGCGATAGGGCCCCACAGCAGCAGGGAGCCCGAAATGAGCCGCAGAGACCACTCTTTCCACCTTCCCTCCCAGCTCCAGCCCAGGTGCCAGCCCTACCAGCCATTCCAGCAGCTCCAGTGCAACAGGGGCAATTGCAGTATGGACGTGTCTATAACGTCCACCAGGCAGCAGCTCCACAGGCACCACCCGCGATTGAGGGTATGTTTCCTATCCATGGTACTATGGGTCGAGTTTTGTTTGATACGGGGGCAACACATTGTTTTATAGCAACACATTTTGCAAAGTCCTTAGGGTTGCTAGCCACAGCAGAGAGCACCGTGACGTGTGTCGACTCACCACTGGGGAGTGGGTCACTTATTTTCTTTATATGACGGGGAGTGGGGCTAGAGATTGGTAGCTTGGTTTTACCTGCAGACATGTTAGTCTTAGACATGCACGAGCATGATGTGATTATTAGTATGGACTGGCTCACAGCTTATAGAGCCATGATTGATTGTTTCGGTGGGAGCATTGTTTTTGACATTCCGGGGCAAGAGATGTTTGTAGTGGCGATGCCTCGCCCAGAGGGAGGTTCGACCGCTCATTTGTATTACATAGAGGAGGATACCTCTAAGGAGGTTTTGATTCCCTTAGATTCGATCTCTGTTGTCATGGAGTATTCCGATGTGTTTCAGGAGATACCAGGACTACCGCCCAGTCGTGAGATAGACTTTGTTATTGATTTATTGCCAGATACGAGACCTATAGCACGCGCACCATACCGTATGGCTCCGACAGAGATGCGAGAGCTACGAGATCAGATAGAGTAGCTGTTAGGTCAGGGCTTTGTTCGTAGGAGTACCTCACCTTGGGGCCCTCCAGTCTTGTTTGTGAAGAAGAGAGATGGTTCACTAAGATTGTGTGTGGACTACCGGGAGCTGAACAAGGTCACGATACGGAATAAATATCCGTTACCTCGAATCGATGATCTGTTCGACCAACTGAGGGGCGCAACTTTCTTTTCGAAGATAGATCTGAGGTCGGGGTACCATCAGTTACGTATTAGAGAATAGGATGTTTCAAAGACTGCCTTCTTATCGAGATATGGGTCCTATGAGTTCAGGGTGATGCCATTCGGACTCACAAATGCCCCAGCCGTTTTCATGGACTTGATGAATCAAGTATTCAGAGAGTTCTTGGATCAGCTTGTCATCGTCTTCATAGATGACATCTTGATATATTCACACTCCGAGGAGGAGCATGCCGAGCACTTGAGGCATGTTCTTCAGACTCTACGAGAGCATCAGTTGTATGCTAAGTACGAGAAGTGTGGATTCTGGTTGCGAGAGGTACAGTTCTTGGTCCATGTTGTTTCTGAGCAGGGGATTGCAGTTGACCCGAGCAAAGTGTCAGCGGTGAGGGAGTGGGGACAGCCCACGACACCGACGAAAGTGCGTAGTTTCTTGGGGTTAGCCGGTTACTACAGGAGATTCATTCGGGGATTCTCCAAAATAGCGGGTCCATTGACGAATCTGACTCGCAAAGGGGTACCATATATTTGGGATGACGCTTGTCAGTTGGCTTTCGACGAGCTGCAAGACAAGATTACTTCAGCGCCAGTCCTTGCGTTACCAAAGTCGGGTGTAGAGTACCTGGTTTACACCGATGCGTCCTTACGGGGACTTGGGGGAGTACTTCAGTAGGAGGAGAAGGCTATAGCTTTTTCTTCCCGCAAGCTTAAGCCGCATGAGAAGAATTACCCCACCCACGACCTGGAGTTAGCAGCGGTCGTCTTTGCTTTGAGGATATGGAGGCACTATTTATTGGGGGAGAAATTCCGTTTGTTCACAGACCATAAGTCACTACAGTACCTGTTCACTCAGCGAGAGCTGAATATGCGTCAGCGCAGATGGTTAGAGTTTATTAAAGACTACCAGTTCGATATACAGTATCATCCGGGGAAGGCCAACGTAGTTGCTGATGCGTTGAGCCGTAGATTGGTAGACGATGTAGCGGATGTCTGGAAAGCAAAATGGAAGGAGTTGGGTCACCAGGACGCAGTGGCACGTTCTTTCATATCCGTGATGTCAGTCACCCCCGAGATTGTTATAAGGGTGATACAGGCATAGACCACAGACCCGTTTTGCCAGGAGCAGATTGTGCGACTTCTAGCCGAGGGTGCTGAGTCCTATTCTGTTAGTTCTGATGGAGGTTTACGGTTTAATGGGAGATTGGTAGTTCCAGAAGGAGCAGAATTACGTCATGCGGTGATGACTCATTCTCATGGGTCCCGATTTATAGTACATCCGGGAGACGATAAGATGTACCAGGATATGAGGCGACAATACTGGTGGAGTGGGATGAAGAAGGACATCGCAGAGTTCGTGTCCAAGTGTTCTACCTGCCAGCTGGTGAAGGTGGACCATCAGAAACCGTCAGGATTGCTTCAGCCATTGGAAGTACCCGCGTGGAAGTGGGAGAGTATTTCCATGGATTTCATTATAGGGTTGCCTACATCACAGCGGGGCCACGATTCTATCTGGGTGATTGTAGACCGTTTGACCAAGGTGGCTCATTTTCTGCCGGTGCGGACAGATTATACCACGGGTCAGTATGCTCAATTATTCATCGCGGAGATTGTCAGATTACACGGGGTGCCCCTGAATATTGTGTCAGATAGAGACAAGATCTTTGTGTCACGTTTCTGGGAAAGTTTTCAGGAGGCTATGGGTACTAAGTTGAGGTTGAGTTTAGCTTACCACCCACAGACACATGGAGAGACAGAGCGTACTAATCAGATGTTAGAGGATATGCTACGCATGTGTGTTCTCGATTTTGGAGGAGGTTGGGAGCCACATCTTCCACTGGTAGAGTTTGCTTATAATAACTCTTATCAGTTTACGATTGGTATGGCTCCATTTGAGGCTTTGTATGGTAGGCCTTGTCGTTCTCCAACTTATTGGATCGAGGTGGGGGGCAACAAGTTGCTAGGACCAGAAGTGATTCAGGAGACCTCCGCGAGGATTGAGATAATCAGGAGTCGTATTCGGGTAGCCCAGGACAGGTAGAAGAGATACGCTGATGCGAAACGGTTCTTCCGAGAGTTTAATGTGGGAGATCAAGTGTTATTGCGTGTATCTCCTATGAAGGGAGTGATGAGGTTCAGGAAGAAGGGGAAGTTGGCTCTAAGGTACGTGGGACCATTTCCCATCATCGAGAGGATTGGACCGGCTGCATACAGGTTGGGATTGCCAGAACATTTACATCGCATCCACGATGTATTCCACATCTCGTCATTGATATGATATCTTCGGGATGATATGGGCTATACTGACATTGTGATAGATGAGATAGACTTACAGTCTGATAGCTCTTACGAGGAGAGACCAGTGGCTATTCTCGACTATAGTGAGAGGATATTGAGGTCGAAAATAGTTCCACTTGTGCGAGTCCAGTGGGAGCATCATAATGTGGAGGCATCCACTTGGGAGCGTGAGGCAGATATACGCGAGAGATATCCAGAGTTGTTTTTACCAGGTATGCCTCATTTTCCGAATTTCAGGACAAAATTTCGTTATTAGGGGGGAAGTATGTAATACCCCGTATTTTTATGGTATATTAATTTGGGAATTTATTAAAATTTAATGTGAATGATTTATTTAATAAAAATCCGGAAATTAATTATGTTATAATTATTAACGTGACGAGAGTTAGTAATTATGGGAAATTGGTTGAATATTACAAATGAGCAAAGTAATATATTATATTGGTTATATTGAATGTCATGAGTGAATTAAATGACGATTTCAGAAATATAAGTCGGAACGTGCTCGTGTCACGTCGGGACTAATTTGGTTAAATAAAAAGTGAATTTTTTTATAAGTTGTCCATATGGTCGTTTTGAGTGCGCCAACGCGTCCGGCAGGGTCGAGATAGTCAGAATAGTGTACCCGGGGGTGTGGTTTGGGTCTCGGGGCATTTTTAGGCCTAATTAGTACCCCGGGAGGGCATTTTAGTCATTTTACATAATTGGGTAATTAAACCCATGAATTTTAGCATATCCATGGACTTTATCACGAGGTTGTCTACGTCACAGAGAGGTCACGACTCCATTTGGGTAATTGTGGACAGGTTGACCAAAGTCGCTCATTTTCTACCTGTAAGGACGGACTACACTACGGGACAGTATGCCCAGCTCATTATTTCAGAGATAGTGAGACTTCACGGTGTGCCCTTAAATATCGTGTCTGACCGAGGCAAGATATTTGTCTCACGGTTTTGGGAGAGTTTTCAGGAGCCCATGGGCACGAAATTGCGGTTGAGCACGGCGTATCACCCGCAGACTGATGGGCAGACCGAGCGTACAAACCATATGTTGGAGGACATGCTACGTATGTGCATCATTGATTTCGAGGGTGGATGGGAGCAGTATCTTCCACTGTTAGAGTTTTCTTACACCAACTCCTACCAGTTCACCATTGGCATGGCTCCATTTGAGGCGTTGTACGGTAGACCTTGTCGTTCCCCAGCATGTTGGTTGGAGGTGGGGGACAACAAACTACTTGGGCCGGAGGTGATTCAGGATACTTCGGCAAGGATAGAACTGATACGGAGTCGCATTCGGGTAGCTGAGGACAGGCAGAAGAGCTATGCTGAAGCGAAGAGGTTCTTCAGAGAGTTCCAAGTGGGGGACCAAGTTTTGCTCAGAGTATCTCCTATGAAGGGGATTATGCGTTTCAGGAAGAAAGGGAAGTTGGCACCGAGATATGTGGGACCATTTCCTATTATTGAGCGGATTGGACCAGTTGCGTATAGACTTGGATTACCGGAGCATTTGCATCGGATTCACGAAGTGTTTCATATTTCCTCGCTAAGGAAATATCTTAGAGACGATTTGGCTCATACTCACATTGCTTTGGAGGACATCGATCTCCAGCCGGATAGCTCCTATGAGGAGGGACCGATTGCTATTTTGGACCGAAGTGAGCGGAAACTGCGGTCAAAGATAGTTTTGTTAGTGCGTGTTCAGTGGCGACATCATAATGTCGAGGAGTCCACATGGGAACGCAAGGATGAGATGCGCGAACGTTATCCAGAGTTGTTCTTACCAGGTACTTTCTAGTTCCAAATTTCGGGATGAAATTCAGTTATTAGGGGGGAAGTATGTAATACCCCGTATTTTTGGTGATATTTATTTATGGGATTAATTAAATTAAATGCGTATTAATTGGAAATTAATCCGGATTTGAAATACTAGCGAGATGCGAGTTGGTATTTGAATATAATGTGCATATATGATTATACATGAATATTTAAGTATGAAATTTGTCGTGAGATTTAAATACGGCAATTTGGAAATTTTGTTGAGACGCGTGTGACAGCCGCGTCAGGTTTATATTATGATAATTAAAAATTGAATTTTAGTTCTACTAATCGTATGGTCATTTTGAGTGCGTCAACGCGTTCGAAAGGGTCGAAATAGTCAGAAAACACTAGCCGGGGGTTTAGTTTGGGTCCCGGGGCATTTTTAGGCCATACCGGCAACGTATAAGGGTAGTTTGGTAATTTTGGATTTTTGGGAATTAAAACCTACGAAAATTGGGAATTAAAAAGCTGACTTGGTAATTCCCCACTAAACCCACTAACCACATCTTAAGACTTATTAGACTACGGGGGTTATTAGAAATTGTTCCAAAAGTTCCTTAGGCAAAAACCCTAGCCACCATTGTTACTTGGAGAAGAAAGCTTGTAGAGAGAGAAAAGAGGAGGATTCTGCAGAGAGAGAGAGAGAAATTCATCAGATTCGTCATCAAATCCAGAGATACACTTAAGGCAAGTGTTTTAATTCCAATTAATTTCAGAGAATGCTTCTTCCATGTGTAGGAATTGAAAAAAATCTTATTGTTCTTGGGAATTAATGAAAAACCCATTTTAATTGGAAGTGAAAATTTCATTTTTGATGAGGATTCGCATGTAGATTTGTATTTAGATAATTATTCTGATGATATAATATCTTGGATGAAACAAAATGGATTTAATTAGGCCCATTGATGATTTATAAGTTTTAGGGTTCATGTTCTTGAGATTTGAAAAATAAATGTTGGAGACTTGATAATTTGATGTAGTTTAGGGTGATTTGAACCCATATAAATGTTGTAATACGGTTGAAACATGTTTAGGAAGGATTAGATACCTTGAAAAATTGTTGGAATGACATTTAGGTGAGATTAGAGGTGAAGATAATTGGGAAAAACGAGATAGGCATTTCTGGGCTCGAATCTGGCCACTCATTAGAAGACCTGCCCAGGTCGTTCGAACGAGCTTCTAACGAGTTGACAATTTGGGTTCTAACGAGAGGGATGTTCGTTCGAAGACTTTCGTTCGAACGAGATCTCGTTAGAAGGCCCAGTTCGTTAGAACGAACTCTCATTCGAACAGCCTCGTTCGAACGAGACTTCTAACGAGTTGACAGTTTGGGCTTTTTAGCCTGTTTTGATCCCGAGTGTCCCGTAACCTTGTGTATATGTAGATATAACCTTTCCTTTATGATTAATTGATATATGTGGGATGTTTGGGATATAATGAGGAGTCAAACCTAGAAGTGTAGTTGAACCTAAGGGAAATTATGAAGTAGGACGTGAGTGTCTATTACGATGCGAGAACTATTGACGGCCTAAATTACTATATTAATCGAGAACATATAAATTGTGTAGCATTATATGTCGGTACGAAAATGAGAAGTGTACCACCAATATATTATGGTGATTACTAAGATGTGTGAATACTTAGTATATGTATTGATTTTATGGTTATGACATACCTACCATACTTGCTATCACGGGAGGTTTACGTTCGCTTAGGGCCTTCTAATCCTTGTGTTGACCGAATTTAGATTGGTTACCTCGATGAACATAGGTCAGAGAAGGGCTTATTGGGATATTAATAAGTCTGCTGATCGTGGGAGCACAGGTATGTGCGTGACCCATGTGATGTGACTGTGTTCGCCTGCATTATTTGTGATGTTGTTATCTGAACGATTCCTGAGAGATTCGGAATGCGTGATCCTTATGTACGTGATGTATCGGGATGGATAGAAGAGTATGTGTGCACCGCAGCTAGTCTCGGGGTGCTTGTATTGTATATTTATGACGTGAATAATATACACTTAATTAATGGGAACTTTCATGTTAATATTGTGGTAATAATTTTGGTAATGTTTTGAGAAAACATAACGGGTTAATTGATAGTGAATTATATTACTAATTGAGAATCCGAGTGTATGTAAAGCCCTCTATTTAATTGATAACGTTAGAATGTAATATGAGAATCGAGTAGTAAGGGGTAGAACTTATTACGTTTTGGTTAGATATATATGTCATTTAGATGCGTAAGGTATGTTAGGAGTGCACATGTAGTCGAGAGGTGAGAATTTCATGTGAGTGGACGTCCTAACATGTATTTTGCATTTAATGTTTTAATGTTATTAAAACCTTGCTGTTTTTTTTAAAATGATTTTCACTTTCGGGCTCTGACCCATTTTCTTTCAAATCTATTTTTGTAAAAACCATTTTAGGTGCCCCGCCACAAGGACACCATGCTTAGGATTCTCATTCAGGTGACGAGATGTAGTTGTTTGTGGAAGTTACAGGACTTTGCTTGTAGACGCTTCATCTATCTTGACTCAATATTCTTCAGTTATCAGTTGTAGGGCATGTCGCCCATTTCTTTTAGAGACTTTTTTCATTTATTTCAGTTATTCAGACTTGGAGCATGTAATTTATTCAGGATTCAGACTTGTCGTATTATTTTTCAGTTATGGGATTGTTGTGAGGAGTTTTCCTCCGGATTTATATTTATGTTGTTGGTTATTCATTACTTCATTATAGTGAATGGTTGTTATTCTTTCATTATTCTTTTACTGCATGTTAATCAGACTTGACTTAAAATTTGGTACTTACTTTTTAAATACTAGGTGGTTAGTAATTATAAAAATGTTTTCGACAGTGATGCTATTAACTGAACCAACTTAGCATTTTGTATTGATTCAATAAAGGAGTAGCTACCCAATATTTAATTAGTCGGGGTTTCACACAACTGCTCAATCTTCTCTCGTAGCTCCCTCATCTCTAACGGAGACATTCGATATGGAAAACGGGCGACGGGTATCATGTACGAGAATAGATATATCACAAAATCAATATTCAACTTGATGGTAACCCCATAATCTCTACAAAGAAATCGAAAAAGTTTTTCACCAGTTGAATGGAATCTAGCATCACCAAAACCTCTGAAGAGGTATCCACCTCAATGTAATACAAATTCGTGCTCGAACCACCTCTGAGGTATAGCATCACAACTTGCTACATCTCCTACCCCGTAATGATGAATATGATGGACCTCCCACATTAATCCATGCACGCCCCATAAGTGGCTAGCCAGTCCATACCCAAAATAACGCCGTACTCATGCATGTCAAGCACTAGTAAATCCAAAACAAAATCAAGTCAGTCTATCTCAATACCAATACCTTGACACACTGATCGTATGGGTGACCCTCTACTCATTGGTGAGTCTATGTGTAGAACTATATTTGAAGAAGTCTATCATACTCGTCTCTCGTGCAAACCCCATGCTAATAAAAGAGTGTGATGCACCCATAATAAAAAGTATGCAACTAACATACAAAAAATAGGAAACATACCCTCAACTTCCTATGGCGTCGTAGGCCCATCTTCTGTTGCGACATGGTAGACCAGCTATACTACAAAGGTTGTTTCCTATGAGGTGTGGAGGCAGGTGCTGGAGCAGCTCCCTGAGCTAGAATGGGTGGACACTGTCATGAGGCACCTGTTGTCCCTTAAAGCCTCCCTATTCCTGTGATGCCTGATCCCCTCGCCTGCAATGCCTCAAAGTGTGGACCCTCTCACCAGAATTATAAAAACTCCTCGAAAATAAACCCCTCTCAAATCGTCGGCCCTACTACCCTCAGGTCTGATGGCCTTGTCCCTGTTGGCCTCTGTACTGTTAGCCCTATTAGCTCCTATACTATTGGCCCTGATGGCCTTATCCTGCCTGACCTTGACCCTGCCTCTATCAGTCATCTATTCCCCAAAACCTCTTATGCTGCTCAGCGGATGGGTTGCCCCTGTGCTACTGGAACCCGTATCCACTGTCCCCACTCGTCTTGCCATGCTTGCTAGATGAATCTCCTCCGTGTCACTTCTCCCCATTAGTATTCATAAATGCCCTGTGATCCTAGAAATGGAGAACTGCATCATTAAACATCTGGTTGTACGTCGTGAAGACTGGATTTCCTTGAAGAGCCTTCCTAACATGCCATGTCGACCTTGCAATAAATATTTCCATCCTCGTCTGCTCTATCTGAACATCCTCCTTTGTAAAGTATAAGAGGGCAGTGAATTCCTCCTCGTACTCTGGAACAGTACGTCCCTCCTACTTAAGATCCATAAATAGGGTCCTCATCTCAGACTACATTGCTAAGGGAGAGAATTTCCCCTCAAATCTCTTCTAGAACTGGTCAATCGTGTCCTTCTCCTCAGTAGTCGTGACCGCCTACCACCATTCAAGAGAGATCCCTACCATCCTTAATGAAGCTAACTTTTTCTTTTGAACGGGCTTGCACTCCACCATCTGCAAGTGACTCTCCATGTCCTTCTTGCAACGATTAGCAACCAATATATCAGAACCTCCTCCAAACTCTAGAGGTTGGCCCTTAACAAAGGCCTCCCTCGTTTGGTCCCATGCGTAGACTGGTGCCTGTGCTGGAATAGCCATCTGCTGGGGTGGTGGCTGCTAAGGTGCCTATGGCGGTGGGAAATACTAAAGCATGGATGACACCGCTGTAGATACTGCCTAAGACATAATAGTGGCTATCTTAGTGGGGGTGATAAACTGTGGGACCTGTGGAGCCCATGCTGCCCGTGGAGCCTGTGGTGCTTGTACTAGCTCCGGGTGAGCCTCCTCCTCCTCAACTAGTGGGACAACACTCATGGGTCTTCCCCTACATCCATTTCCATCTGAAAGAAAACAAGGTTCAAATTATTATTAATCCTAAGAATAAAACGAGTCCTAAGTATAGGATCTATATATCAAATAATCAAATGCAGAATGTAGTGAACGCAAACATAAATCCTAAGGACACTAGAACTGTGCTCTAATAGCAACTGTAACAACCCTTATTTTCTCTTATAAAGATTGGTCAGTCATGATATGCCAAAAATAGGGCTTACTTGTAAATTAATAGCATTCTTAGCACCATATATGAATATAAATAATTTATAAATTAAGGCCCAAGTTTAAAAAGTCACAAACACATTTATGATGAATGAATATATCCAAGCCATCAACAAAAATACGAATATCCAACTAGAGTAAGATAAATCTCCACCAACATAAAATAAAAGATTTGGGCTTATGCCCTTACAATATTTCAATTGAATAAATAACTAAAGCTGAGAAGCACCTATGTTAGAGCCAACTGATATGAAAATGGAGAGAAAATAAGGCTGCAAGACTTCTACCGACAGTCCCACTGTCCCTGTCTATGAGCACCTGGGGGTGGGGGGACTTTTAAATTTTGGTAAGAGCCCGAGGTGAGAAAGAATTAACTTGAATAATTAATGATTACAATATTATAGTCAATGCACAATAAATACCCCCTTTCGTCACTCACATGCATATAACACCTCATCCCTCATCTAAGTGTGATATTATTCGCACCCTAGTATGCCCCAAATAATAAATTGGTGCATCATTTTTATTATAGAAAGATTATATCAATAATGAACCAATTAAATGTAATTCCTACATTTAAGTTACCAACTTACATTAATTCCAATCTCATCAGTTTCAAGTATAAGGCATAAACATCTATTATGAAGTATACGGTCAAAATAATATTTATTGTCCATATCCTTAGACAATTTAATTTATTTTCATAAAATACGGGGGAATTAATAATATATGACCTTCCATATATATGGTACACAAGGGAATCTAACAATGGTGTATAATTCATTATTTATTGGCAAGTTCGGAGGAATCCCTTATCCTAAGCGGACAACACAAACACACACAAATTTGGGGGCGGTCCTTGCGCATGACACTTGTACACGGCCCATACCTAGCGGTGATACAGGAATACTCAGCGCCAACCCTACCTTTAGTGGGTGGAGACTCCATGTAGTACCTAATGGCCTACACATTATCAAGCCTACCTGTGCCAACGTGTGGTTTACGGCTCGATGTGCGAACCCCCAAGCCGATAGGACGGTCCACTAGTATGTCCACATACAAATATATAATAAGACATATTATTTTCCCATATAATAGGTAAATGTAATTACTCTATAATTACCCAAAAGTCCATCTAATAATTATAACCTTTCCATTTATTAATAATTTACCATTCTAATAAATTATTAATTTTGATTCTATTAAATAATTACTTAACCGTCTAGATGCTCATAATTATTATTATCTCAAAAGTGGGTATAACAATGTTCCATCAATTTATTAATCGATAAATTACTATTACATTCTTTAATATTCCTATACCAAACTGTGCACGAAGTAATAGGTTTGTTAAACAATTGCAGCAAACAAGGCAACGGAAAAAAGGGGGGAACTGTCTGTTTGCCAGTCACATCACTCAAATGATTTCTTCCTTCGTTCAGACGACATTACAAGTCATTTGAATAAGGCCCCACTTCATTTGAACGACTTTGCTTCGTTTTCATCCATTTTTCAATTTCTCCATACTCGTTTCGCCTGATAGTTTTCAAAAAATCTAGTGCGCTAACTAAGAACTAAGAAATGAATATGAATACGCCCAAAAATCCATCCAATCATATGTGTATACAGTCCAATGAATATTAACAGTTGGGGTTTATAACAAGGAAACTCTCTCTCAATTTCCAGTGTCATTTAATTTCAGTAACAATGGTTATTTAATTAGGGATTTACAAAATGATAACAGTCCTTTAATTGACAAAAAATCCTCTACATTATCAATTTTCTTTGTCCCCAAGTAGTCATCATAACTTAACAAAATCTAACATTAAAATCAAATTTTTGATACCTAATTTCTATGACTATACCAAATATTAAATCCATTCCTCTACATGAGTGGTTCATTATCAAATCATAATTTTTATGCCTGATTCCCAGAAATTTAAAAGAGATAAATATACGCATCAAGAAATAAACTGTAAGCCATAAGTTATGAAAGAAATTCTTGCTTTAAAATAGTATAGGAGATCCCTTTTGATTTTCTTCTTTGGTTCCTCTTCAGTTCTAGTCCTTTTATTATTTCCTTGGTGTTTTCCATTTTTCTTCCACTAACTTTGATTTTAGGTTTTGAGGAATGATAATAGGGGAGTAGTTTACCCCACTTAAATTCTAATTAGTTATTAATCCCGAGTTGGACCTTGAGCCCATGTTTTGGACCACCAATGAGGCCGAATGCATCACCTAATCTTCTAAAACTTCTCCAACCTATATATTATTGACCCATAACCATTTTTAAGGGCCAAAACCATCTAAATGAGCCCGTATGTGTCCCAAAATATGTTCTGAATTATTTATGCCAATAATAATCACTTGAATTTGTGTTGTTCATAAATTAGATATTTTCTTTTATTATATACACATATCCTCATCATGCACATAAAAATGAGTCACATACAAGTGTACTAAATAACAAAATTTCACTTGGCATTTTCGAATGAAAATATTTATTTAGGTTCAATTTCCAAAATTAATTATTTATTCGAAGGATAATATTTTTATTTATAAGAATAATATGGGTTATTACAAGTTGGATTAGTGATACAAGATAAAAATTGAATAAAATAAGAAAATGTAATAAATTTTACCAATAAGAGATTTTGATGCCTTGTGGCATGGTGAACATCAGATATCACAAACCTCAAATCGAGGCAACCGCATATATAATGAACATCAACAAAATCTGTAACCATCAGTGTGGTAATATAAAATTTGTGATTTGTTATTAGTGTCGCATTAAAAGTATAACATTATCTACATACTGATATTTTGAAAAAATGGGAGAAGTAAATGTAAGAGAACTAAATATACTAGTAGAAGATAAACAAACATAATTGAATATGAGGTTGTTACAATACATATGATACAAATATAGTTATCATACAATAGTTAACTAAATGACAATAATATAATGTTTTGAAACTCAATCTTCATCAAAATCAACTAAAAGAACAACTAAATTAGGATTATCATCAAGAGAGTGATATAACTATTTAGGGGCCTTTAATGAGTCTGGTTGAGTAGTCAAAGCCTTTGGTTCACGTATAATAACAAACAAATTTTCATTATTTTTAAACTTAGACCATAACACCTTCTTCACATTTTGAAAGGAATAAATAAAAAGCTCGTCGATCAAGTGAACTTTAGTCTTTATCTTAGATAAATCTACCATTACATGTTTTAAAGGTAGTATCAACTTTATAACCATTCGTAGCGTGCTCCACCTTCACCCGGTAACAATAAAAGATAATTTCTTTTATGTCTAAGTAGTCTTGTTCGAAGATTTGTTGGATAAACCAATAATAAGTCAACACCATATTCTTTGGATTTTTATTTCTTTTGCTAGATATATATGAAGTCAAGGAATAAATATATATTACTTTATTTTACGTCAATAGTTTTTCATTGCACGGGTATGAGACAAAATCAAAACCATTGATGTGGAATTACTAAACTCCTTCATATGGAAACTAGGGCCTTCGTCGAGACGTGAAAGCCTTGAGGACACACAACCTTTGTTTAAAAGATCCATTCTTTAATGTATTTGAATTAGACCATATTTTACAACAAATACATAAATAATCGCAAACATAATAGGTTGGAATTACCTCTTTTGATTCCTATGCCCTAAAATCAATTCTCTTTTGATTTTTGGAAATTTTGCTCTTATGCGTACAAAACGTGTTTATGAAATTTTAGAGTTTAAATAGAAATATAGAGAATATAATTAATCACATAAAAATAAGTTATATATTTAGTTACATACTCTATCAAATGTTCAACTTCTTTTTGGGATTTGAAGACATAATGAGATTCTTAATTGTACTTCAAATATTGAGTCTCACCTCTTTTAGGCTCCTGAAATGCTGTTTATCCCCAAACTTATCCAGTTTTATAATCCATCCTTCTCCTCAAGGATTGAACCTCGTAAGCTATTTTTTAACATATGATCCCGAACGTATAATGATTTTGCTATTATGTATTCTTCATTAATTTAACCTCCAATATACCTCGTATTTTTAATGCAGTTTTTCAAGATATTCATCAATCATTAAAAGGATGCATCCATCAATACATGACAGGTCACACAACAAATACTCACCCCCAAAATTCACAAGCAGGTGGACAACGTTATCAAATATCTACAAAGAAAAATACTTCACCAATACACAAATCACCTCGGTAAAAGTCACTTTCACACTCATTTTGTGTGTCTTATTTACCAGTTTTGCACTTAATAAGGGTAAACACAAACTAATCTGCATAATTTCCCCCCAAAGACCTTTTTGCTCATAAAATCAATGCCGAAACAACATAGGGATTAATTAAATAATGATGTGCAAGTCGTGACACTTGCACTATTTCATGTCATTTGTTTGGTGCCTTACAACCCTACATAAATTATCAAAATAAAGATTAAGATTTTTGAAATTGAACATTTTTTCTCCGAGGATCTTGTAATACTAGATACTTTTACTAATGATTAATTGATTTATTTTATTAATTTAATTAAAAGAAAATTAAGTTGGAATTTAGTAAATATTAATTAACGAGATAAATGAGTAATAGTTATTAAAATTATTATTTACTTTTGAGTGATAAGTAAATAGTTATACGGTTTATTATATGTCACGTATGGGTGATAACAATTGTTTAATTGATGATGGATGTGACACCCCGCTTAATTAAATACCGGGCGATCACTCCTTTATTAAATTAAAAATCAAGGTGACCAGTTGGTTCATTCTTAGCATCACTGTCGTAAAAATAACTATTCCAATTTAAACACCCTAATTAATTAAGCTAAGTGTCAAAACCATTTTTTTTTAACATTACTTTCCAAATTTTATTTTGAAAACAAAGATTTAATTATTTACAACAATGCAATATTTAAAGAATCACACCACAATAATCCTAAAACATATAATCCAAATAATTTAAACATTCAACAACTAAATCCCAACATTAAAACTTAAAGTAAAAGATCCAGACAGTAATAAATCCCAAAGTGAGAGTACTAGAAATATCTGAATCACAATGTCCAAATAAACAACTGAATAATGGAAAGGGCGACACATGCCCCACTAAATGAAGTCGTCTACACAAGAGGCCTGCAACTTCCACCTAAGTTGCAGCATGTTCCTTCCAAAGGATCCTATGCAAGATGCCCCTGGGGCTGGGCACCTGTAATATATACATATATATACAAGATAGAAAGAGAAATAGAAACGGGTCAGAGCCCGATAGTGTATATGATTTAAAATTTGTTTAGCAAGTATTTAAATTGTTTACAGGCCAATGCAACAACGTATTAGTGCGACACTCTCTTAAGAAATTATCACCTCTCTTCTAATGTGTACGCCTATCGTACTAACCTTCCCACGGATTATCTATCTTACACCGCACTAAACTTCCCAATGATTTAATTTATCTTAGGTTACTCGTAAGATTTAAAACTGAACGATGTAATTGTTTAAAAGGAAAGTCTCATTTGATAACAAAGCTCTCTTTTTAACTTTATTTATTAATAAAGTTTCCTAGTGTCAATTTATACTTTTCAAACAAGTATTTCCAAATTGAAGTCAAGATTCATTTCTTACTTACTATAACACAGTAGACAGTTCCAAATTTCAGAATTTCATATATATATATATTAAATACTCGTATAATATATATATATTCTAACAGCACCCCACATAAAAATTATGGTACGTGCATACTCTGCTATCCAATCCCCGTATCTCTCGTACTAAGGGAAATACAAGCTCAGAATAACTCTCGAACTCTATTAACACATACACAAACAATATTGAGGCGAAGCATAGATTCCAAGTCTCTAAGAGGATAGCACATGCCCCCACGTCTCTTAGGACCGTCTGAACTATCGATTCCATAGCCTGTACCAAGGATATATATCTTCTAGGGTACAAGTCGATATCCCCCATAAAGGTCCCATCGAGATAAGACTGTCCCAGCGCGATAACCTCAGGGATAGCAAGTAGCGCGAGCACGATTTTCACACATAGATAGTATATTCATACACAATCATATAACTATGCTAATATTACCATATCAATTTTAGGTACATCTCAAATCCCATAGTTACGACATTTATCCTCATATCTCATTATTAGTTATCGCGTATAACGGTTCGTCTCTAACTTTAATTCGAGGTATTATTCCAACTTACTACGTAACACTCATGGACTCTATCCTCCCAAGTATAAAAATTCAGTAGGTATTCATTTATTTTTCATCGTAACCATTTTACGTAATCTCTCCCTTTAATACAAAATTTCATCGTCCCTCAGGTATAAACACTCCAAAAATATAGATTTTGCCTTACATTAAAGGTCTCTTATTCATTAATAAATCCTACTGGTCATCTTTATCTCCCATAACATTTTAATAAGGGTGTCCAAGGATTATTTCTCATTAAATTGAATTCAACTAATTTAAAAAGGGGAAATATGAGCATGCCAGAAGGGGTCGATCGATCGAAGCTCTTGGCTCGATCGATCGATCAAGCAGGTACGGCGAATTCTGTAGTTACCAGTTATAAGTTTTCTCACATAACTCCATCCAAATCCAAACTTTTCATCCCCAAACGTCCAAAAATTTATACTACTAATAATATAAATCCATTCCATACAGCTTTTACGTAAAGCATGCAAATTTCCATTAATAATCATGGATTAACAGGCCAAAATTCATGTAAATCTCAAGAACCCTAGAAATCTCTTTAATATGGCTCTAATCAATCTTTTCCAGAATTTTCTTCTTCTAAAACATCAAAATTTCGTGGTTTAATCCTCTACATGTGAAGGGGTTTCCAGAATAAGATTTAAACCATTACTACACGTGATTTCCTATCTCAAATTTGGGGTTTCTTCCACAAAACTCATCCTAATCATCCCTAGACTAACATGAGTGATGCATTAACGAAGATAAGCAAGATAAACACTTGCCTAGGATTTTCGACGTTCTGGTTTGATGACGAATTTGGTGTGGTTGCGTTCCCCGTCGCGCGATCTACGCGTTGGTGGTGGTAGCGGTGCAACCGGGTGAATCGTTGGCCTTGGATTGCTTTGAAAAACTTCTCCTTCCCTCTCCTATGGCCGTCACTTGTCTTTGGTTGTTTTAACCCTAGAAGACAACCTTATACATCTGATACATCCCTTGAATTTTCGTGGGTTTAATTACCCAAAAATGTTAAATGTCCAAAATGCTCTCCCAGGGTACTAATTAAGCCTTAAAACACCCCGAGACCCAAATTAAACCCCGGGTACACTTTTCTGACTATCTCAACCCTTCTGGACACTTTAGCGCACTCAAAATGACCATACGAGTGACTTATAATATATTCACTTTTATTCATCAATATTTAGTCCCGACGCGACACGGGCGCGTCCCGACTCAAATTTCTAAAATTATCATTTTATTCACTCGTGACATTTAATATAACCAATATTATATATTACTTTGCTCATTAGTAATATTTAACAAATTTCCCATAATTACTAACTATCATCACATTAATAATTATAACATAATTAATTTTCGGATTTACATTAAATAATTAATTCACATTAAATTTAATAAATCCCCAAATTGATTATAGCATAAAAATACGGGGTATTACATACTTCTCCCCTAATAACGGAATTTCATCTCGAAATTCAAAAAATAAGGCATACCTGGTAAGAATAAATCTGGGTATTTCTCGCGCATATCTGCCTCGCGCTCCCAAGTGGACTCCTCCACATTATGATGCTCCCATTGGACCCGTACAAGTGGAAATATCTTCGACCTCAATCTCCTCTCACTATAGTCTAGGATAGCCACCGGTCTCTCCTCGTAAGAGCTGTCAGGCTGTAAGTCTATCTCATCTATCGCGATGTGAGTATGGGCCATATCATCCCTAAGATATCGTCTCACCGACGAGATGTGGAATACATCGTGAATGCGATGTAAATGCTCTGGCAGTCCTAATCTATATGCTACCGGCCCAATCCTCTCGATGGTGGGAAATGGTCCCACGTACCTCGGGGCCAATTTCCCTTTCTTCCCGAACCTCATTACTCCTTTCATAAGAGACACACGTAGTAACACCTGGTCCCCCACCTTAAACTCCTGAAAGAACCATTTCACATCAGCGTAGCTCTTTTGCCTGTCCTGGGCTACTCGAATGCGACTCCTGATCATCTCAATCCTCGCGGAGGTTTCCTGAATCACCTCTGTTCCTAACAACTTGTTATCCCCCACCTCGAGCCAACAAGCTGGGGAACGACAAGGCCTTCCGTACAAAGCCTCAAATGGGGCCATGCCATTTGTGAATTGGTAAGAGTTATTATAAGCAAACTCTACCAGTGGAAGGTGTGGATTCCAACCTCCTCCAAAATCAAGAACACACATGCGTAGCATATCCTGCAACATCTGATTAGTACGCTCTGTCTGTCCATCTATCTGTGGGTGATAAGCTGAACTCAACCTCAACTCAGTCCCCATAGCCTCCTGAAAGCTCTCCCAGAAATGTGACACGAAAATCTTGTCTCTATCTGACACAATATTCAAGGGCACCTCATGTAATCTTACAATCTTAGCAATGAACAACTAAGCATATTGACCCGTGTTATAGTCTGTCCGCACTGGCAAAAAATGAGCCACCTTGGTCAATCGGTCTACAATCACCCAGATAGAGTCGTGGCCCCGCTGTGATGTAGGCAACCCTGTAATAAAATCCATGGAAATACTCTCCCAGCAGCTGGAAAAAGTGGCCTCTGTGGCTCATTGCGGGCACCCTGCTGCTGTGGGATCCTCTCTCCCTCCGAACAATCCTGGAGCCTGTGGCCATGCTTACCGCACCCAAAATATCGGCCTTTGAAGTTACCTCCCCTCTTACCCTGCTGACCACGGCCCTGCTGGCCGTTTCCACCACGCCACTGGCCCTGTTGGCCCTGGTGGAAACGCTGTTGGCCCTGCTGCTGACCCTGTTGTTGTCGGTGTTGGCCCTGCTGATTAGGTTGGCCCTGCTGGCCCTGCCTATAACCCCCAAATCCCTGTCTGGAATCACTTGAACGGAATCACTTAGCAGGGTCCCCCTGATGGGAACTCTGCTGGTGTTGACGAGTCTGTCCTTGAGATGGTGCTCCACTAGCACTACTACCCCCGGTCCTACCCTGCTGGCTGGACTCTCCTGCTCTCTTGCTTCCCTATAGGTGGAAGCAGTGATCCTAGCAATGTAGTAATGCAGCATTGAGTACATCAGTGAAAGTACTCAGAGATAGATTCCCTATAAGGTGCTGACGGATCCTCCAAGTTAACCCATCCACAAACAACATTATCTTCTTACCCTCAGTGGGTGCCTCATCTGGCACTATGGTGAGAAGTCTTGTGAACTCCTCCTCATACTCAGCAACGGTAGAATTCTCCTATTTCAAGTTCAGTAGTTTCCGCCTCATCTCAGTCTGCACGGTGGGTGGAAAGTACTTTCGGTGAAACCGCTCCTAAAATGACTGAATCGGGATCGTGTCCCTCTCCTCCAAGGTGGTGGTGGACTCCCACCACTGCAAAGTGGCCTCCACCAGCTTAAAGGAAGCCAACAACTGTTTCTGTATGTCTGTGCACTCATACATACGAAGATGCCGCTGGATGTCTTTCATCCATTGGCTGACGATGATGATATCTGAACTACCAGATAAATCAGGGGGATGCGCCTTCTGAAAGAATCTCTCTTCTTCACAAACAAGACTGGAGCGCCCCAAGGTGAGGTACTCCTGCGAATGAAGCCCTGACCTAACAGCTGCTCTATCTGATCTCGTAATTCTCGCATCTCTGTCGGAGCCATACGGTATGGAGCACGTTCTATCGGTCTAGTATCCGATAATAAATCTATGACAAAGTCTATCTCTCGACTGGGGGTAGTCCTGGTATCTCCTGGAATACATCGGAATACTCACGAACAACTGGGATCGAGTCTAAGGGAATCACAACCTCGTTAGAGGTATCCTCCTCTATGTAATACAAATGAGGGATCGAACCTCCCTCTGGGTGAGGCATCGCCACTACAAACATCTCTTGCCCCGGAATTTCAAAGATAATACTCCCACCGAAACAATCAATCATGGCTCTGTAAGCTGTGAGCCAATCCATACCGATAATAACATCATGCTCATGCATATCTAAGACTAACATGTCTGCAGGTAATACCAAGCTACCAATCTCTACCCCCGCTCCCCGACATATAAAGAAAATAAGCGAACCACTCCCCAGTTGTGAGTCTACACACGTCACCGTAGTCTCTGCTGTGGCTAACAACCCTAAGGCCTTCGCAAAATGCATAGGTATAAAACAGTGCGTCGCCCCAGTATCAAACAAAACTCGACCCATAGTACCATGGATAGGAAACATACCCTCAATAGCCGGTGGTGCCTGTGGAGCTGCTTCCTGGTGGACGTTATAGACACGTCCATACTGTAACTGCCCCTGCTGCACTGGGGCTGCTCAAATGGCTGGTAGGGCTGGTACCTGGGCTGGTGCTGGGAGGGCCGCTCCCATGCAGTTGGAAGCTTTGCAGGTACTGGCGCCACTGCCTGAATCTGGGGTGGAGCCTGCTGAACCACCTCTAGCAAGGCATTAACCACCTGAGCAACAATAGGGGCTACCTCATTAACATTCATAGTACCATGTGCCGGAGCTGTTGCCTGCTCGGCTTAGGCACGCCTATCCTTTGGTGCACGTCTCGGAGGCATCTGAAACGTGAAGAAATTTATTAGTCTACATTTATTATCAAATCTCAAATAGCTGAAGACGTAAACGTAAAAGAAGGAATACAACAATCCTAAAATAGGGCTCTATAGAAAAAAAATGTTAAGCTGAAAGCGAAATAAGCCGTCCAGATCCTAAGGACACTAGAAACTTATGCTCTGATACCACCTATGACACCCCGCCTAATTAAATACTGGGCGATCACTCCTTTATTAAATTAAAAATCAAGGTGAACAGTTGGTTCATTATTAGCATCACTGTCATAAAAATAACTCTTCCAATTTAAACACCCTAATTAATTAAGCTAAGTGTCAAAACCATTTTTTTTAACATTACTTTCCAAATTTTATTTTAAAAACAAAGATTTAATTATTTACAACGATACAATATTTAAAGAATCACACCACAATAATCCTAAAACATATAATCCAAATAATTTAAACATTCAACAACTAAATCCCAACATTAAAACTTAAAGTAAAACATACAGACAGTAATAAATCCCAAAGTGACAATACTAGAAATATCTAAATAACAATGTCCAAATGAAAAACTGAATAATGTAAAGGGAGACACATGCCCCACTAAATGAATGTGCTAGGAGTGGAGTCAAATAAATGAAGTCGTCTACACAAGAGGCCTGCAACTTCCACCTAAGCTGCAGCACGTTCCTTCCAAAGGATCCTATGCAAGACACCCCTGTGGCTGGCACCTGTAATATATACATATATATACAAGATAGAAAGAGAGATAGAAACGGGTCAGAGCCCGATAGTGTATATGATTTAAAATTCGTTTAGCAAGTATTTAAATTGTTTCTAGGTCAATGCGACAACATATTAGTGCGGCACTCTCTCGAGAAATTCTCACCTCTCTTATAATGTGCATGCCTATTGTACTAACCTTACCATGGATTATCTATCTTATACCGCACTAAACTTCCCAATGATTTAACGTATCTTAGGTTACTCGTAAGATTTAAAACTGAACGATGTAATTGTTTAAAACGAAAGTCTCATTTGATAACAAAGCTCTCTTTTTAACTTTATTTATTAATAAAGTTTCCTAGTGTCATATTATACTTTTCAAACAAGTATTTCCAAATTGAAGTCAAGATTCATTTCCCTACTTACTATAACACAGTAGACAGTTCCAAATTTCAGAATTTCATATATATATTAAATACTCGTATAATATATATATTCTAACAACACTCCACATAAAAATTATGGTGCGTGCATACTCTGCTATCCAATCCCCGTATCTCTCGTACTAAGGGAAATACAAGCTCGTAATCACTCTCGAACTGTATTAACACATACACAAACAATATTGAGGCGAAGCATAGATTCCAAGTCTCTAAGAGGATAGCACATGCCCCCACGTCTCTTAGGACCGTCTGAACTATCGATTCTATTGTCTGTACCAAGGATATCTATCTTCTAGGGTACAAGTCAATATCCCCCATAAAGGTCCAATCGAGATAAGACTGTCCCAGTGCGGTAACCTCAGGGATAGCAAGTAGCGCGGGCACGATTTTCACACATAGATAGTATATGCATACACAATCATACAACTATACTAATATTACCATATCAATTTTAGGTATATCTCAAATCCCATAGTTACGACATTTATCCTCATATCTCATTACTAGTTATCACGTATAACGGTTCGTCTCTAATTTTAATTCGAGGTATTATTCCAACTTACTACGTAACACTCATGGACTCTATCCTCCCAAGTATAAAAATTCAGTAGGTATTCATTTATTTTTCATCGCAACCATTTTACGTAATCTCTCCCTTTAATACAAAATTTCACCGTCCCTCAGGTATAAACACTCCAAAAATATAGATTTCGCCTTACATTAAAGGTCTCTTATTCATTAATAAATCCTACTGGTCATCTTTATCTCCCAAAACATTTTAATAAGGGTGTCCAAGGATTATTTCTCATTAAATTGAATTCAACTAATTTAAAAAGAGGAAATATGAGCCTCCCAGAAGGGGTCGATCGATCGAGGTCTGGGGCTTGATCGATCGAACCTTCGATCGATCGAAGCTCTTGGCCTGATCGATCGATCAAGCAGGTATGGCGAATTCTGCAGTTATCAGTTACGGGTTTTCTCATATAACTCCATCCAAATCCAAACTTTTCATCCCCAAATGTCCAAAAATTTATACTACTAATAATATAAATCCATTGCATACATCTTTTACGTAAAGCATGCAAATTTCAATTAATAATCAAGGAAAAACAGGCCGAAATTCATGTAAATCTCAAGAACCCTAGAAATCTCTTTAATATGGTTCTAATCAATCTTTTCCTAAATTTTCTTCCACTAAAACATCAAAATTTCATGGTTTAATCCTCTACATGTTAAGGGGTTTCCAGAATACCATTTAAACCATTACTACATGCGATTTCCTATCTCAAATTTGGGGTTTCTTCCATAAAACTCATCCTAATCATCCCTAGACTAACATGAGTGATGCATTAACGAAGATAAGCAAGATAAACACTTGCCTGGGATTTTTGACGTTCTGGTTTGATGACGAATTTGGTGTGGTTACGTTCCCCCTCGCGCGATCTATGTGTTGGTGGTGGCGGCGGTGCAACCGGGTGAATCGTTGGCCTTGGATTGCTTGGAAAAGCCTCTCCTTCCCTCTCCTATGGCCGTCACTTGTCTTTGGTTGTTTTAAACCTAGAAGAGAACCTTAGACATCTGATATATCCCTTGAATTTTCGTGGGTTTTATTACCCAAAAATGTTAAATGTCCAAAATGCCCTCCCGGGGTACTAATTAAGCCTAAAAATGCCCCGAGACCCAAATTAAACCCCGGGTACACTTTTCTGACTATCTCGACTCTTTCGGACACTTTAGCGCACTCAAAACGACCATACGAGCGACTTATAATATATTCACTTTTATTCATCAATATTTAGTCCCGACGCGACACGGGCGCGTCCCGACTCAAATTTCTAAAATTGTCATTTTATTCACTCGTGACATTTAATATAACCAATATTATATATTACTTTGCTCATTAGTAATATTTAACAAATTTCCTATAATTACTAACTCTCATCACGTTAATAATTATAACATAATTAATTTCCGAATTTATATTAAATAATTAATTCACATTAAATTTAATAAATCTCCAAATTGATTATAGCATAAAAATACGGGGTATTACAATGGATTGGTAAGATGTGACTGGTACAAAATAAATATTGCATATTTCTTCCCCATTTCTTTAATTCTAGCTATTTTACGGTCCTTAATGCCTATATTTATGCTGATTAACCAAACAACCTCATATTTGGATTATACATGCTTTGCAGGGGTTAATTGTGCTTTTGTAGGTATTGGAACACTAAAAGTGAGGATCAGTTGCATTTTGGAGAAGTTTCATCATCGGATGCTACTTTAAGGGAATTTTAGTCAATTCACATTTCATCTCTATCTCATGAGAATTCCATGGATGCGTAGTTCGTTGAGTTAGCATCGCGTGGCCGCAAACGGCGCATCGTTTGGAGTCTGGACGAAGAAGTTAGGGCCATTTCCGTAATGAACTTTTTCCCCTCATGTTGGAACAAACAATAGCAGGAAATAGAGTACCGGTCGACCGTGCTTCTTATGCTGGTCGACCGCGATTTTCATTTTTTCCTTGGATCGAAGATAGTGGGCTTTAACTTAAAGGACCGGTCGACCGCGTATACCAGATATTAGTTACTTCGATTCTTTCCTTTTCTTTTTCCTTTATTTCTTTTCCCATTTACTATATAAACAAATTTTTGGTTTCTATTTTCATTATCTTACATTTTACATTAGGTTTAGGGTTTGTAGGGAGATTTGGCCCTTTTCCATTTTCTTTGGGTGTTTTACCCATTTTATGTATGTAAGCTTCATTTTATTTGTCTCTTTCATTTGTTTAATGATTTATTTACTTGTTTCCTTTCATTTCCATGCCTAGTTAATATTTATTTCTTGCTATTTATTGCATTCATAATTAGGTTTACTTTCTTTCTTTTAATTCATGTCATTTACAATGCTTTCTAGCTAATTTAGTCTAGGTTGTGTCGGATTGAACTCACCTAGGGTTGATATGTTGATTTTCTTTGGTGATGAAGTTTTATGAGTTTATTTCGAGTGTGTTGTCCTAGTTATTATGATTAGGAGATTTGATGGGGTATATCATGTATGCTCCGTGCTTAGGACCTTTAGTGTGTAATTTTTGGGGTATTTGTTGACGCCAAAATCTTATTAGACTTTTATGAGAATTTAGGGGTGTGACAACTCTTGATTTAATTAACTATCGAAACGAGACACAATCTTAATAACTTGTCGACCCATGTAACCGTTTATACTAATTAACTCGGATGAGGGATATTCGACGCAACCTATAGTTTTTGTTCGCTTTCTTAAACTAGTTTAATTTTCACTCGCCTAGATTAATCTTTCTCTTTTCTGTATCTTTTCCTTTTTGTTTATATTTATCTTTTACACTTTTATTTAGGAGTATTAAGCCAATTAAATTCTAGCAAATCGTCTTTGTGGATTCGATACCCGGACTGGCCGCTATACTCCCTTAAAAGAGTGTAGTCATAGTTTAGGTTTTTTTGTATTGAGGCGGTGAACAGAAAACAACGATCGGCGTTCTTGACATGCACTGCTTTTCACCCTTGATCAAAATGGCGTCGTTGTCGAGGATGAGTTTTTTTAGAATTTATTTGATTTAGTATTTTGTAGTATTTTCTTTCTATTTGTAATTTTTTCTAACCTTTTTGCAGGACTTCTACATTTGAGCGCCAGGAAATGCTTGAATTTTTCGCGCGCGTATCTACTTTGTGGAATTCGCCACTTCGAGCCATTTTTGGGGTAAGCATGTCTTATTCTAATTATTTTGGTAATCATTATTATTATTCTCAAAATGCCTGTAATCCCCTGACTTTCGGTCAATACTTGGAGTCCCAAAAAATTACAAATTCAAAACTGACTTTGGGCGAGTACAACGAAAGTCAAAACTTGGGTTATTGGAATTTTGAGGATGATCATAACGATTTTGGGCCTTTAATTCCTTATAATAGGAATTTTGAAACAAATTGCAATAGCTTTCAAAATTCTTATAATAATGAGTTTGAGTATAGTTCCGATAATAATTTTCAAAGTTCTCATTTACAAAAATCCACACCTCGGCCTATGACCTTTGGTGAGGGCTTGCGCATGCTTGAAAATGAGAAACTTGAAAATCGTTATCAGGAAGAAAATTGTTGTTGGGAACATGAGTTGGATTTATTATTTGAATTCGATGACGATTTTTCTTCCTAGACTTTTGAAGTCGAGGAATGTTTTGAACCAAATGACGTTTTTGTGCCTACTTTGGAACAAACCATTGTTGACTTTGCCCATTGCATAATAGATATTGAAAGTGAGGATGAAATGGAAGTGATATCCATTTGGAATGAGATGATATCTTTTTTCGCCCCCAACGAAGAACATTTCATTGAAAGTGATCTTATTTCATTCGAAACTCAATTGTCAAGTGATGATGACTCATCTCTTAAGTTTGAATTTCTTTCCTCCCCATTTTCATTATCTGTTATCACACCGTCACAAGTACCTGATGAATCGGTTTCAAACTTTAATATGTTAAACCTTTTCGCCGATGAGGAGTACTTGCTCGAGTCGCCTTTCATGAAGGCATCTTTTCCCTCATGTGCGCCTCCTCCCATTACAATTTCAAAATCATTTGGAGGATATTCTACTTTTCTCTGTCCCCACATGTTTTTGTCACCCGTTGAATCGAAATTCCCCATCGTCCCTCCAAAACTTTTAATTGGCGATGGTGCATTTATTTCGCCTTACACATGCCTTCCGTTGTTCAAACGGAATTCATATTTTTCGGAAGGCATGCTTGTGAGTGAGGGTACACCGGTTATCCTCCAAATTCAAATCGTTTTCATGGTGGACCATCAACTATTTAGACTTCTAGTGTACAGTTAGTGTGAAGCCTAAATCGTAGGTTGTATATAGTTAGCTTTTCATTATTTCATTCTTTAGTTTTTCTTTCTTTTAATTTAGTGTCTTGTAATTAGTTAATGTTTTGTTATTTTTTTTTGCTATGCTCGGTACTAACTTGTTTTGTAGATTCTTTTCACTTATTCTTATGGAGATCGCTCCAATTTTGGGTAATATCGCTCTTTTCCTCTCTTTAACTTGGTTCTTAATTCACATTGAGGACAATGTCAAGTTTTAAGTTAGGGAGTGTGGGATATTCTATCCATTTCTTTATTTAGTCTGTGTTTTTGCTCACATGTTAGTTACTTAGTATGATTTTCTTAGAAAAAATAAAAAAAATTCAAAAAGATTTTCTTTATTTTTTCTCCTTTATTGGGCATTTTGCCTTTATTTCCAATGATAAATTTTAATAATTTCCCGATCCAATTGACAACCCAATGATGCATGATCTCAATTTTAGAAGTTATTAGAGTTTAGTCCTAATTATTGATATTATGAATAACTTCATGAATTAAACTTTAATCCCATGAGCACATGCGCTTTTCTTGTTATATTGATTTGGTTTAAGATTTTTATAACTTGGTAATCTTTTGTTGCATTGTATATGGTTACACTAAGTAATCTTTGTACCTTTCGTCATTTGTGAGTGTATACACTATTATTTTATCTTTGAAAATGTTGAATTCGTTGGTGATCTCACTATTCTTTCATTTGATCGTTCATTAATTGAGTTCATTCTTGAAATGTATTACTTGAGCATGATTTTCAAAGTTTGTTTTGACTCGATAATTGCGTAAACTTTAGGAAATGATCATAGGCCATCTTTGTTATATCACCCATATTGACCATAACCTCACCTTAAATGTTTTCCCTCGTTAACCCCTTTGAGCCAAAATATTTGCCTTTCATTTCATTACCCCAAATCCCATAACCAACTCCAAATTGGATTTATGAACCATACTTATTACCTTCCTTACCCTTGTTTGGAATGTTACTTAGGATTTAATGATGTTGCGTTGCGGTTACAATTTAGGCACGTGAGAGTGTGAAAAGTAAAGAAAATAAAGACTAGTGAAAAAGAGAAAAAGAGAAAGCAAAAGGCAAAAGAAAGCAGTGAGAAAAAGAAGAAAAGAAAAAGAAAGAGAAATTTGTATATGTTATGTATATAGTGTTCAATAAGCTTTGATTACTCTTCCAATTGTTATATCTAATGACTTTTACGGATTGTATTTTCCAATTTTTGAAATTGCCCACATTTTTCATTATCCCGAGTTTTCATCCCCGAAAAACTTTGAATTCGTACATACATATTCTTCGTTTCGTAGCCTAGCCTAACCTACATTACAACCCTATACAAGTCCTATGTGATCCTAGGGTGCATTAATTTAAAAGTCATAATATTTTTGATAATCTGTAAAAATGCATTTCGCCTCCTTTAATGAGTGCTATCGTTCATTGAGATTACAGTTTTTCATTTTCTATATAACGTTCTTCATTTGTGACATGTGCGCGGCCTAGTTTCCATTTCCATTTACAATTTATGCCCGCATGTTCCATTTGATACCTCCATGTTTTGAGTGAATTCACTTGATGAGTGTAATGCCCATGAGAATTGACTTATATGCATGCTTTAATATTTTGTATTCAATTTATTTAAGTTTTTGCGAAATCATACTTTGCAAGTGCTCGCTCCCCTCCCACATTTTAAGGTTTGAATTCAACAAAGTTCATTCTATAATGCAAATAATACGGATGGTTGTGTGAATTAGTTCACTTTGCTAATAATGCCTATGAAATATTTTTTGCTATTTTTGGGCTTGTCGTATGTGTTTGGGCATATTTTGAGGAAATCATATGATGTTTGTGGGTTTCGTCCCTGAAACCCCTCACTACACGAGACTCGTCCACTAGGGTAACCTAGGGGTTTAATGGCTTATGCTAAATGCAATCGTGTTCCATACAAAAGTGGCATTTATATTTCGATGCATATATACATCTTGTACTGCCTTCTGTGGACTGGTTTTGTTTGTTTCATCACTAGGGACTAGCAATGTCTAAGTTAGGGGGTGTGATTAGACACAAATATTGCATATTTTCGCCCTATTTCTTTATGCATTCTAGCTCTTTTATGGTCTTTAATGCCTACTTTTACGCTCATTAACCATACAACCTCGTATTTGGATATATAAATGCTTTGTAGGGGTTAATTGTGCTTTTTTGGGTATTGGAACGCTAAAAGTGAGGATCCATTGCATTTCAGAGAAGTTTTATCATTGGATGCCACTTCAAGGGCATTTTAGTCAATTCATATTTCATCTCCAGCTCATGGGAATCCCACGAATGCTTAGTTCATTGAGTTAGCATCGCATGGCCGCAAACGACACGTCGTTTGGAGTCCGGACAAAGAAGTTAGGGCCATTTCTGTAATGGACTTTTTTCCCTCATGTTGAAACAAACAATAGCAGGAAACAGAGTACCGATCGATTGTGCTTCTTATGCCGGTCGATCACGATTTGCATTTTTTCCTTGGATCGAAGACAGTGGTCTTCAACTTAAAGGAATGATCGATCGGGCCTCTGCGACCGATCGACTGCGTATACCAGATATTCGTTGCTTCCATTATTTTCTTTTCTTTTTTCCTTTATTTCTTTTCCCACTTACTATATAAACCAATTTTTGGTTTCTATTTTCATTATCTTACATTTTACATTAGGTTGGGGTTTATAGGGAGATTTGTCCATTCTCTATTTCCTTTGGGTGTTTTACCTATTTTTATGTATGCAAGTTTCATTTTATTCTCTCTTTCATTTGTTTAATGCTTTCTTTACTTGCTTCCTTTAATTTCCATGCCTAGTTAATATTTATTTCTTGCTATTTATTGCTTTCATAATTAGGTTTACTTGCTTTCTTTTAATTCATGTCATTTACAATGCTTTCTAGCTAATTTAGTCTAGGTTGTGTCGGATTGAACTCACCTAGGGTTGACATGTTGCTTTGCTTTGGTGATGGAGTTTTACGGGTTTATTTCGAGCGTGTTGTCCTAGTTATTACGCCTAGTAGATTCGACGGTGGATATCATGTATGCTCCGTGCTTACGGCCTTTCGTGCGTAATTTCTAGGGTATTTGTTGACGCCAAAATCTTATTTGTTGATAACTCTTGATTTAATTAACTGTCAAAATGAGACACAATCTTAATAACTAGTCGACCCATGTAACCATTTTATACTAATTAACTCAGGTAAGGGATATTTGACGCAACTTATAGTTTTTATTTGCTTTCTTAATCTAGTTTAATTTTCACTCGCCTAGATTAATCTTTCCTTTTTCTGAATCTTTTAATTTTTGTTTATATTTATCTTTTACACATATTAAACCAATTAAATTCTAGAAGCTCATCTTTGTGGATTCGATACCCGTACTTGGCCGCTATACTCACCTGTTGAGTGTAGTCATAAGTTTAGGTTTTTGTATTGAGGCAGTGAATAGAAAACAACGATTGGCATTTTTGACAAGCACCGCTTTTCACCCTTGATCAGTGACATCGACATATCAATATGATTTATGGGAGATGCGGAGGGTGTACACGTGTTGGCCCAGGTTAAAGAAAAATCAGAATAATTAGAGTTGGGTGACTTGGCTGACCTTTTCAAGTGATCTAGTGATTCGAAAAGGGTCTGAAGAGAGAAAGGTATTAGATATTTGGGAGGACTATGAAGGGTTTAGGAAAGTGAATGACTACCCACCTTTTACAATCCAAACAAGAGGTTGAGAAAAAAAAAACTAGAGTAGAGAAAAGAGTCAAGGAGGAAGGATCTTGAAAAAAGATATTTAACCCAGATTAGAACATTTGGATTCTAGACACTCACACTGTAATTGAGAGTTGAGGCTTATCTTAAGTGAATGTGATAAGTTGTTCTAGAAAGTAATACACTACTATTTTAAACTATTTAAAATAATTAGGTACATGCGAAATTTTTTGTTAGTGTACGGGCTTTGACCCGCATATTTTTATCTTTCTTTTGTTTTCCATTTTACACCACAGGTGCGGAGCAAGAGTAGCCGTGACAAGAAGTATAAATCCATGCTTAACGATAGTAGTTTTAGATGCTTGCTTAAATGTCTGAGTTATTTCTGCTATAGATAGGATTAGTTATTTCCATTTACTATTGGGCTTATTACCCTTCGATGATAGTATTTATCTTACTACAGACTTTTATATTTAGTCGGACTCCTATTTTCATATTCAGTTATTATTCAATTTACATTATGGACGTTATTTGGTGACCGATGGTTTATTCAATTCACCCCAATTATTTATTTATGCAAATTGGTTAGTTCAGTTATTGTGGTTGTAAGGCTTATTCTTATTCGTTATGTAATATTAATATTAGTACGATAAAGTGATACTGATATGTAATATTAACATTATGAACTTTTCGGTATATGTTGTTGTTGAAAGCTCCTCTAATAAAAACCTTTCATACCTACAAATATATATCAATACTAGAGTTTAGCGGTAAGTAAGGGAATCAATCTAAGGGTGAAACTTGCATGAGAGGAAAGCTGTAATTCATATTTTTATTTAATTTCTTTTTGGACTTTTTTATTTTCTATTTTTTTTAGCTTTTCTTATATTAAATTTTTTTTGTGAGGATGGTGAGTTAACTAATAACTAAATAAAAAGGGATAAGAAAACTAAAAGTAAAATGTGAAAAATATAAACAAGCGTGTGATAAAAATGAGTGAGACGTAACTAAATGACAGAAAAATATTCAAGCGATGGAAAATCCACCCCCACTTCACCCAAATTAATCTAACTTGCACTATTTTAACTTGATTATTTTCCAAATATTTATTTAATTCAAAAGCTAATTCTCATTACAATAATAAATTATCTTGAATATTCTTTTAGAAAAGTAAGTTTAATCCCCACAAGAATTACTCTAAATGAATTAGAATCAATTAAATGAATTACCCTCTAGGATCAATTCATCAAACTAATTTTAATTAGACAAAATAAAAACAAGAGCAGATGAAAATTATACTAACATTTAAATCAAGTGATAAGCCTATTTCTAGTTTGAATCAAATGATCAAATGATAATAAAATTTCCAATTCTTTCTCAATGACGATTTTCCATTTCTCAATGTGAAAATAAGTAGGAATTAAATTTACTAATCAAAGGAAACTAGCAAAATTAGAATTGAAAATTAAATGAAATTGGATTCGTGAGGGTTTCAATTCATCCTTGAATGGGATGATTAACCCTCTATAGTCATCATCTAATAAAAATTAGAATCAAATAAGATCATAAAATGAAAATTAGATAGGATTAATCAAACTAAAATTTCCCTCGATTACATGAATTCTTCAATTCTTCCATCATCTCTCTTTAATTACAAGCACTCAATTTATTGAATTTTGTCTCTAATCTAAAAAAATGAATAAAAAAAACTAAAGTACTAAAAAAGTAATAATGGTGTTTCTCTATGTAATTCTCTCTCTAGCCCCTCTCTACTCCTCTTATTTAGGTCTTCTTCTTCCTTAAATAGTAGGCATGGGGACAATGGGGCATATTTGGAAAGGTTAAAAGTGTGCATGGGGTGAGTGAGGGGTTAATTTGGGTAAAAAGACATAAGGGCATGTGAATGATGGTGATGAAGATATCACATTTGATTAGAGGGTATTTTGGGAAGAAATGTGGGAATTAAGTTAGTTAGGGGAATTTTTGGAAAAAAAAGGATAAGGCATTTTAATCACATGTGGGAGTTATTTTTGAATTGGGGGTCCTGGTATCTTTGGCAGGTGAAATCGTGGGTATTGTGAAGTTTGAATGGATGTGGTTTGGGTTAAGGGAGGCATGGGGTTCTTGGGTTATGGGAGACACTAGGGTTGGTGAGGCAGTTAAGGGGTCAAGGCAGATATGGGCAGTGGGTCAGGTGGGTATCCAGATCGAGTTCGGGCAAGAGTGGGTTCAGGATTGATGATTTTAGTGTTGGGTTGGGTCGTGGCTTGGGTCGGCACGAACGGTGGTTGTGGGGTTGGGTAGAGGTCGGGTATGGGTTGGTGGATAAAGTGATGGTGACGAAGTTGGTTAATGGAGGTGAGTGTTAAAATGTTGGTTATGGTGGAAAGAGAGAGGAGAGAGAGTGTGTGGGGGAAAAATATGGGTTGGGAGTGTTAGTGTGTAGGTGAGGTATAGAGTAAGAATGGTGTGTGTGTTTGTTTTGTTTGGTTGTAGGTGAGTGTAAGAGTTGAGGGGTGTGGGTGAGGGATTAGTTTAGGTGTATGTGAGTGTGTGTGTTTAATTTGTACCCTTAACGAAATAAAAATAATCCTAATAAAATAAAAACAAGTAAAACAAAAATAAAAACTATACTAAACTAAAAATAAAACTCACTAAATAAAAATAACACGAAACACAATACAATCTCTAAAAACTAAACACGACTCAAATGAAAACTAATAAAATAAAACAAAACAATATAATAATAATAGTAATAGTAATAATAATAATAATAATAATAATAGTAATAATAATAATAATAATAATAATAATAATAATAATAATAATAATAATAATAATAATAATAATAATAATAATAATAATTGTTGATACCAAATTTAGTCTGCTGACATGGCCCAATTGAATGAAGACACGTGACAATCTACATGGCAACAACAAACACTTCCGAGGAACTTACACGCTCCGAGGAATAAGATCACAACGAGGAACACTGCTTCCCCGAGGAACTCATACGCTCCGAGGAACAAGACCTCACCGAGGAACTCTTAAGTAGCAAGAAGCTTAGGCGGTCCGAGCAACTCAGGCGGTCCGAGATGCACCTCGAACAAAGCATTAATAGCGGGATAACCAACACTTCAACTGATTCATTAAATGCTTATCATTCAGACGCACACGCTTAAGGGGCATTAAATGTATTACCCTTTCACATGTATCCCATTTAATGTATTACCCTTTCACATTACAGCCTCAGGGCTATAAATACATTGTACAATCCTCATTGTGGAGGGACCCTGAATCGAGACCGGAATTTCTTGATAGAACTTGTAATCGAGAATTCCCATACAAACAGCAATACCAAAACAGAGGACGTAGGCCATTCTTATAAGGGTGAACCACTTTAAAAATTCTTTGTCTCATTTATTTATCTGTGATTGAATAATTAGAGTGATCTAATTTTTTACATCAACAATAATAATAATAATAATAATAATAATAATAATAATAATAATAATAATAATAATAATAATAATAATAATAATAATAATAATAAAACTAACTAAAAACTAAAAACAAACAAAAATAAAGGAAAACAAATATTCGATGCACTAAAAAAATCCTCTAAAAATAAAACTCAAATAATAAAAAAAAAAATAACAAAAGAAGTAAACATAAAACATAAAGTCCTAAAAATATAAAATCTAGCAAAACTAAAAAGAAACTACTAAAACTAATCCTAATAATAATATAAAACGAAAATAAAGACTAAAATTAAAAACTAATAAAAATAAAAATAAAAATACAATAATAAAAAAAGATATAGAAAAATAGAAAAATATAAAATAAAACCTAAAAAATTCTGAATAAATAAAAAATAAAACCTAGAGATGAAAAATAAAAATCTAAAAAAATAAATCTAAAAACACAAACTAAACACATGGGGTTCGAGTGAAAGTTTGGACTTGGTTAGGCTTGGGTAAGGTACGAGACTGAGAAATTAGATCCATAAATCGCACATTTGCCTCAAAATAAGTATTTGAACTCCGCAAATGGTGATCAAGGTTGCACAATAAATAATTACGCATATAAGACCCAATTTGCTAAGAATTAGCAACTAAAATACGTCTATTCGAGATATAAAATGTACACTTTTGGGTGCTTATAACATACCGAGATTCCTGTTATATTTTAGTATAGGATTGGCCACCATATATTAAAATTGGTGTGTTGTCACAATTGGTATCAGAGCATGGTTCTAGTGTCCTTAAGATCTATGCGGGCTTACTACGTTGCCAACATTGTGTTTTCTTTGATATAGAGCCTTATATTTGGGACTCTTATTTCATATTAATCATTTACATTCTTCTGGTATTATTTATGATTAAAGTGAATCTTATACAATTTTAGTTTGGTTTTAGATGCCAAATATTAGGAGAGGTCGACCAGCACGTGCCGCTAGGAGGATCGAAAGAGAGGAAGCTAGACATGAGCCATATGACATTATGGGGATGGTGACCGTAGTAGAGGTTTCCACCATTATTGCTCAAGCAGTTTAAGTCGCGATGGCTGCATTAGCACAAAAGTTTCCCTAGTCATAACCATGACAACCATTGGCACTAGTTGCCTAGGCTGACACACTACCATCTATTTAGGAGAGAGTCAGAGAGGCATTCCAAAGGTTGTGAATGTGGCTACTTCTACCCAATAGAAGAAAGATATCCAGAGGCATTTACACATGACGAAGTGCAGCGACACTCAAAAGCATATACTAGCTATTTTTAAGCTAGTGAGAGAAGTACTTCAGTGGTGGGTGTCGATCACCACAGCAGAGGAGAGAGACATACATGAGTTTTGGGTGCAATTAAATCGCAAGAACTTATTGTGAGCATTTCAAATAGAGATGAGGAGGAGGTTCCTTGAGCTTTCATAGGAGGGCCGAATATGATGAAGAATTCATGTGCTTGGCAATCTTTCTACCAGATGAGGTAAAGAATGAGGAGAAGAGTGTCCATAAGTTTATTGATGGACTCACTTGGAGGATTTTATAGAACTTTTTGGGGAACCCGACATTATGGACCTACACCAAGGTCATAATTGCTGCGTTGCTCAATTATTAGGATTATCACTTCGACCTGAGAGGAGAAAATAGAGATTGAGAATTTACCAATAGGGGTAAGACCACGGCTAATGGTTCCAGTGGGTCACTATAACAACAATAAAGGCTAAATGAGCGGGGTTATCTGTAGGGGGATTCTATTAAGAGATTCATCATAGGTAATAAGAACTTCAAGCAGGACCATCAAGGAATACAACACACCCTAAGAGCCAGTAGGGTCAGGCGAATAATGTAGGTGTCCAATAAGATCAAGGTTATGAATGCTAATAAGGACAAAGGTAGGGGAAACCTCATCCATGTCAGCATAGCCAAAGGAAGAAATATTTTAGTGGTTGATGTTTCATGTGTGGAGAGAAAGAACACATGATGCATTCGTGCCTGAACAAGGCAACAGTTCTAGAGCAGGGTGCTTAGTAGGGGTAGCAAGTGAAGTAGCTTCAAACCCCACAGGCAGTTTCAGCACCAACAATAGAAAACGTAGGGACCTTGGGGAGTTTTACTATAGGAGGACAGAGCCATATCTTATTCATCTCACATACTTAATCCCCATGAGAAGAACTATTCCACTCATGACTTGGATTTAACAACAGTTATTTTTTCCTTCAGGATTTGGATACGCTATCTATTAAAGGCAAGTTATGGTTATTCACGGACCATAAGTCACTTCAATATCTTTTCACATTGACGGAGGTGAACATGAGGTATTGTAGGTGGCTTGAGGTCATGAAGCATTATCAATTTTACATCCAGTATAATTCGAGATATGCTAACACAGTAGCAGATGCATTGAGTTGTATGATGACAGGGTAATTAGAAACATTATGGAGAGTGAAGTGGGTTGAGCTCCATCAAGAGGATGAGGTAGTATATGATTACATTGATATGATGGTTATCACACATGAGATCCTTTTTAGGGTCATGAAGGCACAGGTAGGGGATCTTTCTAGTCACTAAAGAATTCAACCGCTATTGATAGAGGGATCGGAGTCTTACTCGATTAGTTCTAAGGGTGGCTTACACTTAAATGGGAGGTTAGTATTACCATACGATGAGGACCTACGACACACAATTATGAAGGAGGCACATGAGTCACTATTTTTAGTACATCTCGACGGGGATATGATGTACCAAGATATGAGGTAACATTATTAGTGGGATGGTATGAAGTGGTACATAGTGATTATGCATAACATTTCATAGTAGGGATAGTGATATTTCATGAGGTTCCTCTTAACATTGTTTCGGATTGGGATAAGTTCTTTATGTCCCACTTTTACTAGAGATTTCACGATGCAATAGGTACGAAGTTGCATCTGAGCATGACTTATCACCTGCAGAAAGATGGGTAGATAGATATGGTGAATTAGAGGTTGAAGGATCTGCTGAGAATGTGTATTATGGAGTTTAAGGGTAACTGAAAGAAAAATTTTCCTTTGGTAGAGTTTGTGCTAACAACTCATACTAGTTCACTATAGCCATGGAACTGTTTAAAGATCTGTAGAGGAAATATTATTGTTTGTACTATTATTGGTTAGAGGTGGGGGACAAAAAGCTTCTCGTGATTGATTTGATTGAGGATATGTCAGTGAAGATTGAGCTGATCAGGAGTCACATTCGAGTAGCTCAGGACAAGCATGACAGTTAACACCAATGAGAACCAAAATTTTTTAGAGTTTGATGTGGGTGATTAGGTGTTCCTACAAGTATTTCCCATAAAGGGAGTGATGCGATTTGGGAAGAAGTGGACGTTGCCACTGAGGTATGTGGGGCCTTTTCCCATCATTAAGAGGGTGGGGAGCGGTTGAGAATAGGTTCTCCTTACCAGAAAATTTATAGCAGATTCATAACGTGTTCTATATGTCATCATTGAGCAGGTATCTCAGGGATGATGGGGGTTAACGACATATACCATTAGACGAGATTGGCCTATAATCGGATATTTCATATCAGGTGAGACCTATTGCCATTTTGGGCCTGAGGGAGCAGAAGGTTTGGTGACAGGTGGCAACATTAGTGCGTGTACAGTGGGCATACCATAATGTTACTGAGACAACATGGTAGTGTGAATATGACATGCGTGAAAAGTATCAAAAACTCTTCGTGGAAGGTACGTTCAAATTTCGGTGATGAAATTCCATTATTAGGGGGAAAATATAACACCCCTAACTTTTATTATTAGTTAATTTATATATTCTTAATATTATTAATTCAATTTGGGAAATTAAATTGGGCTTCAGTAAATATTAATTAGCAAGATAAAGGATTATTATTTATTACTATTATTTACTTGTTCGTGACAAGTAAATTTATGTGTGAGTTGTTATATATAAATTATGAGTGAAAGCGACAATTTATTTTTATATCTCGATAGAATGTTACATCAGCAAGTCGGTATAATTTATGGGCGACGCATGCGGTATAAGAGTGTCAGACTTAATTAATGCGATGTCAGCATATTTAGAGTTAGGTGATGCGAATGAACTTTTCGAGTGCACCAGCAATCCGAGACGGGTCGAAATACTCCAAATTAGGTACTCGAGAGTTATGATTAGGTTTTGGAGACTTTTTAGACATAATTGGACCTGTATAAGCGTTTGAGTGTCTTTTTACGCATAGGGTCAAGTGGAATAGAGGACTTAGGGAAAATTAAGGGAGTATGAAATCCCACCTTTTTTATTCTATTCAAGTGAGATGGAGAGATAGTTCAAGAGAAGAGAAAAGAGGAAGAAAGGGAGAAAAAGGGCCTGAAGAGGAGAAGAGTGAGGATATTTTTGGATTCAACCCATTATTAGGTTTAGAAAATTTTGTATTAAATCCAAAAAATCATGTAGTTACTTGATTTAAGTTGAAATTATATGTAGTTAATCACTTTCATTATTAATGATAAAAATATGGGAATTAAGGCTATAACAATTAAAACTTTAATTGAATGATTTAGAGATATAGGTGATAAATGATCTCCGATTTTAATTTAATACAAGTTAGTATTGATTATATATGCATTTCTAAATTAATTTTGGAATTATGATGATGAGCATGTAAAACATTGGTTGGAAGGTTGAATTATTGAAAGTTATATGGGCGAAAATTCTGAGCTGATGAATTGAGGTTTGATTTGTAATCCATGTTTTATTATAAGGGATTCATGGTTAAGTATGTGTTATAATGATTCTGAAACATTTATATATTAAAGAATGAGATCAATTTTGTGTTTGGGGTGGTTTGGACATCCATTGGAGGGTTTGGTGGAGAAAAAAAATGAGGAAGAAGATGATAAGGAACCCAGCAAATCAAACCAGTTCCATAGGAGAGAGAACTAGTTCACTTAACCAAATCAGTTTCATCTTCTAGAAAAGTAGTTCAGTTCATTGGCCGGTCTAATTCTTGTTTGTGTGTTATTTTTATATGTTAGGGCTTGAGGAATGGCCATAGGGGCTTCGGGGTACTATGGGATTACTACGAAATGAATTCTAGGGTTTATTACATTTTATAGGCTTATTAATAAATGAGTGTGAGTGAGATGAAAAAGGAATTCAAGTGAGTGACCATTTAAATAACACTTGGGAAGTTGGTTTGAAGTTTAGGATTGGGTGAACTGTACACTGTGGGACAAGAATATGATCTTGGTACTCTCTCTCTCTCTCTCTCTCTCTCTCTCTCTCTATATATATATATATATATATATATATATATATATATATATATATATATATATATATATATATATATAGTAAAGTTTCTTGGTTTTTGAAAATATAAACATTTTTAAGGGTGCGGATCGACGCCACCTTATGACACCCCGCCTAATTAAATACCGGATGATCAGTCCTTTATTAAATTAAAATCAAGGTGAATGGTTAGTTAACTCTTAGCATCAGTGTCAGAAAATAAAATTTCCAATTTAAACACCCTAAATAAATAAGCTAAGTGTCAGAGCAATTTAAAACCTTATTTCCATTTTATTAAATTCCAATATGAAAACCTTTTTAATAACCAACAGTCTAAGAATCACATAAATACGAAGGATGCCAATTAACAAACAATAATTAAACCATCTAGATAAACCACACCAAGTCTAAAACTACAAATGAAATCATCCTAACAAGAGTTAACTCCCAAAGAGTATGAAATACTAGAAATAACATAAACATAAATCTCTGAAAAATCTAAACTGAATAGGGAAACGGGCGACACATGCCCTAACTAAGAAGAACTAAAATAAGAGCAGAATTAACGAAGAGGTCGTCTAAAGAAAGGGCCTATAACTCCCACATAAGATGCAGCACGTCAAATCCAAAGAACCTATGCATGACGAACCTATGGTTGGGCACCTGTAATACGTACATATATATATATATATATATATACACACACACAAGAGAGAGAGAGAAATAACCAAAAACGAGTCAGAGCCCGAGTGTAAAATAGTTTAAAATAGCTTAGAAAGTATTTAAATTGCTTACCGGCTCATGTAACAACCATGTTAGTATGCAACACTCTCTTAAGAATTCTCAGCTCTCATATAGTATGCACGTCTACTGTACTACTAAACTCATAAGTTTATCTAACTTATTTTTCCATAAAGTTTTATCCCGAGAAGTAGAAGGGTTATGATATTTTGTTTAAACAAATCAATATCTTCAAGATTTATTACATTACTTAAAGCAACACCAATCCGTTACAAGGTTCCCGAACACTTATTATAAAGTTGGAGCATTTATTCATTACTTAACTACTTATACGCATAGTAGAAAGTTCCCATATAAGTATATATATATATATATATATATATATATATATATATATATATATATATATATTAGTCACTCATATATGATATATACTATCGGCACCCCACATAAATTCTATGATGCTGGCATACTCTGCTATCAAGTCCCCGTATCACTCGTACTAAGAGAAATACTAGTTCGGAATCACTCTCGAACTGTATTAACACAATACACACAAAATGGAGGCAAAGCATAGTTCCAAGTCACTAAGAGGTCATCACATACCCCTCACGTCTCTTAGGACCGTCTGATTATCATTCTCAGATAGCCTGTACCAAGGAATCCTATGTTTTAGAGTACAAGTTAATATCCCCCATAAAGGTCCCATCGAGATAAGACTGTCCCGGCACGGAAACCCCCGTGATAGCAAGTAACAGAGGTATGATTATTCATAATTAAAGTATTTAATATATGTACACAGTCACACGGCCATATATAGATAAACAATTTCCATTAAGGTTCGCCCATGACCCATAATTATTTTTAACCGTATACAATACAATTTTACCCAATTATCTTGTATAAGGGATTCATCTTTTTTATTCCCACTTATAATTTATTTCATACTTACTTCTTATCTCTCGAGTATTCTCTCTTACTAAATACAATTTCAGTAGGTATACCCTCTCTAACCTTCTGGTCTAAGTCATTCACGAGTCCCTCAATTCATTCATGAACTTACGCACAATCTCTAATGTTCACCGAAATTCCTTGTTAACCCACAATTTCATCCCATATTAAATTTCATTCAACGGAGTTTATTTATACCCTATTGGTCCTCCTTATGACCCATTATACTCTATAAATAATAATCAAGGGTTCCTACGTATTTAAACTGGATTAAACAAAAAGGGGAAAAATATGCAGTTTTCCCGGAGGGGTCGATCGATCGAGGAAAGGGGTCGATTTATCGATTAAGCAGTTCTTGCCCAGAAACTGTGTTTTCAACCTTCGAGTTTCACCTACCAAATTACTCTAAAACGCTATTAACGATTTCCAAACACCCAAACAACAATACTGGTAGTTATATATACCTATATACATGATTTCCTACGTGAATCATGACCAAATTCATCAAAGGTATTCAATTTATGGGATAAATCATCATGTTTAACAAGAACCCTAATTTTCATAAACTTTAATTCTTTTAATTATTTTCCAAATTTCTTTCTTCTAAACTCATAAAAATTCTCGGGTCATTCTTTACCTATGATTGGGATGTCCAGAATATATTTATTTCCATCAAGACATGTGATTAAATCCTCAAATTTCTCAAATTCTTTTATGAAACAGGTGTATAAAAATCCTAATCTAACATGGATGAAACAATACCTAAAAGAAAAGAATGTTAGATACTTGCCTGGAAATTCAAGAGTATGATTTGTGGATGAAAAAGGTATGGTTGCGTTCCTCTTTGTGCGATCTACATTTTGGTGGTAGTAGCGGTGCAAACGGATGAGTTCTTGGACTTAGATTGTTTGAAAAGCTTCCTACCTTCTTCTCTAATGGTCGTTCTTAACTTTTGTGATTTTGAACCCTAAAAGCCTAACTCAAATGGTTGATATACCTTAGGGAAATTCGTGGATTTAATTACCCAAAAATACAAAATTTCTAAAATACCCTCCCAAGATGCTAATTAGGCCTAAAAATGCCCCGATGCCCAAACTAAATCCACGGGTATAATTTTTCACTATTTTGACCCTTCTAGACACGTTGACGCACTCAAAATGACCATACGGGTGACTTATAATTTATTCACTTTTAATAATAATAATTTAGTCTTGACACGACACAAGCGCGTCCCGACTTAAATTTCCATAAGTATCATTTTATTCACTCGTGAAAATTTTAATAAAATCAATCTTATATATTACTTTACTCATCCAGCAATATTCAACAAATTCTCAATAATTACTAACTCTTGTCACGCTAGTAAATATTTAAAATAATTTTTGGATAAATATTAAATTAATATCTCAATTTATATTTAATAAATCCCAAAATTAGAAGCCATAAAAATACGGGGTATTACACACTTACTTACATATTTTTATGGTCGGGATCACATATCTTCCATTTTTACAAATTTACCCCTCAAACATTTGGTTCCCCCCCTCTTTCACTCATCAAACTTGCCCCTTAATTCAAATATGGGGGTATTTTGGTAAACAACCTAAAGTGACACTCTCTTTCAATGCTTACTCTCTCTTTCTTTACCCCCGATCTGTCATTACCATCCCACAAAATACCTACCTCCACATTGCCTATCTTCTCTCCTCGAGCCATGATGCCGCTACTCCTAGGTAAGTTTCAAATAGATTGTTTTTTGTTAAATGTGATTCTTCCCTTTTCATCCGTTCTTATGATTTCTTCCATTTCCATTGAACATTGAACCCCCATGATTTCTTCCTTTTTCAAATAAGGGTTTTCACATTTTTTATTTATTGGACTTTGAACATTGAACCCCCATTATAGTTTGAGGATTGTTGACGAGTGTATGTAGAAGTAGGTTATGCACTTAGGCTGAGTTTTTAGGCCAAATACGGGTTGATTTAGGTTGGTTTTGTCCGAGGACACCCATGGTTGTTCTTGGTGCATTCTTGACCAAAAACCTATGGTTTTAGATGTCCAACTTTTGTCTTTAAATAAATTTTTATTTTGGGTATCATTTATAGGTTATTATGGTTTTTATTTTGAAATTGAGGTACTTACTAATTTTGTTTCTTGGTTTTACAGGTACTACTCATTCCTCCAATTTCTTAGTCTCACGTACATCTCATTATTGTTGAAAATTTTTAATTCTTTAATTGAAAATCATTACAGTCGTTGTTTATTTTACTTCTCATTTATATTTATAATTTAATTCAATTATTTTCATTTTTACTATATCAGCAATGCCAAAGAAACAATTGATTTGAGGTCTTTGAAACCTATTTCAACAAAAAAGCGGGGTATTCCTTATGCGTAGTAACATGGAAGGTAACCCTGAATGTGAAGTCTATCATCAATAATTTTGTAAATTCTAAATTTGTTTATATGCATAGTTCCTAATTTTGTTAATTTACTTAGGAACGTTATTGGCACACTACACTCTTCCTTTCAAACTCTTTTTATGCGATCTAGGGTTTTTTGTGGTTCAATTTCTCAATTGGGTTTGAATTTAGTAAAGACCTACCAAGTGTTTAATAGAATGTCTAGGAGAAATTATGTTTAGTTGGTTTTTAATTCTTTATGTTCAGTTGATATTTAGCAATAGTTCTTTATACTTTTAGCGTAACAGTAGTTGTGACTTAGAAATTTGATTTTACAAAAGTTACTTTTATTTCCTTAGTCCACAATTAGTTTGTACTGTTGTAGGTTGATTTTTGTTACTTTACGTCATTTAATTTTTTTAACATTCGATTATATTAGTTTTATTAATTTTAGTCATACTCTACTCTACTATCTCTAAAAGATGGTATTAAATTCATTTTGGGGTATGTGGTCCCTTTGCATGCTATTTATAATTGAATGGTGATGCAGCTTTTTCTTGGCATGTTGTTTTACATAGAGACATTAATATGAATTTAAAGGTGATGCAACTTTTGCTTAATAGGATGATATATTGATCTCAAAATATTTTAGCTTGATAGTATTTGGATGTATGTATTGGACAAAATGATAGTATTTGGATGTATGCTATGGGACAAATATGGCATCCATAAATGATGTTAGAGTTTACCTTAATGTCACTCACTATGAATCAGCACTGATACTCTTAGAGCAAGATTGTCTTAATGTAGGTATCGATCATTTTTTTTTGTGTATGAAGAGTTTTTCTTGGTGTTTCACTTTTTTAATTTTATATTCTAATTTATACTAAAGGGGGTAGCTTATCTTTTGTACTAATCTCCTTTTGAGAACTAGCGAGGAGTCCTCTTGATTGATCCATTGTACCACCATTCCTAACCCAATGGCTGTGATTGTGGCTGCGATTCGGACTAGACTATTATACTATGCCACATTGCAGCATGCATACGTGGGCTATTGTGTTTGCGATTAGTATATTTGGTATTCTTTTTAGCTAATTTTTAATGTTTCTAATGTTTTTTGGTTATTTGTAATGTCATTTAGTATTCTTTTTGCCATGTTCCATAATAGTTATTTGTGTGTGGGTGACAATTTAATGAAATTTGTATGGAACCAATTTAATGAAAGTTGTTACTGATTGCACGGTTTTATTGCATATGCAGATGTTTGTTGAGATCTTAGAGTTAAGTATTACTAACAACATTATTTTTTCCTCCAAGTACTTTTTTTGGAACTTCCGTATTTATGAGAAATGGCTTCATTTTATTGAAATACAGGTAATACATTCACTCTAATATTCCCAAATTTTCTTTTAAAGTAAATTTAGAATTCATGCAATGCTGACCCAAGTTACATTTTTGGTGTTTCCCCCCTATTTTGAGATTATATAGACCATGTTTCATTACAATAGTTACTAAATTAGTACTTATAATTATAGTTGGGTTATTTGATATCTTTTGATTCATACTTATATGCATAGTTTCGATTCATGTAGAGGCATGATCACATTTTCTTACTTTCTAATATTTATGTAGACGCATGATCTCATTTTCATAGCGCTGAAAACAGCCCTCGAACACAGCCTATAACAGCGCTGAACACATTGCTGGATTTGGTTCGGGTAAGGGTTCTTCTTCAATTTTGTACCTATTCAGTTATATAACTTCTATGTAGCTATATAACTGCTATATAGAAGTTATATAGATGTTACATGGCTGCTATATAACTTCTATGTAGCTACATCGGTTACATAGTTGCTACTTAGCGACTATATAATTACATAACTGCTTAATAGTTGCAATATAGGCTGCTATATAACTACATAGCTACATAATAACTGCATTTCAACTTCCCGCTATCATCGCACTTCCACAACACAATCCCAAAGAGGTGAATAGTGTTGTCGAGTCCAACTTTCCATTGTGTACTGCCAAACTTTGGGTCAATCAATAATGGCATTTTATCTTTAACAAACATGGTGTTAATCTCTGTTTTAATTTTTTTTTCGTATCTTTAGGCTAAATTTATGTTTTGTTATTTTTTTCTTTATCTGATAACCTTATTGACCCTATATTGGCAACTGTGGTATTTTTAGCACATTAGTATCTTCAATTGAATGCACTAGAAGTGGAATTCTCTATGGAGTGGACTCTCTTCAAATGATTATGTGATAACTTTGTAAGATCAATATATTGCATAAATGGAAATGAACTAGAAGTGAAATTCTCTTTCTACTATAACACGCATGTCCTTTAAAGTTTTATGTATTATTATTTTTTTATATTCACATCATTGCTAATTTGCACAAGATCTTATTTTCTATCCATCATTAACATTGTTGTATAAGCTAATTTACACAAACTATGCTGAACAGGGACACATTTTGAAGCTGAATAGGTACTGGTGTTGCGATACATTAAGCTCGACAATTCAATTCAATGACACAATTCAATAATTTGTAAGTTGACCTTACTTTGTTGATATTTCAATTTGGTCTATCTAATTTTCAATTTTTTTTCTTTCTTTAAGGATTCATTCTTTTTGTCTATCTAAAGTTCTTGGTCTATCTAATTTGGTCTATCTAAGGATTCAGTTTTTTTGGTCTATCTAATTTTCTTCAAGTTGATATTTAATTTTTTTTTTGTTTCTTTAAGCAGTGGTGGTTGTTAGGTTGCAGGACACAAGGACATCAATGGCAAAGAATCAAGTGGTTGTGATGATAAAATAAGTGGCAACTCCAGGGACAAGACTGCAGCTAGTGGAGGTAGCAACTCGAGGTGGTCATGGTGAAGATTAGTTTTCACAGGACATCATTGAAAAAGTAGGAGTGCCTTTAAGCTTTCACCGGACATCATTGAACACATGGTGTTGAGATAAGTTTATTAGATCTTGCGGGATTTTGTGCCACTTGGTACCTATTTAGTTTGAGATTTTATATTTTGCAGGAATCTTCAATTGCTAAATCCTCATATGAGGTGTGAGTTTTAGAGACTTTAGTTTGGTTTTAATCATCATTTTTCTCTTGAACTATTCAATATTTTTAATTCCAAAAACTCAGCACAATCTCAATATTCTGAAAGACCTCCTAAATTCACATGAGTCAACATATTTTAGTTTAAGTTTTTGGCTTTCTACCTATTGTGAATTTTTTTATTCGAGTCAGCATTAATGTGGAATGATTTTGATATTTTAGTTTTCAGTTTAAGTTTTGTCGACTCATTGCATCTTCCTAACTGCCCCAAGATCAAGCAGCAGGGGCTGCTCAAACTGCCCCAAAATGCCCCCAGATCTAGCAGCTTCTTATGGTTCTTATATGACTGCTTTGCATTGAGAATAGGATGTTAAGATCATTTTTGCGTGGGGGTGGACCACAATCGTGTTTTATATCCAAGTCTTTTTTTTATCTGACCATGTGAAGAAATATTCTGTGTGTATTCAAGCATCTTTTGTTGATTACGTGTCTCAACGGTTTTAAATTCCAGTCATGGTCCTCTATAGTCCTGTTTTAAATTCCTATATACAATCATATATACAGTATTGTTTTAAATTTCATCTCATGAATTGTGTGTATTCAAGCGCAAGTTTCAAGCATCTTTCTTGATTATGAGAAGAAACAAGATCTATAGCAGTGGCATCCACAACCAACTTGAGAACTGTAGTTAACATCTCTTTGATTCATGTTACCCTCTCTGGTGGATCTTTGATTCATGAAGATATAATGGTAAAAGGCATTTTGGACTATCATATTATTGTTACTTGATTTATATTTGGTTTTATGAAGGTTGATACCAATTTTTTTTTCTAAGAACATGCTAATGAGAACTTTTAATTTTGTATTTTTTGCACTGTTGGGAGAAATGCCATAACTTTTTAACCATAAATTGGAATGAGGCGATTCTAGCACCATTGGATTCCAAAAATTTTTAGATTTCAAATGAATATCGCAATTCAACATGAGTGCAATCGACACAGAAAAAAATAGAATACTCTCGAGAGAATTTAGGAGCATATTGTATAAGTCCCGTACCTCCAAAACATCACATGAATCATCATATAATTTCAGCCTCAAGATCTGATTGCACCATCACGTTCCTCTCGCGAAAATAATCAAATCTCGTTCTAGCCCAAACTCGAGAAAACACCAAATAAGACTTCTAATCTAACGCCGAAATCTTCAATAAGTTTGGGGCTATGGTCTTTAGATGAAAGGGAGTAATTTTGTAGAGGTCTTCTTGTTGAAAAGTTTGAGAAAAAGTGATTTGAAAAGCGAAGCCACGAATTTGTTGTGATATATAAAAGATTAAGAGCTTGATTAAGAAAAAAGTTTTAATCAGATACAAACATTCGAAAAATCATTACGGATGATCAAACGATCAGTATGGCTTGAAATTTTAGTTTGTTGCGGGGAACGATGAGATAGGGATGTTGTGAAAAAATTAGCTCGATCGGACGCTCGGATTTCTAAAAACATTATTTTTGTCCTCTTTAGCTCGGATCCTCCCCTGATTTTTATACAAAAAGTTATAATTTCCAAATTTTAATCCCGATTTAAATTCCACTTAAAACCTTATTTTTATATATAAAAACCAACATATTTAATTATTAAAAATAATAAAATCCAAAATTTTATTTTTCTCAAAATTTTCAAAATTAGTTTAAAAATACCTGTTTAAAAAATCTGGGTTGTTGCACGGGTTTGGAGGGGAAATAGGTTGCGCCAACGGCTGGTATGGCTGGAGTTAGGTGGTGGATGAGTTCGGTTTTGGTGGGAGGTTATGGGTCGTGGGATTTGAGACGCGGGTAGAGTGGTGAGATAAGAGTGGAGAGAGAGAGAGAGAGGGAGAGAGAGAGTGAGAGAGAGAGGTGTTTGGGGGAAGAAGATGGTAAATAGGGGTATGGGTAGAGGTGGTGTAGGTGAGAGAGTGAGGTGAGGTTGAAGATGATGGTGGGGTTGATATGGTGTGTGTGAGGTATAGGTTAGGTATTATGTGGTTGATGGTATTTTAATGTGTAGGTGAGTGTGTATGTGTGTTTCGTTTGTGACCCTTAATAAAATGACACTACCTAAAAAATAAAACTAGAGCTAAAATAAAAATAAAAATCTGAATTTTTTTTTCTAATTTATTACTAAGAGACTCAAAAATAGAAATAAATAAATAAATAAAACTCTATAAAAACTAAAAAAAACTAAAAATCTTAACTAAATAAAATAAAACTAAAAACTAAAAAAGAAAAAAGAAAAAAAAATCTTATAAAAATAAATTCCTAAAAACTAATCCTAAGAAAAATAATAAAATGAAATAAAGATTAAAACCTAATAAAAATTAAAATCAGAATAAAGAAATATAAGAATAGAAAATAAATCCTAGAAAATTTGAAATAAATCTAAAATAAATCCTAAAAATAAAACGACTCAAATTAAAAATCTAGAAAAATAATAAAGGTACAAACTCAACACACACATGCTCGGGTGATTGTTCTGGGCTTGATGTCGGGACATCAGAACTCATTGGGGCAAGCTCAATGGGACTTTTGACTTCCTAGTCTCTTTGATTTCTTCGCTGAACACTTTTAACTGTTATTGTTTCACAATTGCACTGATTAAGCGTCATTTAATACCGCGACTATGTATTGACCTGAGAAACAAACAAATACTAACATAAGGTCATTTTTATTAAAAATGAGTGACTAAAATGCATCTATTTGGGATATAAATTATACACTTTGGGTGCTTATCACTCTATAAAATTCACAAACGCAATTTGACAAAAATACCAAAGCAAATGCAATTTGACAAACATGTAATGTTATGCTACCTATAACCTATCACACATGTAATGTTATGCTTCTTATATAATCAATTTTTTGCAAATATGTACTGTAATTCAAATGGAAATCAAATTAAAAACATAGAAAGAGAACCAGCCACCAGCTTGACTTTTTCGAAGTGATATCGGCACACAAACATTTTAAACACAATGCTGCATGTGAAAACTCGTTTAAGCTTCACCCTTGAATTTAGCTTCGTACTCATATGGTTGCAAGAATATTGCTGCAATCAATCTACGAGCAAACCATTACTTATGCATTGCTTGTTGAGCATGCGTTGTTTTTCCCCATTTTCAGACCACAAATACACATAACCGACACTATTCTTGTCAACATGGATATGCATCACACGACCATAATTATAACATAGAAGCAACAAATATGTTTATAAAAAATAGATCGAATGTTTTTTAAAATATAAACTCGATCAATAACAAATATGACCTTCTCTTGTGTTTACACTGAGACTTTAACCTTCTCTTGCGCTTCACAATCTGGAATCCTCTAACCCGACCATATTTCCTTGATTCCACTCCATCTGAGCACCTGAGAAGTAGATCTACAAAAATATTGAAAAAATGTATGCTGCTATGACCTCATGCTCGAGGCCTGCCTATCCAAACCTTCGTCCAGACTTGCGATCCTTAGAGATTCGCTCACTTTGTCCGTGACGACTTATCAACCGATTCAAATAATTTTGGAATGTTTTGCATTTGTAAACAAATAGTGTAAGGTTTCCAAAAATAAAATAAAAATGAATGTTTAAATAGCTGATGCAAAACATTAAAATAAACACTTCAATTTTATCTTATTTGAACGTTGTGTTATATATCTCCAATATTTAACCAAGAGATGGACTTTTGTTTCTTTGAATAACATGGGATAACAAAAAAAAATTAAAAAAATACTTTAAAAAAAACAGTGTGTACCAACATTGGGAGTTTAAGTTTGCCTTAAAACACTAATACTATTTATAGCCATACTCCAAGAATGACTGACCTGGAATATTTTACAACTGAGATTACTAATGAGTCGAGTCCTTTTGCTATTTCTCTTACAAAGAATATGCACTCTGGATTTGTATTCGAGGATTCTAGTTAACCAAGTTAGACTTTCCATTGCAGTTTGCTATGTTAGTATATGTATACAGTACAACTCCTAGATGTATAAACACTTCCTCCTTCATTCTTCCATAACATGGGAATAAGTAGTAGTAGAAATCAATTGTTTTTCTTTACACACCCAGCCTGACACAGAAGAAAGAGATAATGGAAGTTATGAAAAAATTATTTCAATATAAGAATACCCTATCTTCCCTCAACCAAACCAAAGGTAAAATTAAAAAATTAAAGTTCTTGTTTCAAAATCAAATAAACCCTATACCAGTTTATGTTCCTAAATTACTATTTACGGTATCAAGTAATGTAGCATGGTGTGAATCACCAGAAATGACCACAATATAATGAGGACTTCTGGGGAATTGTTACACAACTTCATCACATGGTACACTTTAACCTACTTGCATAAGTTCTTATAATAATAGTGGTGATTCATAATTTCCAATTTCTTGAAGATGTGTTGAACTCGAAGATTATTTGAAGAATTAAGAAAAAACTAAAATTGGCACCTTAAGTGACCTAAAACAATCATCTGTAGATTAAGGTTTCGACAGATGAAATGTTCCTCTGATTATTATGGTTTCGATTAATGCATGCAATGTCTTAGAGTGTGTAAGATTATTTTAGTTTCGTAAATATGTATTTACACATTAATTTGTGCTATAAATATATCATTATCAACATGTTGAGATTAAAACAGAATAAAAAATGACCACAATATAATGAGGACTTCTGGACCTCAAGGTGCCTGTTATGTTATTATTGCAGTATCGACTGGATCTCCAGGTTCCTATTACAGCAGCAGCTGCACCTCCAAGAGTTGACTGGTGACAGTATGAATCATTGTGACGGTATGAATGATTGTCAGTTCGCCTCTTCACAACAATTTCCTCCCTCAGTTTCTCTTCAACGGCTGCATCTTTACATCCTTCTGGCCAAAGTTGGGAAGCCTTTTTGTGATGAAACCCATGGAAAACCAAGTGATGCATTCCCACCTAGGTTAGAAATGAACTTACTCCGGCATTATTAGATTCCTCTCGGTCCCACAATATGCGTGGCACTAATGTGAACACACATTACACCCAAACGATAATTTAAAATCATATGTAACTTCAGAAATAAAACTTTCATAATATAGTTTTTGCGAATCAAGTTATAAAGTACCTAAATCCCCGATAGAGCAAAAAAAATAGAAATTCCCATAGCTAAATCGTGTAAGAAAATACCTGAACACAAATATAGAAAGATCTCATAAATTTTAAAACTTTTACAAATAATTTTATAAGCTAGTAAGATTCCAAGTAATTGACACACCCCAACCCAGTTACTTATAATTAAGTTTGAAAGTCAAAGTGAGTCAAACCATAATTAATATAATCAAACCATAAACACGAGTTTTAATTTCAGAGTCATTATTGTAAATCCATATAACTGAAAGCCTTTTTACAACATCAGAGTAGTCATGTCCATACAAACTTTCTTGAAGGATAAGTTAATTTAATTACATCATTTACATTTACATAAAATCATTGTTTCTCCCGTTCCTGGCTAACCCAACCCGATTTCCTAGATTTGGCAGTGACATTGCATTACCTAAAAAAAATGTGAACATATAAACCATGAGCAAAATAGCCCAGTGAATGCATCACTACTATACTAATGCATGAATTTAAATGCAATAAATCATGTTCGTATAATTTTTTATTAACTTATCTGGCTCATTCATAATGAATGACCAACTTTTTCGAATCATGATTCACATATCTTGTCTAAATAGACAATTATCCCCATTCCTGGTCGAGGAGTAACCCCTTATCATTAATAAACAAATCTCCCCCATTCCGATTAGGGTAAACCGAAATGAACAATTTTATATTAATAACATTATGATCATATTTGTAACAGTATAGAAATACATCATTCCAGTGAGTACACTCACCTTGGGTTGTCAATTATGTATTTATGTTTCCTTCGGGTGGAGATGAACTTGGTTGATTAGACCTTACACCTATCAATCCAACTAAATCAGTACTGAATCTCAATCATAAGTATTATCCTAACATAATTATGTAACTTTCCATGACTATACAACAACAATATAATTCCATTTCAGTCACATTCCATGAAACATGAGTAAAGACAAAACAATGGTACACATGTTGATAAAGTTATAAACATTCAACCGTAGGAAATACCTAATAAGGTATTTATAATTAAACTCAAGTAAATATGAAAACATACTTCTCAATGTACATACACATGAAACATGTACTCAAAATATTCTTTAGAAAGAGGAGATAACAATACTCTTTCATCGGGTATTTAGTATGGCCTCAAATTGTTGTCTTATATACTCCACCGTCCTATATTCCCAAATTGTATAAATACAGGTGTCCAACCTTATCAATATGAAAAAATATATGAATCTACTTTCCAGTACAAGTGACGGTGGAATTTTTTAAGCTTCCTAGAGCAAGTTATGACCATTTCTTTACAACACAAGAAATCTTCCCTACAAGCTCCTCTATTGTTCCTTCGACTTCCCAGAATTTTCATAATTTTTATACATCATAAATTTCCATGATTTTCAACCCATTTTAAGTACACATAATTAATAGTGCATAATTAAAGTTTAATAATTTTCTGACTTCATTTGCTATGTCAAAACCTTGACTAAACCCAGGTCATACCGAAATGAAATATAAAAACAACAACTATATACCAAATTGCAGCCATCACTACGGCCTAACCACTAGGAGTTAAATCCTAATTCTCAGATATGATATGAATATATGAGTATAATTTCATATCCACTTGTAATTTCTCAAATAATGCAAGCACACAAAGAGATATACCAGTTTGAATACAAGGGGTTTCAATACAAAGTAATTTTAAGGGTTTGTACATTCAATTTAACTTAAACTTTCATCTAACCATACATATATATAAATAGCTAAAAATTTAGTAAAAAAATGATGATTTATATCATCTAAATCAGTAATATTAGAAAAATAACAAGAATTGCAATTAGGATTACCTTCGGGACTTTTACGTAATTTCTACGGATTTTTCTACACTTTTTCTCCTCACTTTTTCTTCCTAAACTTCTACTTTCTCCTTCCTCACCCTAACAACACTTCAAACTGAACCTAGGGCTTACTTTTCTGAAGAAATAAGTTATAGGGAGAGTTTTAAGTCGGCCAAGGCTGCCTCCCAAGCCAACCAATCAAAATAAACCATTTGGTTTAATAAAAGACAATTTACCACTTAGAGGGAATTGACAGATTTGCCCCTTGTTCGTAATTTTGGCCTAACTTCTTACTCGTACATCTGTTTGATACACCGTTTGTTGTGTTACAACCCTAACTCATATGTCTACAATTATATAGTTTTCACCTCAAGTCAATGGTTAGGTTATAATGGTAAAAAATAGTCTTAAACAGGGACATTTCTATCGAAAACAACAAAAATTTTTGTTTGTAAATAATTCGACATTTCATGATTTATGAAAGTAGGATTGGACTAAACATAATAACTTAACATTAGATATACTAATAACACATTATTAATATAACATAAGGAAATCATGATTTAAATACAATTTATCATAATTATATTCGGGTTGTCACAACTCACCCATTTAGAAAATTTTGTCCTTGAAATTTAATATAATGGTCACTTACCAAACAAATGGGGATATTGTTTCTTTATGATATCCTCCATTTCCCAAGTTGTTTATTTAGTTACATGACTCATCCACATAAATTTAACTAAGTTAATAACTTTATTTCTCAATAATTTCTCCTTACGATCAATAATTTCCATTGGTTCCTCGATGTACGACAAGTCGTCCTTCAGTTCAATTGGTTGAGTTTTCAACTGATGAGATGGATCTGCCAAATACTTACAAAGCATCGATACGTGAAACACTTCATGTAAACGGGATAAATCTAGAGGTAATGCTAATCTATATGCCAGGTTCCCAATTCTTTCCAACACCTCATATGGTTCAATGTATCTTGTACTTAGTTTCCCCTTCTTCCCAAATCTCATAACGCCTTTCCATGGTGAAATACGCAAGAATACAAAATCTCCCTTCTGAAATTCCAATGGATACTTCCTCTTATCTGCATAAGATTTCTGACTACTTTGTGCTATCTTTATCCGTTCCTGAATCATTTTGATCTTTTCAGTCGTCACATCTATTAATTGAGGACCCAATATTTTCCTTTCACCAACTTCATCCCAATAGAAAGCCGTTCTACATCTCCGCCCATTTAAAGCTTCATACGGAGCCATACCGATGGTGGACTGATAATTATTATTATACGATAATTCCATGAATGGAAAATGATCATCCCAACTACCTTTGAAGTCAAATACACAAGCTCGTAACTTGTCTTCTAATATTTACATCGTCCTTTAAGATTGGCCATCGGTTTGTGGATGAAATGCAGTGCTGAACTTCAAACTTGTGACCATGGCATTCTGTAAATGAGGACAAAATTTAGAAGTGAATGTTGGATATCTATCTGATACAATTGACACTGGTGACCCATGTAAATGGATAATCTCATCAACGTACATATGTGCATACTTATCAACAGTGTAAGTGTTCTTAACTGGAAGAAAATGGGCCGACTTTGTCAATCGATCTACAATCACCCAAATAGAATCACTTCCCTTTGGTGACCGTGGTAATCCTGTAACAAAATCCATCGTTATATGCTCCCACTTCCATTCCGGAGTAGGCAACGACTGTAATAATCCCACCGACTTCTGATGCTCCGCCTTTACTTGCTAGCATACTAAAATTTAGCTACGAACTCTGTAATCTCACGTTTCATATTGTTCCACCAGTAATACTCTTTCAAATCTCTATACATTTTGGTACCTCCCGGATGCATAGAGTAAATAGAACTATGTGCCTCTTCTAATATATCCTTCTTTAAGGGTGGATCATTCAGTACACAAATCCTATTTTTATAACACAGAGATTCATAATTCTTAATTTCAAAGTTACTCTCTTTACCATCTAAGACATCTTGTTTCTTCTTCTCAAGGAATAAATCATTGACCTAAAAATTTCTTATGTGTTATGCCAATAAAGGTCTCATTATGACATGTGCTAATAAGCCTCCCCTTTTTTAAAAACATAATTCAATGCCCATCGATGCCAAGTCAAGGATATTTACCACACGTGCACACTGTATGCAACCTAGAATCCCCGATGATTTTGGACTCAAAGCATCTACTACTACATTTAACACTTATGGAATTAAAAAGGGTTTAATGGTTTAAAAGTATTTCGAATCAGGTAAAAGATTACTCCAAGTGTAAAAATGTGTTAAAGGATTCAAAACACAAAAGAAGTTACTATGGATGACAAAATTGTGTTTTGGAAAATTAACACTCATGAAAATGGAGTAAAACGTAATTTTGGAAATAAATGGGTAAAATGGTAATTTTACTTAAAGTGGAACATTTTTTTGTGACAACCCGCGATCCGAGATAAGGGGTGACCAGCCCGATACTCAAACGTAACAGGAATCATGGATGGATATCATTCTCAGCATCAATAAAAATAAACTGAGTATACGGGAAAACCACCCAATAAGTCAGAAAACGGGTTGCCAAAAAGTTTAGAAATTTTAAAATGCAATTAAGAAATTTAAATTAAAACAACCCCATCTGATAAGCAAGTGGAATTCCACAAGAATATATATAATACCACTAAGACGAATGTAGACAAGAGGACCGAATAGGCTTTCGGTCCACAACAACATACAATGAAGTACAACAATTTAATATCTTATGTAATACATACATTAATCAAATACAAAAGTTTGGGCCACACGCCCGAATATAAGACCCGATCATATCTAGAACACAAAGATGAAAGCGTCTAATACAATATCCTGTAATAACCAGCAAAATCTTATAGCTCGTCGAATGCAAATGAATTGGAACACCAAGACGGGCGTCCTTGCGGGGGAGCACCTGAGCGGATACAATCATATATGCAACAAGGAAAGTAAACCGGTCAGGGCCGGGTTCTATATGATCACCAGAAGATATAAAAAAAATGATAGAATTGAATAGTTATGCATGAATGATAAGGATGATAATATGGCATTTTATCTAGCATGTTAAGCCTACATTACAATTTAAGGCAATTTAACTAAATTATGAAATGAAATGTCATTTACATAAGAGAAAGAAAAGTAAATAACTCAAATTTAAAGCCTTTCCTCATTTATCAAATTTCCATTATCTTTTATATTCCTTAATAGGAATAAAACTATTTATTAACTTCCATAGTTAATTATCTTACCATTTCATCTTTCCATTCCTTAATAGGAATACCATTAATATCAAGTGCTCTTTATGGAACATTAATCTCAACCCCGTGCTCTTTATGGCACATATCTATGCTCTTTGTGGCATTTATCATACGCTCTTTGTGGCGTTTAACAACCATCAAGTCCCACTTGATAAAAAATATAGTTATATTCATATACATATAACGATTCTATGACCGTCCGCCCGGGTTTCTCCACTGTGCGTGCCCCTAAATGACCATCATCTTCCAGGTCCTATAATAGTACAACCTGGGATCCTACAATGCAAGACGTCGGGAAGCGGCCATGTGCCTGCGGGATAGTCAAGACCACCCCCGGAATCTCCTACCCATCGCAGAAAATATATATATAACAAATCCTCACATGACCTAGGACTATATCCACCCTGCATTCATTAGCCAAGGGGCATCACCATGCGCGCGAACTTCCCTTATGATGTCATTTAGAGAGGTGTGTAACAGTAAATTAACATTTACATTCTTAATCTCATCATCATATTCAATATTCATTACCAATTTCCATTTCCATTATCCATGTGATTGGTTCTTTTTATTCGAAATTAACATCATTAAACAACGGGGTTCATTTTAATTGAACCTATCATCTTTAAACACATTTGGGTTCACTTTAGTGGAAACTGTCATCTTTAAACCATTTGGGTTCATTTTATGCGAACCTAATTTCCATAGAATATTGACATTAACATTCCTCAATTTACAAGTCCTGACTAAATCTCCAAATAGACATTATGATCCTGCAATTCCCGAAGTTCATAGGATTCCAATAAGCCCCTAAGTCTCCAAATATGGGCATTTAACTTCCAAACTTCCAAAAAGTTTAAATTAAAATAAGTAATGCCTTAACATCACTTTAAACCTCCCCGAAATACACCCCAGATGACCCCATTCGAGTCTAGGGTGGCGACCAAATTCAATTACAACTCTAGGACTCTATGTTTACTTCTTTTAAGAAGGTTCCTAGGTCCTAATCCTAAAAAATTGGTTACAAATAAAAAAGGAAAAATACAGGGTTTTCGAATCGATTCGGCCTAGCCGAATTGATTTGGGTTAAGAGAAGCGAATCGATTCGGACGACCCAGGCTTGCAAACTGTCTCTCTGTGAATCGATTCGGCCAGGCCGAATCAATTCGGTTATGCAGAAATTCCTAGTTTTGGTTATGGAGTTTTAAACACCAAATTTCTTCCAACACAAAACCACACAACCCAACCTCAATTACTTCAACTTATACATCATAAATGTATATAACTACCATCATCAACAACATGTATCATCCAAATCAATTTCTAAGGGTTAATACCCAAATAATCTAACAAAACCCTAACTAAACTAAATCATAACAATTCAACTATAACAATTCTAATTAATCCACTTAAATCATATTATAGCAAGTAGATAACTTGCCTTGATCATGCAAATGCAGATTTGATTTGTTGTAGGCAATGATCCAAGCTTGAATCTCCAAATCTCTCAATTTCTCCCAAAGTTCTCTTCCTCTCTCTTTCTCTCTAAGGCTCAATTGTGTGAAATGGAAGAATAGAAATAGGATAGGGGACTTAAACATGGCTTAAGTCTAAAAAGCTCAACTTTAATGACTAATACGCGATATAATAAATTGCAACTACACATTTAAGCTATAACCAGCCAAAAGTGCCCGAAATACCAAAATGCAATATGGCACTTATTTTGACTGTCTCGTACCTACCGGGACTAACTGCACTATCCAAAATATCATTTGAAAATTTTATAACTCATTTTAAGTTCCGGTTTCATATTAAACTAAATTTTCATTTTATATATTATGACACTATAAATTACCACATGGATATTTTTACCCACTCATTAAGAAATCATACAACATTTCAGTAAATATTAACCTTTTCATATTAATTTAATATTTACTCAACATCCATCATTTTATAATTAATTACTGCATATAGCAAATAAATATAAAATAGGCTCTCAAAAGAGAGGGTTGTTACACACTCCCCGCCTTATGAGGGAATTTTTCCCCCAAAATTCAGGCATACCTCACAAGAAGAAATGCGGATACTTTTCTCGCATGCCATCCTCGCGATCCCATGTCGATTCCTCGACACTATGGTGATTACATTACACCATAACTAAAAGTACTACCTGCGATCTCAATCGCCGCTCTCCACACTCTAAAATAGCAACCGACTATATCTAATAAGAACCGTCAAGTTGCATCTACTTCGATAGGAATGTGCTTAAAGGCACCATCACATCTCTTTTACTACTTTACAGAGGAGATATGGAACACGTCGTGAATTTGCTGCAATTATTTCGGTAAAGCAAGTTAATAGGCTATCGGACCCACCTTAACATTTATAGGAAAGGTCCAACATAACGTGGCATAAGTTTCCTCTTCTTCCCAAAAGGCTTAATGCCCTTAATAGGCGACACTCGCACCAACACTTGGTCCCCGACCTCCATCTACATATACCTTCTCCCCGCATCGACATAGCTCTTTTGTCTATCTTGGTTATGCGAATGCGATTTTGAATGAGCTTAATTTTTGAAGATGTATCTCGGATCACTCCAGGTCCGAGAAACTTATCATCTCGCACCACTAACCAACAAGCGGGAGATCCACAAGGCCTACCATACAAGGCTTTTTAAAGCTCCATCCCGATAGTGAATCGATACAAATCATTTTTAAGCCCATTCAACTAATGGAAGACACTATTACCAACTACTCTTGAGGTCAGGCACATACATAAGGAATATATCCCCCAACATATGGTTTACCCTTTTGGTCTGGCCATTTGTTTGAGGATGATAAGGAGTGCTTAACCTCCATTCGGTTCCCATGGCTTCTTGGAAACCAACCACAAGTGGGAAATGAAAATCTTATCTCAGTCGAAAACTAAAATCAAAGGCACCCCATGCAGTCCAACAACCTCGTCATGCCCAGCCACTACTACTGGTGGCGCATAACTTGACACATTTTGTTGTTACCCAGATGTAACGCAACCCTATAACTGCAAGATTTCTCCATATCTGCCCTTCTAAATTCCTTCTCATTCGGGACAAAGATTCTCTTATGGAAACTCACCCCTCCCTCCAAAATCAATAGAGCAAGGTTATGTTCCCTCCATCAATAGCATGTGTATGAGGCTTTAACCACCCTTGTCACTCCTATGACATCTTGCAACAAAAATATTTCTCACACGAAGGATTAAATTCTGCCCAGGAAGTAGCACTTCCCTTTCCTACACAGCGGTCACCCCCACGCTGAATTTTAATTCAACCATGGGATAATACTTCTCACAAGTCTTAGCTTATGAGGCGCATAAACATTAGGTCTATGCTCCAGTATTATTACTCCCAATACTTGCAGAGGCTTGTGAATTGAATCCACCCTCGAGCTTAACAACATGGCTCAGGGGTGCGAGTCAATTCACCCTTTTCGTTACCTCTATAACACTCTACTACGAGAGGCCTCATCTCCTTCGGCCTTAACTACCAAACTTCTCGAAATCCTCCCACTTCTCATTATCAGGGAACCAAATCCCTCTTAGAGTTAACACACGACTTATTCATGGTCAACTACCAATAGCCCTCCTAAACTAATGTCACATACTAAAGGCCCTATGTCCAAACAATCCTAAAGTTTACCTACCGATACTATACCTTATCTAAGTCGTATGCACCTAATATTAAGTATATCCCTAGTGCCCAAGACCCTTCTCAACTCCCGACATTTGCTCGGTTTCGTGCGTGGGACGTCTCGCCGAAGCGAAATCCAAACAAGGACCCCCCCGTTACACTACTACCTCGTGTTGTCAGTCATCAAGGTATACAGGTCTAAGACACATGTTCAGGACCGAAAATATTCTACTTATATACATTACCATATAAATAATCGAAGATTTATCAAATCAAACAAATCCAAACTAAATCCCTATAATTATATATCCCACAATATAGCTACCTTTTTAAATAACCTTCTTATCAAGGCATAACCCAAAGTCTTTACTCGACTTTGCATCTGAGTCTCGCTCACATCGTTCAGAGGAGAGAACTGTGTACAGTGCTTCTATTTCGCACTTTAATAGCCACTAATCACTCTTCTACGTGATTCTAGGCTAAACCTTTCCACCCATCTCTTAACTAACAAAAATAAACTAAAATAAAATGATATTAACTAACAGAAGAAAGAACAACATCTCTCCACTTCCAACATCATTGAGGTTCACGCGTGGAGCGTCCCGCAAAAGCAGAATCCAAACAAGGAACTCCTATACGCTGCTACTCAACTTTGTCGGTCATGGGGATAAGGCATACAAATCACATTATACTCGGATCATGTACACTAACTCTCCCATAAAGTAACTTTCCCTGCTGCATTGGAATAACCGGATCATGTACCTGAGTTAGAAACTAAACGTATGGCTGCTATGGAGTCCTAGCAAACTGACTCCCAATTCATTGAGCACTCCATCGAAGTGACCTGCCTCCCCACATAGGAAGCACCGTCCCTCCATATCCTCTCGACCCCCGTTATTTCTAAACTGGGAGGTGCCTTGTCTGAAAGGGTCTTTACCTCCATGACCACCCCGACCTACGTATTGCAAAGCACCATTACTGTGCCTAATGTTATTGCCACTCGCAATAAACCCTCCAAAACGTTGTCTCTTAGACGAAACCCCTTGTCGAGGGTCCCTATTTTTATGCTTACTACCCGAAGATTGGGATGAGGGAAATGCTCCTCCTCAAATCCCATACCCTCCAGGCTTTCCTACTTGCCCCATGACAGTATCTTTCTTGCTACCCGGTGTATATAACCGATGCTCTTGGCAATGGAGCAATGCTGCATTCATAACTTCACCAAAAGTTTGTAAAGCTGGATTACCCAGCAATTGTTTCCGGATTCTCTAGTTTAGACCTCACATAAACTTTGAGATCTTCCTATCTTCTGGAGTCACCTAATCCGGTACAAACCTCACCAAGCAGGTGAACTCCTCTCCATGTTCCGCCACAGATCTATCTCCTTACACAACATCCTAGAGCTTCCTTCTCATCTCCCAATGAAATGCGGGAGGAACATACTCACGATCGAACAAAGCCCAAAACTCAGTGATCGTCATTGTGTCTCTCTGCTCTGGCGAGGTTATTGTTTCCATCCAGTATAACGCAGATCCGATTAGCTTAAAAGTGGCAAGGACTTGTTTCTCTCCTCTCTACATTCTATCATTCGAAGGTGGCATTGTCTTTTCTCTTTCCATGCAGTTGGCTATAATAACATCCGTGCCTCCCTCGAATTCCAGGGAATTGCCCTTTAGAAAGGACTCCCTAACCCTTTCCCACGGAGTAAGTCCCGTAGGAGCTTGAACATCATAAGCCCATTGTTGAGCCTGTGGCAAATTGTTGGACCACTGCGGTCATGGCGGCGTTAACTGCTTGAGCTACTATGTTTGCAACATCCGCAGCGTTACGGTCCCTTGTGGCGATGGTGGAGAATCTACCTCCTCTTATACAACCCTATAACGTCTCGCAAGGCGACCTCTCTAGGCGGCATTCGAGATGAAGAAACAATAGAGTTAAAATACTACCTTAAACTATCTATCTCGCAGAAGATTGCAAACATAGACAACTACTCAATCCTAACCTTAGGCTCTATATCAAAGAACGCTACGGTAGAACGTGACGAATCTACATAGATCCTAAAGACTCTAGAACCTGATGCTCTGATAACATCTGTGACAACCCGCGATCCGAGATAAGGGGTGGCCAGCCCGATACTCAAACGTAACAGGAATCATGGATGGATATCATTCTCAACATCAACAAAAATAAACTGAGTATACGGGAAAACCACCCAATAAGACAGAAAACGGGTTGCCAAAAAGTTTAGAAATTTATAAAATGCAGTTAAGAAATTTAAATTAAAACAACCCCATATAATAAGCAAGTGGAATTCCACAAGAATATATATAATACCAATAAGACGAATGTATACAAAAGGACCGAATAGGCTGTCGGGCCACAACAACATACAACGAAGTACAACAATTTAATATCTTATGTAATACATTCATTAATCAAATACAAAAGTTTGGGCCACACGCCCGAATATAAGACCCTACCATATCTAGAACACAAAGATGAAAGCGTCTAATACAATATCCTGTAATAACCCGCAAAATCTTACAGCTCGTCGAAATAAAAGGAATGGGAACATCAAAACGGGCGTCCTTGCGGGGGAGCACCTGAGCGGATACAATCATATATGCTACAAGGAAAGTAAACCGGTCAGGGTCGGGTTCTATATGATCACCAGAAGATATAAAAAGCATGATAGAATTGAATAGTTACGCATGAATGATAAGGATGATAATATGGCATTTTATCTAGCATGTTAAGCCTACATTACAATTTAAGGCAATTTAATTAAATTATGAAATGAAATGTCATTTACATAAGAGAAAGAAAAGTAAATAACTCAAATTTAAAACCTTTCCTCATTTATCAAATTTCCATTATCTTTTATATTCCTTAATAGGAATAAAACTATTTATTAACTTCCATAGTAAATTATCTTACCATTTCATCTTTTTATTCCTTAATAGGAATACCATTAATATCAAGTGCTCTTTATGGCACGTTAATTTCAATCCCGTGCTCTTTATGGCACGTATCCATGCTCTTGTGGCATTTATCATACGCTCTTTGTGGCGTTTGACAACCATCAAGTCCCAGTTGATAAAAATATAGTTATATTCATGTACATATAACGATTCTAAGACCGCCCGTCCGGGTTTCTCCACTGTGCGCGCCCCTAAATGACCATAATCTTCCAGGGCCTATCATAAGACAACCTGGGATCCTACAACGCAAGACGTCGGGAAGCGGCCATGTGCCTTCGGGATAGTCAAGACCACACCCGGAATCTTCTACCCATCGCAGAAAATATATATATAACAAACGCTCACATGGCCTAGGACTATATCCACCCTGCATTCATTATTTAGGGGGAATCACCATGCGCGCGAACTTCCCTTATGATGTCATTTAAAGAGGTGTGTAACAGTAAATTAACATTTACATTCTTAATCTCATCATCATATTCAATATTCATTACCAATTTCCATTTCCATTAACCATGTGATTGGTTCTTTTTATTTGAACTTAACATCATTAAACAGCGGGGTTCATTTTATTTGAACCTATCATCTTTAAACACATTTGGGTTCACTTTAGTGGAAAGTATCATCTTTAGACCATTTGGGTTCATTTTATGTGAACCTAATTTCCATCGAATATTGACATTAACATTCCTCAATTTACAAGTCCCGACTAAATCTCCAAATAGACATTATAATCCTGCAATTCCCAAAGTTCATAGGATTCCAATAAGCCCCTAAGTCTCCAAATATGGGCATTTAACTTCCAAACTTCCAAAAAGTTTGAATTAAAATAAGCAATGCCTTAACATCACTTTAAACCTCCCTGGAATACACCCCAGATGACACCATTCGAGTCCAGGGTGGCGACCAAACTCTATTACAACTCTGGGACTCTAAGTTTACTTCTTTCAAGAAGGTTTCTAGGTCCTAATCCTAAAAAATTGGTTAAAATTAAAAAAGGAAAACAAAAAGGAAAAATACAGGGTTTCCGAATCGATTCGGCCTAGCCGAATCGATTTGTGTTAAGAGAAGCGAATCGATTCGGACGACCCAGGCTGATTCGGTCGGGAAAAATGATTTTCTGCATAATTGCCGAATCGATTCGGATGAGCCGAACCGATTCGGATGACCCAGGCTTGCAAACTGTCTCTCAGCGAATCGATTCGGCTAGGCCGAATCGATTCGGTTCTGCAGAAATTCCTAGTTTTGGTTATGGAGTTTTAAACTCGAAATTTCTTCTAACACAAAACCACCCAACCCAACCTCAATTACTTCAACTTATACATCATAAATGTATATAACTACCATCATCAACAACATTAATCATCCAAATCAATTTCTAAGGGTTAATACCCAAATAATCTAACAAAACCCTAACTAAACTAAATCATAACAATTCACATCTAACAATGCTAATTAATCCACTTAAATCATATAATAGCAAGTAGATAACTTGCCTTGATCATACAAATGAAGATTTGATTTGTTGTAGGCAATGATCCAAGCTTGAATCTCCAAATCTCTCAATTTCTCCCAAAGTTCTCTTCCTCTCTCTTTCTCTCTAAAGCTCAATTGTGTGAAATCGAAGAATAGAAATAGGATAGGGGACTTAAACGTGGCTTATGTCTAAAAAGCTCAACTTTAATGACTAATACGCGATATAATAAATCGCAACTACAGATTTAAGCTATAACCATTCAAAAGTGTCCGTAATACAAAAATGCAATATGACACTTATTTTGATTGTCTCGTACCTACCGGGACTAACTGCACTATCCAAATTATCATTTGGAAATTTTATAACTCATTTTAAGTTCCGGCTTCATATTAAACTGAGATTTCATTTTATATCTTATGACACTATAAATTACCAAATGGGTATTTTTACCCACTCATCAAGAAATCATACAACATTTCAGTAAATATTAATCTTTTCATATTAAATTAATATTTACTCAACATCCATCATTTTATAATTAATTACTGCATATAGTAAATAAATATAAAATAGGCTCTCAAAAGAGAGGGTGTTTACATTTTTATGCAATAAAAATGTTGGAAAGGGTGTTACATAAATTGTTCCTAAACAAATATGATTTTTGGAATAAAAATGATGGCTAAAATAAAATAAAACATGAAATGGTAAACTTTCAATGTCTAACACAAGTTTGGGTAGTAAAGTCTCGGGTTTTATCTTCGATAGGGAAAAAAAGGAAAGTGGAATAATGTGGATATTTGTAAAATGTTAATACACATAAAAGGAACTCAGATGACATTGGGATAAAGCAAGAATGGCTTGGAGCGCTTGGGTGAAAAGTTATAAATCACTGGCCAGAGCATATGGTGCGCATAACTGGCGTTGTGAAGCCCATGGAAGTAGCGATATAGGAGGATTCCGAGAATAGATAAAGGGAATTTGGAACATGTCAAGAAGTGGGTTGTGTGGTAAAATGTGTTAATACAACCTAATTTTAATGAATGTAACAAATGTTCCAATATAGGTGAAAGGGAAAAGTTAATGTGTAAAACTACTAATGTCCATAAGATAAGAAAATAGGGCAAAGAAAGTGGTTAATTGGGTGGTTACGCAACATAAAGTTTTAAACCCATATTTAACACAAGAATGTGTTGTTGATATGCCCAAAGTGCACCTGTCAGCTCAGAGTCATCAACCTCGGCCTGCATGACGACCAAGGTAACAATAGCTCGAGATTACCAATCAACGATGTCTTCCTTCACCAGTTCGGCCAAAGCTGACGTTGCAAGTACCACCATGATTGGACATCAATCGAGGTCTACATGACTCATGGGGTCAGTTATCCATCAGGTCAGCCTCAGCCGACGTTACAAGTATCACCTCGGTGAGGGCATCATTCTAGGTAAGTATGAACTTGGGTTATCCATCAGCATCGCCATCAACATTGGCCATAGCCGACGTTACAAGTTTCACTTAAGCTCAGCAAGGCCTTGCAGTCTCGGCATCAAGTGTCAAGACAACATCGGCCTTGTTCGACGTTCCAAATATCTAACCTCGACTGGCATCCCAGCCAAGGCAGGGGTCATACTTCACCAACCTCGTACTCATCCAGGCCGAGGTTGGTACCAAGAAAAGACAGCGGAGCACCTACGCACACATGTATGGATTGGAACACGTGGACAAATCTGTTATAACTGAATCATTCCCTCCACGTGAGGGAATATTGAGGTCATCAATACTTAGTTGAGATCATCCAGGTGTTATCCTTGCACTGGCTGGATCTCCATGCACATGCACATTGCTTGCTTGGTGGTACATTACACCCTCCAAGCATTATATATTGAGGTCATCCTCAATATTGTAAAGGATCGATAATTATAACCATAGGTAAAACTCTATCAATTTACACAGTAGAGAGAGGAAGCTTGAGAGATTGTATACATGGCCGTTAGTGCCTTATTTCAGTGACATTACTCACTCACTTGCACAGTGGACGTAGGCCTAATTGGGTGCACCACTTATATATTGGTGTCCATCCTCTTCTCCTCACCTCCTTATACATATGCACTGCTATTCTCCTGAGCTTCCATTATTATCACTTGCTTGATCTTGTCAATACCTTATCTGGTGGTGCTATTTCCAACATTATCATTTTGGCGCCGTCTGTGGGAACGAGAAGCTGCTTCCTACAATTTTTTGCTGCTTAACCTCACCGGAGACTCTGGTGGTGAACCGGGCCTCACCCCTTATGTGGAGCTGTTTCACCATTGAAAGAGGTCATTTAAAGGTATTAACCTTACCTTCTTCACATGATCTTTAGTTTCAATATATGGCACTGGAGTTACCACCACCTCCTCCACCATCCGATATTGGAGGACCTAGTTCTAGGCAGGCACCACCCCAGTCCGAAATGGCTGAGGTGGCTGCAACTTTGAGATCTTTGGCTTCAACATAGTAAGTAATGAAGGAACAATTTGCACAGCTCAGTCAAAATATGATGAGGTCACTTTGGTCTCACCGAAGATGATTACTCCGACAGTTGTTCAACCCCATCCTGAAGCCATGGGACCACCCCAAGGACTATAAAAAAGACCAACCTACCCCTCAGCGGAGTAGGGACGTTGCTGACCCTAGGCGTTTACGTCTGGGGAGGCAAGAAAACCCTTTCCCTGAGGATAGGTATGACGATATGGAGGCAGAGGATGCTCTTGAAGACTATTGGGAGACGTATGAGATTTCGAATAACATAGTACGTCCTATGCAGTAGAGCAGAGGTTGTGGGGGAAGAATAGATGCAGGTGCCCGACAAAGAGGATCAACTTTTGATCCCTTGAGTAGAGGGTCAACCTTTGAAAGGCTCATCCAAGTTAATGACTGTGACACCCCGACTAATTAAATACCGGGTAGCTACTCATTTATTAAATTAATACAAAATGTCAAGTTGGTTCAGTAAATAGCATCACTGTCGAAAACATATTTAATAATTACTAACCACCTAGTATTTAAAAAGTAAGTGGCCAATTTTAAATTAAATCTGATATACATGTAACATGTGAAGAATAAAATAATAACATAACCATACACAATAAAGTCCCAATAGTGTAATCAACAAATAATAAAGAGTCTGGAGGTAATACTCCTCACAACAATCCCACAACTAAATAAAAATAAAACAAGTCTGAATCCTGAATTAATTACAACCCATAATCTGAATAACTGAAATATAAAATGTCCAAAGGAAATGGTCGACATGCCCTACAAATGATGAAACTGAATATGGAGTCAATACTAGAAAAGGAAGAGTCTACTGTCAAGGCTCTGTAACTTCCACAACAGCTACAGCTCGTCACCTGAATAGAATTCCTATGCATGGTGTCCTTGTGGCTGGGCACCTAAAAAAGTTTTTACCAAAATAGATTTGAAAGCAAACGGGCCAGAGCCCGAAAGTGGAGAGTATTTTAAAAATAACAAGTGCTTTAATAACATTAAAACAATGAATGCAAAATACATGTTAGGACGTGCTCTCACATGAAATACTCACCTCTCGACTAATTGTGCACTCCTAACGTACCGTACCCATACACGTGATTCTCATAACTATCAAGACTAAAATAACTTCCAACATTTCTACTCGATTCGTACTATAAGTTCCAACGTTACCAATTACATAGAGAGCGTTACTTAAATTCTCGAATTCCCAATTATTTGCAATACAAATTTACTGGAGGTTATCCCCTTATTTATCTTCTCAATGAGTTACCATAATCATTCTCACACTATAAACATGACAAGTTCTTTTCCTTTAACCGTATATTATTCTCAACATAAATATACAATATTAGCACCCCGAGACTAAGCTGCGGTGCACACATACTCTGCTATCCATTCCGGTACATCACGTACATAAGGATCACGCATTCCGAATCTCTCAGGAACCGTTCTCAGATAACAATAATCACAAATAATGGAGGCGAACACAGTCACATCACATGGGTCACCCACATACCTACGCTCCCATGATCAGCATACTTACTAACTTCCCAAAAAGTCTTTCTCTGACCTATGTCCTCGAGGTACCAATCTAAATCCCCCCCGTAGGCACACAAAGATTAGATGGCCTTAAGCAAATGCAAACCTCCCGTGATAGCAAGTATGGTAGGTATGTCATACACATAAAATCATATATACTAAGAATGCACACATCTTAGTAATTACCATAATTTATTAGTGGTATACTTCTTATTCTCATACCAACTTTTAATGTCACAAAAAAATCATATGTCCGGTTGATATGTATTTAAGTCATTAATTATTCTCACCACGTGACTAGTCCCTCGCGTCCTAATCCACTAATATTATTTAGTTCCAATCACACTCCTATATTTTACTCCTCAATATATCCCAAATCTCCCAACTATACCAATTAGTTAACATGGGAAAGTTATCTCTACATTTAAACAAGGCTACGGGACACTAGAAATCAAATCAGGCCAAAAAGGCCAATTTGTCAACTTGTTAGAAGTCTCGTTCGAACGAGGTCTCGTTCGAACGAAAGGAATCGAATGAACATCCAACTCGTTAGAAGGCAAGCTTTCAGCTCGTTAGAAGCTCGTTCGAACGACCTGGGCAGGTCTTCTAACGAGGTGACAGTTCCGAGCCCAGAATTTTCCTATCACGTTTTTTCTCATTTTGCTTCACTATTAATCTCATCTAAAAGTCATCCCAACAGTATTTTAATGTCTCTAATCATCACTAAACATTCGTAGGTCATAATATAACATTTATATGGGGCCAAATCTTCCTAAACATCATCTAATTATCATAACTCCCCACTTTTCCCCAAATCTTATGAACATGAACCCTAGAAATTTAAAGTCATCAATTTCCATAAATAAATCCGTTTTTGTAACATGAAAAGTAGTAATTCTTTTAGTCTAATCACCCAATAACAATTCTACATGCAAACCTATATCAAAATCTGAATTTATAACTCCAATTTCATGGGTTTTTATAAATCTCCCAATACAATACAAATATATCAATTTTCTAAGCATGGAAGAAGCATTCTCTTGAAATTAACGAAATTAAACCACTTGCCTTGGATTTTTCTCTGAATTTGGTGTTGAATTGATGAAGGTTGTTCTCTCCTTTTTCTCCCAAGGTTGAAGGTTGAAGATGGAGGTTGTGTTTCTCTTTTTGGGGACTTCTCCTAACCTCTCCTAAAACTCCCGTTGCCCTCAACTCAGTTAATTGCTAGTAATGGGTTAGTGGGTTCTGAAATTCCCTATTTAAACTCCCAAAATTCGTTGGTCATAAATCCCCAAATTCCGAAATTACCAAACTACCCTTTTAAGTTGTCGGTATGGCCTAAAAATGCCCCGGGACCCAAACTTAACCCCCGGCTAGTGTTTTCTGACTATTTTGACCCTTCCGGATACGTTGGCGCACTCAAAATGACCATACGGTTGATAAAAATAAAATTCACTTTTTAATTAAATAATGTTCCTAGCGCGACTGTCACACGCGTCCCAATAAAATTTCCAAATTGCCGTATTTCTATCTCGCGACAATTTTAATATTCTCAATATTCATATATTGCCATATATACGCATTATAATCAAATACCAACTCACGTCTCGTTAGTATTTTATCCGGATTAATTCTCAATTAATACACATTTAATTCAATTAATCCCATAAATAAATATCACAAAAATACGGGGTATTACATACTTCCCCCCTAATAACAGAATTTCGTCCCGAAATTCGGAGCTAGAAAGTACCTGGTACAAATAACTTTGGATAACGTTCTCACATCTCATCCTCGCGCTCCCATGTGGACTCCTCGGCATTATGATTCCGCCACTGAACACGTACTAACGGGACTATCTTTGACCGCAGTTTACGCTCACTTCGGTCCAAAGTAGCAATCGGCCCTTCCTCGTAGGAGCTATCAGGCTGTAGATCGATGTCCTCCAAAGCAATGTGAGAATGAGCCAAATCGTCCCTAAGATATTTCCTTAGCGAGGAAATATGAAACACATCATATATCCTGTGCAAATGCTTCGTTTTTAAATAATGATGAGCGTGAGTCACTTCAGTCCGGTCAACAGCAAGGAACATCACATCACATGTAACATACCATGGTTTTCAGTAAGCTTTTCTTTTGGCAAAAGCTATCGATAACCTGAGTATCAGGGGCTATAATATTTGATACTATATCTTGCTTGATAGCATAAATCTTGATACTTTGTCAGTGGAAGTGATTCCTAGGGTCAAGCCAAAGAGGCCAACTGTAGAGAAACTAATGGGGAGTGATCGGGGATGTGGTGGAGAGCGTAGATGTGGCCGGGGACATTAGTTATGTTTCAGCAATTTTGTTGCGCCTATTTATGTGAACAACACTTTTTATGATAATGTTGGAAAATTAAAATTGAAGTATTCTTATCAAATAGGAACAATGCTAGTACTTATTATTTTAATATGACTTGTATAGTAGCATATTATATTGGACATCGTATTATTTAATTATGTCAACTTTTTCCACCTGACATCTGTGTCTCTTGGTTAGTTTCAAGTATGAGAAATATTATTTCTAATAGGTAACATTGAAGTGAAGCTTCCTTACCAACATTGAATACTACCTAAACACATGGTCCATAAAGCTATCCTACCTTGATTGAATACCAATATATTTGAACTTTTATGCATCATACCTTATATTTATAAAGTTTTCCTTCTGAATGGGATAAACAATCATTAATATTGCTTTTGAACAACTTAAGTGATAGTTGAATTTCCCCAGTTTTGACTTCCCATGTATTTATTCTTATGATTGTTGAAGTGTATCTCATTTCTTTCATTTATTCTATGACCAATTGCTCTTACTTCATTTTTCAAGAAACACAAGAACTCAACCCAAATTAATTGAGAAGTCGAACACTACAGCTAAGATTCTGTAATAGATATATCTGTTGAAAATTGTACTTTATTTTTGGGCCTATTTAATTTCTATTTTAATTGGGCTTAAATGTTGTACTATTTCGTGGGCTAAATTGTAACTTTAATATGGGGCTATCATAAGTAAATATTATGGTATTTTATAGTTAGTTAGTTTCATTGATGGTGTAAGATTTCTAGAAGGGCCTTTCTCTAGAACGTTCTTATAAAATATCTAATAAGTAGGCTGTATGTGGCAGTAAGGAGTTGTAATTAACAAGTCACTAGATTCTTCCCTTAAGAAGCGTCACTGCACGCGGTCATGTCTAAATGACATGTACTCATGATAATGCAAACCACGATCATGACTAGTCCAATTGTTTCTATACTCTTTATCTTATTATTATTTATGGTTGTTAGAGCATCATAAAAACTACGTCGTTTTGACCTTGAAGTAACCTTCAAAACTCCATTAATGGACCTCCGTCCTAGATGAAAAATCAACCATAAACAAATGATCTTAAAAGAAAATTAATGCACGATGTATGATTTAATGTGATAACACCTAATCATTACATCCCCTCACAAACTCCTCCTAATACATCAATTACATCGAAGAATGAAAAACACAAATTAATACAACTAAATATATAAGAGAATAATTATTCCCAAATTCTACATAGGCTAAAATTATCCCATACCGTTCCAAAAAAACATTTAGTCATAGGCTTTATTGTCTGGGACAACTTCATGTTCAAGACTATGAGACCAAAATCCTTCATCTTCATCCAAGAGCTAGGATATATCATAATCAATGACATTTACACTAAAGGATATATGTAACGGACTTAGAATGATAGAACTTCAACCTTGTTTTAACATAATTAAAATTTGTTTTTCTTAAATTTGAAAATGTGTTGAAACTTATGTGTGAGTATATTTGGATATTTTGTGCAAATACACTTTGAAATATACCTTTCGTGTAAAAACAAGTGTGTTCATAAAAAAAATTGCAATGTTGCACGTGTATACTAAGTAGAGTGTTCTGGGTTGTGAAAAAATATATACATGGAGTGTTTTCCCTAATTCTTTCAACTATTTGGATGTCAAAAAATGATTCAAAAATCTAGGAAAAGTTGTGACTTGCCTCATTACAGAGTCGTTGCAGCAAAGTCCTTCACTACAACGAAAGCTTGTTAACTTGTAATTTGCCCAAGTTCAAAATTACTTGGATCTTTTATCGACATGGATTTAGTGCAAGTACAAAAGTGATGATTTTCCTTGCTATGGGCAAGCTGCAATGACAGTTCGGGATGTAGCGTCTGAAGGAATTTTTCACAACATGTTTCAATGTAAACTGCGTAGATTCCATTCTCTTCAATATATTTTCTTATGGTGGGGGGGAAATTATTTTTGTCTGAAAAATACTGATTTTATTATTTGAGAGTTTGAGACCACGAGTTTAAAAATGCGTGTTTTTTTCATTCATCTATATAACAAATAAGATTGGAAAACAATATAAAAAGTTTTCATTATTTTATAAATCTAAAGAAATAATATTTTGTTAAGAGAAAGAACCTTGTTTTTATTTTTCACATATCCATTTTTATCATTTTAGTTTAATGTTTTTTGATGTTTGATTACCATTTCTCAATACTTGAACAAAACATTTTTGTAAAATTTGTTCTTCAGAAAATTTAAATATTATATTTACATCTCAAAAATACTTTACGAGTTTATTTTGATTAACCAAACACTATTTAAAATTCCCTGAACCTTTATGACTATCACGTCCTAGGTATATAGTTCTACATCAGTGGTTTTTCCATTGTTCTTGTGGAATAAAACATTTTCTTCAATTTTAAACGGGATTTGAATTTAGTTCAAAGCAACATTACCAATTAAAGTTGACACCAGAGATAGGGCAAGTGGTCGGAGAGTGATCCGTACTTTCTCTTCAATTTAGAAAGGGGAAAAATGCAATGTGGATCTTGTGCATTATTTATTCTAGGAGAGGTTTAGTTCTGTCAAGCACTTAATCCATTTTTAAAACACTACCTATATAGTGGAAGGTGTCAGTCTAGCCCAAATTCTTTCCTCCAAGGGTTTTTTCCTTGCATAATCGTCGTCTCATTTATTGATTTACCATTACGATTTTTTATTTATCTTACATTATTCATTAATGTATATGGATAATTTATACAAACATGCAAATCAAGTTTTTTTCACTTAGACACTATCATTAACTTTTGCCCAAATTTGATTCAGAAATAACATTACCTTCATTTTGTTAATATTTTTAATTTTAGTAGTTTCTCTCTATACCCAAATTCTCTTAAGTGGTAACAGAGGAATACCTCATTTTTTTATGTTTAATCACTTATAGGAAGATCTTATGTATGTTTAAATAGCTTTTGGGTATTAGACCTAGTAGTACTCCCATAAACTCTCATACCAAACTTCATTTTGAGCCCTCTTCGGCATGGCACCATTACATGAAAATGAATATGAATCTTGTTAGGCGTGATATTTTTTTCTTGAATATTAAATATTAATATGATAATAATTTATGACCAATATTTTAAACTTTTTAAATATAATTCTATATTGTCCTCCAAACTCAATGAATATGAAAATAAGAACAATGATTTACAATTTAAGGGATCTATGGTTGATCAACTTCAACCTAATCATTCTCATATATGTGAGAATATTAATTTGTTAAGGGAAGATCATTTAATTGTTGATTATAGTTCAAAAAAAGTTTTAAAAGAAGAAAATGGAGCTTATCGAAAAAAGCGCTAAACACTTGAAAGAAACAATTTAGAGTTTTGTTATCCTCTTACACATTTCAAAGATGAAAACAAATTTTTGCACATTCTTAAAGGTCAGGGACCTACAAATTTTGAAATATTATATATGTAGTTTCTTCTCTTTTGTATCTTTTAGACTTTTAGATGAGTTAGATGTAACACCCCATGTTTTTGCGTAATTAGAAATTAATTAATTCGGTGATTTTGGGAAATAATGCGTGTGTCGTAATTTAGTGGAATAAATTATTTCATGTTGATTAAAACATTAATGGGTAGAGGTGATGATTAGTTCTTATGGAATATAATTGCTAAGTGACTAGTGATTTGTTATTTTATGTCATATTAAGTAAAAGTGATGTGACCTGTGTCAATTTTATTTTCCTATTTTTCGAAAAATGTTTTTTGTGTCTAACCACAAGGACGCCAAGCTTGATGACTCATGCCAGGGATACATAGACGTAGCATTATGGAGGCATGTAGGATTTAATATACATGGTTCAGTTTTTTATTCCTAGATGTAATTTCATTTCAGTATTTCGTTTTGAGTGTTTTACCCTTCAGACTATTCTGTATACCATTTCAGTATTTCTCAAACTTGGTTTAATATACTTTAGTCTTATGGATGGAGTTTAGCTTAAAAACCGATGGTTTATTAATTATTATTTGTATTCATTTATTTATCATGTATTGTTTTAGCCTCTATTATTGTGTGGATGGTTTGGTTTGTTTTACTTTTCTTGTTGTTGTGTGATTAATGAAAGATAAAATTTTTACACCAACTTAATTTAACGTCGATGGTTAGTAATTTAAAAAGTCTTCGATAGTGATACTAAGAACGATCCAAATCAGATTCATATTTATTTTAATGAAAGAATAATCACCCACGATTAAAAGAGGCGAGGTGTCACATATGTTACGAGAGCATCATGTTCCATTGCCCATAGGATCTGTATGGCTTACTAGGATTTTAGCGTAACATTCTTTGATATAGAGCCTTATCATAGGATTATTGTATTCCTTTATGTATGCATAGTTGTGTCCTTTTGCTCATTACTTTGTATTTTATCATTAAATTATAGAAACTTCAATTTTGTTTCAGATGCCGCCAAAGGGGACTTGTCTAATGAGAGCAAATGTCGGGGATAGAGACCCACAAGGAAGAATTTTAGTAGCAGAGGTAGCCAAAATAGTGATGCAATTAGTTAACGTGATGATGACAGGAATAACATAACCGATTCCATAGATTCAATAAAAACATAAGTAGCACCGGTTGTTCTGGACCATCCAGGGCCATCCGATTGGCAGAGAGTGAGGGAAGCATTTCAGAAGGGCCACCCATTGGAGTTTCAGGGTAGCTCAGATGTAGCCGTGGCCAATTAGTGGAAGAAAGACATGCAACACCACCTTAGTATAGTTGATTGCGGTGACACTCAGACAGGTCATGGCAAGACTCATGTTAGTGGGCACAACTTTAACATGGTGGGAGTCTATGACCGTATCTACGGAGATAAATGTGATAATTAATAAGGAGTTTTGGGCACGATTTGACCATAAGTACTTTCCATCTAGTATTCAGACATAGATGTGGTAGAAGTTTGTCGATGTCACTTACGGAGATCGAAAGGCAGCGAAGTACGAGGAAGAGTTCACTCGCTTAGAGAATTTTGTGAACACTGAAGGGAAAAAGAAGCGAAAACTCATGGATGGACTTAACTAGAAAATTTGACAGCACTTGTTGGGTAATCTGGTGTTGGAGACATACACAGAGGTTTTTAATTCCTCTATACATCATTGTCATGATCAACGCTTCCACATAAAGGGGAATAAGAGGGAAAAGGGGAAAGTCAAACTGGGAATATATGTGGGAAAGGTGCTAGTGGAGCACAATAGCAGGAGGAGCAAGATTTCTGGTAGGGAGATCAGTCTAAGAGATTTATATCCAAGGGTTATCGATATGATAGTATTGGATTCGGGCAAGGCCAGCAGGATCCTAAGCAACAATAACATTTCATTCCTCAGGGTCGCTAGGGCCAAGGGAATAGCAAGGGAGGTTAGGAGGGCCAGGACCAGAGACAGGGTGGCTTTTTTGACAATTGGTTTTGTTATGGAGAGACAAACTATAGGAATAAGGATTGCCCACAGTAAGACAGGCTTCCACTACAGGATGATGTAAGGGATATACAACCATTGTAGCAAATCTTGGGTCAATTTTGAGGCGATAATTACATTCATAAACCCATCGACCAGGCTAGTCAGATAGCAAATAAGCATAAATTTTTTATCTTATCCTTGTGAGTATGATGAAGGTTTTGGGTGACATGGTTTCAATGCAAAATAAATAGTAAGACTAACATTTACGGGGGATTCGAGTTTAGTGGGTGCGTGGGCAGTATCAACCTTATTTATATGAATTTATCATTGGGTGGAAAGTCTCCTTGATATTTATATTGTGTGGTAGTTTTTATCCTTTGGAGAGTTATGAGAGAAGATCATATTATTGTCTTATGTAGTGATTGGATACCGAGGGTTTGAGCAGTAGTAGACTGTATGGTAAGGCTATCGTACTCGCTATTCTAGGTTGATACATATTATTTTGTGAGGTATCACCTGAATGAGGGACGAACCTACTTATATATTATATAGTATCATAGACTTGAGAGAGTATAGTTGTCTTGTTACACTTAATCCTGGTGTGTGGGGACTTTTATTGATGTGATTTAGGGTATATCGGGTTTCATGTTAAGCGAATAGATTTATCTCATTATGTGTTTAGTGATAAGAACTTAGTGATAGTAATATCACAATATTGTATTACTCCTTGAGTTATGGGATGTTAACGATTTGACTTATGGGTCAAAAAAAAAAATTTAAGATATCTTATTTATGTGCTTTTAAGCCACGGATCCGGATGGTCGATAATGTAAGGAAGTAGTGTATTAGCGGGTTCATTATTCAAATTTTGAATGCGAGATGTCCCATGCAAGAACCTTAGCGAATGTCAAAATATGGGAGATGTGTGATCTTCAGGACATGGATCGAGTACACTAGTCATTGCACAAATGTTTAGTAAATGCCTATAATTGAAGATTATGATATGGTTTAAAGCTGGTAGGAGACGAGTACTACATGTGCAATTTTGTATGTGTGCAATTTTAGTATTAGTCATTGCACTGTTTTGCAATTTTAGGTCCATTTGAACAGTGGCGTAATTGCAAAGGATCAATGAGTACCTTTCATAGCCCTTCACCGTCTTAAAAAAGCACACAAATCTCACAAATGGTTTATAACATGCACTACTTTCAGTCACATTTTATCGCATTTGGTTCGTTGTATAGACAGACTTAAAGCGAAAACACTCAACCAACATGTGATAGACAAGCACAAAAGTCAAACAAATTCGTGCATGTGTGCAATAACGGATAAATAGAGTCAATCATGTAGGTAGCAACACTATGTCATCTCAAAGACTCCAAACTTTGTCAAGTACATGAATGACACAACATATTGTCTCAAAACACTATCAAATAGTTATGGCCATCCTCGATCCTCACGGCGGGCGGGTAGAGTAAGGATCCTAGGTCTCGCGCATCCCTCTCGAGAGCGCTTCGGTCGATGTCATTGAGGAGGTTAAAAATGTAGAGAGATGTAGTCGCCAGTCTATTTGACTCAAAATAGACAAAAGAAAGGGGGCCATCCCGAAGGAAAGCATCCAGATACATACTGATGCATACGAAACCAAAATGATTCGAATAGTGTCTGGAGGCTAAGTTACGAAATGGGAAGGTGTTAGGCACCCATTCCGCCCTTACGATTTCTAATGGGTTTTTGCTATTTTCCTTTATTTTCCCCGTGATATGTGTGCATGTGTATATGTAGTGGAGATATGAGTCATCGACTTGTACCATGAAAGAGATAAAGCGAGTCATCCATAGGAATGTAAAGATAATATTAAAAAATAGGATTTGCGCGATCATCCATGCGTTGATCGTTATAATGGAACGATAACGTATGAGGAATAATACGTCACTGAGAACATATATATATATATATATGTAATCTAAGAGAATCGAATTTAGAGAAAATAGAAAATGGGAAAAAAGAGTAAAAAAGTAGGACTCGAGTCTCGGGTTTTACACCGAGACACCTACATAGCCTATAGAGGCATCAAAGTCCACATAGTTCGTATGCAAAATGAGGGGTGGGGTTTATCCCATAAATCCAACCGGGGACTTCTCTTATTTGTGTGTGCGTGTAAAAAAAAGTGTTTTAGTTGTAAGAAAATTGCAAGAAAAGTGTGAGAATAAGAGATGTGCAATAATACTAAATAAAAAGTATTTTAGGATATGTGATATGAGAGAATAAAAGTGCTAAGTAATAAAATAAGTTAATGCGAATTTATGAGAATTTGAGGAGAGAATTAAGAAAATTGGACCTTCTTGAAGATCTTGAACTTGATCTTGAATGTTGGAGAGCAGCCCTTGCGCTTGGATGATGATGGAGAGTAGTGAATTCACCAAGTGGGAGAGCGATTTGGATGTGGAAATCACGCTGACTTCAAGAGAGGTTTTTCTGGATTTCCTGAGAGTGATATCTTTCAGATTTGGGCCCCCCTGGCAATGAGGACAAGCCCTCCTTTTTATAGGCCTGGGGAATTTCCGATCGGCATAGCCCCGGTCCTGCCAATCGGTAGGTGCGTTTAGGCACACTGCCGATAGGTAGGGTCTGGGACCTGATGTTTGGTAGTGTCTTTCAGGACTTTTTGTAAAATTGGTCGCTGAGCAAAAATCGTTGATCCAAATCATGCACGGGGTGGACCATTGGAAAGTTAGTTCGGAGACCTTCGAAAGTCCTTTGTACTGCTCCTGGGTTCGGAAGTTGACTTTGGGTCAAAAGTGGCTCGAAAGCACTTGTCGGTCCTTTGGACGGGAAAACTTTAGACGCAAATGGATCATTCGTCCGCATGGTAACTCCGAATCGCACATGGGGAAGGACGTTGGAAAGGTTAGGAGATGTACTTTGACATTTCAAATAGTTTGACCTGGTTTAGGAAGTTGACTTTGGTTAATCGGGTCTTGAAAGCATTTGGTGACCTTTCGGAGTAAAACAGATCGTTCGTCCGCATGGTAAGTCAGAATCGCGCACGGGATGAACCGTTGGAAAGGGGTTTTAGTACCCTTTGAAGATTAATTTAGTCTCAGTCAAGATGAAAATTTGACTTAGGTGAAACGGAGCCCGTGAGCGCCCGATGGACTTTTGATCGAGTTTTAAGGAAAATGAGTCATTCGTTCGAATGGTAAGTCGAAATCGCGCACAGGATGGACCATTAGAAAGGGGATTCAGTGCCCTTTGAAGGTACATTCAGTCTCGATTGAGCTGAAGAGTTTGACTTTTTGGTCAAATGGAGACTGGGAGCGCCCGATGGCTTCTAGGTCAGTACTCGGGGTATGACCTAGGACGGGTGTGTTTGGAATAAACGATAGCCATCGAATAGACACCGCATGATGATGTTTAAAAGAGGATAACCAATTCAGAGGGTCGAGGCCGATTCTGAGGACCTAAGGAGCAAGGATGACCAATTCAGAGGGTCGAGACTGATTTTGAGGACCTTAGGAGCAAGGATGACTCATTTGGCTCAAGGTCGATTCTAAGGACCTAAGGAGCATGCTAGGGATAACCAATTCTATGGGTCAAAGCCAATTCTACGCGCTTGAATATGGGGATGACCGATTCTGCGAGTTGAAGCCAATTCTGCGAGCTTAAGTAGAGATGACCAATTCTGCGGGTCAAAGCCAATTCTGCGGTCTTAAGTAGAGATGACCAATTCTGCGGGCTTTAAGTGATGGGCTGACCAATTCCTTGGGTCAAAGATAATTTTGCGAGCTTAAGTAGAGATGACCAAGTCTGCGGGTCGAAGCCAATACTGTGGGCTTAGGTGACGATTCAAGACTGAAGTCAATTCTGACCTAAGAGAGGTGATGATTGAAGATCGAGGTCAATTTTGACCTAAGAGAGGTGACGATCGAGGGTTGAGGTCAATTCTGACCTAACTAAGGTGACGATCCAAGACCGAGGTCAATTTTAATTGAAGAGAGGTAAAGACCAAGGATCGAGGTCAATTGTGACCTAACTAAGGTGACGATCGAAGACCGAGGTCAATTTTGACCTAAGAGAGGTGATGATCGAGGACCGAGGTTAATTCTGAACTAACTAAGGTGACAATCAATATCGAGGTCAATTATGACCTAAAGAGAGGAGCATATTTCCTTCAGGAAAATCAGGGATTTTGCTGGGGATAAAGATTGGATTTTGGGTTCTGTTGGGTAATAGTGAATGAGCTGGGAAAAATTTAGAGCGTCCTTTGGAGATATTTCCTGAGGAGAATGATTCTTTGGAATTCTACTGGGGAAAATTACCTTGAGATGTTATTTTGAGCTGGGGAGCCAATGGATGGGGAATGTCTTTTGGAGACTTTGTGGAGGAAAGGACAATTTGATATTGTAAACTCCACTGGGGAAGTGATTAGGTGGTCCAGGTATTGGACGTATTGCTCGGAAAGGTTTGAGACATTTTGGGGTATAGGGGGCGATCCTTAGAGATTCTTCGGGGACATTGCTGGGAGATGATTCACTTGGCCTTTGAGAGTTTTGTTGGGAAAATTGGGGTTACGATCGAGGGAATGCAAAATTTTCTTGGCGAAAATGTTTGAAATCTTTTCGGGGATTTTTAGGAATTTTCTGAGGATTTTTCAGGATTTTCTGGGAATTTTTGTACAACATTTTAAGGGGTGTGCCGGTCGGCATGGTATAGAGGGTGACATTCGGCAGTGGTATAGACTTTGGGACTGCCTTGGGAAGGTAAATAAGTAGTGCCTATCGGTGGTTGGGGGGTCAATGCCGATCGGCATGACCCTTGGCATCCTATATAAGGGGGTGAATTCCCTTCATTTTTCACAACTTCTTGATTTCTCTCTTTCTGTAATTTTTCTCTGCAAATCGTTCAATCATCTCGATCTTTAAGAAATGGCCGCCTTTGTGAGCATTACAGTGCATAGGGAATGGTTAACTGTTGATGACTTGGTGAATGTGGAGTGGAGAGCCAGGGCGCCTCTTTCTTTGGGGAGCGAGAATTCCTTTTATGCATTTGAGTTGGATACGGATGAGCGGACCTTTCTACGTGAGTCATCGTGTCATCGCACTTTGAGGGTGAACCCCGACGGTTATGTAAGTAACCTGAATTTTGGCATTCTTCTTTTTTTTTTCTTGGTGATTTTTCCTTCTTTCTAGAATTTTTGACAAGGTTTTTTCTTTGGACAATCTGATATCTCTTTGAAGAACATGCGTGCCCATGGGAAGACGGGTCTTAAGGATGTCTGGGAGCATCTTCCACCTGTGGTGCGTTGGGTGGTATAATCATTGGGTTTTAGGAGGTTGTCATCTTTACTGGATGAGATGCCTCATTCGACAGCGGTCTTATGCGCTCTGGGGGCGAGATGGTGGGATACTACCCTTACTTTCCATTTCGGCTTTGGGGAGATGACTGTTACTCCCATAGATGTGCAACAGCTACTAGGGATGGATTGTGATGGGGAGCATATAGAGGTGGATCGTTCTCTACGGGTGAGGTCGGAGGCGGTTCGGGCGATGCTCGACGATGTAGGGAGGATAGTGTCTGGGGATTCCATTCTATTGTCCTTAATGAAGGATGTTTTACTGAGTAGGGTGGTTGATGTGGAGGACGAGATGTAGGTGAGGTAGATGGCCCAGTTGTTCATATTGTAGGTGCTAGGAGGTTTCATGGTGGCGTCAAGTGGTGACGTCGTTCATTTGGGGTTCTTACCATACTTGAGGATATTTTTTAACATCCCTCTCTATGATTGGGGGAGCCTAACTTTGGCGACCCTCAATTTTTCTTTGGAGGCATTCAGCCGGTGCTACCGATAAACTTTTATTGGAGCCACGTATCTTCTTGAGGTATTCCTCAGTTTACGCATTCTCCTTTCATGCATTCTCATTTTCCTTATTTGTCCCTTTTTTATTATGAATTCTTGTCTTTGGTAGACGGGGTTCTATAAGGTGATTGGGTGCAATACCCAACTAAGTTCCCTGAAGGACGAGACTGTTGGGGACTTCTGCCGATTGTATCGATGGCGGAAGGCCAATCAGCAGTCGAAGGGGTTTCTTTCTCTGGAGACGGTGCGTCAGGTCTTGAATGGCCTGACCAGTGGTAGGGTGAGACTCTTTCCTCTTCATTCTTGTTTTTTGCATGTTCTGATTCTGTATTGACTTATGCCTGCTGGGGATTTTAAGGTGACTTTTTACCCTTTGGGGACAGCCATTCAGGATAAGGGGCCGACTAGGATGAATGCACATATGAGGTATTTGCTGCTGTATGAGTTTGGCCATTATTGGTATCTTGAGTAGAAAGAGGTTTGGTAGATTTTGGATGAGGAGGTGATGGTGCCACCTGCGCAACCTCCTACATCTATGAGGCGTGATCGATTGTTGTCGGAGGATACAAGGATCGCGGCGATGATCAGGTGAGTCCTACCTGTTGTAAACTTATACGGATACGCCATATAACTATATGGACTTTGTGACGAGCTGGTTGATGGCGCCAAGAGTATATGATGCCTTGCCTTTCCCTCCAGCGAGTTCGAGTCGGGCGGTGGGGTCTTCCCACAGCAGTGGTGGTCCGTCGGTGTCTGCGGCGGCGACGACTTCAGAGGTTCCCTTCATTCGATTGCATACTCCTTCATACAACATTCGGTGGGCTGATGGAGGGATGGTTCCCATGTTTCACCATCCTCATGCGATGAATTCAGAGGAGCTCATCTTGACAGAGGAGGTTCTTCATCCTGCGATATACCTTTTTTTTCTTTCCCTCTTTTTGGTTTTTATCTGTTTCGATCCTTTTCATTTTGATATTTATTTTTCCTTTTACTTGCAGTAAGTTCGGGTGTCGATCACTTGGTTGAGGGACATTAGAGAATGGATATCTTCGGTGACTGTCCATATTCGGGATGCGATCCTGGTTCCTTCTTGATTGGTGCCATCTGCTTCATCAGGGGAGGAATCTGGCTCGGGTAGTGGTGGTGCGTCGTCTCGCCATAGGGGAAAGAGAGCGCGTCATAGGGATGGGAGCTCTTAGAGAGAGGGAGAGAGAGAGAATGTGGGTTCGGGCTGAGTCCCGTTATTTTTTTCTTTTTCATTTATTTCCTGCAAAATTTGATGTAACACAGAAGAATACATATATGCAATGTAATGGGGGGTTTTTATTATCTTTTGTTAATGGTGAATGCATGCACATACGCTTTTACTTTGCTGCTGAGACCGTAAAGAGATATTTTTGGGATTTTGGGGGAAAGTTTTAAAAATGAGAAATTATATAGGGGTGGAAGAGTATTTTTGAAATTCTGTTGAGAATATCAATTTATTTTTTATTGAGCTTCTGATTTTGACAAAAAAGGAAAATTTCCAAAAATAGGGGGTTGCCGATAGGGAAGACCCTTGTCCTGCCTATTGGCAGTAAAGTTCAGTCCCAATAATTCAAAGATTTGATTAGTCCCTCTTCAGCCTCTTGTACTTTATGGGGTAGGATTTCCTTTGATTTTTGCATGGGTCATGTTTTTTTGTGAGGGTTTTCAAGTATAAAAAGGGGTAAGGGTGGAGTGTTTTCATCCCACCTTCACATTCTTACTTACTTGCCTACTATTTCTTTAGTCTTACAAGATGGCTCTAGCTGGTAGCATTGAGTTTGCTAACTACCTCGAAGCCTTAGAAGCAATGTGCTCTTATAATGTCAACTACGATGCTTTCTATATGCGTCGAGTTTCTTTGTGGTGCAACCGGCACATTGAGTGGAACATATTGATGTCGGTGGTACAATTTTGGTACCCCAAAGACCATGTATTCCTCTTTTGTTTGGATGAAGTCTATCCTACCTACGAGGAATTTCTGCCATGCTAGGGATAAATCCCAGTGTTGCTTCAGCCCTTCCTGAGTTTTTCCGTTCTCCCAGGGATTTATTGGCTAGGCTTCTTCGTATTTCACCTTCGCGTCTAGACCACTGGTTACTTGGGTAATGATCTCCCTTTCGATGGTATTACAGTCCGTGCATTTGTGTTGTTCTAGGCTTAGTATCAACATTGCTGCTGGTGACTGGGGAACTGATAGTGTACCCACAACTTGCAGCTATTATTTCTTGGATGTCATATCATCGTAATCCTGCGATGGTGATACTAGATGAGACTTTGAATAGCCGGGATGCCTAAAGATAAGGTCGTTCTGACTTCCTAAGGGGTAGCCCCGTGATGTTGTTCATGTGGTTGTCTGAGAGACTCCGCCTGGTGACGCCTCCGGATACCCTTTGTTGGTTGTAACGAACTCCTTTTCGCACTATTTCATCAGCGTTGGTTTGGACATCGAGAGTTGGGAGAACTGGTTTGTGGAGCACAGGGCTCTAAATCTGTACTGGTCAGTGCCTTAGTGGGGACAACTGCTGCCTATTCTGGAGCTGGGAGAATACCCGTATGTCCGGCTAGTTGGTCTCAGACAGACCTCTTTTTATTTTTTTGGTGGCTTCTGCATGAATTTAACTGGGAGCAGGTTGTGCCACCTCGAACACTAGACTTCTTTCCCGTAGAAGATTTGACTTAGCGTCTGCGCATGATGCTTGGCTCTATGTGGGAGAATTAGTGTCCGTCGACCCGTCCTTCTCAGTCTATTGGGAGAGTTTGGCATATCCCTGGGGATTATATGAAGTGATTGTGGAGGAGAGTGGTCAACAAGATGTTGGCAGTGGAGACTGGACAAAAGTGGCTTGTCTTATTTATTACCATGGAGGGTGGTGTTGTGGTTTTTTTGAAGCTGGTTCGGGCTTATTGGTTGATGGAGCACCTACGGCACTATTTTCAGGCAGGGGAAGCTTGGGGACCCTAGGATGCAGATGATGATGACGGAGCAGGATCCTCTGGTAGCTGTGGATAGGACCCTTGGAGAGTTTATTTTGTAATGGGGAATAAATGTGGGGAGTTTATTTTGGCTTTTTAGGAAGGTAGGGGGAAGGGAGTTATCCGTTCCTTTTCACATGTAATCTGCACCGAAATTTCTTATTAGTGAAGTAAACAAGTTTTTGATCATCCAGCTGTTCCGTTTTGATGAGTTTTGTATTTTTTAATTATCTATACTGATCGCTAAGGTATACATAATCCTTTTGTTCAAGTATATGTTAGAATGGAATGTTGTTCTCGGATATAAGAAAAGAATAGTATTTTGTGAAAAAGAAAGGGTCGTGCTCATGTAAGGTGAATGAGCTACCTACGTACCTCTGCGGTTTTGAAGATTTTTAAATTGTTTGAAAATGGTTTTATAGAGGATCAGGCCCACGTAGTTCAGGGTAGGAGGAAATGAAGATATTTTTTTTAGAATAGAAGGGAGATGAGAAAAGTCTTAGCGCGTCGAGATTTCGGACTAGGGGTAAAAAAATTTGAGACGTTCCAGGTTGACTAGGCGAGCCATCTCCTCCTCATCTAAGTCGGTGAGCATGGCGGCATTACCGGACAAGATCTTCTTAACAATGTATGGGCCGCTCCAATTGGGCTTGAATTTCCCTCTAGGGTCCTATATGGGTTTTATTATCTCTTTGAGGGATAAATCCCCCTCTCGGACACCGCGGTCCTTGACTCTCTTATTGAATGAATGCTCTATTCAGCGATGTTACCCTTGTATGTGGTATAGATCTTTCAATCTCTTTTCATCTAGAAGGGTCATCTCGTCCAGGCGTCTTTGGCACCAGTTTTCTTCGCTGATTTTTCTTTCAAGCATGATGCCCAGTGAGGGTATTTCCTGCTCCATGAGAAGGACTGCTTCCATGCCGTAAACTATAGAGTAAGGGGTATCCCCAATAGAGGTTCAAATTGAGGTTCGGTATCTCTAGAGGGCGTACAGGATCCGGTCGGCCCAATTTTTTGGTCATCTTGCTGATAATGGCCTTAAGGTTCTTATTGGTAGCTTTGACTGCACCGTTGGTTTGAGGTCAGTAAGGAGAATATTTTTTTCTCTGAATCCCATACTCGTTGACCACTTCTGTAGCTTCTATCTCAAAATACAAGCCATTATCTGAAACTAACTCGTTCGGGACCCCATATCGGCAGATGATATTTTCTTGATGAATTTGGCCACTTTCTTGGTGTTCAGAACTGCCTATGACTCATCTTGGACCCAATTGGTGAAGTAATCAATGGAAACTAGGATGAACTCATTCATATTGGAAGCCTTTGGTGTAACTTTCCCTATAATTTCGATACCCCGGGTGGAGAACAGACAGGGAGAAGTCATGTTGTATAATTCACGCAAAGGCAGACGCTGAAGGTTGGAGAATTGTTGGCATTTGAGGCATCTCCGGACATTGAAGTAGGATAGGACCCCCAATTTTTAAAATCTTACCAAAATATTAATATCCTTCTTGAAGATATGCTGAAGCGAAGTTGATGGTTTAACAAAAAACAAATTACAAATTTTAATTTCTACTTAAATTAAAGTTAAACACAAGTGAAATATGATGGAATACACAAACACAATTTGATTTCCAATAAACACAATTAATTAACCCAAGTCCTAGAAATTTACCTGTCATAATTTTCAAATTTACCAAATTAGGCCAAACCAATTTTATCAAATTAAATTAATTGACTTGAATTAAATTAACTAAACATTACCCAATATTTATTTAGCACCAAATTAAGCAAGTAGTGATTAAACCAAATTTTATCTTTTAACCTAATCATGCATTCTAGGTGATATAGCAAGATAAACTTAAACAATGAATCACTACACCGCGATGTTCGAGGAAATATCGACAACGGAAAAAAACCTCCGACGATCCTAGCCTCAAATCCACTAAGTATGATTTTACAAATACCAGACAGTAAGACTTACAACGCTCGACTCGATCCCTCTCAAGCCCCGACGCTTATTCTTGTATATAACTCTGCCTAGAAAATAACCATGGAGCTCCACCGCAGTCTCGGAATTCACCGATCGGACTTTATATGGTCACCCTCACCCAAACTATGAGCCTTTCTCCAAGTGGGTAAATCAACACAAACTTCTTCTTCTTTGTGGGATTTAGAAGCAAACCGAAACTTCTCTTCAAACGGTAGAGATGAAAACCGGTGCCAAACTCCATGCAAAGTGTATATATATATATATATATATATAACTCGGATAAACAAACTTTGGGTGTAAAACAAGTGTTTAAAAAAAATTTCTTGAAGAACAACAACACTTAAACAAAGAACTTTTTCCCCTTGAATTTATCTCTCAAACACTCTCTAAGAGGTTGTAGGATATGAAAAAGTTAAACAAAAAAGGTTGGTTCCCGAACTATTAAGTTCTGTCAAAAGGAAGTGGGGTAAATAAGTGGGAAACATGAAAAAAACTGCTCAAAACTGCCAAATACCTATTCCTGCCAAATCTCGTTCAAAAGAGATTTTCGTTCAACGAAGTTCTAATGAAGTTCCAGTGTGAACTTGTTGGAATCTCGTTCGAACAGCCATCTCGTTCGAACGAAGTTCCAGTGGACAATATGGGAACTCGTTGGCAAACTCGTTCGAACGACATTGTTGTTCGAACGACAAACTCGTTCGAAGGACACTTCGAACGAACTTCCAGAAAGTTTGAACAATTCTATTTTTATCCCCAAAACTTTATATACTTTATTTTAAAGTTTTAATAAAATCTTTTGGAAATTAAACAACAGTTTTAAATAAATATACACCAAATATAAATTGTTCCAAGCTCCTATATATATATTGAAATGCATTCATACTTTAGGAGTAAACGGAACATTGTTGATGATGTGGAAACGAGGTACTTTAAACTCGGCATTTTGATGAAGCTTTAAACTTAGCCTCTACGTCTTCAACTTTAGTCAACATAGGCTTGAAGGATGATCAATAACTCTATCCTATGACTCAAACATTTTTGTCCGAAATTGAGCCAAAACTACAAAGGACTCAATTGGAAATGTGTGTCCTTACAGACATAAGCGGTGCAATCCTGGGTCATGGTAGTCTAGTAGTAACCTTATTGAATGATCTTCTTGGCCCCCGCATTCCTCGTTTTGGATCTTCTTCATTATCTTTTCAATTTCAACCCCTACGATATAGTGCAAATGAGTTCCATCGAAGTTCCTTTTCAGAAGTGCTTTGTGACAGATGATGTACTGGGCAGCTAGTCTTCGAAGGGTTTCTCGATCCTTCTTGTTGGAAATTTGTGTCCTTACAAATCTCCCCCTTTGTCTATTCTGGGACAAAAATCAAGCAAAAATCCTAAAGGGCAGTCAAGCTCTAGTAGACTGACAGAAATCCCACCCAAAATAAAATTACAATTCTTGACTCAAACAACCCAGGAATTAAAATATTTGTCGGTAAAAGTTGCCACTTAAAATATAATTCCTTCACACTTAAGCAAACACATTACACGCATAGGGAATATCAAAATATTTAATGCAAGTAAAGTAATTACTCCCCCTAAAGTAATTCTCTCCCTTTATCAACTATGATCAACTTAGAAAGACGTCCCCTAAGATAAATCTCCCCCAAACTATGATCCGATTATAAGAGGAATAGATACCATTTCTCCCCCTATCATTCTCCCCCTTTTTGTTTAGGAATAGTCAAAGGCTAAAGAATCAAAACATTAACTTATCTTCCCAATAAAATCTTATACACTCTCTAAACTAAGTAAGGGATAAATAGAATGGGATAACAAGCGAAAAACATGTAATTGTGCATAAAGTGATGAGAACATTAAAGCACATGGGAAAAAAATTTGCAACTTATCCAATAAATAATAACGGATACCAACTAGGAAGCAAGAAAATGATACCAATATGATACATGAACTATTAAGCATGCGATATCAACAAATAATGCAACTAGATAGATACCAATTATGAATTAAAGCATAGATGGACTAGAAAGAAAGGATAAAGACCAAACAAAACCATATCAAATGTATGTAAACATAATATTTACTAAATAACCTCAAGTACACATATATAGATATAAACACACAAATGACACAAAATAGGATAAGCTTTTCACACTCATATGGCAAAAATGTGTCATATGGAAACGGAACTGTTGGGGTGTGAACTAGTAACAATTAAATTTAGACCTAATCACTTAAAACATGTTCACGGAGTTTTCAATTGATTGCAAACTTCATCACATTTGAATATAACCTCATGTGACAATATAGATTGAACTCAATGAATAAACATACACAATGCATACAAGCCTAGCATGCTGATGATTCTACATACCAATAGAGTCATGACATTTAAAACGCAAATAGGATAAACGGACATTATGAAAACCGTTGATATACCATCCAATCTCCCTCAATAAGCACATATTATTCTTTTAAATGATAATATCAATTAAACATAGACCTTGGCCATTATTTTTCTTTTTAATGCCATATTTTCATTTTGGCCTTTGGACCACGTATTTCTTTTAGGTCCATTTTAAACGGTGGCTTACAATCGCAAAGGATAATAAATCCTTTCGGAGCCCTTCCCCGTGCACATTTATATATATCATTTTTTTTATATCTCACACAAATCTCACGTGCAACGAATTTTGAGATGCACTAGTCCTCCTAGGTCACAAATATGTAGATGAAAAGATTGGTAGGAGAACACCTCACATAGCTCAAATTTACATATGAAGTTAAATTTCAAAAGAGCTCGTGCATGTGTGAATATAGGCATATGAATCCATTTAAACAACAGAAAATCCAACTACTCCATGTAAGCATGGTAAAGAACATAATAAGGATTGAAAATATAAACCAAGAGTTCTAGCCACATGGGAGCGTAAAAGATGGGATTCAAACACAAGTATATGCCATATAAAGTGTGTCAAACTAAAATACACACAAAATAAAAATATTTTTGAGTTTTTGAACATTCTTAACCAAAAATAAAAATATGTACTCAAAAGACAAACCAAACATCATTTGTATTTTTCATTAATATTAAATTGCAAAAAAAAAAAAAATGCAAATGATAAACCAAAAATCTTTTTGTATTTTTCATTAAATGCAAACAAAAATGAAAGAAATATAATACAAAAGATAAACAAAAATCATTATTCTAGCATGTGATTAAGCATGAAGCATAGACTAGAAAATAACTGAAACAAGGATACATTTAGCATGATAATATAGCATGAAGTACAAAAGCTAAAGTATGCACACAAAACTAACATATTCAATCTTTAGATTTTGCAAGAAAGGAAGCATGTGAAAGTAAATAAGAATCAAATACCCTATCTTGTAAAGCTACCAAGTTGGATCTCCTAACCTAAACTAATGATGAGTGATTATATTGGGTTATAGAAATCTTGGCTACCTTGTTTTCCTTAGGTTGGGATTTTCTAGGACCTCTTTTAAGATCGAAACAACATTTCCTAAGATGACCTTTTCTAACACAATGTGAACACCTAATCTCATGGCGAAAAGATTTACCCAAGGAGTGATCTCTAAAGGCTTTCATAGTGGATTCTCCTAAAATATTGGTTTTGACTTTATCTGTTGATTCACTACAAGTATCGAAGCCTAAATCACAAGTGTTATTTTTAATTTGGATCGTGCCTAAGATTTTTTCTAGTTTTTCGGACCTACACTCCAAATAAGTTTGACGTTACTAGAGTCTATTAATTTATTTTCTAATTCTAGGATGTTAGACCCAAATAAAACATTTCTCTCTTCAAACTTCAGAAGCCCCTTTTTCAAGGATTCCATTAAACCTCTAAGGCTATCTCTCTCGCCTTCTACATATTCAAGCTTCTCTCGAAGAGTTCTCTCTCGTGTCCTAAGGTCTTCCACTAACGCACTCTCATCAACGACCTTGACACGCTCTCTTAAATAATCTCTTAACTTCAAATTAGCTCTTTTTAGTTTAATAGATTCGTCATAAAGTTTTTGAAAAGCATTTTGAAGTTCACTCACATTAACCTCTTCTTCATTTTCACTCTCTCTTTCTTCTCCACTCTCACTACCATCAAAGGCAATGGAATCATAAACTTTGACCTTGGAAGTGTCATGTGTTAAAATTTCATCAATAGATGAGTTCTCACTATCACTCACATGACTAGCCATAAATGCCATAAAGTTGGGCTTAGTGGGGGAATCGGGTCCCTCTTCATTATCACTATCACTAAGGGTTTCATTAAATGAAATTGGTTGCTTACCCTCTCTCCTTAGTTTAGTGGGACACTCAAATGCCCTATGGCCATACCCTTCAAAACGAAAACATTTTTTCGACTCGTCCCTATTTACATTTTCATTAGAAGTTTTAGGGATCTTCTCAGCTTCGTCATGCTTAGATTTTTCAAATTTCTTAAAATCATTTTTAAATTTATGTTTGTTAATTTTAAGAAACTTTCAAAATTTCCTAGCAAACAAGGCCATGTCTTCCGAGCCACTATCACTCTCGCTCTCTACTTCTTGTTTAACCTATTTTAGGGCTTTTAAAGCACCGCCCTTTTCTATTTTCTTTTCATTTTTAGAGGGAAACATGTCCAGTTCATAGGTGTGTGAATCACCTACGAGCTCTTCTAATTTCGTAGAGGATAAAGTTGGTAGAGAATTTACAACGATCACTTTTGGAATAAATCTATCAGGTAAGGACCTTAAAGTTTTCTTTACAACTCGGTTGTCAGGTATTTTCTCTCCCAAGTTAAAAGATGAATTAACAATATCGAAAAGTTTAGCATAAAATTCATCAAAAGTTTCTTTATCATTCATTTTGATGGTTTCAAATTGAGTGGTGAGGTTTTGAAGTTTCGAAGCTTTAACAACACTAGTACCTTCATGAGTGAGTTGTCAAATATTCCACGCTTCGTTAGCGGTCTCACACGTCATAATGCGTCAGAATTCAATCGGTGTGACAGTGCTAAACCAGGCGTTTAAACCTCCGGAATTAAAATTTGAAAGCTTAAACTCATTCTCACTCCATCTATCGGTCGGTTTGGGAACACGGTCATTATTTACTAAATGAGCTGGTGGAGACCACCCGTTAACTACAGATAACCAAACCCTCTCATCGATAGATTTATGTGCCGATTTCATTCGCGCTTTCTAGTACGCGTAGTTAGAACCATCGAAAATAGAAAATTTAGAAAATGGGGAAAATTCCATTTTAGCCAAAATATTTAAAGGATCTTAAACAAAGTAATTTATCGATTTTGGCTCTGATACCAATTTGAAGAAGGATAGGACCCCCAATTTTTAAAATCTTACCAAAAATATTAATATCCTTTTTGAAGATATGCGGAAGCGAAGTTGATGGTTCAACAAAACAACAAATTAAAAAATTTAATTTCTACTTAAATTAAAGGTAAACACTAATTTTCAATTTTACCAAATTAGGCCAAACCAATTTTATCAAATTAAATTAATTGACTTGAATTAAATTAACTAAACATTACCCAATATTCATTTAGCACCAAATTAAGCAAGTAGTGATTAAACCAAATTTTATCTTTTTACCTAATCATGCGTTCTAGGTGATATAGCAAGATAAAATTAAATAATGAATCACTACGCCGCGATGTACGAGAAAAAACCCACAACGGGAAAAAACCTCGGACGACCCTAGCCTCAAATCCACTAAGTACGGTTTTACAAATACAAGACAGTAAGACTCACAACACTCGACTCGATACCTCTCAAGCCCCGACGCTTCTTCTTGTATATACCTCCGCCTAGAAAATAACTATGGAGCTCCACCGCGGTCTCGGAATCCATCGATCGAACTTTATATGGTCACCGTCACCTAAACTAGGAGCCTTTCTCCAAGTGGGTAAATCAACACAAACTTCTTCTTCTTTGTGGGATTTAGAAGCAAATCCAAACTTCTCTTCAAACGGTATAGATGAAAAACGGTGCCAAACTCCAAGCAAAGTATATATATATATATATGAACTCGGATAAACAAACTTTGGGTTTAAAACAAGTGTTTAAGACATTTTTCTTGAAGAATAACAACACTTAAACAAATAACTTTTTCCCTTTGAATTTCTCTCTCAAACACTCTCTTAGAGGTTGTAGGATATGAAAAAGTTAAACCAAAAAGGTTCGTTCCCGCACTATTAAGTTCTGTCAAAAGTTAGTGGGGTAAAGAAGTAAGAAACCTGAAAAAAAACTGCTCAAAACTGCCAAATATCTGTTCCCGCCAAGTCTCGTTCGAATGAGATTTTCGTTCGAACGAAGTCTTATTTGAAACGAGCCTTCTAACGAAGTTCCAGTGTGAACTCATTAGAAATCTCGTTCGAACAACCATCTCATTCGAAAGACATTTCGAATGAAGTTCCAGTGGACAATATGGGAACTCGTTGGCAAACTCGTTCGAACGACATTACTGTTCGAACGACAAACTCATTTGAACGACACTTCAGACGAACTTCCAGAAAGATTGAAAAATTCTATTTTTAGCCCAAAAACTTTAAATACTTTATTTTAAAGTTTTAATAAAATCTTTCTAAAATTAAAAAACAGTTTTAAATAAACGTACACCCAATATAAATTGTTCCAAGATCCTTTATATATATTGAAATGCATTCATACCTTAGGAGTAAACGCATCATTGTTGATGATGTAGAAACGAGGCACTTTAAACTCGGCATTTTGATGAAGATTTAAACTTGGTCGCTACGTCTTCAACTTAATTACATCGTAGGCTTGAATGATGATCAATAACTCTATCCTATGACTCAGAAGTTTTTGTCCGAAATTGAGCCAAAAGTACAAAGGACTCAATTGGAAATTTGTGTCCTTATTGACATAAGCTGTGGAATACTGGGTCATGGTAGTCTAGTAGTAACCTTGTTGAATGATTTTCTTGGCCCCTTCATTCCTCGCTATGGATCTTCTGCATTGTCTTTTCAATTTTAGCCCCTGCGATAGAGTGCAGATGAGTTCCATCGAAGTTCCTTTTGAGCAGTGCTTTGTGATAGATGATGTACTTGGCAACTAGTCTTCTAAGGGTTTCTCGATCTTTCTTGTTGGAACTCTCGGGATACCTACCATGCTTGAGGAGGCGCTAGTTATCATAGTACCAGTAATTAGCTAGCTCGGGATCTTCTGTGGTGACGAGCTCAATGTGGTAGCAATGGGTTGGTTTGTCTTGTTTTTGAATCTGGAAGGGGGTCATTGTTATTCCTTCGGGCATGTCGACCATGGAGGCTAAGGTACTAAGGGCATCGGCTAGATTATTTTTTGCTCAAGGTAGGTAATGGAAGGTGATATCTTGGAATTGGGAGGCTAGCTCTTCTAAGTGGGCATGGAAGAGTTGGAGTTTCTCATCCTCGACTCTCTACTTTTCAAGAACTTGATTGATGATGAGGGCAAAATCCCTGTATACATCTAATCATTGAATACATTTCTTGAGAGCAACCTTGAGGCCTACCGTGCACGCCTCATATTCAGTCATGTTGTTGGTAGAAGGGAAATTCATCTTGATGGCGATCGGAGTGTGGAAGTCATTTAGGGGTGTCATCTCAAGTATGTCTTTTATCTTGGCAGGATATGCTTTTATCCCCTTCTCACTGACCATGAATCCCAAAAGTTTCCCCCATGTAACGCCGAAGACGCATTTATGTGGATTGAGTCTCATCTGATATCGTCGCATTCGTTCAAAGAACTTCCGGAGAGAGGGAACATAACCTTCTCTAGTCTTGGATTTAATAATCATATCATCCACATAGACCTCAACTTATTTGTGAATCAGATCGTGCAGGATGGCTATGGCAGCCCTCTGATAGGTAGCCCCAACATTCTTGAGACCAAATGGCATAACAGTGTAACAAAATGTTCCCTACGGGGTGATGAACGCGGTCTTTTCTTGGTGGTCTGGGTGCATTTTGATTTGGTTGTATCCGGTAAACCCATCGATGAATGACTGGCTGTGTTGTCCATGATCATGTCGATATTGGGTAACGGATAATCTTCCTTTGGAGAAGCTTTGTTCAAGTCTCGAAAGTCTACACACATCTGAACCTTCCCTCCTGATTTCGTCAAAGGCACTATGTTGGCTAGCAATGTGGGATATTCGATCACATAAATGAAGCCTACATTTAATTGTTTGACCATCTCTTCTTTGACCTTGAGCTTCCATTCGGTGAGGGGATTTCTCAACTTTTGTTTAACTGGCTTATAATCTGGGAGAGTGGGAATCTCATGCTAAGCTATTTCAGGATCAATGCCAGGAATATCATCATAGGACCATGCGAAGGCATCCATAAATTTCTTTAGAAATTCTTCGAGTTGTGCGCGCTCATGCTCATCAAGGGCAACCCCTATCATAATCTCGCGCAGTTGGCTACTAGAACCGAGGTTAATAACAACAGTATCTTCTTTATTAACTTGAATGCAGTTATGTTATTTATTATTAACCTTATTTAGATCAGTCAAGAATTGTTCATTTACAAAATCATCATCATCAAAAGTTTGATTATAATCTAAACAATTAATGTAAGGAGCAACTCAATTACATTTGAGCAAGGATAGACAACAGAAGAAGAAATGAGGTAAACATTAGGATTAGGTGGGATTTCAACAGGTAGAACTGGCGCAGCATGCCAGTTGAGGAGAGGTGTATCAGCAGCTTTAATTAGTTGGGATGGATCCAGTGATGTAGTGCCTGAGTGAACCATGCAGAGTATCAGCCATAGTGTTTGTAAGTTGAAGGAATCTTCGAAGTCACTTTCCTTAGTCTCTTCGGTATATTTGATGATCGGTTGTACATGGTGTTGGTAACTCTTGACCCATGGTTAGCAATCTTCGAAAGATATCTCCTTTCCAGGCTTCATCTTCTTATCTATATGGTCATACCATGGTTCTAGAAAGCCGTAAAAGGGGAAGTCTTTGCCCTCTTTGATGAATAATACATTCAAGGAGTCACCTAGGATCGTCTGGATGTAATCTAGTCCTCTCTTTGGTCTAGACTGGCTGATCATTATGAGCTCTTGTATTGATGGTTGATACCCCAAATCACAAGGAGGGAAAACTTTCTTTAGTTAAATTGGCTGAAGTATCCCTTGATGTCTTTGTCCTAGACCCAGTCCGGGCATAAAGTTCATGTTTATAAACATTTGAATCACATTGAAGTTTACATGGGAGTCGTATTCTGGACAAACCCTTTCTTTGAAGTCATCCCCTACCGGGAGTAGAGGTGGTTCAACTCGGAATCCTGATAGGAGCATATCATTTGACCCGTGCTATATCTGAAGAATTGGACTACTAGAACTTGCACCCTCGGCATTGTCATTATCGCCAAAAATGGTGATGACTCGTCCATTGGCGAAGAACTTCAATTTCTGATGGAGTGAGGAAGACACACCCTTGATACTATGGAGCTAAGGTCGTCCTAGCAACAGATTGAAACAAGTTGGGTTGTCAATAAGTTGGAATTCGATGATAGGGTTTATAGGGCCAGCCCCTATTGTAAGCTTTATGGATCCCATCACCTCCCGACGAGTATTATCATAGGCACGTATAACAATGAAGGTTGGAGCGAGGTCATTTTCTTTCATGCCTAAACATTTGAAAGTTCTTAGTGGGCATACATTCAAGGAGGATCCATTGTCGACAAGAGAGAGTGGTATGACCTTCCCTATAACTTCGATGGAGATGTTGAGAGCATGATTGTGGTTTGGCCCAATCTTGTGGATTTATTCTTTGGAAAAGGATAACTTTCGGGTAAAGGTCAAGGATTCGACCAAATTTACCGCTTCTTCTGGTGTGTTAGAGGGAGGAACTATGGGTCTAGTGAGCAGCTTTATTAAAGGATTTCTGTGTAGCTGAGAAGACGTGAAAAGACCCCATAGAGTGATGTTAGCTTGAGTTTTCTTCAGTTGATCGAGGATTTTTCTTTCCTCGAGGGTAATTTCTAGCATAGGAAGGTTTTCAACACCCTTCCCTTTGTCATTTTCTTGTAGTGAGCTTGGAATCTGGTAATGCCTCCCTGATCTGGTCAGGTGATTTATTGAATAAGGGAAGAATATAAATCCCGTTTCCTTGTCGATCTCGGTTTGTTCTGTCACTTTGTTTATTTCTCCAAGAAGTTCTTCAAATCATATCATACCACACATGTCAGCTACCGGGCCAATTTTCTCTAACGATTTCTCTTTATTTGAATCTTCGAACTCTTCCCCCCATCCAGTGGAAATAATTTTGTCTTTCCACGTAAAGTCCATGCATTCCATAACTTCGATGCCTTCTTCATACAGGTCTTCCCATTCTCTGAGGATATATTAGGGTGAAGGGATCAGGTTCCCTTGTAGCTTCAGAGTATCAAGTAACTCAGTCATACTGCAGATATCATTGGTTCCCCTTAATATCTCTATTATAACTTGGACAACATCATCTAAGATGAGTTCATCGATCGGTACCACCCAATGGTCTGATTCTCGAGCCCATTTTCTTGCTTCCAAGAACAGCATGCTGAACCTCTAGCAATCAATGATCATCTATGAGGGAAATTGTACCCTGAACTCTAGAAGTTGGTTTAACACTTCTAGAAATTCCATTCCTCCATTTTCAGAAGGGGTACGAACAGTGATGCATGCTCTGGTAAGGAGTGACAGTGCATGATTAGCAAGGCTAGCAGGGTTTAGGAGGAAAGGTGGGAAGGTTTGGAGAGTTATAGGAGAGTATATGGGTGTGATTTTTGTTGAGGGATTAAATTTCGAGTTTTCTTTTAAGAAGATGGCATTGGAATGATTTGGGAGTGGGTTGTGACTAGTGTTTGTCTTAAGATTGGCTACTGGGGCGATGGTAACCTGACCAATAAGACCTTGGATTACATTTTGAAGGTGAAAGCATTGGTCGGTGGTATGGCCAGCAGTTTGGTGAAAGGCGCAATGAGCATCTGCCTTGAACTTTCTTGGGAGCGGATTTGGTAAAGGATTGGGATCCAAGGTTTTGATAAGGTTTTGGCTCAAAAAGTCTTGATAAACATTGGAGGGGGGCATGGATCTCAGTTTATTATTTTTGGACGGGACAGGGTGACTTTTTGGTACCCATAAAGTGGTTAGTTGAGAGATGTTGTTGATGGTTGAGACCGCGGCACCAACAGGTTTGTCATATTTTCTGGGGGCGAATTGTCCGGACAACTTCTTCGGTTCAATATCTATTTTAGCCATACTCTACTCGATTTCTACTCCTGCTTCTCTGAGATCCCGGAAGTGAGGATAGTATTGTTCTCCCATGGTCGTTAGGATATGGGGCAAGAAGTTCTTCTTCACTATGTTGACTTGTTCTTCCTTGGAAGACCGATTGGTCATGGTAGCTGCTTTTTCCCTCCATCGGGCTATAAAGTTACTGATTGATTACCTAGAGTTCTATTTGAGAAGCTCTAAATCATGACGGATGACCTCAAGCTCTTCGTTATACTTATACTGCGACATAAATTCTCGAGCCACATCCTCCCAGCTACGGATTCTAGACTCTTCGAGAGACAAAAACCATCTGAGGGCGCTATCCTTCAAAGTTTGTTCAAACAATTTATCCATCACTTCTTTGGAAGCCCCTAGTAGAGTCATGGAATGGTGATAACTACACACATGAACAATTGGGGGTCGACTTCCTCCGAATTTCTCTACATTTGGCATCTTGAACTTCTAGGGTAACCTCGCTTTAGGATAAGGAGACATGTGGGTGTAGTCCATGTAGTTCCTAGAGATTATGATTGGGTAAAACTTCTTAGTGAGCATCTTGAGGTCTTATTTTACCTTGTTCAACTCCTCCTCCTTCAGATAAATGATCATAGGCAAGTTGGCCCCATGCTGGGCAAGGTTCGGCATCGGAAGCTGAGCATGCGGTGGTCCATTAGCAGGAGGGGCACGTGGAGCATGCTGATATTCTTCGAGAAACCAAATAGGCTCGGGTGGACCCATAGCGCAAGGAAATAGGGCCTCGGGCTCTTGGGGCATGGGAAACTGGTTTCGTTGCATCTCTTGGACCTCAGTTTTAAGTTATCGATCTTGGACACGAGTTGAGCCAAAACTGCAGTCAGATTCGACTGCACAACTGGTACTTCATCTGTGTTCTTCATGGAAAGCGGATGGATTCCGGATTCAGAAGAAGTAATAGGGGAACAGATAGAACTCCATGGTGACTTGACTGAAGATCGAAGCCAATAAGGAGCCAGGCCAAGGGTGTGCAATCGACATGCGAAGGCAGAAAAATGGGATTTATTTTGAGGAAAAAAGGATGAAAATATTTTTGACATTTTTTTTTCTTTTTGAGATTGAAAGACAAAATATTTTTGTCTTTTTGATAAAGAGAGGAGAAAGGTTTTAGGAAATTGTTTTTTGGGAGACGGTCTCAGCATGATTATTATGTTCTCACTTGTATTAAATTCTCCTAAATGCCAAATGAAATGCCGGACGGGATCCGAGCCTGGAAAAATTGGGTTTGTAACATATGCAAATCTTTGGTTGGACTTGTAACCAGGCTCATGGGCATGGTCCCACTTTAAAAATGCCCAAAAATTCGGGCGGCAGGCCGACTCGGTATTTCGGCAGAGTTTTGGGTTGAAACCGACAATCTTATATGTGTGTCCTAGGATTGCCACATATATGCGGGTATGCAGTTGGTTGGGTTAATCACAAAGGGTTCCCCCCTTTGGCGTGAATTCCACGATATACGTCTTGCTCTTGCGGGCAATCGGTATGTGTGGACAAGACATTTGATATACATGAGTGTACGTGAATTGCTTCACCATATACCTCGTGGGGAAGGTACGTGTGAGAGAGAATTCGATATACTCTTTTCTCATGCTTGTTATCCTTGGATTTTAAATATTTTTGCACTTTGTGTGTACATGTTCTCCTAACCGTAACCTTATGTTTCCCTTGATTGATTACCTTACTACTTCATTGGTTATTTCCTTGGTAATTCGAGGTTTTTGGAACAATTTTAAGATTATGTAAATATATATATTTTGTTCATTTATCATGCTCCTTTTTGTTTTACATATATTCATCAACAAATATTTTCGGTACAATTATGTTTATTCCCTTTTCAGATGATATAATCTATGACAAATTTTCGTAATGAAAATGGTTATTTTTTCCATTTTCTCCTTTCGTTTGGTTACATGATATGCCTATATGAGATGAATTCGATTTTTTTATGTCGTGTAAACTACAAAGAAAATTATACTTTGAAAATATATTATCATAAATTGATGCCACTTTATAAGGAATGTCGAAACTTTATGATCTATTACAAAGTGTTCAAAGATTAATTAGACTTGTGAAATTGTGTCTAAACTCCTATTTATGCATGAGAGGATTCGTCATTCATGATTTGGAGAATATTGATAATGCTAATGAAATTTAAAAAAATCATGAGTGGAGATGGGGTTAGGTCTAAATCTTTTATTAGATAATACCACCCTTGAAAATTGGAAATAATGTGACATATATGTTCTTCAGTGAAAGACTACATATGCAAAATATTTTAACATATCAATGTCTCAAAAATTTTCATCTATCTAAAATATGCTAATACCAAAAATATGAAATAAAATGTTCTAATCAGTTGCAAATTTAGGTGGGCAGTAGTTTAAAATAATCCTAAATAAGGTTCTGAAGATTTACCTTTAGTCAAAGATTTGAGTGGTTGCTAGATGCTTTTTCCCTCCATCGGTCTATGAAATTACCGACTGATTCCCCAGAGTTCTGTTTGAGCAGTTGTAAATCACGACGGGTGACCTCAAGCCCTTCGTTGTATTTATACTGCGACATGAATTCTTGGGCTACATCCTCCCAGCTATGGATTCTGGACTCCTCCAGAGACAAAAACCATCGAAGGGCGTTATCCTTCAAAGTTTACTAAAATAATTGGGCCATCACTTATTTAGAAGCCCCTAGGAGAGTCATAGAAAAATGATAACTGCGAAGATGAACAACCGGGGGTCCACTTCCTCCGAATTTTTTTATATTTGGCATCATGAACATCGCGGGTAACCTCTCTTTAGGATAAGGATACATGTGGGTGTAGTCTATGTAATTTCCAGAGATTCTGAAAAACTCGAATAAATGTGGTGTGTGATAATTGATTAAATAGATTCGCAAGTTTCCAATTAGAATTAGGGTCTACTTTTAAATGAAATAAATTCAGCCCTTAAACATGCATCTAAATCAACTGATTAAATATAAAGCATGCGACATAGTAAATATGCGGAGACACGGATTTCGGGAAGAAAAAACCTCTCGGGTAAAACCTTTATATCACTATGAATTTATAAATCGCAAGTTACAATTACATAGAGAAATCTGCAATGGATCAATGCGCAACTAACTCATAAAAACACGCAGTCTTGAACTCAGCAAGAGAATAGACGCAACACCCTCCAAGGACTCGTAGCCCAATCTTCAGCAATGAATCTTCACGCAGCAAGATCCTCAATGACACACAACCATATATTGTAGAGACGCACTCCAGGAAAGATGAACAAAAAGAAAAAAAGTGTTCTTGGGTTCCAAAATATTCACAAAAGTATATGATAATTTTGTGTGAATCAAAACATGAGTTTTGGGACTAAAAAATATGAAGACTTGAGGTGATAGAACACTTCAAAAACATCTTTCCAAATCTAATAAAATAACTCCCCCGAAGTTGGCTTTTATAAGGAAACCAAAAAGAGTTTTAAAAACGTGGAAATCTTGCCAGCGTTAGGTACCCCGAACCAATTATGGTGTACCACAAATCGGTTCGCCCCCCGAATCGGTTTGGCCTTCAGTTCGCAAAATATCGCTGGTTTGGGGCTAAAAAGACTCAGCATTTTTCCAAGTCGTTTTCTCAGCATTTTCTCTATTTTCAAAGGGCCATAACTACTTCACCGTATCTCGGATTGACGGGCCATTTCTTCCAATATCTTCATTGAGGAGAGCTCTTCAACTTTCCAGTTGAACAGACCTCCGAACGGTGGTCGTAAAATTACCAAAATTCCCTTAAACTTTCCTATCTTGCCTTTTTTCACTGTTTTGACTTCGCTTACGTACCACTTACATAACGTCCCTAAAATCATGGAACATGAAGTTGTTGAGGCAGATGTGGGACACTTGATGGTGATGTTGAATGCTTGATTCTAGGAATTCAGATAGCGGCCCTCATGTGAGATCGTGAGGTGACGTGTCAAATGTAGCAGCGTACGACATACACAAATGTAACATGTTGTACATGAAAAAAATGTCCTTACAAATCTCCTCCTATGTCTATGCCCATACATACATGAAAATATCCGAATTATCAAATACCAAAATGCCTATAAAAATCTACCCTCCCATGAACCCAAAACTGGAAAGGTACAAATGAATAAGTCTACATCGTATGTTCTTCAAATCTTTAAAAATCTCAACGCTTTTCTCATCAGGGTGTGCAATCCAGTGATCATCAATGTAGTACCTACACACATGAGATAAAGCAACTACCAAGTGACGTATCGAGTTTGAAATGAGATAAACATAGATACCAAGTTAGGATAAGAGCATAAGTAAATCTCAAAGACTCCAAACTCCCCCATAATATCATAATTATTTCACCCCCTTTTTATTATGTCCCTAAATAGACAAATCATAATAAGAACTCAAACAAGCAAAGTCGGGGTGTCACGGTATTCAAATCAAGGCATCAATCAGATGGAAAACACGATCCTGGAAAGAGATGCTTAAAAAAAATTCACAAACTATTTTTGAATTTTTCAAAATTTTCGCACAAAAAAATATGACACAAAAATCACACCATGGAATTAAACTCAAGCAACCAAGTCATGAAAATGGAATGAATGGGTGTGAAGACATTCGATAGGTAAATCAACCCAATCAATCATATGGGCACGATGCATATGTGAACTCCTAACTAATGAACATCAAAAGTATACTTAGGTGTAAAAATTATTGAATTTAGATGACATCGTCTTATGCAAATCAACAAATCAAAGTCAAAGTGATTTCCACACCAATAATGTCCAAAACTATGTAGCATTTTTTCAAGACTTTTAAGGACGTGCAAACCCGTTTTAATTCTCCATCCAAACACCCTCATATATATTTTCTTTTAGAGGTGAATAAACTAAATTCTCAAACTTTCGAGAATTGGTGCAAAAACCTAAATGGCCCATAATTGGCATGAATTTCGTAGCCCTTCACCGTTTTCAAACAAAGCACACAACCTCACAAACGGCTCTTACATGCACAACTTTCTTATTAAGTTTTATCTCTCTTGGTTCATTTTAAGGACAGGATTGAAGTGAAAACACCAAACCAACATGTGATAATACAAGCACAATAATAAAAAAAATCCGGGCATGTGTGCAATAAAGGAAATAATGAGTCAAACATGTAGGAAATAACACTTAATTACATCTTAATGACTCCAAACATTATAAAGCACATGGATGAATTGAACTATTGTCTCAAAACACTATCAAATAGTCACATGAAAAATGGAATGATGTTGTGACTCGGTCATCTTAAGTGTCAATCCATAAATGGTGTAAACAAAATACAAAACTCTTTTTGGATTTTTCAAAAAATTTATCAAAATAAAATCATTTTGATTTTTTTTTCAAAATTTTCAAAAAGGAAAAAGACATACAAGAATGATGCATACTAGCAATAGTCAAATAATGTCATCATGAAGAACATACTATGCTAGTAAACAAGTCAAACCGCAATCGTTAGGTGCGGAGGAGGGGTTTTCCAAAGGTGGTGACAACTTATGGAAAACCTCCATCAATTCTTGTGAAGCTTTGACTACAAACTTAACTTGCTCACCTAAATGTGCAAACTCTCTCATGTATTCTCCGGGAGGATGTAAAGTATCATGTGTGGGTGCATGTGTTACAAAAATACGTGTAGAAGAAAAACGTGGCACATAACCCAACTTAAAAAAAAATTCCTAAGGTGCCCTCTCCTCTTGTAATGTGAGCAAACATAAATAGGCCTAGGAACACTTCTCTTAAAAACTCTAGGAAACACTCTCCTAATAGGAATGGCATGCCTAGGTGGGTTAGGGTGAGACTCACGTGAATCAAACATTAAAGTGGAAACTGGCTCGGGTGCTAATTGGGAAGTAGAAGCACCCTCATGACTTATTCCTAACTTCCCACCTTTACCCTTATGAACCACCTTTTCAACCTTCTTAGGTTCTTTCACAAAATTGACTTTGACCTCCCTGGCATGTTCGAGATCAATCTCGAGTTGGGATACATGTGTCATCAGACTAGACAACGTGTTGGTAAAATCACACTTCTCCATTCTTAAAACCTCCTTCTCTCTTTCCAAATCTAAAACATCACGACCTAAATCCTTATTATACTTCTTTATTTTCAAGGTCTCGGTGTACAAATCTCTAAACGCCTTTTGGATCTCACTTTCATCTCCACTCCCCTCCTCGCTTTCTCCCTCACTTGAAGAACACAAATAACTAGCATCACTCTCGTGTTCAATCTCGTGAGACAAAGTGGGTGTGCTCACACGACTAGAAAAAGCGACAACCATCCCATGGGCTAAACCTTTATCGGACTCATCTCCCTCACTATCACTAAGTGTGGCGGGCATGGTTAATTTCTTCCCTTTCTTTCTAAGCCACGTAGGACACTCAAACGACTTATGCCCCTTACCCCCACATTCAAAACAAGTCACTTTCTCAAAAACTTCCTCACACTCCTCATCAGAGTCATTCTCTTTTTACCTCTCATCGCTTTCTTTGTCCTTTCCTTTCTTTTTATTTTTCTCAAAAAATCTCTTTTTATTGGAAGAATTATTTTTGTTCATGTTAAGAAATTTTTTAAACTTTTTCGCAAACAAGGACATATCATTAAAATCAAAGTCTTCCTCAGAATTGGACTCACAAACTTTTTCTTTCTTTTTCTTACACTGAGTCTTTAAAGCAATGCCATTATCCTTAGCCTTAATGGTTTTAGGAAACATGTCAATCTCATAGGTTTGAAGATCTCCTACAAGTTCTTCCAACTTAAGTGATTTCCAATTTCCCAAAGAGTTCAAAACAGTGACTTTAGGAATGAAGCGTTTTGGAATAGATCTCAAAATCTTTTTAACGACACGCGTGTTATCAATCAACTCACCCAAATTAAAACATGTGTTAACAATGTCTGATAAACAAGCATAAAAATCATCAAACCATTCAGACTCAGACATGGTAATAGTCTCAAATTGGGTGGCCAAATTTTGTAATTTTGATTCTTTAACCGCGTTCGTACCCTCATATGTGAATTTCAAAACGTCCCAAGCCTCTCTAGATGTGGTGCACGTCATAATTCGGTGGAACTAGTCAGGAGTGACAGCTCCAAAAATAGTACTTAGACCACGGGAATTAAAATTAGATATTTTATAATCATCTTCGGTCCAGGTTGACACGGGTTTTAAAGAGGTGACATTATTAACGGTGACCGTGGGAGGAGTCCACCCATTATCTCAAAGAAACCGAACATGCTCGTTAATAGCTTTTAAATAAGATTTCATGCGAGCTTTCCAATAGGCATAATTATTCTCATAAAAAATAGGCACCTTATTAAATTAGTGTTCCATTGAAAAATTGCAATTTTTCACAAACTTGATTTTAAAAAAATCAATATCACATGGTTTTGCAGAAAATAGGAATACACAATAAATTAGTGATACCGGCTCTGATACCAATTTGAAAAACCCGAATAAATGCGGTGTGTGATAATTGATTAAATAGATTCGCAAGTTTCCAATTAGAATTAGGGTCTACTTTTAAATCAAATAAATTCAGCCCTTAAACATGCAACTAAATCAACCCATCAAATATAAAGCATGCGACACAGTAAATATGCTGAGACACATATTTCATGAAAAAAAACCTTTCGGATAAAACCATTATTTCACTATGAATTTATACATCGCAACTTATAATTACATAGAGAAATATGCAATGTAAGGCTCGCCGACCATCGCCACCACCCTCGCCTCCTCCGGCACCTCTCGTTACCGCTTTATGTACCTTGAGGGCCTCATAGGTGTAACCATAACCTTCTCATCCACCCCCTGTCAAAATACTCTCTCCCCCAAAAATTCGGAGTAGCCAAACTCATGCGCCAGCAGACGACACACCTGCGCGTTCCCCCCGGTCACTCCCATGTGCTGGATGGACGTCCCCTCGGGATAAAAGGTAATATTCAAGATCCCAAGTGAAAAATTAGTATCTAAAAAAATGTCATCAGATAAAAATAGCCTCAAGAGGAAATAAGAGGTTACCCGATCGCTTGTTGGGACATTCAAGACCTGACGCACCACCGCTAAAGAAAGAGACACCCTCGATTTCCTGTTGAACTTTCACCATGGGTACATACAACAGTAGTCCCCCACTAAGACATCGTTTAAAGCTATCAAATGGGAATTAAGCCCAATCATCTCATAGAACCACATCTACAAAGGACAAGGGTCATCAATCAGAAGAAACCAATCAATGAATCAAAAAAGAAATAAAATGCAAAAACGGAAATGCATAAAGGAAAAATGAAAACTAAAAAAAAATGCCTCCAAAAGATACAGGGCGCCAGTAAAGTTCTGCCGATAGCACTGGTTGAATGCATCCCAAGATGAAGAAAGGGTCGCCAAATTCACCCTCTCCCAGTCAAAGAGAGGGATATTTAAAAATACCCTCAAATAAGGCAAAAGCCACAAGTGGACGACGTCGTCACTCGTCGCCACCAAAAATCTTCCAAGTAACAAAAGAATAAATAAATAGGCCATTTTCCGCACTTATAGCCCGTCAGTCTCATCAATTCATCGACTCAACAAAACCTCCTTCAAACAAGATAGGCGGATGGAGTCCCATAAGACTATCCGCCTAACATCACCCAACATCGCCTCCTCCGCTGCCGACATCACTCGCAAAGTTCATCCACCTCTATCTGGGGCCCCTCACAGTCTAGCCCCAATATATGTTGTACATTAATAGGGGTCACTGTCATCTCCCCGAAACCGAAATGCGTGGTATAGGTAGTATCCCACCACCTCTCTCTTAAGGCACAGAGAACAGCCATCGAACTGGGCGTCTCATCTAAAGCAGACGCCAAACTGCAAAAACCAGCTGATGAAACCACCCAACACACTATCGGAGGAAGGTGCTCCCAGACGTCCTTAAACCCCATCATCCAAAGAGAATGTAGGTTCGACATAGATATATAAATCCATCAAAGAAAAAGGAAAAAGACTTTTCAAAATTCAAAAAAATAAGGAAATATACAAAGGAAAAAGGAAATAGGAAAGGTCATTACCACTTACATAACCACTAGGGTTCACCACCCTAGATGATCGATGGTGCGCAGGCTCACACAGAAGAGTCCGCTCATCCACAATCGGATCCAATGAGTCAAAGGCATTATCATTACCCGGCCACCTTGGCCCACCACCTTAAATACACCCAGTCTTCAACACTCAACCACGCCATGTGGACCTCACTTCTTGAAAAATTCACCATTTCCTAGTCTTGGTAAATTAAAACTGTTCGTAAAAAAAAAAGGCAGAAGATGGAAGATTTGAAAATGAAGAAAACTTGCCCCTTTTTATAGGAGGCTAAGAGGAATGCCGATTGATAGTCCCTGACCATATACCTATCTTCACTATCCATTCACCTGCCCGAGGTAGTCCAAAAGGTCGTGCCACTGCCATTTGGCACCCCGTACACCCTGTCGATCAGTACCTCCCTGAATTTTTGTACAAAACATGCCAGAAACTGCCGAAAAGTCCCAAAGATTCTCCAGAAAATTCCTAAAAATACCAAATGAATTTTAGAACTTTTTGCACCAAGAAAAACATTTTTTAAGGCTCTCAAATCCCCAACTGAATTAGTACCACATTTTCTCCCAAAATTATTTCCATAGATGAATTCTCAAATCAAATTCAATATCTCCCCAGTAACGCCTCCAAGGGACATCACATAAATCAAAAAATTTATCGGTAGGGCTGTACCCAATCCTCAGATTAGTATATTTTCCCTATAGTCAACCTTCTGAACATCATTCCCGATGAGGTCCCTACTGAAGAGAAGAAGATCCATAAGTTCGTGGATGGGTTGACGTAGAGGATTCGTCAGCACCTACAAGGTAATCTCTCGTTGGCCACCTATTCAGATGTGGTTAACGTCTCATTACTTCACTTCCCTGACCATCGCTTTCAATTGTCAGAGGGTAAACAAGCAGGAGAGTCCAACCAACAGGGCAAGATTCGTCAGCACAGGTAGGGTGATCAGAGTTCCAATCAGGGGATTGTAAGAGATTTAGATCAAGAGGTTTTAGACATGGCCAGCAGTGTCAACACGTCCATCAGGGCCATCTGGGCGAGTAGCAATTTTAGTAGGGCCAGTATGGCTAGGATAAGGGTGGGTAGCATCCATCAGGGTCGTGGGAAGTAAGGCCAAAGAGGGGGAAACTTTATGGGGAAATGTTTCATATATGGCAAGCATGGACACAAACTCCAGGAGTGTCCAGAGAGGGGTAGGGCCCCACATCAGCAGCAGTAGGGTGCTCGTCAGGATCATCAGAGACCGATGTTTCCCGCCACCCTCCCAGCACCACCACAGATGCCAGTACTGCCACCTAGCCCAGCAGTCCCAGTTCAGCAAGGACAGTTTGAGTATGGTCGAGTTTACTAGCTTCAGCAGGCCGTAGTCTTGCAGGATCCACCCGTGATTGAGGGTATGTTTTCTATTCAGGGGACTATGGGGTGTATTTTATTTGACAAGGGAGCCACACACTATTTTATTTCCATGAGATTTGCATTCACTATTGGATTATTAGACACCGCGGAGAGCACTGTCACTTGTGTAGATTCACCGTTGAGTAGGGGTTCCTTTATATGTAGAGGCATGGGTGTAGAGATTGGGAGATTTACTTTACCTGCTGATATGCTAGTATTAGATATGTCCGAGCATGATGCGATTATTGGTATGGATTGGCTGGTTACGTATAGAGCCATGACTCATTGTTATAGTAGAAGTATTATTTTTGCCATACTCAGTAAGGGGATGTTCCTAGTGGCAATGCCTCGTCCTAAGGGAGGATCATCCACTCACTTGTACTTCCTAGAGGAGGAGACCTCTAGAGGGTGGTGATACCGCTTGATTCGATTCTAGTTGTTAGGGAGTTCGCTGATGTATTTCGGGATATTATGGGATTACCTCCTCGTACAGAGATATACTTTGTTATAGATTTGATGCTGGGCACTCGCTTGATAGCCCGTACACCTTACCGTATGGCTCCAGTGAAGATGAGGGAACTACGGGATCAGATAGAGAAGCCGTGGGGTGCTCCTGTATTGTTCGTTAAGAAGAGGGATGGATCTTTGAGGCTGTTTGTCAATTATCAGGAATTGAATAAAGACACAATATGAAATAAGTATCCATTGCCCCGAATCGATGACTTATTCGACCAGTTGAGAGGAGCTACCTTCTTCTCAATGATTGACTTGAGATCGGGATACCATAAGTTTTGTATTAGGGATCAGGATGTCTCGAAGACTTCCTTATTAACAAGATATGGTTCCTAAGAGTTTAGGGTTATGCCTTTTGGCTTGACCAACGCCCTAGCCCTGTTTATGAACTTGATGAATAGGATGTTCAGAGAGTTCCTGGATGAGTTCTTCATTGTCTTTATTGATGACATTCTGGTCTACTCCCAGATCGAGGAGGAGCATGACGAGCACTTGGGTAAGGTTTTTCAGACACTACACGAGCACGAGTTGTATACGAAATATGAGAAGTGCGAGTTTTGGCCGAAGGAGGTTTAATTTTTGGGTCATGTCATTTTTGATAGGGGGATATCCGTTGATCTGGGGAAGGTATCAGCGGTGAGGGAGTGGGGATAACCCACGACACTGACAGAGGTGCGTAGTTTCTTAGGCCTAGAGGGATACTACAGGAGGTTTATTCGGGAGTTATCAAAGATAACGGGTCCATTGACACATCTCACTCGCAAGGAAGTGTCATTTATCTAGAGTGAAGCCTGCCAGTTGGCCTTTGATGAGTTGAAAGACAAGTTGACCTCAGCACCAGTGTTAGCATTACCCAAGTTGGGATTGGAGTATCTAGTTTACACTGATACGTGCTTACAAGGACTTGAGGGTGTACTGCAGTAGGAGAGTCAGGCTATAGCTTATGCTTCCCATAAGCTCAAGCCTCACGAAAAGAATTACCCCACCCATGACTAGGAGTTAGCGACAGTCGTATTTTCACTTCAAATCGGGAGGCATTATCTCCTAGTGGAGAAATTCCATTTATTCACATACCATAAGTCATTACAGTACCTCTTCACGCAGAAGGAGTTGAGTATGCATCAACGTCGGTGGCACGAGTTTGTGAAGGATTATCAGTTCGATATCCAATACCACCCAGGAAAAGATAATGTGGTAGCATACGTGTTAAGCTGTAGGCCAGTAGGTGAGGTGGCCGAGGTGTGGAGAGCAAAGTGTAAGGAGTTGGGACACCAGGACGTAGTGGACCAAGCATTCATGTCTATGAAGACAGTTACGCCCCAGATCATTACGAGATTTATATAGTCCCAAGCATTCATGCCGAATTCGTTCCGAAATGTGACACTTGTCAGCTAGTAAAGGTGGACTAACAGAGATCGATAGGACTTCTACATCCATTAGAAGTTCCTATATGGAAATGGGAGAGCATTTCCATGGACTTCATCACGGGGTTACCTACATCGCCGAGAGGTCACGATTCTATATGGGTAATCGTGGATCGGTTGACCAAGGTTGCTTACTTTCTACCAGCCCGAACAGACTACACTACGGGATAGTATGCCCAGATCTTCATAGCTGAGATAGTGAGACTCCACGGGGTGCCTCTCAATATCGTATCTGATAGGGAAAAGATATTTGTGTCACGATTTTAGGAGAGTTTCCAAGAAGCCATGGGAACAGATTTGCAATTGAGTACACCCTATCACCCTCATACAGATGGGAAGACTAAGAGGATGAATCAGATGTTAGAGGGCATGTTGCGTATGTGCATCCTTGACTTTGGAGGTGGTTAGGAGCAGTATCTTCCACTAGTGGAGTTTGCCTATAATAACTCCTACCAGTTCACTATTAGTATGGATCCATTTGAGGCGTTTTACAGTAGGCTTGGTCCTTCCCCAGCATGTTGGCTGGAGTGGGGGATAAAAAGCTACTTGGGTCGGAGGTGATTCAGGACACTTCGAAGAGGATAGAGATGATACGGAACCATATTTGGGTTACTCAGGACCGACAAAAGACTTACGCCAATGCCAAGAGGTCCTTTTGAGAGTTCAATGTGGGGGACCAGGTAATGCTCAGAGTGTCTCCTATGAAGGGGATTATGAATTTAAGGAAGAAAGGGAAATTGGCGCCTAGATATGTGGGGCCATTCCCTATCATCGAGCGAATTGGGCCAGTTGCGTATAGACTTGGGTTACCAGAACACTTTCATAGGTTATATGACGTGTTCCACATTTCCTCAATTAGGAGATATCTTCGAGATGATATGCCCATACTCACATTGCTTTGGAGGATATTTATGTACAGCCTGATAGTTCCTATGAGGAGGGGGGCGGTTTCTATGCTAGACCAAATTGAGAGTAAATTGAGGTCGAAGATAGTACTGTTAGTACGTGTTCAGTGGTGGCATCATAATGTCGATGAGTCTACCTGGGAGCGTGAGGATGAGATGCGTGATCATTACCCAGAGTTATTTTTTCCAGTTATATTTTATTCCGAATTTCGGGATGAAATTTTATTATTATGGGGAAGTATGTAATACCCCGTAATTTTATTAATTTTATTTAATAGGATTAATTAAATTAAATGGGATAAATATTTAGAAATTAATCCGAATTTAAATACTTGCGAGATGAGAGTTGGAATTTGATTATGATAATAATGTTGAATATTAATGAGTGAATATGGTAATATATAATTGTTGAATTTATTTAAATTGTCGCGAATCATAAATACGGCAATTCGGAAATTTAGTTGGGACACGCGTGTCAGTTGCGTCAGGAATCAGTTAAAGGAACTTGAAAGTAAATTATAATTATTTCATCTGTATGGTCATTTTGAGTGCGCCAACGCATCGGGAAGGGTCGAGATAGTCAGAAAACACTAGCCGGGGGTTTAGTTTGGGTCCCGGGGTATTTTTAGGCCAACTCGGTAACCCGGGAGGGAATTTTAGTCACTTTGATTTTTAGGGAATATTAACCCACGAAATTTAGGCTTTATTTATCAGCCAACCTTAGGTCCATTAGGGACATTATCTTTCAAAATCAGGTAGTGGGTAACGTGATAAGAGATGACAAATTCCAAGGACTTTTCCAAGGCCATAACCATCACGTACGACCACTATCGCCGGATTTGTGACCGGAGAGAGGAAGAGAACCAACCCTAATCATCATCAAAGGATCAGAACATCGAATTTCAAGGCAAGTGTTTTAATTCATTAAGATTTAACAAATAATTTGTCGATGATAGTGTAGGATTTGATGATAACCATGATAATATTGAAACTCATAAAACTTGGAGATTAAACCTTAATTCGGGGTAGGATTAATGTGTAGTTTGAATCTGGAAGTATGTATTTAATGAAATCATACACCATGCATAGTTAAATTATGAATTTATGAGGTGATGTATGATGATTCTTAAAGAAAATAGAAAAATAGGGTTTTTCATGATAATTTGATCTAAGAAAAGTTTAATTTATGATGTTTTTTAGAATTTTGGAACGTTAAGAATCATGTATTTAGGTTATATGATCACCCAATATGTTTACTCTAGGATTTAACATCTTGAAATGAATAATTGGGACAAAACTAGGACTAAAAATGAAGAAATCCTAGACCTGCACCTGTTTGATCTATCGATCAACATTCATAGGTCGATCGATCGACCTCCCCAGAAACTGCGACCTTTTTCCCCTTTGTGGATTTAAGCAATTTCGTCCAGTGAAAGTTATAGGTGGGGATTATGTGAATACATTAGGACTTTAGGCATACCGATAGGGATGCAATTGAAGCCCGAAACATATTAAAATTGGTTTGGAACGTAGTTTTGAACTTACGAGTGTCCGACGAGTAGTTTACCATTATAAAATGTGAGAGCATTACTTAAGTTCGTATGAGTGGTAAGTTAGGGTTTGAGATAGAAATATGGACCTCAGAGTACTGAATTGACATGTGGAATACGTAGGAGACTTAGTAACCTTTTCGGGATATGTTTAAGTATTCAAAATGATACAACGTGAGATTTATTAGCTAAACATTTTATATATAAGTTTTAATGATAATGACTACGAATAAGACTGATGGTATAGGGATGAAAATATGCCTTTAATAATATAATTACCTAAGTTATGTGACTTCTTAGTATATGGAATATTGTGTGTATGACATAACTACCATACTTGTTATCACGGGAGGTTGGATTTTGAAATAGGACCATCTGAACTTTATGTGCCTACGGGGGAATTTAGATTGGTACCTTAAGGATAAAGGGTTGTGAATGGCTTATTTGTGAGTTGATAAGTCAGCTGACCATGGGAACGTAGGTATGTGCGTGACCCATGGGTATGTGAACTATGTTCGCCTCCAATATGTATGATTTTTTATCGAAACGGTTCCTGAGCGATGCGAAACACGTAGTCCTTATGTACGTGATGTACCGGGATTTGATAAAAGGGTATGCGTGCACCGCAACATAAGCTTATGGGTGCCATATTGTATATATAAGATGAGAACAATATACTTGTACTTGGAACTAGCTCGCGGTTAATTTGTGAATGCGTATAACTAAGATAATTGAATGGGATTAAAAATGTGAATATCCATATTGATATTTATGTAATAATCCGATTAATATGAAGTTGAGATTTATGCAGGATATATTAGAATAATACGAATAAACCCCTATATTATAATCTGTAGACAGGAAGTGGTTTAGACTAGTTAGTTAGTGGCATAACTAGGATGTGTTAAGGGTATACGTTAGGCGTGCACATTAGTTGAGGGGTGAGGAAATCATATGAGAGGACGTAACTAACATTTATATAATATTTACTATTTAATTTAATTACACACTTGCTATATTTTTAAACTATTTTCACCTCGGACTCTGACCCGTTTTCTTTCAAATCTATTTTTCTTGTAAAAACCTTTTTAGGTACCCAGCCACAGGGACGCCAAGCATAGGAGTTCCATTACATTTACGTGTTGTAGCTACTGTGGAAGTTCGAGGATCTCGATATTTGACGCCCCCACATTATGAACTTGATTCTATTTAGGATTTCTTATCTGCTCGGGCATGTCGCCCATTTCCATTTCGAGATAGCATTCTCAGACTTTTAGGTTTATTTTAGTTTTGTATTTATCTATTTACTCTGACTTTTGTATTGGAATTTATTCAGTATTTGGTTTATTGAGGGGAGTGTTACTCCATACTCATTTTATTTATTCCATTATTATTCTGTTGTGTGGATATGATGTGTATATTGTATGGTTAGCTTAATAACTAGTTGCATGTTAATTTAATTTAATTAAATTTGGCAACTCACTTTTTAAATATTAGGTGGCTAGTAATTGTTTAAAATGTTTTCGACAGTGATGCTATGAACTGAACCAAATTGACATTTTGTATTATTTTGAATAGAGGAGTAGCTACCCAGTATTTAATTAGTCAGGGTGTCTCAGGTGGTATCAGAGCATCTAGTTATATAGTCCTTAGGATTTGTATGACTTGTTATGTTTCTGCGTAGCATCCTTTAATATAGAGCCTTATATTTAGGATTGTTTTACTCTTTTATGTATCTTATGTTCTTCAGCTATTTTGAGATACTAACTATGGACTTATAAAACTTATCTCTTATTTCAGATGACTCCTCGACGTGAACAATGAGTTCCCAGGGGTGCCCAGCCCGAGCCTTTGCCTACACCAGTTCAGGTTTCCATGAATGCTACTGAAGTTACCGCCATTGTATCCCAGGCGATAAATGCCGCGTTAGCAGTTGTGTAGGAGGCACCACCTCAGGCACCAGTGGTAGCCCCAGTCTACGCTCATGCATTCCTGTTTTCTTGGTAACGTGTTTGTGATGCCTTTTAAAAGGTGTACCCTCCTAATTTTGCAGGGAGCTCCAACGTCGTTGTGTCGAGCCAGTAGAAGAAGGACATCCAAAGGCACTTGAGGATGTATGAGTGTACAGATGTGCAAAGGCGGATACTGGCTACTTTTATATTGGTAGGAGCAGCATTGTAGTGGTGGGAGTCCATTACCATCGCCTAGGAGAGAGATGTTCTTTCTATTCAGGAGTTCTAGGTGTGGTTCTACTGTAAATATTTCCCCTCCATAGTTCAGACAAAAATGAGTCACAAATTGATGAGCCTTAAGAAGGAAGGGAGGACAGTGGCAGAGTATGAGGCCGATTTCGCCAACCTTCTAAACATCATTCCCTATGAGATCCCTACTGAAGAGAAGAAGATCCAGAAGTTCATGGATGGGTGAGATGGATGATTCCTCAGCACCTTTTAGGAAATATCTCATTGGCCACCTATTCAGATGTGGTTAACACCGTATTACTTCACTTCTAGGACATCATTTTCATTTGTCAGAGGCTAAGCGAGCAGGAGAGTTCACCCCGTAGGGCAGGACATGGGGTAATGGTGCCAGCAGGGCACAGACAGCTCAGGGTCAGCACAGGCAGGGTGATCAGAGTTCCCTGTATGGGGATTTTAAGAGATTCAGATTAGGAGGTTTCAGACATGGCCAGGGAGGTTTTAGGCATTGCCAGAAGGGCAGCAGTAGTTTCATCAGGGCTAGCGTGGAAAGGGTAGGGGTCGTAACGGCCATCAGGGTCATGGGAGCAAGGTCATAAAGAGGGAAACTTTATGGGGAAATGTTTCATATATGGCAAGCATGGCCACAAATGCCAGGAATGTCCTAAGAGGGGAAGGATCCAACACTAGTAGCAACATGGTACTCGTCAGGAGCCCTAGAGATCGATATTTACCTCTGCCCTCCCAGCACCACCACAGATGTGTGCACTGCCACCTATCCCAGTAGTCCCAATTCAGCAGGGATAACTTCAGTAGAGTTGAGTTTACTAGCTTTAGCAGGCCGCAATCCCGTAGAATCCACTCGTAATTGAGGGTATATTTTCTATTCAGGGGACTATGGGGCGTATTTTATTTGACACGGGAGCCACACACTATTTTATTGCCACGAGATTTGTATGAACTATGGGATTATTAGACACCACGGAGAGCACTGTCACTTCTGTGGATTCACCGTTGAGTAGGGGTTATATGATTTCCTTTATATGTAGAGGCTTGGGTGTAGAGATTGGGAGATTTACTTTACCTGCTGATATGCTAGTATTAGATATGTCCGAGTACGATGCAACTATTGGTATGGATTGGCTGGTTACGTATAGAGCCATGGCTGATTGTTATAGTAGTGGTATTATTTTTGTAATACCTGGTCATGAGATGTTTCTAGTGGAGATGACTCGTCCTGAGGGAGGATCGTCCACTCACTTGTACTACATAGAGGATGACCTCTAAGGAAATGGTAATACCACTTGATTCGATTCTAGACGTTAGGGAGTTCTCTGATGTATTTCAGGATATTTGGGGATTACCTCCTAGTAGAGAGATAGACTTTATTATAGATTTGACATTGGGTAATCGGCCGATAGCCCGCACACCTTACCATATGGCTCTAGCAAAAATGAGGGATCTACGGGATCGGATAGAGCATCTGTTGGGTTAGGGGTTTATCTGTAGGAGTACTTATCTATAGGGTGCTCCTGTGATGTTCGTTAAGAAGAGGGATGTCTCTTTGAGGTTGTGTGTCGATTATTAAGAATTGAATGAAGTCACGATACGGAATAATTATCCATTTCCCCGAATCGATGACTTATTCGACCAGTTGAGAGGCGCTACCTTCTTTTCAAACATTGACTTCAGATCGGGATGCCATCAGTTACGTATCAGGGAGCCAGATGTCTCGAAGACTGCCTTCTTGATAAGATATGGTTCCTTCGAGTTCAGGGTTATGCCTTTTGGCTTGACCAACGCCCCAACCGCGTTGATGGAATTGATAAATAGGGTGTTCAGAGAGTTCCTGGACCAATTCATCATTATCTTTATTGATGACATTCTGTTATATTCCCAGACTGAGGAGGAGCATGCTGAGCACTTGAGGGAGGTTTTACAGAGACTACACCAACACTAGTTGTATGTGAAATATGAGAAGCGCGGGTTTTGGCCGAAGGAGGTTCAGTTTTTACGGCATATCATTTCTCACAGGGGGATATCTGTTGATCTGGGGAAGGTATTAGTGGTGAGGGAGTGGGAACAACCCACGACACCGATAGAGATACATAGTTTCTTAGGCCAAACAGGATACTACAGGAGGTTTATTCGAGAGTTCTCAAAGATAGCGGGTCCATTGACACATCTGACTCGCAAGGGAGTTCCATTTATCTCGAGTGATGCCTTCCAGTTAGCCTTCGATGAGTTGAAAGACAAGTTGAAATGAGCACCAGTGTTAGCATTACCCAAGCCGGGAGTGGAGTATCTACTCTACACTGATGCGTCCTTACAAGGATATGGGGGTATACTGTAGTAAGAGAGTTAGGATATAGCTTATGCTTCCTGTAAGATCAACCCTCACGAGAAGAATTACCCCACCCACAACTTGGAGTTAGCGGCAGTCGTATTTGCACTTTGGATCTGGAGACATTAGCTCCTGGGAGAAAAATTCCGCTTGTTCATAGACCACAAGTAATTACAATACCTCTTCACACAGAAGGAGTTGAATATGCATCAACATCGGTGGCTCGAGTTTATGAAGTATTTTCAGTTCGATATATAATACCACCCAGGGAAAGCTAATGTGGTAGTAGACGTGTTGAGTTGTAGGGTAGTAGGTGAGGAGGTCAAGGTGTGGAGAGCAAAGTGGAAGGAGTTAGGACACCAAGGCGTAGTGGTCCGATCATTCATGTCTGTGATGACAGTTACACCCCTGATCATTATGAGAGTTATACAGGCCCAGGCAGCAGACCCGTTCTTCCAAGAGTAGATAGTACGATTCCTAACAGAAGGGGCTGAGTCTTATACCGTTAGTTCAGAAGGGGCTTACACTTCAATGGGAGATTAGGTTTTCCTATGGGGGAAGAATTACGACACGAGGTGATGGCAGAGTCACACGGTTCGTGATTCGTGGTACATCCTAATGGGGATAAGATTTACCAAGATATGAGGTGACATTACTGGTAGAGAGAAATGTAGAGGGATATTTTTTAATTCGTTTCAAAATGTGCCACTTGTCATCTAGTGAAGGTGGACCACCAGAGACCGGTAGGACTTCTACATTCGTTAGAAGTTCTAATTTGGAAATGGGAAAGCATTTCCATGGACTTCATCACGGGGTTACATACATCGCAGAGATGTCACGATTCCAAATGGGTAATCGTGGATCGGTTGACCAAGGTTGCTCACTTTTTGCCACCCCGAATAGACTACATTACGGGATAGTACACCCAGATCTTCATAACTTAGATAGTGAGACTCCACAGGGTTCCTCTCAATATCGTATCTGACAGGGATATGTTATTTGTGTGACAGTTTTGGGAGAGTTTCCAGGAAGCCGTAGGAACAGTGTTGCGATTGACTACAGCCTATCACCTGTAGACAAATGAGAAGACCGAGTGAATGAATCAAATGTTAGAGGACATGTTGCATATGTACATCCTTGACTTTGGAGGTGGTTGGGTGTAGTATCTTCCACTGATTGAGTTTGCCTATAATAACTCCTACAAGTTCACTATTGGTATGGCTCCATTTGAGGCGTTGTACAGTAGGCCTTGTCGTTCCCTAACATGTTGGCTAGAGGTGGGTGACAACAAGCTACTTAGGCCAAAGGTGATTCAGGATACTTCGACGAGGATAGAGATGATATGGAGCCGTATTTGGGTTGCTCAGGACCGACAGAAGAGTTACGCCGATGCCAAGAGGTCCTTTCGAGAGTTCAATGTGGGGGGCCATGTACTGCTCAGTGTGTCTCCTATTAAGGGGATTATGCATTTTGGAAAAAAAGGGAAATTAACGCCTAGATATGTGGGGCCATTATCTATCATCGAGCGATTTGGGCCAGTTGCGTATAGACTTGGGTTATCGGAACACTTGTATAGGGTCCATGACGTGTTCCACATTTCCACACTGAGGAGATATCTTCGAGATGATTTGGCCCATACTCACATTGCTTTGGAGGATATTGACCTACAGGCTGATTGTTCCTATGAGGAGTGGTCGGTTGCTATCCTAGATCATAGCAAGAGGAAATTGAGGTTAAAGATAGTACCGTTAGTACGTGTTAAGTGGAGGCATCATAATGTCGAGGAGTATACCTGGGAGTTCGAGGATGAGATGCGCGATCGTTATCTAGAGTTATTTTTGTCAGGTATATTTTTTTCCCGAATTTCGTGACGAAATTTTGTTATTAGGGGGAAGTATGTGATACCCTGTAATTTTATTGATTTTATTTAATGGGATTAATTGACTTAAATGGGATAAATATTTGGAAATTAATCCGGATATAAATACTAGAGAGATGAGAGTTGGTATTTGATGATGATAATAATGTTGAATATTACTAAGTGAATATGGTAATATATGATTATTGAATTTATTAAAATTTTCGCGAATCATAAATACAACAATTCAGAAATTTAGTTGGGACGCACGTGTTAGTCACGTCAGTAATCATTTAAAGGAATTTGAAAGTAAATTATAATTATGACATATATATGGTTATTTCGAGTGCGCCAACGTGTCCAGAAGGGTCGAGATAGTCAGAAAACACTAGCCGCGGGTTTAGTTTGGGTCCCGAGGCATTTTTAGGCCAAATCGGCAACCCGGGAGGGTATTTTAGTCACTTTAATTTTTAGGGAATATTAACCCGCGAAATTTAGGCTTTATTTATCAGCCAACTTAGGGCCATTAGGGCCATTATCGGTTAAAATCAAGTAGTGGGCAACGTGAGAAGAGAGGAGAAGTTCCAAGGACTTTTCCAAGGCCATAACCACGACACACCAGCACTATTGCCGGATTTATGACTGGAGAGAGGAAGAGAACCAACCCTTATCGTCGTCAAAGGATCAGAACATCGAATTTTCAGGCAAGTGTTTTAATTAATTAAGATTCAACAAATAATTTGTCCATGATAGTGTAGGATTTGATGATAACCATGAAGATATTGAAACTCATGAAACTTGGAGATTAAACCTTAATTCGGGGTAGTATTTATATGTATTTTGAATCTGGAAGTATCTATTTCACAAAATCATAAACCATGCATAGTTAAATTATGAATTGTTTAGGAGATATATGATGATTCTTGAAGAAAATATGAAAATAGGGTTTTTCATGATAATAGGATGATTTGGTCAAAGAATAGTTTAATTGATGATGTTTTGAGAATTCTGGAACGTTAGGAATCATTTATTTCGGTTATATGATTACCCAATATGTTTACTTTAGGATTTAACATCTTGTAATGAAGAATTGGGACCAAACAAGGACTGAAAATGAAGATATTCGGGACCTTCACCTGCTTGATCGATTGATCAACATTCATAGGTCCATCGATCGACTGGGCTCGATTAATCGACATTCATATGTCGATGGATCGACCTCCCCAAAAACATTGATATTTTTCCCCTTATTAGATTTAAGCGATTCTGATCATTGAAAGTGTAGGTGGGGATTATGTGAATACATTAGGACTTTAGGGAGACCAGTCAGGATGTAATTGAAGCCCGGAACATATTATAATTGGTTTGGAATGTAATGTTGAATTTACGAGTGTTCGACGAGTAATTTACCATTATAAAATGTGAGAGCATGACTTAAGTTTGTATGAGTGATAAGTTAGGGTTTGAGATGGAAATATGAACCCTCGGAGTACTGAGATTTATTGGCAAAACATTTTATATATAAGTTGGAATGATAATGACGTAGGAATAAGATTGATGGTATATGAATGAAAATATGCATTTAATAATATAATTACCTAAGTTGTGTGAATGCTAAGTATATGAATTATTGTGTGTATGAAATACCTACCATACTTGCTATCACGGGAGGTCGGCTTTCGAAATTGGATCATCTGATCTTTGTGTGCCTATAGGGGATTTAGATTTGTACCTTAAGGACAAAGGGTTGTTAATGTCTTGTTTGTGAGTTTATAAGTCAGCTGACCATGGGAACATAGGTATGTGCGTGACCCATTGGTATGTGAACTATGTTCACCTCCAATATGTGTGATTTGTTTATCGAAACGGTTCCTAAGCGATCTGAAACACGTAATCCATATTTACATGATGTACTGGGATTTGATAGCAGAGTATGTGTGCACCGCAGCTTAGCCTATGGGTGTCATATTGAATATATAAGATGAGAATGATATACTTGTACTTGTAACTGGCTCACCGTTAATTTCTGAATGCATATAAACAAGATAATTGAATGGGATTAAAAATCTGAATATCCATATTGTAATTTATGTAATAATGCGATTAATATGAAGGTGAGATTTATGCAGTATATATTACAACAATACGAATAGACCCCTATATTATAATGTGTAGACATGAAGTGGTCCAGACTAGTTATTTAGCGTCATAACTAGGATGGGTTAAGGGTATACGTTAGGCATGCACATTAGTTGAGGGGTGAGTAACTCATGTGAGAGCACGTAACTAACATGTATATAATATTTAATGTTTAATGTAATTAAACACTTGCTATATTTTTAAACTGTTTTCAGCTCGGTCTCTGACCCGTTTGCTTTCAAATCTATTTTTCTTTAGGTGCCCATCCACAGGGATGCCAAGTATAGGAGTTCCATTATATTGATGTGTTGTAGCTGTTGTGGAAGTTACATGATCTCGATATTAGACGCCTCCACATTCTGCACTTGATTCTATTCAGAATTTCTTATCTGCTAGGGCATGTTGCCCATTTCCATTTAGAGATAGCATTCTCAAACTTTCAGTTTTATTTCAGTTTTGGATTTATCTATTTGTTAAGACTTTTGCATTGGGATTTATTCAGTATTTGGTTTATTCAAGGGAGTGTTAATCCAGACTCATTTTATTTATTCCATTATTATTCTATTGTGGTTATGACGTGGATGTTGTATGGTTAGCTTAATAATGGGTTGCATGTTAATTTAATTTAATTAAATTTGGCAACTCACTTTTTAAATATTAGGTGGCTAGTAATTGTTAAAATGTTTTCGACAGTTATGCTATGAACTAAACCAACTTGACATTTTGTATTAATTTGAATAAAGGAGAAGCTACCCGGTATTTAATTAGTTGGGGTGTCATATCTCTCTATGTCTCTCCTATGGAACTTCTTCAGCGATGCCACATGGGACACAACGTGTATCTGCTGAAGATCTTCTGGAAGTCTCAATCTATATGCTACCGGTACCACCCACTTAAGAATAAGGAATGGACTCTCATATCTTGGTGCTATCTTCCCCTTTTACCGAACCTCATGACCCCTTTTATAGGATACACCCTAACCAATGCCTGGTAATCAATCTCGAAGTCAATGGCCTCCGACCACATAGTGCGTCAAAAGACGAGCCTACGCTCCATCAGCTCTACTATTTCTATGTTAAAAAAGGCTCCACCTTTATGGGTGCAAATTTCTTATTACCAAAACCATGGCTCTCCTCAGGGTAAATACCTGCAACAATCCCTGACTACTCATGTAAGACTTCAACCCTTAACTCATGGTGACATAACTCCCCTTACGTTTCTAAGATATCTAGAAAAGACGTGGTTTACTCAATTCCTTCCGATGGACCATAAACCACTTTGGGTCCTAGAAGCTCGTTACGCCCCACTTCTTATCAGCAAAAGGGTGAATAACAAAATCTCCCTATAAATTCTCAAAATGTGTCACGTAGATAATAAACTTCCACGAGGTATCACACGTAACTCTACTAGTGGTAATTAATACTCCTAATCACCAAAAAATCTAAATTTTTTACATTTCTCGATTCCTTCGACAACCTAGTCAATATCATATACCATTAACTTATGGGTGACATGTCTAGAACGATATGCAAGTCCATCCCCATTACCACCTGACACTTCCGATCAGAGGTGGGACTCAAAGGTCTTATCTTAATTCACAACAATTTTGGAAAGAACCTAGTTTTGTTTCATTTATTCTCTTCAAATGAAAAATTGAATACCCCGGATGGGAATTTCTCACTCATGTTCAACAATCTCGTCGCTGGGATCATCAATTTAAATTCTAGTTGATAACTTCGGATCCACCATATTCCCATAACTAAATGGTGTATCTAGAGACAACTCCACTATGTTCCACTCAACAACTTAATTATACATAGACCACTCTAGGCATTTGACTAAGTGAGATTCTTCTCATCGTCTTTCAACCGCCTTAGTTTTGATAGTCCTTCCTGATATACACATAGTCGGATTGTCCCCTTTTTCAAATGGATTTTAGTCTATCCTCCTTGTCCACTTATTATTATAACTGCCCCACAGGCATACATTTAACACACTTACCTCCACATTCCTTAGTACTGGATGATTTAAAACTCACCTAACCAGAGCTCCCCTACACCCTTTAGCACGAGAATATTTGCGCAAACATCAGAAATGTCACATATGCAACATATTTACCTCAAACTCACCCCCCCCGCACTCTTGGCATGGCTATATCATATTGGTATTCTCGATCACATCACAAATTACCTTTTACTTCTTCTCGATATTGCCCCACTTATCAACTAGTGTGCAAAAGTTTTCTCACTGTTTCTTTTAAAACACTTCCCGGCTCCACTGGCCCTATTTCATTGTAACTCAGAGTGTAGAGTGATTTCCCCACTCATTCAATAATTATCGTTTAAACTGGTGCCTTAGCATCCAACGACGTCACTCCATTCTCGACGTTTATTAAGTCTTATGAGTATAACACCTCTTAATAAATCCCAGATGAACTTTTCCAAATGTACTATTCTCTGGCCTTGTCGATCATCATGATTCGTGGTTCCAAAGAACATAACTAGGATATCACAAATATTTCCTCCCGGTACATAAATTAGTTCGTCTCTGCTCAGGAGTCTCAAGGCGTCGCATGATGTGGCGCTCTCATAATCATTGAGTTCTCATTGCGCAATAACAGTGAGCTAAATCTTTCCTCTCAAAGATAACCCAATATACCCATGATGTCATCATTAAGAGTCCCTATGCACCAGGAGAAATCATACAAATAATTCACATCCTGGCAAAGAACAATGAACACGATAGTCTTGCGGTAACTACCCACCACCAGTAACCAGTCTGTACTCAGGATAGAATCACAAGCGCATAATCATCTCTCATCTTGGGATTACTTAAAACACCCTCTCAGTGTACACATCCTCTCCCCTGCAGTTGGGACTTAGGAGAGCCCCCTACTCCATGGTAAATATTTACAACTATAGTAGTATTAATGATGCTCTATCAAAGTTGTTTCACATGCGAATTTAGTATTAACAAATTATTGTGACTCACTTGTGTCACCCAAAATAAACCCCAATCACATCAGGATAAACTCATAGTTCCAATTTCCCATAACACTGGCGGCTCAAATGGTTCCTGGACATAACACTCTCATCCCAACTGAACAAAAATATCTATAACTATTTATCCTACTAGGCATCTCACTCTTTTCCCCTAACTCACTGCAAAAAAGATCCATACATGTGTCTCTACTCTTTACACACAAGACACCTTGTTATGCCCTTTCCCTTTGTCTGGCCCCAATGGCCATGCTAAGGTTATTCTTCTCGCGCACCTGATAGTCTTGATTATGATTGCTACCCCTATTGTCCCTTTGACTCCGCTGGTCCTATAGGACTAGTTGCTAGCCTTGACAGCCCTTACTGAACCCACTATCACTTGGTTCCCTTGGTGCCTCACTAGCATCGAGAAATCCAGTCTTGCCTTTTGGTTAGATTCTCTAACTCCCTTAGCTCCCTTTTCATGGAAGAGTTAATGTAAACATATGATCTTGACGACATAAACACCAGTCATCCTAACTAGATTTCTCATACACGCTTGTATATTCTCATCAATGGTCCATTATCAACTCATGGATCCCTTTTTCATTCTCCATACCCCTTTAGTCGGCTATGAAGTTTGCTAAACAGATCATCGTCTCTCTCACGATTGATCTCTATCTGGCCCACTTATGATGAGTTTCAAAATTCCAATTGTATTCTCTCTAACGGTCGTTCTATATCTACTTCCTTATATGGGCTGACCAATTCGTCTCATCATAATGGTTCTCCTATGAGCAAATAGTTTCGTCTTAATTTAGTCATGGCTGCCGATGTACTACACCCTAAATTAAGACATGGGCACCCTTTTAAAAAAACACAACATACATTGACACAAATAAAATTAGTAAATCTGATAACTTTCAAGCAAACAAAATAACTTAAAAAGATAAATCAGAGGTAACATTGCTCTAGACTTCACTATTGAATGACCCCTGTTTTGAGTTCCTGTAAAAATATAAACCATAGATAATTAGAACTTAGCATTGATTTTCTCTTAAACTGATATCATTATTTTTCAGTATTTATTTAGAACATTTACAATGCGTATTTGGTTATGCTGATGCATGGCCCTAGGAATATCAATTTCCCATGATTGTTTGCACATGCCAAAGTAGAATAATAAAGGAGGTAAAAATTACAAAATAATAATATAAATTTATTTTAGATGAAATATAAGGTTTGTGAAAAGAAGGTACAACCCCAAAGAAAGTGTGACTGGAGATACAATTGTTTGTGGAAATTGACTTATGCGTGTGACAAAGGGAGGATGGGATTGGACAGTTCACTATCCAAGTCTATGACACGGCTGCCAAAAAAGGTTTTTAAAAACACAAAGATGTGATTGGACAATTTACTTTTTTTTGGTGATAAGTACATATATATTGAATAAGAGAGAAATAGCCTCCCTCATGGTAAAGACAAATAGATACTTGATATGATCAATACAAGAATTTTTTACATGCCTCAAATAAGGAAATTCAAGTCTATCTAGTCGATATACTCCTTTCATGTATCTTGGGTAATTCTTGGACTGAATGATAGCAAGTATAAGATTGAGATGAAAGGCCATTCTTTGATAGTAAGTCTTCTATGAAACTTGCTTCTCTGTAACAATGTATGACTGGACAGTTTGTTTTCTTTTGAAAAAAATAAAGTCGCGTGAGTTTTCCTTAGATGAATAGACCCTTTTATATATTATTTACAAGGGAAATAAATTATAGGCATGTCTTGTCCCATAAACCTATAGCCTTATTAGATTAAAAGAGTTAGATAAATCTATTTACACAAGTTGGTTCATAATTATTAATTGGTTAGTTATTAATAGGATCTATATGTCCGAATATGTTAATTCAAAAGATTCATTTGGATTATAAAATACAAAGGAACTTTCGGTTACTTCATTTTCTCTCTCTCTCTCTCTCTCTCTCTCTCTCCATATATATATATATATATATATATATATATATATATTGAAGGATTTTTTTCATCTCCCGCAACTAGTGGTTCAGATCAAATCTGATGAATTTGATTTTTATCAATTGGTGGTTGAGATTTAACGGCTGCCACACACACATATACACGCATGATTTGTTGACTCGTGTAAGAGCACAAGGCTCGAGAAATCAAGAAATCTGTCAAAATCTCCACTCTCCCCAATTTGATAACCACCTGTCTACTTACTGTACCTCAAGCCATTCAATATCTCTAGCCTCTCAATATCTAACCCACTCTAAGGCCATCTCCAATGGGAGATGCACAAACAATGCATATTTAGATTTTTGGGGTATATTGTGGAGTGCGATTCCCACAGTGGGTAAGGTGAAAAAGTGAGCTGGGCGGGAAAGTTTTGGCTGCCCAAGGTCTGGGCGGGGGACATTTATCCGCCCAGGGGATGGTCCCACCCTGGGCGTGAGACTTTTAGCCGCCCAAATTCCACCCATTTTTGCCCGTTGTAATCCAGCCGTTATAATCCAACCGTTATAAAAATCAATCCGTTATTATAAAAAAGCCCCTATATAAATCACACATCTACCTTCATTATTTATCATACCCATTATTATATATCTTTCATTCAAAATATCTTACATTATAATTTCCGTAAAATAATTTATTTAGTCGTCAAAATGTTTCACATTCAAAGAAAATGGTGTGGAAAAAAAGCCAAACCAAATGAAAACCCACCTCCACCACCCAATTTACTAATCTTTTATCTAAATTTATTTCGATTATCCGACGAAGCACCTCGTGCGACGGACACAATTATTGATCCTAACGCATAAGCAAATGATAGTCAATTTAGTGATGCATGGTAGTGTACAAGGTCCGATTGAAGTGTACGCAAGTTTATCCGACGTTCCTGCAGTTCGAGATGCCATAAATAATTTCGGGTTCAGTCATTTGTTCAGTGAAATTTATCCCTAATCGGATAACCAAATGACCGGTGCCTTAATTAGTAGGTGGTCGGAGAGAACACACACATTTCAACTACCGTCAGTGGAATTGGGAATAGCCCCATTTGATTTTTTTCCATTTAACCGGTAATTTATCAATATCTTGCTATGCACTTTATTTATGTTAACTATTTATATATTATATTTTGAACTTTTAATCATTGTAAAATTTTTCCGTATCAGGAATTGAAATTGGTACCAATCCCATTTTGCCACCGTTTCCTCATTCTAGTCCTTTTACGTTGGAGGAAATATTTGAATTATATTATCCTGGAATAGGCCACCCACAGTACAAAGGACGAAATATTTCATGTGCAACGCTAAAACAATACATGTTGCATTGGCGTCAGCAAGATCCGCTGCATAGATTAGCGAACACGGATCAAATCGTTGGAGCTTTTATTGTTTATGTCATGAGCTCCATAATTTTTCCAACGGGACACAATTCAGTGTTTGTGGATTGGGCAACTTATTTAGATGACATAAATGATGTGGCTGCGAAAGATTGGGGTTCTGCCATTCTTGCCCGAGTTTACTACGCACTTGACGCATGTGCTGCAAATGTCCAGAAAACGGTTAATTATTTTTGGCAATTAATAGAGGTAAAGTATTTACGAAGTGAACATTTCATTTTTTTTCAAAAAATATAAATATAGTTACTATATGAAATTACAAATTTATCAATTGCTTATTCTTATAAATCGCAGTATTACGGCTACGAGTACCTCCATACCATGGCTCCCGTATTGCACAATGATGCAGTGGAAAGATGGCCGCGTATTTTATGATGGGGGATCAATAATCGTGATAATGTTCAGGGACAAATGAGTTTTAAATGTTCATTCATGCAGGAGCAGCTCTAAATGCGATCACCTGAGTCAATTATATGTCAACCGTTTATGGAATTACCGCAAAACCTGTTTCCTGCTGCTGTAGTTGCTCATGATTTTGCTGAGAGACGGTACATGCTCTTTGATCCGGAATTAGGTGGGAGTTGGTATCTCGGATACCATTGTTACCGTCAAATGACAAGCCACATTGCTATCCCAAATAGCCCACTATATCCAATGGCATTCATTCCTCTTAATATATATGGAACATATTGGCAATTGGCAACCTACAATTGCTAATGTAACAATCACAGGGCAGGATAAATGGCTTACATACTGGAGAGCTGTAACTAAGGGTCCAATATTACCTTCGTTAATTTTGTGGCAGAACCATGACGGGGTTGGGTTTGCCTCGATTGTACCATATGATTTACGAGTACCCATCGCACCGACAGATAAATGGCAAGCTTGTGTTGTACGAATGTGGAGCTTGTCATCTATTTGTCGGTGCGATGGGTAGCCGTAAATCATGTGGTACAATCGAGGAAAACCCAACCCTGTCATGGTTCTGCCACCGAATGAACGAAGGTAATATTTCACCCTTAGTTACAGCTCTCCAGTATGTAAGCCATTCATCCTGCCCTGTGATTGTCACATTAGCAATTGCAGGTTGCCAATTGCCAATATGTTGCATATATATATTAAGAGGAATGAATGCCATTGGATATAATGTGTCTTGTCATTTGACGGTAACAACGGTCTCCGAGATACCAACTCCCACCTAATTCCAGATCAAAGAGCATGTACCGTCTCTGAGCAAAATCATGAGCAACTACAGCAGCAGGAAACTGGTTTTGCGGTAATTTCATAAACGGTTCCCATAAAATTGACTCGAGTGATTGCATTTCGAGATGCTCAGGCATGACTGAACTTTTAAAACGCATTTGTCCCTGAACATTATCACGATTATTGATCCCCCATCGTAAAATACGTGACCATCTTTCCACTGCATCATTCTGCAATAGGGGAGCCATGGTATGGAGGTACTCGTAGCCGTAATACTGCGATTTATAAGAATAAGCAATTAATAAATTTGTATTTTCATATAGTAACTATATTTATATTTTTTGAAAAAAAATGAAATGTTCACTTCGTAAATACTTTACCTCTATTAATTGCCAAAAATAATTAACCGTTTTTTGGACATTTGCAGCACATGCGTCAAGTGCGTAGTAAACTCGGGCAAGAATGGCAGAACCCCAATCTTTTGCAGCCATGTCATTTATGTCGTCTAAATAAGTTGCCCAATCCACAAACACTGAATTGTGTCCCGTTGAAAAAAATATGGAGCTCATGACATAAATAATAAAAGCTCGAGCGATTTGATCCGCGTTCGCTAATCTATGCAGCGGATCTTGTTGACGCCAATGCAACATGTATTGTTTTAGCGTTGCACACGAAATATTTCGTCCTTTGTACTGTGGGTGGCCTATTCCAGGATAATATAATTCAAATATTTCCTCCACCGTAAAAGGACTAGAATGAGGAAACGGTGGCAAAATGGGATTCGTACCAATTTCAATTCCTGATACGAAAATTTTTTACAATGATTAAAAGTTGGAAATATGATATATAAATAGTTAACATAATAAAGTACGTAACAAGATATTGATAAATTACTGGTTAAATGGAAAAAATCAAACGGGGCTATCCCCAATTCCACTAACGGTAGCTGAAATGTGTGTGTTCTCTCCGACCACCTACTAATTAAGGAACCGGTCATTTGGTTATCCGAGTTGGGATAAATTCACTGAACAAATAACTGAACCCGAAATTATTTATGGCCTCTCGGACTGCAGGAATGTCGGATAAACTAGCGTACACTTCAATCGGACCTTGTACACTACAAGGCATGTGAAATTGACTATCATTTGCTTGTGCGTTAGGATCAATAATTGTGTCCGTCGTACGAGGTGTTTCGTCGGATAATCGAAATAAATCTCGATAAACGATTGGTAAATTGGGTGGTGGAGGTAGGTTTTCATTTGGTTTGGCCTTTTTGCCACACCATTTCCTTTGAATGTGAAACATTTTGACGACTAAATAAATTGTTTTACGGAAATTATAATGTATGATATTTTGAATGAAAGATATATAATAATGGGTATGATAAATAATGAAGGTAGATGTGTGATTTATATAGGGGCTTTTTTATAATAACGGATAGATTTTTATAACAGTTGGATTATAACGGCTGGATTACAACGGGCAAAAATGGGTGGAATTTGGGCGGCTAAAAGTCTCACGCCCAGGTTGGGGCCAGCCCCTGGGCGGATAAATTTCCCCTGCCCAGACCTTGGGTGGCCAAAACTCTCCTGCCCAGCTTACTTTTACACCTTACCCACTGTGTGAACCGCACTCCACAATCTACCCAAAAAATCTAAATATGCATTGTTTGTGCATCTCCCATTGAGGATGGCCTAAATGTATACAATTCTCTACCCAGTGTGAGCTCAGATAGTCTAAATGTATACATTTAGACTGTCCATTGGAGATGCCCTAAAGAACTCAGGAAAAAGAAACTGTTTGCCACTTGAACGAAGGTGAAAGAAAGTGAAACATCATACAAAGATTGAATGGAAGGATACCTGAGAAGGGTCAGTGGTTTTGCGTTTTGTCGACTTCAGAGGGCATGATTTGGTTCTGATGCACTTGATCTACGCCGGAGCTAGCGCCAGCAAATGATAGAAGGCCCAGGTCCTGTTGGTTTCATATGGGTTTTTATTTTTATTGGTGCTCTCCTACATATTTTTTGGCCATTTTTTTTATTGTAGTAAGCTACTCTCCTATAGATTTCTATTGGATACACGAGTCAGGTAAGGTATTTAAACATGTGGTCATGGTAAACATGTGGTTATTTGAAGAGAGAGAGCTCCTGGTCATTTGAAGAGAGAGATAGATGCTGATCTCAATCTCAAAAATTACCGGTCAAAGTTGTTGATTATTGTTGCTGGATCATGTATGCTCCATTTAGGTTCGCTTTTCCATTTAGGGAACTTTTAATTTACTTGTATGTAAATTGGATCACGATGCTCCTTTGTCCATTAAAGGTATTTCAGTTTGTTTTCTAACACTTGATCATGTATGCTCCATTTTTTGGAATCACACACAGGTGTTTTTTTTTCAGATATGATTTCTGGTGATGATTTAGGCTTTTCAGATCTAGCGATGGTGCATCCGGTGGTGTCTTCGAGTTTTTTCAAAACTGTTGTTCAGATCTTGGTTACTCTGTGTTTGACAATTTATTTTGTAATCTTTTTTTGGTATTTGGTTTTTCCCATTTAGCGTGTGTATAATAACGCGTGTTTAAATGACTAATTGTGTTTCACAACATTCGAAGCGTGATATTATAATTGCGAAATATGGGAGTAATTTTTGTTGGTATTTTGGTTGCCTCACTATTTTTTTCCCTTTCACTAATTGTGTTTTTATGAAGCGTGATAATGTAATTGCTCTAAATTTTGTATGATTCATCATTGTTTGGACCTACATGTGTGTGAATTCTCATTTTACAAAACGTCACCATATTATTTTTCGGGGCTTTAAAAAATATTTTATTTCGAACTAAACGGATCCTTAGTTTTTTTGTTGCGTGTTACGATTTCTGAAATTAAAAAATAAATAATTCTTTTTGTATGGATGTTAAACATTTAAGGAGAATCTTAATAAAAATGACTCATAAGAAAAATCATTGAGTTCATTTTTTTAACATTCCACTGCAATGTTTCACATTCATACAAAAAAATAAAAATAAACTTTTTTTTAATGATAATACGATAACATAACTCAACACACAACATAAATTGAGTGCGTTCAAATCTTTTTCATTCTAAAAATTCAAATCTTTTTCATTCTCAAAATTGAGTGCGTTCAAAAGTATGCAAAAGTAATAGAGAATTACAAAAATTGAAACAAAAACTGAAGAAAATATAACGGTAAGTATGATATAACACAATAAAATATATGATTTTTCCTCTTTGAAACTGTTAATTATTTATATTACTATTTTAATTCATGCTTAGGGGTAGAACCCAATAACAAGAGTTATATATTATGTATTGGCTGAATAGGATGAGCATTATTTTTCATGAGCAAGACTTGAAATTTTATTTTTAAACATTCGTCAATTGATAATAATTTTCACCTAATTTTATATGTTTAAAATCAAAATTGATTGGAGTACGAAATGAGTAATTTCAATAATAGTGAGTACGAGTGTATGTCCAAATAATTCGTTGAATGTTATAATTTTAAAATTAATTGAAAATGAAATGCCATTTTCAAACACTATGACAATTTAAAATAGGTGAAATAATATTTTATTAGTAAATTCTAAATAGTCTTACACAAAATTCTAACTACAAAAATAGTCACAATAAAAACAATTAAGAACATGAACTAATGATAGGTCGCTAATAGAAATGTATCAGGATAAAATTATGAGCGTGCCATCGGCACGGACATAAATTTATCACGGGAACAAATTTATTGTTGCGTCATTGGCATGGGTACAAAATATCACGGGAACAAATTTTATTTTCGTGCCATCGGCACGGGTACATCCTACTATATATATATTTTAAGAGATGTTAAGGTATTTGTTGAACTATTATATATCCCTTGATGGATCTTTTTAAAGAAACCATTAGTCATTTGCTTCTACATTTTTTCTCTATCGATTGTATAATGTAATGGTTTATTATATTAAACCCCAAAAATATTGTTTAGCCATATGTATTCATTAGATTCAACATAAAAGACTACACTTTTCTCTCTTTTCTCACTTGAAATCTGTAAACACAGTAAACAAATATACATATACACATGACTGTTGAATCACATGACAGGTGTCCATTGTGACAAACCCCTAAAAATAATAACGGGTGGCTAGCCCTATACTACATTAAATCAGGTATCTCAGATGGCACAGTCTCAACATCAACTGACAATACGTAATAATATAAGCCTAACTACCCGAAACTATTAAAAGTGGATTGTCAAAATTTTAAAACTTTTATTTAACACCAATTAAAAACCAACCGTACAACAATACTACATCTAACTATGATCAGTGATACAACAAACTCTACAATAGGTAAAGAAATGAATGCATGGGTATAACAAAATGTATAATTTAAATTACTCGAATATGCTGTCGGGTCACAGACAATACAATAATCTGAGAAGGGAAAATAAATGTAAAAGTGTTAATCTACAACACTAGGGTATAAACCCGATATACAAACTAAATCCTAATCTAGATACACCAAAGATAGGAATCGACTAAACAAAATGCGGCAACAGTCCTCTACTGCCACAGCCCCACGAATACACTGGATGGGTAAACATCAATGGCGTCCTTGCGGAGGAACACCTGAAGTAATACAATATATATAGATAGAGGGAGAAGATATAAACGGGTCAGAGCCGAAGTTGAAAACATTTTATAGCAAGTGCATTAAAATGCATAATAATTATAAATGCTTTATTACATGATTAAGGTTGAGTCACACTATCCATAAAATCCAACTCACCTCTCAACTAAAGCGCGTAACTAAACGTATGCACGTGATCTCCAAATAAGTGCCCCTATCTACTTAGGCAATTAAAATCATCTAACATCTCCCAATCTACACTTATCTGAATTACATCTACATCATATACTTTAACATTAAATGTTATAGTTCTCTTTATATTTGTTCATTTATTGAACATATAAAGTTACATAAACATTCTCTTACGAGAATTTCTTATATTGTAGTTATGCGCTCAATTGGCATGTAAAAGTATATATATGAGTTATTAGCATCAAGTGCTAAGGACTAAAATTCTCCTGGTTCTCAACACTGCACTGCGTTTCGTGCGTGGGACGTCTTGCCGAAGCGAAATCCAAACAAGGACCCCCCCCCCCGTTACACTACTCCTGACAGTATTGATCTTCGAGATTCATTATGCCCTCACTGCATGATGCATGTAACCCAAATTATTACTCCATTTTAATTAATTATTATTACCAATTCTCAACAGTACACGGCATTTCATGCGTGGAACATCTCGCCTAAGCGAAATCCAAAAAAGGAACCCCCCCGTTACACTACTCTTGGCACTGTCGATCGTCGGGATAGGGGATATATATATAAATATGATTATTAAGGACTAACTTCTCCTCACTCCCAACATTACACTGAGCTTAGTGCGTGGGACGTCTCGCCGAAGCGAAATCCAAACAAGGAACCCCCCTGATACACTACTTATTGGCAATGTTGGTCATTAAGGTCCATTAAGCCCTCGATACACAAGTACCAATCACATCCATAACATAATAACCATCCAACCGAGCTATAACTCGTGGACGCAGTCTCACAATGCTATCATCTTCCAGTAGCCCATACCACATAGCAAACTGGGAACCACCTAGTGGGGTTCAACGGAACCCACCTCATGATCAACTCACGCACACAACGTCCCGGGAAGCAGCCATAGCTCAGAACCGGCAAGTGAAAAAGACACATACCCACGACTTCTCACCCCCTAATAATATTGTATCTCATATAATAATCACATGGACTACTATGACCTAGGGAATATCCACACCCTGCTCATCGAGCCAGGATGCTCACCCTCATCGTGCGCAACTTCCCAATGATAGCAAGGAGGGGGTATGCTTCACTATATATATATATATATATATACCATCACATAAGGTATACATACATCACCACATCATATAAAGATATACCATCATATAAGGTATACCTATCACATCATTTACATATTCATATTACGCACTTAGGCGTAGTTGCTTAAATATCATTAGTTAGCATATCTCTCTCTTTTGATATACTAACCGTCAATTTTCACACATCTTCCCCACTTAGTATATACTATACTATTTCTCGCTTGAAGCTCACATGTCGCTTCTATTTATGAATTGTCTCTAAATTCTATTTAAGTTAAGGATATTCTCTATCCTAATTCACCTCAATTTGCATTTATCATGGTGTGAGACATCTCCCAATTTATTCATCATTAAGGATATTTATATATCCGTATGCACATCAATTAACATTTTGAATTTTCCATCCAAAATAGGGTTCAATTGATTTTACGAACCTTTAAAGTTATCCTATTTTGGATTTGATACTAAAATCCATTATCCCTAAACTCATTCTCATTCTTACATGTGAATTTAATAATTATCTCCCAATAGAACTCTCAATAGTAGTGGGCTTCCCCACTTAGTATATACCAAAATCTCTAATCGGTATTCCTCAATTTAATTTTATATGACCCAAACAATATCTTATAAGGGAAACTCCCTAAAAATATCCTAAACGTACTCCACACGATTCCTATAGAGGTTACCAATCGATAACCTCGAACAAAACGGAATGAAATTCTCCCTAGAAAACATTCCCCCAAAATTCCCTGTTTCCGAATCGATTCGGGCCAATTCCGAATCGATTCGGCCCTGCGAATCGATTCGGCCCTGCGAATCGATTCGACCTCCAAGGCGAATCGATTCGGGTCATCAAACCTAGGCTTTTGTCTCAGGCAAAATTGATTCGGCTGGGGTCCGAATCGATTCGGTGGCTCAGACCTGGGCAACTGCATATTTTCGAATCGATTCGATAGGAGGCCAAATCGATTCGGCCCTTCATAACTCTCGAAAATGGCTACTTTTTAGTTGGCCAAAAATCCCAAAATTCATTTTAATCATTTTATCTTCATATCTCTTCAACCCAATCACATATATAACATCAATAATCATCTATAAACACATATAAACTAATTTATATCCTCAAATCCATTTCTACAAAACACATCTAAGATTATACCCAAAAGTTAGGTTTTATAGAACTAAACCTAAAACCCAAAGATTTAATCCACAAATAATGCAATAAATGGTACACAACAATTATTTAGCAAGTTTAATCACTTACCTCGAGTTCGTAGGGTTTGATCCGTCCTCGAGATCGCGTTATGGCCGGAAAATCCTCTTTCTCTCTCTTTTCCCCTTCTTTCTCTTCTTCTTTCTTTTTCTCTCTTTCTTTCTTTCTATTTCTCTTTCTCTCTTTGGAGAATAAATCTCATGTAGGCTTAATAAGCCTTATTTCCCAATGTACACATCTTTAAATGATAATACACACTTTAAATGACTGGGTAACTTTAATTCGAGCCAAACGAACTTAAATTATTTCGGAACCTAAATAGACCCCAAGTACAGTCATTTCGACTTTCTCGACTCTTTCGAAAATGACTACACCCTCAGAATCGTCATTCAAAACACTTTCTAACGACTTCAATTTTTGACCTCAATTGCCAATTTGATTATTCTACAAATAAAATAATATTTATTTCTCCCAAAATAAATAAATCATCGTCTCCAAGACCTCGGGTTGTTACATCCGTCTGTCGAGAAACACCGTGAAATGTTTGAATGATGAAAATAAAAATTAAACATTAATCACATAATTAGCACTCAAAAAACACTTCAAACCCATGATTTAAATTACACAAACTCATCAAACTAACCTAAATAACACACAGAGATAGAAAAAAAACTCATTTGCGAACAAAGAGAGAAGAATACCTATAGTAATTAATCATAATTAGGACTCTAATAAACTACATCAACTCATCAATTTAACATAATCACTCATACGCGCATTTACACAAATATAGAGAGAGAAAAACACATGTTTCTTATTGTCTAAATGACTATGCTATATCACATTCCTCATCGCTTGTGCCTATAAGATGTACTAGAATCCAGGAGCGATGAAGATCGGTCTCATCAAATCACAGTTCTCTATCCCTTATAAGCCACCATCGGAGTGACCTCCTTCAAGAAAGTCCATTCTCCCTTGCTACCAAGAACAGTGTATCTTCAGAAAGCTTTCTTTCCAAAAGTTGGCGAGAGAGAGGATGAAGGAACAGTTACTCTTCCTGCCGTTTCCCCCCAAAAAGAAAAAGACAAAGGATTTACCAGTTAGATTTGAACCAGAGTGAAATTAAAATTGGAAGGTTTAACAGATATGCACAGCTAGGTCTTTATTACTGAGATAGGACGAAGGATGTGAAATGAGGAGAAACAAACATGAGATGATAGAGGGAGAAAGAGAAGAGTTGCATTGTCTAGAGCCTCGGTCTTTGTTCATTTTAAAAATGTATGCAGACACTCTATATAATAGTGCCTCAGTTTTATTAATTGTTCATGCAAGCTATTTAAAATCCTTCTCAACCGTTATATTTATTCCATGTGCATCATCTTGAATCTTACATGCATTCAATCTCATTAGTTAGTTGATGAAGACCAAACTGATTAACTTTCAATCTCATCCATCAGTTGGAAAAGACCAAACGTCTCTCTCTCTCTCTCTCTCTCTCTCTCTCTCTCTCTCTCTCTCTCTCTCTCTATATATATATATATATATATATATATATATATATATATATATATATATATATATATATATATATATGTATATATATATATACGGAACTTACACTTTGACCCTTCCAACATTACTCTCATTTTCACTTTGTAAAAGATTGTAATTTTCCTTTGTATGTAACCTAAATTCAAGATGCTGCGGAAGCGTAAAACGTGATGGTTCAATTTTAAACAATAACGAATTTTAATTCCTTAAACAAATTAAAATTCCACCAAGTGAAGTAAAATTAATCAATTCATATATTCACTTAAACCGATTCATTAATCCAAGTCCTATAATATGCCTAAGTCATATTTATCGATATTAACAAAGTTAGGCGAAACCAAATTTTAGCAAATGACTTGAATTAAATAAGCTTTACCCAATATTTAATTTAGTCCCAAATTAAATGAGTGTGATGATTTAAACCGAGTTTTATCTTGAATTATTCTAAACATGCGTTCTACGTTATTTTGCAAGATAAAATAAACCAATCACACTACGCCGCGATCTACGAGGAAAAACCCAAGACGGGAAACAACCTCGGACGACCCTAGCCCCAAATCTACTAGATACGGATTTACAATTACAAGATAGATAGACTTACAACGCACGACTCGATCCCTCTCAAGCCTCGACGCTTCTTCTTGTAGACACCTCTTCCTAGCGGATAACCTCGGAACACCACCGCGGTCTCGGAATCCACCGATGGGACTTTATATGGTCACCGTCACCCAAGCATGGAGCCTTTCTCCGTGTGGGTAAATTAACATAGAAACACTTCTTCTTTCTTTGTGGGTGGTGGAAGTAAAACCCAAAACTTCTCTTCAATTCAGTGTAGAGAAAACCGGTGCCAAACTCCAAGCAATTGATAAGTATATAAGAACATGGAATAAACTCATTTGGGTGTAAACACTAGAGTAATGGAAATTTTTCTCTCAGAATCTCACTCAAAACATGAACATTTTCCTAAACAATTTTTGCTCTCAAACTCTCTCTAAGAGATAAACTAGGATGGAAAAGTTCGATTGGAAAATGTTATTCCCGCACATATTAAAGTCTGAAAAAGTTGGTTAAAAACCAAATGGGGAAGTGGGTAAAAAACTGCCAAAAAAACTGCCAAAAACTGTTCCCCCTGGCATCTCGTTCGAACGAGAATTCTAACGACGTTCCAGATTGAACTCGTTAAAATCTCGTTGGAAATCTCGTTAGAACGAACAATCTCGTTCGAACGACATTTTGAACGATGGACCAGTATACTTTGGTGGCAACTCGTTGGCAGTTCGTTCGAACGACATTTCGTTCGAACGACAAACTCGTTCGAACGACTCTATCGAACGAAAAACCAGAAAGTTTAGAAAATTCGATTTTAGACCAAAAAACTTTATAAACTTATTTTAAAGTTTTATTTAATTCTTTCTGAAAATTAAAACACAGTTTTTACAAAACCTAACAACCAATAAACTTTGTTCCAAGCTCCTATATATATAATATTGCATTCATACCTTGGGAGCATGGAACTATGGTTGATGACGTAGAAACGAGGCACGCAAACCGGCACATTTGATGAAGCTTTATACTCTTTTCCGCTAAGACTTCAACAAACACTTCATAGGCTTGAGAATATTACAATTAAATGCTATCCTATGAATAAATGTTTTTGTCCGGAATTGAGCCAAAACTATATATGGACTCAATTGGAAATTTGTGTCCTTACAAATCTCCCCCTTTGGCTATTCCGGGACATAAACCAAACAAAAATCCTAAAGGGCCATCAAGCTCTACTAGACTCAAAACATAACCCACCCAAACTTGACTCAACCCAAGGATCAAACGCTTTTCCGTTTAAACAATTCCGCTTTAGAAGAAATCCTGCACACTTAAGCAAACTCATCAAATGCATAGGGAATATCAAACTATTAAATGCAATTAATTAATTACTCCCCCTAAATTAATTCTCCCCTTTATCAAACACATGACCTACTTAGAAAGACGTCTCCCCCTAAGATAAATATCCCCCAAACTAAGATATGATAATAATAGGATTAGATACCATTTCTCCCCCTATCATCATTCTCCCCCTTTTTGTTCAGGAATAGGCAAAGGATAAAGAACTAATAAACATAAAAGCATGTTGAAGCTTAAAGTGATAAGACATGAAAGCATATGGGCAATAAAAGCATAGGCAAAGACAAAACAAATATCATATATATATAAACTAGAAATATACCAATGAAGCACTTGCATATATATATAGATATAAACACACATATAACACAAAATACAATAAGTTTGCACACTCGTAGGGCAAAAATGTGTCATATGGAAATGGAAGTGTATGGGTGTGAACTAGCAACAATTAAATTTAGACCCAAACACTTAATAAACATTCACGGAGTTCTCATTTGATTGCAAACTTCATCACATTTAAATATAACCTCATGTGACAATATAAATATTGAACTCAATGAACAAACATACACAATGCATACAAGCCTAGCATGATGATGATTCTACAAACCAAATAGAGTCATGACATTACAGACAACTAGGATAAACGGACATTGTGCAAACCGTTGATATACCATCCAATTCTCCCTCAATAAGAATATATATTCTTTTGTTTTTGAATGAATATATCAAACAAACATAGGCCTTGGCAATTTATTTTCTTTTTAATGCCATATTTTCTGTTTTTAGGCCTTTGGATCACGTATTTCTTTTAGATCCAATAAACGGTGGATTACTATCGCAAAGGATTTAATTCATCCTTTCGGAGCCCTTCCCCGTGCACATTTATATATAATTTTTTTTTATCACACAAAGCTCACGTGCAACGGATTTTGACATGCACTAGTCCTCCTAGGTCATAGATATGTAGATGACTAGATTGGTAGGAGAACACCTCAAAAAGCTCAAATATAACATGTGACATTAAGATTTCAAAAGAGCTCGTGCATGTGTGAATAGAGGCATATAGAAATAGAATCCATTTAAACAATACAAAATCCAACTACTCCATATAAAACATGGTAAAGAACATTTTATGTATTGAAAATCTAAACCAAAAGTTCTAGCCACGTGGGAGCGTTAAAGATGGGATTCAAACACAAATATATGCCACATAAAGTGTGTCAAGCAAAAATACACACAAAAAAAAATCTTTTTGAGTTTTTAACATTTTTAATCAAAAATAAATATTTACTCAAAAGGACAAACAAAAATCATTTGTATTTTTCATTAAGTTTAAATGAAATAAATAAAACACAAATGATAAACAAAAATCTTTTTATATTTTTCAGTTAATTCAAACACAAAATATAATACAAAAAGATAAACAAGTCATAATTTCTAGCATGTGATATGAAATAAGGCAATGACTAGAAAATGACTAAACAAGCATACATTTAGCATGTGAATATAGCATGAAGTACAAACGCTAAAGTATGCAAACACTAACACATTCATCCTTTAGATTTAGCAAGGGAGGAAGCATGTGAAAGTAAATGAGAATCAAAAACCCTATTTTGCAAGGCAACCAAGTCGAATTTCCTAACCCAAATTAATGAAGAATGAGAATTTTGGGGTGTTGGAACTTTAACTACCGTGGTTACTTTACTATGGGGTTTTCTAGGAATTCGTTTAAGATCAAAACAAAATTTCCTAAGATGACCTTTTCGACCACAATGTGTACAAGCAAAAACATGTCTAAAAGATTTACTTAAGGAGTGACCTTTAAATGCAGTCCTAGTAGATTCTCCTAAAACATTGGTCTTGGCTTTATGAGTAGATTCATTACAAGTATTGAAGCCTAAACCACAAGTGTCATTTTTAATTTGGACCGTTCCTAACATGTTATCTAGTTTTTCCGAACGACACTCCAAATCAAATTTGACATTACTAGAGTCTTTTAATTTATTTTGCAATTCTAAAATGTTAGACTCTAATAAAAAGTTTCTCTCTTCAAATGCAAGAAGCTCCTTTTTCAAGGATTCCATTAAACCCCTAAGGCTATCTCTTTCGCCTTCTACATATTCTAGCTTCTCTTGAAGAGTTATCTCACGTGTCCTAAGGTTTTCTATTAAAGCATTTTCATCAACGACCTTGACACTTTCTCTTAAACTAGCTTCTAACTTCAAATTAGCTCTTTTCAATTTAATAGATTCTTTATAAAGCTCTTGAAAAGAATTTTGAAGTTCACTCACATTAACCGCTTCTTCATTTTCACTCTCTCTTTCTTCTCCACTCTCACTATCATAAAAAAAAAGTGAATCATAAACTTTGACCTTGGAAGTGTCATGTGTTAGGGTTTCATCAATCGATGAGTTCTCACTATCACTCACATGACTAGCCATAAAAGCCACAAAATTTTTCTTACTGGGGTAATCGGGCTTCTATTCCTTATCAATATCACTAAGGGTCGCATTATATGAAATGGGTCGCTTACCCTCTTTCCTTAGTTTAGTGGGGCACTCAAAAGCCCTATGGCCATAACCTTCACAACCAAAACACTTATTAGACTCGTCCCTATCTAAATTTTCATTACTAGGTTTAGGGATCTTCTCGGCTTTAGGAATCTTCTCGGCTTTAGAAATCTTTTCGCCTTTTTCATGCTTAGAAGATTCAAATTTCTTAAAATTATTTTTAAATTTATCTTTGTTATTTTTAAGAAATTTTCTAAATTTGCGAGCAAATAAAGCCATGTCTTCCGAGTCACTATCACTATCGCTCTCTACTACTTATTTGACCTCTTTTCGGGGTTTTAAAGCAACGCCCTTTTCGATTTTCCTTTCAGTTTTAGAGGGAAACATATCCAGTTCATAGGTTTGTAAATCACCTACAAGCTCTTCTAATTTCGTAGAGGCTAAAGTGGGTAAAGAATTTAACACGGTCACCTTTGGAATAAATCTATCGGGTAGGGACCTTAAAATTTTCTTTACAACACGGTCGTCAGGTATTTTCTCTCCCAAGTTAAAAGATGAATTAACAATATCAGAAAGTCTAGCATAAAATTCATCAAAAGTTTCTTTTTCATTCATTTTGATAGTTTCAAATTGAGTGGTGAGGTTTTGGAGTTTTGAAGCTTTAACGACACTAGTTCCTTCATGAGTTAATTGTAAAATATCCTAAGCTTCTCTAGCAGTTTCACACGTCATAATATGTCGGAATTCATCCGGTGTGACAGCGCTAAACAAGGTATTCAAACCACGGGAATTAAAATTAGCAAGTTTAAACTCATTTTCAGTCCATCTATCAGCGGGTTTGGAAACAAGTTCATTTTCAACTAAGTAAGTTGGTGGGGACCACCCGTTAACAACTGACATCCTAACTCTCTCGTCGATAGATTTTAGTGCCGATCTCATATGCGCTTTCCAATAGGCGTAGTTTGAACCATCGAAAATAAGAAATTTTGAAAATGGGGAAAAATCCATTTTAGCCAAAAATTATTTAAGGATCTTAAACGAAATAATTTATCGTTTTTGGCTCTGATACGGAGTGAAGTAAAATTAATCAATTAATATATTCACTTACACCGATTCATTAATCCAAGTCCTATAATATGCCTAACTCATATTTATCGATATTAGCAAAGTTAGGCGAAACCAAATTTTAGCAAATGACTTGAATTAAATAAGCTTTACCCAATATTTAATTTAGTCCCAAATTAAATGAGTGTGATGATTTAAACCGAATTTTATCTTGAATTATTCTAAACATGCGTTCTACGTTATTTTGAAAGATAAAATAAACCAATCACACTACGCCGCGATGTACGAGGAAAAACCCAAGACGGGAAACAACCTCGGACGGCCCTAGCCATAAATCCACTAGATACAGAATTACAATTACAAGACAGATAGACTTACAAAGCACGACTCGATCCCTCTCAAGCCTCGACGCTTCTTCTTGTAGACACCTTTTCGTAGCGGATAACCTCGGAACACCACCGCGGTCTCGGAATCCACCGATGGGACTTTATATGGTCACCGTCACCCGAGCATGGAGCCTTTCTTCGTGTGGGTAAATTAACATAGAAACACTTCTTCTTTCTATGTGGGTGGTGGAAGCAAAACCCAAAACTTCTCTTCAATTTGGTGTAGAGAAAATCGGTGCCAAACTCCAAGCAATTGATAAGTATATAAGAACTTGGAATAAACTCATTTGGGTGTAAACACTAGAGTAATGGAATTTTTTCTATAAAAATCTCACTCAAAACATGAACATTTTCCTAAACAATTTTTTCTCTCAAACTCTCTCTAAGAGATAAACTAGGATGGAAAAGTTCGATTGGAAAATGTTATTCCCGCACATATTAAAGTCTGAAAAAGTTGGTTAAAAACCAAGTGGGGAAGTGGGTGCAAAAATGCCAAAAAAACTGCCAAAAACTGTTCCCGCCTGGCATCTCGTTCGAACAAAATCTCGTTCGAACGAGACTTCTAACGACGTTCCAGATTGAACTCGTTAGAATCTCGTTGGAAATCTCGTTAGAACGAACAATCTCGTTCGAATGACATTTCGAACGACGGACCAGTATACTTTGGTGGGAACTCGTTGGGAGGTTCGTTCGAACGACATTTTTGTTCGAACGACAATCTCGTTCGAACGAAAAACCAGAAAGTTTGAAAAATTCGATTTTAGCCCAGAAAACTTTATAAACTTATATATGTATAAACAATTTAGTATAAACTCGATTTTAGCCCAGAAAGTTTGAAAAATGTTTAGAGAATTTAGTATATGTATAAACAATATATATGTATATGAGGTTTGATTGAATTCTACAACCGAGTTCTATTTTTATTGCGACAATGTTTTGATACTTTCTATTATTGTGTGTTGTTGAGATGATAAAAGTTTTTTTGTATTCGTAAAGGAGTATTGTAATTTTTATGGAACTCAAATACTAGACCATATTCTTACTATTGGCTTTGTCTTTTGTGTGATATGTTTCTTTTATAGTGCGTGGTTCTTGGTTTTTAGTGTCTTTATTTTGAAAGGTTACATATATTGATTTAAAAAATATATGTATGTATTAAATTTATAGAGCGACGCAATAGTTTTTATTCTTGAAAATTTCATTCATATCAATGGGTATATAGATAAAAATTGATGTCATCGGCATTCTAGAGATGGCGATGGTTAATTCCATAGACAACAGAAGCGAGAATGTTGTTGAATGCTTGATAATGCAATTACTTCTACAAATCTATCTTTTTGTGGGTTTTCATGGTTTATTTTGTTTGGATTTTATTATTTTATGTACATTCTTACATGTTCTAATCGTAGGAGCACCGCATATGTATTTATCACAGTTGGTTCAAAGAAGAAGATTTGGGCATTTAGTTGATTAAAACTGATTATCAATGTTCTAAATAGACTTTGACTTTTTGTTATGTTGGTATGTAATTATTTTTTGTTGAAATGATCTTGCAGATTTTTTGGCAATAACTTCTCGGCGAGTCTTTTTTTTTATCAACGTCGTCGTTAGTGTATACTCCATTTTTCAATAACGTGTGCATGAAATTTTTATAATTTTTTGTAATTTTTGCATCAAAAATCACTATTCTGTAACAACCCAAAGATTTGAGCGACTATTTTATACTATTTTTGCCTGACGGGCTAATTTTATAAAATAGGAATGTTGGAGTAAATATTATTTCCCGTGAGACTTAGGGATAATATTTACTATGCTTTATCTATTTACCGTTATGAGAAGGTAAATAGTGTTATATTGTGTATTTTGCGTCGTTATATGTAAAACGACGGCTATGACCTATATTTAAATCGGGTATAATTAATGAATTAAAATGGATTTGGAACACAAAAATAGTTCACACTTTCCCGAATGCCAAAATAGGCGGTGCGGTTGTTTTTAGAATAGTCGAGATAGTCGAAATAAGTGCCCAGTTGTAATTTTTGAGATTTAGGCATTTTAAGGGGGTTATGACTCAATTAAGTGGTTACGAGTCATTTTAGTGGTGTATTAGCAATTAGGAGTGGGGGTTTATATTTTTAGACCCTTATAAATCCCCCACCCCCTTTCTTTTTCTTCATTTGTGTGAGAAACCAAAAGAGAGAGAGAGAGAGAGAGAGAGTTGGGAGAAAGTAGAGAGAAAGAGAGAGATGGAGGATTTGGGCCGGAATTCGTCGCTACCGGAGCTTTTCCGAGACTACGAACCTCGAGGCAAGTTTCTTACTTGCTAGATATTGATTTAATGTGATAAATCTGCATGTGTAGTTAAGTTTTGGGAGGTTTTAACCATAAATGGGTTTTGGGTGATTTTGGGTGTTTAATCCTAAATCTTATGTTTTAATTTGATTTGAAGAGAAATAATTAGCCATTTGATATGTAGGAATGATTTTATAGTAGTATTTGTTGTTGTGGTTGGGTGAAATAGCGGGTAGAAGCTTGGATGGCTCGTTAATGGCCGAGACAGCTTCTCGGAGAAGAAGCTGTCCGCCAGGATCGATCGATCGAACCTGGAGGGTCGATCGATCGAAGCCTTCGATCGATCGACTGCCAGAGGTCGATTGATCGACCTCGTCTGAAAAGGTGAGGTTTTTATGATTTTGTTTTTAGCTCGTTTCTTTAGGTTCGAGGCTTAGGAACCTTCCTTTGGGAAGTAATGGGGAGTCCTAGAGGGTTGTATTGGGTAGACTAATGTCCTAGGCTAAGAATGGAGATTTAGGTTTACCCGAGGACTAGTTTGGATTAGGTTAATGTCCAACGGATTTAGGAGGTTAACCTAAAGATATATTTGAAGTTAAAATATCAAGGTTGAGCTTTTGAGAGACACTCCATTATGGAGACTCACTTTGAGGGTTTATGAATTATATAAACTATTTGAGGCTATTTTGAGGTTAGTGACACTTTGGGGTCTTAGGTCATTAATAAAATATGACTAAATAAGAATAGTATGCACCTGCTAAAGCTTGGTGCTTAATGGCTAAATGGATGATTTTTGGAAATATAAAATATGAGTTTTCAAAAATGGAAAGAGTAATGTTTTTCATAAATGTTAATTTATGGATACACACCTCTCTAAATCGCTATCATAAGGGAAGTCGCGCGCGTTGTGGTGAAGCCCCCTGGCTAATGATGCAGGGTGGATATAGTCCCTAGGCCATGTGAGCGTTTGTTTATATTTTCTGCGCTGGTTAGGAGATTCCGGGTGTGGTCTTGACTATCCCACAGGCACATGGTCGCTTCCCGACGTTTCGATAGGATCCCAGGTTGTCTTGGAGGCCCTGGAAGATGATAGCCATTTAGGGGCGCACAGTGGGGAAACCCGGACGGGCGGTCTTAGAATCGTTATATATATATATATATGAATATAACTATTCTAAATCAAGTTGGACTTGATGTTTGATGGGTGCCATAAAGAGCACAGTAAAATGCCATATAGAGCATGATGAAAGTGCCATATAGAGCACGATGTAAGGCCATAAAGAGACTATGATTATGATTATATTCCTGATAAGGAAGATATTTTTACAAAGTGAACAATTGAGATAAATGCCTCTAGAGCATAAAAAGTATGATTATATTTCCTGATAAGGAATAAATTCATGAAAAGAATTAGTTTACGATGAAAGTAATTTGGTAAACATTTGATAAAGTGTTGTACCATTTATATGTATATTCCTAAAGATAGAATTAGGAATTGTGCCAATAGATGATGGATGGGTTTTACTTTTATATTTTCTTTGTGTAACTGTAGATGTGACCTCCCACACTTATGCACACACATGTATTTATTTATTATTTCGTGCTTAGGGTCTAATGTATCTCGACGATCAACCTTGCCTAAGTAGTAGTGTATCGGGGGGGTTCCTTGTTTGGATTTCGCTTTGCGAGACACCCCACGCACGAATAGGGCATAGTGTTGAGACTGGGGAGAAGTTATCCTTTAGTACTTAAATTAATTAGGACGGGGTCTAATGTATCTCGACGATCAACCTTGCCTAAGTAGTAGTGTATCGGGGGGGTTCCTTGTTTATAATTCGCTTTGCGAGACACCCCACGCACGAATAGGGCATAGTGTTGAGACTGGGGAGAAGTTAGCCTTCTGTTCTTTCTATAACCTGAGCATCATTTATATTTCGCTAGGTTATTGCTAGATTGAGAGGTGAGGAATATTATTGTTATCTGCGAGAGATTTACGCACTTACCTGCCATGCATTTTAGTCACATGGTAATCACATCAAACCCGGCCCTGATCGGTTTCTATATTTCCTTGTTTCTGCATATTCTTTGCCGTTACAGGTGCTCTTCCGCAGGGACACCTGTGTTTACATTTCCATTTCCAGTTGTCATGGAGCTACGGCATATTGCGGATGTTGTAGGATACTTGTAGTAGACGTTCCCCTCTATTGTACTCTAGTTATGTTCAGTACTTTTATTCGGGCGTGTTTGCCCAAGGTATTGCACTCATTTATAATATTGTAAATATTGATTGTAATACTTAGCATATTATTTGTATTGGTCTGTGCACCGATAGCTTATTCGGTGATTATTTATTGTATTGTCATACTTTATTCATCGATTTTGATACCCACCGTTTTTACAAATGGGATTGTCTAAGTGTTTCTCTTTTACTTTTAAATTTTTTTTGTATATGACAATCCATTTTCTAAAATGATTGGTGGTTATCTCATACTATTATGTTAATCGACAGTGATGCTAAGAATGGACCATCTATGATTCCTGTGATTATTGGAGTATTGGGTTGGCCACCTATTATTTTAGTAGGCGGGTTGTCACAGATGGTATCAGAGCATTAGGTTCTAGAGTCCTTAGGAATCTGTGCGGATGTTTTACGTCTTCTGCGTTTCTCTCTATTTTGATGTAGAGCCTTAAGAAGAAGGTCATTGAATTCTCTTGTGAGATTTCGTTCTCCTGCTATGGTATGAGGACCCCGAAGATCTTCTGCGCGTTCGTGTGAGACTTGTAAGTCGTTAGATGAAGGGCGTGGAGGAAGGCCGTGATGAAGGCGTCATTGGATGGGATTACTATAAGCTGTGGGCTGTGAGCGGGAATAAGGATCGCTTTGGAGGTCCTTCCCTTTGTAGCATTATTTTATAATGCTGCCGTGACTACTAAGTACGGTGAAAATTGTTTTCCCAAGTACCGCTGCCGGTAGAGAGTGGTACTATGCTTGGGACTCCGAGCAATGTCAATTCGGAGTTGAGAGGTTCTTTATTAGGACCACATGTTGAAGTTCGGTTGGTTAGAGGAAGTGTAACCTCGTTCGGTGAGAACGTAAGGCCCGAGAGTTTTGGCCTAGAGTTGGGTATAGGAGTGCCCAGGTGTGAGGGTTTGAGGAAAACCTTTCACCCTTTGGAGTAAGGTTGAAGTGGCGGATATGATAGTCGCCTCGTTATGGTGGGGCAAAATGTTTTGCCCATAGAGAGAGCCTCTCAGTGGAAATGCTAGGCTCGTAAGTAAGTGTTGGAAACCCTTTTGGAGAGTAGTGTTCATGAGACCCCATTGGTGGACATCCACCTGGGGAAGGCTCGTGGAGCTAAGGTTGGGGGAAGCTTATAGAATGTTCTCCTTGCTGAAGAAGTCAAGGGAACCATGCGTTCTGATCTTGTCAATTGAAGATAACCGGCAAGAATAGGACTCCTTATTGAGTCATTGATGGAAGTAGTTTGGTTCGGGTAAGACTAGAATGACGTGTCTTAGAACTATCGGTAGCAGCCAAGGATGTTGGCTAGTATGTTGGTGGGACTTTCTAACTAGGGTGCGAATAGTGCATTCCTTAGGTAAGATGGAGTAGTATGGTGATAGCCCTAGATTTGGGTGTGTATATCGAGCTTGTGATAGTATCGGTACATATTTTTTTATATATGGTAAGCATATCTATGTGACTTCCATGATAGGGGAGTTCTGTCTTTTCCTTCACACTCGTTATGGGGCGAGTGGTGATATGTGTGGTACGTGCTACTTGTATTATATATTATACGAGTAGAGATATTTTTAGATTGGTTGGGGTGATAGAAAGCGAATATATCGCGAGGCTATCCTAGTTCTAGTTCTAGGAGGAGGACTAGTTGTTCTATAATATCTCCCCTGGATACGGGTTGAGACTTTATAGAGGTGGTTTACGGTATGTAGATAGTTTCCTTTAAATTTTTAATTTTTATTATTTTAATTTTATTCTGTTTGCTTGCTTGTTTGCTTTGCTTGTGTATGCTATTGCCTTATCTCCATGACTGGCTAGTTAAGGTGACTGTGTGGAGGGGTTCCTTGTTTGGATTTCGCTTCGGCGAGACGCTCCACGCATGAACCTTAACGACGTTGGGAGTGGAGAGATGTGCATTTTCTTTTCTGCTCTTTTTTTCTTTCCTTTTATTTCTGTTGGTTAAGTGCTGGGTTGGAAGGTTTAGCCAAGAATCACGTATATGAGTGATTAAGGGCTTAGTTCATGTGCGATATATGAGCACTATGATAGTTTTCCTCTGACTAACGTGGGGGAAGACTAAGATTATGAAAGTCCGATAGGGACTTATGATTGTGCCTTAGTGAGAAGGCCATTTGTTTAGAGATATATGTGTCTCTTGGGGTAGAGTATTGGTGGCATCTTACTGAAAGTAAATGCCTCAGTCGATTGTTAGGGTAGGATGTAGAAGTATATGTAGTAGTAGAGTTTCGAGTTAGGATTCCGTCGATCCCGATCATGTGTCTTCGACCGTTACTTCTCGACGACTGACAATGCGAGGTAGTAGTGTAACGGGAGGGTTCCTTGTTTGGATTTCGCTTCGGCGAGACGTCCCACGCATGAAACCGAGCTAATGTCGGAAGTCGGGAAAGGTCTTGGACACTAGGGATATTTAGTATTATACTTATACGACTAGGTTAGGATAGATAGATTGGCCTTATGATTCTTAGGATGCTAGGCCCTTAGGGCATGCGGCGTTAGTTTAGGAAGATGGTTGGGAGTTGACCACAATAAGTTGTGGGTTAACTCTAAGTAGGATTTGGTCCCTAGACGAGAAGTATGGGATTTCGAGCTCGTTAGAATGTTAGGCCATTAGTGGTGAGGCCTCTCGTAGTTAGAGGGTTACATGGGTAACCTACCTTTGGAGGAATTGGAGTATAAGCTGACTTTTCTCCTGCACTCGTGTTGTTATAATCGAGAGTGGATTTAACGAAACGAGTCTTTGCCAGGAACGGGATGTGCTAATATGGGAACATGGACCTATTGTTCGTGTGTCTCACATTTTTAAGAAGTGTCATCCGATGCTTGATTTAGAGTTCATGGCGGTAGTATTTGCCTTAAAGATTTAGAGGCATTTCTCCTGGGCAGGAATTTGGAGTCGTTCACGAATAGCAAGTTTGTGACCGTAAAGGACTATCGATAGGATATTCCCTTTCGCTAAGGCAATGCGAGCGGGAGTAGAAAAGGAGCTGAGTAGATACCGTCTTAGAGTTTATTCGTGGCATGGAATGCCAGGTGGAGTGAGCTTCACCGAGGGGACGTTATTGTAAGGGCATTCAGGTCCATGATTGACCCTTTCACCTACTAGTATGTTGAGAATAGTGTGGAACGAGGATGGGTATATCCGTGGACATTTTTATCGAATTGTCGATAATGCAACGTTCATGATTCTAAGTTTAGGAAACTGTGGATCATTTGATCAATCGCTGCTTGCTCGATGGAAATGGGCGAACTAAGCGGGAGGTGTACGTCCAACTCTTCTTAGTAGGAGTTTTAGATCTGTATGCGATTCCTATCAAACGGTAGTGAACCGAGACGAAACATTCGTGTCAAGGTACAGGTAAAGTCTCCAGTAAGAATGGGAACCATTGGGATATGGGGTATATCCTACCACCCGTAAGTGGAAGGGTGGATTTGATTTTAAGGAGAGATCGGAGTAGTAGTTTTTATGAATCAAATTTCCGTGTAATAGTTCGGATCATTTTCGATAAACGTTAGGCTGTGCGTAGCCTAGTATAGATGGCAATATGCCTTGTCTACTCGTTGGAATGGAAACAGCGAATAGTATATTCCTGGGACCGGGAGTGGTCCGGGAACCTTCCTTTAGATTGGGCTCAGTGAGCAAGTAAACTTTTGAGGGTTACGCCAACGCGAATAGAAAGTTAGTGTAGTTATTCCCTAGTAGAGGTATAACTTGTTTCGGAAACTAAGGCAATTAGTGCCGAGCTTGTGTGGGAATATCCTCCCGTAGTAGAAGGGTAGGATCGTTAGCGATGACCTTAGTCTGAGTCCTATGGGGACATTTCCATTCGGGGGTTTGCTAGTATGATAGCACGGTTTTGGTATAGTATACCCTTTTTATGGTTATGGGTTACGCCTGAATTTTGAGGGCAAAATTCCCCTTTAAGGGGGGGAGTATGTAACAACCCAAAGATTTGAGCGACTATTTTATACTATTTTTGCCTGACGGGCTAATTTTATAAAATAGGAATGTTGGAGTAAATATTATTTCCCATCAGACTTAGGGATAATATTTACTATGCTTTGTCTATTTACCGTTATGAGAAGGTAAATAGTGTTATATTGTGTATTTTGCGTCGTTATATGTAAAACGACGGTTATGACCTATATTTAAATCGGGTATAATTAATGAATTAAAATGGATTTGGAACACAAAAATAGTTCACACTTTCCCGAATGCCAAAATAGGGGGTGCGGTTGTTTTTAGAATAGTCGAGATAGTCGAAATAAGTGCCCAGTTGTAATTTTTGAGATTTAGGCATTTTAAGGGGGTTATGACTCAATTAAGTGGTTACGAGTCATTTTAGTGGTGTATTAGCAATTAGGAGTGGGGGTTTATATTTTTAGACCCTTATAAATCCCCCACCCCCTTTCTTTTTCTTCATTTGTGTGAGAAACCAAAAGAGAGAGAGAGAGACTTGGGAGAAAGTAGAGAGAAAGAGAGAGATGGAGGATTTGGGCCGGAATCCGTCGCTACCGGAGGTGTTCCGAGACTACGAACCTCGAGGAAAGTTTCTTACTTGCTAGATATTGATTTAATGTGATAAATCTGCATGTGTAGTTAAGTTTTGGGAGGTTTTAACCATAAATGGGTTTTGGGTGATTTTGGGTGTTTAATCCTAAATCTTATGTTTTAATTTGATTTGAAGAGAAATAATTAGTCATTTGATATGTAGGAATGATTTTATAGTAGTATTTGTTATTGTGGTTGGGTGAAATAGCGGGTAGAAGCTTGGATGGCTCGTTAATGGCCGAGAAAGCTTCTCGGAGAAGAAGCTGTCCGCCAGGATCGATCGATCGAACCTGGAGGGTCGATCGATCGAAGCCTTCGATCGATCGACTGCCAGAGGTCGATCGATCGACCTCGTCTGAAAAGGTGAGGTTTTTCTGATTTTTTTTTTAGCTCGTTTCTTTAGGTTCGAGGCTTAGGAACCTTCCTTTGGGAAGTAATGGGGAGTCCTAGAGGGTTGTATTGGGTAGACTAATGTCCTAAGCTAAGAATGGAGATTTAGGTTTACCCGAGGACTAGTTTGGATTAGGTTAATGTCCAACGGATTTAGGAGGTTAACCTAAAGATATATTTGAAGTTAAAATATCAAGGTTGAGCTTTTGAGAGACACTCCATTATGGAGACTCACTTTGAGGGTTTATGAATTATATAAACTATTTGAGGCTATTTTGAGGTTAGTGGCACTTTGGGGTCTTAGGTCATTAATAAAATATGACTAAATAAGAATAGTATGCACCTGCTACAGCTTGGTGCTTAATGGCTAAATGGATGATTTTTGGAAATATAAAATATGAGTTTTCAAAAATGGAAAGAGTAATGTTTTTCATAAAAGTTAATTTATGGATACACACCTCTCTAAATCGCTATCATAAGGGAAGTCGCGCGCGTTGTGGTGAAGCCCCCTGGCTAATGATGCAGGGTGGATATAGTCCCTAGGCCATGTGAGCGTTTGTTTATATTTTCTGCCCTGGTTAGGAGATTTCGGGTGTGGTCTTGACTATCCCGCAGGTACATGGTCGCTTCCCGACGTTTCGATAGGATCCCAGGTTGTCTTGGAGGCCCTGGAAGATGATAGCCATTTAGGTGCGCGCACAGTGGGGAAACCCGGACGGGCGGTCTTAGAATCGTTATATATATATATATATATATATATATATATATATATATATATATATATATATATATATGAATATAACTATTCTAAATCAAGTTGGACTTGATGTTTGATGGGTGCCATAAAGAGCACAGTAAAATGCCATATAGAGCATGATGAAAGTTCCATATAGAGCACGATGTAAGGCCATAAAGTGCCTATGATGACGATTATATTCCTGATAAGGAAGATATTTTTACAAAGTGAACAATTGAGATAAATGCCTCTAGAGCATAAAAAGTATGATTATATTTCCTGATAAGGAACAAATTCATGAAAAGAATTAGTTTACGATGAAAGTAATTTTTTAAACATTTGATAAAGTGTTGTACCATTTATATGTATATTCCTAAGGATAGAATTAGGAATTGTGCCAATAGATGATGGATGGGTTTTACTTTTATATTTTCTTTGTGTAGCTGTAGATGTGACCTCCCACACTTATGCACACACATGTATTTATTTATTATTTCGTGCTTAGGGTCTAATGTATCTCGACGATCAACCTTGCCTAAGTAGTAGTGTATCGGGGGGGTTCCTTATTTGGATTTCGCTTTGCGAGACACCCCACGCACGAATAGGGCATAGTGTTGAGACTGGGGAGAAGTTATCCTTTAGTACTTAAATTAATTAGGACGGGGTCTAATGTATCTCGACGATCAACCTTGCCTAAGTAGTAGTGTATCGGGGGGGTTCCTTGTTTGGATTTCTCTTTGCGAGACACCCCACGCACGAATAGGGCATAGTGTTGAGACTGGGGAGAAGTTAGCCTTCTGTTCTTTCTATAACCTGAGCATCATTTATATTTCGCTAGGTTATTGCTAGATTCATAGGTGAGGAATAATATTGTTATCTACGAGAGATTTACGCACTTACCTGCCATGCATTTTAGTCACATGGTAATCACATCAAACCCGGCCCTGATCGGTTTCTATATTTCCTTGTTTCTGCGTATTCTTTGCCGTTACAGGTGCTCTTCCGCAGGGACACCTGTGTTTACATTTCCATTTCCAGTTGTCATGGAGCTACGGCATATTGCGGATGTTGTAGGATACTTGTAGTAGATGCTCCCCTCTATTGTACTCTAGTTATGTTCAGTACTTTTATTCGGGCGTGTTTGCCCAAGGTATTGCACTCATTTATAATATTGTAAATATTGATTGTAATACTTAGCATATTATCTGTGCACCGACAGCTTATTCGGTGATTATTTATTGTATTGTCATACTTTATTCATCGATTTTGATACCCACCGTTTTTACAAATGGGATTGTCTAAGTGTTTCTCTTTTACTTTTAAATTTTTTTTGTATATGACAATCCGTTTTCTAAAATGATTGGTGGTTATCTCATACTATTATGTTAATCGACAGTGATGCTAAGAATGAACCATCTATGATTCCTGTGATTATTGGAGTATTGGGATGGCCACCTATTATTTTAGTAGGCGGGTTGTCACATATTCAAGATAAGACATCTAATATAATTTTGTTAAAAACACAAAATGATGTGTTTTCAACTTCGTGTCAATATCATGTCATTTCATATAAAAAAAATTTAATGTTTCATAAATTAACTTGGATTATTTTTGTAGGCGATTCTAAAATACATATTATAAAAATTAATTACAAAATGCATCCCTCATCTAAAATCTAATAAAATAAAATCATACTTCTCATAATCAATGTTTTGTATTACGTGTATACCTGGAGAGTTAGTAACTAGTACAGACTGTTTTACTACATGTTTTCTTGTCATTCAATTGAATGTGATGAATAATGGATACAAGAAATGGTAATTAAGACAGACTGACATGTTAAAAAACATCTTCTTGTAATTTAATTTGTTTTATCTATATAACTAATCCAAAACGTTATACGGTCAATAAATTCAGCCATGAGAATAGCCTATCCACGTGGACTGTTTACCGAATGCTAACAAATATTCTTATTTTGTCGTAAGGTCCCTCCATCCTCAATTCATCTAAAGAGTCTCTTCACAAGTTAACACTTGTTGATTATCATTCCACCACACCTCATTTCCTTAATATTATATAACAAGTATATCCGATGGGTGCCCAAATTTTGTGTATTTAAAAAAGTCTATCACGTGAACCCTATTAAAGGGCACCCATGAGAGAGAGAGAGAGAGAGAGTAATCTTGTGCAGACTAGTTCTCATTTTAAGAATATGCACCGGACATGTGTCACCTGGCGGTGAGCCCCCAAAAGAAACAAAGAGCCACAAAAGAGAGAGAAAGAGCCAAAAAAGAGTGAAAGAATGCGGACCGGACATGTGTCACCTCGTGATAATTTGTAAGCTCACCGCCAGTGACACATATCCGGTCCGCACTCTTAAAATGAGGATTATTCCACACAAGAGCAGTAATATATATATATATATATCATCGTCAGGTGACGCATGTCAAGTTCGCACTGTTAAAATGTGGGATAGTCCACACAAGAGCATTATGATACTAGGGCGCGACACAGCGATAAATTTGTTCCCGTGTCGCCAACAGTTCATATTCCGCATAGATGACACTATCTTAATTGTATCCAGAGTTCAACACATCACAACCATATAAGAGTCCCAATGGCTACTTTTTTAAATACACGAGTCCCAATGGCTACTTTTTTAAATGAAAATTTGTAAAAAAGGGGATATATATGTTTTCTTCAAATATAAAAACAAAATAATGTTGCAAACGAATAATTTTTCAATTGTTATTCGAAGAAAAAAACTCACAATATTTTCTTAACTAACATTAGTAAAAATGTTTTTATATTGTTGAAATCAGGTGGATCGAAAATTAATTCATTAATTGTAACTTTTTAATTTTAAGATAAATTTTAATCTGACCTTTGGACATTATTTGTTTGAAATTTTAATTCATTTAATAATTAATTTGAAATTTTAATAAAAATAATAAACATGCACATGTCACAATATATTAAACAAAAAGTCAAGAACAACTTTATGAAATGATTTCATGAAACAAAATAGAACTTAATTATATTGTATTGAATATACTCCACGACACACGTTTCTCCCATATTTTTGGTTTCAAAACATTTGTAGCATCAATTTCATGAAGTTTAATAATATCATTGGAAGAACCATTTAAAAAAAATACAATGTTCATCTTGATATTTACTTGAGTATAATTTTTATTATATTTTACTAAAGTTCAAGAGTTGTAATATATGTTATAGGTGGTATTAACAATTTATGATTTGAGAATACATTAAATATATAAAAAAATTATCTAATTTTTTTTTCCTTTGAACAGATTAAGGTATTATTTAGTAATCGATTCTTAATGGGGGACTATAAAGCAAGAAGACTTTCATTATATTTTACTGTAGTTGTACAAAAATTTAGTAAGACATTTTTTGTCTAAACTATAGAATAGAACACGTCTTCTAAACGAAAGAGGTTGAGAACAGATATGGAGAACATGATTTGCTCATTTCGATTCCTTCTTTTTATCTCCATCCATATGTTGAAAATCTTTAGAGAATTGTTTTTTATCAAATCCTTAGAGTACTTTTGGAGATATGGAGTTTTACATCGAGCCTTATGCGAAAGTGTGTCAAATGTTGCACCTACTCCAACTTTAAATTTTTTTCACTAAATTGAAATCCACATAGAAAGAAGCCCCTTTAGAAAATTAGGGATCAAACAAACATTCAAATCAACACATACGTATAAATTCCCTTACAAGTTATTCATAAAAAGTATAAAAATGTGACAACATAGAAATAATGGTATGGAGAAAGGAAAATAGAAAGACAGATGTCAGTTGTCTTATAACGAATTCCCATGTTTAATACAACGTTCATCCATTCTCTATAGGCATCATCTTAATAACTGTAATACCCCGCACTTTTATAGGAAATAAAATTTACTAATTAAGTGCAATTTGGGAATTTAAGAAATTATCGTGAATAGTAATTTTTGAGGTTTTGAAGGATTTAATGATTTTTTACGTATGTTATATTTACTTTTGGGATTAAGTAAATGAGTCGGAGTATTTTATTATATGTCGCCGTTGGGTAAAACGACAAAGAGTAATATTTTTATTGGAAAACTGCATTAAGTTGTGTTGGGTGAAAATAGTGAATTGTGATCAAGTACCTCGGATGAAGATTTCGATTGCGCGGTTGGTCTCGAAATGGCCGAGATAGTCAGAATAAAGTATCCGGGGGTATTGTTTGGACTCCGAGAATTTTTGGACCCGTAGGGACTCGTAATTGAGTAAACGAGTCATTTTTGGGTTAATAAGGGACACGCCATCATTTTCTTCCTTATAAGGCACGGGAGAGGAAGAAAGAGAGAAAGAGAGAAAGAAAGGAAGATGAGAAAAGAAGAGAGAAATGGGGGATTTCGGCAAAACTTCGTCGAATTCGACTCGAGGTCGTCAGATTTTATCCTCTAAGTAAGTGTGTACTTTCTTTATTTCATTTTATGCATAAATCTCATATTATAGTTGGTAAACTGTATGATTTTGGGTTAGAACCCTTAAAATAAATTTGGAAAATTTTCAATATGAGTTTACATATTGATGTAATATAAACTCTTAATGATTTCTAGTGTTAAATCCATATAAATGGAGTGAAGAAATGGATTTAAATGGGTTAAAATGATAAGTTGGGGTTTTTATGGTTTTAGGGTTTAAATCTAAGAAAAATGGTTTAAAACACCAAATCAATTGATGTGTTAGGTGTAAAACATAGATTAAATGTTTATGGAGTTGTTGTATGAGATTAGAAACAAAAAAAAATGGAGAAAAGTGGAGGTTTGGATTTTTGGAGAAGAAGGTGAATAGTGACCAGCGTCACTTCCGAATCGATTCGTCTAGGAAGAGAATCAATTCAGATCTTGGTCAAAAATAAAAATTGTAGATATTTTCGATACGGTCGCGTGGGCATCGACCGCATATTTTTCTAATTTTTTTTTATTTATAATGATTTTTCTACCGAAGACTGTCCGAGATCGAAATCGTTAGTCAGAAATTAAGGCTAGAATTATTTTGGAATAAATATTAGGGGTTCCCAAATGGAGTGTTAGGACCTCTAAAGGCCTTGAGGAGATATGAAAACTTTGGGTTCATAGAAATAAATCCGAGTTATAATTTAAATGGAGGTTGGATTGAGTTTTGGATTTTTGGGATATATATAAAACCTAAGCAGATTTGGGGATTTCGGACCAGCCGAACCGATTCGGACAAGATGAACCGATTCGGAGATAGTAAGAAAGTAGAACCATTTCGAATCGATTTGGACAGGAAAAATCGATTCGGTGGCTAGAAAATCAATTCGGACAGGCCGAATCAATTTGGTTTTGTGAGATTTTTGAGGTTTTCTCCTTTAAGTTTAGGGAAATTTAAGCTATGGTTTTGGAGATTATTATAGGGGATTCTAGATAGGATATTAGGACTCCTAGATGATGGTATTGAGGGTGAGTAAACCCCCGGATGAAAGAAGGAACCTCGGATTAATTTAGTGTACGATCTGGGGTATAGATTTAATGAATGCTTGGGAACTTTTGGGGTTATTGGCCATCGTTATGTGAGATTGGCAATTATGGCCGCATATATATATTTGTAGAATGGCGTAGGTTATATATATGATGTGATTACAGTATATATATGTTGATACAAAAATTAGTCAGATGACGTGGACCAATTATATCAAGACATGTGTCATCTTACGTGGCAAATGCTCACTGAACAACTTGTAGCACCGAGCTACTCATCACCCCGAGCTACTTAGCATACCGAGCTACTCAACGTGCAGAGCATCTGGCCAGGAATATCAATCGACAATTGCACATTCAATGAATATTGAGTTTAATGAACATTCTTATTGTACATATGTATATGTCTATTAAACAACGGCATGTCGTTTATTCATACTGAGAGCCCCAAGGCTATAAATACATTGTAATGCCTCCATAAATGGGTAATTGAACATTAGCAATTGTGTTTAAGATTAAGGCAAACATCCAACAATACAAAACAGTGGACGTAGGCCATTTTTATAATGCTGAACCACTTTAAAAGTCCTTTGTCTTATTTCTTATTTTATATTTATCTGTGATTGATTAATTAAATCAAATCTAGTTTTTTACATCAATATATTGGCGCCGTCTGTGGGAATCGACTATACGAGCATTTTTCACTAAAAACTTATTACAAATGGATGAGATCCCTGAATCCAGTAATAGGAACAATGATCGAGTCCTTTCGAATCCATCTGCTCCCCCAACTATTCAAGACCTCACTGGCATCATAGCCAATTTAGCCCAAGGGCAAACATATATCAAAGAAACCATGCATCAACTCATTCAAACTGTTCGCAACGGAGCACCTCCCAGTCAGATCAATGGAGCATGCAGAGAATCACCCATTTTTCGTCTTCAAGAACCAGACGTACGCTATTGCTGGATGTTTCTCAGTCCAGACACACTAACTCTCGTTATTTTGAGAGGTCCATAGATCCTTCGTATCAGCCTGGCTGGACCTCTTCTATAAGAGCTACAGATTCCCAACGAAATGTTACTTTAACCCCCAGAGCGAACAAGCGCTCTGGAGTGATTGATTAGAGTCTCTCCCTTTGACGATTTGGGCTCGAGGAAGAATGGAAATCCCCCTAGGATTGCGTCAAGAAATTCTCAATAACCAAATGATCTAAGGGAAGGTTCCGCCTAGTCACGCCCAGCAACTCGTAATGAAGGACCCGAATAGGAGAATTCAACGTGATCTGTTGCTCGGGAAAATAGGTCTAAGGCTGGAAATAATGTTCCATTCAGAGGTTGGAAGACACGTTAGGGTAAATGGCTAAGCCCAGGAACCCCCTCCAAAGAACCTTTGTCCAAGGATCACCCTTTGTACATGCCATTGTGGATTTTCCCACACCATCAAAATTTAAATCTCCTGCAGTAACGCCTAAGTACGATAGAAAAATTGGTCTCGTCCTTCACATAGAGCAGTACCAAGCTTCTGCTGATATCTATGTCATTCCTAATGAGATTAGGTGCAGAGCATTCTCGGGAACTATATCTGGGGCAACCCAAATATGCTACAACAATCTTCCTCGGGGGCAGATTGCTACATTCCATCAGCTGGTAGAGCTCTTCATAGGGAATTTATATTTTGGGGCGAAGCCAGTTAAGAGAGTGGCACACCTATTAAGTGTAAGACAGAAAGCAGGGGAAAGCACCAGGGATTACATCACTCGTTTTAATAGCGAGAAACATGAGGTAATAGACTATGAGGAGAAGACAACCATTACAAGTCTGATGAGTGGTCTATTACCCAATAAGTTTTACTATACACTGGCCACAGATACCCCCAATACCATAGCGGAACTAATGGAAAAAGTAGCTAAGATCATGAACTCTGAAGATTCCATGGATACGAAGAGGAATACTGATGCAAAAGCAGAGATGAAAGCTGTAGTTAAAACTGAGAGGAAGGATCAAAAGCACAATGGGGGCAGCAAGCAGCCGAAAGGTAAGGAAACGCTAGAGCAATTCAAGAAGTGTGGGAACTATACTCCCTTAAATGTGGATATCAACCACATTTTGGAGGATATCAAGAAAAGAGAGAAACTAACTTGGCCGGAGAAAATGAGGACAACCCCTAACAAGAGGGATAAGTCCAAATATTGCGACTTCTATAGAGATCACGACCATACAACCAAGCGTTGTATAGCTCTCCAGAATGACATCGAAGCACTTATTCGACGAGGAAAATTGAGTAGGTTAGTTGATCGTCAGAATGATGAAAAGGCTAATGAAAAAGCAGGCAAAGGTCCAAATCTCCTCACCGAGCAAAAGATGATAGAAAAAGGGACCACGAAGATGACCCCGACCTTCCCAAAAGGCCAAGTCAACCTGAATGCGAGGTATTTTCAATCCATTTTGGATCATTTGAATGTAATCTGATTACAGGTGGAGATGCAGGAGGTGCGAATCACACTGCTGAAAGGAAAGCTTACCTCAATGAGGCCCAAGCTTGTTCTTATATACAGCGCATAAATCTGGCTGAAGATGATCGCCCGAGGAAGGTGAACAAGGAAAAACTGGTCATCATTTTTTCCAAAAATGATCTAGAATGTGTCTTATATCCTCACGATGATCTTTTGGTTGTCAAGATGAGAATTGTAAGGACATAATTTTATAAATGTCTGGGGTAGAATCTAAGAATTTTCTATTTTTCCCTATATCACATATTGTATGTCGGATACCGCTACATTCGGCACGTCAACTCGATCATCCTCGATGGCCTTTATCCGAATTCAATGCATCCATTATCTCCACGAGCATCATGCTTCATGCGACGTGCTGCTCAGCTCATTCCCACCACTCCACTATGCATTATCGATAAAATGGTTTATTGGAGCTTTAATATTTGCATAAATATTTGGGAATTTTTTTGAAAATTATTTTTGAAGTCTAGATTAATTTTTATCAAAGCATAAGTTTTTCTAAGTGTAGAAGTGAAGTGCCTTGAATGATGAGCTTGCTCAAACGACTTTGACTGTCGTTCGCATGAGATAGGCTTGTCGTGCGATCTCGTTCGAACGATATATGTCCTTCGTTCGAGCAACATGGCTCTCTCGTTCGAACGAGCCACCGCCTTAATTTTTGTATAAAAAAACCTGTTCACCTTCACGATTTTTAAGTCTTTCTGCAATCTCAAAATTCTGTGAAAACAGTCCAGAATAAGACTTCATTTTTTAAGGTTTTCTAAACCTTTTTTATTCACAAAACCATTCCCATATATGTGTGTGAATCTTTAAACCTTCAAGAGGATAATTTACTCAACTGGGGTAATTTGTGAGGAAGTCGTTCTCTTCTTCATTGCTGCCCTACTAGAAAGATATAGTTCCAGCCGTTGACATCAGAACCGACACCCGAGGGCATGTCTGTGTCACTTATTTTCATTGTAATTCGTGTAATCATTTTTACAAAATTATAGTGAAAATAAAAGGTTTTGCCCCTTTGGGGGATTTTTCTTCACTTGTGTGTGTTTGAATGTCCTTACTCGATTTTATCATCATCAATCACACATAGATGCATGTTTAGGACTTAATTAATAAAAACTGAGTTTAATTAAATAACTTCCTTATTTGAACACAAGCACACTCTTCTCAAGGATGAAGGATGTAGTGATCTCACGAGTATTGGTAGATAATGGTAGCTCTGCAGATATCATGTTCTACCCTTGCTTTGACAGCTTCAATTTGAAGTTAGCCCAATTGAAGCCATATCATAGGACCCTCCTTGGCTTCACTAGCGAGAAAGTCTTTCCACTTGGGACGTTCAAGTTGGATATGCTTATTGGTACCTGGCCTGCTTGCAGAACATAAAAAGTACGCTTTTTTGTAATGGACAAAAATGTCCAATCAGCCTACAACATAATCATGGGGAGGGTAGGCTTGAAAAAGTTCGAGGCAGTGCCATCCACGGTACATCAATGCCTGAAGTTTCTGACCAATTTCAGGGTTGGAGTTGTGAAGGGTGACCAGAAAGTAGCTCCAGAATGCTATTATTCATCTGCCGAACAGGAGGAGTTGGAGGAAGCCAAGAAGAAGACCACCACGTACCACGTGGAGAAGTCCGAAGATGTACAGATAGAGACCTTGGACCCTAGAGACGAATCGGAGATTGTGAAGGGTCAGGTCATGGAGAACATCATTTTGGATGATGAACGTCCTCAACGAACAACTCAAATTGGCTCCTCACTAGACCAGTCAATAAAGCAGGAGTTAGTGACGTTTTTAAGGCATAGAAAGCAAGCTTTTGCATGGAGTCATGAAGATATAACAGTGATAGATCCAGATTTCTTATGCCACGAGTTAAAATATTAATAAAGAGATCAAGCCAGTGAAACAACAAAGAAGGGTATTTAGCCCAGAGAAGAACCAAGCTATCCAGGAGGAAGTCGAGAAACTATAGAAGTCCTCTTTCATTAAGGATGTCAAATATCCTTATTGGCTAGCTAATGTGGTGATGGTAAAAAAGAAGAACAATAAATGCAGGATGTGCGTAGATTTCACAGATCTCAACAAAGCTTGCCCGAAAGATCATTTTCCCTTGCCACGAATTGATCAGCTGGTGGATGCTACTTTGGGGCATGAACTGTTGAGCTTCATGGATGCTAATTCCGGATACAACTAGATTAAGATGAAACTAGAAGACAGTGAGATTCAAGTATTTAGTAGTCACTGTTGATTATTTCACCAAGTGGGTTGAGGATGAACCTCTCATTAACATGTCGTATGAAAGGGTTTACCAATTTATTTGGAAGAATATTATTGTGACACCCCGACTAATTAAATACCGGGTAGCTACTCCTTTATTAAATTCAATCGAAACGCCAAGTTGGCTCAGTTAATAGCATCACTGTCGAAAACATTTTATAATTACTAACCACCTAGTATTTAAAAAGTAAGTTGCCAAATTTTAATTAAAGTCTGATTAACATGCAACAAGTGTAATGAAAAATAATAACACCATTCACCATAATGAAGTAAATAGAATAACCGTCACATGATATAAGTAAATCTGGAGGAAAACTCCTCACAACATAATCCCACAACTGAAGTAAATAACGAAATACTGAATGAATACATGCCAAAGTCTGAAAAACTGAAATGGAAATGTATCTAATAGAATTTAGGCAACATGCCCTACAACTGAGGAATACTGAGTAAGGAATCCAAATGATATAAGCGTCTAAAAGCAAATCCCTGTAGCTCCCACAAACAACTACAGCTCGTCATCTGAGTAAGAATCCTATGCATGGTGTCCTTGTGGTTGGGCACCTAAAATGGTTTTACAAAAAGATAGATTTGAAAGCAAACGGGTCAGAGCCCGAATGTGGAGATATTTTAAAAACCTTCAAGTGCTTTAAAAACATTTAAAACAGTATATGCAAAGTACATGTTAGGACGTGCTCTCACATGATATACTCACCTCTCGTCTAGCTGTGCACTCCTAACGTTCCAGTACCCATTCATGTGTTATCTCGTAACTATCCAAAGAGTTTCCAACACTACTACTCGGTTCACGTTTAATTTCCAACCTTAATAATTAAATAGAGATTTCTACTTAAATTACCGGATTCCCAATTACTAACAAAACCATTTATTGATAAAAGTTCTCTCTTTTTATCTTATCAAAACATTACCATAACTATACTCACAATTTAACATAGTAAATTCCTTCTCATATAACCGTATATTTTCACAACATAAATATACAATATAAGCACCCAAAGGCTACTGCGGTGCACACATACTCTGCTATCCATCCCGGTACATCACGTACATAAGGATCACACATTCCGAATCTCTCAGGAATTGTTCAGATAACAACATCACAAATAGTGGAGGCGAACACAGTCACCATCACATGGGTCACGCACATACCTACGCTCCCACGATCAACAAAACTTATTAACATCTCAATAAGTCCTTCAATGACCTATGTTCATCGAGGTAACCAATCTAAATCCGGGCAACACAAGGATAAGAAGGCCCTAAGCGAACGTAAACCTCCCGTGATAGCAAGTATGGTAGGTATGTCATACACATAAAGTTATATACTAAGCATTCACACATCTTATATATATCAATATTAATAAAGGTATACTCTACTTCATTATACCATTATTCCACATTCATATATTTCAAGTATCCCGATAATATATAAATAAAATAGTCGACACGTCTCACGTCGTAATTTCTTAAACTTAAAACCTATCTCGAATAGACTATTAAGTTCCCATTATTCCCACATATAACATCTTTATACCTAAGGTCTTTACTTCTGCCCCAAACCTTATTCCATCAAATTATTCAAATTTGCAATATTTTCTCAAATACTATCTCGCATAACGTATTTCATTAATTTAGAATAATTCCTCAAATTAAATTCCAATTATAGTCCAATCTCATAATCATGCCTACTGGTCTTACCTAAGGTTAAGGGTATTCACAATGTCTCCAATAATATTATCCAAGGGTTAACACCATTAAAATTCAATTAGGGAAAAACTTTATTCATTCTGGGAAGGTCGATCGATCGACCTTTACCTTCGATCGATCGATGGTGGTCGATCGATCGACTGAACACCAGGTCTGTTACGGACTGCTTCGTTTTGCAGTTATAATTTCGTCTCAAAACTCCATTTTTAAGCATGAAACTCTAAGGCAAGGTTACCATAACATCATACTATCATCCTACAACAGTATTAACAATCTAAATCCCATAATTCATTATTTAAAGGCTTAGTTTAGATCAAAACTACATCAAAATAATTTCCAGAATTCTTCCATTCAAGAACATCATTAAACTTATTCTAACTCCATTTTTAAATCATCGAAGGTTCTGTTTAGAACATAAATTTCGTCCAGAATATTACTACATGCAATTCCTAACATATTTCCAAGCTTTTAACTTCCAATTTATGGGTCTAAATCATCTCCCAAGATTAATTTCGAAAATTCCTAAACATGAAAACATATCTTGAATCAAATGAGTTTAAATCACTTGCCTTAATTTATCTCTGAATTTGGTGTTGAATCTTGAAGTTAAGTCTGACCTCTCTCTTTCTTTCTGCAGAATTCTTTCCTTCTCTCTCTCTCAAGCTCTTCCCAAGGTTGAAGACAATGGAGTTGTGGAGGTGTGTTTGGTTTTTGGTAAGTTGGGATTGTATATCAACTTCTCCCGTAGCCCATATTGTCTCTTAGTGTAGTTAGTGGGTTAAGTGGGTTAAAGAAATAGTCAGATTGTCATTACAATTTTCGTCACTTTTTAATTCCCAAAAATACAAATTACCCAAATACCCTTTATGATGCCGGTATGGCCTAAAAATACCCCGGGACCCAAACTAAACTTCCGGCTAGTGTTTTCTGACTATCTCGACCCTTTTGAACGCGTTGGCGCACTCAAAACTACCATACGATTACTGGAACTAAAATTCACTTTTTAATTTAATAATAAAAATACCATGACGTGGCGGTCACACGTGTCAAACAAAATTCCCAAATTGCCGTATTTCAATCACGTGACAATTTCAATATTACCCATACTCATATAATGCCAAGTATACACATTATAATAAAATACTAACTCACATCTCATTAATATTTTTATCCGGATTAATTTCCAATTAACAAACATTTAATTCAATTAATCCCCAAAAATAAATATCACAGAAAATACGGGGTATTACAATTATTTGCAGGTATGGTCTGCCGCATGCTTTCATTATTGACCATGGTACCCAATTCTATAATGAGGAGTTCGCTGCATATTAACACCAGTCCAACATCTAGAAAACCCACTCCGCACTAGGCAATCCTCAAAGCAATGGGTAAACCGAAGTGACGAACCGGACTCTACTGAACGGGTTGAAGAAATGGTTGGACGACGTAAAGGGAAATTACATTAATGAGCTACATTCTATGTTATGGCCTTATCGCACGACACCCCGAACAGCAACTGGGGAGTCTCCCTATATGCTAGCCTTTGGAAGTGAAACAGTCATACCAACTGAACTGTGCTTACCCACCCATAGGGTGCTTAACTTTAACTCTCCTGTATCGATTTAATGAGACATTTATACTTGGATATGCTTGAAGAAGTAAGAGAAGATGCGGTGATTAGGAATGCAGCTTACCAGCAATGAACTGCCATGTTTTACAACAAAAGAGTCAAGCCATGAGATCTTTAGGAGGGAGACTATGTTCTCAAGAAGGTGATTCAGAAATATAATAATTTAGAAGCCAACTGGCATGGGCCCTACCGAGTAACTACAGTTATTCGACCTGGGACCTACATAATAGAAACCATGGAGGGAGAAGAATTCAAAACTGCATGAAATGCAGAGCATCTGTGCAAATATTATCAGTAATACAGATTCATATGTACTTCAGTTCTTTCAGTACGAATAAAGATGATATTTTCTCCATATTCCTTTTGTTTAATTTTTTTCCAGAGTACTCGTGTTATACACTAAACCATCAACAATCACCAACTACGATTGGTTGGCATATCAGCAACCACCAACCATGGTTGGTCGGAACCAATAAATATAACCAACAGTGTTGGCATAATAATCATACAAGGCAAAGCCTGTTTAATCACGGGTGACCTCAAGGGGAATCCCAAACTAGGCAAGAAGATGGGTGACCTCACGGGGCATTTACTGTCTAGGCAACAACATAATCCTAAAAGTATTACTATAATTAAGCAGGATAATGGGATGAAAATCATTCCATTGCTTAGACACTTATGGGTGACAAGTCACTACAACTAGGCAGCAAATGGGGCAAAGTTCCATTTTCTAGGCAGTTAAAACAAAACTGGACAAATTGTCCCTCTATAGATATATATATATATACATTCATCAATAGACAATATGTTATAAACCAAACATCTTAAAAATTATTTCCAAAGAAAGAAAAATGGAATGCACAAAGATGAAATTTTTCTTCATTAAATATAGGAAAGCAAATCACAAAAGATGAAGTTTTCTTCATTCAATACAAACTTCCTATTTTATTAGCTTTTTTCCATCTGATTTTGTCACAGATTCCATCCCAGTGGGAGGATCATCTAAAGCATAAGGAGAATTGATGAAATTCATATCTACTAGCATCCTAGTGTTGCTCGAACTTAGTCCCTCAAGCAGATGAGGAGGTCGGGATATTTCATAATCTTCATGCAGATTGTAGTCACCAAGATACTTGGAGATCAAACATTTAGGTATCGCATGAGCTAGAATCCAACTAACGTCTAGTTAAAAGGAGGTACTGGTAGGTCAAGAAACCCAGGTTCATACCAATCCCATAGGGAATTTCCTCTCTCAAGACGCATCACACCAAGAGCATTCAACCATCCTTACTTTTACCCCTCATTGTTTGATTGTCTTAACCGAGCATCGAGATGGCATAGAGCTTCATTGTATCCCACATTCCAAAATTCCCTAGGCTATTTATGGAATTGATATGTCAATCTCTCAACATTTTGATGAAGCTTCTTCAAAAAATTCTCTTTACTCTCCAAGGTAGAACTTTGCTCAAAAAATTGCTCGGTAAGACATTGAACTTTTCTGGACATCTCAGCCAAGGCTTGATTATTTGCCGTTAGTTGAAAGGATTAATTTTCTAAACTAGTTGGGTCCTCTTTTATTCAACATTAATCTGACCAGCTCTTGCTTGGCCATGGATAGAAGGCCTTGCTCTTCCACGAGGGGACGATGTAGTTTCGATTCTTTTCAAAGCCTCTAATTCTTCCCTCAAGGCAACATTTTCCATCTCCAAAAAGGAAAAACCTTCATCATTAAGAGGGACTAAAGCTCCCGAAGTAGATGAGGCAACAGATTTGAGTTGTTTCACATCTTCTTGCAAGGCAATATTCTCTTCCTCCAATAGCTTGGCAATATTCCTATGTTCCTCGATCTCAAGTTTCAGCTCACTTTCCCTTTTTTCATGGTCAAAGATATATTTGTCATAGCCCCGATCAGCACTCAACTGTTGGTACTTTTTCTCATAACCTTCATACAGGAGTGCAGTGGTTTCTTTGTGTTGAAATTGGAGCTCCTCGCTCATTCCTTGGAGGTCTTCAATCATTTCATAATAGGACAAATTATTATCTGCAGCACGATCAAGTAAACACTTTAAGTATTGGTATGCATCAACTTCTCGCTCAGAAGCATCAGGTTCGAGGATATCTTTTACTTGAGCATCGATAAAATTTGTGTGACCAGCTTTAAAATAATCATTACATTTTTTCATCAACTCTATATTATGAGCTGACAAGAGTTCCATCCCGGTAACAAACTAGCAAGGAAAAATAAAAATGCATCAACAACGATACAAACAGAGAAATTAAAGGAGAAATTGAGAACAAATAACAAAGTCCTTTTATTGATCAACAGGCGAAGTAAGTACAACCAAAGCTACAACAAAAAAGGAAAAGAAAAAGAACCATATATTTAAAGAGCCAAATAACTCTACTGCTTCTCCTTATTCCCTACAACATCATCAACCGGTGTGGACGAAGAAGTTAGCTGCTCGAAGGGAAATTGGCATTTCTTGGTAGAAGTTTTTGCCTATTAAACTTGCTCGGAGGGGTGAGGAATGGTTGTTCTACTATCACTATAGAAGAGTCATCAGATGAAGCTTCATCCTCTTCTTCTTCGTCAATAGTAGGAGGAGGCCATGAGTGTGTTTCTAAAATAATTCAGAATCATCTGCAACACTCAACTCTTTCAATGCTGTGACCCATCCCTCCCTGAAGTACTTCAAATTTGCATATTCCATTTGGAAAGTAATAGCAGTTAAGGCTTTGTTCCATACTTTGTCCCAACTAGAGCTAAAGGACTTCTTCACAACAGCTTTTCTCTTTATTTTCTCAGAAGAAGCATATCCCTCAGTAAGTTTCACCTTCTCGTCTAGATCTTTCTTACGCCATTCAGCCTCTTCAAGTTTTCCATTAGCTTCTTCCTTACTAGAAATGGTGACCTTTAATTTTTCCTCCAACTCCCTAGAGGAATTTACAGCGTGGTCTCGAGCTGTATTAGCTTGTCGATGAGCTGTCTCTGCAGATAAAAGTTTCTTCTCCCAAGTATCTTTATCTTCCTCGTACTTTTACTGGGAGTCCTTAAAATATTGTGATAACCCATCAAAAGCCTCTTCCACCCCACTAGAGGAAGTTGAAGCCTTAATAGCCTTATCTTTCTCTAGGATACTATTAAAACACGTCATAAACTACAAAAGAAAAGAAACTCGAATCAGAATATGAATACGGTATATGAGAATGAAATAGTTAGGAAGATGATACTTATTGATTTAATATGTTGGGAGGCTAAGTTAGTAACCTTCTCCCGAGAAAGGGAACCCTCAACAGCTTGATATTCTGGAATGGTCCAAGACTTGATCAAACCTTTGGTCGAGCTCAGAGCAATGAGATCTAGAGTGTTAGCTCTCAAAGAAGGATCCTTAACATCAAAAGGTTGAGAAGGAGTTTCTATAGGTCTTTTTACGAGACCTCTCCTCAATCTCCTTAAAGGAGAACCTTCAATCAAAGATGTTGCCTCTTCTTGTGTAATAGCAACATCTTCAATCAAAGGTGCTGCCACTTTTGGGGAAACATGGGGATTCTTGCCGACCTCCATGACAGTTGGAGTTATTCCTTTAGATAGAATACTATCCATTTTTTTCATCCCTTCAGCTGGGACATCCCCTTTGCTCTTATTTGCCCCATTAATGCTAGGAGCATCTTTGGCAAAGAATTCAGGCATTCACCTCTTCCCCGTTATCAAATCAGTAATAGATGTACCCAAATCAGAAGAAGATTCTTCTACGCTCGCTTAAGATGATGGAGTTTGATTAAGATCAATTATCATTGGAGGGACAAGAGGAAGAGCAATAAAATAGGAAGTAGTATGTTTATTTCTCAACAAATAAGAAGTAGTTCTAATGTGCTCCCCAGTAACTCCATAAAGTGGACATCTGGAACCTTGGTAAACATCATTTCCTTTTGATGGGGGGTGTTGCCAATTTTTCATCACAACTCCGTGATCAAAATAGTCCCTGTTAGCATCGGGAAGATGGACCCCTAAAGGTCTATTGGAAAACCTTGTTTTGAAATAAAATGTGGTGTCACTGGTAGCCCATTTATAACAAAACATAATTTCAGGTATCACTAAATGAGTCCCATGAATTTGGTTTAACATATGTACGCCATTGACTACCCTCCATGTATTTGGAGCTACTCTTGGAGGAGCAATACCGAAATATTGGCAAAACTCCAAACACAAGGGATTAGGCAGAAAAGAAAAGCCATTATTCGCTACAAAAAGGGAGGGAAACCAGTGTCCCTCAGCTAGAGAAAATAAGTCAGAAAGGCAAGGAGGTTCTTCTAGAATAACCCAAGAAGGAATCGCAAAATCATCTTGGAACTTATCCAATGATTCAATAAGATAAACCATGGTGGCTAAAGCAAAGAAAGAAGAAAGAATAAGTTCCTACAGAGGGATTGAGAAATTTGCTAAGGCGAATGACAGAAAGAACGACGGTACAAGGATAAAATGAAAAGACAAAGAGTTTAGAAATCTGGAGGTAAAAAGTATATGACGATCTGTATATATCACTTTTAAATGCCTTGCATCGGGAAGTAGGAAAAGAAATGATTACTAGAAAAGATGATTGCATTTTCGGAGGTTAAATAATGAAAAAGACGCAAATACCCAAGCATCTGTCGCAGATTCGAAATATTTATGAGTTTTCCATTTCGCGCTCACATGACAAGACTAGAGGGAAAATTCCTAAGTGTTGGAAATCTGTAATTAATCAAGACGTAAAAAGGTGCCCGAGCAACTTTTGGGTAAAATGTTCCACACTCTCATATCAAAACTCAACTGTGAAACATTAGGGTCTTCTGTTGATACAAAAATTAGTCAGATGACGTGGACCAATTATATCAAGACATGTGTCATCTAACGTGGAAAATGCTCACCGACCAACATTCAGCACCGAGCTACTCATCACCCCGAGCTACTTAGCGTGTTGAGCTACTTAACGTGTAGAGCATATGGCCAGGAATATCAATCGACAATTTCACATTCAATGAACATCGGGTTTAATGAACATTCTTATTGTACACATGTATATGTCTATTAAATAACGGCATATCGTCTATTCATACTAACAGCCCCAAGGCTATAAATACATTATAACGCCCTCCATAAAGGGGTAATTGATCATTATCAATTGTGATCAAGATTAAGGCAAACATCCGGCAATACGAAATAGTGGATGTAGGCCATTTTTATAAGGTTGAACCAATTTAAAAGTCCTTTGTCTTATTTCTTATTTCATATTTATCTGTGATTGATTAATTGATCAAATCTAGATTTTTACATCAACAATATATAAAATGATATGATATGTATATATATATATATATATATATATATATATATATATATATATATGTGTGTGTGTGTGTGTGTGTGTGTGTGTGTGTTTGTGTGTGTGTGTGTGTGTGTGTGTGTCAATGGTATATATATATTTATGTGAATCATGCCCCCTCTTTGCAATCATGGGAAGTTGTGTGATGTGGGTGAGGCCCCTGGCTTGAGGAGTAGGGAGCTTATAGTCTCCGGGTCATATCGTCCATTTTTATATACTGTGATTTTTATTAAAGGTGAGACGAACTATGACCGCTTCCCATACGTTGTTATTTGATTTTACCAAGGCAGTGTGAGATTCCGACTGTTGGTACCTAGGATGATACGTGAGCGATTCCCTGGTAGATGTTAGCATAGAGACTGCATGCTCGAGTTATAGCTCGTTGGGATGGTTATTATACTTGTGTGTATAGTATATTACTTTTGTCTGAGAAAAAGATATGGTATATCTCTAATAAGTGTAAAGAGATAAATAAAAAAGGATTTATTCTCATTTCGGTAGACTTTATCAGAACATAAATTATGATATGAAAAATAAAATGAGTATGTTAGGTATATGTATTTACATGGGTATATATACACGTTATGTACTGAGGGCCTAATGGATCTCGACGATCGACATTGCCAAGTAGTAGTGTATTGGGGGGGTTCCATGTTTGTATTTCTCTTCGCGAGACACCCTACGCACAAACATGGCACAATGTTGAGACTGGGGAGAAGTTTATCCCTTAGTACTTGAGTAATTGGGATTTTAAGAGTTTTGATGAAACGGATTAGTTAGGCAGGTATCTTAACTAGGATTATGTAGGAGATATGCGCTAGGTGTGAACTTTTAGAAGAGAGGTGAGGGGTATCTCATGGGAGTGCGATACCAATTTAAATATGAGATAAAACATATTTTTCATAAATAAAGTATTTATGCATTTATGAAATATTTTCACAAATCGGGTTCTGACCCGTGTATCTATTTTTCCCTCTTTTGTTATATATATATATATATATATATATATATATAGGTATCCAGGCACAGGGATGCCTAGATGACGATTCCTTCGAGTCAGGCGTCTGCTGCAGCGGCTATGGGTGCCTGGAGGTTTACTGTAGACGCTTTTATCCTTGTAATCTAGATAGGAGGTACTGTATAAACATTCGGGCTAATAACCCAAATACATTTATTTATTCTTTTACCTCCTTTTATGCGGATTCGATTTTGTTGTATGTTACTAAACCGAGTGTTCAGTTATTTTTATTTCATCTCAAGTTTCATTTATACATAAACTGTGTGAATGTTTTAATTGATAAATTTGTGTAAAAGATTAGTTAAATAAAATTTTGACGCCAGCCTAATAGGTTATTAGTAATTCATTTGGTTTTTCGACAGTGATGCTAAGAATGAACCATATGCGACTCATGTTTTAATTTGGTATAGGATTGATCTCCCGGTATTTTATTAGGCGCGGTGTCACAATAACATGATAAGATAGAATAAAAAATGATAAGAAAATAAGGGGGAAAAGCTCACACAAAGACAAAAAAAAGTGCACCAACTATCTCAAATAATTTAATAACTATCCTATCTAAGATATTTTATGGAGATGTTGTTCGCATCTGTGAAAGACCACATAAAAAAAATTACCAGATAAGTCTCAAATCTAAAACATTGTATAACTAAAGATGATAATCCAAAACATTGACAATTCAGTCTAACTTAAAGCCAAATAACAAATCAAAATTCAATATTTGAAAAGCACTTGAGTTGCATGAAACTGCAGCTAGAAAACATCTTTGATCTTCAGCCTTAGCTCCACATCCTCATCGGAGCTCCGGCAACTCCGTCGAAGAATAATTGTCTTCCTTGACCTCGTGCAGCGTCTGTCCACATTATATCCTCTTCCCACACCACCCACGTCATCCACATGCCCACCACTTCTTCTATCTAATATCCCACCACCACCCACCACCATCCCTCACCCTCAAAATAATAATCCTGGGAGGGAAAAAAATAGGAAGCATAAAAGGGCTTGAAACCCAACTCATGGGTTGGGTTGAGAAGATGGCAACTCACCATCGTCGATTCACCAAGAACTTTAGAGATACTAAGAAGAGAAGAGACATTCACTCTTTTACAACTGATCAGAGAAGAGAATAACTCACCCTTATTCCCATACCAGTTGTTCATATAGCCTCCTCCTCTCTAATAAGAAGATGGTTGTAGTTTGCATCCTTGAAAGTGAGTTGAGAGAGAGAATAGGGTCTTATGAGAGGGTGAGGGATTGAGAAAGAGTAATCTTTTTTCTTCGAGCCTTGTGCTCTATATGTCCTATAAATCTACTTTTCTGACCACCTACTAGAGTGGACAACACTATGCAGTACACCCATTTTTTAAAGAAACATGAAAGGCTCTTAGCATTTTTAAAAGATGATTTGGCATCATTTTAAACCGTAGGATAGAAATCGGCCCTCCTCCTTTAAAACCATTAGATACAAAACCTGTTTCTATAGGTTTTGTTTATGTGGGAGTCGTAACTTATGATGTATCAAAAAGTCCCTCCTCCTTTAACACCATTAGATACGAAATTTGTTTGTATAGGTTTTGTATATGTGAGAGTCTTAATTTATGATGTGGCAAAAAAAACCTCTTCTTTTATTATATATATATACACTAGGGTATTCCCTTGCCTGAAGGAACGAAGTTAATTCTCGAAAGTATACTTCGTTGACAGGACAATACGTCATTTTGAAGTCAGCAACGGATAAACAATTTTTGAAATAACCTATGGTATGATTCAAAAATATTGGGCAATGTTTCTTTTATTTATGAAACAATCCACCCGTTTTAATAGCAAAAATGCCAAGTATACTATTATTAATGTTAACTCTGATGATTTAAAAACTTTGGGAAAAATTTTCTTCCTTTGTAGAACACTTCTCCATGTTTAAGAATAAAAATATCAATTGTACTATTATTAACAAAAAAAAATAACCTAACAAAAATATTCAAAATCAAATAATCCTAGTCTATTATTTATCGGCCTTATGGGTTCATCAACAAATCAAAAATGCGATATATGTCGAGCTCATCACTCCTCCATCATATCATCCTGACAACCAAGTCCTACAAAGCAAAAAAGATTGGACGCAATTATAATTTATATAAAAATCGTTTCATTCTCATAATTCATATATAATGGAATTTTCAAAAAAATAAAAATATGTTGTCAAGTAATGTTTTTATACACAAAATTTGGTCACATATAACATAAATAGCCACAAAGATAGAAAAATAGTCATGTGAAATAATGACATTCATAAATAAGGTCCTACTTTCTATTTGAGAAGGCAAATTCATATCTCCATATCATTTCCTCTTTAACCTCATAACCTTAACTCGCTTTTTTATTTCCTCACACACAAAAAAAAAAATTATGAGCACTACATATACATAATAAAATAGAAACAATGAATTTAAATGGGGTTGTCCAGTGCATTGAATAAGTTCCTTCAATAACTATTGTGGAACATGTAGAACATCGAATAAAAAAATAATCCTCAAACCAAAGAATTGGAAATGTACACGTGCGCATAATTAAACTTACCACCAAGCAGGTCTCGGACTCGTATAACTCAAAATCGATTTGCACTTAGTCTTGTCCAAGATTCTAAACACTTGAATGATGTGACACCCTGCCTAATAAAATATTGGGTGATCAGTCCTATATAAAATTAAAATAAGAAACTCATTCGGTTCATTCTTAACATCACTGTCGAAAACTTTTTAAGAGTTACTATCCACCTAGTATTCAAAAAGCTGATGCTAAATTTTATCTTAATTAATCCATGACAAAATAAGTGCGGAAATTAAAATAAAACATCCTATGCTGATAGAGTCAATCATCACACAGACTAATAAAGGTCTTGCCTAATAAACCACCGGCTAAATCCAAAACCGAACCGAAATAATAGACAATAATAAATCCCATACAATCAGATAAAAAACTAAATAAGACTATGAGCGACATGATCGAGATAAACTGATATGAATCCCTAAACTAGGAATAGAAAAATAGATGCGTCTATCCAAATCCTGCAACACCCACATCTGCTGTAGCTGTGTTTCCCTGTAAAGAACTTAGTCTTGTCATCCATGTGGATGAACATGTAAAAGGTTTTGAAAATATTTGATAGCAAGGGTTAGAACCCAAAATATTTTGAAAATATTTAACAAGTCACTAAATTGCGGAAATTTACAAATGCATGAATGCTCTTCATATTTAGGCTAGTGTCGCACTCTCTTGAGGATATACTCAACCCTTAATTAATGTGCACACCTAACGCTTTCTTTATATCCCACCTAGTCCTTTACCCCGTCACTAGATAATTGACATGATTCTTTCCTGACGCACTACTCTAACCTGTGTATGTTTAAAATATGATATACAAGCTATTCATCACTTTAATTTAAATAATCATCTTCCCTTAAGTCCATTAAACATTTACACTAGTTATATAATTAATGCAATTTACTTCATGCATTTAATTACCCGTATATAACTATTTATCACATAATATACGTAAAACCGTATTACAATATTCACACATATCTTAAATATATAATAGTCGTTCCTTCCGAGTAATAACTCATCGGATGTATTCTCTAAAGTGATATCAACCCAGGCTACTCAGTCCCACCTAGAGTTCTGAGAGGACTATGGTCCGCCGAATTAGAACGTAAATAATAAACATAATGGATGTAGTCATATTCACCCGAGTATGAGGACATCATCATAGTGCCCCACCTCTAAAATTGTATGCTATGACTTGGGGATATACTCACCCTAATCCTCAATCTAGGGGACTCACCCACATCACACAACCTCCCTCGATAGCACTAGTGTATATAAATGAAATAAATATCTAATCACTGATATTTAAGCACCCACAAACTATATATACTATCACACTACCGTATATATACTTTAAATTAAATCCCGACTTTACCGTGTACAATGTCCGTAACACTTAGCCTAGAATATTTTCGAGTCTATGGTCTGACTCTAATTTAATTAATTTACTCATTAATTAATTTATTACCTTCCCGAGTCTATGGTCCGACTCTAATTAAATTAATTTACTCATTAATAAATTTGTTACCTTCCCGAGTCTATGGTCCGACTCTAAATTAATATATTTATCACAATAGTTAATTAAATACATTGGGGTCACTCGACCAATATACCCGGACTCGCTCACTTGGCCCAATTAACTATTCAGAATTCAATTGCCCAAATTCCCCTAATAAGTTTGACACAGCTCACTTGGCCCAATTAACTATTCAGAATTCAATTGCCCAAATTCCCCTAATAAGTTTGACACACCATTATTAATGAAACTAAATCTCAATGTCTCTCTCACATTAAATATAAAACAACGTTATACAATTTGTCCCTAAAATCCCAAACAATCCCAGATTTAAGACATTTCCTTTTAGTACATAACTCTCCCTTAAATTCCCACCCCGGTTGATCAGTACAACAAAAAAAAATGGGTTGAATTTGTCATCTCTGGAGGTGATGTGAAAATCCCTTTTGCGTGTGTTTCAAATTAAACCAAATTTTCACCAAATATTATCCAACTTTTTAAAGTTCACCAAACCAAGTTGTGAAAACCCAATTCTTACTTTAAACCAATTTTATCTTGATTAATCCTAAGCATGCATCTAGTGATTAAATAAAGTAAAATAAAGTAAAGAATACTAACAACGCTGGGTGTACGAGGAAAAAACCCAAAACGGGAAAACAACCTCGGATGGCCCAAGCCAAATAATTACTATGAACAAAGGTTTTACAAAGACAGATTAGCCTTACTCAATGACTCGATCCCCATGGGTCTTGACGCTCCTTCTGGTCCTCTACCGCTCTTCAATAGTGCCCATGCAGAAATTTCATCTTCCACGATACCTGTCCACAACACACGCGTCCACGTATGTCTCGGTGTCCACTAATTGGCTTTGATTGGTCTACGATGTCGAACAAGAAGTCCCTCTCTTTTCTTCACTGCAAAACCCTTGATGTTCAATGATAGAACTAACTTCTTGGTGTAGAAAGATCACCGAAACAAATAAGAATGATATCTCGGATCTTTGAAAACTCTAAGGATGTGTTAAAGCTTTTTAAACCTTAGAAAACATGTGCAAACAACGTACTGGATGGTAAACAATTTTTCCAGATGCACACTTACGAAACTCTGATAAAAACACGCTTTAAATAAGATTTAAATGCCGCCTCAAAAATCTTATCATTCGAACGTCAATGCCATGGCGTTCGTGCGACATGAGCATCTCGTTCGAATGAGAGCTTATGTCGTTTGAACGACATCACGTAAGTTTGACTTTTTGACTTTCCGATTAAAATGTCTCTTTTAAAAGAGATCCAAATTATTCAAACTCTATTTCGAGCTTATCAGAATAAAACGTAGTGTAAACCATTCAAACACATTTAAAAATATTTTTCTTTATAAAAATACATCCTTATCTTTTATAAAAACAATTTCGAGCACCATTAATTATACGCATTCATACCTGTGTGATCTCGGAATGCAATTAACTTTGAAGACGATTAAACTTGCACCAATTAAACTTTGGCATGATTAATTCTTTGAAGCTTTGACGCGATGTCTTCAATTTTCTTCAATACGTCATAGACCAAGTGGGATCGTGAAAAAATAAAAATCTCCCTATGACATATTACAAACACAGTTTGTTCAGGGAATTAAGTCAAAACAATACAGGGACTCAATTGGAAATTTATATCCTTACAAATCTCCCCCTTTGACTATTCCGGGAAAAAACTAAGCAAGTGAGATGCTATGCCGGGCAGTCAAGCCGTATGATGACTAAATCCCATCCCATAAACCCAAACTAAAAAATACAGGACACGAACTAGTATATGTAGCACCGACAAGCATGAACTGTCTGAATGTGATGTAGACTTGAAATATCGAATCGCTGAAGCATACCTACACACATGAAACATACCAAAAAATACCAAGTGAAGTATGGAGGAACAAATGAAACCAATATATATCCAAATGATACCAAACAATAATAAATACCAATAACAATAAACCCTGGAAAAAAATCATTTGTTAAACAATTTGAACAGCAAAATGATACCAATGTATAATACCAATTTGAGATACCAATATGTAAACACATGTAAACCAAAACATGCTCAAATCTCCCCCTTCATCACATACATCTCTCCCCCTTTTTTCTCGAATAGACAATCCGTTGAAAAGATAAACCAATCAAAATATCTAGCATGAGAATATAAACGAATTTGAATCAATGTGAAATCGCAAGATAATCATGAAACAACCAGCTAAATATGATCAAGAAATGACAAATCAGTATCTAGTAAACCAATGAATCACACAAAAAATATAGAAAATTAATCAGGTGTGATAAACGGACTATATGCAAAAACCCAATTTAGAACCAATAAAACCTGCATATAAACCAGTCAGTCCTGAAACACTTCCAGCAGTACCAAAAATATACCAATTTAAACTAGTGGACTGCAAACCAATCAGAAGCAAGAATACAGCCGGTAATTCGAATGAGCCAGGGACGTCGCTCAAATGAGATGAGGACGTCGCTCGAATGAACTACAATTGCCGTTCACGCGACATGGAGATGTTGTTTGAACGACTTCTCGTGTCCTGTCAAATTTCCACATTTTCCCACAAATATGTTATATTTTTGCCCAGTGAAAAAATTTCTAGGAAAAAAATAGTGAAAGGCCCTGACAGCAGCAAAGCAGTGTTAAGACAGTAGGATTTTAACACAAAATGCAAAAACTCATAAAAACTAACAATGTGAGTTACGTGCAAACATAGTACCGATGTGCTCAAACATGGATATGAAATGAATGGGCGTGAAAGTACAACAAATGAGTCACAATACCAACACATCAAAATGATCAAGAAGCTCTAATTGATATCAATAAATCATCAAACTTTATCATAACCATATGACAATAAAAGAGTGAGCTTAATGAAGTAAACAAGCTACATGCACACAAATCATGAATTTTGACGATTCTACAAATGATAGCGTCAAATTACAATATTTTAACATTAGGATTAGTTGTGCAAACCTGTTTAAATTTTTAATCCATCCAAACTCCCTCAATAATATCATATTTTGTTTGGAATGAAATAAACTAATTTGGCCCTTTTCTTAGCATATTTCATTTTCTTTTGAGCTCTTTTAAATGGTGGCTTTCACGACAAGTCAATTTTGAACTCTCGCAGCTCTTTCCTGTGAATCACTCATCATTTTTTCAATTTAAATCCTCACAGTAAACGGCTCTTATATGCACACTTCTCCTTAGGTCTACTTACGCATAGATGACAAGATTGATATAAGAACTCCTCACCAAATTCAAATATGCAAGAGACGTCAAACATCCATTAAAATCGTGCATGTGTGCAATGTTGGCATATATACAAAGTCCAATCGACACAACCCCATATAAAAAAATGGTTAAGACCATTCTAAGCATCGATAATAATGATCAAATGTCCTAGCCAATATGCCACATCAAACATGTAAACTCAAAAACAAAAATTGAAAATCTTTTTGGCTTTTCATATTTTGACTCAAATAAAAGAGAAATCCTTTTGGTTTTTCAAAAGTTTTCTAAAAACCAAAATCTTTTTGGATTTTTCAAAAAATTTCTCAAAACAAAATCTTTTTGTAATTTTTCAATAGGGCTCAAGAAAATGAAAAACAATAATACAAAATGATACACTTGTCATAATACTAGCAATGAATATATCATGAAGCAAACTAGCATATGACAAACAAGGCTATACTATCATCCTTTAGATTTAGCATGCGAAGAATCAAGTTCACCCAAATGATAATCATGAAGTTTTATTGCTAAAGCCACTAAATCCGATTTCCTAACCCAAGTAGGAGTAAAACAATGAATGGGGGTTTGGGGAACTGGGGCAACTTTATTCCTAAACTTCCTAGGAGATTGTCTAAGGTCGTAACAATAACGCCTAAGGTGACCATTTCTACCACAAAACGTGCAAATGTAGTGCTGGTGGGAACGATTACCTATATGTGGACCTTTTCTGACCATCCTAGTTCTAACACGTGCGAGGGGAATGGGAACAACTCTCCCATTAAAACCTATACCTCCCCTATCTCCCTTAATTTGGACAGTGCCTAGGATCTTATCTAACTTCTTCAACCTAGCCTCCAAATCAAACTTGACTCTATACGAGTCTCTCAATCTCTACTCTAACTCGTGAATCCTAGACTCGAGCAAACACCTAGACTCCTCAAACTCTAAAATCTCCTTTTCAAGGACCATCAAACCACGGAGATTATCTCTCTCTTTATCCACAAACTCTAGTTCCCCCCTAAACTTCTTCTCTCGTGCCATAAGATCCTTAATCAAACTATCATTAGTTTCTATGTCACGTTCATTCAACTTAGATTGCAATTTTACATTTGCCTTTTTCACTTTCACAGTCTCGGCATATAACTCATTAGATGCAACTTACAACTCTTTCACATCTATCTCATCCACATCACTCTCTTCTCTCTCACTAACATGGGATTCACTCAAAACATCCTCGGAAGTGTCATGCACATGAGAATTATCGTCGCTTACATGACATGCCATGAACGCAACAAAGTTACGATCAATGGGGAAACTCTTTCCCTCTTTCGGATCACTATCACTTAAAGTGGCATTATAGACAATGGGTTTCTTGACCTCTTTCTTAAGTCTAGTGGGACACTCCTTAACTTTGTGACAGTACCCCTCACACCTAAAACACTTATCCGATACATCTCTCTTAGTCTTCTCAAACTTAACCTTGGAGGTGGGATCTACTTTGCTGTTCTTGAATTTTTTAAATTTCTTGGCATCTTTCGATTGCTTTTGAAACTTAATAATTTTTCTAAATTTCATTGTCAACAAAGCAACATCCGCAAAATCGGAATCGGAATCAGAATTCGAAAGTTTAATTTCCTCCTTCCGGGTTTTCAAAGCAATACCCTTTTTGCTTTCTTAGGCACTTGCTTGGAGGTAATCATGTCGATTTCATAGGTTTGTAAGTCACCTACTATCTCTTCTAGTTTCGTCGACTTTAACTTACCCAAGGAGTTTAAAATGGTCACTTTCGCATCAAACCTACTAGACAATGACCTAAGGATTTTATTAATGACACGGTTGTTGGGAATTTTCTCACCTAGGTTAAACGATGAGTTGACAATATTGGACAACCTAGCATAAAATTCATCCAAATTCCCACTCTCTAACATCCTAATGGTCTCAAACTGTGTAGTGATATTTTGAAGTTTTGATGCCCTAACCGTGCTAGTGCCCTCGTGAGTGAGTTCCAAAATATCCCAAGCCTCTTTTGATGTTTCACAAGTCATAATTCTATTATATTTTTCCAGTGTGACATGTGAAGAAATAACGTGCAGACCCTTAGAATTATATTGTGAAAGTCTATGTTCAGTTTCAGTCCATGACTCGACAGGCTTTAAACTAGTAACCTAACCTACAATAGTGACAGGGGTTGTCCATCCTTTCTCAACTGCTAGCCACACACGCTCATCAATTCATTTTAAAGCACTTCTCATTCTTATCTTCTAATCAGTGCCATAAAAAATAGGAGTTCGAGAAAGTTCGTTAAATCCGAAATTCATCTTTGAAAACACACGGGATCATAAAACAAATAAAATATGTTTTCTATCTCTAATACCAATTTGAAAATCCCTTTTGCGTGTGTTTCAAATCAAACCAAATTTTCACAAAAAATTATCCAACTTTTTAAAGTGTACCAAACCAAGTTGTGAAAACCCAATTCTTACTTTAAACCAATTTTATCTTGATTAATCATAAACATGCATCTAGTGATTAAAGCAGGTAAAATAAAGTAAAGAATAATCACAACGCATGATGTACGAGGAAAAAACCCAAAACAGGAAAACAACCTCGGACGGCCCAAGCCAGACAATCACTATGAACAAAGGTTTTACAAAGACAGATTAACATTACTCAATGACTCGATCCCCAAGGGTCTTGATGCTCCTTCTGGTTTTCTACCGCTCATCAATAGTGCCCACGCTGAAATTCTGTCTTCCACGATAACTGTCCACAACACACGCGTCCACGTATGTTCGGTGTCCACCGATTGGATTTGATTCGTCTACGATGTAGGATAAGAAGTCCTACTCTTTTCTTCATTACAAAACCCTTGATGTTCAATGATAGAACAAACTTCTTGGTGCATCAAGATAACCTAAACATATAAGAATGATATCTCGGATCTTTGCAAACTCTAAGGACGTGTTTAAGCTTTTTAAACCTTAGAAAACCTGTGCAAACAACGTACTGGATGGTAAACTATTTTACCAGATGCACACTTACGAAACTCTGATAAAAACAGGCTTTAAATAAGATTTAAATGCCACCTCAAAAACTGTGTCATTCGAATAACAATGCCACATTGTTCGCGCGACATGAGCATCTCGTTTGAACGAGAGCTTATGTCGTTTGAACGATAGCGCGTAAGTTTGACTTTTTGACTTTTTTGATTAAAATGTCTCTTTTAAAAGAGATCCAAATTAGTCAAACTCCATTTCGAGCTTATCAGAATAAAACGTAGTGTAAACCATTAAAACATTTTTAAAAACATTTTTAAATATTTTTCTTTATAAAAATACATCCTTAACTTTTATAAAAACAATTCCAAGCACCATTAATTATATGCATTCATACATGTGTGATCTCGGAATGCAATTAACTTTGAAGACGATTAAACTTGCACCAATTAAACTTAGGCATGATTAATTCTTTGAATCTTTACCGCAACGTCTTCAATTTTCTTCAATACGTCATAGACTAAGTGGGATCATGACAAAATAAAAATCTCCCTATGACATATTACAAAAAAAATTTTGTTCATGGAATTAAGTCAAAACAATACAGGGACTCAATTGGAAATTTATGTCCATACATGATGTCATTTGAATGACAATCATTGTAGTTCGATCGAGAGTCCTAGTCGTTCGAATGACCTTCAATGTTTTCCCTCTCTTCGTCGAGAATCAGTTATCTGCCATTACTAAAACCTTAAAACCTTTCTTACCCAGAATTTACACAGTAGGCTCTACGAATCAATACAAATCATAATATCTTTAATTCACAATTTATATCTCCAATTGTAAATAAAGATATGAATCTATATTATTTTTCTACAACTTTTGCAGTCAATAACATCTCTAATCTTACAATTTCTTCACAGTATAATATGATTTCATAATACTTATCATACAAGTCCCAAAACTTGATTCGTAGCATCCACAAATTTAAAAACAAATTTGTATTAACCCAACCCAAAATCATGTGTTTAACACCTCCCATGATATGAATTGAAATCAACTATTTATATAAAAGAAAGTTTAGCCACTTGCCTTATGATTCGTAGAGTTTGATTAATCCTTTGATGTAGAGATTTTCTTTGTTGGAGAGCACCCCCCTTGTTCTTCCTTTTTGGCACTCAAGAGTTTTTCCCTTTAGCTCCTCTACGTTCTTATATTTATCTAAAATGTGTTATGGCTGCCCACAACTCCTAGACTTAGGTTTTTATCTCCAAATCCCTTTTTTGTCATATGGTCATAATTAAAATGGCCCAAATACCCCTATGGGGACCTGGTTATGCGCAAAAATACCCCGTGACCCATTTACCACTCTCGGGTACACTTTTTCGACTTTCTCACCCATTCAGACTCAACCGTGCACTGATAATTGACATCCAAATTAGTTTTAAAAAAATCCTTACTGAAGCCCTTATACTTTTGACTCATTTGAGTCTAGAATGTATAAGAGCTCATCTAGTTTGGAAATGATGACAAAATAGTGACCATCCTAGAAACCAAAGAGCTTCAGAGATTGGGTTGCTTCTTCTTCTATTCATCTTGTGATGATCCTGTGACTATAGCCATCACTCACACAATTAGAATTTAATTCTTGCATATCATATTGCACCCTTATGTGTATTAATGTGGTGAGTGTGTTCTAATCCCTCAATTTGACTTTTATTAATTTGTTGGGAATTTTAAACATATTTTAAACAAGGTTTTATTTTATCAAAACTTGATTTAAAAAGTTTTGGGGTTAATATCTAAATATGTTATGTTGTGATTTTTGGCATAAAGTTACTTTGGGTAGGAACCGAAAGCGCTAGAGACTCCAGGGTTGGCTTTGTAATTAGTTTGGGACGCGCGTTTCATTCGTCCTATGGCCAAAACTTGTTGTCCTCTGATTGGCCAGAGCTGTGCTTCTTTACTGAGACAAACCATCGCATGTTTTCAGCCCTTGGATCAACCCTTATCGATGGCCTGCATGTCGCCTAAGTGAATCCCCGTGTAAACCCTTAAGCCAATCACAGCCTGTTTAATCCACCGCCTATTGTGAGCCCTTGGATTGCAGTCAAAGGAGCTTGACTCAATCTCAGCCATTGTTTTTGAACGATGGTCTGGAATCTACTTCTCTTGCTATTTAAAGGCCTCTCATCTCAGCCTTCGAAAGCTTTTGCCACTTTGAGTTTTCTTAGAAAAAGAATAGAGAGAGAGAGAGAGAAGAGAGAAGAGAGAAGTTAGAGAGTGAAACCAGAGAGCCAAGTTAGAAACCCTAACTTCGTCAAATCCTTCTCCAAACCTAAACCACTTACCTCTCCATAAACACCATAACCAAATAAACACCATCCTTAGTGTTTCTTGAGTTATGAGAGTTCGAGTTGAGTGATTTCTGGGTTGCTGAATCCTTTTGTTCATAAAATCTTATTTCCAACTTAGACACATACTTAGATCTTGTTTCTGATTCAATAGAAATCATAGATCTGAAGTTTTGCATGTCATAATACACTTAGTTGCATTTATTTCTCATCCTGAGAATTTCGTTGTTGATTGTTTTCTGATTAAAACATTTTCTTACTTCAGAATCAACATATAAATGTTTTCTAGTTTCTGTTTTTACAAAACCTAGCCTGACCTAGTTGGATTCGCACTTGGAGGGTTCTCAATCTCCTAAATATTTTCAAAATAGATTGAGAAAGGTCTTGACCGATTTCTTAAGCAAGATCTCCGTGGAATCTGGGTTATTTTGAAAGGTAAAAAAGGCTTTTGGTTTTGTAAGAAAGAAATATAACAAACTCACTGCATATAGACTTTATATGTGATTTGTTAGGATTGCCTGTAACTAATAAGTGTGTGTGTGTGCATGCATGTGTTTTAGAACACTTTTCACAAACATCTTCACACTACAAACACTGAAAGTGTTGGCTATAAGATTTGGTGAACAATAAGTCGACGTAAAGTGATGAAACAAAGGAAGAGTTGACAAACTGAGAGGACTACATCAACAAACAAGATCTGCAGAAAGTTAAGGACGCCAGAGGGTACAATCCTGAACTTGTATAGATTTGTTTTTGTGTGCATGTTAGTTAAATAGGTTGTAACTCACATATTTGTTTTAGTGATTGTTTTTGTTTTACTCCGTAGAGGGAGTCGTGGATGTTTCCTTAAGGTTGAGGTTTTACCACGTTAAAAATCCTGAGTATTAATGTTTCTACATCTTCTCACCTCATTCTGATGTGTGCTGAGTTTAAAACATTTTAAACTGTTTACTAAAACTTGTTATCAAATCTTGTCCATATCTCGTACATAATTTTTGTTAACACATCTTGTGTTCAAAATCTTTTTGATTTAAGTAAAGAGTTTCTTCAACAAACTTTCGGAGTTGCTTAAATAGTTTATTTTCATAAACGGCTTTGGCAACGTTATTTCAATTGGTATCAGAGCTTTTGGTGAACTTTTTCAAAAAGATCCTGAGTTTCTGAAACTGTTTTCTCAAAATCAATAATGGACGAGAAAAATGAAAGATATGGTAACTTGACCAGACCCCCAGTCTTTGATGGAACCAATTTTTCTTACTGGAAAGTAAGAATGATTGCTTTCATTCAAGGAACCCTGGGAGATGATGTCTGGGATATTATTGAAAATGGATACTTTTATCCTACTAAACCAGCCACTGAAGGAAGTACTGAGAGGGTTAAGAAAATATTAAGTGAGTTTACTCAAGAAGAGAAACAAGTTTCTCACAATAATAATAAAGGAAAGAATGTTATATTTATGTCTATAAACGAACATGAGTTCAAGAGAATCTCATCTTGTACCACTTCCAAGGAAGCATGGGATACCTTGATTACTGCCCATGAAGGAGACTCTAGGGTAAAAGCTGCTAAGACTCAGATGTTAATCCAAGAGTATAATTCTTTAATCATGTCTGAATCGGAGTCTTTTGATGATTTCTACATGAATCTTACTGATATTGTCACTAAACTTCATGCTAATGGTATAACTTATGATAGACAAGAAATTGTGTCTAAAATTCTGAGATCATTACCACAGAAATTTGACAATAAAAGATATGCTATTGAGGAGATGTGTGATATTAATCTCACTCCTGAATTACTCAGTAGTAAATTAAGAACTGTGGAAATGGAATTGGAGTTTAAGAAACAATTGACCCACACTCATAGGAAACATACCAATTCCAATCTTAGCTTTACTTCTAAGATGACTAAACCTGAGTTAAACACTCCTAGTAATGATTCTGATGAGGACTGTGATTTAGAAAGTCTAGATAATCAGATTGCCCTAATGTCAAAACAATTTAAGGAAATTGTTAAATTTAGAAACAATATTGCTAATAGACAGGGCAAGTCTAATTATTCTACTCCCTCAAATCACAAGCCCCATGAGAAACCTCATGACAAACAGAACAAGGACAACACAAGACCTCACAGAGACCTCAAGAAAATTGAATGCTATAGATGTGGTAAACTAGGTCACATTGCTCAAGACTGTAGAGTTAATTTAAATTCCCAAAACAAACACTCTAGAGCCAACATATGCAAAACCTGGGATGACTCAAGTGACTCTGAAAATGAGGAACCTGAGACACCTGATGGTTTTGACCCTTGTTTATCCTTCTTTGCTAAAATCATATATAATGATGATATGCCTATGCTTGATAGTGAGGATGAGTTTAGTAATTCTAGTTCTGTTGCTTTGAATCATACTTTAACTGGTTTAGATGCTTTACTTACTGAGAACATTAATACTTCCTCCTCGGGGTGTGTGAGTCAAAGGGGAATCGATACTACTGATGTCAATGGGTGCGTGAGTTTAAGAAATGAAACCTTAGGGATCACTTCACACACTTCACTTAGTGACTCAGATAATGAAGATCTCCCAAACATTCACACTTTATATGCTAAAACTCTTAAGAAAAGCACTAGACTAGAAAAGATTGTGAAAGATCTTACCAAAAAGCTAGAGGATCTAAGCCTAATGGTAAAACTGAATGCTGAAGAGTATACTACTCAATGCATGTCTCATGACAGTGAAGTTAAAGTGTTTGATGAAAAACTGAAAACTTTGAGTGAAGCTAATGAAATTCTGGAGAAAAAATACAAAGGGACATTATTAGAATTGGAACAAACCAAAGAAAAGACAGCAACTGTTTTCAAAAAAATTACCAAATTTGAAAATAATTCAAACTGTTTTGATGGATTTGTTGCTGAATCTAAAACCAATTCTGATGATTGAACTGGTATAGGGTTTTGCCCCAATTTGAAGACACAAACTAAACATGTTGAACCTATCAAATTTGTGTCAGGAGGCAAAAGACCTATTGAAACATGTCCAGACTTTCATTCTCTAAAAACTAAGTTTGATCATCAAAACACTAACACTGGAGATGCAAGTTGCTCTAAGCATGAAAGTTTACCAAAGGGAAAATATGTCTGCCCCCCAATTAGGAAAAGTGAACCTGCTTTCAAACCTTTGCTACCTAGGAATAAAATTCAACCTCAAAATCTCTCAAAACCTTTGTTTAGAGACTTTCCTAAGGAAAACCATATTCTGAGCAATCTTTATTGCTCCTATTGTGATATATACGGGCATTCCTTCGACAATTGCTACGCCAGGAGACTGATTAAGCCTATCTACAGTACCTCCATGTATCAAAACTTTAACTACTCTAGGAGGAGTCGTAACAACTATGTCCTTCCCAGGCCACCAGACAAAAACTCCAACTATAGGAATAGAAAGACAAAATCTAAAAGGACATTTACTAGAAGGATTACCATAAACTTTTCTAAATCAAATGCTCAGGAGTTTAAATTTACTCAAAATCATGCGCAAAATGTTTTTCAACAAAAATCTAATGCTCGTAAATTTTATCAAATGAGAGCAAACAAGCGCAAACTAAAAACCAGAGCAATTTGGGTTAGAAAAGATGATCTAGTACCCCAGATGAAGTGTAACATTGTTATTTCTTCCCTAAAAGCTGAACTTACATCTTCTGGTTGGTATTTGGATTCTGGTTGTTCCAAGCATATGACAGGTGATGATACAAAACTTTTAAATAAAACCATTTTTGATGGTGGAAAAGTTGTTTTTGGTGATGGAGTATCATCCCAGATCATAGGCAAAGGAACTCTTAAAGAAAAAGGACTTCCTGTTCTTGAAAATGTTCTCTTAGTAAAAGGTCTTAAGGCTAATTTACTTAGCATTTCGAAATTTTGTGACTCAAACTATACTGTTACCTTTTCAAAGAACAATTGCAAGATATTAAATGAAAAGGGAGAATGCTTAATTATAGGATTCAGGACTCCTAACAATTGTTATACTGTCATGTCTAGTTCTGAAATCTGTAATGTTGCCAGAATGGATGACAATGAGATATGGCATAACAGAATGGGTCACATTAATTACGAAAATTTGAGTAAATTGGCATGTCAACAAATAGTTAGAGGAATACCAAAAATTAAACCTATTCATAACATTGTCTGTGGTCCCTGTCAAGAAGGGAAAATTGTTAAAGCACCTCATAAAAGGGTTAAAGATATCCTTACCTCTAATCCATTAGAACTCATCCATATGGACCTAATGGGTCCTTCTCAAACTATTAGTCTTTGTGGACACAGTTATATTCTAGTTATGGTTGATGACTTCACCAGATTCACTTGGGTAGCTTTCTTAAAACAGAAATCCGATACTTTCCAAACTTTTTTAAAAATTCTTTTACGGATTGAAAATGAGAAAGACACTCAAGTGAATAGAATCCGAAGTGATAGAGGTGGTGAATTTAAAGACACTGGTATTGTAGAATATTGTGACTATAATGGTTACAAACATGAGTTCAGTGCTCCTAAGACCCCTCAACAAAATGGTATAGCTGAGAGAAAGAATCGAACTCTTCAAGAGATGGCACGTGTCATGCTCCATGCTAAGAACTTACCTAAGTATTTTTGGGTAGAATCCATTCGTACAGCTTGCCATCTTATTAATAGGGTCTATCTTAGAAAGAATTCCAAACAAACCCCTTATGAACTTTGGTACAATAAAAAGCCAAATCTTAAGTACCTTAGAACTTTTGGTAGTACCTGTTATGTTTGCAAAGATAGGGAACACTTATCTAAATTTGAGAGTAGGGGAGATAAAGCCATATTCTTAGGATATTCACCTAACAGTAAAGCTTATCGAGTGTACAATCTTCGCACTAAGACCATAATGGAATCTATAAATGTAATTGTTAGTGACACTACTATAGAAAGCAAGACTAGTGAATTAACTATAGAAGAAGAATCATCAAATGTTTTAGAAAATGACTCCTCTGAAATAGATAATTCATTACCTATTGAGTCACCTGAAGTACCTAACTGGGTTTCTAAAGACCATCCCATAAACAACGTAGTTGGTAACCCTAGTGAGCCAGTACGCACAAGATCCCAACTTAGAAATTATGCTCTTTATGCATGCTTTGTTTCTCTTGTGGAACCAAAGAATGTAAATGAGGCATTGAATGACTCTCACTGGATTTCTATGATGCAGGATGAACTTTTACAATTTGTCATTCATGATGTTTGGTATCTAGTTCCACGTCCTGATCACAAAAAGGTTATTGGTACTTGTTGGATTTTCAAAAATAAAACTGATGAAAATGGGATGATAATTAGAAATAAAGCTAGACTAGTTGCTCAAGGTTATTCTCAAATAGAAGGAATTGATTTTAACGAGACCTTTGCTCCTGTTACTCGCTTAGAATCAGTTCGTCTGCTTCTTGCTATAGCTTGTCACATGCATTTTACATTATATCAAATGGATGTAAAATCTGCGTTCCTTAATGGAATACTTACCGAGGAAACCTATGTAGAACAACCTAAAGGGTTCATTGACCCTAATTATCCTAATCATGTATTTCGGTTGAAAAAGGCTTTATATGGTCTTAAACAAGCTCCTAGAGCTTGGTATGAGCGCCTGTCCAGTTTTCTGCTGGATAAAGGTTTCAAAAGAGGTGGAAATGACCAAACCTTATTTGTCAAACATTTTGGCAAACACATTACTATCGCTCAAATCTATGTAGACGATATCATATTTGGATCCACTTCTACCTCAGAAGTAAAATCTTTTGCTGAAATTATGAGTAAGGAATTTCAGATGTCCCTTATGGGGGAGTTACAGTTCTTCCTAGGACTCCAAGTCAAACAACAACCAGATGGATTGTTTCTCTCGCAAACTAAGTACGCATTAGAGATAGTTAAGAAATTTGGCCTCGAGAGTGCTAAAAGTGCTAAAACGCCTATGAGTACTACAGAGAAATTATCTAAAGATGAAAATGGAAAATATGTAGACTCTACTTTATATCGTAGTATGATTGGCACATTACTCTATCTGACTGCCTCGCGTCCTGATATCATGTATGATGTGTGTGTTTGTGCGCGATATCAAAACAACCCCAAAGAGAGCCATTTAAACTCTGTTAAACGGATAATTAAATATGTTAAAGGCACTCTAAATTTAGGAATTTGGTACACGAATGACACACCGAGCACTATTATTGGGTACACTGATGCTGATTGGGCTGGTTGTACTTATGATAGTAAAAGCACTTCAGGCGCATGTTGTTATATTGGTAATAACTTGGTAGGATGGAGTAGTAAAAAACAGAACTGCACATCTCTCTCGACTGCTGAATCTGAATACATAGCCGCCGGTAGCTGTTGTGCCCAATTATTATGGCTTAAACAAATGCTAAGTGATTATGGTATTCTTGAACCCACACTTCATCTCTATTGTGATAATCAAAGCGCGATTAATATTTCTAAGAACCCGGTTCAACACTCGCGAACTAAGCACATTAAGATAAGACATCACTTTATTCGTGAATTAGTGGAAACCAAGGAATTAGAAATTAACTATCTTCCAACTGATCTACAACTCGTAGATTTGTTTACCAAACCTCTTGATTATAATAGATTCATTTCTTTACGTAAATCTATTGGTATGATTTGTGTTGAGTAAATACCTGTTATATTTTCCAAGTTCCTTCCCTTTGTCCATTTGAGACAAAATGGGGGAGAAATTTGAGTCTACTGCATATACAAAAAAGCTTGATCTTAGTAATTCTTTGCAGGACTTCTTCTTGTACAGTCATTCTCTTCTGTAATAATAGGATGTTAAACTGTATATAGTTGAGTTATGTAATTTTTGCTTTCTAGGATTTGGGTAGATAGAACTTTTATAGGAATAGGATTTTCTTATTTGTTGTCACCCTACGAGTTCTAGATGACTCAAAGGAGATTTTGTCTCATATTTCCAAAGGGGGAGATTGAAGCCCTTATACTTTTCACTCATTTGAGTCTAGACTGTATAAGAGCTCATCTAGTTTGGAAATGATGACAAAATAGTGTCCATCCTAGAAACCAAAGAGCTTCAGAGATTGGGTTGCTTCTTCTTCTATTCATCTTGTGATGATCCTGTGACTATAGCCATCACTCACACACTTAGAATTTAATTCTTGCATATCATATTGCACCCTTATGTGTATTAATGTGGCGAGTGTGTTCTAATCCCTCAATTTGACTTTTATTAATTTTTTGGGAATTTTAAACATATTTTAAACAAGGTTTTATTTAATTAAAACTTGATTTAAAAAGTTTTGGGGTTAATATCAAAATATGTTATGTTTTGATTTTTGGCATAAAGTTACTTTGGGTAGGAACCGAAAGCGCTAGAGACTCCAGGGTTGGCTTTGTAATTAGTTTGGGATGCGCGTTTACATTCGTCCTATGGCCAACACTTGTTGTCCTCTGATTGGCCAGAGCTGTGTTTCTTTACCGAGACAAACCATCGCATGTTTTCAGCCCTTGGATCAACCCTTATCGATGGCCTGCATGTCGCCTGAGTGAATCCCCGTGTAAACCCTTAAGCCAATCACATCCTGTTTAATCCACCGCCTGTTGTGAGCCCTTGGATTGCAGTCAAAGGAGCTTGACTCAATCTCAGCCATTGTTTTTGAACGATGGTCTGGAATTTTCTTCCCTTGCTATTTAAAGGCCTCTCATCTCAGCCTTCGAAAGCTTTTGCCACTTTGAGTTTTCTTAGAAAAAGAATAGAGAGAGAGAGAGAGAAGAGAGAAGAGAGAAGTTAGAGAGAGAAACCAGAGAGCCAAGTTAGAAACCCTAACTTCGTCAAATCCTTCTCCAAACCTAAACCACTTACCTCTCCATAAACACCATAACCAAATAAACACCATCCTTAGTGTTTCTTGAGTTATGAGAGTTCGAGTTGAGTGATTTCTGGGTTGCTGAATCCTTTTGTTCATAAAATCTTATTTCCAACTTAGACACATACTTAGATCTTGTTTCTGATTCAATAGAAATCATAGATCTGAAGTTTTGCATGTCATAATACACTTAGTTGCATTTATTTCTCATCTTGAGAATTTCGTTGTTGATTGTTTTCTGATTAAAACATTTTCTTACTTCAGAATCAACATATAAATGTTTTCTAGTTTATGTTTTTACAAAACCTAGCCTGACCTAGTTGGATTCGCACTTGGAGGGTTCTCAATCTCCTAAATATTTTCAAAATAGATTGAGAAAGGTCTTGACCGATTTCTTAAGCAAGATCTCCGTGGAATCTGGGTTATTTTGAAAGGTCAAAAAGGCTTTTGGTTTTGTAAGAAAGAAATATAACAAACTCACTGCATATAGACTTTATATGTGATTTGTTAGGATTGTCTGTAACTAGTAAGTGTGTGTGTGTGCATGCATGTGTTTTAGAACACTTTTCATAAACATCTTCACACTACAAACACTGAAAGTGTTGGCTATAAGATTTGGTGAACAATAAGTCGACGTAAAGTGCTGAAACAAAGGAAGAGTTGACAAACTGAGAGGACTACATCAACAAACAAGATCTGCAGAAAAGTTAAGGACGCCAGAGGGTACAATCCTGAACTTGTATAGATTTGTTTTTGTGTGCATGTTAGTTAAATAGGTTGTAACTCACATATTTGTTTTAGTGATTGTTTTTGTTTTACTCCGTAGAGGGAGTCGTGGATGTTTCCTCAAGGTTGAGGTTTTACCAGGTTAAAAATCCTGAGTATTAATGTTTCTACATCTTCTCATCTCATTCTGATGTGTGCTGAGTTTAAAACATTGTAAACTGTTTACTAAAACCTGTTATCAAATCTTGTCCATATCTCGTACATAATTTTTGTTAACACATCTTGTGTTCAAAATCTTTTTGATTTAAGTAAAGAGTTTCTTCAACAAACTTTCGGAGTTGCTTAAATAGTTTATTTTCATAAACGGCTTTGGCAACGTTATTTCACTTACCTCACACCTAAATTAGTCTATACCCGACTCCCGGTTGAGATAAATAAATACCATGTCACTAATACACGTTATGGCGAAATTAAATTATTACTATTCACTTAGTAATTTAAATTCAATAAATATTAACCAATCACTCTCCCGGTTAATATTTAAATAAATATTAGCATAATTAATTCAATTAAATTATGTCACACAAGTAATTGATTTTTTTCTTGAATTAATTAAGTATTTAAATGGACAAAAATACAGGGTGTTACAAATGATTGAATAAGCTACTCCGTTTTAGTCACTTAACATTTGAATTTATACCCGCCAATGTTTAGGCCATAACAGACGCCATTAATTAATTACTACTATACACATGTGAACACCCAAGTATAGAGAAAAGTGTGGTGGCTTACGTGGAAAAAGGGTGACGAACGTCAAAAAAATAAAAATTAGAAGATTTAAACAACTCATAAATGTTTAAAACTAAAATAACAACATATCAAAAAATGAGGAACCAAGGAATGTTACAACTGGTAAAAAAATGCAGCACAATTTTATCAACTGTTACAACTGGTCAAATCTAGTTAGGCACATTCCTAACAAATCTTCCAAACCCAAATAATTATAAACGTCTCAACGCATGAAGGCTTCTTGGGATGAATAAATGTGTAGCGTATTGGACACAAAGGAATTGACGCCAAAATTTTTAAATGGTGGCAAGAGTTTAAGAGGAAATTTTGTTTTCAATAAAAAGTCTCAAAATCAAATCACGTACATTCCCATTAATTTAAAGTTGTCATATCCTTTTTGAGAGAACCGTACATGGGTTTACAGAGTTTAAGGTCATGCCTAAATTGCTAAAACCTAACAAAAAATGAACCTTGAACCATTAAAACAATACCTCTAAAGTCGTTACAAAGCTTCTCCCATCAATCCTTGAGTGTTGTTATATTTACCTTAAAAGTTTGTGTTTCGTGGCGAAGAAGGGAGAGAGAAAGTCGCTAAGAAAAAAATATAGATCATTTATTTTGTAACTTAAACTAAAAACTAAAACAAAATAAAAATCGACACAAACGTGTTTATAATTTGTAACTATACAACATTTAAAATAAAAACATGACAACCCAAAAAAACCCAAGATCCGTAAAATACGTGGTGGTTGATAACAGCGGCTGAAGATGGAAGGAGAAAAATACCTTTGAATCTATCATTAAAAACCTAGATCTGTAACCGTAGACAAAGAAAGATATAAAAAATTTAACGATGATGTAGGAAATTATAATAATGAAAAAAGCATTAAATACTCACCTAGATAGTTCCGAATTTGAGAGAGAGAGAGAGAGAGGAGAAAACACCATTGTTGATGGTTTAAGATACAGAGACCGAGAATAGATGGAGAGAGATGATATAAATCCCTACATACCTGATATGACAAACAAAAACATATAAACAAAGTTAGGATGAATAATTTTAGTGGGAAAAACCAAACACATAAAACTAAATAAAGTAAATACTCACAACAAAAAGCCTCAAGTGGGTTTAGTCACAGCGACAGATTTGTTAGAAAATGGGGGGGGGGGGGGGGGGGGGGTGAATGAGAGTAAGCCAGGAAGTGAATCTTGAATGTAGAAGATATTTTATGAGAGACAATGAAAACTTTTAAATTAAAAGTAAAGTATATCCGTATTGAATGCGTCACTGCCCAAGATACGGGTTTGGAAACATATATGATTATGAAACGGATACACACTTATTAGAAAGACATCAAAATGGGTCAAATACCATTATACCCCTGTTTTTGAATTTTGAAAAAAGAGGGAAAATAAATTAGAGTTTGTTAAAAGAGGAGGAATCCAAAATTTTCAAGGATAAAATAGGAAGTGGAGCAAAAACTTATCTTCTGACATTGTAAGCTAAGCTTATGACATACATTAGTTTTGTAACTTAATAGTATTTTTATTATATATATATATATATATATATATATATATATAAACATACACACCCCAAATTAAATTTGAATGGGAGGATTGATTATATAGTGACCCGATTGAATGTAGGAAACTTGGTTCAATTTCAATGATTGAACCTTATCCCACTTGAAAGGAGGAACTTTATAGGAATCATATTTGAAACATGGTAGAATCATTTTTGGGTCACATATTAACAATTTATTTTCTTTCGAGGTCGTTAGGCCTCAAGTGGACCAACCTGAGGGATTAGTCTTGTATGCGGACGATGGCCTAGGACATCCTTATCAAGCGAAAAAAAGAAAAGAAAAATTTAACACTAATTTGTATTACATTTAGTAACATCATTTACAATGTTTTATGGGCATGGGACTTCACTGGATTGACTGGAATTTTTATTAGGTGTTCTTTTTTAAACTAAATCTTCATTCATTAGTAGAGTTATTTGTATTGAATGGTCGTGGTTTAGTTCTTTCACCGATATGAGTATCCATGTTGATTGTATAAAGGATTGTGAAGGTATCAATATTTAGGGTTCCACCACTACAATATATTAATAATAAATATTTGTTAGCTAGGTTACATATACATCCTAGATTCTAATAAAATTGTAGCATAACAATGGTTATTTTAATTAGTGGGGTTCAATTTTAAAGAGGGACTAATTATATTCAATCTAAGGAGGAAATTTCTTACAGGCCTTCAGGCTAGTAAAGGAACAATATTTTATAGATTTGTGTCAAACAGAATTCGATAATTTATTCCTCATCAAATATTTTATTCTTTCTTCGGTCCTCCCACCCTGATACAAAAAAACTCTGTAGTTCTTGTGTTGACTAATGATTAACTTTTTTATTGTCCCATGTGGACTCTTCGAAATCATAGTTGTGTGTTTGTGTTTGTGTTTGTGTTTGTGTGTTTATACATATATATTATTTTCATAATGATATGTTATATTCTTATTCCTATTCGGCTCTCGAGTGTGGTGTACCATTGAGTCATGATGAGATAGTTGATCGATTACTTGGCATAAAATCGAGCCATACGAGAGCTTGTGAGGAACCAAAGACAACTATATAAAACAAACACATACACACACACAAATGTGTTTGTGTTTATGTGTGTTTATGTGTGTGTATGTGTGTGTGTGTGTGTGATGTAATAATAATACACACATTATATAACATCTGTGTAATGTATAATTCTTATCAAAAACAATAATTTCATATTATACGAATGAGTTTTACAATTGAAATCAACTTAGTCCAACTCCATCTTTCTTTTCCCATCCCGCGAAACTGTTAAAAATAAACATGAGTCTTAACCATTTCAAGGAAGGAGGAATATTATCTCTATGTGGAAAATCTAATTAACAAAGCTCGAAACACACACTAAAGTTTAAGACATTTTCTAATGTAATAAAATCAAATTATTGTTATGTTAAACCATGGGTATTCTAAGTCATTTATGTCCTTTTAATCAATCCAATAGTAACATCATCAAATGTATGATAGTGAATGATGATGGGACGAAGTTCGCTGAAGTCCGGTGGATACATAATTATCTGAAGCTTTGTCAGAATGTGTAACACCCCGACCTAGATTTGGGTTACCGTTGGGTAAAACCAGAGTCAAGGTGTTAAGGGGGGAGGGGGGAGGGGGAATTTCAAATTTTATTTTATAGGAAAAGCCTTTAATTTGAACCATTTAATAAGAAATAGAAGGTAATTAACAAGTTTTAAAATATGGAAAAGACTTTCACTTTAAGTAAATTAATTAATTGGAAATATTTATTTAGAAATATTTCCATTAAATCCAACAATGCTAATAATAAGGAAATAGACCACGCAACACTTGTATTATTATAATAAATGGACCATGGTCCAAATAAAAATTTGTTCAAAATGCCATAAATTTAAATGCCTACAAACACAATTTTTAAAATGTAATGGTAGAGCTTTAACGACGATTCGTACCCTTGGGAGACTTACTGACATCCTTGCTTGCATCCCTACTGGAAGTACCTAGTGTGGGGTTTTTTGACATAAAAAGTAGGGGTGAACAAAGTGCTTTGCATGTTGGGAAATACTAAGCAAAATATTTTTTATACAAAAATACTCTACATATAACGTCTATTTTAGCCATTTAAAAAACATTATCATTTTATGAGCATCAATGCAACTACTATGTAGTGCAACCCAAGCTATGTGCTCATACACACACCTAAGAAATTTATACCAACATTCCATGTAGTTAGAGGTCATTTAATCATTTTTATCCACTAGTATCATTTTTACATTGCCATCATTATGTTATTAACATAACATTTTTCACGAAACTTACCCAATAACTGCATACTTTAATGGGCACCACACCATCGTCGATGCCACCATATGCTATGGCCAGTGATTCTAGGTCGTTCATCCTAAGGCTATGATACCTTATTAATTCTTTCTCGGTTGCATCCGAGTTCGTGCTAATATTTTTAGCATTTTGTCAAATCTCCACATCATTCCACCATTCTTGTCATTCTTATGGTTCACTTTTGTGTTACACACCATTTTCATTCTGCTTTATGTATTCCATCCGTTTTTCACAAAACTGACCAATATGGTCAAATGAGGAAGTCCAACCACTAAGAGCCTCCATTTCACCACAAATACCAGTTTGCCACTCATTTTGCCAATACTTTGTGAAAAACACATTTATATCATTTTAACATCATAAATTGTCATTTTACATTCAAAACAACATGCTTCATCTTATTACTTCAAGAAACTCCTATTTTCTTCGTATTTCTTAACAAGAAATAAACTTAATATTTTGAACACCATTTTTACCAAAATTTTCATTTAAGCCTTATAATCACATGTTGTCTTGACGTCATTTTTCCTCATTTTATGAACAGTTCACAATATACTTAAGGGATAAAATTATCAACTTTATTATTCCAATTTGAAACTCATTTTAATCTTCACTTATCACGTTCAAATATCCTCGACTAACATAATACAAGGTTCGACACATGTGAGGATGGATTTCGACCTAGAAATTCCATAAAAATGAATCTAAACATGAAATCATATTTTGTACGCATATTTATCATATTTCAAAACTTAAAATGATACTTATTCTTGTAAAGTCATTCAAATTTAGTTTTTTTTTTTAAAATTTGCATGATCATAAACATACGAGAAAATGACTTTTGCAAGACTGTATTTATTCGAGAATGCATCCTAACATATAACATTGGCTGAAACTTGAAAACATTAGAGAGGAAAACCTTACTTTGACTTTGAAGAGGAGAACTAAGAAGGATGAATTTAAAGCTCCTAAAATTCCCAAAAAATGCACCAAAAAGCTCTTAGCAACTCCAATTCTCCAAGAATGTTCCAACTCTTCTTGGGAGTTGCAATAACAAATCTCCAACGCAAGTTCTACCCTAGAAAATGCTTGAAATGGGTGTTACAAGCATGAAAATGGGCAATATTTTCTAAGAATGGAGGTTTAAAGATTGGGAATGGTTGAAGTGGGCGGAAAATAGAGGGAGAAAACTTAAGAGTGAGAGAGAGAGTATAAAAATCTGATGGAATGAATATGAAATGGGTTTTCTCCACCCATCACCCTTATTTAAACCGAAAAGCCCTTAACCCTTTACCCTTTAGTCCATCCAAACATTGACCCACGTTTGATATGATCAATTGGGAGCTTGATAGCTCAAAGATCTAAGGGTGTGACAACACATAAAATTCAGCAGATTTTTGAATTTCTACAGACTCGTTTGAACTAGGTTTGGTCTCGTTCGAATGACATCGAATATCATTCAAATCGGGGTTACAAGGAGAATTTAATTAGGCTTGAAATACCAATAAGTATTTCTCATTCCAAGGTCATTTGAATATTCGTTCAAAAGACCCTCGCGATCTCGTTATAATGACCACATCTTTCATTCGAATGTCCCCAAGATTTCCTTATATAAACTTAAGCCATTCAATTCCAATTTAATTACACAAAGTTCACAAGAATTATTCAAAATAGACAACCATCCATTATATTAGTCCTACTTCTAATAGGCATGCAAATTATTGGAAAAGCAAATACAATCTCGAGCATGGTCATTCTCGCATCCTTAGGTGATTTTGTACCCAACATTAATGAAACTAAGATAGGAAAAATGTTTTGAGTGACCTTATTGCGCAAGACTTTTTCCTCATGTTCCAAGATATACATGGGTCACGTAGGAAATATGACGTGCTCCTCAAACTCAATGTGGTTCCAATTGATGACGTGTCGATGATCCGAGATGTACTTCTTCAACATCAATATGTGGAACAATTAGTGAACGTGGGAAAACTAAGGAGGTAACGCCAATTGAAATGATACATCCTCGATCCATTATAGGATCTCAAAGGGACCAATATACTGAGCGGGAAACTTCCCCTTATGGTGAACACGCTGAATGTCGATTCTTGTCCGAACCTTCAATAACACATGATCACCCACCACACTCTAAAGGAATCATTCGATTATCACTTTAATTCTTTTGTCGACTTTAAGCTTTCATGAGTCTCTATTGAATCACCTGAACATCCTTAGTCATATCCCTGATTATGTTTGAATTACTGATATGCTTCTCACCCACTGCTACCCAACAAATTGGAGAGTAGAACGACCTCCCATAAAGAGCTCTATATGGATCCATACCCATGCTCATATGATAACTATTATTATAGGAAAACTCTGTCACATTCAGATTGTCTGCCAAACTACCCCAAAAATCTAGTGCACAAGCTCTCAACATATCTTTTAAATTACTAATGGTTCGTTCTAAGTTTCCAACTATCTCATAATGGTAAGGGGTACTCATATTCAAATCGGTTCCCAATTCCCACTGAATATTACACCAAAATTGAGATACAAATTGGGGATCCCTATATGATACTATCAAGAGTCGGATGCCATAAAGATAGAGTATCCCTTAGATGTATAAACTTACAAACACAGTCACGCTGTACATGACCTTAATAGGCAAGAAGTGCATGGGACTCATAACTTGATCCACCATAATCTAAACTACATCATGACCACATTCAGACCATGGTAAGGTTGTAAAACAGTCAATCCTAACATGGTACCACTTCCATTCATCTATTGGTAGTGGTTGAGACATCCCTGCTGACATCATGTGATCCGCCTTCAGTTCCTAGCACTTATAACACTTGGACACATATTGTGCAATATCTCCGTTCATACTGAACCACCATAAATCTCTGCATAGGTCTTTATACATCTTAGTAGCACCGAGATGTATGCTGAAGCTTGAGTGATGGTCCTCTGCTATCACCTCATCCTGAATTTCATCAATGACTAGAACAATCAACCATACTTTATGTCAAACACCCCCATCCTTATCCACAGTGAGAGTGTCGAACATCTCACCGCTTTGGATGCGATCACATAATGTGTAAAGTAGGGATCAGATAACTCATCTTCCAATACTTTCTACTGAATAAGTGGACTAGCTACCACTCCCCAAAGACATGCCCTATCTATAATACCCCGTAAGTTTGATAACTTTTAAAAAGGGATTTATTTAGAATTAATTGAATAATTTGAAATTAATTCGGATTTAAATATTACTTGAGAATATAGTAATATGTGATATAAGTTGAATATTACTTAATGAATCAAAGTAATATGTGGTTATGACTTCACTTATGATTAATTTTAGAGGTTGTCGCGAATAGTTAATACGGAAATTTCGGTGAATAAGTCAGACGCGTGTGAAAGTAGTGTCAGGACTGAATGTATATAAAATAAAAAGAGGAATATTTTTATGTCATCCAAATGGTAATTTTGACTGCGCCAAAGTGTTTAAAAGTGTTTTTATAGTAAAAAAGTCTACTCAGATGTTTGCATAGGGTCTCGGGGCACTTTGGAGCCGAATAGTCACCCTGGAGGGGTAATATGGTCTTTTCACTTGGAAGGTGAATAGTGTACACGAATTTGGGAGGTTATTTATAAGTCTAAAGGGTTTAACTTATTCATTCATTCTACAAACTTAGAGAGAAAACAATTGAGAGAGAGTGAGGAGTCCTCTGGGATAAAAGGAAGAGTCTTTGTGGGAGAACTAATAGCCAAAAGTCACCACCACCAACCACCACCAGAAGTTGACCTGAGAAGGGAATAACCACCAGTGACATTCATCCCCAAAGGTTCAGAACTTCAGTAGAGGCAAGTTATTTAATATTTGCAATCTAGTCAGTATAATGTCCATGTTAGGAGAATTAGAAATGATGAGTAGTTACATGTTTTAGAGATAAACTAGTTGACGTTAATTCATTTCTGGAAAGTACAGATATGTAGGATGAATCTCAGGTTGTGGGTACATATGAATCCATGAAATAAACATCACATTTTGGAGAAATTCTGAGAATTTTAGGATTGTTCTTGAAATATTCACATATTTGTTTTTTCTGGAAAAATATGAGAAACATGCTTTTAATCCAACCCCTAGATGATTATAGGTTGTTTGAATCAGTGGAAATCATTTACATATGTTACTATATCATGTGGTATGAATTATAAGAAATTTGGGACGTTAAAATAGAGATTTGAATGATCAAAAGTTGTGAAACCCGTAGAATAAAAGTTACAGAATCCGGGCTGATAACTGGGTGGTCAATCGATCGACCCATGAATGTGGATCGATCGACTAATCGATCAATTGACCCCTGACCATCGATCGATCGACCTCGCCAGAAAACATCAACTTTTTTCTTTTTAATTCTTGTTTTAATCCCAAAATTTTAGGAACTTTTTGGTGATTAATATTTGAACATAATGGGACTTAGGGAAGGGGAATAGGCTATAGGTAAGACCCGAATTAATATTATTATGTTTGGGATTTAAATTGGAGAGAATTATGTTAATTAATCGAATGAATTACGGTTGTTAAATTCACGTTTTGGGTTGTGATTCGTTTATATAAAGATTAAGAATTGGACCAGTAGGGTGGGGATCATTTGAATCACCTAGAAAATGTTAAGTCCACATGTGAATAAAACTAAGTGAAAGAATATGTGGTTATACGAGAATAGGTTTTATCAATTATAATTCTATTTAAAGATGAGTTTAATTCACAATAATTCGGTGAGTATGATGACATGGACTAGTAGGGTATGAGTGATTTCCTTACTGAATATATATCAAAGAAAACTTATTTAATCTTTGAGTAATGAGTAAGGCTTAGGAATAATGAATTAAGGAGTAAAGTCGTAAAATTAAATACGTAGGATTTGAGAGATAGATAATACTACGTATGGAAATTATCTTATGGTTGTGTGAATACCTTGTTAATATTAAAGGTGGATGTTTACCTATATTATAGTTTATTATGTGTATGACATACCTACGATACTTGCTATCGGGGTGGAGGTTTTGCGTTGTGGATGGTCATATCCTCTGCACCCAATTTGGGAGGATTTTAGATTCGTACACTGAGTATAGGACGTTGGATACATGCTATCGGTGAGATTGATAGTTTTGACAGTTTAATGGGAACGTAGGTATGTGCGTGACCCATTTGGATGGGGAGTATGCTCGCCTCCAACATATATGTGTTATGTATGATTCGGGGAAGACACCGAACCATTTGTCCTTTAAACAATGAGAATTGTAATGGGACATGATAGCAGAGTATGCCTGCACCACAGATCTTATTGGGAGGTGCTATATTAGTATATATTATAAGGTGAACATATATACTGTGATTCAATCTATTATGTGAAGTTGTAGTTGATTGTGAATAAAAGAAATTGAATTTAATTAAGTAAAAGAATACTTAATCCTAAGGCTTTGAAAGTAATATTCATATGAAAAGAGAGAAGAATATGATACTTATATTATCTATGGTATGGGATATACGGGGTTATTATATGGGATGAACTCATGTTGTGGAAACTAGTTAGAAGGAAACCTTAATTATGACTCGAATACGTTAGACATGCAATCTAGATGAGGTGTGAGAATATCAAGCGAGAGCCTAGAATCTAACATGTACATAATAAATGCTTTATTTAACTTGTTAAACACTTGCTATTTTAAAATCATTTACAATCGGGCTCTGACCCGTTTCCTTGCATATTCTCTTCTCTACTATACCTATATTAACAGGTGCCCAGCATCAGGGACGTGAAGCTTAGGGTAGGGATGTTTTATCATGAGTTGCTATTTCTAGAGATGCAGACTTGTTTAGACGATTCATTTCTTTGATTCCTATGTCTGTAGTACTTCTCTTATTTAGGGAATGTTGCCCAGGATTCTAGTATTCCATTTACCATTTACATATTGTATTGGGTTTATGTTGGTACTTTCATTTTGGTTTGTTGGTTTGATGTTGGATATTTTAAACTGGGAAGTTTTATCCAGTTGCATTTAATCTTATTATTCATTATTCAATTATGTTATGAGACTTCTCTAGTGTTGATCAGTATTGTGGTAATGGTTTTAAATTGTTATCAATCATGGAAAAAATTTTAACACAACTTAATTAAGTATTGGGTGAGTTATTTTAAAAAGATTTTTTTTTTACAGTAATGCTGAGAATGAACCAACTCTATATTATGTTTAATTTAATAAAGCAGTAGCTACCATTTATTTAATTAGGAGGGGTGTTACACTATCGCAACCCAACTTGACATGCAAATGAAACCTCTGTAACTCGCCATACATCTTTGCTCAGTAGCACTTCATCGCCACTGACGTAAGCCCAAGATTTTGACTAAGAGCATTTTTCACCACATTGCCTTGCCAGAATGATACAGCAATGTAAAGTCATAGTCTTCCAACAACCGAATCCATGTCCTCTGATGAATAATTAGATCGCACTGAGTGAAACTGTGCCACAGGATCTTTTGATTCATATGCACCTCAAACCGTTCACCATACAGGTAGTATCTCAAGATCTTTAGCACAAAAATCACCGCGGCTAACTCTAAGTCATGGGTTGGGTAGTTCCTCTCGTGCACCTTTAACTGGCATGATTCAAAAGAAACCACCTAACCATTATGCATTACTACTGATTCAAGCCCTACTTCGAAAGTATCACAGTACATGATATAACTCTTGTGTGCACTGTCCCGCATTTTAATAGTGTGGATCGGACATTTTTCACCTATCGGTGAGCCAAAAAGAGAGAGAGAGTGCTTATAATATAGCCAATAATTTCTAGGTTCATCATCAGATGACACATGTCCAGTCCATACTGTATCATATGGCTCTGTTGGAAATAAGGAACTTAGGGACCATATTCAACAGCTATTAGGTTAGGGATTTATTCAGAGGAGTACTTTGCCTTGGGGTGCTCTAGTTCTATTCATGAAGAAGAAGTACATGACTTTGACATTGTGTCTTGATTATCGAGAGTTGAACAAGGAAACCATATGAATAAGTATCTTTTAACCCGTATCGATGACCTATTTGAGAGCTTAAGGGGTGCTTCATACTTTTTAAAGATTTATATGAGATAGGGGTAGCATCAGTTGAGAATTCTTGATCAGTATGCTCCTAATACTACATTTCTGAGGAGATATGTGCCTTAAGAATTCATGCTTATAACTTTTGGTCTAACCAACATGCCAGTAGTGTTTATACACCCCATGAATAAGGTTTTTAGGTACTTTTTGGATCAGTTTGTTATTATGTTCATAGATTACATATTGATTTATTCACGAACTATAAGCACCAAAATATGAGGGTGGTCTCAATCAAATAAAAGTCTAATTAATTTCAATTTTGTCGAATTAAATTCCCAAAGCATACAAAGGTGACCATAAGAAGATTTTATCTTATTTATCATAAACATGCATCTAGATGATAAAACAGTTAAAATAAACATGCATCCAAAGCAGACAAGCATTTTATGAAAAAACCCTTTCGGGTAAAAACCTCAACACTTTAGAGTTCGTACAAGACAGTCGATTTATAATACTACTTGATAATCTCCCACAAGCATAATGCATTAATCTTCGCACTCTTCTAAAGAAAAACACACGCAACAGATCTACGCTCGGTGTCCACCGATTAACAATGATTCTCTCAAGAACCACAATAGACTGTAGTACCTTTTCTGCCTCAGCCTTTGGTCTTCAGCAGTGAATCCCCCCAAGTATCACAAGTATTCCACAGAGATCCTCTCCACAAAGTGTATGTAAAGATACGAAACTGTCTAAGGTTTAAACGATTCACAAACTAGATTTTTAGAATGTTGTTTTTGTGAATTAAAAAGAGTTTTACCAACACAAAAAGTAAAGAACTTTTGTAAAAGATATGTAGAATCAGATCTGTCAAAAGTATTAAGTAATCTGGAGTGTAAACAGGTTTTTATAGGTAAGTACAAAAATTGAGACAACGTAGGGTCGTCCGAAAGAGAATCTTATGCTCAGCCAAGAAGTCGATGGTGGTGTAGAGGAAGTATCTGTTCGAGGTTACTCTAGTCAGAGATTAGATCGGCTAAGTCCTTTTGGCGGAGCTCATTTCTCTATTGAACATTATCCAGCTCTTATTCAGTCTTGAGTAACTTAGCCTCCGCCCAGGAAACAACAGTACGAGAATCCTCCACCTTCTTCTCAGACATAACTAATTCGTCCTACAAGCTTACTAATTCCTCCGAGATGGATACCTGCAAGAGATCAGAACTCTGCAACCTATGATAAAGACTAGTCAAGTCAACCTTCTTGAAGTTCTACAGCAGCTTCACCAACTAAGATAGTGAAAAACCATTATTGATAAGAGGATATACCTTCCACAACAACACCGTGATTGTATCAGATCTTAAAGACTCCACAGGAGTTGATAATACAAAATATAGCACCCTGCCGAGATAGTACTCTTTCGAAACCGCAGATGTTCAGGCCATACAGGCCGCGGCAGTTACCACAGTCAGGGCGCGGCCAAATCTCTCGTAGGGTGCGGCCCACTCCATCAGAGGCCGCGACACTCCACCTTAGGGCGCGCGGTACTACTACTCAGCGTTGCTTACTCTACGGGCTGCGCACCCTTATCCACAAGGACTGCAGACTTGGTACATGTCACGTGCTGTGGGCACGTGACTTAACTCACTTCCAAATAAATAGAGGACCATACCTGGAAAAGAGGGGGGATTTTCCAGATACGCCCAAGGCAGGCTCTACAATACAGATTCTCACTACACAATCTCAACACACAACTTGGTGGCCACGCATCCACATCGCAGCCACCTATCCAGCACTCCGGAATCCTCAGTACTGCCATGTACTCTCCTTTATTCTCATATTTGTATGCCACTTTAGGCACGATTATACTGTACCATGCAACGCATATAATGGGAATGGAGCAACACAGTGGATGTAGGCCTATTTTAAAGGCTGAACCACTCTATATCTTGTCTTCTCTCTATTTACTTGCTTTAGTTGATTATCACACACTTCACACATGATTTGCTGATGCGAGAACGACAAGTGGACGATTTCTCGTATCATCAGTTTGGCGCCGTCTGTGGGAAGCGAGATATTTCAATCTTGTTTCTCTATGTTTCGAGTTCTTAAACACCTTATTCTATTCATGGGGATCCTCTGGATCATCATCACATGAGTAAATTTTGGTTATTGAGCTCTATTTTATACTTACACCCTTAAATGGGTATTTCTTACCTTCAGATCTGCTCTCGGGACTCCATTTCACGACCTTAGATCTATTTTACATACCCCTGTGATATCACCCCACCTAGATAAAGCTGAAAGGCTTGATGGGCTTTAGCCCCGTAAATGTGGGTGATTAGGGAAGAGTTATATTTACTCTCTTTTTGTTCTTTGCCTATGATCTAGGGTTTATCATTAGAATTATACCATTGTGTGCACCGAGAGGTTATTCTCTCATGGATAGACCCTAGTAGGTATGCTCTCCACAGGTTTTGGGAGAAAAACTCAGTTCCCGGGCTTCAATTTTGGGATTGTGCCTTCACTGCCTAGGTAGGGACGCGGCGTGGTAGTTCGACTACCTTACATGCCGCAACCTCTACTGGGTCAGTTGTAATACAGAAGCTTCAAAACATCACGTAATGGACTCAGGTGGTCTCTAGTTCAACCTTGGTGTATATCATACAAGGCCGCGGCAGTGAACCTATGTGCCTTATTGGCCGCAGCCTCGGCAGGAATACCATGTGATAGTGAAAACATTGCATTCCCATTTCCTACTTGGTTAGTCCAATATTTCTGAGATTACTCACTTCAGTTAGTTTTTTCTCATATTATATATACTTTATAAAGATTAACAAAGCAGAAATGGAGGGAGAATCCAGCCAGAGCATAGAAGTCAAAGATGAGATTGTGCAACTATACAATCACCTTAATCACCTCTATGACAGCCATACTTAACTTCAGACCCAGGTCAATTACCTCACTCAGAGGGTGTTGATGCTAGAGGCCGCGACCAATCAAAATACAAACGCATGTCCGGGAAGAGCTTTACCTGCCGCAGCAGTCAAAGAAGCCGCAGGACCAACTGGCAAAAGGCAGAAAAGGGAAGCAGAGAAATCAGAGAAAAAGTCGGGCGTCTATACGCCGTTGATTTTCCCAATTGAAGAGATCTTTGAGTGTATCAAAGAGGACAAGCTTTTGAGGTGGCCAGAAAAGCTGAGAGCTCCACCCCATAAGAGGAACAAGGCTGCGTGGTGCAAATTCCATCAGGACCATGACCATGACACAGAGCAATGCTATGCTCTGAAAGATGAAGTCGAAAGGCTAATTGGCCAGGGGATGCTGCAGCGATTCCTAAAGAATGCATAAAGGGCTCAGTCGGACCTGACAGAGGCTGCATGCCACACCTCATCCTTAGCCTTTTTCAATTTCAACTATTTCTGTCTATGCTTTATGTAGCTCACTAGAGCCCGAATACTCAAGATTTATGTTTTATTAGCTAAGTCATTAGCTGAAACATACATATATAAATATATGAATTAGCAAATTTTGCCATATCTCATTCCTCTCTTGTTTTCATAATTTGTCATCTCACCAAAAGACCTTTTGTCTTAAACAGATTCCAAGGGAAGAATAACACATTATCTTGGAAGATTATTATTATTTTGGGATGCACCTATGGAGGGATTGCGGTCTTAATTAGCTCAAAAGTTCCCCTCACGATGTGCAACTGTATCTTATCATATGATGATTATAATCATGAAAGCATCCGAGGGTTCAAGCAGCTTTTATTAGCCACGGGGGCTTACAATGCTCGTTCTCATCTCTTGGGACGCGTCATCAAGCCGGGAGGCTTATAATCTCTGGCCGGGGAGGACTTTATGTATATCAGTAGCTGTGGGTGTCTTCATAACATAACCCAGCCTGGAGAGGCTTGATAGTGTCTCATATATTAGCCGTGGGCGGCTTAATAACATAGCCCAGCCTGGAGAGGCTTGATAGTGTCTCAGATATTAGCCGTGGGCGGCTTAATAACATAGCCCAGCCTGGAGAGGCTTGATAGTGTCTCACACATTAGCTGTGGGTGGCTTCATAACATAACCCAGCCTGGAGAGGCTCGATAGTGTCTCATATATTAGCTATGGGCGGCTTAATAACATAGCCCAGCCTGGAGAGGCTTGATAGTGTCTCACACATTAGCTGTGGGTGGCTTCATAACATAACCCAGCCTGGAGAGGCTTGATAGTGTCTCATATATTAGCTGTGGGCGGCTTAATAACATAGCCCAACCTGGAGAGGCTTGATAGTGTCTCACACAATCGCTGTGGGTGGCTTCATAATGTAACCCAGCTGGGAGAGGTTTGATAGTGTATCACATGTTAGTGCTTGGTGACATGACCCAGCGCGAGAAGATTGGGAAACACCAGCATATGTCTACAAAGGCACATCGTTCAGATGAACCAGAAATGTGCTACATCCCACCGGTACGGTTGCAGAGCTCTAAGAGCCACTCATTCGTGAAAGTGCTGAGACACTAACATCTAGAGTCATGAGAGGGCTACAATATCGAATGCCACGGTGGAAGAGAATCAATTGTATCAAGTCTAAGGGAAGAGTTTGCTTCATAATTCATGTTGGTTGTGGGACAACAAAAGGCAAATAGTTCAGACAACTGGGTGCAATGAAAGCGGATGGAGACACATGCAATCAGCAAGTCCCAGCCTTGAAATCAGGACTGCGGCAACCAAGCAAAGACATTTACATGGCATGGCATAATGAAGGGCCGCCTCTTGCACACAGCTACCTCGTGACCGCTAAATCCTTTACTTCAGAAGACGTCGCACTATCTATATGTCCACGGAAATGGGCAATTAATCAATATACGAATTCGATCTTTGTCCGCGGACTTAAAATATTATGTTTATCTGGACACGGATGCGTTTTCAAATATGCGGCAGCTATGATGAATCATTCATTATAAGCAAGAAATGTAAGAGCAAGGAATGGAAAGATAACAATCATGTACAAAGTAGTCAATATGGCCGCAGCCTTGATACTAATATTCAAGATTACAGAAAGGAGGCCGCAGCCACAAATGCAGATTACAAAAAGAAGGGACGCAGCCCTGAATTAATGATGAGCTCCAGAAATTGACTGAATTTAAGAGGCTGCGTCATCATCTTCATCAGCATCTTCTCCATCCGCGACAGACTCTGTCACTCCATCCGCAGCTGCTGCTTCGGCCTCCGCCTTCATCCTTGCCCTCTCTTCCGCTGCGGACTTGAGCTCAGCGATGCACTCATGATGTTCGGCATCGCTTAACTTCCAGGCCAGGACCCTCTCCTTTGTCTCGGGGAAGTTCTTTACAAATCTCTGCCGCAGCTCCTGGTAGCCGCAGAGGTAGGCCCTGTTGTTGACAATAAAAAAGTCCTTGGAGCCTTTAAATGACTCCACGGCATGATCTATGGCTAGCTGGAGGGATTCACCATGATCAGCCTCCAATCTTTTTATTTCCGCGGCATGGTTTGCTGCATCCTGGGCAGACTTGGACTCCAGCTCATCATATTTCTTTTGAAGAAATATAAGCTTGTTATTGGCAATCTCTGCAGTTTGGGCAGCTTCCGCGGTCTAAGCGTGGGAGGCTTTTAGGGATTCCGCGGCTTGTATGAAATTTTGCTCCGCTTCCTCCCTTTCCTTGTCTGCCTTCTCCAAGTTCATTTTTACCACCTGAAGAGCCGCGGCAGCAGAACTCTTCCCAGCCTCAAATGAAGAGGTCCGTGCAGCCTGCAAGTCCGCGGCATGTGCACTCTTCTCGGCCTCCTTCAGCCTGTACAAGGCCTCGTACTTCCTCTTCTGAACAACAATCACATTCGCGGCCTGAAATAAAGAGGAAAAAATATGAAAAATACATATGGTGCAAAAGTTGAAAGAATGACGACTGGTACGTACCCTCAGAAGGTGGTGGAGGCCGCAGTCCTCCAGATCTTCATGATCTTCACCAACTAGCCTGTCTAGGTCCGCGGCATCCAGTACTCGCTTCATTCTCCGTGCAGCCTTTGCAGTAGTGTCCCAAGAGGAATTGGGGTCAGGCTGCCTCAATTGGGGTCTTGGTCTTCCATCAGGCCCGGACTCTCCGTGGAATTGTGGGGGCGGCAAGTTAGCGTTAACCCCCACAACAGCTGGCGGTGGAGGAGATGATGAATGAAGGGGCACATAGGTTGACATCAAGCCCACCGCGGCCAGGTTTTCCCCTATGTCATCATCAAATTGGTCATGCGGAAGGCCGTCATTAACCACCTGCTCTGCGGCAGGAGCAGTCGCTTTATTGGCAGTGACCGCGGCTTGGGCAGCATTATTTTCTTCGGAGGGAGCCACGGCAGGTCCCTTAGCCTTGGACCTCTTCCTTTTTCTACTCCGCGCGGTATTATTCAGGACGACCGCGTCCTCATCCATCTCTGCCAGCTGCGCTGCTAGCAGGTCCCTGTCAACCTCTTCACCTGAAAAAGAATAACATGAGTTGAAGGACAGAGACGGCCATAGAATAAAAACAGTGGTTTACTTTCCGCGCCCATTTGTTGAGGAATGGATTTTTTTGGGAAAAATCCCGCCGCGAATATGGTTGCCGACGTTACAAGTATGCTGAACTTCTTGTGTTCAGCAGGAACTTCCGCAACCTCGGCAACTCTTTTCTCCTGCCGCTTGTTTAAATGCAGATTGTCAAGGGCTGTAGAATGAAAAGACGATTCAAGTTAGTGGAAATTACACGTGAAATAAAAAGGACGCGGATATGATCTTATACCTAATTTTGAGGGTATCCCCCACTGCCGCGGCATTTTATATGTTCTCTCTCTTTCATTCTCCTCAGGGTGCATCTCCCAGCCTTCACCAGAGACGTAGAAATATTTTCCCTTCCAATTTTTCACACTTGTCGGCCTCCCAGAATAAAGGGTCTCATCCCTGCCGCGGCTAGAAAAATAATAGTAGCCCGCGAACTTCACCGAGTTCTCCTTTGGACGGTAGAAGTGAAAGAACTTCGCGGGAGTGATGTCCTTTTTGAACTGCTGCTGCCAAAGGACAACTGCAGCGAGAATGGCTCTCCAGCCGTTAGGGTCTAACTGTGCGGGGGCCAAGTTCATTGCCTGAAAAAGTCGATGGATAGGAACTGGGACAGGTAGCCGAAGCCCATAAATGAACGCGTGCAGGGGGAAGCAAATTCCGTCGTCGGATAGAAGCGTGCACGGTCTTTGGTTCGCGGCAGGGGCTGAACACATCAAATTTTCTGGAAACTCGAAGGCCTCAGCCACCTGCTCAACCCAATTTTGGGTAATTGAGCTGCGGATATCAAGCGCGGCCAAGGGTCTCTCACCCCTCCCTGATGTACCTCCTGGCTTGTGTCTAGCGGCCGCGGTACTATCTCCTTCAGCCGTGGGGTGAGTACTTGAGTTGGCTTCTTCCATCGACGATTGACAATTCTTTCCAGATGCGGAGTCCACGGAGTTTGAGTCAAGAATTACGCAGTTTGGGCAATCTTTGAGTTTGTAAGGCCCTACTGATCTTAGAGGGGGCACAGAAGTAAGCTCGGGGGGAGAGGTCCCAAAGTGCTTTGTCCAAAAGCCTCTCAGGAACTCGTCGGGGTCAAAGCTCATATGGCTGCAGCAGTACCTGAAAAGCAGAGTTCGCAGTTAGGCGCCGCAGCCAGTATGATTTGTCAGACTTCAAGAAGCCGCGGCAGGGTATTTTTGAGTTAAAAATGTTACTTTTGGCATCTGTCCAAACAAGCCGCAGCCGCATCCGTATCAGAAGAACTTAGGATGCCGCGATAATAGTACAAAATTGCTTTAAGGCATTCCTAGACACGACATTTCCTAAATTTTTAGTACACTAGCATCAACCACAGTTCTAAGGCAATTCCTGGACTATGGGGTGGTGATTTGACGCCGCGGATGTTAGTTTGAGGGACCGCGGCCAATTAGCACCGATATGCAGAATTATAAGTAATCATTGAAATCAAACCATGCCGCGGCCTCAATCCTAAACACATGATTTCCTAAATCCCATAATTTTTCGGATCAAACCCACAGAATACGGAGTGTTCGATTATGAACATCAAGAACGGTTATGTGTTTCATGTGCAGAATATGTGGGAAAAGCAAAACAAACAAATATAACCCTAGATTCCTATTAAATAGCTAGAGTTTGTTCGTGGAAGTTAAAGATGGGTTTGTTATTCTATTCATATGTTCGATTATTAAAAACTGGAAAGAAATGAAAACTACGAAGCCTATTGATCGAAAGATTACCTGGAAATGAGAAGAATCTGCGATGTTCAGCCTCACACCACCTTGGAAACACCACACGCAGCTTCAAACCACCTCGGAAGGCTGTCGGAAAATGCAAGAAGGATTGTGCAGAAGTTCGCTCTCGATTTGCTCTCAAAAGTTTTGGAAACGTAATGAAGTCCACGGCCAGAAACAATTTATATACGGGAGCGCGGAAGACGAATCGTCGCTTTGGAAGCACCGCGGTTCCTAGGCTACTAAGCCGCAGTCCCAATATATCTCCCTTGGCACAACGGCTTGGGGGCTTATTGATAATACAAAATATAGCACCCTGCCGAGATAGTACTCTTCCGAAGCCGCGGATGTTCAGGCCATACAGGCCGCGGCAGTTACCACAGTCAGGGCGCGGCCAAATCTCTCGTAGGGTGCGGCCCCCTCCATCAGAGGCCGCGGCACCCCACCTTAGGGCGCGCGGTACTACTACTCAGCGTTGCTTACTCTACGGGCTGCGCACCCTTATCCACAAGGACTGCAGACTTGGTACATGTCACGTGCTGTGGGAACGTGACTTAACTCACTTCCTAATAAATAGAGGACCATACCTGGAAAAGAGGGGGGATTTCCAGATACGCCCAAGGCAGGCTCTACAATACAGATTCTCACTACACAATCTCAACACACAACTTGGTGGCCACGCATCCACATCGCAGCCACCTATCCAGCACTCCAGAATCCTCAGTACTGCCATGTACTCTCTTTTATTCTCATATTTGTATGCCACTTTAGGCACGATTATACTGTACCATGCAATGCATATAATGGGAATGGAGCAACACAGTGGATGTAGGCCTATTTTAAAGGCTGAACCACTCTATATCTTGTCTTCTCTCTATTTACTTGCTTTAGTTGATTATCACACACTTCACACATGATTTGCTGATGCGAGAACGACAAGTGGACGATTTCTCGTATCATCAGTTTGGCGCCGTCTGTGGGAAGCGAGATATTTCAATCTTGTTTCTCTATGTTTCGAGTTCTTAAACACCTTATTCTATTCATGGGGATCCTCTGGATCATCATCACATGAGTAAATTTTGGTTATTGAGCTCTATTTTATACTTACACCCTTAAATGGGTATTTCTTACCTTCAGATCTTCTCTCGGGACTCCATTTCACGACCTTAGATCTATTTTACATACCCCTGTGATATCACCCCACCTAGATAAAGCTGAAAGGCTTGATGGGCTTTAGCCCTGTAAATGTGGGTGATTAGGGAAGAGTTATATTTACTCTCTTTTTGTTCTTTGCCTATGATCTAGGGTTTATCATTAGAATTATACCATTGTGTGCACCGAGAGGTTATTCTCTCATGGATAGACCATATTAGGTATGCTCTCCACAGGTTTTGGGAGAAAAACTCAGTTCCCGAGCTTCAATTTTGGGATTGTGCCTTCACTGCCTAGGTAGGGACGCGGCGTGGTAGTTCAACTACCTTACATGCCGCAACCTCTACTGGGTCAGTTGTAATACAGAAGCTTCAAAACATCAGGGAATGGACTCAGGTGGTCTCTAGTTCAACCTTGGTGTATATCATACAAGGCCGCGGCAGTGAACCTATGTGCCTTATTGGCCGCGGCCTCGGCAGGAATACCATGTGATAGTGAAAACGCTGCATTCCCATTTCCTACTTGGTTAGTCCAATATTTCTGAGATTACTCACTTCAGTTAGTTTTTTCTCATATTATATATACTTTATAAAGATTAACAAAGCAGAAATGGAGGGAGAATCCAGCCAGAGCATAGAAGTCAAAGATGAGATTGTGCAACTATACAATCACCTTAATCACCTCTATGACAGCCATGCTTCACTTCAGACCCAGGTCAATTACCTCACTCAGAGGGTGCTGATGCTAGAGGCCGCGGCCAATCAAAATACAAACGCAGGTCCAGGAAGAGCTTTACCTGCCGCAGCAGTCAAAGAAGCCGCAGGACCAACTGGCAAAAGGCAGAAAAGGGAAGCAGAGAAGTCAGAGAAAAAGTCGGGCGTCTATACGCCGTTGATTTTCCCAATTGAAGAGATTTTTGAGTGTATCAAAGAGGACAAGCTTTTGAGGTGGCCAGAAAAGCTGAGAGCTCCACCCCACAAGAGGAACAAGGCTGCCTGGTGCAAATTCCATCAGGACCATGGCCATGACACAGAGCAATGCTATGCTCTGAAAGATGAAGTCGAAAGGCTAATTGTCCAGGGGATGCTGCAGCGATTCCTAAAGAATGCGTAAAGGGCTCAGCCGGACCTGACAGAGGCTGCATGCCACACCTCATCCTTATCCTTTTTCAATTTCAACTATTTATGTCTATGCTTTATGTAGCTCACTAGAGCCCGAATACTCAAGATTTATGTTTTATTAGCTAAGTCATTAGCTGAAACATACATATATAAATATATGAATTAGCAAATTTTGCCATATCTCATTCCTCTCTTGTTTTCATAATTTGTCATCTCACCAAAAGACCTTTTGTCTTAAACAGATTCCAAGGGAAGAATAACACATTATCTTGGAAGATTATTATTATTTTGGGATGCACCTATGGGGGGATTGCGGTCTTAATTATCTCAAAATATCCCCTCACGATGTGCAACTGTATCTTATCATATGATGATTATAATCATGAAAGCATCTGAGGGTTCAAGGAGCTTTTATTAGCCACGGGGGCTTACAATGCCCGTTCTCAGCTCTTGGGACGCGTCATCAAGCCGGGAGGCTTATAATCTCTGGCCGGGGAGGACTTTATGTATATTAGTAGCTGTGGGTGGCTTCATAACATAACCCAGCCTGGAGAGGCTTGATAGTGTCTCATATATTAGCCGTGGGCGGCTTGATAACATAGCCCAGCCTGGAGAGGCTTGATAGTGTCTCATATATTAGCCGTGGGCGGCTTAATAACATAGCCCAGCCTGGAGAGGCTTGATAGTGTCTCACACATTAGCTGTGGGTGGCTTCATAACATAACCCAGCCTGGAGAGGCTCGATAGTGTCTCATATATTAGCTATAGGCGGCTTAATAACATAGCCCAGCCTGGAGAGGCTTGATAGTGTCTCACACATTAGTTGTAAGTGGCTTCATAACATAACCCAGCCTGGAGAGGCTTGATAGTGTCTCATATATTAGCTGTGGGCGGCTTAATAACATAGCCCAACCTGGAGAGGCTTGATAGTGTCTCACACATTCGCTGTGGGTGGCTTCATAATGTAACCCAGCTGGGAGAGGTTTGATAGTGTATCACATGTTAGTGCTTGGTGACATGACCCAGCGCGAGAAGATTGGGAAACACCACCATATGTCTACAAAGGCACATCGTTCAGATGAACCAGAAATGTGCTGCATCCCACCGGTATGGTTGCAGAGCTCTAAGAGCCATTCATTCGTGAAAGTGCTGAGACACTAACATCTAGAGGCATGAGAGGGCTACAATATCGAATGCCACGGTGGAAGAGAATCAATTGTACCAAGTCTAAGGGAAGAGTTTGCTTCATGATTCATGTTGGTTGTGGGACAACAAAAGGCAAACAGTTCAGACAACTGGGTGCAATGAAAGCGGATGGAGACACATGCAATCAGCAAGTCCCAGCCTTGAAATCAGGACCGCGGCAACCAAGCGAAGACATTTACATGGCATGGCATAATGAAGGGCCGCGTCTTGCACACAGCTACCTCGTGACCGCTAAATCCTTTACTTTAGAAGACGTCGCACTATCTATATGTCCACAGAAATGGGCAATTAATCAATATACGAATTCGATCTTTGTCCGCGGACTTAAAATATTATGTTTATCTGGACACGGATGCGTTTTCAAATATGCGGCAACTACGATGAATCATTCATTATAAGCAGGAAATGTAAGAGCAAGGAATGGAAAGATAACAATCATGTACAAAGTAGTCAATATGGCCGCAGCCTTGATACTAATATTCAAGATTAGAGAAAGGAGGCCGCAGCCACAAATGCAGATTATAAAAAGAAGGGACGCAGCCCTGAATTAATGATGAGCTCCAGAAATTGACTGAATTTAAGAGGCTGCATCATCATCTTCATCAGCATCTTCTCCATCCGCGACAGACTCTGTCACTCCATCCGCAGCCGCTGCTTCGGCCTCCGCCTTCATCCTTGCCCTCTCTTCCGCTGCGGACTTGAGCTCAGCGATGCACTCATGATGTTCGGCATCGCTTAACTTCCAGGCCAGGACCCTCTCCTTTGTCTCGGGGAAGTTCTTTACAAATCTCTGCCGCAGCTCCTGGTAGCCGCGGAGGTAGGCCCTGTTGTTGACAATAAAGAAGTACTTGGAGCCTTTAAATGACTCCACGGCGTGATCTATGGCTTGCTGGAGGGATTCACCATGATCAGCCTCCAATCTTTTTATTTCCGCGGCATGGTTTGCTGCATCCTGGGCAGACTTGGACTCCAGCTCATCATATTTCTTTTGAAGAAATATAAGCTTGTTATTGGCAATCTCTGCAGCTTGGGCAGCTTCCGCGGTCTAAGCCTGGGAGGCTTTTAAGGATTCCGCGGCTTGTATGAAATTTTGCTCCGCTTCCTCCCTTTCCTTGTCTGCCTTCTCCAAGATCATTTTTACCGCCTGAAGATCCGCGGCAGCAGAACTCTTCCCAGCCTCAAATGAAGAGGTCCGTACAGCCTGCAAGTCCGCGGCATGTGCACTCTTCTCGGCCTCCTTCAGCCTGTACAAGGCCTCGTACTTCCTCTTCTGAACAACAATCACATCCGCGGCCTGAAATAAAGAGGAGAAAATATGAAAAATACATATGGTGCAAAAGTTGAAAGAATGACGACTGGTACGTACCCTCAGAAGGCTGTGGAGGCCGCAGTCCTCCAGATCTTCATGATCTTCACCAACTGGCCTGTCTAGGTCCGCGGCATCGAGTGCTCGCTTCATTCTCCGTGCAGCCTTTGCAGTAGTGTCCCAAGAGGAATTGGGGTCAGGCTGCCTCAATTGGGGTCTTGGTCTTCCATCAGGCCCGGACTATCCGTGGAATTGTGGGGGTGGCAAGTTAGCGTTAACCCCCACAACAGCTGGCGGTGGAGGAGATGATGAATGAAGGGGCACATCGGTTGACATCAAGCCCACCGCGGCCAGGTTTTCCCCTATGTCATCATCAAATTGGTCATGCGGAAGGCCGTCATTAACCACCTGCTCTGCGGCAGGAGCAGTCGCTTTATTGGCTGTGACCGCGGCTTGGGCAGCATTATTTTCTTTGGAGGGAGCCGCGGCAGGTCCCTTAGCCTTGGACCTCTTCCTTTTTCTGCTCCGCGCGGTATTATTCAGGATGACCGCGTCCTCATCCATCTCTGCCAGCTGCGCTGCTAGCAGGTCCCTGTCAACCTCTTCACCTGAAAAAGAATAACATGAGTTCAAGGACAGAGACGGCCATAGAATAAAAACAGGGGTTTACCTTCCGCGCCCATTTGTTGAGGAATGGATTTTTTTGGGAAAAATCCCACCGCGAATATGGTTGCCGACGTTACAAGTATGCTGAACTTCTTGTGTTCAGCAGGAACTTCCGCAACCTCGGCAACTCTTTTCTCCTGCCGCTTGTTTAAATGCAGATTGTCAAGGGCTGCAGAATGAAAAGACGATTCAAGTTAGTGGAAATTACACGTGAAATAAAAAGGATGCGGCTATGATCTTATACCTAATTTTGAGGGTATCCCCCACTGCCGCGGCATTTTATATGTTCTCTCTCTTTCATTCTCCTCAGGGTGCATCTCCCAGCCTTCACCAGAGATGTAGAAATATTTTCCCTTATAATTTTTCACACTTGTCGGCCTCCCAGAATAAAGGGTCTCATCCCTGTCGCGGCTAGAAAAATAATAGTAGCCCGCAAACTTCACCGAGTTCTCCTTTGGACGGTAGAAGTGAAAGAACTCCGCGGGAGTGATGTCCTTTTTGAACTGCTGCTGCCAAAGGACAACTGCAGCGAGAATGGCTCTCCAGCCGTTAGGGTCCAACTGTGCGGGGGCCATGTTCATTGCCTGAAAAAGTCGATGGATAGGAACTGGGACAGGTAGCCGCAGCCCGTAAATGAACGCGTGCAGGGGGAAGCAAATTTCGTCGTCGGATAGAAGCGTGCACGGTCTTTGGTTCGCGGCAGGGGCTGAACACATCAAATTTTCTGGAAACTCGAAGGCCTCAGCCACCTGCTCAACCCAATCTTGGGTCATTGAGCTGCGGATATCAAGCGCGGCCAAGGGTCTCTCACCCCTCCCTGATGTACCTCCTGGCTTGTTTCTAGCGGCCGCGGTACTATCTCCTTCAGCCGTGGGGTGAGTACTTGAGTTGGCTTCTTCCATCGACGATTGACAATTCTTTCCAGACGCGGAGTCCACGGAGTTTGAGTCAAGAATTACGCAGTTTGGGCAATCTTTGAGTTTGTAAGGCCCTACTGATCTTAGAGGGGGCACATAAGTAAGCTCGGGGGGAGAGGTCCCAAAGTGCTTTACCCAAAAGCCTCTCAGGAACTAGTCGGGTCAAAGCTCATATGGCTGCAGCAGTACCTGAAAAGCAGAGTTCACAGTTAGGCGCCGCAGCCAGTATGATTTGTCAGACTTCAAGAAGCCGCGGCAGGGTATTTTTGAGTTAAAAATGTTACTTTTGGCATCTTTCCAAACAAGCCGCATCCGTATCAAAAGAACTTAGGATGCCGCGGTAATAGTACAAAATTGCTTTAAGGCATTCCTAGACACGACATTTCCTAAATTTTTAGTACACTAGCATCGACCACAGTTCTAAGGCTATTCCTGGACTATGGGGTGGTGATTTGATGCCGCGGATGTTAGTTTGAGGGACCGCGGCCAATTAGCACCGATATGAAGAATTATAAGTAATCATTGAAATCAAACCATGCCGCGGCCTCAATCCTAAACACATGATTTCCTAAATCCCATAATTTTTCGGATCAAACACACAGAATGCGGAGTGTTCGATTATGAACATCAAGAACGGTTATGTGTTTCATGTGTAGAATATGTGGGAAAAGAAAAACAAACAAATATAACCCTAGATTCCTATTAAACAGCTAGAGTTTGTTCGTGGAAGTTAAAGATGGGTTTGTTATTCGATTCATATGTTCGATTATTAAAAACTGGAAAGAAATGAAAACTACGAAGCCTATTGATCGAAAGATTACCTGGAAATGAGAAGAATCTGCGATGTTCAGCCTCACACCACCTTGGAAACACCACACGCAGCTTCAAACCACCTCGGAAGGCTGTCGGAAAATGCAAGAAGGATTGTGCAGAAGTTTGCTCTCGATTTGCTCTCAAAAGTTTTGGAAACGTAATGAAGTCCACGGCCAGAAACAATTTATATAAGGGAGCGCGGAAGACGAATCGTCGCTTTGGAAGCACCGCGGTTCCTAGGCTACTAAGCCGCAGTCCCAATATATCTCCCTTGGCACAACGGCTTGGGGGCTTATTGATAATACAAAATATAGCACCCTGCCGAGATAGTACTCTTCCGAAGCCGTGGATGTTCAGGCCATACAGGCCGCGGCAGTTACCACAGTCAGGGCGCGGCCAAATCTCTCATAGGGTGCGGCCCCCTCCATCAGAGGCCGCGGCACCCCACCTTAGGGCGCGCGGTACTACTACTCAGCGTTGCTTACTCTACGGGCTGCGCACCCTTATCCACAAGGACTGCAGACTTCGTACATGTCACGTGCTGTGGGAACGTGACTTAACTCACTTCCTAATAAATAGAGGACCATACCTGGAAAAGAGGGGGGATTTCCAGATACGCCCAAGGCAGGCTCTACAATACAGATTCTCACTACACAATCTCAACACACAACTTGGTGGCCACGCATCCACATCGCAGCCACCTATCCAGCACTCCGGAATCCTCAGTACTGCCATGTACTCTCCTTTATTCTCATATTTGTATGCCACTTTAGGCACGATTATACTGTACCATGCAACGCATATAATGGGAATGGAATAACACAGTGGATGTAGGCCTATTTTAAAGGCTGAACCACTCTATATCTTGTCTTCTCTCTATTTACTTGCTTTAGTTGATTATCACACACTTCACACATGATTTGCTGATGCGAGAACGACAAGTGGACGATTTCTCGTATCATCAGGAGTGTTGAGGATTTCATATCTACGGGTTGAACACAACGAGAGCCAAAAGTTGAAGAAAACATGGATAAACGATTCTCAATCAATGCGCGAGGACCTTCAGTCAGGAGATGGGGGAAATTAAGCAAGGTCTATATTATAACGACTTTGATGGATGCCTCAGGAGGTTTCACACTAAAAGCATTATCGCTGGCATATGGGCACAGAGTGTGTGATGCAGTGTAACTTTCTTGAAATTTTGAAGCAACCACCTCGAGCATCTCACCAACAGTTGGAGCCACTGCCTAAACGTGCAAAGCAGGGGCCTCCCCCATTGCTGCCAAACTAGCCACTGTCCTTGCCAGCGTAATTTCATGTGCGATAACTTCAACTTTCAAGTCGCACGCAACTTATTACTCAACCTAAACTTGAAATACAAAAAAAAATTAGGTCAAAAAAATATACAAAGTAGGTTACAAGAAAAATTAAAGTCGAATATAACTTGGCCCACCTGACCCTCGGTAAGGGAGATTTAAAGTCAAATATAACTTGGCCCACTTGACCCTCGGTATCGGAGATTTAAAGTCCAATATCACTTAGACCATCTAGCCCAAGGTATGGGAGATTTAAATTCAAATATAACTTGACCCTCCTGACGCTCAGTTATAGGAGAGTTTAAGACCAATATGACTTAGCCCGCCTGACCCTCGGTTATGGGATATTCAAAGGCCTATTTTACTAGGAAATTATATTAAACATTTAAATGCATGAGTTATACAAAAGAGGAGCATCCCTCTGGTGGTTGATCATCGACGAATTGTCGGGTGGCCATTTGTACTAAATCTTCCTCCTCGTGAAAATCCCCCAGAGAAATGAATAGATGTTGCTACGTGGGAACAATAATAGGTCCTCCCACTTCAGCCACTTCCTCTTTCCCACCTCATACCTTCCCAGTAGAAACCGCATTGGCTCCATCTAGAGTGAAAATGGAGGGCCCAAAGAGACTAACTAAGACTTGGTCATTCGAGGAAAGAAGGCACCAAGGGTGAAGTTTGTTTATGGAGTGAATTCTGGGAAGAAAAACAGATAAGAAGATGAGAATGACAATAATATAACACAAAGAGTTTATAAAGACAAGGAAAAAGCTCACCATAACCGACGGTACAACAACAACAATAGGAGACTTGCTAACAACAGACTCAAAAACACCTTCAACATGAGCCGCTGCCTCAAGACCATCTTGCTTACGCAAGAAGGCAGAGTCGGGTGACTAGCCACTACTGGATTCAACATAATAAAGATATATATCAGCCTCTAGGTGACAATTCATAGTTACATGCGTGGTTATAAGGGAAACTATCTCCTTTGGTTTTATTTCCTTCGATATAGGTGAAATTTCAGTCTCCTCCTCCCAACGGGCCACCAACTTCAACATCATCATGCGAATCACCTCGAACATTAACCTAAAAAGAAGAGACAGAAGTCAATATGACAAAGGAAAAAGAGGAAAATTTAGAAACTCAAAAGGAGAATGGCAGACGTACTTTTTCCTCCAAAACTTCATAATCGTGAGGAGGTGAGGAAGGATTAGAAAAAGAAACCATTATTCGCAACTTCTTCAAAGAAGGGGAGAGTCATCTTCCTCTTTCTCTTCCTCTTCCTCTTCCTCTTCCTCTTCCTCCTTTTCCTCCCCTTCCTCCTCCTCTTACTCAACTTTATTCCCTTTTTATTCTTAATCCTCCTCCTCTTTATCATTATCATTATTAACTACCTCATTATCAATAACTACATCCTTTTGAGAAAGTTCCCCCTCTCTCGTCTCACTTGCTTCCTCCAATACAATCTTGATAGGGCAAACTAACTTTCTCTTCTTACTACCTATAGCGGTTGGGGGATCGTAATAAATCACTCGAGAGACCATCTGAGCAGACATGAAGGACCTATCCTCCTCTGAGATGTTCTCCCATGTGTTTTGAAGCTACTCAAACATTAGGTCAACCTTAGGGATTACCTATGAATCAAGATTCAGATTTGGTGAGACCTCTTAAGTAACCTTAAGATTCTTCTCTAGGGCCATTCTGGTGTCCCTCATAACTGACCCAGTCGAACAATCATAAGGAGTGTCACCCCCTTCAACTTACCTTGAGGAAGTAGGGAAAATAGCAACTATTCTAACTGGAAGGGAAGAATTATCCATTTTCTTCTTCTTTACCACAACTTGATCCATAGGGGCCAAAGAGAGAACATAGAGCTTTTTGTGGTGCTGAGAGAGAATAAAGAGCTTGAAGTAGTGAAATTACTCAAACCCAACTCCGTCAGAGGGAACCTTTCCACATCAGGAAATCGGGGATCCTTCAGAAGATTGCTTTGGAAACGGCCCAGCTGATTCGGTAAAATCATTGTCATGTACATCACAGACCTTCCCCCTTGAGCTCCCTTGCTCAGGGTAATACGGTTGGTAGGGTAATTCGAATAAAGAATTACAATATAGGAAGTGAGAAAGTTGATTCATGCAAAAGAAAAGTTGGTGGATTTCTCTCGAGTGAAATGACTTAAAATAGGATTACTTTGATCGTAGACAAATTACATAGCTACACGGTTCAGGCTATAAATGGAATAAAAGGAGGACCATTTTGTGTATGAAGGAAGATAAGAGAGAATCAATAACAGAGGAACACTTTTTTTTGGAAAGTTCCTCGCTAACAATTCCTCAATAGGGAAAATGGGACACTCCTCGTCCTAAAAAAATTGGCTTGAAAAAAAATGATCTACCCCAACATAAGTGCGGGGGACAAACTTCTCAACTTTATTGTTTAAAGACACAAAGGTCTTTTTGGAGATCTTATGGTTGAAATAACAGATGCGAGGGACTTTGATGGGATGATAGCTTGGGAAATTACCATCCGGGGCATACTCTAGGAAATGGAAGTATAAAAAGGCGGTCAGCAACACGTGATTGTCATAGATTGACACATCAAACCTACCGATGCTCTGGACCGAATCGGCTTACACACGATCTAGCCAAGTGTATAATGAACCAAGAATGATAGCATCTAGAGGTAGCTTGATGGCACTAGCCATGAGAACGACCATGTTAACCAAATCCTTCTTAGGTCGGTCATGGGTTTTAATAAGAAGGAGAACATATTTGAGGGGATAACCCAAATGTAATCGGATGGGGGATACTCAAATACTTTCTTCCCCTTGGGATTCTCCTTAGAGGCCTCACGGGACTTAATCACGACTTTATCCTCGATGAAGTAGAAATACGTCATCACCTCTGAGTAAGTACACTTATTATATGTAACCATATAGTCTTTCAATGTTGTTTTCAGTTCTACTTGAGTGGCCTTCTCATCATTTTAGATGACCTCCTCAAAGAATGTGTTAAAACTTGTTACTTCCAAACCTAATAACTCCCAGACCTCCTCGTGAGTAATAGTAAATTTACCCCAAGAGGTAACAAATGTGTGGGATCTATGGTTCCATCGAGATACAAGTAACTGGATAGTATTTTTTCTCTTCAGGTGGGTGAGGTCAACCAACTAGCTGGTAGAAGACAAAACAATCAAAGACAATAACACCTGATACTTAGCACCAATATAATCCGTCTAAGGACCTAGACCTTCGCAGGTACCAGAAGTGGACTCAAACTCCACCTCGGAAAAAGGGTAATCCCCTCGATGAATAAGAAATTGGGTCACTGTGGAAGTGGGGATGTAAGAAAAATCCTTAGCACTGTCACTTTCCTCCATCAATAGATTCGTTGGTTCCACCGGCAAAAGGTCACAAGGAAAATGCTCAATTTATGTCCAGAAGTGGTTTGACACACAAAAATATAGCGCACAATGGTAGCGTGCCCATGGATACAGAGAACTGACAAGGAGAAGAAAAGTGTGTGGTTAGGGTTTGGAACGAAGGCATAAGGCAAGCACTGTAACCTCGCTCTCTCAAAACACACAATTGTAAATATACCCAAGGTTGAAGGTTTGAAAAGGCAAGTATGACTTTTTATAGGGGTAGTAGAAGCCCCAACGGGTGGCAAAATGATGATGCTTTGGGAAACGTAGCAAAAATATAGTTACCCTTCGTGTCTTGCATGCGAGCATAGGGGTAGGAATTCAAAGGCCATAATTATGACGCTTCAAGAAGAGACGTGCCAATACTCTTGGGTGAGGAAAATGCCTTGGTCCCAAAACTGCCACGTGTAAAGTGTATAAGTACAAATGACAACCTTATTTAATGTGACACGGCCAGAGTAATAAATGAGGCATGCTTATAGTTTCTCCCACTTGGGAGAAATGAAGCGCTTTGGGGGAAATTTAAATAAAATCCCTTCACATCACCCCAAGATAACTGTCACACGCAATCATAATGTCCCATTAAGAAATGGCCTTATCATAAATATCATGAGGCATTTAAAAGATGAAGTGGTTCAAAGGAAAGATTAGCTATGCTCCTCCCACACGCTTCTCTTTTCTGAACAATTTGATGCTTATTGTGATATGATTATTTATCTATGGATATTGCCTATTTTTGTAGAAAAGATTCGAAGATCAATTAAATATTTCATATAGATATTTCTTCATGAAATAAACATATATCTCTATGAAGGAAAAAATGTAGGGGTGAGTCCCCACCAAAGATTGATTAACCTAGCTGATCCCATACTTAGCAACTTAATAGGAAGATGAAGGCATCTCGAAGGACTTCCCGCGATGACCATCCATAGATAGTCCTCGAAGGACTCTCTTCTAAGACCAAAGTTATTCGAATGGAAATATTTTGTAATATAAAGCAGAATGTTTTTTATCATGTAGTTTATATATTGAATAAAGTTTACTGTGTAATTTAGGCGAGGTTTTTCAGTACCCTTGAGGGACTATACCTGGCAGGGAAAGGGGATCTTACATGCTTTATCGAATGACCTCCTCTTAGGAACCTAGAAAGGATATGGTTTAGAGGATTGGGAGCAAGGCAATGATGGAAAAGCAATAACCAACTCACTTGACACACTTGGGAAAAATATCATTCAGTACAAATGGTTTCTCAAGCTACCATATCTCCAACCCATTAGAAGGAACCTCCTCGAGGAACCTCAGTCTTGTACCTTTGTCCAAGAGATAGTTTCCATATAACAAATAGTATCTCCAATGCTCGAGCAACCTCAAAACCGTACACTATCCTTTTTTATTGATGTGACCACATGTCTAGTGGAGTCATTCACTACAAGAAAAACTACTTTCCACGACATGTATTTGACGACACTTTATAAAAATGTGTTGTGGAAAGTAGTTAAAGACGACATAATCATCAATGGTGTCGTAAATAATTCGATTATAGCAAATACCATGACATATAAAATACATGTGTCGTGTTTTTTTTAAAGACGACACTTTATAAGATGTGGTAATTTTTTACACTACTTTTTTTCCTAAAGGTGTCATCTAATTAAAAAAAATTGGGGAAATTTTTTTGCCACCTCTTTTACTAGCGCGTATAAAAAATCTATATATGCAACAAACCATATCTCCGAACAATATCTCACCTCTAACCTCCCATGTTACAGCCGTAAATGAACAAATCTCTCATCTCTATAACCTATGCATGCACGTCTTCAGCCCTAAGAAGTAAATCCCTCATCACCTCTAACCTACGCACAACCTCCGCACGTCTTCAGCCGTAAATAGTAAATTTTGAAGATTTCGCGACATCCAGAACTTTGTTGGCTATGGTATTGTTTGGTTGATTGTTAATAATTGGTCAGTTCTCTCTCTCTCTCTCTCTCTCTCTTTATTCTTATTGTTATTGATGCTATTATGTGGAGTAGGATAAAATGTTGGCTTATAGCAAATATCGGTGATTGGGTTCATGAACAGGTTGGTATTGATTTTAACTATCGTAGGTTTCAATCAAATAATTGTGTTCATGAAGAGGTTGTAGTGCTACGAATGTTTGGTGTAATGCTTTCCTCTGTTTGACATACTCCACTCCATGATAACGGGTGATGGGTGTAAAAAGGAGCTCGGAAATTTTACATATGTATCGGAGAAATTCATGTGTCCCTCATAAAGAGTAAAAAAATTAGAACATTTAATTTAATTTTTGGTGACTGTAAATCATATTTGTGTAATATGATTTTTTTAATATGCTTACGTTATTTTATTTTTTTACCTTATGGTCTTAGTTGAAATTTTATAGGGTTCAAATAGTGAACTGGGTTGAAATTTTAGCTTTTCTTTAATTTTATTTTTAGTTTTACAGTTTTTTATTTACCAAAGCAAAGGGACACAACCAAAAAAGATATATAAAAAAAAGAGTCAACCCGATCCTTTTTGGGGCTTTTAAATCTTTGATTGAATCGTTGAAATTTGAAACCCATTCTCAATTAATCACCAAATTTCATAAATTCATTTGAATCAACAAATTGATTGGAAAAAATTATGATCCTCTTGTTTAATCTGAACAAACAAAACAAAAACTGTTGATTGATGATGATCATATCTTAAATGACTCACCATTGTTCACTTAACCGATTTCTCCAAGTACAATATTTGTGGTAACCAATTCGATCATATCTTTTGTTATCATTTGTGTGTACTTAGTTTTATTTGGTTCTTCAATAAATGGGTTTCAAGCTGTGATCTGTTTGGTAGCGTTATATTCATGCCTGAAAAATGAAATTGAATGAAAAGCTAGTTAATATGTCTTTGAACCATATTTTAAGGGTCATATAGTCCTAGTATGGGTTTTCACATTACATTTTTTGGGTCAGTTATTAAAAAGTATGTTTCTCATATTAGCTATGGTACATGTCACAAACACATACCCCTTTCTTGAAGGACTATAGGCCAGTTCACTAATATTTTAGTTCTAAGGGGTTGAATTCAAGACAATTGTAGCTTATTTGTATTGCAATGATATTCAGTCTCTGGAAGAATTTTGTGGAATTCATCGATTGAATTGAAATTGCATGTTGATGTTTTGATTGATGATAAACGTTATGTGGGTTTTATTTATTTTATCGATTTTTGAGTTAATTATTTATTTCTGAGCAACCTTATAAGTACTAAATCTGATATTGTTTTTATTTACAATAATTCATTGTTCTATTTTGTAGGTGATTATTTTGGGCAGTATTCAGACACTACAAATCAGATCCAATATAGGTATCTTTATCTTGCTTCATTTGTGTATCTCTTACTTTGAAATTATTAAGTGCATATACCCACATTGATATTTCTGAACATATGCTTATTAGAATAGGTCAACTTAATTTAAGTGTATGAATTTCTATTGTTGAGTGTGGGTGTTTATATTACTTATATGCTCAAGGAAACCATGAATAAGAATAAAATGGCTATAGTCCATTCGTGTTAATTTGTAGTCCCGATGATCTAACTATATATCTATTTCAATTTACCTTTATAGATATTGACTAATCTAATAAGATTTAGTAGAATGTGACTAATCTAATGAGATCTTATAGAATGTAACTATATTTGAAAAGAACACGACATTTTGTCCCTTTATTGTTGATATTTTGCCTCCTTTTCAATATTAGTGTTTTCTGGTGTAAACAGACTAGAAACTAGCAAGTGGGTAACTTAAGATGGAAAAAGATTGTTTGAGATTTCCAAGGTTTTTTTTTTAAATTATTATTACACGCATGTATATACATTTACATATATTAGAAAAACCTAAAGTATTTTTCTGAATGAACATTGTTAAAAAATGAGAAGTGATTATTATTGCATGCTTTTTTTTATTATCTGTAAGCATACTGACGAGTACCAAGATGGCATGTACAAATTTATTAAATCTGCCAAGAAAACTGCTAGAAATCCTGATATGATAATATGTCCCTGTAAGAAATGTAAAAACTTTTGTCCACAAGATGAGGAAGAATTATTTGAACACCTAGTCATTCATAGATTTGATCCTACGTACAAGAAGTGGGTATTTCACGAAGAACATTCGAATTCTTAATACTCTAATGATATTGATATTGAATTGACAGATTTACATAGGATGTATAGAGATGTATGTTCAAGATGTAGTTTTTATTGAAGGTAATTTTGAAAGCGGTGATGAAAGTTTTAAACAAAAGTTGAAAGATGCCAAGACTCCTTTATATCCTGGGTGTACAAAGTATACAAAGATGTCAGCAATTACAACTTTATACAAGCATAAAGCTACACACGGACTATCTGATAAAGGATTTAATGAACTTCTTGAGTCTATACATGAAATGTTGCCTGGGGATAACATTCTTCCTAAGTCTTTGTATGCAATGAAAAAGTTTCTAAAAGAATTTGATCTTGGCTATGAGAAGATAGATGCATGCATTTATTATTGTTGTTTATTTAGAAAAGAGTATGAACATATGGATAAATGTCCTAAATGTGGCTCATCACGGTGGAAAATCGACGAACGCACAAAGAAGGTTAAAAGGGAGTATATGTAAAAGTATTGCAGTACTTTCCATAAATCCCAAGATTTTGAAGGATGTTTTTATCATTAGATAAAGCAGAGTAGTTGCAGTGGCACTCAACTCACATAAGAACAGATGGAAAGATGCGACATCCAGTTGATTCATTAGCATGGGACACAATTAATAAAAAGTGGACTCATTTCACATCCGATCCAAGAAATCTTAGGCTTTGACTTACAGCGGAAGGATTTAATCCCTTTAATAATCTTATCTCGAGCTATAGTTATTGGCCCGTAATTCTAACTGTGTACATTCTTCCCCCATGGTTATGCATGTTGCAGGAAAATTTAATGTTGATTTTGTTTATACCGAGACCAAAGCAACCAGGAAATGACACAGATGTATATCTGCAACAACTTATAGATGACTTAATCGAGTTATGGAATAACGGGGTGGAGATGTACAATGCATCTAGCCAATCTACTTTTAATTTGAAAGCTATTTTGATGTGGATAATAAATGACTTTCCCGCATATGGTAATTTAGTTGGATGCACCACAAAAGGGGAATTTTCATGTCCAGTTTGTGGTCCTAACACATCCTCACTACGGTTATCGAAGAGTATGAAATCGGTGTATATGGGTCATAGACATTTTCTTCCAATGAACCATCCATGGAGGGTTACCAAAAAGAGTTGGTTTGATGGATTTGAAGAATTGAGGAGGCCACAAAAACCTTTAAATGCAGAGAAAATTTTAGATGCTCTGAAGGGTGTTGAAAATGATTTCCATAAAGGGAAGAAGCGTAAGAGGAAGAAAGTGTTCTTGAAAAAGAAGTCAATATTTTTTGATTTACCGTATTGGCATGTACGTATATTTTAACTCATAATCTAAGCCACTAACTTAATGCAATTCTATTAAAAGTTTTAGGGCATTTATTTTTCATATTAATCTTCCCTCATTTTTTTCCCTAGGCATTAGATTTACGTCACAATTTGGACATGATGCACATAGAGAAGAATATAAGTGAGAGCCTCATTTCCACATTGTTAGATGTAAAGGGAAAATCAAAAGATGGCCTCGAGTCCCGTAAAGATTTGCAAGAATTGGGCATTAGAAAGTAATTGCATCCTCAACCAAAAGGGAATAAATTTTACCTACTGGCGGCACCTTACACACTCTCAAAGAAATAAAAGAAAGTTTTTTTGTCAACGACTATATGATTTGAAGTTACCTGATGGTTATAGCTCCAACATTAGTCATTGTGTTTCACTGGAAGAATGTAAGCTAATGGGATTCAAATCCCATGATTATCATGTTTTAATGCAACAATTGTTATCAGTTACTATACGGGGACTACTACCAAAGGGGCCAAGACAAGTGATTTTTCACTTATCTTCATTTTTTAATGAGTTATGTCAAAGAGGTACCGATAAAAGGAGAATGGAAAAATTAGAGGAAGATATCATAGAGATTATATGCATGTTGGAGAGGTACTTCGCTCCATCTTTTTTTGACATTATGGTTCACTTGCTAATTCATTTAGCTCGAGAAGCTCGATTATGTTGACCTGTACAATTTCGATGGATGTACCCATTTGAGAGGTAATTTAGAATGTATTTAACTTTTTTCTTATTAACAAGTAAGATATGTAGTAAACATATGTTATATTCGTATTCTTTTGCTATGTTTTGTCATTAGGTTTATGAAGGTACTCAAGGGTTATGTTAGGAACCATGCGCAACCTGAAGGATGCATAGCAGGAAATTATTTGGCTGATGAGTGTGTAAGGTTTTGTAGCATGTATCTAAAAAAATAGCAAAAATAGGTGTTCCACAATATCGAAATGAAGAGTTCGAAGATGAGACAATACCGGGAGGTCGACCCATCTCTAAGGGGAAGCCAATAATATTGTCTGATGACATGTTCAAAATTTCCCATCGTTATGTGCTATTTAACAATCCTGAAGTTGAGCCATATATAGAGTGGGTAAAATGATGCTCGTTATATATTTATAACTTATGTTATTATTAATATTGTTATTAAAATTTCTCTACGTTCATATTAGAATGCATTTGAGCAAGCTAAAGCAATCCAATCGAAGTTTATCCCAAGATGAGACTATGCTACAAAAAAGACATATCGAGACATTCGCTTCATGGTTTATGAACAAGGTAGACCAATTTTTACATTGTGCATTGTAAGAGTCTAATGTTGTTATGTATATAAAAATTCATATAATTTCATTTATGATCTTTTAAACAGATTAAGGTTCAAGCAAACACAACTCAAGTATCAACAATCCTAAGGCGGTTAGCGGTTGATCCATGACGTTATGCTATGCCATATTCAGGCTACATAATAAATGGGAAACTATTTTACACATCAATGGTTGAAAACTCCACCCAAAATAGTGGAGTTTTTTTTCGGCAGAGAATATTTGTAGATCTAGTGCAAGGGATACCATACATGTTGTTGCTAATGTTTCATATTACAGGATTATACGGGATATAATTTTGTAGGACTTTCACACATTTCGAATGTCTATTGTTCAATGTGATTGGGGCAACATTTCAAATGGTGTCAAAGTTGATGATGGATTCACTTTGGTTGACCTCCATCAAGGACAAAATCAGCTAAAAAAGATCCTTCTACTCTAGAATCACAAGGAAGATAAGTATTTTATTCGAGAGAAAGTGGAACATCAAATTGGTATGTGGTTCTCAAGGCACCGCCACGAGGTTTTCGTGAGTTGGAGACATACAATAAGAGTGCTAACACATCATATCGCCGATTGATGTTTCAAAACTTGACAATAATGAGAGAAATGGCGATGAGACTCGTGTGAGGATAGATTGTGAGGGTGTTATTGTGTGATTGTTATTTATTTTAGCATGTAGAAATTAAGTTTGTTTGATGAGTTTATACATTAGTATGATTATGTTAAATTCATTTTTAGTTACAAAGTTTGTGCATGGTGATGTAAAGAGTAAATCATTGATAAGAATAACTATGCAATATGTCAACATTATGTTATGCCATGGTTTCACTGGTTTGTAGTTTTTTTGGTTTCACTAGTTTGTAGTTTTTTTAAAATATTCTCTCTTTGTTAGCCTAGGTTCTTACGCACATTATATAAGAACTCCAAATTCCTCCACCCGTCAATTGTTCAAAGAAGAGAAAGGAACCAAATTTCGAGATTAATAAACAATGAGGGGGAATGGATCACTGAAGACAGTGCTTAAAACAATATGTACAAAATTTATTTCCAAATATATAGTCCTCTATTATTCTATAGATTTACATTCTTTGAGTTATGTGGTTCATGTCCGTAATGCCTTAAGAAATGAATACTAAATTGATTACACATGTTGAGTTGTTTGAAATCAAGAAGACTATTTTTTACCTTGGGGCCTTAAAGGCTGCTGGCCTCGATGGTATAAAGGTTTTTTTCCCAATCTAGTTGGGAGGCTATTAAAAGTTGTATATATAATGTTGTCCAGTGTTTTATATCAATAAGTTCATTTCAACCCAAGACCTCACCAAGACCGCCCCATTTATGACCAACATTGTCAGGTACATGGGAAAACGGAAGGCTGTAATAATTGTAAGTTTCTTGTGGATTATTATAAGGCCCAACTTTATTTACCCAAAGTGTTACTGATTCATCTTGTTGATACTTGTGATCGGAGTCCAAAGAGAAAGCCAACGAGATGATGAGTATGGAAATGAAGGCCACGATAGAGAACGATCGGACGGCGAGCCACATCGGAATCGCCAGCTAACGTAACTGTTAATGTTCATGGGGAGGGATTTTACATTTGCTTTGACTTGGTTGCCCTTTAACCCAGACCGTAGTTCTGGAGAGAAACCACAGCACTCGTTCACCATTGCTTGAATCGTACAATTCCAAAGGTGAAAAGTTTTGTTCTGAAGTGTTCCCCATCAGTTAATTTCTATTGGTATTTAAGAAATATTACTAGTTCCCCCATAAGTAGCATGTGGAAATTAGAACCCTAGGTAGTAGAGCACTGTTTGCTCCTTTGTACCTTTGCTATACAATATCTAGCTCTGTCGAGAGCTCAAAGTTGTTGTTGATATTGTGTTTTCAATAAATGTGCGAAGTGTTATTTATAGGGAAGCTTAGCGAGGAAACCCTCATATGGTTACCGAAGACCTGACTTGGTGTTAAAGCCGAATAAATGAGAGGGAATGACTCTTATTATTGTATATAATGAAACTCATGCCTACTTATCACAGGGCATGTCTTAAGTTAACTAAGCGGGTCGGGTCATTGTAAATCTGACTGAGATTCTTAGTTATTTACAGTCAGGTAACGTACAAAAACACTAATGTTTATTACTTCAGGTTAGAAGCTTCCTGGTATCACCACATATGCATTTGGTTCCAATTTTGTCGCGAATGATGGTTGTGTAAAACTACTTTTTATCTAGGTGACTCATGATTCTCAAAGGTGTTTTGGCGACTTTTAGGAAAGTAAACACCGACTTTTCTTTTTCTTTTTTTTATAAACTTCTCAAACTAATTAGTATATTACTTAATCCATTTATTTGTATTTTGCTTACAGGGGCAGGAAACTGTCACAAGGCAGACAATTAACTCAACTAGATGCATTGATACCTAATTTCATCATTCTGAAGTATGCATAACTCGATTGCTCCCTAATTTTCATTTTCTTATTCCTTCTTTGCAATTAAATATATGCCAATATATATTAATGTTTTGTTTGTATGATTGGATCGATGAATGTTTAATGATATCCAGAATGGATGTAAATACTTACATCTATTTTCGACTAATGATAATTGTGTTTCCTGCGATTAGTTTAGTAGAAAAGATAAAGATTGAAATTGACGATATTGGGTAGATATTTTAAAATCATTAAACAAGTAGATTAAGCACATTGGGCCTGTAACAAATTCTTCACTATCAAATATCTACCCAATATGTCAATAAACTTAAGAGTGATGTCCTGGTAATAGTGAACTTGGCTCATTCTAAAAACAAAAAGAACCTAATTAATTCATTCCAGCATATAGAGTTGCATTTGATTAATTCAGTTCAGCATTAATTCAATTCATCTTGTTAAGTGCAGAAGTTGCCCGAAAAAGACCAGTTGTTATTCGAAATGTACTAGCTCCATACAAGTGATGTGACATACGAACGTTCAAATTATCAGAGGTATGTTTCTTCCCAGCTAGTATTTTGAATCTTTGTATGCTCTGTTCACTAAATGTGGCATGCTCTGTTTGAAATTTACTTTCAAGAGTACTATTAAATTATTTCCCCCGTCGGTAAGGTAACATATATCTTGTACAGTATTCAGAAATTTGAACTAAAGACATCAACATTTGAAAACACTTTGTGTTGTTACTTGTTACAGAAATTAGAGTCATATGATATTGCAAAGTATTTGATTTGTTATAATTGAAAACACTTTGTGTTCATTTATTTCTCACTTGTTGAAATACTTATAGTTTATGTGTCAAACATTCATGGAATTGGGGTTCTCAAACGCACCCCAATTATTCTTTCTTTGCGATGCCGATACGCATTTATTTTTACTTTTTTGGCTGTAAAGTTTGGTGATGCAATATCCAGTATGTTATGCGTCCACGGATACAGTTAGTTGTTTGTGCAATTGAATGAAATTTTATAGGTTCCAAATATTGACACATGAAAAGCTATTTGACCAAGCAAAGCTTTCACTCCGTCGAAATTAAGATTCTAATACTTTTTCTACTCAACATAGCCTTATTGTCTAACAATACACAAATGTGTTGACAATTAAAGGAAATGCACCAAAGAACAACTTCCAGAAGTTTTTCACTAGGTCTTGCAAAATGAAATACTGTTATGATAACACGACTTTTAACAAATTCAGTACGAATTGAACAATTTTTCACACAAACCTGATTTCACCTGACATGACTCGTAGCCAGTTTTAACTGTAATTGATTGTTATTGAGTTTGATGTGTTTGATATACACATTAGTGTTATTGAATTCCATCATTTTATAGGAATTCATCTTGTGATGTGCGCCAGAAATCTTGAGTAGTTTATAATAATTGCACTCTCACGCCCAATATTCTTTCTTTATTTTCTTTCATTTGATGCAAAAGAATGCATAGTGACAGAGTTATGTAAAGTTGATCGAATAAGATATACAAACTCTATCATTGTCTGCAAGTTATTGTTATCAAGTTATTACATATAAGATATGAATTATAGTTGTTGGATTCCCTATTTCAATAGCAGCCATGGGTGGTCTGTCATTAGCTGCTCCTATGTTAGACTTTGAATAAGACTATTGACCACTTTCAAGTTATTTAATAACATTTGCTTGAGTTTGTGTGGTAGAAGAATGGATATAAACACGCATAATAGGGTGTGTCTAAATACATATTGCAATGTGTGCCAGAAATCTGAATAGATGCTACAGTTATTGATCTCCATGTTTTAATAGGGTATGTCTAAATACATATTGGCTGCAAGTGATTGTTATTGAGTCTGATTTATTTGTTTCTTTTCTAAAGTTACTGCATGCAATGTGAATACATGCTATATGCATTATAGTTATTGGATTCCCTATTTTAATAGCAGCCAAGGGTGCTCTTTCATGGGTTTTTGCGTGCTAGACTATAAGGAAGACTAACTAATGACAGTGCAATGTGTAATATTACACACTTTTAAATAATTTTATTTTCAAATTATCAAATAAACTGGAAATCAAGAGGTGATAATCACCTTCTCTTCATTTATTTAGCTAGTGTTGTCCGATACTTTACACGAATCATATCATAGACTCGATTAAACAACACATAATTATTCTTTCTAAGCGGTAAGCATTTTTTCTCTAGTTTTTTGGTTGCCAAATTTATGGATGCAATATGCATGCTGATAGTGTCATTTAGGAGTCTGAGGCCCAATACCCCTCTGTGGGTTGGGCTGGATAAAAAACACATGCACACAGGTGCTCACTCCCTCCTCTTATTTATCGTAAAACCCTACCCTCTCATATTATCTGTGGAACAAAGAAACATCTGAAACCCTAAAATGGCGTTGAATTTCGATTACGAAAAAGGATACCCCCAGTAGCATCAATCAGATCCAGGTGGTTACGACCCAAACTTCGTCCCAGACTCGGTGAAATCATTCGTGGTTCATCTGTACCGTCACATCCGAGAGAAAAACGTGTACGAGATCCACCAGATGTACGAGACCTCTTTTGAAACCCTAAGTGAGAGGATGTTTAAGGACACTCCTTGGCCGTCTGTTGATGCTCTCGCACAACATGTGGATAATGATCATGTTTTTTGCTTGCTCTATCGGGAGATGTGGTTTAGGCATTTATATGCCAGGTTGTCTCCTACTCTCAGGCAGAGGATTGATTCTTGGGATAATTAATGCAGTCTATTCCAGGTGGTTTTGCACAGAGTGCTGAATATGTAGTTGCTGAACCAGTGGTTATGGGACACGGTGGATGAATTTGTGTATCAATTTCAGTCATTTTGTTAATATCGTGTGAAGATGAAAAGAAAGACTGAGCAAGAAATTGCACTTCTAAGGCAATTCGATCAGGCTTGGAATGTGTAAGGAATCCTCAACTTCTTGAAAGCACTCATGGAGAAATCTATGATCATTCAGATTCTAGAGATGGAGAAGAAAGGCATTGAACAATTTACTGTTATCGATGGATATGATTACAGTGGTGGGAGTAATGTCTTGAAGGTGTTGGGGTATTTTAGCATGGTCGGCCTGCTTAGGGTTCATTGTTTGCTGGGGGATTATCACATAGGCCTGAAGTGCTTACTTCCAATTGACATAAGTCAATAAGGGGTTTACACCATCGTCATTGGCAGTCACATTACCACCATATATCATTATGGTTTTGCCAATCTTATGTTGCAAAGGTATGTTAAGGCCATATGAGAATTCAATAAACTTCTCTTGTACATTTACAAGACCAAACAATATCACCAGAAATAACCCCAGTATGAGCAGATATTAAAGAAGAATGAGCAGATGTATGCCTTTCTGGCAATCGTTCTGTCCCTCTACCGCCAAGTGAAGCTTGTTGAGGAAATTATGAACTCTCAACAGCAGAGAAGTACGGTGAGAAAATGTTGCGAATGCAGAGATACGATGATGAAGCATCTGCTCTCTATGATGAGATCTTCTCATATGCATGCCCCATGTTCATCACCCCCTCTGCTCCAAGTTACGAGGAACTTCTTGTAAATTACAACCAGGATGCGTATAGACTTCAGTTAAAGCTCTTCCTTTATGAAGTGAAGCAACAATAATTATTATCAGGTGTTCGAACCTACTTGAAAGTTTACTCGACCATATCCATTGGGAAGCTAGCAACCTACATGGAAGTTATAACCCACTCTAAGGAAAATCCTGATGTCGTACAAGCATAAAACACATGCGGTTGATTCTGATGAAAAAGTCAGCTCCAATGCTGATATTGATTTCTACATAAATGATAACATGATCAATGTTGTGGAATCCAAACAAGTTACACAATATGGGGATTATTTCTTGTGTTAGATTATTAATCCCGAAGGGTTTATTACTGATATGGACAGGGTAAAAGCTGGATTGAGCACCCCATCTCAATTCTAGGATTCACCTTTTGCTCACCACCAACTAAAAAAGCAAAATTCAAGGCAGTTTTGTTATTTATGGGAACTTCTTTTGAACTACTATGCAATTTCCTGTTACATGTTATTCTAGTCTATGGCATTATATTTGGAAAGCATTATGTATTTTTTTTTTGTAGTTAGATGTTTTTAAAAAGAATAGGGTTATTTGTTTGTCCAAATGGATGTAATGAATAGGTTCCCAAGTCTGGTGACTTAAAAACCTATCGACCGAGCAGATCTTTCATTTGACCAAATTAAGATTGAATTCTTTTTTCTACTCTATATAGACTTATTGTCTAGTGTTTTGCAAATATCCGTCTGTGAGGTATTGTTCCCCTTCTAAGGCATCTGTAAGGCATCTTTAAGGTTATAAAAACGTATTGTTAATTTTTTTCCAGATATTCTAAAAGGCTTTACTTGTTGATTTTGTCAAGTAAATTATCTTTTTCACGCAATCAGTGATTGGCACCATAATAGTGCTGAAATTACGAACAGAACACTTATAATGTGTTGCTAACTCACGGAATGATTGGCGCCACTTTTAAGTTGCTCTTATAATGTATTATGAACATAACACTTATAATCTGTTGCTAAATCACGCATGTATATTAAAAAAATATATATACAATATAATATTGTAAGCATACATTACAAATTAATGTATATCTTACTAGTAATGTTTCTCTGTTTGTACAGAGTTGTACTAACTTTTTTAATTTTTTTCTTGTCAAGTAGAGTGAATAGAAAAAAATTTACTTTTTGAGAATATGGCGGATATGTTTAAAGAGGTGAGTTATGAGTCCATTACCTCTTCAATTTAAACTTTGTAATAAATGTTATTAAAGTCCATATAATTTACACTACATTCCATGTATATTGTGTGTATCCAAAACAGGTTGTTAGGGGTAAGAGATCGAGAGAAACTACATCCAATGAGAATGAGGATGCAAGAATATCATGCGAAGTCTCTAACTCACATGCGGCGGAAGAAATTTATGCGGATGAGGTACCCAACATTGATTCTGTTGATAAGGGCAAAAAAAAGAAGTGGGGGCATCAAAATTGAATGTAATTGCAACTGAGATAAAAGACCGTAAAGGGGTAGAATTCAATGACTCTGGGCAACCAATTGGACTCAATTCCATCCAGCTTAGTTCTATGATTGGTATTTTAGCACGAGAATGCGTACCAATGACACATAAAGGTTAGGATAAGGTGACAAGTGACATCAAGGATCAAATATGGGAGTTTGTTACTGTGAGTATTTTATTTCTCTACCCTTTACACAATTATGTAATATTTTGAATGTAACTTTTTACATATTAAATTGTAACTAATATAGTGTATTTGTTATGTATGATGCAGCAAAAAAATAACCATTAAGAATGTCGAAAGGCCACCGTTTTGGGTCAGACGGGCAGAGCTTGGAAAGATTATAAGTCAAAATTATCAACACAGATAGGATAAGAAGCTAAAGGACCAAATTTCGCTCGCCATCTTACATTACTCAAGCCCCTTGGACTGAAATTAATTGAATGGGATGAATTCGTTAAATCTAGGTCGTCACCTGAATTTGATGCAAGTGAATTTGATTATTTATTTTTTATTGTTATTAATAGACTAAAGTCCACTTTTAGTATTCTTATATTTCTTGCAATTATATATGATTTCTCTTATTTTAATAGGAAACAAGTGGAAAGCATAAGGAGGCTAAAGCAAAGCAAATCCATCCACACACAACTAGTCGTAGAGGTTATGCAAGACTTAAGGAAAACATGGTATCTTTCCTCTTTAAAGTTGTATGCTTCATAAATAGCTTACATTATTTCGTAATTCTATCTTTTAAAATTTTGTAGAAAGTCAAAGACCCAAATAAAACTATACGCCATGTTGATGTTTGGATAAGGGGGCATAGGAGAGAAAATGGCAATCCAGTTAATCAAGTTTTTGGTGAAGCGATAGTAACGACTTAAACAATTACACAATACTTTATAATTTTTTTAAAGATACAGTGTGTTTATTATATTTTTTTTAATATGTTGAATTCTTGTATTTATTTTAGGAAAAGATGGAAAAAAATTCCATCTCATGATTCAACATCATTGAGAGATGATGCAGTAGTAAAGGTGCTTAGTCCTGAACATCCGGGGCATGTCCGAGGTCTTGGATTTGGAGTGATGGCTACAAAGGTAGATGCGTCGTTACATAGTAATGTGTAACACCCCACCCGCCGGGGAGAGCGAACGGAGCGCTAATGCGATAAAATAAATCCAAATCCACAAATGACAAGGTATAGAGCATCTAAACAAACCCACAATAATATAAATCCACTAATCGCAATTCTTCAAATACAACAAGTCTCTCGAATAAATACAACATCTAACTCGAAAAATAAATACAAATCTTCAATGCTCTATACATCAAAATAATACAAATCTTTCCCAAACAATCCTCGCTAAAATCAATCTCCATAGCACCCCAAAATCCGCGCTAACCTTCCACTAAAAGAAACTATGGGGAAGTACACAATACGACAAGAAAGATGCTCAACAAATATATGTTAGCGATGAATAAAAAGTAACAACACGAGTACGAATATTCAAATCGAAATGAAAATCTCAATGCATTTATCAATTTAATTTCTCAACAACACATCAATGGGTCACCAGGCCTCACCCCATTCGCATATGCTTTATCAAGCCATAGCTCGGGAATAGGTATTTTGGCGGGTACTCAACATCCGTTCCATATTAAAATCTCATGACAAGGTGCTCAATACAATATAATGATACCACATGAATCAAAATAATTTCAAGAATTATTTTCCAGATTTCAATGATTTTATCAATTCAAATATGAGTTCAATTAACAAGAATTCAAAGAGAATGACACTCGCGAGATTTAAGGAACATATTGTGTAAAACTCCATACCTCAAACCATGATGAGAAACCAATGATCACATCCTCAAGATCAACACAAAATATCTACAAAATCTCCTCCAAGAACCTCCAACAAAATAGCCCCAAGAATACCTCTAATCTAAGGTTGGAACTCACAAATCTCAAGGGTCAATGTGTATATAAAAAGAAGATGAATATAAAATATATTTGCTGCCAAAACTTGTGCCAAAAGTATGTTAAAAGGGTTGCCCGCGACTTCCTTTTATAATGCAAAGAAATGAAGAGTTGGAATCCAAAAGACTCCTTTAAATAAGGCAAAGAAATGAAGAGTTGGAAGTCAAAACAACTCCAAGAGTTAAAAACATTTAAAAATCATTTAAAAATCCGTTTTAAGTCCGTTTTCGAACCCGTTTGAAATTCTCGCCTTTAAAAATAATAACCAACATATTTGAGCAATAAAAATAATTTTATCAAAAACTTTGTTTTCCTCCATTTTTCAGAAATTAATTAAAATAGCCCAAAATTACACGGGTTATTACATAATGCAAGGGTAGCAACTCTTGAAAATCCATTCAACAACTTTTGGAATGGAAGATGCACATGGAAAGTCGAATGACACAAGGGAATGAACGAAATGTGGTATTTTTTTAAAAATTAAATATGATTCAATACATATAGTTTTTACCTTGTTTTGTTTTTATATAATTCACTTGCAATTTCTATAGGATTAACATGAGGGTGGTGGGGATGCCATGCATAATCAAGCACATACTCTACAGGTTATTGTTAATGAATTATCTAAATCTAAATTGTTTTACTAATTGCATTAATAATTATTTTTTAGTTGCTTTCTTTGTAGTATTTATTAGTGTAATCGAGAGAGTTCATGCGCACAAAGTGCTCCACAAATAAATTATCCATGAAAATTGTTACATTGGTTGGGGACTGGAGAAGAAGTGGCAAGCGCGGAACTTGATTCTACAGACCCGAAGTCACTAGTGCACCACCAAATCCTTGGGCCTGATTGCTATAAAGTATGGGTTGTTGAACATTTAGTTCCCAAAGTGCCAATTTTTCGATACTCGGATGCAATTTCCATACTTGATGATGCAAAAGGAAGTACCATAGCATGGCCACATCAATACATTCGTTTTGACTAATAATGTGAGTGGGATAGTTATAGTTCTTGGATTTTATTCTAAGAATTTTTCTTTGACATTCTCTCGTATCGATTTCAGAAAAACATGAGGAATCAAGTGGGTATGGTGTTTCTTAGTGGCATTTTGGATTAAGGGTATACTTTGATATTTTATTTTTTTATTACAAGTGTGTTGTTAATTTACGATAGTATTTACTAAAAAAAAATTCTGAACAGGTACCTATTTTTAGTAAATGTTGAAAGCATTTTGGGAGGAATGTTTTTGAAGAATGCTATTAGTTATTTTTTAAGGAAGATTGCATTTTAACTTGTTAGGCTAATGCTCGTTTCATTCTAATCCCATGTTTTTATATGGCTTGTAACACCCTAATATTTATTCATTCTAGTGTTTTGGGCATGACTTTGATATTATGGTTATGAGTACATATTATGAGTTCCTCTTAATTATATCAGTTTGGTTTAAATTTCAAGAACTGTGGAATTGCTAATTGTGATGCAATCATATATGTGGTGGATATGTTAATGTTAGTATAAGCAACATGCATTTGAGAAGCTGATTTTTATAAAAAAAATTATACACATTTAACGACATATTTTATACATCGTAAAATGATAATAATGATGCTTATATTTAGTCGTGTACAATATTAACAACACGTACGTTCAGTCATAAAATAACATTCATGACACATAATAAGTAGCCGAGGAAGGTTTTTTTGGGTAATGACTTTTACAACTAGTAACTAGGTGTTATGGATATTTGTTTCAACGACACTTCACGTGTGTCGTAAAATAGTTTTATGACACCACAAAGGTGTAGTGGATATTTGTTTTAACGACATTTGGCAGGTGTCGTGAAATAGTTTGACGACACCACAAAGGTTTCGTGGTTATTTACGACATGTAAATAGGTGTCGTGGATATTTGTTTCAATGACACTTGGCAGGTGTCGTGAAATAGTTTTATGACACCACAAATGTGTCGATTTATAAGGTAACTTTCTACGACACCCCCTTCAACGACTATATAAAATGTGTCGTGAAAACAGTTTCACAACACATATCAGGTGTCGTGGAAAAGACTTTTTCTTGTAGTGACTGTTTATATACTTTACGACGTCATAACATTTGGCATTTAGGGACCATCACTCAAGTGAGATTATCCTTAGGATGGAAGTCCTAGTCAACCATATATAATCTCATAGTCATTCCAAGGTAAGAATTTGAGCTGCCACATCACGTCCCTCATTAAATCCACCATGCCTCTAACTGGCTGGGCAGTTTCCCGCCAAAATATAATATCTCATGCATTTAATGCAATATCTCTTACATTAATGATATGTTACTTCAGCTGTTAATGCCAGTGAATCACGTTAAATGCCAGAAAGGTTACTCAAGTAACCTTGCCTCCATATAAAAAGACTAATTAAAATGTTTACAAGCACGACAATCTTAACACATAATTTTTGTTGGATTTCTTCCAAACACAAAAGCTCCTGTGAGAAAATTCATTACTCAAACATTCTCCCCACACCCATTAATACCCATATTATTCATCATTAATTGATCTTGGAGTTCCTGCATTGCCTTTATTGTGCCAAAAGTGTTTACTCTTCCTCCCTCCAACTAAGTCACTTATTGGTCCCATTTATTTATTGTATTTACGATGTATTTATGGTGTAAAGATCTCATTTAATACTAGTCTGAGTGTTGAATGTTATTGTCTCTATTGCCCTAATTTATTATCATTGTTAAATATTGCCTTGAGCACGAATCCCGATTTTGATGTGGTGTTATGCCTTGCTTGATACTAATTGTATTCGAAGAATCCAGATCTTACACCCAACATATTTAAATATCGGGTGATCAAGCCTTCACAAAAATAAAACAGAATTCTCATTTGGTTCATTATTACCATCGACGTCAAAAAATTTTAAAATTATTAATCACCTATATCAAATTAAGTCGATGCCAATTTTTATCTTTTATTAACATCACAACACGCGAAAAATAAATACAATAATCAAACCAGCCACACAAATACGAGAGTCTGAATCATCACATGATATATATATATATATATATATATATATATATATATATATATAATAAGGAGTAGAATGTTTTTACTATTCAATAAGCTAAGTAGAGGTGAGGATTTGGCTACCAATGCAAGAAATGAAGAGTTGAGATTGCTTTGTTCCATTTTACTCTTTTAACACTTTATTTTTGGTTTCCCCCTCTTTTCTGTCACTTGCTTTCATTTCCCATTCTTGCCCAAAATTCAAACAGAGGTCTAAAATAGTAAAATACACATAAGCACCTCACTACACCCATCTCTCTCTTTCTCGATCTGTACGATTTCTCCTATCTCTATCTAGATCAGCAGGTATCTCTCTCTCATCTCTCTATCGAACCGCATAATCTATTATTTTGGGGGAAATCAAGGGTTTGAGTTGATTCGTAGCTTATATATGTGTAATGGTTAGCTATTGTAATAATTGTTATCTGTTGGAGAGGTTTATAGGAAGAGAGTTCCTTATGGCTCGATTTGCGTTAAATTTTAGGTTTTGTGTTCAGTTTTAGGGCTTTGTAATGTAGGTTTTTTATTATGGTACAAATTTTAGGTTTTGTCTATAGATTTAGGGATTTTGTGCGATTTTTTAATTGTTGTTTCTTATGTTTTTGTTGGTTATTTTTTTCTTTTGCAGATCAATAGAGCTATAATATCCAATTTTTCAAATATTCTTTTGTTGTTGATTCAAAGGTAATAATTCGCATGTACTAATCCATGTCCTAATATTGATTAAACACTTATTGTATACGTATTTATCTGTGTGGTTTCCATTTGTGTTCAGAGATACGATGTTAAATTTAGGGTTTTACATCGTAGGTGCTAACGAAGGAGAAGGCCCATTTGGATATCTACATGTGTGGGGTTTAGGTTTCCATTTATTTGGTTTATTGATTTTTTGTGTCTTAGAACTGAATTTTTTCATTTTTCGGTTTAGGCCCTGAACAAACTTGATCAAATTTTTATTTATCTTTGGTAGGTAATACTCTGCTGGTAGACAAAATTCCCAACATGATAACTTTACTTAAATGGCAGTTAATACTCTTATTCTCTTATTGTATTGAGGTTTATGAGTTTCCTTCGGCATTTTTTATTTGAAAATTGATTAGTTTACCTGTTATCAAAGCAAACAAAGTAATCAAAGTGTTTATTAAAGTTTGGTTTAGCTGTAATAAAAGGTAAATTAGTTTAGGCTATTTTTGTATGAAGATCGAACGGAGTTTGTTGATTATTGTGCAGAAAAAACCATAAAAATATCATAAAATGTTGATTTAGGTTTATCACATTTTATGTATTATATTGAAATCTTATAATAATGTCATATATTAATTTTCTAAGTATGTTTTTCTCTCAAATGATCCTAGCAAAAAGGTCTGCATAACTGCAAAGGTTACAAAGAATGGTTAATGAGGGTTAATGAGGGTCTATATTCAGATGTACTGGTGAATTCAGGGTTACAGTTTTTAACCTGGTGAAGTGAGATTTGATGAATCACTACTGTTCATATTAGCTATGAAAAATGAATGCTCAATTGAGGGCTCTTTATGCACATCCGATACGGATTATGTCTAATATGCTCCGATAAGTGTAAGATAAGCAATATTGAGTGTCCAATTCTTTTTAAAGGTAGCAATGGATACATGGAAGTCATAAATTTGAGTGTTTTGAAACTTGCATATGGGGGTTTTATAAAATAATTTTATGATGAACCTAATAAAGAGAAATTTGGACTCAATAAAATAGAAAGAAAATAAAAAGAATTATAAGAGATAAAACTCTCAAAGAGAATTATAATGTTTGATCAGATTGTTGTGTATGAACATCTATAAAATATGTTGTGTATGAACATATTTGATCAGATTGTGAAATTGGACATTGGACATAGTAAATGTCCCTGAATTATACTCATGGTGCTAAAGTGGTTTTGCCCTGAATTATATTTGATCACATTATTGTGTATGAACATCTATAAAATATGTTATCTATATTTGCTTTTTATTCAGGTACTCTGTTCCTTATGAGACTGAGTATATTTAGGCCACGATTCAAAAGGTGCTGATTAAATGTTTGAAATCAAAGGAATATTAAATACTGTTCGAGCGTGTCCTAGAGTTGTGGATATTCAACACACTCTTACGCGAAGACATCTCCTTCAATAAATTGAATGTACTTCTTAGTTATATGTTTTTTAATTTTATTTTTATTTTCCCCCTATTTATAATAGGGAAATTAAGAGTACTAATATACATTTTAGTAGAATAGGATATATAATATGGTCCAATGTTTGAGAGGATGGGTAAGAAACGTAGAGAAATCTTTATTTTTAGGATGATGGCTAAGAAACATAGCCAAGTGTTTGGGTGTTATATATTATGTTTTTCCATTCTGGGTGTTTTAAATTTTAAATTAAATGTGCTTGGATGCTATTTGCAATTAATATCTGTGACGTCCGAGTGTTTTATGCTAGGACGATACAGAAGCATTTGAAAAAGAATAATAAATTAAAGATGAGAATGACAAGATACACATGGACGCTCTTGACAAACTAGATAAAGCTAGCGAGGATACGTTCTTTGTCAGGCATTTGGAAATTCATGGAAATAGGGTTCCGATTGGTTTCAGAAGTTCCAATTACTATTTAACCACTACAATTTTAGTCATTTAGCGACGTGACCCGCAAAATCCACTGTTATGATTCACCCTATCACCTAATGTTTGATTTCTCTATATTTATCTACGTTTTATCTTTTCGGGGTTTGAGTTACAACTTACAACTCTTTGATCCTTTGTAAACTGATGTCAATGTGATCTTTTGGGATCTGTAATAACTGCGATGCTTACTGATCTCCAAGTCAGTAATTGATTTTGTGATATTCTCAAGTTTATGTGAGTTCTTATATTTTGTTTGAAACTAATGGTCATGGGTGGAATCTCCATTGCAAGAATTTATTTATGCTTTAATCCAAATTGATAAGGTTTATCCGAAAGAGTAATTTCACTGTTTCGAGTTATGTTTTAGGTGTACTAAGCAAAGTTATTGGGTAAAACAAATTATAATTTAGGTTCTTTCTTTTTTATAATTGAAAATTACAATGAGATGTGTTATATTTTAGATTTAGAGTTAATAGTATGGAACAAACCCATTAGTCGTTCATAAATTCTTGAAAAGTGGCATACGGGGAATAACATTGTATTAGAAATTTCAAGCCGGTGGTAATAGATTTTATGTTCTCTTGAATGGACGATATCCTTTATTCATCTATGTATTAGTGTTATAGATTTGGTCTGGATTGAAAAGGTTAGGTTTATAGTGACATTTTTGGCTTCAATCTAAAATAAATTTGATATCTTTTTATCTCTATCGAGCATGTTTGATTTCTGATTTTTGATTTCTGTTATAGATTTGATGTAATATTGAACTTCATGTTATATGTCCTTTAATCATGTCATGTTTTTGAAATTCGGAAGCTTGGGTTCATAGGTGGAATAAACCCATTAGTCTTTCTTAAATTGTTGAAAAGTGGCATACCGGGAATAGCATTGTTGTTGAAATTTCAAGTCGGTGGTAATGAATTTTATGTTCTCTTTAATGGAAAATATCTTTTACACATATGTGTATTCATGTTATAGATTTTATCTGGATTGAGAAGGTTGGGTTTATATTCACCTTTTTTATCTTCGATCTAAAATAGACTTCATCTCTTTTTGTCTCAATCAAGCCGATCTGATTTTTGTTATAGATTTGATCTAATATTGACCTTCATGTTATAGATTTTATCTAATGTATGGTTTGCTTTCGTTCAAAATTAATGGATCAAAATCACAAGGTGGATATGAAGTTAATTCACCCAAATTTGCTCAACTAAGCTTTGCAACATAATTCTCCCAAACTTACACCACCGCTGCCCTCACACTGTATATCGCTCTTTCTCTATTATATATTTTATTGGGTTTTTGAAACTCTAATAAATGTTCAAAATGGGGTATACCAGTCTTTCTCTCAAATTTGTTTTTGAGGGTAGTGTCCGTGTAAGTTTACATTGTGTATACATGGAAAATTAAAAGTTAGAATATTGCAAAAATGTTTATCTTTCTCGAAGATGCAAGTGTAAGTGGAGCTAATACATTTGTAGTTTCTTTATGTATTATATTTTTGTTTTGATCAAGGGCCATTTTTATTTCTTTTAGTTTCAGGCGTTTTATACACAAAAGTATATTTCACGCCTTTTTGATTCCTTAATAAATGTTTCTTATTGATGTAAAAAATGTTTAAATGGTTTGTAATACATTAATTAAACACTAGTTCCTTACTTTGGATGACAAGTTGAGTGCACTGAATATTCATGCCTCTACTCGAGGGGAGTTCAGGTTTTGTTTTAGATGATTTTTTTAAAACTAATATGACTTGGTTTTTGTATAATTTTAAAGTTTGTTATCATTTAGAATGTTTATTTTGGAGTGTTATTGGTTCTTAACAGAGGCATACACCTGCCTTCTTTTTAATTTGTTCATCTGAACAATTATATAGTTGTTCGTCTTAACAGAGGTTCACACTGTTCACCCATCGTTTTAAATGCTTATGAACTGTTTGTTGAATTATTCCTTAAAGCTTTTTTATCTTCTATAAGTCCGATACTCCGGGGTTTTAGATTTACTGCTATAAGTATTAGATTCACTGTTTTTCATATTTTTTCTGCTTTGGTACTGCTTTTTAAATGTGAGTCTCGGAATGCTATTTCAATAGATTTAGTTTCGATGAATGAGTTGTATCAAATGTATGGTTTACTCTTTGTCTTTGATTAACACCATGTTGTAAATATTATCTCTAATTATGTAATTTGTCTACTTAAAACCGAAAATGAAACTTTTTCATATTTTATTTGCTCTGCTACTATGGTAAGTGCCTTATATTTTTGCACCTATTCTTTTTTTGTTGAATCTGTTTTGTTTTTATTGTTCTTCGCACATGAAAACCTTTTTCAAGGGGTTATAGATTATGTATAGTGGGAGGTTTTCTTGGAGAGTTTGATTCTTCTTATTAGTCTTTGGAATTATGTTTTAGGTTTGCAAGTCTTAACATGTTCAATTTATTATTTATTACTTTTACGTATTGTCACAGGTGTGGCTTGGGATTACGAAGTTAAGTTGTTAAGGTAAGCTTAAGATATGACTATTGTGCTGCCTTGAAGATGTTTGATGAAATGAAATCCAAACAATATAACTATAAGCCGTGGGGTAAAGGTTTAATTCGTGAAAATTTGGGGACTTCTATAAGTTTTATTTTAAACTTTGAGGGAGAAAATGCCAAAAGGTCCCTTACTAAAATTATACAATCATTATTTTAAGTCCCTTGCCTCCTCATTGAAGCTTCTTAAAACCTTCTTTTGTAGTATGAATACATGGACCTCACTATTAAAACCATTGAAGATGTCATCAAACTCGAGCGCAATGTACCCACCTCCCACAATCGTAATTTTCTTAGGTTTTAAAGGCAAATCAAGGGTGCCTATGAATCTATCACATACACTTTCAGGAACTTTGGAAATAAAGTATAGTTTGCTCCTCATCCTCGCCCTTCTCAAAGGTGATGTTTTTTTTTATTTACACGTGTTTATACATATATGTATGTATGTATGTATGTATGTATGTATGTATGTATGTATGTATGTATGTATGTATGTATGTATGAATGTATGTATGTATCTATGTACGTTGATAGTATTATTATTTACTTAAATCATGGACATGTGGAGGGATAATCATATGTCGGGTAGTAGCTGGGATTATTATTATTGGAAATTCAGCAATTGTATTTGGCCTTTGGCCTACTCATTTCATCTAGACTTACTTATGTCTAGAAAATTATGTATTTTTACCTCAATTGTTAATTTTATATTATCAACAAATAGTATCATATCACGTCTCATGATTAATACCAATAATTAGGATATGTCATTTTTACGACCTTGATTTCAAAACCAAAAGGATTGGTTGGGTTTTGAAGGTTTTGGTACAGGTGTCAATGCATCCCGGATCCCACGTTCCTCCATTTTATACAACCAACATCCATTTTCTTCACTAGAAATCCCAGTAGTTCTGGATGCATATACTATTGGACATCACATGTTGGAGTCTATTTATATTTATGTCGATTTAATGTTTGTTTCTATAAATAGACATGTGTTTTAGGTATATGCATGTTTCGATTTTATGTTTGTTTCGATATTATTCCTGTTTCTATTTATGTCAATTTTATTGTATCAATTTGGTTGGTACCCATATAATCACGTATGGATATGTTTAATCAAGTATATATAATCAGATATTGATATTTTGTTGTATCTATTAACAGAAATGTCACCGAAATGTCACACTTACCTCATCTAAAAACTTTGCCTCTCCGACTTTGTAACACGCATAGCTCGAGAAGGTAAATGGTTTCTACAAAAAGAAAATATCAAACAGTAGAAAGTAGCAAGCATAGAGTAATTTTTAGCAGGTAACTAAGGGTTTTATGTTTTAGAGTTTGGATGGAGGTTCATTCACAACCAGAGTTTAGGAATGCTGATTTGAATGAGTATTATGAGTGATTAGCAACTAAAAATGGTGGTGATCCGGTGATAGCTCTAGAGGCAAAGGAACAACGAAGGTATGAAGAATCTTTATTTATCTATAACTGTCACTCATTACGTACTATTGCTTCGTCAATATTTCCCTTACCTTTAAGACAAATTTATGATATAAATACAGAAGATCCACCATTGAAAATGGCTTCCCGAGCACCTGCAACGGTCCTTGAGTAAACAATGTGACAACCATAACTGCTACCCATTTAATGCTACTGATTACCATATCCTGTACTGAAGAAAAAAGTGTTTTGGAGATTCCCAATGATGTACAGTCTGTTGGAGTTCCAGAAACTGCAAAGTCCATAGGTCCATTAATTTCTACCTTCTTTGACAGATAGAGCATGATGCCAAGTGGTACTATGACCCAACAACTGACTTTTCTGAATCAGGGGCGTAAACGAGAACCAAGTAGAGGTTGGTTGATACGAGAAGACGAACGACAGTTTGCAAACCACTGTTGGTGTGAAATTTTATGATTTCTCTGTGCTTGAGTTTAACCTTAGTTTATTACTTTCATACACTCATTTGTAATCATTTCTATAAAAGAACATTTGTATAATTATATACATGATTTCTACATTATAATCGCAGCTTTCATGGGCTCTTCTCCTTAAAGATCTCTTAAGTATAGACTACGGTGGTTTAAAGAAATTAAACAGGTCTACACTTCACCTTTCTTGAATCAATATTGTTAATTTATTATTATAGAGTTGTATTATTTTTTTTTCTAACAAACCCATTTAAAAAAACACAGTAAGCAACAAATTGACAATGGTCTATACGAATAAATAGAGTTCTAGATATTGTAAAGTTTAATTATAGTTGTGAAGGAAACCAATTTAGGTTGGATTTGTTATGTAATTTTTTTAGTTTCCATATATATAAATGTTTTTACTATATGAAAGCTTCCTACTTATTGAATTATATATTGTCTCCATTAATATATTATTTTTTGCATAAATTTTTGGTATCATGTCAAGACCAATGGAGGTGAAGAAATTGATAATGAACTGTCGATTTCCTCAAAAGCCTTAGTTACAACTACAAACTATTGATCCCACGAGGAGTTGGGGTTTTCGGGGGTGTGCGTAACGCAATGATATGTGGCAAAGTTGGGAAAGAACCTGTGTAGAACATCTTGAGAAATGGTCGACATGTAACCATTCTTACATTTGGGACTGGGGGCCTGTAAGATAAAAGAATTATAAGAGCCAAAGACCATTTTTACATTGGGGACTAGATTAATGGCATCGAATTGTAGTGTACAATGAAACACTTGGAGTTTATTCAGTTCAATAGCTTGCTAAAAACTCTTTAGTGTGCAACATGTAATTGCACAATTACTAGAGCCTATTTCCATTTCTTTCTTTCTTCTATAAATATGGTTGAATGCATATGTTCTTCATTTGTAGTTGTAAAATATAGATTTCTTTCTTTGAATGAATTGTAACTGGATCCTTTAACAGTAATTGTATTTATTCTCAATATTTAATTTATCCAATTCCTTTTTTAAGTCAATAGTATGTTAATGTTCATCTATTGTCATGGAAACATTTTTTACATCCATTTTTTGTATAGTAAGCGACTATAACACTTGGTTTGGTTAGTATGTAAAGATTTGTAACAAGTAATTTGTGGAAATTGGTTTTCTAATATTCAGTTCACAATTGAACACAATTGCATTTGGGTATATTGATTAGTATCCATTTTTAATTTTTATCTCTCATATGTTATTTTTATTGAAATTATTGTTAGTTACAACATACATCTAAGGAGGAGATATTTAGAGTATGTGGAAATTAAACATGACATATATTGCTACTTTTGATGATGGCATTGTGTTCTATCACTATAAATCAAAATTCTTATACACTAATTTTCCATAATTATATAGTTTTTATATTACTACATGATTAATATACTGAATTAATAAAAGTGTCGGGTTAGCGCTTAGTTTGAGAAGTTAGGAATTTTCCCAAACCTTTCTTTGGGTCTTGAAAAGCTATTACGTTTGAAATTAATGTGAAAAGAAAGCTTCGGTAGTTTATTAACATATAAATTTTATTGGCGACTCATAAATTGATGTGAAAAAATACACCTATGCCTATTCACCGTTTCGCGATTAGGTATTTTGAATTTTTTTTCCGTTCGTTCAGGCACGGGTATATATATATAATATGAGAGGGAGGTGTTTTACTGTTCCAACGAAACAACGATTGGGAACGAATTTTTTTGGGCGATCTAATGGTGTGAGATTGTGCCATGTTAGATTATAACCATTTTGACATGGCAAATGAGATAAATTACTCTTTCAAGCCCCGTACCCTATCCGACATCTCATTATCTCCCCCATCACTCATCTCACTCATCCCTCTAAACCCTACCCCTCTCTCCCTCTCACGAACCAGTCACCATCCCCTCCTCCTCTCATCTTCACACTGCCCTTCCCCCACGCCCACGCCCATGCCCACGAGGTAATCTCTCTCCCTTTTACACACACACACACACACAATCGCATCTTATCTCCCTCTCTCTTACACATAAAAAATTGCACACACACAATCTGATTTCAACATACACACACACAATCGCACACACATCCATAATCTCATTGGTACGATTTCAACATATACACACACAATCTGATTTTAACATACACACACAATCAGACACACACAATCTGATGGGTGCAATTTTTAGGGTTTTCTTTGCATTTTGGGGTTTTGCATAACACCTTACATGCACAATCGCACACACACAATATAACGGGTGCAATTTTTAGGGTTTTCAACCAATTGATTTCTTAGTTCCGTTTATTCATAAGACTGCTTTGCATTTTGGGGTTTTCCATAACACCTATTTCAACATAGGATTCAAAATTTGGGGTCGTTTATTTTTTCTCTTTCAAATCAAGACATGGTGGAGGGTCTTTATCTCCTTCAAATTATCCAACTCTCGTTGGTGAGTTGTGTCCAGATTAACGTAAGCCACTACAACTATTAAGGTTTACATGATATTTTGAGATACGACTCCGATAGAGAAACCCATTTTGGTTTGATTTACATAAAATGGAGATTTTTGAGTAACAAAAAAATTAATTGTTTATGCTTTACACTAAAGTTATTGGTAATTATTTTATATAATTTTAACTCACTAATGGAATATTTTGATTTGTTAATGTCTTGCATTATTCAATTAATTAGTGGATGCTCTTTATCTCCTTCAAATTATGCATGGTGATTTGTGTCTAGATTAACATCAGCCACTACAAATATTAAGGTTTACATGATATTTTGAGATACGACTCCAATAGAGAAACCCATTTGGGTTTGATTTACTTAAAATTGACATTTTCGATTGAAAAAAAAATTAATTGTTTATGCTTTACACTAAAGTTATTGGTAATTATTTTATATAGTTTTAACTCAATAATGGCATATTTTGATTTGTTAATGGCTTACATTATTCAATTAATTGCCTGTATTATCCTAAGTTGTGGATGCTTTATAAGTATTGTGTTCCTCATATTTGGTCCTAAAACATAAATCATTTATTTTTTATTCATATGCATATGATATTTCAGTTTTGACATTTCAAATTAAGTTCCCGTCACAAAATTCCTCTGAATTAGTCATAACTGACCAACTCATTAAATTTCATGCCACAAACAAGTCATTTGAGCCATTCCGACATTTATTTTTCCAAATTTGTTATTTACAAAGCATCCATTTTTTCCACTACTAAATTTGTTTTTATTTTCCTTACATTTATTATAAATTTATATATGAAATTTCAACTTACTGTCGTCAGTTGAAATGCCAAGCACATTTTCTATCTTCTATTCACTACTTATTTATACTCACTCATTTTCAAACTCACTTCAAACTCTTATACATAGATATTCTTCCCTTCTCTTCCCCGCTCTTACATATTGTAGAAGTCAAAAAACATGCCATTTAAAATATGATTTTACTTTATTAGTTCTCACTTGGGTTGATCTATCATCTTTTCTTAATATCTATAGTATTGTGACTATTTGACTAACATTGATTTGTGTAAATGAAATATTTAGGCTTTCTATGGGAACCGACGATTCATAATTCATGTAAATGCAACATGTGGAAACAAAGTAAGACATCCATATTATAATAGTTGTTTTCAGTTTAATGTTTACAATGGCTACGGTACTATGTCATTGGGTATTCCATTTTATTAGTACTTCATTTGTCGAACATATTTAATACTCACTTTGCATTTGTAGTTTCTCTTGAAATCAAGTTTCGTTATTTAAGGCATTTGTATACCTCTTTTATTCTGAGTTAATAGTATGTTGTATGAGGGATTCAAATTTCAGATTTAGTTATCATTTAAAAACTCTTTTAGGTTTGTACTAATTTTAAGTAGACAATAGACACTATTTTTAAGTAAATAGTAATTTTAAGTACTAATTTTAGTTTTAGTTGTCGGTGTACACTGGCTACTGAATTTGGTGTTGAGGGTTTAGAATGTTAGTTAAAACACCTGAACTTATAGCAGGTATACACAGTGGAAGCTCAATTGAGGTTGGTTCATCTCTCCATAATTGTTTAATGTTTGGGATTGGATTTTTTTATACAATTTCATTTGTTAGGTTTGTTCAATGTTTGGGTTTGGGGTTGTTTACACAATTTCATTTGTTAGGTTCGTATTCTTAAGGCTCTTCAATGTTTTATTTGTTTCAGTATAAACTACAGAGATTTTCTGTTAATGAGCCCATTCATTTTTATATATACAAAATTTCTTTAAAGCCTCATTATTTTTCCTATTACTTATTTAGGGTTAAATTTTGGGAATGTAAGAGATTGGGGAAGAACTGCCGCCACATCTTACTTATTTGTCTCACCTATTATGCAACATATATGCATACTCATATATGCATATGCATATATGCAACATATATTCATATGCATATATGCAACCAATATGCATATATGCATAGCAGATTGATATATGCAGATGCATATATGCAATATGCTTATATATATGCATATATGCTTGCATATATGCAGATGCGTATATGCAACATATATGAAGATGCATATATGCAATATGCCTATATTCATATTGCTTATATGCAATATATATGCATCTGCATATATGCATAGAGTTAAGTTTTGTGAGATATTATTACCTACTATAACAAATTGAAAACACGTTAGGGATGGTTGGGTTTATATTGCCTTTTTGATAGGCAGCCACTGTTTCTCTTTTCAAAATTGCATTTCTTAGTTTGGTTGGGTTTATATTGCCTTTTTTTGTCTTTCATCTAAAATAAAGTTGATCTAAAAATAGAGTTGATCTAAAAGAGATTTGATCTAAAACAAATTTGTTAGTTGATCTAAAACAGATTTGATCTAAAAATAGATTTGGGGAAAATGCAATTTGATTAATGGTCCACTTATTATTAGGTGAGTATGATAACTACACAAGATTTGTTTATTTTTACACCGTATTAATGTCATATATTTTCTTTGGGTTCTGGATGTGTAATGTTTATTTTCCATTACCTCATGTATTGATGTGTATTATTTATTTTTTCTTTTACAGGTTATTAATTATACTTGCAACACCTTATGATCTATGTCTTTCTTTTATAGGTTACTAATTGAGTTGACTGTTATCATTATCGCTACTGGATTATGGCCAAGTTACAAAATCCTATGATCTATGTCTCTCTTATGTGCCAACTACAAGATTATGTCCGATTTGGTCCTTTCTCACGACAAGATTTGGCATGATTTTGTTTTGGAGATTCAAACATTAAAACCTTATATATGGTTGTAAATCTCATACTTTTGTTATGTTTTGCAGGTTTTGGGATCCTAATTTCATCAAAAGAAGCCCTAATCATGTTTGAGGTCAGAATAGCTTCTTTCGGGTGTTATTATTGAGTGTTGAAGTTTGTTTTAGTTATTTCTCCAATGACAGTACTAAGGTCCAATTACGGCAATTAACGAGATACCTGAGTAAAAAAGTCATTTATTCCCTTCAATAACTTTTAGTTATTTTTTATAATAGTTATATATTCTTATGAATCAAATTGTTGCTTTGTAGATCAACTCGAGTTGGAGGGGGATTGAGGTCATGGGTTGAACAAAAAAGAGGCAGGAGTCCAAGATGGAGGTGCTGCGTGGCCGCGTTGTCCCATGTTTTTTTTTGAAAATGGGGTTACTTCTTTTTTGGTAATTGTATTTCAAATTGTTGGACACAACAAACAATGCTTTCATCATTTTTAGTATGCATAGTTGTGTGTAATTACATTATAGGTTTGTGTAATTTGCGTTGAAGAATTTTATTGGATGAATTTGAGCTCTTTGAATATTGTTTGATTGGTTGATATCCCTTAAGCAGGGTGGATAGTTCAATAAATAAATGAGTCTACGTTCAATTGTTTTTAAAAATTGATAATTTGTTTATTTGAGGCACAATGTGAATTCAGTTGATGAATATTGTACATTTCATGTTATATGTGAATTTGTTTGATGAATTTAGATTATTTCAATATTGTTGGACTATGTGTTATTTGTTAAGAGGGGTGGATAGTCCTACGAACATAGGAAATTATGGCAAATTTTTTTAAAATTATACTTTATTTTGTTGGAGAATGAAATTTTTTTCGTTTTGCAATTACATACCTTGGAAATTTTTGCCATTTTATAATTACGTACTTTTGAAATTTTTTGTCGTGCCTTCAGGCACGGGCATTTCCCTAGTATATATATATATATACCAAATAAACCATCAGTTCCTAAGGCAAAATCCAAACTATAAGTCTAAAGGAATAAACTGAATCCAAAACATAGTCCAATCAATAAACTGAAAGACTATATTAACTGGAGGAGCAACATGCCCAAATGAAATATTGAATAATAAATCCTAATCAATGAATGAATAACTGAAGCTTCGACATCAATCCTACAAGCCCCCATATGTGTTGTAGCTACGCATTCCTGGAATGATTCATCAAGCTTGGTGTCCTTATGGCTCGACACCTAAAATGTTTTGGAAAAATACTTTTGACACTAGTCAGAGCCCAAAACATTATGAAAATATTTAGCAAGATATTATGATGGGACAATTAAATATGCATGAACACTTTCCATATTTAAGCTGGTGTCGCACTATCTTGAGATATTACTCATCCCTCAACTATTGTGCACAACTATCGCATGACTCTTAATCCAATTAGTTATGCCACCCCACCTAACTAGCCTTCTTGAAAATATTTCTATCACACTACTATAACCCGAGTACTTCTTAGCTTTGATTCACAAGTCGTTCTAGTCATTATCTTCTTAACCATTTCCTTTTAAATTGGTTATATAACATTCACACTAGTTATAATGCAATACATTCACACTTTATGTATTCAACCTTTACATAATTATTAACTATGTTATATATGTACTTGTATACTACAACAATCACACATATGTCGCGTATAATAATCTTCATTTCAAGTAATTACTCACCGAATTCTTTCTTTAAAATTCCACCTCTAAGAGGATAGTTTAGATTAGACGGAGGCGTAACCCCTTTTGAGTATATTAATGATAAGTTAAACGGAGACACTCTTAATTAAATTACAAAGATCACACTCACAACTTAGTGAAGATAAACTTAGTTTGAACTCACAAATCACTCGTGTATAACTCAGAAGATAATATCGATCTCAGAAGTAACTCATTTGGATGGAGAGAGAAGTAAGAACCTTAGATACACCTTGGCAGGCAGCCAAACACCCTAACCACCCTCTCAGATCTCTATCAAGTATTAATGCTTCGTAATAAATGATAATGGTGGGTGAGTGAACTCTCTGGTCTGTAATAATATCTCTGTCTAGTGTATATTTTTCCTAGTAATAATTTATGAACTCCTAGAAGGAACATGGTTTCCTCAGAGGTGGTTGGGGCCCTAAAATGGCCCCCACACTACTCCCGAGATAACTCAGTCATAAATAACTGTGAAAGATGTCCCTCATACATTATGTCACAAATATTAAATGGCTGATGCACTAGTTAGCTCCACGTCATAAACATTGAATGCCAATACATGCCTTTTGCCTAACCACTGTGTTTCAGGGGGATTTCATCACAGAGGTGGCTCACCAACTATTTGACAGCCCCAAATACCACGATAGTTTACTCAAGTGCAGATTTTATGTTCACTAGATGGCTAGTGACATCACCTAAAGTAGATATGATATTAAGTATAGGGTTGTTTGGTTCACCACTCAATGCCCAATGGAACTCAAGGTTCATCTGCCCAAGGCTCCATAGTCAAGGTCCTTTGGTGTTTCACCAGGTGTATCTAAGATGTTCAGGACAAGCCCCAATGGTGCCACATTTCTCAATCCTCCAAACCAAGTCCCACTGAAGTTCCCACGGTGAGGTCGTTCGATTGAGCATGGAAGCTCTCCCAGGCCCATCCAAGCCTGGTCTCTCGTGATTACCGTTCGACATCACACTAAAAAACATTATAATTGTTACAACTCATGGTAAATGTAAATAAAGAGATACAACAAGGCTAAGTACAATAAAATAACTAAAGGATCAGTTCTATCGGCCTGCTTCTTCGTTGGAGATCCTTCTGGGCTGCCACACTAACCTACCTCACTTGAGCTGCAATGCTTCCTTACTAGGTTGCATCTCTTTGAGCTGCAACGCTACCTTACTGAGTTGCATTGCATTGAGCTACAATGCTGCCTTACTGAGCTGCATAGCTTTGAGCTACAACGCTACCTTACTTAGTTGCATCACTTTGAGTTGCCACACTGCCTTAATCCTGAACACTGTTGCTAATGGGGAAATTATCTTTAAACTTAAGATTACCTTCAAGCCCCTTCTACATTTGCCCCTTCGTGTAGAGATTTATTATGGGAACAAGAAATGTCTGCAAGAAAAACTTTTCAATTCGATGAACCTTCTGTGTGTGAAAAATAAATTTCGGCATCTATTCTTTCGTTACAACTACTACGGTTAGCGCCTTCAGGAAAAAATAAAAAATTCTCCCCGATGTACCTGAGTCGAATCGTTGTGACTTATTGGCGCTTTGGTGAATGGTCCTCGCCACTTTTTTCTCCTACTAAGCCTCAGTCATTCTTCCTTGACTAATTAAAATTCTCCCAATAGACCTATTGACTTTCTCAAATATCTATTTTGGCTTTGGGGAGATGGAATTCTCCCGTTTATGGGGTATAGTTGTAGGCAGTGAATTTTTCATTAGGACTGTCCCTATTCGTTGAGACTTGTGAAATTCTCGCTTGTAAACTTCTTTCAAGGAAATTCTCGTTATTCGAAGCTACCACTTCGTTTAGGCTCTGTCGTGTCGTCGTTTCATCATGCTAAAAAAGGCAGGATAAATCTCCCCGATCTAGTTGAGTCTTTATTTGAACAATGTTTTCACTTGTGGTGAGGGGACATCATAGCTTTTTGAATCGTTAGGACAGCTTCTTCATTGGGAGTTATTGGATATGTCGAACAAAAAATTATGGCACAAAAAATTTCAAACTTGTCTGGTAAGGGAAAAAAATCCTTTATGTTCCCCATGCGTCACTTCATTAATGACGTGGTACTATCTTTTCAATTGTTGGGATGTTTCTCAAAGTGCCACGTGTCTATTTGAAATGATAATAGGCGGCTTTGCACGTGTGTTAGTGGGAAAACTCAAAAGACTAGTTTTAAGGGATCGCAAACGTCTATTTTCAACAACACTTAGACATTTTTCTTCTTTATCTTCTTCAAACTCCCGGAGCCTTTTTTCGAAAGACAGAGACTCAACCCGCCATTGTTAAAAAGGTGTTCTCCTGTTCTTCCCCTTTCATCACCACTTACGGTTGTGTTCCTTCATTTTCGTGCCCTTCTCCATTTTTTAACTTTTTCTTCTTCCACTATTTACTGTTATGGCCTCTTCCAGTGTTCCCAGCACACCCACCACTAGTGCTCCGCCTATAACCACCTTGGACGCCACCGCATTATGGCAGCACACTAAGAATAATTACGTTTTTATCATCGATATCCTATCTTTGGCAAAGATGATGAGTTCTCTAAGGGGTACATGACTTGTTATATCTCAGCCAAGACACTCTACTAGTAGGTGATAAAGTCCAAGATTCCACTTCTTGGGGTTATTTTCCTCCCAAGGGAACAATGCAGTTTTGTCTTGACAGATGTTACTTCCCTTAGTCCCATATTGATTTCGGAGGACCTGGTAGCTCCCATTCCCACATTGCTCCTTGGAACTCGTTTATGCAGGCACTTACTCTAATGTTCTTTCCATGGTTGGTCTCCATCGAGATGCTTGGTTTGGGGAATTTACTCATTCTAAACACAACGTTGCCTTTAAAATCTCGGTCTCCCATTTTAACATTATAACGCACATGTTCATCGCTTCGTGGGGTGAGTTCACCGTTACACTTGAGGATGTTTGCGAGCTACTTGGCCTTGAGCCCATAGGAATTTCGGCTTATCACGATGAGGCTTTGGATGCCGAAGAGATAAAGGCCCGAGAAGACTTGGATCAAATCTATAGGAGGTGTATCGGTAATTCTAACAAGGAAACCTTTACTCCCCTAATAAACTACTTCTACCGTACCAACCCCACATCTGAATTTGTCCCGGGCAAAGGTACATCTCTTGAGTTATCAGCCTACATACTTGTGATTCTGTCAAGTTTTTTCTTGCATGGCAAGCCCCATGATCAACCCCGCAGAGACTTAATTAATCTGTCTATTCATTTGTCCAGGGGGTATAAGCTTCCTCTGGAAGCAATGGACCTAGGGTCACTTTATACATGGTTGGACATAACCCATATAGACTTATAACAGTCCCTGGGCTGATACAACTTGGCCAATTTTTCCAATTCCATTATTCTGGCGGGTTTACTTTACTTTCGCTTTCTCGAGAAATCTGGTAACCGAACTCCCCTTCATGCTGGGGAAATTATCAATCCCCATCGCATTTTTTTCTTCCATAAGAAACAAACTAGGAAGGAGCTTCTGGGAATTTTGACAAAATAAGCTTCTTCATGATGAGGCCTTACAGTGAGGATTCTTTTGCCCGTACTTGGTATTTTTTTTGTGTCGTATCTAGGGTTGTGGGGTCTACCTCGGAGGATCTAATAACTGAGAACCCTTTGTTTGTCGTAGTTTTGGCTTTGATTCCTAAATATCTTCCCTCTTACACTAACTAGGGGTATACATCTGAACAATACAACCCCAACCATTTCATCCATTAGTTTGGGTACGACTAAGGGGTTCCTCGACCAGTATTTTAAGATTCTGACCCTAAAGCATCTTTCTCTGAGGCCTGTGCCTTTTACACCATGCCAGCTGCTTCCACGATCTTCTTAGCCAAAAATGGTCGTTTTGCCATTCCTTCACTTTCTAGGAAGGGGGATGTAACCAATGATTTTGCGATGAAGTATTGGCCAAGGCAGATAGCCAAAATTTGCGAGTTCATCCAAACTCCCCCAATCTACCCCACTATTAAGAGTTTTCCCTCCTTGGAGCAGGAGATGAAGGGGAATGTCGTTCTGGGAATTGAGTTCCCACTTAGCCAAACATCGAAGGACCCCCTTAGAAAACTACCTTCATACTACCCAGAAATCCCCATTATTTCACCTAAAACCAAAAGAGCTTAAACGTCTAAACCTCCAGTTTGTGGTACTTCTGCCACTGCAGGTTTTGGTGAGGTTCCCTCAAAACCCCTTTCCCAAAAATCAAATAAGACCAGAAGTGGGGCTTCTTCAAAGCCCAAGTACCCATGTAAATCCTAGGCCCCTATAGATGCTTTTCCCATTGCCTCCGTTCCTACAAATACTGATGTGCCTGAGGGAATACAGGAAGCAGTTAGAAAGGAGGTTGAACGTCTTCAACGAATATTTCACCAAATTGCGCCCTCAGTTCCTCCTGCTGAGTCGTTTCCCACTATCGTGGTGAATCCCGCCGAAGGGGCTTCACGAAGAAAAAGGGGGCCTTCAGGTGCTTGTTCCTCTGGTAAAAGGAAGAAGCCCTTAGGAACCAAGGCAAATAAAAGATAAGCCTCTACAGTTCAACCTACAATTGGTTGCCTCTACTCCTAGGCATCTTACTTCTCCTTCTCCTGAGGAAGTTATACCAGTTGATGATAGTCCTAAAACTGCGGCTGATTTCACCGAGAGGTATTCTCCTCACTCATCTCCCCCAGCTTCCCCGATTATCGTACCCTCACATTCTTCTTCTGATCATGAGGTTGGTCTTTCCACACTTAGTTGTTTATAACTTAGTGAATTTTCTTCTCTTTTCTAACACTTGTTCTTTCTTTCTTGTTTTCATCAGGAGGCTGATGAAGAAAGGTCTTATCCTCCAGTTAGTCATTTCGTGGGAGGACGCTATGGTGGATCTACAATAGAATGATTTCCTCCCCGTTTTCCTATGAGGCTATGATAGGTCTTACCTACTCTGGCCGTTTGTCCTCCCAATGGGCTAAAGGTGCTTCACCGGTGGGTGATACCGTTGAATCTCTGGGAATCTCTTCTCAACCAGAGACAACTCCCCCAGTTTCTTCTGAATTAACAACTTAGCCATAGGTTCTTCTGTCCCTTGTTCCAACTGCCGAAAGTTCCCCCGAGGTAACACATTCTCAATCATAATTAGATCTAACGTCTTTTCTCTCTTCCACCCCTTTTTTCTGTTTACGACGCTGAATTTTAATCCGTTGGGATGTCTCAGTTCGAAATGGCGTCTTTATTAGTTGAATTTCATCTTCCTGCTGCGTTGACGAGACCCATAAATGTAGTTCCCCTCTTCAGTGCCATAACTAAGGCAAGTAAAACTTAGAGATATTTCTCGTTTCCTCTGTACTTTTTCCCCATTTCTAACACTTAGCTTTATTTTTGTAGTTTCCTCCGGATCTTGTCCCACCAACTTCTTTTGGTGGTCTGCCTATTTCCAAGGCCAACGTTTATTTTTCTGCCAGGTGTGGTGGTTCTTATGCATCCACTACAGTTGGAGCATCCCTTAGAGGTCAAACACCTTCTCCAAGCGACACTACTCCCATGTTGGCCTTGGTACTTTTTTCTGGTGTAGGAGCTTTAGCGCACGTTAAGCTTCCCACCATTGGGGGTTCTATGGGGGTTTCCGAGGAGACATATTTTCCTTCCAGGGTTCCCCCAATTACAGCTATGACTCCAGCTATTGTTCAGGTATTTCTCTACTTTCTCTTCCTTTCTTGTTGTTTCTCCTTTACTTAGCAATGTACAATCTAGACGAATCCCTTTTTCAAACATTCAAACTCCACCATTAACGGTGACTTAACAATGAATACCACTTGTTAAGATCTGTTTTGTAACATCCACCTATAACGGTGACACCCATAACGCTGACTTAACAATGAAAACCACTTGTTAAGATTTTCATTAAAACCCACCAATAACGGTGACTTAATAATGATAAACACTTGTTAAGATTTTTGTTAAACTCCACCAATAATGGTGAATTAAAAATGATAAACACTTGGTAAGATTTTCATCAAAACTCCACCAATAATGGTGACTTAACAATGATAAACACTTGTTAAGATTTTCATCAAAACTCCATCAATAATGGTGACTTAACAATGATAAACACTTGTTAAGATTTGTTTTCACAACATACACCACTAACGGTGACACCCGTAAGGGTAACTTAACAATGGCAACCACTTGTTAAGATTATCGTCAAAACTCCACCAATAATGGTGACTTAACAATGATAAACACTTATTAAGATTTTCATGCTCATTGCCTGTTTTAACCGGTCGCAGGTTGCTAGAGAGTCTCTTCAAGCTGAAGAGAGCTCTCCCCCAGCTCCTTTGCGTACTGCTTCGCCCCATAAGGAACCAGCTATTCCAGAAGATTCTAGTCCTAACGACCAGGGTTCCATAATGGGTATTGCTATTGATAGTGAGTCTCATTATGAGCTTCCTCCACCTTCCTTACCTCCCCATGAGTTCTGCCTTATGGTCCTTCAATGTTCTCCTCATATGTCTACTAGCCACCATTTAGTTATCGAACAAATTTCCATCCATCATCCTGAGACTTTCACTATTGACTGCCTTCATTCGAACATTATAGTGATAAGCTTCAGACTTTAAGGAATAGCAATAGTTATTGTGGATTTTGTTAGCACCCCTACTTCCAATGTCACTAGACCCCTACTTAATGAATTTCTGAGCTATTTAACGGAGTTGGGTAGAGATGGATTTCAATTCAAATCGCTGATTGGACATTTGAAAACTTTAAAGAGCCAATAGTTGGAAGGCCAGAGGGAACTGTTGTTGAGGCATAGAGAGGTCCAACGAACTGAGGAAGCAAGACTGGCCGCGCTAGCATCCCTACTATAGGTTGCTAATAAGAAGATAGAGGACCTCGAAGAAACTCTCCGTGTAGGAAAGACATAATGGGAGGAGCCCTTTATCGAACGGGCACAAGTTCAGACTAGGCTAGATGTTTATATTAACGCTGAACGGTCATGCTTGGTAACTTCTTCGGGGTTTCCTGGAGACTTTTTTGCTGTTCCAGACCTATGGTTCCTCTTGGGCCAGTGAAAGTAGTTTTCTCATTTGCGTAGGTTTTCCTTTATGTAATTCTTGGGAAATAGCTCCGAATTTTATAATGTCCCAACGTTTATGAATGAGAAGAAAAATGCTGTATATATATATATATATATATATATATATATATATATATATATATATTGCCCTTTCATTGTGCTGTGATTGCTTTATATAAGTTACCAAACTCTGTTATTTTTCATTTTCATTCAGATTGCAATAAAAGACATCTTTTTTTAGGAACAACGGCTTGTATATTCATAAAAAATCCACTAGATACAACGGTGATCCCAAGTTAATTACTCATACATGATAGACCTTCAACCATTTACTGTTAATCTTAAACGGTTTATCTTCTTCCATCTTAGAAATTAAGCAATAACCTGAATCATGAGCCTCCTTTACAATGAAAGTTCCCTACCAATTTGCTGTAAACTTAGGTAGAGGAAGCCCCCTGAGGTGCTTTACTATTGCCTTCAAAATGATGTCTCCCTCCTTGAACATTCTTGGCCTCACCAAGTTGTCACATGCCATGGAGAGCTACTTCGTCTACATTTGAAAGTGTTTCATCTCATTATCTATGTGTTCGTCCAACGTTTCCAACTGCTTATGTCTGTTTTGAGGGAGCAGGCTACTTCTCAAGGCATATCAGTCAGAGGTAACTTCCAACTCCACAAGGAGATTCACTTCAGCTACATAAACAAGGGAGAAAGGAGTATACCCTGTGGGATTTCTCTTGGTTGTTCGATAGGCACATAATACAACTGGTATCTTGTCATCCCACGATCATGGGGAATCATCCATCATTTTGGCCAAAATGTTAACCAATGTTTTGTTAGTTCCTTCGACTTGATCGTTTCTCTTTGGGTATGCCACCATTGAGGTATGATGAATGATAGAGTATTGTTTATCAGCATTTTTACTTCTGAATTAACGAATGGAGTTTCATTATCAGAGAGAATAAATTTTAGAATTCCAAAATGACAAATGATATATTCCCTGATAAAGTTGGCTACTATTCCCACAATTCCTCTTCTGAGTGGTATCGCCTTAGCCCACTTTGTAAAACACTATGTTTCCACTAATATCCAAATATTCCCTCTTGAGGAGGGGTGTATTGCCCCTACCAGGTCAAATGCCCGAGTGTAGAAAGGATAAGGAGTTTCTATGGAATGCAAGGCCACCGATGGGGCATGGATCATATTTCCATGCAACTGGCAAACTTTACACTTTCAAACAAACTTTGTGGAGTCTTTCTCCATCGTTCGCCAATAATAACCAAATGTCATCAAATAATACTACAAATTTTCCCCTCCTATGTGAGTTGGGTCATGAGCTTGTTTTAGGACTTCAACTGCCTCTTTCTTCCTGATGCAACGTAATGTCCTATTAAAGTACCCTCTTCGATATAGATGTCCCCTTAAACTTAGAACCTTGGGGACCTTCTCTTGAGTCCTATCACATCAATCATTTCTGTTGGTACAACCCCATCGTTTATGAAATCAATATAGGGTTGCCTTCAATCTGATTGATCTTTAATGAAATTTCACTCAGCTTCCTCGAAGAAAAGTTGACATTTATCACATTTTTGTTGTAGGTCTGTCGCGTCCTTCTTCATCCTGCGCTAGAGTATCCCTCTCTTTGAATTCTTCTGTAAAGAGGGATTTCAATTATTTCATAGTGCTCTTCGTGTGTCTTCTTTAATCTTCATTTTGCTTCTTCTGGACCGATTCGTCTTGACGACCAACCTCCTGCGTTCTTGTAGTAGTGGTTTCCCTGATTTGTAAAATATTGGGCCACCTCCGTTAGTTCCATCATTCCTTTTCCAGATTCCATCTTCTTCCTAATCACTCCATTCCAGTCATAATCATCTTCCATTGGCAGTATTGATTATACCATAGAAGGAGTTGTTCTCCATTAGATCATTACCGTAGTTGAATCTTCCTTCATAATTATCTTCTAGGCAATAGTGGCAAGGCATCTAAATGGAGATTCATCATTATGGAATGCCTCCTGATCTTTATCCGATGGAACTGGTTGAAAAGCCTTTAAATGATCATTCTATAAGGTGCCAAACTCAGGTGTTTCAACGCATTTTCTCTATTCACTTGTTGAATCACCCTTGATGCAAAGTGAGAAAATTCCCTTTCGAAAGGCTTCCAGCAACCCTAGTACCAACACTTCATACTCTTCTTCATTATTGGAGCAAGGTAAATCTAACTTCTAGGAGAGACAAATTTATTCATCTCCTTTCTAAAGAATTAACCCTTCTCCTCATTTATTTTCTGCCGAAGATCCATCTAATTGCATTGTCCATTATTCCTCGTTCGCGTTTAATTGGTTGGCCTGTAAATCATCGCCTGGAATGCTTTCTCTAGGTGGCTCAAATGTCCCAGATGGGAATATTTCCAAGAGGTCTGCGTATGCTTGGATTATGATTGCGCGAGGGACTACGCACTTCAAATAATACTCTAAGAGGATGAGTAACCACCTAGTTGCCCCTGGGGTCACGAAGGAGTTGGCCTCAAATCCCCCCAACACCATTGTAGCTACGGGGGTTTACAAAAACCCATAAAATTTATTCATGAGGAGTGTCACTTGGGATGGTCCCAACCCAGCGCTCGTGGAAGCTTGTGTCACCCCGGGAATGCCTGTCGTTGTTTGAACCGGATGTACCTCCAGTCAAGGGTCTCCCTCCCCCGAGGCCTCCAGATCTCTCGTTTCCTGTTCTTCATTGTGTTGAATGTCATCAAAGTTAAGTCTTCGATTAATATCATCTTGCGCCATACTCCTTGCTTAGAAGAATGCCTACCCATCAATGTCATCAAATGTAAGAGGGAAGTTTAGATTAGATGGAGGCGCAACCCCTTTTGAGCATATTAATGATAAGTTAAATAGCGACACTCTTAATTAAATTACAAAGATCACACTCACAACTTAGTGAAGATAAACTCAGTTTGAACTCACAAATCACTTGTGTATAAATCAGAAATTAATAATGAACTCACAAGTAACTCATTTTGAGGGACCTTGGCAGGAAGCCAAACACCCCAGCCACCCTCTCAGATCTCTATCAAGTATTAAATCTTTGTAATAAATGACAATGGTGGGTGAGTGAACTCTCTGGTTTGTAATAATATATCTCTCTAGTGTATATTCTCCCTAGTAATAACTTCTGAACTCCTAAAAGGAACATGATTTCCTCAGAGGTGGTTGGGGACCTTAAATAGCCCCCACACTACTCCCGAGATAACTCAGTCATTAATAACTGTGAAAGACGTCCCTCATACTTTATGTCACATTAAATGGCTGATACACTAGTTAGCTCCACATCATAAATATTAAATGCCAAGACATGCCTTTTGCCTAACCACTGTGTGTCAGGGGGGCTGTCGTCACAGTAGTGGCTCACCAACTATCTGATAGCCCCAAATACAATATTGGTTTACTCAAATGCAGATTTGACGTTGCCTAGTTGGCTAGTGACATCACCTAAAGTAGATATGACATTAAGTATAGGGTTATTTGGTTCACCACTCAACGCACGATGGAACTCAAGGTTCCTCTGCCCAAGGCTCCCCGATCAAGGTCCTTTGGTGTTTTACCAGGTGTATCTAAGATGGACGGGAGAAGCCCCAATGGTGCCTCACTTCTTAATCCTCCAAACCAAGTCCTTTCGAAGTTCCCACGGTGAGGTTGTTCGATTGAGCATGGAAGCTCTCCTAGTCCCTGCCAAGCCTAGTCTCTCGTGAGTACCGTTCGACCTCACGCTAAAAAACATTATAATTGTTACAACTGATGGTAAATGTAAATAAAGAGATACAATAAGGCTAAGTGAAATAATAGAACTAAAGGATCAGTTCTCTTGGCCAGCTTCTTCGTTGGAGATCCTTCTAGGCTGCCACACTGACCTACCTCCCTTGAGTTGCAATGCTGCCTTACTGGGCTGCATCTCTTTATGAGGCAATGCTGCCTTATTGAGTTGTATCGCTTTAAGCTACAACGCTGCCTTACTGAGCTGTATCTCTTTGAGCTTCCACGATGCCTTAATCCTAAACACTGTTGGTAATGGGGAAATGATCTATAAACTCAAGATTACCTTCTAGCCCCCTTTACATTATCATATCCCAAGTATACTCAATATATTTTGTGTGACACCCCGACTAATTAAATACCGGTTAGCTACTCCTTTATTAAATCAATACCAAATGCCAAGTTGGTCCAGTTAATAGCATCCCTGTCGAAAACATTTTTTTTATGATTACTAACCACCTAGTATTTAAAAAGTGAATTGTCAAATTTTAAATTAAATCTGATTAACATGCAATAAATGAAATATAGAAATGTAACACAACCATTCACGATAAAGTCCAACTATAATGAATCAACAAATAAAGATGAGTCTAGAGGAAATACTCATCACAACAATCCCAATATGAAAAGAAATAAAACAAGTCTGCATCTTGAATTAATTACAAGCCAAAAGTCTGAATAACTGAAAGAAATGAAATGTCTCTAAAAGAAATGGGTGACATGCCCTACAACTGATGCAATCTAAATATAGAGTCAAGGCAAATGAAGCGTCTACTAGCAAGGCCCTGTAACTTCCACAACAAATACAGCTCGTCACCTGACTGGAAATACTATGCATGGTGTCCTTGTGGCTGGGCACCTAAAAGGTTTTTACAAGAAAAATAGTTTTGAAAGCAAACGGGTCAGAGCCCGAAAGTGGAGAGTATTTTAAAAACAGCAAGTGCTTTAATAACATTTAAAACAATGAATGCACGATACATGTTAGGACGTGCTCTCACATGAAATACTCACCTCTCGTCTAACTGTGCACTCCTAACGTTCATGTACCCATTCATGTGTTATTTATATCTAACTAAACCGTCATAAATTCTAACCCAACTACTCGATTCACAATATGAAATCCCAATGTTATTACTTAAATAGATAGCTTTACTTAAACTCGGATTCTCAATTGTTAACATTATAATTCTCGGCATGTTATCCCTTTTTAACTTCTCAAAGAGTCACTATAAATTATTCTCGCAATTTAAACATAACAAATTCCTTTTCATTGAACCGTATATTATTCACATCATAAATATACAATATAAGCACCCCGAGGCTAAGCTGCGGTGCACACATACTCTGCTATCCATCCCGGTACATCACGTACATAAGGATTACAAATTCCGAATATCTCAGGAATTGTTAGAATAGGCACAACACACAAAAATGGAGGCGAACATAATTCAACATATCCATGGGTCACGTACATAACTACGCTCCATAGTCAGCTGACTTAATAACTCACAATTAAGTCATTCCCTTGAACTATGTCCTCTAGGTACCAAACTAAATCCGGGCACACAAGGATTAGAAGGCCCTAAGCGAACGTAAACCTCCCGTGATAGCAAGTATGGTAGGTATGTCATACACAAAAATCATATACTAAACATTCACACATCTTAGATATCTCAACGTTAATAAGGTACATTCTACATCCTTATACCATTATTCCAATTTTATACATTTTAAGTCTCCCGATAATATAAAATGTACACTGTCGACACATCTCACGTCGTAGTTTCTTGTACTTAAAACCTATCTCAAAGGGACTATTAAATTTCCTATTATTCCCACGTATAACATCATTATGCTTAAGGTCCTTACTTCTGCCCCAAACTTCATTTCACCAAATTATTCAATTTTACTCTTTTAACTCTAACACTATCTCACTCATCGGATTTCATTAGATTTTAGAATAATTACTCAATTTGAATCCTAATTAAGTCCAAATTTTATAACCATATCTACTGGTCTTCCTTAAGTCTAAGGATATTCATAAAGTCTCCAAAAATATTTTCCAAGGGTTTAACACCATTAAAATTTAACTAGGAAAATTTTTACTCTTTCTGGGAAGGCCGATCGATCGACCTTGACCTTCGATTGATCGATGGTGGTCGATCGATCGACTAATGAATGTCGATCGATCGATCACACCAGGTAGGCTACGGACTGCTTCGTTTTGCAGTCCTCAAAACGTCCCAAAACTCCATTAATAAGCATGAAACTCTAAGATAACCTTATAATATCATCTTACAACCATCCTACAACATTGTTAACGTTCTAAAACCAATAATTCATCATCCAAGGGCTTTGTTTGGATCAAAACTTCATCAAGAATCCCAGTTTTCTATTTCTTTCAAGAACATTAATAAACTTCTTCTCAAATCCGTTTTTAGATCATCAAGGGTTATATTTTGAATTCATAATTCGTCCAGAATGTTTCTACATGCAATACCTAACATAGTTCATAGTTTTAATCTTCAAATTCATGGGTCTATATCAATCTTCCGATATAAATTCGATAATTTCCTTAAACATGGAAAAGCATAACATTGAATCAATTGTAATTAAATCACTTGACTCTAATCTTTCTCTGAATTTGATGTTGAATCTTGAAGGTTGAATTGTTCTCTCTCTCTCTACAAAATTATCCTCTCTCTCTTTGCAGAATTCTCCTCTCTCTCTCTCTCTCTCCAAGCTCTTCTCACAAGATGACAATGGAGGTGGGGGTTGGTTTTTGGCAAGTTAGAACTAGTTCCTTAACTTCTCCCGTAGCCCATTAAGTCATTTAGTGTAGTTAGTGGGTTTAGTGGATAAAGAATAAGTCATATTTTTATTTCTAATTTTCGTGGGTTTTAATTCCCAAATTCCTGAAATTACCAAAATGCCCTTTTAAGTTACCGGTATGGCCCAATAATGCCCTGGGACCCAAACTTAACCCCCGGCTAGTGTTTTCTGACTATTCCGACCCTTACGGACTCGTTGGCGCACTCAAAATGACCATATGGTTAATAGAAATAAAATTCACTTTTTAATTAAATAATTACTTTCCTGACGCGACTTTCACACGTGTCTCAACAAAATTTCCCAAATTGTCGTATATCAATCTTACGACTAATTCAATATTTCCAATATTCATATATTGCCATATATACACATTATAATCAAATACCAACTTAGTATTTTATCCGGATTAATTCTCAATTAATTCACATTTAATTTAATTAATCACATAAACAAATATCGATAAAAAATGCGGGGTATTACATACTTCCCCCATAATAATATAATTTCATCCCGAAATTCGGAACTAAAAAGTACCTGGTAAAAATAACTCTGGATAACGTTCGCACATATCATCCTCGTGCTCCCATGTGGACTCCTCGACATTATTATGCCGCCAGTGAACACGCACTAACGGAACTATCTTTGACCGCAGTTTCCGCTCACTTTGGTCCAAAATAACAATCGGTCCCTCCTCGTAGGAGCTATCGGGCAGGAGATCGATGTCCTCCAATGCAATGTGAGAATGAGTCAAATCATATCTAAGATATTTCCTTAGCGAGGAAATATGAAACACATCATGAATCTTATTCAAATTCTCCGGTAACCCGAGTCTATACGCAACAAACCCAATCCGCTCGATGATAGGAAATGGTCCCACATATATTGGTGCCAACTTCCCCTTCTTCCCAAATCGCATAATCCCCTTCATAGGAGATACTCTGAGTAAAACCTGGTCCCGCACTTGTAACTCCCTGAAGAACCTCTTCGCATCAGCATAGCTCTTCTGCCGATCTTGAGCTACCCGAATGCGACTCCGTATCAATTTTATCCTCGCCGAAGTATCCTGAATTACTTTCGGCCCAAGTAGTTTGTTGTCCCCCACCTCCAACCAACATGCTGGGGAACGACAAGGTCTACCGTACAACGCCTCAAATGGACCCATACCAATGGTGAACTGGTAGGAGTTGTTGTAAGCAAACTCCACCAGTGGAAGGTACTGCTCCCATCCACCCCCGAAGTCAATGATGCACATCCGCAACATGTCTTCCAACGCCTGATTTGTACGCTCGATTTGTCCATCGGTCTGCGGATGATAAGTCGTACTCAACCGCAATTCTGTGCCCATGGCCTCCTTAAAACTCTCCCAAAACCGTGAAACAAATATCTTGTCTCGGTCAGACACGATATTTAAGGGCACACCGTGAAGTCTCACTATTTCTGCAATAAAGAGCTGGGCATACTGTCCCGTAGTGTAGTCGGTCCTTACGGGTAGAAAATGAGCGACTTTGGTCAACCTGTCCACAATTACCCAAATGGAGTCGTGACCTGTCTGTGACGTAGGCAACCCCGTGATAAAGTCCATGGAGATGCTCTCCCACATCCACATTGGGACCTCTAATGGCTGTAGAAGTCCTGCCGGTCTCTGATGGTCCACTTTTACTAGCTGACAAGTGGCGCATTTAGAAACAAACACAGCAATATATCTCTTCATCCCGCTCCACTAATAGTGACGTCTCATATCTTGGTACATCTTGTCCCCACCGGGATGTACCGCGAACCGTGAGCCGTGCGACTCTGCCATCACCTCGTGTCTTAATTCCTCTCCTTTCGGAATTACCAGTCTCCCATTGAAGCATAATCCCCCGTCTGAGCTAACGGTATAGGACTCGGCTCCCTCTATTAATAATCGAACTATCTGCTCCTGACAGAACGAGTCATCTGCTTATGCCTTTACCACTCTCGTGACAATCTACGGTGTAACAGTCATCACAGACATGAACGATCGGGCCACTGCATCCTGGTGTCCCAACTCCTTCCACTTTGCCTTCCACACCCCTGCCACCTCATCTACTGGCCTACGGCTCAACGCGTCTGCTACCATGTTAGCCTTCCCCGGGTGGTATTGGATATCAAACTGATAGTCCTTCACAAACTCAAGCCACCTCCGTTGCCGCATATTCAACTCCTTCTGCGTGAATAGGTACTGTAGGGGCTTTTGGTCTGTGAACAATCGAAACTTCTCCCCCAAAAGGTAATGTCTCCAAATCCGAAGGGCAAATACAACTGCCGCTAACTCCAAATCATGAGTGGGGTAATTCTTCTCGTGAGGCTTAAGCTTACGGGAAGCAAAAGCTATGGCATGACTCTCCTACTGCAGTACACCTCCAAGTCCTTGTAAGGACGCATCGGTGTAAACAAGATACTCAACTCCCGGTCTCGGCAATGCTAACACAGGTGCTGAGGTTAACTTGTCCTTCAACTCATCGAATGCCAACTTACAGGCATCACTCCAAATGAACGACACACCTTTACGAGTCAGATGTGTCATGGGACCCGCTATCTTGGAGAAACCCCGAATAAACCTCCTGTAGTATCCTGCTAAGCCCAAGAAACTACAGATCTCAGTCGGTGTTATGGGCTGTCCCCACTCCCTCACCGCGGATACCTTTCCCGGATCAACAGATATCCCTCGGTCGGAAATAATATGCCTCAAAAACTGAACCTCCTTCAGCCAAAACCCACACTTCTCATACTTTGCATACAGCTCGTTCTGACGTAACGTCTATAAAACCTGCCTCAAATGCTCAGCGTGCTCCTCCTCTGTTTGGGAGTAAACCAGAAAGTCATCAATGAAGACAATGACGAACTGGTCCAGGAACTCTCTGAACACCCTATTCATCAAGTCCATACACACTGCTGGAGCGTTGGTCAAACCGAAAGGCATAACCCGAAACTCGTATGAACCATATCTCGTTAAGAAAGCAGTCTTCAAGACGTCCTCCTCCCTGATACGCAACTGATGGTAACCAGATCGCAAATCAATCTTTGAGAAGAAAGAAGCTCCTCTCAACTGGTCGAATAAGTCATCGATTCGAGGCAACAGATACTTATTTCGTATTGTGACCTTATTCAACTCCCGGTAATCCACACACAACCTCAACGATCCATACCTCTTCTTTACGAATAACACAGGGGCACCCCATGGCGAAGTACTCCTCCGAATAAACCCCTGACCCAACAACTGCTCAATCTGATCCCGTAACTCTCTCATCTCAGCTGGAGCCACACGGTAAGGTGCGCAGGCAATAGGTCGAGTGCCCGGCGTCAAATCAATCATAAAATCTATCTCCCTACTCGGAGGTAGTCCAGGTATATCCTGAAATACATCGGCGAACTCACAAACAACGGGTATCGAATCAAGTGGTATCACCACTTCCTTAGAGGTCTCCTCCTCTATGTAGTACAAATGAGTGGACGATCCTCCCTCAAGGCGAGGCATCGCCAATAAAAACATCTCCTGCCCGGGAATGGAAAAGATAATACTCCTACTAAAACAGTCAATCATGGCTCGGTACGCAACTAGCCAATCCATACCAATAATGGCATCATACTCGGTCATCTCTAACACTAACATATCAGCGGGTAAAGTAAACCTCCCGATCTCTTTACCCACACCTCTACACATAAGCGAAATCATGGAACCCCTACTCAACGGTGAGTCTACACAAGTAGCGGTGCTCTCTGCGGTGTCTAAAAACCCAATGGTGCGTGCAAATCTCATAGTAATAAAACAGTGTGTAGCCCTCGTGTCAAATAAAATGCTCCCCATAGTCCCTTGAATAGAGAACATACCCTCAATGGCCGGTGGATTCTGTGGGGTTGTGACCTACTGGAGCTGATACACTCTCCCATACTGAAGTTGTCCCTGCTGAACTGGGACTGCTGGAATGAGCGGTAATGCTGCCATTTATGGCGCTTGGAGGGCGGCGGGAAACATAGGCCTCTGCGGCTCGTGTTGAGCACCCTACTTCTGCTGCTATGGGGCCTTGCCCTTATCAGGACACTCCTGACGTTTGTGGCCAATCTTACCACAAATGAAACACTTCCCCTGGAAGTTTCCCCCTCACTGTCCCTGCTGACCACGACCCTGGTGACCGTTACCATTTCTGCCCTGGCCTTGCTGGCCCTGGTGAAACTGCTGCTGTTGACCATTTTGACCCTGCTGGCCCTGATGGCCGTTCGGACCCTGATGGCCCTGCCTAAAACCTCCCTGTTCGTGTCTGAAACCCCCTGATCGAATGGGAACCCTGATCACCCTACCTATACTGACCCTGAGCTGATTGTGCCCCGCTGGCACCATTTCCCCCTGTCCTGCCCTGATGGCTGGACTCTCATGATCGCTTCCCCTTTGTCAAGTGGAAGCGGTGGTCCTGGCAATGGAGCAGTGCAGCGTTAACCACATCAGAATAAGTGGCCAACGATAGATTCCCCAACAAGTGCTGACGGATCCTCCAAGTCAAACCGTCTGTAAACTTCTGAATCTTCTTCTCTTCCGTCGGTATCTCATCCGGTACAATGTTCAGCAAATTTGTGAATTCGGCCTCATACTCGGCCACAGTCCTACCCTCCTATCTAAGGCTCATCAACTTCCTCCTCATTTCCGTATGAACAGCTGACGAAAAATATTTGCGGTCGAACCGCACCCAAAACTCCTCTATAGAGAGTGTATCTCTCTCCTCTGCGGTGGTAATAGACTCCCACCACTGCAATGCAGATCCCACTAGCTTGAAAGTAGCTCGTATCTGCTTTTAGACATCGGTGCACTCATACATCCTCAGGTGCCTCTGAATATTCTTCCCCCACTGACTAGATACCACAACATCGTAGCTACCTGCGAACTCTGGAGGGTGTGCTTTCTGAAAAGCATCTCAAACACGTTCCCAAGCAGACGGGAATGCATGTGCCTGAATTGGCCCGGCTATCGGCGCCTGGGGTGGTGCCTGCTGTACAACGTCAAGAGCGGCATTTACCACTTGGGCTACAATGGCTGCAACCTCGGCGGCATTCATGGTGCCTTGTACTAGAAATGGCTGTGGCTCGGGCTGTGCATCCCTAGGAACTGGCTGCGCACGTCGTGGAGGCATCTGAAATGAGAATAAAGTTTATAAGTTTGCAGTTATAAACTTAAAATAGCTGAAGAGCGAAGCATACATAAAAGAATACAACAGTCCTAAAATATAGGGCTCTACATCAAAGAAAGCTCAGCGGAAACATAATAAGTCGTACAGATCCTAAAGGACACTAGAACCTGATACTCTGATACCACCTGTGACACCCCGACTAATTAAATACCGGGTAGCTACTCCTTTATTAAATCAATACCAAATGCCAAGTTGGTCCAGTTAATAGCATCACTGTCGAAAACATTTTTTTTATGATTACTAACCACCTACTATTTAAAAAGTGAGTTGTCAAATTTTAAATTAAATCTGATTAACATGCAATAAATGAAATATAGAAATGTAACACAACCATTTACGATAAAGTCCAACTATAATGAATCAACAAATAAAGATGAGTCTAGAGGAAATACTCCTCACAACAATCCCAATATGAAAAGAAATAAAACAAGTCTGCATCCTGAATTAATTACAAGCCAAAAATCTGAATAACTGAAAGAAATGAAATGTCTCTAAAAGATATGGGCGACATGCCCTACAATTGATGAAATCTAAATATAGAGTCAAGGCAAATGAAGCGTCTACTAGCAAGGCCCTGTAACTTTCACAACAGCTACAGCTCGTCACCTGACTGGAAATACTATGCATGGTGTCCTTGTGGCTGGGCACCTAAAAGGTTTTTACAAGAAAAATAGTTTTGAAAGCAAATGGGTCAGAGCCCGAAAGTGGAGAGTATTTTAAAAATAGCAAGTGCTTTAATAACATTTAAAACAATGAATGCACGATACATGTTAGGACGTGCTCTCACATGAAATACTCACCTCTCGTCTAACTGTGCACTCCTAACGTTCATGTACCCATTCATGTGTTATTTATATCTAACTAAACCGTCATAAATTCTAACCCAACTACTCTATTCACAATATGAAATCCCAATGTTATTACTTAAATAGATAGCTTTACTTAAACTCGGATTCTCAATTGTTAACATTATAATTCTCGGCATGTTATCCCTTTTTAACTTCTCAAAGAGTCACTATAAATTATTCTCGCAATTTAAACATAACAAATTCCTTTTCATTGAACCGTATATTATTCACATCATAAATATACAATATAAGCACCCCGAGGCTAAGCTGCGTTGCACACATACTCTGCTATCCATCCCGGTACATCACGTACATAAGGATTACAAATTCCGAATCTCTCAGGAATTGTTAGAATAAGCACAACACACAAAATGGAGGCGAACATAATTCAACATATCCATGGTTCACGTACATACCTACGCTCCATAGTCAGCTGACTTAATAACTCACAATTAAGTCATTCCCTTGAACTATGTCCTCTAGGTACCAAACTAAATCCGGGCACACAAGGATTAGAAGGCCCTAAGCGAACGTAAACCTCCCGTGATAGCAAGTATGGTAGGTATGTCATACACAAAAATCATATACTAAGCATTCACACATCTTAGATATCTCAACGTTAATAAGGTACATTCTACATCCTTATACCATTATTCCAATTTTATACATTTTAAGTCTCCCGATAATATAAAATGTACACTGTCGACACACCTCACGTCGTAGTTTCTTGTACTTAAAACCTATCTCAAAGGGATTATTAAGTTTCCTATTATTCCCACGTATAACATCATTATGCTTAAGGTCCTTACTTCTGCCCCAAACTTCATTTCACCAAATTATTCAGTTTTACTCTTTTAACTCTAACACTATCTCACTCATCGGATTTCATTAGATTTTAGAATAATTACTCAATTTGAATCCTAATTAAGGTCCAAATTTTATAACCATACCTACTGGTCTTCCTTAAGTCTAAGGATATTCGTAAAGTCTCCAACAATAATTTCCAAGGGTTTAACACCATTAAAATTTACCTAGGAAAATTTTTACTCTTTCTGGGAAGGTCGATCGATCGACCTTGACCTTCGATCGATCGATGGTTTTCGATCAATCGACTGATGAATGTCGATCGATCGATCACACCAGGTAGGCTACGGACTGCTTCGTTTTGCAGTCCTCAAAACGTCCCAAAACTCCATTAATAAGCATGAAACTCTAAGATAACGTTATAATATCATCATACAACCATCCTACAACATTGTTCACGTTCTAAAACCAATAATTCATCATCCAAGGGCTTTGTTTGGATCAAAACTTCATCAAAAATCCCAGTTTTCTATTTCTTTCAAGAACATTAATAAAGTTCTTCTTAAATCCATTTTTAGATCATCACGGGTTATATTTTGAATTCATAATTCGTCCACAATGTTTCTACATGCAATACCTAACATAGTTCATAGTTTTAATCTTCAAATTCATGGGTCTATATCAATCTTCCAAGATAAATTCGATAATTTCCTTAAACATGGAAAAGCATAACATTGAATCAATTGTAATTAAATCACTTGCCTCTAATCTTTCTCTGAATTTGATGTTGAATCTTGAAGGTTGAATTGTTCTCTCTCTCTCTGCAAAATTCTCCTCTCTCTCTTTGCAGAATTCTCCTCTCTCTCTCTCTCTCTCTCTCTCTCTCTCTCTCTTTCTCTCTCTCTCTCTCCAAGCTCTTCTCACAAGATGACAATGGAGGTGGGGGTTGGTTTTTGGCAAGTTAGAACTAGTTCCTTAACTTCTCCCGTAGCCCATTAAGTCATTTAGTGTAGTTAGTGGGTTTAGTGGATAAAGAATAAGTTAGATTTTTATTTCTAATTTTCGTGGGTTTTAATTCCCTAATTTCTGAAATTACCAAAATGCCCTTTTAAGTTACCGGTATGGCCCAATAATGCCCCGGAACCCAAACTTAACCCCCGGCTAGTGTTTTCTGACTATTTCGACCCTTCCGGACTCGTTGGCGCACTCAAAATGACCATACGGTTAATAGAAATAAAATTCACTTTTTAATTAAATAATTACTTTCTGACGCGACTGTCACACGCGTCTCAACAAAATTTCCCAAATTGTCATATATCAATCTTACGACTAATTCAATATTTCCAATATTCATATATTGCCATATATACACATTATAATCAAATACCTACTTAGTATTTTATCCGGATTAATTCTCAATTAATTCACATTTAATTTAATTAATCCCATAAACAAACATCGATAAAAAATGCGGGTTATTACATTTCGGTTACCATAAGTCGGTTGGCTCACATCGAAATGGTTAATAAAATTGTAAATGTAGTGGAGGTAGTCATAGTTCCCTGAGAGTGAGACCGAATAATACCCAAAGCATTTCACCTCAAAAAATAAATCACATAATAAAATACCAGACACTATGACCTCGGAATTATACTTTCCCAACATTCACTAGCCACTGAATTCACCCACATTACGCAACCTCCTATAATAGCACTAGATGGATATGTTTTCACACAAAAATCTAACACTAATATTTATAAAAGCACATAAATATATATATATATATATATATATATATAGATATATATATCAAAAAGTCTCCTGTAAGGACTTCTTATGGTGTTGACCCCGGTACATACTATTTTTTTAAAACGGTAAAAATATAATTTTTTGATGAAACTTCATGGATATGATCTCCACAGTAAGAAGATCATGTCCAATTTTTTTCATCAAAAAAATTAATAAAAAAAACCGTTGAGATGAGGTGATATGTAAAAAAAAAGGTGTAAATATGGATTTTCGACCTTTGAAATTTTGAGTCGACGCCAGCCACTTGATTGATTGAATTCTTAGATGAAGCTTCGTGTATATGATATTTTCACCATCGAGATCATATGCATGAAGTTTTGTCAAAAAAATTCAATTACAAAGTAGGTGAGATGATCCCTAAAATTTCAATGGTCGAAAATGCATATTTATATCATTTTTTTTACATATCACCTTATCTCAACGGTTAAATAATTCTGTATATATAAAAATAAAATAAATTCGGCTAACCCGTAGCACTAGCCTCATGTCCTTGATTTTATCCCCTGACTCTTAATTTATCTAATTTCACATCCATTATATAATTTAACATAGCTTCACTTTCTTAAATACCTAGACTCACCCAATCGGCTCGTATTTTAAATATTTACTAACTTATCTCATGTAATTCGTTTCTTAGGTTACTCACCATTTCACACTTTTCTCAACCTATATATATCCACCCATAATCCCTAGGTAGTAGGTTTTCATTTATTTTTCACTAAATAAATAATCGTAAACAAATTCCAAAGAAATTAGAGTGAATATAAAAATTTAAGCAAAATTGACTGGAAACAAGCATAATCGATCGCTCGATTTCATCGATCGATCGATCGATCACTGCTGCTTCGACAGCTCTTCTTCCCCAATTGATTTTCTCCGATGTTCATCATCTAAAAATCCATGGATTCTTCTCAAAACTCAACCCAAGTATATACAATGCTCATTACACATCTAATTAAGCTTCAATCATAATCTACACCCATAATCAACACTGATTTCAATTAAGATTCATATATCTCACGAATTGGATTTTTCTCTATTTCATTCGATTCGTTCATTGAATTTGACTCTATAATCCAAATTAAACGAAATTGATTAATGCGTTTCAACAACAAATCATATTTCAACAACATATGAACATTAATTCTAAGTTTAAAGTCCGAATCACCAAAAACCCATTTCACATGTGACAACCATCCTCCAAAATGGATTTTGTCTCTACCCTAATATGAACATGAGTTTTTTTTTTTAATTTCAAACAGAAACAAGTTAATCACTTGCCTTTCTAGATTTGTTGAGTCTGATTACGCATTGTAGAAGACAAATTTCTAGCTTCCTTATTTTCTTCCTTCTCTCTTCTCTCAAGCTCTAGGATTTATAATTTGATTTATGGTTGCCTTTAAGACTTAGGTTCAATATCCCTAATCCCGAAATTAGGCTAACGAGACAAGCCCAAAAGAATCGAATACCCTTGTGTGGGGCCAATTATGTCTAAAAAGCCACCCGGGACCCAATTACTACCCCTAGGTACACTATTTCGACCATCTCGACCCATCCGAAACCAATCGTGACCTCAAAATCACCATCTAATTCACTCTACAATAATTTTCTATCTCGACCTCATATAGTTTACACTAGACTCCAGGCTGATATATAGCACTGTCACGTCACTATTACTCAATATGACGTATAATAATTATTTAATATTCACCAAGTAAATTTATTACATAAATATTAATCATTATCTTTCTCGATTAATATTTTAATAAACCCGTAATCTTTAATTCTATTAAATTATGGCACACGTGTCATTTGAAAAATACCTGAATTAATTTAAATTATAAATATTCAGAAATACGGAGTGTTATAGTTTAATCCTTCCCGGTAATATACATTAAATTTTAATATAAGATATACTATAATTTAATGAAAACCCCTTTAACATATAAATCAATATATTTGATGAAGTTGTATTGATTTTCGACAACTTGAGCTGACGACCAGCGATATAGTTAGTGGTGATCGACCCGACCAAAGGGAGGATGGATTGATAGGTGATTGAATAAAAAAAAATATTGGGTGTATTTGTATGGCTCTTGTCAAATAACGCCTAGTTACATAAGACACTTCTTAACTAGTAATATTAAAAAAAATTATCAATAGGTCATATGAAAACAAAAAATTCTCAATAGGTCATATTTATACATTTAGTGAATATTCACTACATGTTAGAAATATGACCTATTTAAGCAAAAATGTTTTATCATTACACTTGTTGAAGGAATAAAATATCGTAGGACATACTTAACTACATAGTAGTAAATAAGATTAATTAGTAAAAAATTCTTTAATTAATTTATAATATTTTGGGCTTTCGGTTTAGTGTCCCAATATCTATTTGTCTATAATAATTATGTTAAACTCTCTTTGTCTCTAGAGAGAGGGGCAGACTTTCATACATACAAAGTATACATATTTGCTGGTGTAAAAATATTTTTTTTAAATATTAAAAAACATATTTCGGAGATGAATTTTTGTATGTGATATTTAAACATTTCAAGGGAACCATATAAAAAAATCAACGCAAAATAACTTTTTTTGCTATTTTAAAAAAACGGTCAAACGTTCACAGCTTTTAAAGTGCCTTAAAACTGTGAAAGCTTGATCGATTTTTTTATAATAGCAAAAAAAGTTATTTTGCGTTGATTTTTTTTTTTATTTTGGTTCAATGAAATGTTTAAATACCCTACAAAAAACTTAACTAAAAAATAATTTGTTTACGATATTAAAAAACTGGTATGTAAACATGATATGTTGACTTTGTATGTACAAAAGACTCTCTCTCTCTCTCTCTGAGAGAGAGAGAGAGAGAGAGAGAGAGAGAGAGAGAGAGAGAGAGAGAGAGAGAGTCTCTGATATAAACTACATAAGAGGTTCTCCAATGCGGAGCATTTTTTGAAATAGTAAAATATAAATTTTTGAGTTGATTTTTTTGTATGGTATTCATACATTTTAATTGATTACCTAACAAAATTCGCTCAAAATATTTTTTTCACTATTTTAAAACAATCGGTCAAACTATGTCATTTTTAAGCACTTTTTAAGTTATTATAAACTCACATAATTTGACCGATTTTTTCAAATATCAAAATAAATTATTTTTAACAAAAAAAAATTGTGAGGTTTCCATAAAGGTTTCAATACCGAACTAAAAAAAATTAATTAAAAATATTTTTTTACTATTTAAAAAAAAATGTCGGCACATGTGATATATAAATATACTAGCGGATGCCCGTGTCGAGGGCACGACGATAAATTTGCCCCCGTAATAAAACCCAATCCATAATTACCCGCCATTTTAAAAAAACGAAAACCAAAATTAAAAAATATATATATTTTTAAAAAATATATATTTTTTTTAATTTTCAAAAATAATTTAATTAAAAAAATAATTTAATAGCATATATTTAAAAAATAATAGTATAATAGTGTATTAGTAGTATAATAGTATAATATATATAATAGTAGTATAATATATATAATAGTATATGTTTAATATGTATGATATTTTACCTTTTAGCATGATATTTTATGCAGCCAAAAAGGACATGAAATATCATGTATAAAAAGGTGAAAATATCATATATATATATATATATATATATATATATATATATATATAATAATGCTCTTGTGCGGATTAGTCCGCATTTTAAGAATGCGGACCGGACATGTGTCACCTAACGGTGCGCCTATAAATTATCGCCTAAATTATAAGGGCACTCTCTCTTTTTTCTGGGTTCACCGCCAGGTGACACATGTCCGGTCAGCATTCTTAAAATACGGACTAGTCCGCATAAAAACAGGACTATATATATATATATATATATATATATATATATATATATATATATATATATATATATATATATAGTCCTGTTTTTGTGCGCACTAGTCCGCATTTTAAGAATGCGGACCGGACATGTGTCACCTAACGGGGCGCCTAGAAATTATCGCCTAAATTATAGACACACACTCTCTCTTTTCTGGGCTCACCGCCAGGTGACACATGTCCGGTCCGCATTCTTAAAATGCGGAGTAGTCCGCACAAGAGCAGGACTGTAAATATATATATATATATATATATATATGTGTGTGTGTGTGTGTGTGTAAAATAGCTCCTCATTTTAAAATAGCTATACAATGTATTTAGTGCCGCCCCCTATTAAAATAGCTATTGCCTTTTTGTTCCTTCGTCCCCATTCCTATATATACTAACACTACATACATTATCTCCATCTCATGCATAAACTTTCTCTAATAGAAACTCTACATTCAAGCATGCCTTCTTTATCGCTCTACGCCTTCTTTATAACATTCCCTCTGTTTCTTCTTACTAATGCTTATGAAGAAAACATATGTCCTTTAAAACGTATATTTCAGTTTGGAGATTCACTTGCCGGTACCGGTAACCTTATTCTGTTAAACCCATCTCTTGCAGCTGCTCGCTTACCCTACGGTCAAGAATTTCCGGAAGGGCCCACCGGTCGTTGGTGCGACGGTCGTCTTATGGTAGATTATATTGGTAAGGGTATTATTATACTTACCCACTTTGATACGTATTTTCATACTCATCTAATAATATAAAACAATCAAAAGTTGTGCATTTTGCCAGACGAAACTCACAACAACAAGATATAATATTTTTATGCATTGAATATAGAAAAAGGCTATCAAAGTGTGTCCATGTAACTTTATCCTATTAGTAAATAACTAATATTCGGTATTATTTTACATCATTTGATGTTTGAAATGTGATTCTGAAAATGTTTCCAAAAAATGCTTTACAACTGATATTACATCTTAATGGGTTTCATAGATTAATTATGGATTTAGATTCATATGAACACCCTAAAACGATTACAATTTATATTAAAATTTGTAAAATAGTTTTGTATTTCAAACTTATGTATATGGTTGATGATATACAGCTGCTAAGGCTTTTGAACTCCCACGGCTTAACCCATATTTGGATAGTAGAGCTTCATTCCAAAATGGTGTCAACTTTGCTGTAGGTGGAGCCACAGGGTTAAATACTTCTTTCTTTGCTGATAGGGGCCTTCATATTTTGAACACAACTGTTCCTCTAAATGTTCAGCTCACATGGTTTGACACCTATCTTAACTCTACATGCGGTTCCCCAACAGGCATGTCACATTTATATGACTCCACGATGATGTTGAATATGCTATTTATATTATAGACCAATTTCATAAATTGCAAAATATTGAATCTTTCAACTATTTCTGGTGGAGATCATCTCCAAGTAAATCTATAAATAGAAACTCAACACAATAGTGAGTGATGTGCAAAGTTAATGGATGTGTATCTTTTTCGTTAAATCTTTTGACGATTATGTTGTGAACTTTAGGTTTTCAATGTTAAATCAAAATATTCGCCGATGATCTCCCCACTATGACAGTAGTATCCACCAAACTTGGTTGATAATTTTTTTTTTTTAGTTGAAAGAACTTTCATTTTTGGGTCTATTTTATTCGGATTGGATTATCCTATATTTAATAGGGTGTTATGGGAGTCTACACGACCCACCAACCTAACGGTGCATGTTGAGATATTGATTCCCAGATCGAGAAATTTAAGCTTTGCATATATATAAAATCTTAGTCCGCTCCACCCTTTTTGTCGGGTTGGATGCTTGTATAAATAACACACACGGGGGATTATTGGTTGTTAAATATGTGATCATCATCTCAACTATTAATGGTTGAATATCTTGATTAAATTTTGTGGTACACACACACACACATATATATATATATATATAATGCTCATGTGCGGACTAGTCCACATTTTAAGAATGCGGACCGAATATGTGTCACCTAACGGTGCGCCTAGAAATTATTGCCTAAATTTTAGGCACACTCTCTCTCTTTTTTGGGCTCACCGTCAGATGACACATGTCCGATCCGCATTCTTAAAATGCGGAATAGTCCGCATAACAGAAGTATATATATATATATATATATATATATATATATATATACTTCTGTTATGCGGATTAGTCCGCATTTTAAGAGTGCGGACCGAACATGTGTCACCAAGCGGTGAGCCTATAAATTATAGGCATTCTCTCTCGATTTTTTGGTGCGGACCGAACATGTGTCACCAAACAGTGAGCCTATAAATTATAGGCATTCTCTCTCGATTTTTTGGGTTCACCGCCAAGTGACACATGTCCGGTCCGCACTCTTAAAATGCGAAAAGATCTGCACGAGAGCAGTATTATATATATATATATATATATATATATATATATATATATACACACACACACACACAATACTGCTCTTGTACGGATCAGTCCGCATTTTAAGAGTACGGACCGGATATGTGTCACCTGACGGTCAACCCAAAAGAGAGAGAGTGTGCCCATAATTTAGTCAATAATTTCTAGGCTCATCGGCACATGACACATGTGTGATTCTCTTAAAGATCAGTGTGTCACTGGATGGTGAGCCCAAAAAATAGAGAGAGTGCCTATATATATCCAGTGACACATGTCAAATCCGTACTTTAAATATGCAGGAGAGTCAACAGAGGAGCATTATTATATATATATGGGGGGGGGGGGGGGGGGGGGACATACATTTTGATTCCTCAAACTCTACTCTCATTTTCACTTCAACACCTCAACTTTCATTTTCTACACTAAATCTCCCGAACTTTTCAAAACGGGTAAAATTAGCACAACCCTAAAGTTGTTATGTTCTATATGGAAGATTGGTCATCTGTGTAGCACTCGACGACATTTTCTTTACGAAAATACCCTCGCGTGTCATGCACTTGACAAATTTTCCATCTAAAGCATAACACCGTTTGGGTATGGGGTAATTTGATCCTTTTGAAAAAGTATAGGCTGTTTAGTGTAGAAAATAAAAGTATGAATTGGGAAGTGAAAATATGAGCAAACTTCTAGGGGTCAAAATGTAATTACCCCTATATTTTGGGCTAATTTTAGTTTTGTTGTTATTGATCAGTGTGTGCAAGATGGGTTAGGAGGTCCCTTGTCATTGTGGGTTCCTTTGGAGGTAATGACCTCAATTACTGTTTGATGCAAGGAAGATCTATTCAAGAAATCCAAACTTATTTACCAGTTCTAGTTGAATCTGTTTCCAATGGAGTTAGGGTATGCTACTATTAACTATCTTATCCATTCTTTATGGGTTATTCTTTTTTCAAGTTTTGTAGTTTTTAATTATTTAAAATAGCTAAACAGATATAAAGAGTTATAGCTATTGTGATATTCTAACACACAGTGTTTATTCTTTTTCTATGGTCAAGATGTCAATCTGAATTCATTAAATCAAAGTCCCCCTAAAATACGCAGTGAACAAAACTAGCACTATAGCTTACAATGCCTTCCACAATTGAATATCTTACCTCCCCCTCATTAAAAAATAGCTTTGAAAGAAACTATATGATCAAAATTCACTTTTTACTACTGAATTTATAGAAAAACTTAAAGAGTCCATATGCTTGCATCCTCTCCGATAAATTAAAAATCCAAAATTAAATTTCATAAACTTTTATTTCATGGAAAAAGTTACCGATATAGTCAAAAAAATTCACATATATGCATTAAACATTTAGATAAGAGTACAATTTAATGTAATTTTATATAGCTCCTGCATCCCAAATTAAGAGTACATGTCTTTATTTTGAACTTTGTTTGTTGATTGTTTCTAAAAAGGAAATTTGTGTGTGTGTATATATATACACCATTTTCGTGTCAAGATTCATATTTTTCTTTTGTTGTCAACCTAACGTAAAGGTAATGTTACCAGGAACTCTCAATATTATAGGCTATAAATCATAATCTCTCTGGCATGTCAAGTTATGTCGTGTAAAAGTTTCATGCGGTTATTTAGAAACGAAAATTGTACATATTTACAATTTTAGCAATATCTTAATTTTTCATATTACATGAACAAAATGTTTTTTTTTTGTTTTTGAGAACAAGAAATATATAGACTGATGGAGACCAACCCTCCAACAGTGGCAATACAAAAGAGGGATTAATGATGAAAGTTGGACATACCCAACGTATCCATAAAAATCAAACCCTTCACAATCTTATGAAATACATTAACATTGGAGGAGTATATATCATAACTATAAGGAGAACCAAATTTAGTAATGCTAAAGGCACGCTTGTTTCCTGTAGGGTCAATGTAGGAGAATTGTATCCAACGAGCAGAGCTCAAAGCATTTTGTGCATAAGTCTTGGGATGAGACCATAGAGATAATGATTTTGATTGAATAGAAACAAAATGTTAAATTGTATACTCACATTGATTTGTTTAACTTTCACTTTAACGCATACTCATTTTCCTAATATAATTTTGGCCCCAATTTTTATTTTTGTAACAATTTTTAGGAAGAAAAGCATCCAAAAAATACTAATGAGTATTGCAAAGAGTGAAAATGGGTGCCAAGAATATACTATGAAAAATAATATAGACCAAAGTGAATGTTGGAGAAATCAATGGTCCAATTATTATTATTATTATTATTATTAGTCGTGTTATTATTAATTATCAAACGCAGGAAGTATATAGGCGTGGTGCTGTGAATATTGTAGTCCCTGGGGTTATTCCCCCCGGATGCTGGCCATTCTACTTGACTGTATTTGCTACTGGGAATTCTAGCAATTATGATGGATTGGGTTGCCTAAGAGATATAAACGAATTGGCAGCATTATACAACAACTTGCTTCAACAATCTCTAACCTCTCTTAGAAGAGAGCTGCTTAATGCTTCTATAATCTACTCAGATGACTACAATGCGTTCATAAATGTACTTCGTCATCGTCGTAAGTTTCATCGAATTTTTACACGCCAACAAGTTGACCATGGGGATTTTCGGGCCCTAGGCAAATATTTAAAATGGAGTTTCTATACGAAGTTAAGACTGGAACATTCATACTCACATTTTCATAATGTTTTGAAATCAAAGAGAAGAATTGAAAAGAAGCCTTTTTAGTTAATTTTATGTGTGTTGAATACTTTATGGGATGGTTTTCACACATGTAATGGCAGTTTTCATACACTTATATAATGTTTTCATAGACACATCATAGCTAATATTTTGATATGAAAATTTTTCAATATTTGGAGCCATCAGACGAATTTCTCTTTCGCCTCATAAAATATTTATCCTAATTGTCCATAATTATTCAAAATTATAATATATTGGCATGATAAATTTTACATATATTTATAAATTGATTCAAAAGTCTCGTTTTAAAGGGAACGTGGATATTCTTTAACATTGAAATCTCTAAATCTTTTTTAAATGTCCTTATGTTTTTTGTAAAGAACGTAGAAACCTCATTTTTAGATATTTAAAAAAAATAATAGCCACGTGTTAATTTTTAAAAAATGGGTTTATTAAGTACCTAAAACATGTTTCATTGGTTGATTAGTCTACCAAGATTTAAAAAGTAAATTTTATCCCTTGCTGGTGACATAAGTGGACATATAATGTAACTATGTATGTGATAATGTCACTATCAAAGACTAAAATTGTTCTTAAAAATACCTTGGACTAAAAAATAAATTTTGATACTTTCGCTATATGCCTCTTTGTATTACAAAAAATATTTTGGACAAACGGATAGATATCCACTTATTATACATCAACGGATAAGTAAACATAAAAATTACCATAAATGCTGAATTACAAAAATTAAAATAATTAATGGACAGATAAACTTTTTATCCTAGATGTAAGTAATGGCTTTTTTTAATATATTAACAAGTGAAAATATTTTATAATGTCTTTTTTTAGGGCGTGACCCGACATCGTTACAAGCGTGCTGTGGAACTGGTGGGCGATATAGTTTTGACATAAATAACCCATGTTGGTCCTCGAGTGTACCCGTTTGTCAGAACCCGGATGATTACATAAATTGGGATGGTATACATTTGACCCAAGGAGCTTATGATCGGATTGCGACAATACTCATTCCTAATATCACACGTAAATTGAACTGTATATGGTAGACTCTCTTAATACAAATGTTAAATAAAGAGAGGAGTCAACAATCTAACGTGTAATACAATAAGCTATTTAGCAAATTGATCAACTAAAATAAAATCATACTTTTCTTAATCAATGTTATATATTTCATGCATACCTAAACAGATAGTACCCAGTACAGACTGTTTTGATATACGCTTTCTTGTCATTCAATTGAATGTGATGAAGAATGGACACAAGAAATGGTTATTCAAAGGGAGTCACGTGTTAAAGAACCTAATCTTGTAATTTTTTTTTATCATGACTAAAAATAAACTAGGGTCCACACATCGACATTAGTGAAACTAGGTACATATTTTGTCTCCAGTAGGATAATAACGCGTTATATATATAACAAGGATCTTAGACGCATGCCCAAAATCAGGTTCCCGCTACGGGTCATCTTTCCAAATACCAAAAAAAATATATCTTTCTTATTTGGGGATATGTTGTTTAAACATTTTAGGGGGTTGTAAAAGAAATCAACTTAAAATGCTTTGTTTTGCTATTTTAGAAAAATGGATATAAATATATCATTTTATAAGTTGTTTAAAACTAACATATATTTGACTCTTTTTTTTAAAATAACAAATACATGTGTGTGTGTGTGTACTAGCGGACTGCACGTGCCTGAAGGTACGACGAAAATTTCCAAAGTGCGTAATCGCGAAACGGAGAAAATTTTCGAAGTACAGTAAAAATTTCATGCTAAAGCATTAGGAAAAAGAACCATAACCGTTAAAAAATAATCAAAAACAAAATAGTATTCATACCAAAGACCAAAATCTTTTGGTGCTCTAAACACAAATAAAAATTAACCCAATAGTATTCATAGTATGCATATATCAATAGAATTCATATTTCGAGTCCTCGTAGATCATTTACTCCAATGATTTGCTAATGGATAAAATCACTTACTAATACCACCTAAATGGGGACTTCATTTACTCTAAAAAGTTGGAAGAGATGTATACCTTTGCGACTAAATGGGGTTTAATACCGCATAAATGAATTCGGAAGTCCCATTCTTGCAAGCGACAACAAACCCATACTGATTATATACAAAAAATAATAAATCATAACACAACCGAGACTAATGTGGTCAAGCAGAAAAATAGTATACCTTACAATCGGATATGATTGCAATTAGTGGTTAATCTGCAAAACAAAAGTAGAAAAAATTGTATAAATACCCATCCCAACATCGAACCAGTATTGGACACCACGATGCCACCTTAACCACTGCCACCATCCAAAAAAAACATACCCACACCAAAGATGGAACCATCTCAACAACATCTAATCCATATCGTACACCATAGAACAACCTTAACACCCCCGCGCACAAAAACACACACACCACCTCCACCATCAAACCACAAAACAACCAACGCAAATATAAAATGACTATCAAAGGGGTACCGTTCGTGTGGAGCGATCATTGTTAGTTAGCATTTGATGAGCTAAAGGATAAGTTGACATTAGTACCTGCACTTGCTTTACTAAGGGGAGGATTGGAGTATCGAGTTTATACCGATGCATCCTTGTAGGGACTTGGGGGTGTATTTCAGAAGGAGGATACGGTTATAGCTTATGCATCCGGAAAGCATAAGAGCCATTAGAAGAATTAACCCACACATGACCTTGAGTTAGCAGTGGTCTTTATTATGTTGAGGATATGGAGACATTATCTTCTGGGGGAGCAGTTCACTTTGTTCACGGATCACAAGTCATTTCAGTATCTGTTCACACAGAAGGATTTGAACATGAGGCAGAGGCGGTGGTTGGAATTTGTTAAGGACTACGAGTTTGATATATAGTATCATCCTGATAAGGCTAACGTGGTGGTAAACGCATTGAGCCGATGACCTGTAGGAGAGATAGCAGAGGTCTGGAAGGAAAATGGAGTGAACCTTGCCACGATGATGACGTTGCCCGAGAATCCATGGAAGTTTTATCTATCACCCTCGAGATTGTGATGCAGCTAGTGAAGGCACCGGTAGAGGATTAATTCTATCTGGACAGGGTACGACTATTGTCAGCCGAGGGCACAGAGTCTTACTCGATCAGCTCAGAGGGAGGTCTACGGTTTAATGGGAGACTTTTAGTGCCAGAGGATGAGGATTTGAGACATACAGTTATGGAACAATATCATGGTTCGAGGTTTGCGGTACATTCCCATGGGGATAAGATGTACCATGATATGATGAGACAGTACTGGTGGTCGGGTATGAAACGAGACACAATAGAGTTTCTTTCGAAGTGTGTTACCTGTCCGCTCGTGAAATTTGACCGTTAGCGACCTTTAGGGATGCTACAGCCACTCGAGATTACCATGTGGAAGTAGGAAAGAATTTCGATGGACTTTATTACTGGGTTGTCGACATCGGAGAAGGGTCACAATTCCATTTGCGTGATGGTGGATCGACTAAACAAGGTGGCCCATTTCTTGGCAGTTCGCACCGATTACGAGATGAGTCAATATGCACAACTTTTCATCGCACATATAGTGAAGTTTCATGGGGTGCCAATTAACATTGTATCTGATAGAGATAAGTCTTTGTTTTTCACTTTTGGCAGAGTTTTCAGGACACCATAGTCACAGACTTGCAGTTGAGTACCGTTTACCATCCACCAACAGATGGGCAGGCTGAGAGGGTTAACCAAATGCTGGAAGACATGTTGAGGATGTGCATCCCAGATTTTTGGGGAGGTTGGGAACGATACCTTCCATTGGTAGAGTTGGCGTATAAAAACTCGTACCAATTTACCATCGGTATGACACTATTTTAGGCACTTTATAGGATGCCTTGTCGTTCACCTGGTTGTTGGTTGGAGGTAGGGGGAAATAACTTATTAGGGCCAAAATAATACAAGAGACGACTTCCAAGATTGAACTTATCCATGGATTCATTCGGATAGCTCAATATAGGAAAAAGAGTTGTGCTGATGCCAATCGGAGACACGTTGATTTAGAGGTTGACGACTAGGTGTTGGTACGGGTGTCTACCATGAAGGGAGTTATAAGATTCGATAAGAAGGGGAAGTTACTACCAAGGTACGTGGGAACTTTCCCTATTATTAAGAGAGTAGGACCGATAGGATATATATTGGGCTTACCGGAGCATCTTCAGTGGATACACGACATGTTTCACGTGGCACCGCTGAAGAAGTACAAGAGTAGCGAGAGAGATTTATGGAATGTTCCACTCAAGGAGATTGATTTTCAGCCAGACATCTCGTAGTAGGAGAGACCCATGGATATTCTAGATCGTAGTGAGCGAAAGCTAAAGCCTAAGGTGGTACCTCTAGTCAAAGAGCAGTGGGAACACCACAGCGTTAATAAGTCTACTTGAGAGTGGGAGGATGACATGTGAGAGCATTATCCAGAGTTGTTTACCGCATGTATGACCTAATTTCGGGGACAAAATTCCTTTGTAAGGGGTAAGTATGTAATTCCCCGTATTTTCGGCATATTTGAGATTTAACTAATTAAGTAATTAAATGATGTTTATTTTAAATTATGCAAAAGAAGTAATTGAATATAATAATGTTGTAATGATTAAATATAAATGGAGAGTGGAATAAAGACTAATATTATGAATTATATTTACTAAGTGAATATAAAATGGTTAATAATTAGAAGTTATGTCATAGTGGTTTATATGGGCGCAATGGGAATTTATCTCAACTGGGAGTCATGTGTTGACTAACATGGGGTCAAGATGGGATATTTATTTAGAGTGACTCGGATGATGATTGTGAGGTCACGGATGAGTCCGAAAGGATAGAATTAGTCAAAATAGTATACCTCAAGATGTCGATTGAGTTACGTGTCTATTTTAAGACAAAGCAGGACCATGCGAGGGTATTTTGGTCATTTTACATTATGGGGTTTAGAGACCCACGAATTTTAGAACTCTTAATCAGCTTATCAAATTTTGGGTTTTCACCCTTTAAAGGCATGTTTTTAAGTTTAATCTTAATATTTTCAAATTATCGTCATATTCCCAAACCGGAGACCCGTGACTACGCGGTCAGTTCCTACAAGTTACATTAGTCATGTGTGAGGTGTTCGTGCCTCTTACGGGGCCGATTGAGCGATGGTTTGGATTTTCACCCCTTAACGACTTGTTTTTAAGTTTAATCTTGATATTTTTAAATTATCATCATATTCTCAAACCAGGAGACCCGTGACTATGATGTCCCTTCCTACGAGTTACATTGGTCCTGTGCGAGGTGTTCGTACCTCTTACGAGGCCGTTTGGGTTTTCACCCTTTAATGGCTTATTTTTATGTTTAATTTGATATTTTTAAATTATCATCATATTCTCAAACCGGGAGATCCGTGACTACGCGGTCAGTTCCTACGAGTTACATTGGTCACGTGTAAAATGTTCGTGCTTCTTATGGGGCCGTTTGGTGGCATGTTTGGGTTTTTACCCTTTAACGGCTTGTTTTTATGTTTAATCTAGATATTTTCAAAGTATCATCATATTCATAAATTAGGAGACCCATGACTACGCTGTCAGTTTCTACGAGTTACATGGGTTCCGTACGAGGTGTTCGTGCCTCTTACGGGGCCGTTTAGGGGTTGGTTTGGGTTTTCACCCTTTAACGGATTGATATTAATATTTTTAAATTATCTTCATATTCTCAAACTGGGAGACCCGTGAATACACGGTCAATTCCTACGTTGGTCCTATAAGAGGTGTTCATGCCTCTTAGGGGGCGTTTGGGGGATGGTTTCGATTTTCACCCTTTAACGACTTATTTTTAAGTTAAATCTAGATATTTTTAAATTATCATCATATTCATAAATTGAGAGACCCGTGACTACACGGTAAGTTCCTACGTGTTATATTGGTCCTGTATAAGGTGTCCATGCCTCTTACAGGGTCGTTTGGGTGCTGATTTGGGTTTTCACCCTTTAACGGCTTGTTTTTATGTTTAATATAGATATTTTCAAATTATCATCATATTCATAAACCGGGAGACCCATGAATACACGGTCAGTTCCTACGAGTTATGTTGGTCCCGTACGAGGTTTTCATGTCTCTTACGGGGACGTTTGGGGGTTGGTTTGGGTTTTCATCCTTTAATGGCGTATTTTAAGCTTGATATTTTAAAATTATCTTCATATTCTCAAACCAGGAGACTCGTGACTACGCTATTAGTTCCTACGAGTTACATTAGTCCCGTGCGAAGTGTTCGTGCCTCTTACGGGGTCATTTGGGAGCTGGTTTGGGTTTTCAACCTTTAGCGGCTTGTTTTTAAGTTTAATCTTGGTATTTTAAAGTATCATCATATTCTCTAACTGGGATACCTGTGCCTACACGGCCAGTTCCTACAAGCTGTGTTGGTCCGGTGTGAGGTGTTTGTGCCTCTTACGGGACCGTTTGGGGGTTGGTTTTGGTTTTCACCCTTTAACGACTTGTTTTTAAGTTTAGTCTAGATATTTTCAAATTATCGTCATATTCTCAAACTGGGAGACCCGTGACTACACGATCAGTTCCTACGAGTTACGTTGGTCCCGTGCGAGGTATTCGTGCCTCTTACGGGGCTTGTTTGGAGGTTAGTTTGAGTTTTCACCCTTTAGCGGCTTATTTTTAAGTTTAATGTAGATATTTTCAAATTATCATCATATTCATAAATCGAGAAACCCATGACTACACGGTCAATTCCTATGAGTTACATTGGTCCCGTGCGAAGTGTTCGTGCCTCTTATAAGGTCGTTTGGGGACTGGTTTGAGTTTTCACTCTTTAATGGCCTGTTTCTAAGTTTAATCTTGATATTTTCAAATTTTTATCATATTCTCAAATCGAGAGACTCATGAATACGCTCTTAGTTCCTATCAGTTACATTGGTCCCGTACGAAGTATTCGTGTTTCTTATGGAACCGTTTGGGGGTTGGTTTGGGTTTTCACCCTTTAACGGCTTGTTTTTAAGTTTAATCTTGATATTTTCAAATTATCATCATAATCTCAAATCGAGAGACCCATGACTACGCTGACAGTTACTACGAGTTACATTGGTCCCGTGCGAGGTGTTCGTGCCTCTTACGAGTTAGTTTGGGGGCTGGTTTGAGTTTTCCCCCTATAACGGCTTGTGTTTAAGTTTAATATTGATATTTTCTAATTATAGTAATATTCTCAAACCGGGAGACCCGTGAATACATAATTAGTTCCTACTAGTTACGTTGGTCCGGTCAAGGTGTTCGTGCCTCTTACGGGACCGTTTAGGGGATGGTTTGGATTTTCACCCTTTAATGGCTTGTTTTTAAGTTTAATCTTTATATTTTCAAATTATTGTCATATTCTCTAACTGGGAGACCCATGACTACACGGTGATTTCCTACAAGTTACGTTGGTCCCATGTGAGGTGTTCGTGCCTCTTACGAGGCCGTTTGGGGGCTAGTGTGAGTTTTCACCCTTTAACGACTTGTTTTTAAGTTTAATATATATATTTTCAAATTATCATCATATCCATACATCGAGAGACCCGGGACTACATGATCAGTTCCTACGAGTAACATTAGTCCCGTACGAGGTGTTCGTGCCTCTTACGGGACTGTTTGGGGGCTTGTTTGGGTTTTCATCCTTTAACGGCTTATTTGTACGTTTAATCTAGATATTTTCAAATAATCATCATATTCATAAATCAGGATCCCCGTGAATACATGATCAGTTCCTACGAGTTACATTAGTCCTGTACGAGGTGTTCATGTCTCTTACAAGGGCGTTTGGGGGCTGGTTTGGGTTTTCACCCTTTAACGACTTGTTTTTAAGTTTAGTCTTGATATTTTCAAATAATCATCATAGTCTCAAACCGGGAGACTCGTGACTATGCTGTTAGTTCCTACGAGTTACTGTGGTCCCCTGTGAGGTGTTCGTGGCTCTTACGGGGCCGTTTTCGGGCTGGTTTGGGGTGAAATCACCTATAACAGTCCAATAGTTATACATCTCATGACCACATGATTAAAAAACTCATGTCCATAATAAACTATACTTCTGTCAATATGGACTCACAACGAGGGGTCATTAATTGTTTATATTAAACCTCAATAGTGTAAGGCATAATTACTATCAATAGGCATAATTTTGAAAAACTAACACATGTTATTCAAACTCCATTCATTAGAACTCCTATGATTGGAAGAGGTCTAATGATCTTGGAATGCTCACAAAACTAAAGTTTTTTGTTTTCTGACTTCAACTAATGAGATCACGTAACTTTAATTTTACTTCCATAACAAAACTTCAAATATGAAAACACCTCATTTTAAAAAAAAGTGTTAAACCCCATAACCATATTCACTAAAGGACACGCATATATAAAGTACTGCACATATATAAAATTATATATCTTATTAGAAGTAAAATACAATACTAGAGTTTTACCTATCCAGTAGCGAGTTAGTGGGATTCTGCATGTGAAAGTTAGATTACTTTTAATTCCTTGTCCTTGGCCTTGGCCTTGCTCTGAAGCTACTTTTACATATAAACCGCTGACATATTGACCTACAACACGTTAATGTGATCAAAATTAACTAGAGAATAAACTAGAAAGAAGTCATGTCCAAAGGGTATGAACAATAGGCTTACCTTTGTATCCATGCTAACTAGATCCTTAGCATAAGTGAACAGTCCAGATGGATGACAACCAACTGCCAAAAGAAAATTTAGAAACGCCCTTTCATGCATGTTAGAAGACTTTTCATATGGTGCACTCAATCAACCCACAATAGAGGCAAACCCATCCAAAATATGTCATTGCACTTGTGATGGAACAACATGCCTTCTCATTGTTTCTGAAACATAATTGTCCAACAAACAAACTGACAGATAAGAAAAAAAGAAAAAAAAAAGTGAGAGATAAGTATAAGCCAGAAGAATCAAGTATCTACATCATTATATATAATTCAATTACAGAAATTTATTGAATGTATTCTTACTGGACAATAAATAAAAAGAAAAAAAAATAAAGAATGGAAAAAATAAAGAAAAATTCCATATAGTGAATACTTACTTACAGTTATTGATATTCCCCCAAGCCCCCAGTGATTGCTCACAACAACATTCCGGCCACGTTTTGAAACAAAGTTTGGCACTATTTAATCAACCAAACATAGAGCTAATAAATTTAAAGTGTACAATTACATGTATATACATACATGTGCAAATATACATATTCATACCAATCAAAAGCTTATTTGTAGCGCACTTCTTCACTTCCACCTTCAAGTACACACACTATGTGCATGCACACATATATACATAAACAATCAATTCATTGATGAGACGCTAAGGTGTTAAAATGACCATATACAAACATACACACACACACACACACTTACGCATTTTGGCAATTAATTCTAATTCTAATTCTAGATTTCTCTATAGACCTTTATTTCTCATTTTTCTTCTTCTAAAGTTTTAGTGAAATAATCCCATTTTTATTTCATTTCCACCCTTCCAACTCCAAATCTACACACACAGACAATCAACTCATCAACGAGACACAGAGCTGTTAAAAGTAAAACATACAACTATACGAACACACACACACTGCGTGTGACAATTATTTCTAAATCTGAATTTCTCTATAAGCCTTAATATTATCATTTTTCCTCAAGCTTCAATGACAAAAATGCTATATGTATTGCATTTCCTCCCTACTAACTCCACACAGTGCGTTTGCGCCCACATACATGAACAATCAATTCATCAACAAGTCACAAAGGAGTTAAAATGAAAATCTATAATCATACACACACACATATATATACACATACACACGTGTACGCATCCTCACGATTGAAATACCTGTGTTGGTTCGATTTCATAAATAGTGTGGATGATGGAGGCGTCGAGAGGCAGTGACGATGAGGCGTCGGGTAGTGTGGATTGTGAAGTGAAGTCGGGTACCTTGGATGATAGTAGTTTGTGGATAGCTTGGATAATGGAGGCGGCGGGAGGCTCGGATGAGGAGGCGGCGGTGGGTAGTGTGGATCGGAGAGTCGCCGGGTAGCGTGGGTATATATATATAGAGAGAGAGGGAGATTTAGGTTATAACGATTTGCCCTCTTGAAATTTTGGTTCCCCCTTTGAAATTTTGGGGTGTTATTTTTTTAATGAACTGTACTCATATTTTCCACGGTTTAGAATCGTGCCAGAATCTGGCACTATTTTAAATCATGTCGATTTATGATTAAACCACGCCAGATTCTGGCAAGATTTAAAACCGTGCCAAAATCTCCTTCCCTCAGCGTGCCAGATTAGCATTTTTGGTGTAGTGTATGATGACCTTTTTGACCACAATGTGAGCATCTAAAGACTTGACGAAAAGACTTACATAAGGAATGATCTCTAAAGGCTTTCCTAGGCGATTCTGTTAAAGCATTGGTTTTGGCTTTTTGAGATGATTCATTACAAGTATCGAAGCCTAAACCACAAGTGCTTTACTAGAGTCTTTTAATTTATTTTCTAATTCTAAAATGTTAGACTCTAATAAAACATTTCTTTCTTCAAACGCGAGAAGCTCCTTTTTCAAGGATTCCATTAAACCTTTAAGGCTATCTCTATAGCCTTCTAAATATTCAATCTTTTCACGAAGAGCTCTCTCATGTGTCCTAAGGTCTTCAACCAACACACTACCATCAACAATCTTTACACACTCTCTTAACCTAGCTTCTAACTTCAAATTAGCTCTTTTTAATTTCATAGATTCTTCATATAATTCTTGAAAAGCATTTTGAAGTTCACTCACATCAACCTCTTTTTCATTTTCACTTCCTCTTTCTTCTCCACTCTCACTACCATCATCTTTTATAGCTTCACAAACAAAGGCCTCAGAAGTGTTATGTATTAATATGTCATCATTGGATGATTCCTCACTATCACTAATATAACTAGCAATGAACGAGGTAAAGTTGTGCTCAATGGGAGAATCGGGTCCCTCTTCATTATCACTATCACTAAGGGTTGCATTAAAAGAAATGGGTTTCTTAATATCTCTCCTTAGTTTAGTGGGGAACTCAAAATCCTTATGGCCATACCCTTCACAACCAAAACACTGATCTGACTCGTCCATATTTACATTTTCATTAAAAGTTTTAGGGATCTTCTCGGCTTTGTCATGCCTAGATTTTTTAAATTTCTTAAAATCATTTTTAAATTTATCTTTGTTAAATTTAAGCAATTTTTGAAACTTTTTAGCAAACATAGCCATATTTTTCGAGTCACTATCACTTTCACTCTATACTACTTGTTTTTTCCCCTTTCGGGCTTTCAAAGAAATGCCCTTTTCTACTTTATTTTCAGTTTTGGAGGGAAACATGTCTAGTTCATGGATTGTAAAGCACCTACGAACTCTTCTAATTTCGTAGAGGCTAAAGTGGGTAAAGAATTTAAAATGGTCACTTTTGGAATAAATCTATTGGGTAGGGACCTTAAATTTTCTTTACTACATGGTTGTCGGCTATTTTCTCTCCCAAATTAAAAGATGAATTAACAATATCGGAAAGTCTAGCATAAAATTCATCAAAACTTTCTTTTTCATTCATTTTGATGGTTTCAAATTGAGTGGTGAGGTTTTGGAGTTTCGAAGCCTTAACGACACTAGTTCCGTCATGAGTGAGTTGTAAAATATCCCAAGCTTCTTTAGCTATTTCACACGTCATAATACGATGAAATTCATCTGGTGTGACCGCGCTAAACAAGGCATTTAAACCTTGGGAATTAAAATTAGATAGTTTAAATTCATTCTCACTCCATCTATCGGCAGGTTTGAGAGCACGCCCATTATCTACTAAATGTGTAGGTGGGGACCACCCGTTAACAACAGATAACCAAACTCTCTCGTCGATAGATTTTAGTGCCGATTTCATCCACGCTTTTCAATACGCGTAATTAGAACCATCAAAAATAGGAATTTTTATGAATGGGGAAAATTCAATTTTTGTCAAAAATATTTAAAAAATCTTAAATGCAATAATTTAGCGATCCCGCTATGATATCAATTTTAAAACGCGAGGAACCCCTAATTTTTAAATTCTTACCACAAAAGGTAATTTCCTGTTAAAGATGCGGAAGAGAGATGGCTCAATTAAACAAATTAACCAATTTTAATTTCTTTCCAAATTAAAATTAAACAAAACTTAAAGCGAAATTAAATTAATTAACAAATGAATTTTCACTTAAACCAATTTAACCCAAGTCCTAGAAATTTGCCCAAGTCATATTTTCATTATTACCAAAAAGAGGCCAAATCAAATTTTAACAAATTAAACGATGACATGAATTAAGTTAATATTTACCCAAATTAAATAAGTAGTGATTTCAACCAGATTTTATCTTATTACCTAAGCATGCATCTAAGGTGAATTTTGCATAAGATAAAATAAACAAATAAATCACTACGCCGCGATGTATGAGGAAAACCCCACAATGGGAAAAAACCTCGGATGGCCCTAGCCTTAAGTCCACTAAGTATGGTTTTACAATTACAAGACGGATGACTAACTTTCTCGACTCGACCCCTTTCAAACCTTGACGCGTCTTCTTGTAAACACCTCTGCCTAGTCGATAACCCCGAAACTCCACCAAAACCTTGGACTTCACCAATGCGACATTAGGAACACCGTCAACCACACATGGTGCCTTTCAACATGAGAGAATGCTGCAGCAAAAAAATGAGACTTCTTATTTGAGGGATGTAGAAGTAAACCTAAACTTCTCTTCTTCAAGCTGTAGAGATAAACCGGTGCCAAACACTCCAAGCAAGATATTTATATGGAAACTTGGAATAAACAAACTATGGGTGTAAACCAAAGTGTTTAAAAATTTTTCTTGAAAAACAAAACACTCAAACTTGAACTTTTTCTTCTTAGAATTTTTCTCTCAAACTCTCTCTTAGAGATTGTAGTATGTGAAAAAGTTAGTTCAAAAGAGTTTGTTCCTGCAGTTGTTAAGTCAGTCAAAAGTTAGTGGGGAAAAGTAGTGGGATAGAGGTGGAAAACAACCCAAAACTGCCAATTTCATTTCCCACCGGAAATCTGGTTCGAACGAGATTTTTGTTCGAACAAACTCTCGTTCGAACGACCCTTCTAAAGAAGTTCCAGTGGCTTGATGAAAAATATCATTGCCAAACTCATTCGAACAAACCAACTCATTCGAACGATGATTTCGAATGAAAATCCAGAAAGCTTAAAAATTCGATTTTAGCCCAGAAACTTTATTTTAAAGTTTTAAAGAAACCTTCTAAAAATAAACAATCGTTTTAAACAAAACATACACCCAATACAAATTATTCCAAGCTCCTATATAAATATGTAATGCATTCTCACCCTAGGAGTAAACGAAACACATGTTGACGTAGAAACGTGGCACAACAAACTCGGCATTTGATAAAGCTTTATATTCTTGACCTCTACGTCGTCAACTTTAGTATGTCATAGGCTTGAAGGATGGTCAACAACTCTATCCTATGACTCAAACATTTTTGCCCAAAATTGGGCCAAAATAACGAATGACTCAATTGGAAATTTTTGTCCTTACAAGTTCCATGGATACAAATTCGCCACAAGTATTGGCAACACTTTCTAGTGAGCCTATCATTATTTTGAAAGACTCTATCTCTTAAATGTACCTCCCTCAATTCGGCACAAAGTTCACTTGTCTATATTACTCGTTATTCAATATCGGCCTCTGACTAATCCTTATGTGAATAATTCAAACTGCATTCTTTTCATTCCTAATCAACCAAAGGAATTTGCGATTAAAACCGTCTGTGAAATTCATCTACGAGCAAAATATATCTCTCCCCCAAATATGGTGACCACCATTGCCACCATTCTAATATTTCTCCCATGAGTGAAAAATTTTCCGCAAATTTTCACATATGGGTATTTCCTCGCCCTGCTTTAAGACAAAGCTTCTGAGTCTTTCACTTCCGCTGAATCACATTGGACTTACTCTGTATAACTTAAACTTCAACGTATGGTCCTTATTGAAGACCTCTTTGAACCTTTTCCCAATTTAACTTCATTGGGTAATTCAAGTTTAGCACCACTCGCTACTACGACGGTACTTGGATGAATATAACTACTATACTTTAGTTGTCATTGCAATAATTCTTAGCAAATTCCTAAAGGAGAGTGACCTCTACTGCGGTCCTAGTATTCGACTTCAACTAACTGATACAAATAAGCCCCGCCTTCTGCTTCCCTCATCACGACCTTCGTTGGTTGCCCTTCCTCGAGAAGCACAAGAGTCTCAAACGAGCGCGCAAAATATTTACTATAATCTTACATAATAGCGAAAGATAGAAATCTCATAAGAGGGATCAACAATCCTAATCCTAAGGCTCTATATCAAATCAAGAGCAACGCTGAAAGCATAGTACCTCCACATAGATTCCTAAGGACATAAGAACCTGATGCTTTGATACCATCTGTGACACCCCGCCCAATAAAATACGGGGCGATCAATCCTCTACCAAATTAAAATTGGAGTCTCATATGGCTCATTCTTAGCATCACCCTCGAAAACCAAATTAATTACTAATAACCTATTAGGCTGGAGTCAAAATTTTATTTAACTAAAATTTTTAAACAACCATTCAAATAAAACATTCACATAGTTTATATATAAAACTGAAAATGAAATAAAATAACCGAACATTTGGTTTAACATAGTACAACCAAATCGAATATCCGTAAATCAAAATGCGGCAAAAGAATAACTGAATATAATTGGTCTACCGACCCGAATGTTTCTACGGTACGTCCTATCAAGATTACAAGGATTAAAGCGTCTACAGTAAACCTGCATGCATCCACAGCTGCTGCATCAAGCGTATGACTCGAAGGAATCATCATCAAGGCGTTCCTGTGTATGGACACCTATATATATATATATATATATATATATATATATATATATATATATATATATATATATATATATATATACACACACACATATAGCAAAAGAGGGAAAAATAGATAAATAGGTCAGAGCCCGAGTTGTGAAAATATTTTGCCAGTGCATAAATGCAATATTTTTAAAATATGATTTATCCCATATTTAAATTGGTAATGCACTCCCATGAGATACGCCTCACCCCTCTTCTAATAGTGCACATCTGTCACATCCGTATAGATAACCTAGTTAAGCTACCCTGTCTAACTAGACTCATTCCACCTAATTCCCTAAAAATCATAATTAACCCAAGTACTAAGGGCTAAACTTCACCCCAGTCGCAAGACGATGCTAATCCAAACAAGGAACCCCTCGATACACTACTACCTGGAAATGTCGATCATCGAGATCCATTAGGCCCTCAGTACATAACGTATATACATACTCTTATAAATATATGCATATAATACTCACTTTAATATACAAATCACTATTTAAGTCCGGATCAAATCTCCCGAAATGAGAATAAATCCTTATTCATTTATCTCTTTACACTAGATAAAGATATGTGAAACCTCTACCTCTTGTACATGTAATCTTATTATATATACGTATGTAGGTGCTTTCTTCTTAGCCCTCCAAACCATGAATCCCTTTTTCTCAAATTTTTACTTTTTTAAATAAAATATATTTATACGTGGCTCCTTTTAATCTCTCTTCCTTTGTTTTGGTTGGAACCTCTTGCACACGTGCCTTGCATATATTATTTCCAAAAAAATGTATTTCCATAAATCAAGCACCCACTTCTTTTAACTGCTTCCACACGAATTATAAACCACCCACTCCTTCTCAATGTATTTTAAACTGATAAACTACAACATTCTTTGAACTCTCTCTCTTTATTCGTAAAAATTTCTCTTACACTATCTTCCTCAACATCATTGCCCGACATCGCCACACTATCAACTCTGCCCTGCTCCATCTATTAACTCAACCGTGTACGTTGAACTCACCCAAGACAATTCCACAGTTTGGAGGAAGTCCAGGTAAGAACGCCTCTCACGTTTCAATGGTTACATATAACAGTTACAAAAAAATACATAAATTTATCAACATTCTACAAATTCCTTCACGCATAACTCATGCCTATCTATCCACCATTTTTTAGTGTTTTAAAAAAAAAATTCTTTCTCTGTCTCTTCGTCCCTCTCCCTCTCTCTGTCTTCCTGATCATTTAGCTCACGTTTTAACTCTCTCATGTACTCGAGCATTCAACTGTTTATATGTTTCACGCTTCTCTTCAAATGTTCATATATTTTGATTACGATATTCGTAGCGAAACTCGAGACATTGTTTCTTTGGTACAAAGCTGATATTATAGTTAGCTTTTTCTTTAGGCCTTTTCTGTTTGACAATATGTTGTTTCGGTTACAACTGTTGACATGTGAATGCTAATGGTGAACATAATCATATATTACTCATTTGTATGTTCTTTTGAATTTCGTAAGAGTGAAATCTGCATTACTTAAAAAGCTGCATGTGTTTACCAAGCATTTGTAATGGAAATGCAATTAATCAATATTTTACACTTTTTTTGGAAAAAAAAGAAAAGACAAAGGAGGCCATACTAATGAACCCCTCAAACATTCCCCTCCACTGCTCATATATATGTGTTTTTACAAACAACTTTATCAAATCTATCTTTTTCCGCAGTAATTATCTTACCACTTAAATCTCATATAGTTGTTAAAAAACAGATTGGTGTCTCACGCAAAAATTTACCTTAGTTTGCCATAACAAGAAAATGTATAAGCAAGAGAGAATAATATATAACATATTTGTCAAACAATACAGACTACCTATAAGAAACGTCATAATCGTGGGAAACATGCCATAACAAGAATAGAAAACTGCAAACATGCTATCTTGCCTTAGTTTGCATCTTCTTATTACGCACGGAAGATGATATTTTCCCAGTTTCTGACTTCTTTTTTTTTGTTAACAAGATTTAAACATTACAGGTTCATATACCCATCACCTCCAACCTAAGATAGCGGCACCTCCCACCTACGAAAGCAACGCCCACATATAACCAGGTATGCTCACAGATGCGTGTTCTCATATATGTTTATAAATTTACAAGTTTATAAACATTACAATGCGATGGAAATTATTTATGAAGCAAGGTTTATAAACATTATAGTATGTTGTGAGGATTGTGCGTGTTCCTTTTTTTGGTATTACTATGCTCCTTTTTTTTCCCCCATTATCAACTATGAAGAAAAGAATTATATGCTTTAACATGAACATGAGGAATGTCGTTTGTTAGTTATGTATTTGAATAGTGGATTAGTTATAAGAAAAGATGGGGATGTGGATTGCTTATTGAAAAATGGAGATACGACGAATGTCCTTTTTTTGTACTACCGTGTTAATTGTTTGTGGGAACTTCTTTTTCGGAAATTTCAATTTTTTCCGTTAATTGAGAAATCTGAGTTGGTTTCATATTTTGGGAATTTTTTTAATGTATTTGTTCTGTTTTTAAAATTTTTATTATAAATTTATATGGAAATATTTTCATATTATTGAAATAATTTCTTTAATTAAAATTATTTTTATATGCAAAAAACAGATGAAAAAAATATTATAAAACAAATTTTTATAAAAATAAAGTTGAATTAATTTTTTTATAATAACGGTCATTAATATAAATATAAACTGTTTTGTTGGTTCAAATTTTATTAGAGGAAATTTGGTTCAAAGCAAAAATGTATATTTTTTTTTTAAATTCTTATACGATTGGTTGGAAATAAGAAAGGAATATTTGGTTTCAATTTATGGGTAAGCATATGTTTCTATTTTTTGCCATTATCAACTATGAAGAAATGAATTGTGTGCTTTAACATGGGCATGAGGAATGTCGTTTGTTAGTTATGTATTTGAACAGTGGGTTAGTTATAAGGAAAGATGAAGATGTGGATTGCTAAAGACGCTACAATTTGTTTATCTTCTTTTATGTATACATATATATATATATATATACATATATATATATATATATATATACATATATATATATATATATACATATATATATATATATATATATATATAGTTACTTTTTAAATGTTTTTTATAAATATACATAAAAACGGTTTTCAAATATTTTTTATAAAAAAAATAAGTAAACTTAGAGTTAAAAAGTTTTATAAATATATATAATATATTTTTTTAATAAATACTCTTAGAAAAAGGTAAAACGATTATTTTTTAAATGTATATAAAATAGTTTTTAACTGTTTTTATAAATATAAATAAAACAATTTTTTTAAATGTTTTTTATAAATATGTGTTTATTTTTCCCAAAAAAATATTTATGTTTTTAAATGTTCTTAAAAAAAATTAATGTTCACTAAACATACAGGGAAATATACAACAAAACATGTGTTTCAATACGATTTTTAAATGTTGTTTATAAAAAAAAATAAGTAAAAAGGAGAGTTAAAATGTTTTATAAATATGTGTAATATCATTTTTTAATAAATATATATAAACTATTACAAAAAACAGGAAAATGGTTATTTTTTAAATACATATAAAAATATTTTTTAAGTGTTATTGTAAATATAGATAAAATAATTATTCTTTACAATGTTTTTAATAAATATATGTTAATTGTTCCCCAAAAAACATTTATTTTTTAAAATGTTTTTTAAAAATTAATTTTCACAAAACATATATATGGAAATATATATCAAAACATTTGTTTCAAGCATTCTTTTGACAGTTAAAAAATGTATCTTTTTTTAGATGTTATTTATTACTCCTGAAATAAATTTTTTATTTGTTGCAAATCATTTTCATATGTTGAAAGTAATTTTATATTCCTAAAAATTATTTTTAGAAATAATTTATATTTTCCAAAAAAAATTTATTTGCTGAAAACCATTTCTTATTTGCTAAAAATTATATTTATATGTTTGAAATAATTTATTACTTCTTAAATTCATTTTTTTATTTGCTGAAAATCATTTTTATAAGATGAAAGTATTTTTATATTGCTGAAAAATCTTTTTTATTCTTAGAAATAATTTTTATTTTTTTAAATAAATTTATTATTGTCGAAAATCATTTTTTGTTTGCTGGAAATTAAATTTATATTGCTGAAAATCATTTTTAAATTGCTTGAACCATATTTTATTTACTTGAAATAATTTATTATTTCCTCGAAATCATTTTTTTATTGCTATAAATATTTGTTTATTACTGGAAATATTTTTTTATCTCCGAAAATAAGTTTTTATCCACTGAAAATTATGTTTCCATTCATATAATTATTTTTTATTTGGTTGCCGAAATTCATTTTTAATTTTCTGAATTTTTTTCCCTACAAATAATTAATATGTCTTACCAATGTTTTTATCTACATTTCATTTATATCTTTTTGGTTCTATATGTGCCATCTTCTTTTCTATTGTATTATACATTCCAATTTCGTACAATCTCTCCCGACGTATGTATGTTACTTACTCCTCGAATATATGTAGATAAAGATTGTATAATTTATAATTTTTTTCGAACACGATAAATACGTTTTATACACATATAGGTTGATAATTTTTTTTACTTGGTTACAATTACATTTATATGGTGAAAATAATGTTGAATTAGTTGACACCCTTTTTCACCTACTAGAAATATTTATTATTTTCGATTTTTTTTATTTGCTGAAAACCATTTATTTATTCCTAAAAATAACTAATATGTCCTACCAATGTTTTTATACTAAATGTTTATTTGTTTATTCTTTAATCACACCCCCACAATCTCTTTAAAACTCACAACACCTGTCTCTTACTTAATTGCTTTTATTGTACTACTTTGGTCTTCCATACAAAGTGTAATTTGTTGGCAATTTTTTAATGGGTGTAAAGGTATTGTATATACTAACTATATATACACGTACTTTATATATATTCACATAAACACACACTATATATGCTACACACAGAGCAGTTATAAATAATAAGATTATATACACGAATCTTATTATATATATATATATATACTCACACACACAAACCAACAAATACAGTTTCCTGTACACAAAAGAAATATCAAACAGGTGTCCTTTCCCACTTGAAAAATTATTCCTAGAAATAATTTTTATTTGTTGGTAATTATTCACTTGAAATCATTTTTTTAGTTCTACAAAATCAAGGGGTGAAGGTTAATTTACGATATGTTAAGGCGTGTAGTGAAATAATATTGAGTTCATATTTTATTTATCATTAGATTTCATTAAATGTGGAAAATCTAACTTATATTCTTCATTCCCAAATCTACAAAATAGACTGATACATTCTTAGTCATAAAGAATGAGGTATGTAGTGTAAACATTTTATAACATTTGTTATAACGTATGGTGCAGTAATATTTACTTCTCATTAAAATCTACTAATGTCTTCTCAATTCTCTATGACATAACAAATTGCAGTTTTCATTCCGCAACGCAAATGCGTTTACATCAAGACATGGGAGTTTCGAAATGCTATGTTCTGGAAATATGAATTTATCCACTACGAGTGCACTGAAAATCCATATTTGGAGTGGCTCAAAGAAAATGAATATCGTTGTCATTTCAGCAAAAAGTAGTTGTCGCCCGTTTTAAGGACTACTTCATTTTAAAATTCACTTTGCGTTGTAGTTTTTTTTTCTAACTTGAATGTTCTGACTATGGTTCGTTCTACGACATTATGGTTCTTACCATTCATTTACTCTTACTCATTTTAAGTCGTACTTCTATTCATCACATTACTATATTTACATGCTCATGACTATGGTTACGATCTTCTTTTGAAATACTGAAAATAATTACATTTTAATTTATATATTTCAATAAAATATTTCAAAATGCAATACACCCGCCCGTGCATCGCACGGGTCACCACTAGTATACTATACACACAAGTATAACAACCATCCCAGTGATCTATAACTCAAGGATGCAATCTCTCAATGCTATCCTCTTCCAGGGAATTACTCACATACTATCCTGGGTACCAGCGGTCGGACTATCACACCGACTTGGTAAAAACAAATCACAACGTATGGGAAGTTGTCATAGTTCCTCCCCGAAATTGAGAAAAAACATCCCCACCACGTCTCACCCGTAATAAAATCACACAATATAAAATGAACACTATGACCTGGGGACTATACGCTCCCTGCTCCTCAAGCCAGGTGCCTCACCCACATCACGCAACTTCCTATGATAGCATTAGAGGGGGTATGCTTCACATAAATATACCATTCACACACAGGTATATATGTATTCGTATCATATTATATATACTTTAATCACATCGAATATATAATCTAAATCATTCCTCAAGTATATATATGTGGCTATAATTTCCAATCTCAAATAGCGAAAGCCAAACCCCGAATGTTCCCATTCGTAATAACATTTAATTTTTCGCACACTTATGATACTAAACCCAAAAGTATTCTCTCACTTGATATATAACTTGTACCTTAATCACTTTTAAGGATACGTATCTAATCCCGAATATACCAATTCTTACTAACTATGCAAGTATACAAATTCTTAACTTAGTTTCACAGGTGTCGCATCACCTATATTAGCAGTCATCAATAGACGTATCGAATAATCACTCAATCATCTTTAGTCAATATCCTAAATTCCATCCTAGTCGCCTCGTAGGATTTACTCAAATACAGTTGGCCCCTATCTACTCCAACTGCATAAATATACATACATACGTTTACCGAATAATTTCCCCGAATGTCTCTATCTTCCTAAAATTCGTTAGATCCACACCCCAGATTCATTATCTTAAATAACCCCGGATTCATTCTCTTAAATACACAACTCCTCAAGTCGTTTAGGTCATAACTATTTATAATACTCTAAATTACAAGGCCCCTAAGTTTTAAACCCAAAGATAAGAAGGAATAGAAAACTCCAAATTATTGGGCAGAAAACAGAGTATCGGTGTGATACCCCGCCCTAGAAAAGAAATATTGAATAATAAATTGTTGATTTTATTCGAAGGAAAATTTTTAGGAATAAATATATAAGGGAATTACCCCAAAATGGCACGAAAAGTAATTAAGGAGAAAAAGAATGTCCACATTTCATGGTTCACATGGATGCACATTTAAGTCATAATAGTCCTAGTAAGTATGTTGGTTAATTTTCATGCAAAAATTCTAATGAATGATTGTGACACGGTCATGGTTAATATAACGCGATTTTTGTCAGAGCGTGTCGCACAGGACACGACTTGTACAATTTTTCTAGGATGTTTTATTGGGGTTAAAAAATAATTTGACCATAATTATGGGATGCTAAAAATATCCCTGAGAGTGCCATGGGGTCAAAAGTCAAAAAATGAATAAATAAATAAAATATTATTATTTTCGTCAAAAAAATAAAAGTTCTCAGAAAATTCTGAAAAATTCGAGATCGACGTAAAATTTAATTTTGAGCAACTTTCTCTTCTTTGACATCTACAAAAAACGTAATTTAGACCTATTTTAGAGCTACTTTCAATTGTGAAAATAGTAAAAATATTAATAATTATAACAAAATTTGGTTGGCATGTATCCAACAACTCTTCCTTATTTTATGCTTTTATTCCTACTTATTTTTAGGCTTGTCTCACTCCTTTTAAGATCTTGGTTGAAGATTTTTTGGCTTATTGTGTTGGGGGGGAATGTATCACATGGGTTTCTAGGTTTTTGTAAGTTGGAAATGAATTATAAAAGAGGGGGGATGGTCTTATACTTCATTATTCATTTTCCATCAGATTTCTCCACTTTCCTCTCACCCCTTTGAGCTCCCCAAGCCTTAGAGCTCTTACAAAAAAACGTAGCTAAACTTCACACCCTTCAAATACCCACCAAATCACCATTAAAGAAGCCCAAAACATCTCAAAATAACCATTCAAGGAGTATATAACTTACGGAAGTTTTCGGAGCTTATATTTTGGAGCTAGAGTTATAGTTTTGGAGCATTTCTTGGAGCTTAAAGAAGGAGTTCCTAGAACACATATAGACCTCTCATGGAGGATGCATTTGGTAAACCCTTGAGGCCACCTTTGAAGGTGGGGGTTGCTCCTTCTACACCACCATTTTGGAGTCTTAAGAGGTGGGAAAATTTTACTTTGATTGAGATTTAGAGTTTGATAATTTTTTAGAATGAAATGTACATATATTATACTTGACATCTGTAGTATTTTGGCTAATTTACAACTTCAAGTTGTTTAGTCATCATATCATCATTTGGTGTGTACAAATGAGTTTTTAAGAAGTAACTTTGATGGGTTCAAAAGGTGGATAAATTTCAGGATATTAGCCTTGAACATTTTATGAAATAAAATGTGTCAAAATGATGTTTCAAGGGTAAATAATATAATTTCATGTTTTGAAAAATATTGGGCTAATATGGGCAATTTTTATGAAATAAAAATGGGACTTTTTACAAAAATGATGAAGTAGAAAAAGAAATTGGACTTTTGCTTAAATCGGTGTTTTTGAGATGCCTAAACTCATAATAAGAAATATTTGGGGTTGATATGTAAATAATCAAAGTATAAAAGGCTTACTCTTAAGTTGATACTTAAGTGTGATTAAAGAAAGTAAAGAAGGCCAAATGCGTTGATAGTGGCCAAATGAGTATTTAAAACACCCAATTTTCATAAAAACCCTATTTCGTCTATTTCCTTCAAGATCTTCATATAACTCAATATAGATTCACAATTTCCTACGCATGGATCATGGTTTGATAACTAGTATATACCAAGAATTTTATCTACATGAAACCTACCCATATTCAATGTTTAATTCTCCAATTTTAAAATTTATTCACTTATTTATGATAAATCATCAAATCTAAACAATCATATAAAATATATGCTTTGAATCTTTGCAAGATAAATCACTTGCCTCTGATTTCAAGTTATGATCCGTTGATGACAGTATTGGTTGGCTCTCCCTCTCTTTTCGGTCAGAAATTGGGCGACGGTGGTTGTTTTGCCTTGGAAACCATTGGAATTCTCCTGAAACCCTTTTCTTTCTTCTCACGTTACTCTCTCTTGTGTTTAACAAATAATGGCCCTAATAACCATAAGTGTTGGCTGATAAATATCTCCTAATTTTCATGGTTCACTATTCACCAAAAATAGGAATGATTAAAATACCCTCCTAGGTTGTCGGTTAGGCCTAAAAATGCCTCGGGACCCAAACTAAATCTCTGGCTATAGTTTTTTTGACTATCTCGACCCTTATGGATATGTTGACGCACTCAAAATGATCATATGGATGACATAAACATAAAATACTTTTAAATCCATTAAATTGGGCCCTAACACGAATGACATGCGTGTTCCAACTTAATTACCGAAACTTCCGTATTTTCAACTCGCGAATTTTTTTATAAATTCAACAATCACATATTACCATAATCACTCAGTAATATTCAACGATATCATCATATTTAAATACTAATTCTCGTCTCGCTGGTTATTTAAATCTGAATTAATTTCCAATTAATTATCCCAAATTAATTTAATTAATTCCGCAACTAAAAGCAATTTCATTTAATTAATCTCATAATTATAAGCCATAAAAATACGTGGTATTATATACTTCCCACCTAATAACGGAATTTCGTCCAGAAATTTGGAAAGTAAGGCATACCAGGAAAAATGAGGTATCCTCTAGTACTCAAAACCAATTACAAAGAAAGGCTCAATCACTACAGCCCTCGCTTCACAACAAGCTCGTTGAACAATCTTGACACTTTATCAGTTATAGGGTTACACCTCAATAAATGCACCTCACGTTGTGCTTTTACTAAACAACATTCGAATAAGAATAGCTTATACATCATTAGCCGAATCATCTCCATATTATTGTGAGTTTGCACCTCACTTCGTATCATCTCCCGCGTATATCTAAACACAAAACTCCCATCCCCGGAGAAACCATAAAATATCAGACTACTCTTGTCCGTTTTTTGAATCTCCGCTCCTGGAGTTGTGATTTTAACACAAGGGAAAGCCACTACAGACGGTTGGTGGTTATCCCATTATAGTCATCGGACTCTAACTTCTGATGGATCCCAAAAATCTGATAATCTGTTCACCTCTAAACATCTGGAGAAAGAATGGTAAGGTTTATCCACACAAAACCTCAGTAAACACCTTGTCCACTGTAAATTGGTATGGGTGCATTGACACAACTTTACTATTAGGTAATATCCTCTCCCTATTACCATATTATATTTATCTTACTAGATATATCCGCTGTGAAAATGAAATGCTCGCAATGAGTCCAAAATTACTTTCATACAGTTCCACCGATCGTCAATCACCTTGTGTCTACTCCTCGGTCTATAGGCGAGACATCCTTCTCAAAACGAAACGTTATCCCCACTACTTCCTGATACCCCTTGTTGAAGGTGGATTTTAGGAATCTCATCCTAGTTCAGAATAATATTGGGTAGGACCACATAATGGAGCAATCATTATCTAATAGTGTAACTCACCCAAGGATATAAAAATTTATTTCCTTCTTGAAAACTTGTTCCACACATTCTAAGGAACTCGTTACTTATCTTTATGCTTGCAACCCATCAAAGAAATTTACCAACTTAACTCTTCAGCTACTAGAATCATCGGCTCGACACCAAGTTTCTGGTTATTACCCTTACTCCAACCGATCTACTACTTACTATACCCCTTTCAACATCGACTTTCACGTCTAACTCCTTCCATTAAGTGGTATTTAATAACCCTCTACTTTCCTCGACGTATACTAAAATTTCTGATCCGTGCACTTTTCACCACGTTGTGCACATCTAGACTTTTAATACCTTATTCACACCCTCGGTTTATTTACGTGTAGGCCACCCTCAACATTCAATTGGGTAGAACTTCGCTCCAAATTGTCCATAATAATTAAATATTTGTCTTCTGAAGGTATACCTTACTTTTTAAATGACTTCCCACCACCTTTCAACCAATGTTTGACGTGCTACTCCGATCTCACATGAGTATACCGATTATCGTCCTTCTCTTACGATGCTTAATCCATTCTACCTCTACTATCTTGTAATATCAGTCTCACAAGTATAAATCTCACTCATCTCTATGTCTCTTTTTTCGGCGATTATCACATCAGTAAACCAGTGTGTCTACACTCCTTATAACCCATGCATATGGGTTTAAACATCACATACACTTCTTAAGTACTCCAAACTCTTTATTGTCCCTGAATTTGCAACGTGGCTATACTACTTGTGTGTTCTCAATCACCCCCGAATTTGAAATTCTAAATCCTCCTAAACATCATTTCATATTTCAACCTGCCAAAATAAAACAAAATTATCAGCACTTCCTCACTAACAACTATCTCTACTAGCCTTATATCGTAATTTACCCCTTTAACTTCTAATTATTACTACATACTTCCCTAATGATCGAGGTACCCACATCATTGACGAATGGCCAAACATCTCCTTAATACCAACCTTACGCTAAGTTGCACGCGTGTGATGTCTCGCAAAGCAAAATCCAAACAAGGAACCCCCCCAATACACTACTTCCTAGCATTATCGGTTATCGAAATCCGTTAGGCCCTCGGTCCCTAACATGTACCCTTTATTCCCATCTCTTGACACAAAGGTACATCTCCTTCCATCATTACACATAAATAAGGAACTTCTTCCGAAAGACACTGCCTCTTAACATTGATGGTAATCACATTCCATAAACATCATGCAAATATAATCGGGGCTTTCAAAATCCCATCCCCAGACATACAGATATGCGTATTAACTTCCAAGTATCTAAAGGGTAATATAACATTGCACTCTTCTTATTACCACATCCTGAGCATTAATTATAATAACCAGCTAAATTTGTTCGCTGAACAGTAAACCAACTACACTCCGATTTATATCAATAAAGTCCCTAAACATACCGAGAACAATTATTCGAGACCACAAGGATAGAACCTACGATGCCCTCATACTCTTCTATCAAATCCAGGTACATCACGTACGTGAGGATCATAAGTTCCGAATCACTCAGGAACTGTTTCAATAAAAATCACACATAGTGGAGTACAACATAGTTCACATACCCATGGGTTACGCACATCCCATGGTCAGCATACTTATCCATTCAGCGATAAGCCCTTCCAAGTCCTATGTTCTGAGGTATCAATCTAAAGTCCACCCGAAGGTCACATCGAGACCAGACTATCCTCATACGAACGACCTCCCGTGATAGCAAGTATGGTAGGTATGTTATACACACAATAATCCATATACTAGAAAATCGCACAACAAGTATATATACATTTTCAATATAGGTATACTCCTCCCCTATATATTAAGTCTCACCCACAATCTTTACGTTTCAGATATTTTACGTAATATTTATTTAACGCGACAAGTCTCGTCATATGGATTCGGGTACCTATACATATCCCAAGTGAATACTAGGTGTCCCATTTGTTCTTAAGGTTATCTTAGCAAATATAAAATTCCTTAAATTATCTTTAATTCCACTTGCAGTCCCAAAATCAAAAGATCTCAAACCATCCTCACTCGGTAACCGTTCATAATTATAACGCTCAATCCCATAAGTTATAACATTTTCCGGCAATAACTAAGACCCTACTAACCTTTACTAAGTCCCACGATACTTTATTAATCACCCCAAGAATCAATATCGACTTTGGAATTTTCATTAAACCTTAATGAAAAACAGCTTCCAATAATCAGGAGAGGCCGATCGATCGACAAAAAGGATCCATCGATCGACATTCTTGGATCGATCAATCAATCAAGCAGGTAATTGCCCAGATTCTCTTAAACAGTTACGGGTTTCTTCCTTTTGCTCCTCTAATTCTTCATTACAACGTCCCAAACTCCCAAGAAACTTCACTAATCATCCTATTAACATATTAGCATCATCTTTAACGTACTAGATTCATTAAATCATCATGAATCATCAGTTTCTTGAATCAAAACACCCAATTTTTATAAAAAAACTATTTCTTCTATTATTCTTCAAGATCTTCATATAAGTCAACATAAATTAACAATTTCCTATGCATAGATCATGGTTTCATAACTCGTATACACCCAGAAGTTTATCTACATGAAGCCTACCCGTATTCAATGTTTAATTCTCCAATTTCAAAATTTATTCACTTATTTATGATAAATCATCAAGTCTAAACTATCATGTAAAATATATGCTTTGAATCTTTGTAAGATAAATCACTTGCCTATGATTTGAAGTTTTGATCTGTTGATGACAGTATTGGTTGGTTCTCCCTCTCTTTCCGGTCACAAATCCGGCGACGATGGTGGTTGTTTTGCCTTGGAAACCCTTGGAATTCAACTGAAACCCTTTTCTTTATTCTCACGTTACTCTCTCTTGTGTTAAACAAATAATGGCCCTAATAACCATAAGTGTTGGCTGATAAATGTCTCCTAATTTTCGTGGGTCACTATTTACCAAAAATGGGAATGACTAAAATACCCTCCCAGGTTGCCGGTTAGGCCTAAAAATGCCCCGGAACCCAAACTAAATCCCCGGCTAGTGTTGTCTGACTATCTCGGCCCTTTCGGATACGTTGGCGCACTCAAAATGATCATATGGATGACATAAAGATAAAATAATTTTAAATCCATTAAATTGGGTCCTAACGCGACTGACACGCGCGTCCCAACTTAATTATCGAAACTGATGTATTTTCATCATCAAATTTAAATACTATCTCTCATCTTGATAGTTATTTAAATTCGAATTAATTTCTAATTAATAATCCAAAATTAATTTAATTAATCCCACAATTAAAAGCAATTTCATTTAATTAATCTCATAATTAAAAGCCATAAAAATACGGGGTATTACAGTTTATTGATTACTTGGCATAAAATCGAGGCATAGGAGAGCTCGTGAGGAACAACAGACAAATACACACACACACACACACACACACACACACACACTAGGATATGCTCGTGCCTTTAGGGACGCTGAAAATTTCCACAAAGTGCATAATCGCGAAATAGCAAAAAATTTCAAAAGTACGTAATCGCGAAACGGCGAAAATTTTCAATAAAGGCACGTGTATAATTTTTATGGTATAAAGTTGTGTAATCTAAAAATAATAAGTGTTTTATATATTATAAGTGTATATTTTCAAAGTATTGAGTTGTCTAAATTTAAGTTATAAATTTATTTTACAATTCGAATGTGTAAACAATTTTTAAAAAATTGGGCAGAGTTTCCTTTATTTATATGACTATCTACTCTGTTTAAGAAATAAAAAATTAATCCAACAAAACAAATAGTTAAAACCCGTGTCTGAAGGCAAGACGAAATTTTTCCAAAGTACGTAATCACGAAACGACAAATTTTTTCCAAAGAACGTAATCGCAAAACTACAAAAAACAAATTCAAAATTTGTAATTGTGAAATGACGAAAATAAGTATTTTTACATCAGTAGTTACTATAGTATATTTTTCCTACAATTCACTTAAGGGTCATTACAACATATCTCAAGGAGGGCACCAAAAAAATTACATAATATTTAACGCCATCAACACCAATCTATAAATATTTATATCTGACCCAACATGACACGATTAAAGTAATAAGTCTATAATTTTCTTATATAACACAAATAATTGTGAAAAAATTAAAAAAATTGGAAAAATTTCCTTTGTTTATATGACTATCTATCCTGTTTAAGTAATAAAAATATCACAACAATACTAATAATCTGACCATAATAACCTAGCAGACTAAGTACATAAATATAATCTAGATAAAAAAAAAATTCACATTGGTCATCTAAAACCAAACACAAAGGTCAAACATCAATTTAAGAACCATGAACCACAAGCAGTAAAGAACTGGGATATTAAGACGCTATCAACAACATAGTGTCAAATGACATTACTAAAAGAGGCCTTTTGCAAAAGATACAAAGATTATATATTAACAAATAGGTTAAAGAAGAAAAATGACCTTAAAACCACCAAAAAATCTTTGATCACTATGAGAAATATAAGAGGTCTATTGATATATTAACATCTAATTTTACTAATTACTAATTTCATCAAATCCCCTTGCAATTATCCTCATAGAACCACATGGAACCAATTAAAACTACCATCCAAAACATACCTAAGTTAGTGAAACACTAAGTCATCTCTTTATAATTGCTCACCCAAAGTACAGTGAACTGATATTAGATTACAATGTACTCGGTGCAACACTAAGTCATCTATTTCTTCATAGTAATTTTTTATTGTAAAAAATCCTACAACACACCTGATAATCAACATATAGCATGTTACATTACTACAACATACCCCACGCATGAAAATTCTCCCTGTTGACAAAAATAAAAAATAGTAAGACTAAAGACCAAAGACGATAAATAAGGCAGAGATACCTAAAAATTTGCAAAATTTGCACAAAACGGATCCAAGGTGGAATTTTGGCAGCTATCTCTTAGCTATGCCATATAGCTATCTCTTAGCTACATGGTAACTATCTCTTCACTATGTCATCCCATATTTCATATCTGTTTGGATACACAACTATCCTCTACACATGCCTGAGCTTCTAGTTTATTGGGAATGGTCTCAAAGGACAACATATCAGCACCTACTTCCATAAGAACTTTCCATCTTTGGTTAAATCACGGTTAAATCGAAACTACCCAAATTTGAACCGTCAAAAGCCAACATATTTGAACCGTCAATTAAGATCTGCAAAACCAATAAAAAAAATAAACTTATACTATGAGCCATTTGAACTTGTCGAAACTTGAATTGTTGCTATAAGACTACTAAATTAACACAGTATGCAACAAAGCCGCAAGACAGGACCACCTTATGCCTCTTGTTACAAAATCAACTGTCTATATGCAGGATAGATGTTTCAGTTTTCAAACTTCCAAATGCCAACAAAATGACATCTTGCATAGGCAAGTTCTAAATGCCAACAAAATGAGAAACCTTGCGATTGGAAAGTCTATGGTGTGGTGTGCAAAGGGTCTTCGAATGACATTGATGCCAATCACATAGGCATTTCTCCAAACATCTATAATGAAGTTACAAAAATGTCAAATCTAAACATATATTACTTTGTGTACAAATTAACTTTAGTACTCAAGTGGAGATTTACAAAAAATCAAAATAAACAATAGAAGAGAAATAAGATTTATAATGTACAAATTCACGGACCAACTACCATGAACAAACATATCAACAAGAAGTTATCCATACATAATATTTATCTAGAAAGCACAAACACAAAGTGGAAAACCTTAAATATTAATTAAAGTTAATTTTAAAGCACTTTGAGATATAATAGAAGAGATAAAGAACTTTAAGACATGGTTTTTCGATCTCTATAGATAGGTATACAAAAATGTGAGAAGTAATGCAAGCAATGTTTTATATAATTAAAGAACGGTGTTTGAACCAACCACGCAAGGAGTCCCCTTACTAAGAACAATCAGTCCCTTCATCTTAACATCAATTACTCATTTGGTTAACATCACCTTGACAGCCCTGTTCATAACAAACCCCACCTCGCAATTGTTAGCATTTGTATGTTCACCACCTCGCTTCCACTCCCTACTTAACAAATTAGCGCTTTCACATAACTCCTGATAATAAATGTTCCTCGCCTTTACCTGAGTCGTCCTCTCAACCATTCTTGGGCCATAGTGTTCCTTAAATCAAATATGACTTGCCACTTGGGATGCATGAGAGGGAGAGAGTTGCCTATGTTGATATAAATTCAAATTCATATAAATAGACAAAGGAAATATGACAAATCTAATAATATGAAATGAAGAAAAAGAACATGAGGTGTGGTTTTGAGAAAGAAAGGTGTATGGGGCAACTGTTTCGTGAAGTAATATAAAGAAAGAACAATTTCGTTAAGTAATATTGTGTTGTGAAATTTCGTAAAAGATGGGAGTACTTGGATAAAAATGCACTGCTGCAACTTCTGTAAAACCCACTCAACCTTGCTCAAAACTTTGTCTCCTAGGGTTTTCATTGCCGCAGGGAAAAGCATATCTCTTCAACAATGCAACGAATATTACAGTTGGTCCTCATGAGGAGACTTTGCCATTTATATCACTTTTGTCGATTGAGCTGATATTAAAGAGTACGTGGGACCTCGAACTGTGCAAGAACGGTATGTAATATTACTATCCTCCCTGCAATAACTTTTATGGTCTTATCGAATTCCCAAGATGGTGACCACCTCCCAAGTTATTGTAGCGTAAAAGATAAATTGAGTGAAGCGGTAAGACCATAACATCAAACTCCAATATATCTGCATAAACAATCACTTGAAGATATAGAATCATGCAAGGGGTTGAGTGGAAGGTCATTGCATAAGCTTCAATTCTTAACACATTCAATCCTTACCAATCCTTACTTTTGTGACCCACGGCTAGAAAAACCTTTGTAACTGAAAATATAAGAAATTTAAGGTACCACAAACTACCTAAAGTAAATGCAGAGTAAACTCATATTGTGATATATCAAAAGTATTATTTATAAGGTACTCATACTAACCCAACAAAAAAAAAGCCCATGAAGTTCTACTCCACAAAACATACAATAGAAAAAACTGAGATAAAAACTATTCAACTTTAACTTTCACTTTAACTGAGATAAAAACTATTTAAGTTTAGCATATGCCTCTCCATGTCCCGAATTATCCAACACTTGTAAGTCCTTGAAATGCACCCTGCATCAACCAAAAAATTGAGATAAGTGAGTAAACCTCACGAAAACATATTCATGGAAGACTATAGGTCATAGAAAATTCACAACAGGTAGAAAGACTAAAAACTCAAAATCATTATACATTAATGCTGACTCAAACTAAAAATTCACAACAGTTAGAAAGAGAAAAACTTAAAATAAGAACATTGAACAGTTCAAAAGAAAATTGACGAGAAAATAAGAGAAGTTGTAAAATTGTGGTATAATTCACTGATAGATTCGATAATCATTTCTGAACTTGCCATATATTGCAAGAATTTAACTAACCAACTGGAAAACTTAGCATTCTCTCTCATCTCTACGTAACGACCTTTAACAAATAACATTTGATCCAAGAGCTAAGCTAACGGCCAAGCCACTAATAACCGAGCCAATTTATTTACTGCCCACATTTAATAACTAACTAAAATATGACAATAGTCCTCACACCAAAGAATCCTTGTCCTCAAGGATGAAGGATGGAAAGTTGGCTTTTATGAATTGAACATCTTCGAAAGTAGCATCTTCCTTGTCGAATTAAGAACACTGTACCAACCATTGTTCAACTTGTGACTGCCCTTCTTGATAGCACTGCAATTGGTTAAATGAATATCTCTTGTTATTCATTTACAGGAGTTGAGGAGATGGATTTATAGCCTGGACCAACTTCGTTTTGAGGAGAGAAATGAAAAACACTCGGTTTATTTTTACACTTGGTGGTAGCAGAAGTTTATAGACTACCTTGCCTACATAACATCAAACATGAAGAGATGAAGTTAGTCTGTACTGAATTTCATAGGAAGAGCCTCATGTAAAAAACTATAAAAAACTATATTAAGACATTGAGAAATGTTAACAAACTATTAAAAACTTTATGGGAAATGCCAACAACTATGCATTGAAATAAAAATGTATTAGTCTCAAATATACCAACATTTATGCATTTACAAAATGGCATTATTTCCATAGTAATAATGTCATACTAATGGAGAAGTTATGCATTGAGTAGTTATGCATTGTGTCATAAAAACAAGCACTATTATGGTTTTAGATCTAAATGTGTCATAAACAATGCCATAAAATAAGAATAAACATTAAAAAAAAAATAAAGAAATCCTCATTAACAGAATTCAACCCTGTTTCAAGATGGAAAACAACATCTACACACCCAAAAGAAGATATATAAATATTTTCATCCCACGTAGAGGACTTTCTTGACAACATATTACCCACTATCGTATGGCTTTCTAAATAGAATGAACAATATAAAAAATCAAATAAAAGAGTTAAATTCACTCTCCATCTTGAGACTATCAGCATCACATCTTGCAAAAAAGCAAGCCAATATAACTGAGGTATCGGACATCCATAATTCTTTGATTTTTATTTCAAATATCATATGCTGGTAATATGGATTATTGCAGGTGTAATCATTGGGCATATGAAACCTTCTTACACAATGTTGATGTCAACTCAGCTTTTACGGAGCTCAAAAGCAGGTGTGATCCAGCTCCCGCAACTGCATTGGATGCCTGGCCAATTTAAATAACCCGGGCGGGCTTCGCAATGGGCACATTAAAGGTTCACATCCAATGCACCTTCTTCAACTTTTGTCATCCAACGAAGAGACTCAAGAAAGATAGATGAGCACTAAATCTCATCGCATTTGTCGAACGGGTTCCCACTAATCCTTTTACACCACTCAAAGGATGTTTCGCCCTCTCCTGGAACATGATTTACAACATTCTCCTGCCACAACTCTCTGACATTTCTTATAGCTATATGCTTCAGCAGATCGAACTGGTAATTTTGAAAGGTCTAAAGTCATGTATAATATAAAATGTATATTATATTTATATTATAAGTGTAAATTTTCAAATTATTTTATCATGTAAATTTAAGTAGTGTCAAATATTGTATAATTAAGTTAAAAAGTTATTTTACAACACATAAGTGTAAACAATTTAAACTATGTTTATAGGATTGTACACCCCATTTAAGAAAAGAAAAATAGTCCAATAACAATACTAAGAGTCCGTCTTGGACCTCGTAATAAATGTAAACTATTATACAGCACGGGAAAAAATTCCAATATATTAAATCTTGAATAATTTAAGTCAAAAAGTATTTTTACAACACAAATAAGTATAAACAATCATGAATAATGTAAAGTATTATATGCCCGTGCCTGAAAGCACGACGAAATTTTTCCCAAGTATGAATCGTGTGGTCAATTCATAAAAGTTTTGTATTACAGTATAATTTTCCAAGTATCAATCATAGTCATTTTTTCCGAAGGACGAATATTTTTTTCAAAATTATTTAATCTGATATAATTTCAAGTCCAAAAAATTATTTTCAATATAAATAAAGATAGAAATATAAGATTTTTTTTTGCAAAATTTCCATTATTTATATGAGTATCCAGTTGTTTAAGATATAAAAAATAATGTCTATTACCTTGTATACACATCACCTATTTAAAAATATTCGTATATAAACCCCCCTAATATGAATAAAACATAGACCCCTAATAAAATATAAAAAAAAAATAGGATGATTGTCAATAGTTTATAAAGATTCATTTAAAAAATGTGTACATAATTTTAAAATTTTGGGCAAAATATCCTTTACTTATATCACTACTCACCTATAAAACAAACAAAGTATAGTCCAATAATAATTCTAATAGTTCCCAACGTGCCACTATTGGCAACTTGAGCAACATAATAAATATATCATACAAACATAAATTTTCTATACAATAATTTGAAATGTCTTTTTGGCACCAAAAGATTACTGTAGAATTAAAACAAATAGTCTCTACTTTGCACCTTCAACTTCTTCATCCATCACCATTGAAGACCTAAAAAAAGTATACAACCAAAAAAGTCTTGAATAAGTAAATTACAGAAGTAAAAGACAAAAATAGAAACTGTGTTTGTGCAATACTTTGGGCTCAATTGAGTTATATCCTAACTCATATCTTTCTCTATAACTTCGCTTTCTGCAACCAAATAGGAGTATAAAAATGTAAGATTTGAGGTAAAAAAAATAGAGATCCAACAACTATATATGCAATACCAAATGTAACTATAAATGAAACCAACAACCAAATAACAAATACTTGTGCAATAAATCAAAACAACACAATAACACAACAGCTAGCAACAGATGTTACCTTTATTTTGAATGACAAACACACATGACAAAGTCTAATCTTCCACCAAACACAACAACAACCAATATAGTGAATAACACAATGATTAGAAGAAGATCTGATATTTATTTTGAATAAGGAACACACGTTAGATCTGAATTTATATTGGGCTAAAATGAGAAATACACATGAGTTGACATATCTAATCTGTAGGATTTTTAACAGATCTTTCTTAAGCTTTATTTATTTTGAGCTTTTCTAATAGGCATTTAATTCAAGTACTCCTACTTACCTTAGTCCTTGCATCCATTATGCAATTGGGTATAGATGTATTTGTGTCGCCACTTATCACCTGAAATTCAAAGAGAACAATTTACTAATATGTAAATGCACATGACTATGACCAAACTAAAATCAAATTATTAAACACGTAAGTGAAAAGAAATACAACTACCAATTCACAAATGTGAATTGGTTCACAGTTGGATTCTATAAAAGAGATGACTAAACCTTATTCAAATTGAAACATATTTTTTATTCACAAACAATCAAAGACTAAGCACGTTCATACTTTTTACATATGGACAAAACATATATATATATATATATATATATATATATATATATATATATATATATATATATATATATATATATATATATATATATATTCATGAACAGTCAATTTTTCTTTTCCTATTGGATCATAATACTACATAAAGTTGCTAGTTCTTCAATATAAAAATAAACAGCTTTTACAACTATTTCCCTAGCACTTGTTGGCAACTCTTGGATATCCATGTTAATAACAAGAAGAAAATGGTCAACCAAGAAGACAATTGTTCATATACTTAACTATCAAATATCACATAGCCAAACGAAAACCAAAACACAAATCAGTTAAAAACCTTTAAGAAAAAATAAGCCTTTTTTTTGTCATGAGAAGGAAAAACCCTTACTATTTCACAGCGATATAAACCATGGTTAAGAATATAGATATATAACCCAGTAACATTAAAAACACCAATATCAAACCCAAATAATTTCACTCTAATTAAAATAAAAACTTCATGAATTGCAAGAGAATACCTTTAGAACATTTTGATAGAGCCAAAAGTTGAAAACCTCTGCTTTGAAAGCCTCAAATATAGGATAAAAAATAGAAAAAATAAAATTTATCCCTTAGAAATTGAATAAATAAATAATGATAATACCTTTAAAGTGAAAAAGATATAGCGTGGCTGACCACGAGATATACAAAGACCTCGAGAATAAGGAAATACGAATTTACCTGATGTAGATATAATGCACAAAGACCTCACAAATGGAATGAGATACACAAATGTATGTGCGATATTATGTCTGAGCAGATCTGATGTCGATCTGATGCAAGAAAAAATCGGTTTTCCCATGTCACGAAGTTGAAAAATTAGATCTGATATAAGAAAAACTCGATTTTCCCAAATCACGACAGCATAAAGTCAGAATATCAGATCTGATGCAAGAAAAACTCGATTAGATATGCATTCTTCATCATTCAACAAAATCATAAAAAGAGACGTATACCCAACAAAGCGATTAGAACACAAATCTGTATACCCAAGAAACATTGATGATGATGTACAACCAAAACGATTAGAATAGCAAAAGGAATCGATTAGAATAGCCAAAAAAAAATGATTTGAACAGGCAAAACAAATCGATTACCAGAGTTAATGGAGGCTGAAGATGTCCATTTTTGTTAATGGCGCCTGAAGAATAGTACTGTTCATTTTTTATGGAGGCTGAAGAGGTTTCTCTCTCCCGTTGTTGATGTTGTTGGATAATGAGGGGTAAGTGAGAGAATGTCCGGTAGGTTTTTGTGATGCCCCGCCGAATAAAATAAAAAGCGATCACTCCTATACCAAATTAAAGCAGGAGTCGCATATGGTTCATTCTTAGCATCACTGCTGAAAATTAAATTAATTACTAATAACCAATTAGGCTGGCATCAAAATTTTATTTAACTAATCTTTTTAAACAAATTTAACAATAAAAACATCCACACAGTTTATATATAAATGAAACTGAGATGCAATAAAATAACCGAACACTCGACTTAACAATATACAACCAAAACGAATGTCGCATTAATCGGTGGTAAAAGAATAAATAAATGCAAATGGGTCTTTTGGACCTAGCAATACTACATTTCCTCCTATCTAGATTACAAGGATATAAGCATGTACAGTAAACCTCCATGCATCCACAACTGCTGTAGCAGACGTCTGACTCAAAGGAATCATCATCCAGGCATCCCTGTGTCTGGACACCTATATATATATATATATATATATATATATATATAGAGAGAGAGAGAGAGAGGAAAATAAATAAATAAACGGGTCAGAGTCCGAGTTGTGAAAATATTTTGCAAGTAAATTAATGCTTTATTTAAGAAAAATATGTTTTATCTCATATTTAAATTGGTATCGCACTCCCATGAGAAACCCCTCACCTCTCTTCTAATAGTGCACACCTAACGTATTTCTCTAAACATCCTAGTCAAGCTACCATGCCTAACTAATTCGTCACCCCCAAACTCTGAAAGTCTTAAGTAAACTGATTACTAAGGGATGAACTTATCCCCAGTCTCGACACTGTGCCATGTTCATGCGTGGGGTGTCTCGTGAAGCGAAATCCAAACAAGGAAGCCCCCCGATACACTACTACTTGGCAGTGTCGATCGTCGAGATCCATTAGACCCTGAGTACACAACATATATATATACATACTCATATATATACTTTATCGTACTCACTTCTCATATACACCTCATAATATACATCCGGATAAAATCTCCCGCAATGAGAATAAATCTTTACTCATTTTGTCTCTTTATTCAAGTTAGAGACATATAATATCTTGTTCTCATACACAGGTATTATACTATACACACAAGTATAATAACCATCCAAATGAGCTATAACTCGAGGATGCAGTCTCATAGTGCCCATCAAAAACTTGGGTTTACTCACTATAGCACAATACGAGGCCAGACTCTCTCATGGTCATAGTAAACAAATACACAACGGTTAAAACGACCATGTTCCCCATGCAAGTGGAGTACAAACATCAGACTTGAACGCGGGATGAGATGGTCGGGGGATATACTCACCCTGCTCCTCAAGTCAGGGTATTCACCCACAACGCGCAACCTCCCTGGATCGCACAAGAGAAAATATATAATCTGGATGTTCCAACCCTATACCAAAAGAAAGCCCGTGGAATTAGCCGCTAAGATACACATATACCAATCACACACAGATATATATGTGTCCGTATCATATAATATATACTATAATCACTTCGTATCTATATATACATTTATAACTCCTCAAATGTATACATGGATATAATTGTCAATTTTATAATGATATTTAAGTACTCTCTTGCATAAATATACCTCACATCTTGATCACTGTTAGGGATTTATATACTCTCCAAATATCCTAATTCATAACCATATAGTAAGTATACCCTTAACTTATCTTTAGCCTATATACCCAAATTTCCATCCTAATCACATCCTAGGATTTACTCTAATTCAATCAGTCCATCATTATCCCATCCATAAAAATATATATGCGTACATTTTACAAAATTTTCCCCGAAAGTGTCTCTTTTATCCTAAACAGTTAAGAGGTCCATGCCCCAAATTAACCTCTTAAATGACCCAAGGTCAATTCACCACTCCTCAAGTCCTTTAGGACATAACCCTCTATAATAGTCTAATTTAGAAGTCCCCTAAGCTTTAAACTCAAAGCGGATAAGGAATAACCATCTCCAAAATCTTTGGCTGAAAACAGAGTGCCGGTCGACCGGCCCCTGACCCACGGTCGATCGCAGTTTGGGATTTTGCCTAATAAACCAATTAGTAGGCCCTTCTTCCTTGACACGGTCGACCGGCCCTAGAGGCGTGGTCGACCAGTCATACCAGTCCCTCAAAAATCTATTTTCCAAAATGTTCACAACTAACCCCAAACACCATTTTTATGGCCTTAAATCTCCACCAACAACACTATTTTCATATACTCAATTATTTCTAACTAATACATCAAAAAATTTCGAGGATTAAATAAATTTTATTAGATTTATACCCAAAAATCCCTAAAGCCCTAGTTTTGCCATTTTCCCAATTTCTACTCATTTCTACACTCCATTATCATGGATTTAACACTAGAAATTATTAAGAGTTTACATTACATCAATATGTAAACTCATACTCAAATTAACCAAATTTATTTTAAGGGTTCTAACCCAAAATCATATAGTTTACCAACTATAATATGATTTATATACACTAAAGAAAATAAAGCAAGTAAACATTTACCTAGTGGATAAAATCCGACGACATCAAGTTGAATCCCGCAGAGTTTGGCCAGAATCTCCCTTTTCTCTCTTCTTTTCACCTCTGGCTTTCTTTCTCTCTTTTCTTTCTTTCTTTCTCTCTCCCTCTCTCGTGTCTTTATAAGGGAGAAACAATGGCTTGCCATTTATTAACCCAAAAATGACTCGTTTGATCAATTACGAGTTCGTACTAGTCCAAAAATTCCTTGAGTCCAAACACTATTCCTGGATACTTTATTTTGACTATCTCGACCATTCTGAAACTAACCTCACACTCAAAATCTCCATCTAATGTACTTGACTGCAATCCACTAATTAAACCCAATACTTCCCAATGCGGGTTTCCTATTAATATATTATCCTTTTTCGCTTTACCCAGTGATGACATATAATTAAAATGGTCCAACTCCTTTACTTAATCTCAAAAGTAAATATAACATACATCGAAAATCATTTAATCCTTGAAAACCTCAAAAATTACTATTCATGATAATTTCTCAAATTCCCTAATTACGCTTACTTATGAATTTTAATTATCCATAAAAGTGCGGGGTACTTCAGTTTGTGTAATGAGGGTTTGTGAGAGAATGGAAAATACCATTCTACCCTTTTTTTGAATTTTGATTAAGAGTTGGAAATAAATTTGAGTGCAACGAAACAGGGGGAACTCAAATGATAGAGGGGTATAAAAGGCATTGCAGGACAAATTCATATTGATGACATCATCGATCAAACTTGTGACATACATAAGTTTACTACTTTATTATATAGATATATATAGAGAGAGGATATGGATGTTTGAATATTGTCAATGATCCAATGAGTGTGATTTCTTTTCTTAATGAGATCTAACGATCTTAGAGTGTGCCATGTCAAATAGTAGACCTTATGACATGGGAAATGAGATAATGATCACTTGATCCCCAAACCCACCCTGACTACCGCATTCTCCAGTTCACTCCCACTCTCTCGTTCCTTAATCAACACCCTTAGATAAAACCTATTCACACTAAACCTTATCCCCTGCCTCTATCATAAGCTCCCCCCCCCCTCTCCTCACCGCCCACCTCTTTCATCGCCACTGCACCCCTCTCATTGCTGCGCTGCTTCTATTTGATTAGTTTTGAATGGTTTTCGATTTGGTTTCTGGCTTTGGTATTGTAATATTTCATACCTTTAATGTTTCAAATGGTTACGTTTCAAATGGTTAAGAAAAATTTAGGTTTACACACCAAAAATTTATGTGTTGGCTATTATACCTTTAGTGTATTAGTTCTTACTAACTTTATCATCTGTTATATCTGATTATTTTGTAGTCTATTAGCATTGAGTTGACACGAATCAGATAACCATTTCAAAAAGTGCAAGTAACATTCTATATTTTTGTTTTACTTTTATATTGTTGGTTAAATTGTTGTTTCTTAAAATTTGTGGGTATTTTTATAAACAGCTCGAACGATTCGGAAGCAGAAACACAGGTGTTGTGATTCGTGATGTATCTAAATTGGATATCATTCATAGTGAGGTAACTTCAACCGTTATATATATATATATATATATATATATATATATTTATATATATATATATATATATATATATATATATATATATATATATATATGGGTTACTCGTGGTCAACCCGGTTCGACTCGAGCATTATGTGTGAAGGGCAATGAAAACCTATATAATGTTTTTAATCTAGTTTTATTTTAATAAACATTTCACTTTTTTATCGTGCGATTCAAATCTCAAAGTTAACAACGTGAGGGACCCATGGGAAACATCCCTGGAAAACAAGCATATAGAGCTACTAACGTAAAGTAAAAGAAATTTTTTACGTTAACACGCTCTTGAAGTATGTAACCGCATACTACTTGTTATAACAAATAAGAGGGAATGGGCAGTGAGAAAAACGCAGTAATGAAATATAGAATTGAACGACAAAAAGAAGACTCTAACACGTTATACTTATGTCCACAAGAAACTACCTTATACATACATATATATATATATATATATATATTTTTTTTTTTTCAGAAGAGAAAACAGGCAGAGCAACGTTTGGATAATAGAAAAGGGGAGAGTGAAAGAGAATGAACCCCCTTACTCGTATTAATTCTCATACCATAAAATTTTGATTATATTTACTCTTTATTTACTAACTATCTATAATGTAATAGGAATTTCCACCTCCGAATGCCCACAATTTGGTTCAAAGATGCTGTCGCGAACGAGAACGGTCACAAATTGAAGCCAGTGTTTCCCGACCTACAATAAGTCACATTAATATGAATTCTCCATTTCTAAGAAGCCCTACAATGGAATGTGGCCCTCTGAGAAACCAGACCCCCATATCAAGCATTCTTACTAACATTCCAGAGTGACTTATGGGTAACGATAAGGGGAAAGGGAAATAGAACCAACCCCTTGGCTCGGTGCGATTATTTTTTCTTTTGTACTTAATTTCATTTTTTAAACTGTAAAACCATTCTAATTTTTAGTTTTCATTTTTTGTTCTTTGTATCAACAGGTATGTCCAACTTCATACGTCGAAAGACACAATTCCATCTTAAATGTGCCTACAGTGTGACATTTTTTCATTTTTCATATTTACTATTATTTTACTTTCATTATCTTTCGTCTTCATTTACTAACTCTCTATAACGTGGCAGTATTTCTACCTACTTTTGTCCGTATCTTCGCTTAGAGACACCAACGTGAACGAGAACAATCTCAGAATGCTGTATGTGTTTCCCGTCGGGAAAGTTCTCCATTGCTGAGCACCCTTACACCGCAATGCTGCCCTTTGCATAATTTTACCCCCATATCAGATATACTTACGGACATTCAACATTCTAATGACTCAATTCAATTTTCCTCTTCGGTTCAGTCGTGTAATCTGAACTTAGATTTCGATATTAATATAGTAACGACGGATGTAACATCGTTTTCGAGAGTTATGAAATAAGAGTCATCCAATCGAGATACAACTTTTAATTCAGATACTCCCCCCGTTGGGAAATGATATAGCACCAACATTTAGGTAGATTTACTTACTCACTTTTTTATTTTAATGTTTGTTTGGATTCTCATATCTTACACTATGTTTAACAAATACCGTAATGTGCCCTCACTATAATGCATTACACTGGATGGATGAAACGTTGTCGGGGGCCTCAAAGATAAGACCATTGTTTAGGAAGTATTGTTGGCAGGGCCAAATTTGTGTACCCTCTTTCCTTCACCCCGCCTTAAAATTAAGCTTTTATTTGACGATGATGATGATGATATGTACAGATCCTTTTGTACTTATACAAGAGAGTATAATGCTACCAATGCATTTATGAGTTTAGGTGTCGAGATGGATGATCGGGTCCTCTATGGAAGGGTCCATTGAGTTTTACGATTCACGACGAGCTTCATCATCGTAATGGATCCTTATTACCCAATGTTGGTCATGAACATGAAGCAACTTACGCTCAATTGTACATTTACGATCCATATGCAACTTTAGATATTCACCACCGGATAAATCCTTATTTAATGATGGATGTCCTTAATACACTACAACAATCTTTATTAGTGAATAATGCATTCACGATCAAATATCGTGAGGTGTATGCTATTTTGGATCAATCAAATAGGATGGGCCATGACTTACCTGCTTACCTTCATTATAGTTATGCAAAGGACCGCCGCACGTATAATTTTCCATCATCCGATGAAATTGCTGTTATTTTACCCGGTGATGGCTCCAACGTCAGTGGTATGCGAGATATTATTATTCGGCTCAAAGATGTTAATGAATTAATGCATATTAACGAGTGTCACTCTTCGTATTTTCCTTTTCATTACGTATTATTGTTCCCTTACGTGGAACTTGGTTGGCACTCAGAAATGAAGTTATGGGACGTGAAACGTTTTACTCAACAGACTAAACGTTTAACTCCATTGAATTATTATGGTTATCATTTGTTTCAACATGCTTTCGAGTACTCCACCATCTTTAAAGGGGGTAAATTATTCTAGAATTCATTGTTGATTCATGGCTTCCACCGAGCAAAATCATTTAAATTATTAGAGACCTAATCAAGGAAAACTCTAAGTGGATTTAGACAAATATCTCAACGATTGTATGTCGAATGGGTTGCAACTAGATCAGATTGGTAAACAGATGATTTTGCCACCCTCTTTCACTGGTAGTGTGAGACATATGTTTGAGATTTATTAATATTCGATGCCTATCCCACAATTAACCAGCATCCTAATATTTTTCTCACCATAACTACAAATCCCAAGTGGCCAGAAATTACAAAGGAATTGCTACCTCATCAGAATGCCTTGCTTTGTCTGAACTTGGTTGTACGTGTGTTTGAAGTTAAAAAGAAGGCACTCATTAAGGATATTGTAAATAAAGATGTATTTGGCATAAATGTGGTGCACATCTTCACAATTGAATTTCAAAAGTGAGGTTTACCTCACATGCATGATTTATTATTTTTTGATGGTTCGAGCAAGATTAAAACGTCTGCCCAGGTCGATAAGATAGTATGTGTTGAATTTCCCACCTTGGACAATGATATGACACTTTTTGAAACTGTTTTGGTTTGTATTGTTCATGAACCGTGCGGTTTATAGTCTCCTCAAGCTCCCTACATAGAAAATGGTAGATTCACAAAGAAATATCCTAGGGATTTCAAAGAGTCCACGACTATGGATAAAGATGGGTATCCAATTTATTGGTATCACAATGATGGTCGAGTGTTTACTCTTGAAAATGGGAAAAAATTTGATAATGAAGATGTCGTTCCATATAATCCATTTCATAGCCAGATGTTCAATTTCCACATCAATGTTGAAGTTTGCGTAGGCCTCCAATGCGTCAAGTACATACGTAAATACATTTACAAGGGATACGACCGCACCACTATAGTATCATGAGGTGTAGATGAGATCCAATAATACTTAGATGCTAGGTATATTGGACCACTTGAAGCTATTTGGCAGACATTAGGTAATCTAATGCATGAAGAGAAACCTTATGTTCTGCGATTGGAACTTCACCTCCTGGGTATACATCATGTTGTTTTCAATCAAAGTGAGTCAGTGAAGGAAATTGTGTGCATGGCTTCGATTCAACAAATTTCTTTAACAATTTTTTTTTCATATTGTGCATCGAATGAAGACGCGCGTGAATATACTTACCTAAAGTTTCCCCAACACTATGTTTGGAACAAGAATTCAAAGACATAGACTGCTAGATCATAAAATAGGGGTTTCACAATTAGTAGGATGTAACAAGCCAAACCAAACTCGGGAGATATATTTTATTCGCAACTATTTCTAATCGTTGTTAAAGGATCGCATTCTTTTGAGTGCTTACGGACTGTCGACAATGTCACATAATTCTTTCAAGTCTGCATGTGTAGCTATGAGGATTTTAGAAGATGATGACGAATGAGTGCAATGTTTACAAGAGGCCGCGATAATCAAGACATGTTATCAACTTCGGTGACTATTCTGCGTTTTACTCACCCAGTGTTTCCCTTTAAATTCGGCTTTGCTATGGCATTAGTTTGCATTAGATATATGTTACAACCTAGTGCAAAAGATTCATATCTTATTCTCTATTACATGTCGAACGGATTCGGAAGTAATAGACTACGATTTGTATCCGCTAAATGAATTGCTATAGGAATCAAGCAAGAGTTTGTCTAACTTTCCTCTGATGCCACTCCAAGTCAGAAATTAAAGTACCTTTGGAGAAAATCGACTAATACGGGAGCATCATCTGCTTCAAGTAGATACAAACCATTAAATTGTGCAAGCTAACGTTGATCGTCTTAATCTAAGGAAGTAGATTAATTTTGCATAAATAACTACTTCTGTGTTTGAGGTAATGGAACAACTTTATTTTTGAATGGTGGGGCCAGAACTAGGAAGACAATTTTTTTAACACAATTTCTATGGTTTGTCGTGATATCGAACAGATAGTGATTATTGTTGCCTATTCTGGTATTGTGTCCTTATTATTAGCCGGTCGTTGAAATGCTCATTAGACGTTTTTGTATTCCTCTCGACATTCTTGAAAATTCTAATTGTGGGTTTGCAAAGCAGTCGATTCAAGCCGAGTTGTTCAAACTAACAAAGCTCATAATTTGGGATGAAGTACCAATGCAACATCGGTTCTGTGTTGAGGCGGTTGATTGGCCGTTATAGGATGTTTGTAATAATAAAAGACCCTTCGGGGGAATCACAGTGGTGCTTGGTGGTGATTTCCGTCAAATATTCCCTTTAATCCCCATGCCCATTCTAGAGAAAATCATTTCCTCCTCTTTAAGGCAGTCCGTGTTATGGAAAGATATACAATTTATTGACCTTAAACTCCAACATGCGCCTCAATAATACTGAAGTTGAAACTTTGCCATTTTCAATCTTCTTGAATGAGGTATAATATTTTATTGTCATTTTGACACTGTTTACATAAAACACACACACACACACACACACACACACACACACACACATATATATATATATATATATATATATATATATATATATATATATATATCATTTTTACTTACTTCTCTTTTTTCTTGGGACTAACCCAGGGGGAATTATGCTTCGGCCTTCGACACTACACCGCTGTGATCAGTATTTTCCTTGGTGAAATAATTACATACTTTGATGCCAACAAATTCTTCCTCAATGAAACTAATCCCAGCATAAGTAACCAGTTCCCAAATGAGTTTGTAAATGCCCTTAACCCATCGGGGTTACCGGTGTTTAGATTAGACTTGAAAGTTGGAAGGCTAATAATGTTTTTATGAAATATTACCCCAAAAGATGGCCTCTGTAATGGCACCTACTTGACAGTTGCAAAATGTTTTGATCATGTTATTCAGGCGCAAATCCTTACTAGTGAAAATTTTGGCACATTAATTTTCATTCCTAGAATATCTTTAACACATTCCTCTACTAAAATGCCTATTAACACGACTTGTCGTCAATTTCAAATCAAGTTGGCTTACACCATGACAATGAACGAATCGCAAGGACAGTCCGTCAGGTTTGTTGAGATTGACTTGCGCACTCCGGTATTTAATTGTAGTCAATTGTATGTCGCATTATCACGTTGCACGAGTGCTAACCGTATATCTATCCTGCTTCCCACCGATGAAGGAAGTTCAACTACTAACATTGTATATCCAAAAGTTCTCTTATAATCAATCTATTGATGTACGATTAACTATATCTTCTTTATAATTATGTATGGCTTTATACATATTTATATTTATCGGTCGCTATTGTTGGAGTAGGAGAGGAGTTACAAATATCAGATCAAATAGCTGCCCCTGCTGTTGGAGCAGGAGAGGAGTTGCAATGTCGTTGTTGTTGCTATAAATGGTATAAAATAACAACTAATGTACTAATCGTTATACTTCTTGACCTCTTTATTCATGGCATTCAAGCTTCTAAGGTACCGTTTGGTTCGGGAAGGATCATTTTTTAATTAAGTGAAAAGTTGTTGTATTGATTTTATTATATCTTATCCATCTCCAAGACCACGTTTTTGGTGTTCCCCACCTTTAAGATCTCAATTTTTACGGAATACTTCTTTTTTTTCGTTCAAAGAGTGATAGATTGCTCAAATTAGTACAGAAACCAGTAGCATATTATCCCTTTCATTGGAAACCAATAACAATAATTCACCCTGGGTTTAAAGTATGTTATGTTAATTCTATTTACTTGGGCATGTTATATCCTACATTATTTGTTAGGATCTGAGTTTATAGTTTGTTGGAATTCTAACATATAATTTTCACTTTATTTTGTGGAGTTTTCACACATCGTATTTGGTATGCATTTCGTATGTATGTATTAGTGACATTTCAATTAGTAGGTAAGTTTATCAAATTGTATTTAATTGTTTAACTAAAATTTTAATTCATAGTTGGACTTAGATCAATGGTACCTATAAATTCAATATTAATAATATATAATTATATATTAAATCTTATCGGGTAGGCTCCTTACCAAATCTGATTTAGCTCTATACATCTCTAACCCGATTCTTAATCGAATAATTGAGTAAAATGGTTTTAAAATTCAATCCAGATCAGAGAAAAAGAATCGGATAAGGATCAAAATCTGATCCACTAACAGGATTACAAGTCTTGCTCACCTGGAAACTATGGACAACAACACAAACATCATCTCTTCTCTTAACTACAATCAACCAAAAAATTTGTTCTATGCTCAATTTTTTAATACTATAAGCACCATGGAGATATAAATTAAAGACTAACTCGTATTCATCTAAAGTGGCAACATCTTCTAGTGGACAGTTCTAAACCCTTCATTTGGGGCACTGTACCTCCTTATTAACATCAAGTTATTTCTAAAAACTCTTACTACATATATACGATACTTGATTGATAAAGAAGTTGCATTTTTTTGTCATAAAAATCCATCCCGAACCTGACATATCGTGTTTATTTAGCGTCATTAGTGTCATTTTGTGACATTTGTTCTATTATGATGGATTTGAAGTTTTTGAGGACTAATAAATGATTCAACTTAGTTGTGATTTGTGTGATCTTTATGATGCAAGAATAATCAAGTTTTTTTATTCCATGTTTTTGTTTAGTATCCTTAATTAGTTTTTAGTTTTAACTCATGATCATATTGTTTAATTGTAAATTTTTGGTTCCACTTAAAGCATTTTATGCAGAGCTCAAATCATAAAATAGGTAATGCTTTTTAATTCCAGTGAAAAGGTACTAATGAAGATATGCTAATTCAATCTTTTTGCTGAAGAAGAGTATCTTAAAAAGTAGTGAAAAGAGGACGTTATTTAGGGCCTATGTCAAAGGATTTAATGTTTTTCTCTTTGGTGAGGTGACAAGTTATAATGTCTTCATCGAGAAAGTTGGAGATGGAATCATCAACGGCGGATGAGGTTTCATTAGTTCTGAGATAAGGAAGACTAGAAGCATCCAATATGCCCCATCCTTTAATCATGATCAGGAGATGAGATTTGTGAATTGAACCCAAGGAACACTCATTTTTAGAAACTAAAGCAACCAAGGAATATACAACTGAGTTTGCTTCCATGAAGTAGTGCTTAATATGAAATGTAAAATTCAATTTTTATATATGTACACTTATTACCATGGTAACATTTTAGATGTAGGTATATGAAAGTGTCATTTTACATTTTTTTGGTTACGTCCCAATTGGAATGAAATTGTCATTTAAGTCATGTAAAGTACTTGTGTGGTTTATAAAATGGACTTTTGGCGATCCATTTTGTTATGTAGTATTGTCCATATTAGGGATATATTTATGAATATTGTTAAATTGATGATGTGGTTTATACGAGGTTCGGGACAGACTATTAGTATTATTGTTATTCGTGTATTTGTTTTGTCTTAAACAGGGTGGATAGTCTTATAAACATATGAAACTTTGTTCAAATTTTTTTAGTTGTTTAACATTATTTTTAATATAAAAAATATCTGACTTAAATTATACGTGACTTAAAACATAGGGATTTTTTCGTGCTTTGGAGTGTAGATCAACGAATGCAATTTTCATGTGTGGATTATATTATTTTATTTCATTTTTTTGACATTTGCTTCAATTACGTCAATCCAATATATTTCCTTTATGCTATTTAATACATGTTAATGATTTCACTTGCTAGATGAATTTCATATAAACTATCCATTGTCTTTATCTAATGGGGTTTACTTGGAAAGAGACCAGTTTTATTATTGTAATTTTATTATTTTGATACTTCAAGTTTTAAATCGTGGACTACTATTGGGACAAAACTTTGTCTAAATTTTATAATTTATTTACACTTATAATATATAAAGATTTACTAATTACATTATACACGATGCAAGAAGTGTTGTAGGCATGCGAGTTGGACTCAAGATGAGCACAACTATGAGAATTATGACCAATTTTTTAAAATTACTTTTTATTTTGTTTGGGAACGAATTTTTTTCCATTTTGCAACTACCTGCTTTGGAAACTTTTGTCGTTTTGCCATTATATACTTTGAAAATTTTCGATGTGACTTCAAGAACGATCATATATATATATATACATACTAGGGTATGCCCGTGCCTAAAGGCACGCTGATAATCGCAAACTGGTGAAAATTCCCGTGCCTAAAGGCACGCTGATAATTGCAAACTGGTGAAAATTTTCAAGGTACATAATTGCAAAAGGGGAAATATCGTTCCCCCACAAAACAAAGTGTAATTTTCCAAAGTAAATAATCGCGAAAAGGCCCAAATTTTCCAAAGTATGTAATCGCAAAATGAGAAAAAAAATTCAAAGTGCCTAATTACAAAACGGATTTTTTTAAAGAGTATGCCCATGTTTGAAGCCACGCAGATAATTTTCAAAAGTATAAAGTCCTCTATAATATAAATAATACATGTTTTACATATTGTAAGTGTAAATAATTTGAAAAAGTTTAGGCATAATTCACGAAAGTACCAAGACTCACAAAATTTAAGCCTAGTAGTAAATTCACTTTCGAGTATTAGTTTCAATTCCCACTCAAGTCAGGACATCAAAATATTTCGTGTTGGCTCATGTCATTTTTAATTGGTTGTGTTCTTGTTAGGTAAAAATATGGGAAGGTCATGTTCAGTTTGAAATGGTTTGTGTGCGTGTTACATAAATAAAATAAATATCATGTAGTGTCACATTTTAATTGATTCGTGCTCTTGTTTAAAAAAAAGAAATTCGGGTTGTCTTGTGTCATTTTTATTTAGTCGTGTTCGTCTTAGGTAAAAATAATGTAAACGTCATGTTCAGTTTGAATTGGTTCGTGTGCATGTTTGATAAATAATATAAAAATCGTGTTGTATCGTATTTTAATTAGGTATTGTCCATATTTAGAAATACATTTAGAATATTTTAAGATCATTTGTTTAAAATTAAAATGAGATTTAGTGTTGGAAATTTTGAATTCGTTAAAACCTTAAACTTTATACATTATACCCATCCTCATCCACCTAGATAAAAGAATTAGTTAAAAACCTAAACTCAAAAGTTAAAAGCCACCTTTGTCGGTGTAAGAATCTAGTGCGTTCAAACCGGTACCAAAATCATTTCTAAAAAAAATATAAACAAAATAAAGCTTTCATAAGGTAAATCAAACCTCGTGTGCAAATTTAAGCAGTAGTGTATACCATGTCATTAGAATAACCTCATATGAAAATGATAAGAACTCACCATCAGAACTCAAAGAAATTAAAAAAATCATATGAACACAAAAAGAACCATCTCGAGAAGATCAATTATGCAACTTAAGTCATCATAGCCATCAAATGTAAATTTAAGTCGTAAATTTTTTTTACAACATAAAGATGTAAATACAAAACGACACATATTAAAAAAAATAAAAAATAATCCCAAAAAACTATACTATACAATTATGAGAAAAAAATATCAAATGAACATCTAGTTCAATACACACTAATTTTGAACCGACATTATTGCAGCCCAGCTTTGCCATTCCATCGAATTGGATCATTGCAGCCTTTCTCCGAATATTTCTTAAAACTGAATCGACCAACCGTTATAAGGTATTGTGTAATACCCCGTACTTTTAAAGGTATTTAAATTTCATGGTGGATGTAATTTGGCAATTTGAGGAATTGTTGTGAATAGTAATTTTTGGATTAATGAGTGAAATTAAATAATTTTTATGCTATAAAGTGAATAGTAAATATTAGGTTTCGAGTGTCAGATTAATATTTACATGGATTACATTTTCTTACGAGACTAAGTATATGAGTGGATTATTTTTAATTACATATCGCAAATTGGGTAAAGCGACAAAGGAAATATTTTAAATTGGAAAATACGCGTATTGAACGTGTTGGGTGAAAATAGTATATTCTAGTTAAGTGACTCGGATGGAGATTTCGACTGCCCCATTGGGTTTGGAATGGCCGAGATAGTTAAAATAGAGTACCCGGGGGTAGTATTTGGGTTCCGGGCATTTTTGGACTAGTAAAACTCGTAAATGAGTACACGAGTCATTTAACAATTTCGTATACACCCAATTCGGGTTTAATAAGAGAAAACCCTCATTTTTTCCCCTAAAATCAGATCTCAGAGAGAGAAAGAGAAGAGAGAAGGGAGAGAAGAATAAGAAGAAGAAGAAGAAGAAGAAGAAGAAGAAGAAGAAGAGAAGAGAAGAAGGGAAAAGAAGAGATTTTCGGCCAAAATTTGCGGGATTCGACTCGGGGTCGTCGGATTTAATCCACGAGGCAAGTGTTTACTTGCTTTATAAATTTAGTGTGTTTATTTCTCATATTATAATTGGTTTGTAAAACTATAAAGATTTTTCGGATGAGTTTTCGTGAATCAAAATGGGTTTTTCGGAAGCTTAGCGAGTAAAACCCGAATAATATCAAATTTGAGAAATTTAGGAATTAATTGAAATTAATTGTTGGATCTGGGTTCTAGGATGATTAGAACCCTTTGTATATGTATATTTATGGTTGATTGAGGTTGTATGATGGTGGGTGAGAAAATAAAAACCTTGGAGGTGTATTAATGGAGGTTTGAGATTTTGGAGAAGAAGGTGAATAGTGACCAGCGTCACTTTCGGACTATTTCGGATAGGAAGACAGCCGATTCAGCTCTCGATTAAAACACAAAAGTTGTAGATATTTTTTATGCGGTCGTGTGGAAGCTAACTGCGTATTTTTCTAATTTTTTTGCGAATTGTTATGATTTTTATAAGATGGCAGATTCGGGGTGAAATCACCAACTCGGAAATGCAATCGGAAATTGGAAAAATAAAAGGCTAAAATTGTTTGGAGATAAATATTTGGGGTTCCTAAAAATAGTGTGGGGACTTTTAAATACTTTTTTTTTGTAAGGCGTGTATTTTGGATTAGTTGAAAGTAAAATCCAAGATTTACCCAAATAGGGGTGTTCGCGAGGAATAATACTTAAAGAGATATTTAGGTGTGATTTGAATATTAAATAAGGGATTCCGTATTGGGGTATTTTAATTGTGTGATGGCTAATATTATTGCGAATGAGAATATTTAAGACTATTGTCTATCGCTATAAGAGTTTGGAGATTATATCCATAAAAGATTGAGATGAGATAAATAATATATATCGAGGTTGTTGATATAATCATTGTGCGGTGAGAAAAGCTCAGAAAATAATATATTCAAAATTGGTAAAATTGATAAATGCGTAGGATATCCAAGATATAAATATACTACGTATGGGATGTATTATATGGTCTATGAGTATGCCCTTATATTATATGTGTGTAAAAATCATGCCCGCGCTACTTGCTATCACGGAGGTTACCGCGCCGGGACAGTCTTATCTCGATGGGACCTTTATGGGGGATATTGAGTTGTACCCTAGAACATAGGACTCCTTGGTACAGGCTATCTGATTGATAATGAGACGGTCTTAAGAGACGTGAGGGTATCTACTAACCTCTTAGTGACTTGGAACTATGCTTTGCCTCCATTTGTAAGTATTTTGTGTTAATACAGTTCGAGAGTGATTCCAAACTAGTATTTCCCTTAATTTGTGTTATACGGGGACTTGATAGCAGAGTATGCCAACACCATAGATCTTATGTGGGGTGCCATTAGTATATAAATTATATGTGTGACTAATATATATACGTATATTCATATGGAAACTTTCTATTGTTATACAAAAAATTGATCTGTATGCATAAAGAGAATAATATGCGTATACCGAAATCTTGGTTGGTGTCCTATATGGATAACTAATATACTTGTTGTGAAAAGTATATTGTATATATATGAGATGAGATATAATATAACCTAACCCTTTATATAAAGGAGAGGAATGAATAAAGTGATATACTCCTTCTGGTAGATTTATATCCGAATTTATATGAATGTGAATCATAGGTTCTAATGAGAACTATTAATAAATACGGGATGGTATAAATATGTTATGTACTGAAGGCTTATAGGATACCAATGATCAACATTGTTACGTAGTAGTGTATCGGGGAGGTTCCTTGTTTGGATTTTTCTTCGCAAGACACCCCACGGACGAATGTAACGTAATGTTGGGAATGGGGAGAAGTTTAATCCTTAGTACCCGAATCGATGAGGTTTATTAGAAGATGGGTAATTACATTAGTTAGGCAGGGTAGCTTAACTAGGTTGTCTAAAATGGTATGCGCTAGTTATGCAATGTTAGAAGAGGGGTGAGGTGTATCTCATGTGAGATCGATACCAGTTTAAATATGAGAAATAACATATTTTTAAAATATGGATTTTAATGCACTTGCTAAAATGTTTTCAAAACTCGGGCTCTGACCCGTTTCTCTATTTTCCCCTCTCTTGCTATATCTATATATCTATCAATCAATCTATCTATCTATCTATCTATCAATATATCTATCTATCTATCTATCTATCTATCTATCTATCTATATATATATATATATATATATATATATAGGTGTCCAGACACAGGGACGTCTGGATGATAATTCTTTCGAGTCAGACGTTTGCTGCAGCAGCTATGGATGCAAGCAGGTTTATATTAGACGCTTCTATCATTGAGATCTAGATAGGAGGTATTGTAGAAACATTCGGGCTTATGGCCCAACTGTACTCGTTTATTCTTTTATCTCCTTTTAGTACGGCATTCGATTTGGTTGTATTATATTACCGATTGTTCGGTTATTTTATTTCATTTCATTCATGTTGTTGCATATAAACTGTTGTAATTGTTTTATTTGAATGGTTTGGTTAAAAAGATTTGTTAATTTAAAATTTCGACGCCGGCCTAATAGGATACTAGTAATTAAATTGGTTTTCGACAGTGATGCTAAGAATGAACCATATGAGACTCTTGTTTTAATTTGATATAGGAGTGATCGCCCGATATTTTATTAGGCGGGGTGTCATAGGTGGTATCAGAGCATCGGGTTGTAGTGTACTTAGGAATTTGTGCGGACGTACTACGCTTTTAGCATTGCTTTTGATTTGATATAGAGCCTTATGATTAGTATTGTTGATATCCTCTTGTGAGATTTCATTCTCCTGCCATTATGTAAGATTATGGTAAATATTTTGCATGCTCATTCGAGATTCGTGTGCTGAACGACGAAGGGCGACCATGGAAATACCTTGTGAGGGAAGCAGAAGGTGGGGCTTAGTTAGAGTTGTAAGTTGATGTTAGGAATGAGGAACGCAGTCGAGGTCACTCCCCTTGTGGCATTATCGTGGATTGCTGCAATGACGACTATAGAATAGTAGTTATTATTATCTATGCACCTCTCTAGTAGAAAATGGTGCTAAACATAAATTATCCAGTGAAGTTAGATGGTGAAAAAGCTTAATAGGTCTTAGATGAGGACCGTGCGTTGAAGTTGAGCTAGGCGAAAATAGTGTACTTTCACTTCTAGGGAGTCGAAGGCTCGGAAGCTTTGGCTTAGAGTTGGGAATGGAAATATCCATATGTGAAAATTTGAGGAAAATATTTTCTCACTCAATGGAGAAATCTTGAAATGGTGGGAACACCACATTTGAGGGAGAATGGTGTTTTGATCATAAATGAATACTACAGATGGTTTTAAACTGTAAATTCCTCTGATTTAGAAATAATAAAGTGAATGCGGTTTATAGCTTATTCACATAAGAATCGATCAGAGACCGACGGTGAATAAAGAGTGACATGATTATGTCAACTTAGTACTCGAGTAAGGTAGGTACAATGGAGAAAGAGTCTTTTCCAGTGTAATAATAGACTCACTAGTAAATTGGACTTACGTAGAGTGAGTTATAGTTGTTATAGTGCAAGGTGTGAAATATGCAATAAAAAAAATTAAATTTGTGAGACTTTGTGATTTTAAGAGTCTAATGGGATAAAGACTCTTGGGATTCAAATTGAAATTTTGGATATAATTGGGATACGAGCTAGTTGTGATAAGCTTAATATTTATTTATATTATAAGTAAGTGAATACTTATGGAATTGGAATAAGAAAGTGAATACTTATGGAATTAAATCGAATATGTATATTCAGTATTACAGGCTAATGTTACGAGAGATGGGCATGGATAGTCCGATTTAATGATATATATACGGGTATAGGGACAGTATATATATGATAATATTATAAATATATATTTGTGTGAATGGTATATTTATGTGAAGCATACCTCCTCTAGTGCTATCGTGAGAAGTTACGCAATGTGGGTGAGGCCACTAGCTTGAGGAGAAGGGAGTGTATAGTCCCCAGGTCATAGTGTCCATTTTATATTGTGTGATTTTATCAGGAATGAGACGTGATGGGTATGTTTGGTTCTCATTTCCGACGAGGAACTATGATCGCTTCCCATTCGTTGTGATTTGTTTTTTACCAAGTCGGTGTGATAGTCCGACCACTGGTACCCAGGATGATGTGTGAGTAATTCCCTGGAACATGATAGCATTGAGAGACTGCATCCATTGAGTTACAGCTCTGAGGGATGGTTATTATACTTATATAGTGTGTGATATATAAGTATGAATATACTTGATGTGTATAGTATAATGTATATATTTTTATATAATATGTGAAACATATATATACGGACATAATAAAGCATGGAATGCGAGATAAATGATCGATGAGATCTCCTTGATTACTTGTTTACATGGAACTTCGATGAGGAGATGTTTCATTACCATGATTTGAGTGCATGGGGACCTTATAGATATAATTTAAGGTATGAAGGCTTCATTGTTGAGCTGTGAGTTTAAGCTCGTTGTTGTTTGCTCTAAGGACTTAGTGTTAGTACCAGCACTTGGTGGCGTGGCTCCTGGAAATAATTAAGAGTTCTGACCACATTTTTGTCGATAGAAGAGATGAGATTATCCGAGTGGCATATTTGAACTAGCGGACCTCCACGACCGACGAAGTTAAGTAATAGTGTATAGGAGGGGTTCCTTGTTTGGATTTCGCTTGTGAGACGCTCCACGCATGAACCTTAACGACGTCGGGAGTGGAAAGATGTTATAGAATGCAAGGATGTTGGTTTTGAGGATAAGTCACCTAGTGTGGAGGAAACACTATAGAGTGAGAGCCATTTGATGACTGTATAATTATATAGCTATATAAGTGCTACGGAGAAGCACTGAAATGATTCTCTCACCGCACGTGTGTGGGTGAGGTATGGCAAAAGAAATCGATTTGAGACTTATAGCCAAGCTTTGAATAGAAGGAAAATTGAGAGGAAATACTTTTTGGATGTGATGTCCATAATGCTTTTGCAGAGAGTATGTGCCCTAATTAGTTGGACTCTCCATTTGGACAAGATGGAAGGATTTTTTTTGTGGTGAAAGTACTTTAGTAGATTAACGAATAGGAATTAGAATGTCTCGTTGGTGTCCCTTAGATCGTTATATATCGATGACCAATGATGCGAGGGAGTAGTATAACGGGAGGGTTCCTTATTTGGATTTCGCTTTGCGAGACGTCCCACGCATGAAACCGAGCAAATGTTAGAAGTTGAGAGAGGTCTTGAGCACTAGGGATATAGTTGGGATATTATTCATTTTACGTGTGTGGGAAACACCTTGATCTTAAGACTACCAAGAAATAAGTCCAGTTGGACTAGTGGCGCTGATATAGGAAGACTATTGTGAGATAACCACAAGAAGATCGATGGGATAATCTTAAGAATGATTGAATTTCCAGGTATCGGGAGAATTAAATTTCAAATTATTTGGGTAAGGGATACCTAGGTGCTAGTACCAGGCTAATGAAATGAGGCCCATTATTTAGAGCGAGTGTGATATATCAAAACGTTTGCAATGGTGGTGCATATATGCACGGATGATAGGGGGTATGGGTACCCTGATTAGTAAATTCCAAAAATGTCCGAGATGGAAGGACATGAAAATAAATATGTATAATATATGCCTGAAGAGCGGCTATAAACAAGGTTAAACGGTATAATGTATTGAATGTCGTGTGAGAATGACGATAATGTAAACATTTATGTGCAACGAGAGCTAACACACCCGAGATGGGGTTGAAAGGCTGTGGAAAGTCATTTAAAAAGGTACCTATTAATGAAAAGGTTACCCAATTTATTATGAGAAAGTAGAGCGGAGTCTTACTCAAATGAGTATTGAAGAGTGGCTTGCACGTGATAGTATGGTTAGCATACTCCAAGTAAAGAAGGAGTGTATGTAGTACCATATTCTGGAAGAGTATATGAGAATTAATACTTTAATTATTCGGTATAGGGAATGTACCTTGTAGATTACGAGAGAGATAGTAATCTGAATATTTATACAATATGTAGCGATGAGAATAATATACATATGAGAAGTGTATAATTAGGTTGGGAATATGCCTATGAATCTTAATAGGATGTGTGTATGCCTATTATGTGATATTATTATTAATAACACTAATGGGTGATAACCCAGGGGTGCAAGAACATTATTGATTAAGTGCGCTAATGGGTGATAACCCGGGGGTGCAGGATTAGTATATGTATATATGTATGGGGATGATGTGACTATACGTGTATATATATGGATTTGCGAATATTTCTACTGTGTGAGACTAGTAGATATGGTATTAATAATACATATTTTGCGCTAAGTGGTCCTAACAAAAGGGTGTAAGATTAGTGTAAATATATAGAGGTGATGAGACTATATATATATGAGCATACACCTTGAGATGGTTGGAATATAATGGGATACCACTATGTTAGACTTTATCTAAATTTGGATAAGCTAGGATGTAATGTATATACCGATCCTAGAGTAGTGGTGGAGGCTATATCAGAATTTTGAGGACGAAATTCTGTTGTAAGGGGGGAAGTATGTAATACCCCGAACTTTTAAAGGTATTTAAATTGCACGGTGGATGTAATTTGGCAATTTAAGTAATTATTATGAGTAGTGATTTTGGGATTAATTAGTGAAATTAAATAATTTTTATGTTATAAAGTGAATAGTAAATATTAGGTTTCGAGTGTCAGATTAATATTTACATGGATTAAATTTTCTTACGACACTAAGTATATGAGTGGATTATTTTTAATTACATATCGCAAATTGGGTAAAGCGACAAAGGAAATATTTTTAATTGGAAAATATGCGTATTGAACGTGTTTGATGAAAATAGTATATTTTAGTTAAGTGACTCGGATGGGGATTTCGACTGTGCCATTAGGTTTGGAATGGCCGAGATAGTCAAAATAGAGTACCCGGGGGTAGTATTTGGGTTCCGGACATTTTTGGACTTGTAGGGACTCGTAAATGAGTACACGAGTCATTTAACAATTTGGTATACACCCAATTTCGGGTTTAATAAGAGAAAACACTAATTTTTGACCCAAAATGATATCTAAGAGAGAGAAAGAGAAGAGATAAGGGAGAGAAGAAGAAGAAGAAGAAGAAGAAGAAGAAGAAGAAGAAGAAGAGAAGAGAAGAGAAGAAGGGAGAAGAAGAGATTTCCGGCCAAAATTCACGTAATTCAACTCGGGATCGTCGGATTTAATCCACGAGGCAAGTGTTTACTTGCTTTATAAATTTAGTGTTTTTATTTCTCATATTATAGTTGGTGTGTAAAACTATAATGATTTTTGGGATGAGTTTTCGTGAATCAAAATGGGTTTTTCGAAAGATTAACGAGTAAAACCTGAATAATATCAAATTTGAGAAATTTAGGAATTAATTGAAATTAATTGTTGGATCTGGGTTCTAGGATGATTATAACCCTTTGTATATGTATATTTATGGTTGATTGAGGTTGTATGATGATGGGTGAGAAAATAAAAACCTCGGAGGTGTATTAATAGAGGTTTGGGATTTTGGAGAAGAAGGTGAATAGTGACTAGCGTCACTTCCAGACTATTTCGGATAGGAAGACATCCGATTCAACTCTTGGTTAAAAAATGAAAGTTGTATATCTTTTCTATACGGTCGTGTGGACATTGACCGCGTATTTTTTTATTATTCTGCAAATTGTTATTATTTTTATAAGATGGCAGATCCGGGGTGAAATCACCAACTCGAAAATGCACTCGGAAATTGGAAAAATAAAAGGCTAAAATTGTTTGGAGATAAATATTTGGGGTTCCTACAAATAGTGTGGGTACTTATAAATATTTTTTTTAGTAAGGCGTGTATTTTGGATTCGTTGAAAGTAAAATCCAAGATTTACCCAAATAGTGGTGTTCGTGAGGAATAATACTTAAAGAGATATCTAGGTGTGATTTGAATATTACATAAGGGAATACGTATTGGGGTATTTTAATTGTGTGACGGCTTATATTATTGAGAATGAGAATATTTGAGACTATTGGCTATCACTATTAGAGTTTGGATACTATAGCCATAAAAGATTGAGATGAGATAAATAATATATATCGATGTTGTTGATATAATCATTGTGCGGTGAGAAAAGCTTAGAAAATAATATATTGAAAATTGGTAAAATTGAAAAATGCGTAGGATATCCAAGATGTAAATATACTACGTATGGGATGTATTATATGGGCTATGACTATTCCCTTATATTATATGTGTGTAAAAATCATGTCCGCGCTACTTTCTATCACGGAGGTTACCGCACTGGGACAGTCTTATCTCGATGGGACCTTTATGGGGGATATTGACTTGTACCCTAGAACATAGGAATCCTCGGTAAAGGCTATCTGATTGATAGTCAGGCGGTCCTAAGAGACGTGGGGGTATGTGCTGACCTCTTAGTGACTTGGAACTATGCTTCCCTTAGTTTGTGTGATAAGGGGACTTGATAGCAGAGTAGGCCAGCACCATAGATCTTATGTGGGGTGCCATTAGTATATATATTATATGTGTGACTAATATATAAATTTATATTCATATGGGAACTTTCTATTGTTATAAAAAAAATGATCTGTATGCATAAAGAGAATAATATGCGTATATTGAAATCTTGGTTGGTCTCCTATATGGATAACGAATATACTTGTTGCGAAAAGTATATTGTATATATATGAGATGAGATATCATATAACCTAACCCTTTATAAAAAGGAGAGGAATTATTAAAGTGATATACTCCTTCAGGTAGATTTATATCCGGATTTTTATGAATGTGAATCATAGGTTCTAATGAGAACTATTAATAAATACGGGATGGTACAAATATGTTATGTACTGAAGGCCTAATGGATACCAATGATCAACATTGTCACGTAGTAGTGTATCAGGGAGGTTCCTGATTTGGATTTCGCTTTGTGAGACACCCCACACACGAACGTAACGTAATGTTGGGAATGGGGAGAAGTTTAGTCCTTAGTACCCGAATTGATAAGGTTTATTAGAAGATGGGTAATTACATTAGTTAGGCAGGGTAGCTTAACTTGGTTGTCTAAAATGGTATGTGCTTGTTGTGCACTATTAGAAGAGTGGTGAGGTGTATCTCATGTGAGAGTGATACCAGTTTAAATATGAGAAATAACATATTTTTAAAATATGGATTTTAATGAAATTGTTAAAATGTTTTCAAAACTCGGGCTCTGACCCGTTTTTCTATTTCCCCCTCTCTTGCTATATCTCTCTCTCTCTCTCTCTCTCTCTATATATATATATATATATATATATATATATATATATATATATATATAGGTGTCCAGACACAGGGACGCCTGGATGATAATTCTTTCTAGTCAGACATTTACTGCAGCAGCTGTGGATGCAAGCAGGTTTATATTAGACGCTTCTACCATTGAGATCTAAATAGGAGGTATTGTAGAAACATTCGGGCTTATGGCCCAACTATACTAATTTATTCTTTTATCGCCTTTTACTGCGACATTCGATTTGGTTGTATTATAGTACCGAGTGTTCGGTTAATTTATTTCATTTCATTTCTGTTGCTGCATATAAACTGTTGTAATTGTTTTGTTTGAATGGTTTAGTTAAAAAGATTTGTTAATTTAAAATTTTGACGCCGGCCTAATAGGATATTAGTAATTAAATTGGTTTTCGACAGTGATGCTAAGAATGAACCATATGAGACTCTTGTTTTAATTTGATATAGGAGTGATCGCCCGGTATTTTATTAGGCGGGGTGTCACATATTGTTGCTGATACTCCTCGGCTCGGTAGAACTTCTTGGAAATGGTAGGCAAGATTTCAGTAACTATGTTTTTCAACCTACCATACTGGAAATGCAAAAATAAAAAATAGCAGTCCAATTTCAATACAATTCAAGACAATAGCCAAAGACAAAAGTATGACCTTGATTCATGTTAAGGATGATATCAGATCCTCTAATAAACTCCCCCTTGATGAATATCTGAGGAAATGTGGGCCAGTGACTGTTGATACCAAATTTAGTCTGCTGACATGGCTTAATTATGTGGAGACACGTGCCAATATACATGGAACTAACAAGCATTTCTGAACAACACCTTGACTTCGGGGAACTCAACTTCCCCGACAAGCTCAGATACTCCGAGCAGTAGGTACTCTCCGAAAAACTTTAATTCACCGACCAACTCATGGATACCAAGATACTTTAGCGATCCGAGCAGCTTAGTCGATCCGAGTTGAACCTCGATCAGAGCATTTATTACCAGACAATTAAGAGGATTAAATGCGCATTAAATGCTGATTATTATCATACAGATGTATACAGTTATTGGACAGCTATGTATTACCCTTTCACATGTAGAGCCTCATGTCTATAAATACATTGTATCATCCTCCTTGGAGGGAGACTCGGAATTTCTTGGTAAAAACCTGTTATCGAGAATTCCTAAACAATCAGCAACAAGAAAAACAGTGGACGTAGGCCATTCTTTTAAGGCTGAACCACTTTAAAAATTCTTCTGTCTTATTTATTTTATCTGTGATTGATAAATTAGAAATAATCTAGTTTTTTACATCAACAGATTGGCGCCGTCTGTGGGAAACGACTGAAATTCTCATTTTTCACCAAAACAATTTATCACCAATGGCTGATAATCCTCAATCTAGTAATCGAAATGCTGGAAACCCCCTGAATCCATCCGCTCCTCCAAATGGTTAAGATCTAGGTGGAATTATGGCTAGTTTGGCTCATGGTCAGACCGCTATGCAAGGGACTATGCGATAACTCATGTAAACTATCCAAAGTGGAGCGTCGACTTCAGGACAACGAAGTGTTCAAAGAAATACCTGTTTAGTTTCTTCGCGCATTAGGCAAAGCGATTCATATCGTACTGAGAAATATGATGATTTTTCTTATCAACAAGGTCGAACTTCATCAGTACGAGCCACAGATACTGAACAACACATCACTCTCTCTCCAGAATGGACTAGTGCACTGGAATGATTAAGTAGGGTCTCTCCTTTTGATCGATTGGGCCCTAGAAAGAATAAAATTCCTCCTAAGGATGTGTTGAGAAACTTTCGATGACCATCTGATCTAAGAGAGGTTTCTTCCCAATCACAACGAGTTGTTCGACAAGATAGATCCCAGGAAGAGACTTCAACACGATCAATTGCTCGAACCAATAGGCCCGAGGAGGGAAAGGATGCATGGAAAGGCTACATTCAAAGGTTTAAGGATAGACTAGGGGAAATGGTTAAGGCCAAGAATCCTCTACAAACAACTTTTGTTCAAGGGACGCCTTTTATACAGGCAATTGTGAATTTTCCCACACCATCAAAGTTCAAAGACCTGTTGTGACCCCTAAATATGATGGAAAAACTGACCCTATCCTTCATATAGAATAATACCAAGGTGTTGCCGATATTTATGCCGTGCCAGACGAGATGAGATGCAGGGCATTTTTGGGAACTCTTAGCGAATCTGCACAGATATGGTATAATAATCTTCCTCGGGGGATAATTTCAACTTTCTTTCAACTGGACGAGCTTTTCATTGGAAATTTCTATTTTGGAGCAAAACCAGTTAAAAGAGTTGCACATTTGTTAAATGTTAGACAAAAAACAGGTGAGAGAACCAGAGATTACATAACTCGTTTCAATAATGAGAAGCTTGAAGTTATTGATTATGAGGAAAAATAGCAATTACAGCTTTGATAAGTGGGCTGTTGCCCAATAAATTGTACTACACTTTGGCCGAGATCCACCCAGAACCATGGCAGAACTAATGGCAAAAGCGACCAAGATCATGAATGCCGAGGAGGCTATGGATGCGAAGAAGAACATGGACACCAAAGAGACCAAGGTGGAGGTTTATAAGGCTAAGAAGAAAGAAGATAAGAACAATGGTGGTGACAAGTAATCAAAAATAAAGCCATCATGGGAAGTATTGAAGAAATTTGAAAATTATACTCCTTTGAAAGTAGACATAAACCATGTCTTGGAAGAGATCAAGAACAACGAGGAGCTAAAATGGCCTGAGAAAATGAAGTCAGAGCCTGACAAGAGGAATAAGGCCAAATATTGCGAGTTCCATAAAGACCATGGTCACACAACCAGAAATTGCATAGCTCTCTAGAATGAAATCGAAGCACTCATCAGATGAGGAAAGCTGGCCAAGTATATTGATCGAAGAAATGAAAGAAAAAGTAACGACCGAGCAAGACATAGGTCTATATCTCCTTGTCGATCAGAAGAAAATAAGAAAAGAGATCATGAAGATGCTCCAGAAGATGACCCTGATCTCCCTAAGAAACCAAGACAGCCAAAACGTGAGGTATTTTCAATTCATTTTGGATCATTTGATTGTAATGTTATTATAGGTGGAGATGCAGGAGGTGGGGACCTTACTTCAAAAAGGAAAGCTTACCTCAATGAGGCTCCATCTTGTTCATACATTCACTGAATAAATTTAGCTGAGGATGATCGCCCGAGGAAGGTGAATAAAGAAAAATTGGTGATCGGCTTCTCCAAGAACGACCTCGCAGGTGTACTATATCCTCATGATGATCCACTGGTGATCAAAATGAGGATGAAGGAAGTAATAATCTCAACAGTATTGGTGGATAATGGTATCTCGGCAGATATCATATTCTACTCATGCTTCGATAGTTTAAATCTGGAGTTGTCTCAATTGGAACCTTATCACAGGCCCCTCCTTGGGTTTGCTGGTGAGAAAGTCTTTCCACTTGGGACGATCAAGTTGGATATGTTCATCGGCACATGGCCTGCTTATCGAACAGAAAGAATACATTTCTTTGTGATGGATAAGAATGTCCAGTCAGCTTAAAATATCATTATGGGAAGGGTAGGAATGAAGAAGTTCGAAGCAGTACCATCTACGGTACATCAATGCCTGAAATCTCCAACCAATTTTGGAGTAGGAGTTGTGAAGGGCGACAAAAAAGTAGCTTGGGAATGTTACTACTCATCTGTCGAGCAGGAAGAATTGGAGGAATCTAGGAAAAAGACTACTACCTACCAAGTGGATGAAGGTTCAGAGATTAAAACATTAGATCCTAGAGAAGAGTCGCAACTCGTGAAAGGTCAGGTGGTGGAAGCTATTGAAAATATCATTCTGGACGATGAGCATCCAGAATGAACAGCTCAAATAGGTTCGTCGTTAGATGCCTCACTAAAATAGGAATTGATAATTTTCCTAAAAAGCAGAAAGCAAACTTTTGCATTGAGTCATGAGGATATGCCAAGAATAGATCCAAATTTCTTATGTCACGAACATAATGTGAATAAGGATATCAAGCCAGTGAAGCAGAGACAAAGAGTGTTCATCCCCGAAATGAATAACGCTATACAAGAAGAGGTCGAGAAACTCCAGAAAGCTTACTTTATTGACGATGTCAAATATCTAGACTGGTTGGCAAAAGTAGTAATGGTGAAGAAGAAGAACAACAAGTGGAGAATGTGTGTAGACTTTACCGACCTTAACAAGGCATGCCCAAAGGATCATTTTCCTTTTCGCCGAATTGATCAATTAGTGGATGCTACCTCGGGACACGAGCTGTTGACCTTCATGGATGTTTATTCTGGTTACAACCAGATTAAAATGAAACTTGAAGACAGGGAGAGTTCTTCTTTCATTACCCCTAGAGGAACTTATTGTTATAATGTTATGCCTTTTGGTTTGAAAAATGCAGGTGCAACATACCAACGACTGATGAACAAGGTGTTTGTAGAACAAATCAGTTGCAATATAGAAGTCTATATTGATGATATGCTGACAAAGAGCAAGAGAGCTGTTGATCATCTAATTGACTTAGGCCAGACCTTTGATCAACAAGATAAATATCAAATGAAGTTGAATCCCACAAAGTGCATATTCGGAGTACGACAAGGCATGTTCCTCGGGTATATTGTCAACCAATGAGGTATTGAATCAAACCCTAAAAAGAGCAAAGATCTATTAGGGCTGCGATCTCCAACAACGAAGAAGGAAGTACAAAGTCTCACAGGGCGAGTTGCAGCATTTAACAAATTTATATCACGAGCAACTGATAGGTGCCTTCCATTCTTCAAAACACTCCGAAAAACGTTCGAATGGAATGAAGAATGCGAGAAAGCCTTTCAAGAATTGAAGAAATATCTGGGAGCACCTCCACTGTTGTCCAGGCCAGTGATAGGAGAAAGATTGTACTTATATATGGCAGTTTCAGAAAATGCAGTTAGCTCGGCATTAATAAGAGTGGAGGATGGAGTACAAAAACTAATTTATTACACAAGTAAAGCCTTCCGAGGAGCATAGATCAGGTATCCAAGACTAGAAAAGTTGGCACTGGCGCTGATCGAAGTGAGTAGAAGAATAAGGCCATACTTCCTGGCTCATACTATAGTCGTGTATACCGATATGCTATTGAGGCAAGCTCTTCATAAACCAGAAAAATCAGGGAGATTGATGTATTGAGCAATAAAACTTGGTGAATATGATACAATTTATGATCCTAGATCGTCACTAAAAGAGTAGGCAGTGGCATATTTTATAGCAAAGTTCACATATCCTGATACCTACGAGGAGCAAAATCTGGATACCAACCAACCTGTGGATGTTACAGGACCGTCAAATTTAAACCCCGATCAACTTACGTTGGTCGACGAACAAAAGAAGTTGGTCGACGAGCAAGAAAATTAAGTCGGCGAGCAAGAGAAGATGGTCGACGAGAAGCAAGAAGCATTAAAGGAGGACAAAAGGAAGAATGAAATGTTTCACCGAGGAACTCTGTCCAATAAAAAATTTGAGGATGAGGTACCTATATGGAACCTATATGTGGATGGATCATCTTGCACTACAGGCTGTGGGGCAGGGATTATTTTAAGCAGCCCGGATGAGGTCGATATGGAGTATGCTCTACACTTCCAATTCAAGGTAACTAATAATGAGGCTGAATATGAAGCTATGATTGCAGGTTTTAGTTTGGCAAAAACCATGGGGGCAGAGTAAGTTATTGTATTCAGTGACTCGCAGTTGATCGTAAATTAAATACTGGGAGTATATGCAGCCAAAGGAGAATTAATGATCAGGTATCATGCAAAAGCGATGGAAATTTTATCAAGTCTGATGGCAGTGCAGATAATTAGAATACCAAGATTGGAGAATGCCAGAGAAGATGCCTTAGCTCGTTTAGCATCAGCCACACGCACCGAGCTACGAAGAACAATCCCAATTGAAGTTTTGGATAGTCGGAGCATAGATGAAGATCTGATGATGAACTTTATTACCCTTGATTTAGGACCATCTTGGATGGATCCTATCAGGGCATATATTGAAGAGGGGTATTTGCCAACTGACAAACTCGCAGCTAAGAAACTAAAGTTTAAAGCTGCTCATTATGTATTGACTAATGGTGTTCTATATAGACGAGGAGTTATAGCTGGATTGCAGAGATGTGTACATCCCGCCGAGGTGAAAGACTTGATCGAAGAAGTCCATGAAGGGTCTTGTGGATCCCATGTAGCAGGTCGAACACTTCTTCAAAGGATAATGACGCAGGGATACTATTGGCCGATAATGAGGGCTGATTGCATAGCCTATGCCAAAAAATGCGACAAATGTCAACGCTTCTCCACCATCTGAAAAACTCCCCAAGCATTGTTGACACCCATTACTTCCCCTTGGCCATTTGCCATGTGTGGAATTGACTTGGTCGGGCCACTTCCAACGACCAGAGGAAGATTTAAATATCTCGTCATCGCAGTGGATTATTTTACTAAGTGGGTGGAAGCCGACCCTCTTGTCGACACGACGTACGAAAAGGTGTACCAATTTATTTAGAAAAATATCATCTGTAGATATGTTCTTCCACATGCATTCATCACTGACCATGGAACACAATTTGACAATGAGGAGTTCGCTGCATATTGTCATCAGTCGAATATACTAAAAACCCACTCTGCACCAGGACATCAACAAAGTAATGGGCAAACTGAAGTGACGAACAGGACGCTGGTGAATGGCTTCAAGAAAATATTAAATGATGCAAAGGCAAATTTGATCAACGAGCTACACTCTATAATGTGGGCTTATCATACTACTCCCCGAGCAGCAACAGGAGAATCTCCATATATGCTGGCATTTGGAAGTGAAGCTGTTATACCCGCCGAGATGGGCCTCCCAACACACCGAGTGTTGAACTTCAATTCCTCTGTCAGCGACTTGATGAGAAGGTTAGACTTGTACATGCTTGAGGAAGTTAGAGAAGAAGAAGCCATCAGGAATGCTGCTTACCAGCAGCGAAAAACTTTATTCTACAATAATAAAGTGAAGAAGTGCGACCTGAAAGAAGGGGACTATGTGCTGAACAAAGTAACTCAAAAGCAAAATAAACTGGAAGCTAACTGGCATGGGCCCTACAGAGTAACAGAGGTTGTTCAACCAGGGACATATAGAATTAAAACTTTAGAAGGGGAGGAGTTTAAGAATGCATGGAACGCAGAGCATCTTCGTAAATATTATCAGTAGTATCATCTCTATGTAATGCAGTTTTCTTCGATATGAATAAAGTTTTGGTTATTTCTCCCAATTCTCTCTGTTTGTTGAAATTTTTTTGAGTACTAGTGCTACACACTACACATCAAACCCATAAGAAAATCCACCAACTATAAGTTGGTCCGGAATAAAAAATTTCCCATAAATACCAACTCCGGTTGGTTGGAAAGGAAATCCACCAACTATAAGTTGGTCGGGAATAAAAAATTTCCCGAAAATACCAACTCCAGTCTGTTGGGAAGAAAATCCACAAACTATAAGTTGGTCGGGAATAAAAAATTTCCCAGAAATACCAACTCCGGTTGGTTGGGAAGAAAATCCACCAACTATAAGTTGGTCGGGAATAAAAAATTTCCCAGAAATACCAACTCCGGTTGGTTGGGAAGAAAATCCACCAACTATAAGTTGGTCATGAACAAATGAAAGTCATTTCAAGGCTTAAAATTTAAAAGTGGTAAATTTCTTGACATTTATGGCATTTTAAATTACTAACATAGTTGGTCAAAAAACGAGATATCACCAACTCTGGTTGGTCATCAGATGATTATCATCAATTCAAGATAGTCAACAATAAGTTTTCTTCAACTTTAGGTTGTCGGCAATTTAAAATAACATAAAATATTTCTATCTTTTTAACAGATGTACATGCACATTCATTATTAAATAAAAAGAAATGTCTTACAGAGTATTTCCAATACAATCAAAATTGTAAATAAAATTAGAATTTTTTCATTAAATCCAAAACAAAATACATTGAGAATGAAATAAATATTATTACATCAAGATTCCTATTCTATTGGCTTCTTCCCATCTGCCTTTGAAATAGGTTCTTCGCCAGCAGGAGGATCATCTAAAGCATATGGGTAATTTATGAAATTAATATCTTTGAGCATCCTGATGTTCATCATAGATGGCCTATCAAGAAGGTGCTCCGGTCGAGATATCTCAAAGTTGGAATGAAGGCTATAGTCACCCAGATACTTTGAAATTAGGCATTGGGGAATGGCCCGAGCAGGAATCCAGCTCATATCCAATTTTAAAGGAGGCACGGGCAAATCGAGCAACCCAGGGTCATAGTAATCCCACAAATAGTGACCCTGTTCCAGCTGCAGCACGCCCAAGGCATTTAGCCATCCTTACTTGTAACCCACATTATTTGCATTTTGGATTCGATCATCCAGATGGTAGAGGGATTCATTATAACCAGCCATCCCAAACTCCCTGGGCTGCTTATGGAATTGATAGGTTAACCTCTCCAATTGCTAGAGGAGGTTATTCGCTAAAAGTTCTTTACTCTCCAAGGCAGACTTTTGTGCAGAGAGCTGCTCGTCCAGATTCTGAATCTTCTTGGACATCTCAGCTAATGCTTGATTCTTTGCCACCAACTGGAACATTTGATTCTCTAAGGCTGCCTGCATTCTAACTTCTTCAATAGTAAGTTGAGTAGGCCTTGCTCATCCCCGAGAAGCTCTTGCTCGTCCGCGAGCAAAGGTAGAAGGACCAGCTCGCTTCACAGTTTCCAACTCGTCTCTCAGATTGGCATTTTCAACCTCTAAGCAAGAGAAACCCTCGTTGTTGATAGGGACCAAAGCGTTCAAGGAAGACGCTGCAGATTTCAACTGAGATACCTATCTTCGCAGGATATTATTTTCCTGCTCCAGCAACTTAGCTATTTGCCTGTGCTCTTCTACCTCGGTCTTCAAAGTTCTCTCTGTCACATCATAAGCAATGAATAACTTATCATATCCCTTATCGGAATATAGTTGCTGATACTTCTTCTCATATCCCTGGTGCAAAAGGGCTGTAGATTCCTTATATTGTTGTTGAAGCTCCTCGAGAGTGCCCTGGAGGTCATCAATCATCTCATAATACGCTACATTGTTAGCCACTGCCCGGTCGAGCAGAAACTTTAAGTACTGATAGGCTTCAACTGCTTGCTCTGAAGCATCTTGACCTAGGATATCAACAATATGAGCTTCAGTCATATCTGTATGACCAGCCTTGAAGTATTCATTACATTATGTCAACAATTTTATATCATGAGCTGACAAGAGTTCCATTCTAGCCATAAACTAGTAAAGAAAAAAGATGGAAAGAATCAATAAAATGCAGATAGAGCGAGAAGAAGAGAATCAACAGTATGAACAATCAAAATTTCAAATTTTATTGCATCATAAAAGAGAAGTACATAATTCAGAGTTACATTTGACAAAGAAAATAAATATAGAGAAAAGTCCAAACAACTATACACCTTCTCTTTGTCTCCCAAAACTTTCCCGGGAGGCTGGGATGAGGAGGAAGGTTGCTCGGATGGGATAGAAGGTTACTCGGTGGGTGCTGGAAGCTGCTCGGCTGAAATGTTGGTTGATTGGAGCTTCTCGATAGGATTAATAGTTAGTTGGGGCTGTTCGTAGAAAAGTTCAACAGTAGGAACCTGATCCCCAACCATCATAGAAGATTCCTCAGAGGCAGATTTGTCATCTTCTTCTTCCCCGGGAGAAGGAGGGGGGCCAGGAATGTGTCACTGGAATAAGTCAAAATTCTCATCGACGTTCATCTCTTTTAGAGCAGCAACCCAACCATCCTTGAAGTATTTGAGGCTGCCATACTCCATTTGTGAGACCATGGCAGCCAAACCCTTATTCCAACCTTTGTCCCAGCCAGCGCTGAAGAACTTTTTCACAGCCAATTTCCTTTTCACCTTATCCGAGGAAAGCTTTTCAGATAAAAGTTCCTCAGCAGCTTTCAATTTCTTTTCTACCTCCTCCTTCTGACGACCAACATCATGAAGTCTACCCAGTTCTTCCTCAGCAGACTTGAGCTTACCTTCAAGCTCTCCAGCATTTTGGAGCTTCCCTTCGAGCTCTTTATTCTTACTTTCCAATTCTTTTATTTTCTTCTCCAATCCCTTGGAGACCTCGACAACCTGATCCCTCTCCTGCTCAGTGGAATTAAGCTTCTTCTCCCAATCAGCTTTATCATCAACATACTTCTGATGAGAATCCTTTAAAGACTGCGTTAGACCTACAAAAGCCTCCTCTACACCACCAGAGGAGATGGATGCCTTGATGGCTTCGTCCTTCTTCAGAATTATATTGAAACAAGTTATCAACTGGAAAAAGAAAATAACAATAAGTTAGTGCAAGAACATAACATTGAAAAATGAAAGTTTAGATTAGCAATACTTACTGAAGCAATGTGTTGAGCTGCCAAGGTTGTAACCCTATCTCGAGAAAGATTTTCTTCAATACCTTGGATCTTGGGGATGATCCAAGACTTCACTGAGCTCATGGCAGAGCTCGGAGAAACGAAAGTGGGAACACCACTTCCAGTAGTTGGAGGCTGAGAGATGGATTCCGCCAAGTTGACCGAGGATCTCTTCTTCAGCTTCCTCGTGGGAACATGAACATTCTCGACCAAGGACGTCATCATGGTCGGTGATATAACTACAACCTCGCTCGGAGGGGAAACAGCTGCAACCTTGCTCAAAGCCACAGGGGGCTTCTCGGTAACCTTCACAGTAACAGCTAGAGGAGGTGCATCAATTTTTTTGTCCCTTCTGGGACATCATGCTTGCTTTTCTTTGCCTCTCCAGAATAGAGGCATATTTCTCGAAGAGGGAAGTAGCTCTGCTTCTCTCATTCTTTCACTAAGAGGAATATGTGACTCAAGAGAAGAACCTTCAGAAGCCGGTACTTGTTCTACGTCACTTATCACTGGACGAGCAGTAAAAGAGGAGGTGTAACTCTTGTACTGCAACAAGTATGAAGCTGATCTGATGTGTTCATTGGCAACAGTCTGATGCAAACCCCAGATAAGTTTCAGATGCTTTAAATTAACTTCTGTCTCTTTTGGAGACCTTCTCTTCCTGTCAACTGCAAATAAATCAAAATTAAAATATCAGTGACACGTTTTATCAAACACAAAGAAAGCATAACTTCAAAAAGAAATTGAAATAAGAACAACCTATCCTATTGCCATAGGGAGGGCATCTAGGACCCTGATACACATCATTTTCAATTAACAGAGCATGTTGCCAATTTTTTATAACAACACTATACTCGAAGTAATCCCTGTTGGCATCTGGGAGATTGACGACTAAAGCCCTATTTAAAAACCTAGTTTTCAAGTAAAAAGTATTGTCGCTGACATCCCATCTATAGAAAAACATAATTTCTGGAATTCCTTTACGAGTTCCATGAATCTAATTTAACCTATGGACTCCATTAACTATTCTCCATGTATTGGGGGCTATTTTTATAGGAACCACGTCAAAATATTGACAAAATTCCAGACACAAGGGGTTTAGGGGAAAAGAAAAAGCAACACTCAGCTACAAAGAGACTGGGGAACCAATGTCCCTCAGCCAAACGAAAATAATCTGAAGGTTCAAAAATTTCCTCGAAAATAACCCATGAAGGAATAGATAAATCAGAACGAAACTTATCAAGCAACTCAATAAGGTAAACCATGATGAATAAAGGAAATAAAAAAGAAGGAAGAAGATCTTACAAAAAAAGGATGGATCAGTTGACAACGAACGATGGAAGGAATGAACGCACAAGATAGAGAAGAAATAGAGAACTCAAAGATACATATTTGAAAAAGTGAAGAGACGATAGGATTTCCTGCAACGCTTAAATACCTTACCTTGGGAAGGAGTAAAAATAATGATTACAAAGAGAGACATTTGCACTACCGGCGGTTAAAAGGACAAAAAGGGAGCGGAGACCGAAGCAGTTAGAAAAATTCAAATAGTCTGATTCTATGAATTCGAAAAGAAAAATAAATACAAAGAAAACACTCCTAAAATTCATGATGACTATTTAATCCCGCCATATTTCGAGAAGAATGTTCCACACTCCTCAATCTCGAACTGTGAAACATTGGGGGCTTCGATTGATACCAAATTTAGTTTGATGACATGGCTCAATTAAGTGGAGACACGTGTCAATCTACATGGCACTAACAAACATTTCTAAACAACACCTTGACTTCGAGGAACTCAACTTCCCCGACCAGCTCAGATACTCCGAGCAGTAGGTACTCTCCGAGGAACTTTACTACACCAAGAAACTCATGGATACTGAGATACTTTGGCGGTCCGAGCAGCTTAGGCGATCCGATCTGCACCTCGATTAGAGCATTTATTACCAGACAATTAAGAGGATTAAATGCACATTAAATGCTGATTATTATCATACAGATGTATACGCTTATTGGACAGCTATGTATTAACCTTTCACATGTACAGCCTCAGGGCTATAAAAACATTGTATCATCCTCCTTAGAGGGGGACTCATAATTTCTTGGTAAAAACCTATTATCGAGAATTCCTAAACAATCAGCAACAAGACAAACAGTGGACGTAGGCCATTCTTTTAAGGATGAACCACTTTAAAAATTCTTATGTCTTATTTATTTTATCTGTGATTGATAAATTAGAAATAATCTAGTTTTTTACATCAACAGTGACAAAAGGATTTTACAAAATTCTTAATCTCTGGGCCTTCCCATATATTTCTGAACTCAAAGGAACATTGTATTCTTTTACCACTCCCACTTCTAGTGAGCTGAATCAACACTGAGTAAAGTCAGGCGCCACTATTAAAATCATAACAGGGTTATTCTTGACATCCTGCTTAATGATGTCCTTCAAAGAAATACTAGAACTCTGAAGCTTATTAGTTGATTTGAAATACTCATATGTGTCCGAATGATAGGGCACAGTAGTTGAGAATCGTATTCCATGCTAGTAAAAGGATCCAGAGGTAAACGCAATGTGGATTGAGCATCTAGAAGGGATGCCATGCCTTTCATGAATATATTAGATAACGACTTTCACATCTTCCTCAAATTAGATTAGCCTAAAAATTGAAGAAAATTAGTTTTAGCAGATCTAGCAAAAATTTTGTTCTCACCCAAAACCTGCAAGCGTAAGAACAATATTAGATTAGCATATGAAATTAATCTCTAGGTACCAACCCTGATTGAACCTTGTTCTAATGTATACCAATTACCTTTAATTAATACATACCAAACATATTAGAATTAATAGCCTTTTCGAAGCCACCGATTGTGAAATTCTTGGAAAATTAGAGTTCTTGAATCCATGAGGGAGAGTTAAAGATAGGGTCACCATTAAAAAAATCAAAGAAGAACTGGAATTAGGCCAGTCAAATGAAATATTCAGGTTCACACACAAAGAAAATTTTGTTAATATTATGAGGACAAGAGCATCAGAAGCAAACAAAATTGCATTAAAGCATGGAGAACCAAAGAAAATAGATGAGAATGAAGTTGCATTGAAGCATAGAATATGAATGATTGCACATCCATTGCGTTTCCCGTCGAATGTGTGGACATGTTAATGATCTACAAAGAATAGCAAACAGTACAAATCGTTTACCTAACATAAAAAGAGAAATTCGCCAACAAATTCCCAAACTTGCCCCACCTCAAGGACAACCTAAAAATAATGATCACGTATTTCATCATAAATGAGTGTACCATGCCAAAAAAAATATACCAAGTAAGATACTCAACTCAACAAAGAAAATCCTTTTTTTTTTATTGTACTAAGCATTGAAACTAAGAAGTAAAACTGGTGCAATTACTTTCAATTCATCCCAGATTTATGCATAGTGAATTTGAAATTGTATATACTAAAAAGAGAAAGAAAGTTGCATACAACCATATTGCAAGTCTAGGTGCTTCCTTGTAAATATGCCAAAAAAAATTTATGTATAATATATTGAATACATGTTTTCCAACCTAACTCATTGCAGAATGTGTGTTTGTGTTTGTGTGTGTGCGCGCCCAACCACAAAATCAGATATATAACAAAACAATTCATTAAATGCTCAAATTGAGAAAATGGTATATGAAGTGAATTATAATATACATATGCATATACAACTTTGTCTACAAAAATTACAGTAGTTGTCATTACCTTTTGACCAAATCTCGCCTCGTTGAAATGTGCTTGAATCTCGAAAACACATATTTACCCCAGTCCATAATAAATTCCAACATAGAAACACCACCGATCATAGCATGAGCTTCTCGATTGCAGAGTGCGCTTCTCGATTAAAAGATATTGTGCCAAAATCATAGCATGAGCTTCCTTCAAACGGGAACTACAACCGATCTTAGTACGCATGGAATCTTAAGCAGTAAAAAGAAAAATCCTAATTGAAGTGATGAATAGGAAATGGAAATGGAATTTAAAATTCGTGTTTGTTAGTTGTTACCGTCGGCTATGACGGAGGTTAAAACCTCATGGAGCATTTAGGCATTATGCAACATGTTTATAAAACCAACTCTCAGATTTCCTTAAAAGAGTCTCTATATACATATATGATAAATGAGAACCAATGGATAGCAACTACTCAATATCCAAATCATTACCTTTTCATGGTGGTAGTGGTGGGGGGAGAATACCTAGAACAGTGTGGGAGATTCACGATGGTAGTAATAACTATCGATTATTCAAGTTCCTGGAAAAAGAAAACTACAAATGTTTATGATATTTAGAACATATCATCGATCTGCTCCTAATCTCTGGTTAAAGTTAAAGTTGAAAACTAACATCAAAGCATCAATCCTAATCATTATTTGAATCAAAATATAACCTGAAACTTACCTTCCATTACCTTCACATTAACATTTTACAACAATTACAATATGTTTCCATGTTGGACATGCATAAAAAATCGCATTCAAGTCATTAGTCGAGTAACAAAATCGCGATAAGATAAATTCAAGGTCTCGTGCTTACATGCAAATTCAAGTGGCAATGTTAACACAAAAATAAATCATGGCATTAAAGTGGCAATGTTAGAATAACCCAACCAGGAATATGGAAATGATAAGAACTCACAAAGCACAAATAAAAAGGTAATGACACTGACTTCTGCTAAATTCACTATAAAAAGAAATATCCCCATCAATAACACCTTGTCAGCATACAAAAAATAATAACGAAAAACTTAGAAAGCAAATTCTCAATCAATAAGGGAAAACTAATTTGTGTTTATCTTGTAATCTCACTATTACATAGTTTTCTAGAAGTTGTGGTACATACAACAAGGTTATACAATCAATAAAGGGAAGTGAGAGGAATATATGTTAAAATATGGACCAAACTCTGAACCCAAACTCCTAAAATTGCAAAAATCCAAACTAAAACTTTAAACCGTTAATTATAAACATTGGTAAATAGTGACAATTCAACATTGTTGCCAGCATAGGGATCCAAATCATCCAATACGTATGGGATACGGGTACATGATTCATTTTTAGGTATCCTAATTTTTCCAATACTCAGATATTATTGGATACGTTTGGATACAAAAAATAGAACAGGAACTGTATTATGAAACTCTCTCTTTTTTTGAGTTCCTGTTCTATTTTTTTTATCAGTACTCTAGGCTTATCAGTATGATATGGTTAATAGCCTGTATTATGAAAATTTGAGTTTCTATTCATGTTTTTTAGGATTATCAATGAATATTAAATTGAGGAGTAGTGGAAGAGAATAATTAGTGATGGTAGGAAAGTTGTTACTGCAAATGGCAAATGCAGTGCTCAGTTTGAACACGCACTTGGCTAAAGTAGAAAGCATGTTCTTCCGGTTTTGGGTTGGAATATACCTACTGATGGTACATCAGTTAAAAATATTTTATCTACCCTGTGAGAGATACCTTCTTTAACCTTGTTTGTTGGATTTTGTCTTAAGGTTGTAGAACATAGTATTTTAAATTTTAAAGAAGGTGTGAACAATAAAGTGAGGTTTTTAGCGATTCCAAATACCAAACTGTTAAAAAAATAGACATCTTAGATTCTAATTAATTGCAAAAAGTATCTAAAAATAAACTGAAACGCACTCGAGCACTGACCACACCTCATGCGCGCACACATGACACACCCAGCCTGCACACTCACTCACTCATGCGCAAGACAAACTCACTCACTTGACCCACACACAACACACCAGGAACACACCCCACAACCTCCACCACTCCTATAATCAAACCCAATTCCCCAACCCTTACTTCTTGTAAGGACACAAATTTCCAATTGAGTCCATATACAGTTTTGGCTCAATTCCGGACAAAAACGTTTATTCATAGGATAGTATTTAATTGTAATATTCTCAAGCCTATGAAGTGTTGGTTGAGGACGTAGAGGCAAAGAGTATAAAGCTTCATCAATATGCCGGTTTGCGTGCCTCGTTTCTACGTCATCAACTATGGTTCCATTCTCCCAAGGTATGAATGCAATATTATATATATAGGAGCTTGGAACAAGTTTTATTGGGTGTTAGGTTTAATAAAAACTGTGTTTTATTTTCAGAAAGAATTAATTAGAACTTTAAAATAAGTTTATAAAGTTTTCTGGGCTAAAATCGAATTTTCCAAACTTTCTGAAAGTTTGTTCGATATGTCGTTCGAACGAGATTGTCGTTCGAACCAAATGTCGTTCGAACGAGTTTGCCAACGACTTCCCACTAAGGCATACCAGAACTTCGTTCGAACGAGATTGTCGTTCTAACGAGATTTCCAACGAGTTTCTAATGAGTTCATACTGTAACTTTGTTAGAAGTCTCGTTCGAACGAGATGTCGAACGGGAACATTTTTTGGCAGTTTTGAGCAGTTTTTCACCCACTTTCCCACTTGTTTCTTAACTGATTTTTCTTAGACTTTATGATGTGCGGGAAACCATTTTTCCAAGATATCTTTTTCAAAACCTTCTAACTCTTAGAGAGTGTTTTGAGAGAAAAATCAAAGAGGGAAAAAGATCATGTTTTGAGTGAGATTTTTAGAGAAAAATATACATCACTCCTGTTTACACCCAAATGAGTTTATTCCAAGTTCTCATATACATATATCTTGCTTGGAGTTTGGCACCGGTTTTCTCTACACCGAATTGAAGAGAAGTTTGCATTAATTTACCCACTTGGATAAAGGCTCCATATATGGGTGACGGTGACCATATAAAGTCCGATCGGTGGATTTCGAGACCACGGTGGAGTTCCAAGGTTATCCGCTAGGAATAGGTATCCACAAGAAGAAGCCTCGAGGCTTGAGAGGGATCGATTCGTGTGTTGTAAGCCTTTTTGTCTTGTATTTGTAATTCCGTATCTAGTCGATTTGTGGATAGGGTCGTCCGAGGTTATTTCCCGTCTTGGGTTTTTCCTCGTACATCGCGACGTAGTATGATTGATTTATTTTATCTTGCATAATAATTTAGAATACATTCTTAGGATAATTCAAGATAAAATTTGGTTTAAATTATCACACTTAATTTAATTTGGTGTTAAATTAAATATTGGGTAAATTTAGTTAATTCAAGTCTTTTGCCAAAATTGGTTTGGCCTAACATCAAAATATTGATAATTATGTCTTAGGCAAATTCTAGGATTGGATCAATTAATTGGTTTAAGTGAAATTAATATTTGTGTTTAAGTTAGTTTCACTTGTGTTTAGTCTTAATTTGAAATAATCTAAAATCTAGTGTTCGTCTGTTTTATTGAACCATCACATTCAACGCTTCCGCATCTAGATATATATAAAAGGAAATAACAAACATTTTAATTGAGATAATTACGACTTACAAATTGGTATCAGAGCCAAAGCGATAAATTATTTCGTAAAAGATCCTTAAATAATTTTTTGGCTAAAATGGAATTTTCCCCATTTTCAAAATTTCCTATTTTTGATGGTTCTAACTACGCGTATTGGAAAGCGCGAATGAAATCGGCACTAAAATCTATCGATGAGAGTGTTTGGATGTCTGTTGTTAACAGGTGGTCCCCACCAACTTATTTAGTTGAAAATGAACGTGCTCACAAACCCGCCGATAGATGGACTGAAAATGAGTTTAAACTTTCTAATTTTAATTCCCGTGGTTTGAATCCCTTGCTTAGCGTTGTCACACCGGATGAATTTCGACGTATTATGACGTGTGAAACCGCTAAAGAAGCTTGGGATATTTTACAATTAACTCATGAAGGAACTAGTGTCGTTAAAGCTTCAAAACTCCAAAACCCCACCACTCAATTTGAAACTATCAAAATGAATGAAAAAGAAACTTTTGATGAATTTTATGCTAGACTTTCTGATATTGTTAATTCATCTTTTAACTTGGGAGAGAAAATACCCGACAACCATGTTGTAAAGAAAATTTTAAGGTCCCTACCCAATAGATTTATTCCAAAAGTGATCGTTTTAAATTCTTTACCAACTTTAGCCTCTACGAAATTAGAAGAGCTTGTAGGTGATTTACAAACCTATGAACTAGATATGTTTCCCTCTAAAACTGAAAATATATCGAAAAGGGTGTTGCTTTAAAAGTCCGAAAAGAGGTCAAACAAGTAGTAGGGAGCGAGAGTGATAGTGACTCGGAAGACATGGCTTTGTTTGCTCGTAAATTTATAAAATTTCTCAAAATTAACAAAGATAAATTTAAAAATGATTTTAAGAAATTTGAAACTTCTAAGCATGAAAAAGGCGAGAAGATCCCTAAAGCCGAGAAGATCCCTAAACCTAGTAATGAAAATTTAGATAGGGACGAGTCTAATAAGTGTTTTGGTTGTGAAGGTTATGGCCATAGGGATTATGAGTGCCCCACTAAACTAAGGAAAGAGGGTAAACGACCCATTGCATATAATGCGACCCTTAGTGATAGTGATAAGGAAGAGGGATCCGATTCCCCCACTAAGACAAATTTTGTGGCTTTTATGGCTAGTCATGTGAGTGATAGTGAGAACTCATCGATTGATGAAACTTTAACGCATGACACTTCCAAGGTCCTTGTTTATGATTAACTTGTTTTTGATGATAGTGAGGGTGGAGAAGAAAGAGAGAGTGAAAATGAAGAAGAGGTCAATGTGAGTGAACTTCAAAATGCTTTTCTAGAACTTTACAAAGAATCTACTAAATTAAAAAAAAGGCTAATTTGAAGCTAGAAGCTAGTTTAAGAGAGAGTGTTAAGGTCGATGATGAAAATTCTTTAATAGAAGACCTTAGGACACGTGAGAGGACTCTTCAAGAGAAGCTTGAATATGCAGAAGGCGAAAGAGATATCCTTAGGGGTTTAATGGAATCCTTGAAAAGGGAGCTTCTTGCTTTTGAAGAGCGAAATGTTTTATTAGAGTCTAACATTTTAGAATTGCAAAATAAATTAAAAGACTCTAGTATTGTCAAATATTATTTGGAGTGTCATTCGGAAAAACTAGATAAAATCTTAGGAACGGTGAAAATTAAAAATGACACGTGTGGTTTAGGCTTCAATACTTGTAATGAATTTTCTCATAATGCCAAAACCAATGTTTAGGAGAATTGTCTAGTAAAGATTTTAGAGATCACTCCTTAGATAAATCTTTTCGATATGTTTTTACTTGTACACATTGTGGTCGAAAAGGTCATCTTAGGAAATTTTGTTTTGATCTTAAATGAATTCCTAGAAAATTCCATAGTAAAGTAACCACGGTAGTTAAAGTTCGAACAGCCCAAGATAATCATTCTTCATTAATTTGGGTTAGGAAATCCGACTTGGTTGCCTTGCAAAATAAGGTTTTTGATTCTTATTTACTTTCACGTGCTTCCTCCCTTGCTAAATCTAAATGATGAACGTGTTAGTGTTTGCATACTTTAGCGTTTGTACTTCATTCTATATTCACATGCTAACTGTATGCTTGTTTAATCATTTTCTAGTCTATACTCCATGCTTATCACATGCTAGAATTATGATTTTTGTTTATCTTTTGTATTATATTTCCTTCATTTTGTTTACATTAAATGAAAAATACAAAAAGATTTTTGTTTATCATTTGGATTTTATCCCTTGGTAATTTAAGTTTAATGAAAAATTCAAATGATTTTTGTTTGACTTTTGAGTATATATTATTTATTTTTGGTTAAAAATTTCAAAAACTCAAAAAGATTTTATTTTGTGTGTAGTTTAGTTTGACACACTTTATGTGGCATACACTTGTGTTTGAATCGCTCCTTTAACGCTCCCACATGGCTAGAACTTTTGGTTTTGATTGTCAATCCTTAAAATGTTCTTTACCATATCTTTTATGGAGAAGTTGAATTTTGTGTTGATTAAATGGATTCTATTTTTATATGCCTCTATTCACACATGCACGAGCTCTTTTCTAATTTTAACTTCATATGTATATTTGAGCTTTGTGAGGTGTTCTCCTTCCAATCTTGTCATCTACATTTTTATGACTTAGGAGGAATAGTGCTCCGTTGCACGTGAGATGTGTGTGAAAAATGCAAACATGATAAATTTAAATGTGCACGGGGAAGGACTCCGAAAGGACTAAGTGATCCTTTGCGATTGTAAGCCACCGTTTGGAATGGACCTAAAAGAAATGTGGTCCAAAGGCCTAAAAACAGAAAATATGGCATTAAAAAGAAAATAAGTTGCGAAGGCCTATGTTTGATTGATATATTCATTCAAATTTAATATAAATGCATATTGAGGGAGATTGGATGGTATATCAACTGTTTTCACAATGTCCGTTTATTATAGTTGCGTATTTCATGTCATGACTCTATTGGTTTCTAGAATCATCAATATGCTAGGCTTGTATGCATTGTGTATGTTTCTTCATTGAGTTCAATTTATATTGTCACATGAGGTTATATTCAAATGTGATGAAGTTTGCAATCAATTGAGAACTCCGTGAACATGTTTTAAGTGATTGGGTCTAAATTTAATAGTTACTAGTTCACACCCCAACACTTCCATTTTCATATGACACATTTTTGCCATACGAGTGTGAAATACTCCTATTATATTTAGTGTGTGTCATTTGTGTGTTTATATCTATATATGTGTACTTGAGTCTCTTTGATATATATTATGTATACATATATTTGATATTTTTGTTTAGTCTTTGCTTTGATTTCTAATCGATATATGCTTTAATTCATACTTGGTATCCATCTTATTGCATTCTTTGTTGATATGACGTGATTAATAATTTATATATCATATTGGTATCATTTTATTGCATCCTAGTTGGTATACGATGTTATTGTTTTGATTAGTTGAACTTTTGTTGCCCATATGCTTTAACGTTCTCATCACTATATGCACAATTACCTGTTTTAGCTTGTTATCCCATTCTTTTATCCCTTGCTTAGTTTTGAGGGTTTATATGCTTTATTTGGGGGAGATAAGTTACTGTTTTGATTCTTTAGCCTTTGTCTATTCCCGAACAAAAAGGGGGAGAATGATAGGGGGAGAAATGGTATCTAATCCTATTATTATCGTATCTTAGTTTGGGGGAGATTTATCTTAGGGGGAGTAATCAATTAATTGCATTTAATATTTTGATATTCCCTATGCGTTTGATAGTTTGATTCAGTGCACAGGAATTCTTCTAAAGAGACATCTTTCAATGGAAAAGCATTTGATCCTTGGGTTGAGTCAAGTTTGGGTGGGTTATGTTTTGAGTCTAGTAGAGCTTGACGGCCCTTTAGGATTTTTGTTTAGTTTTTGTCTCGAAATAGCCAAAGGGGGAGATTTGTAAGGACACAAATTTCTAATTGAGTCCATATACAGTTTTGGCTCAATTCCGGACAAAAACGTTTATTCATAGGATAGTATTTAATTGTAATATTCTCAAGCCTATGAAGTGTTTGTTGAAGACGTAGCGGCAAAGAGTATAAAGCTTCATCAATATGCCGGTTTGCGTGCCTCGTTTCTACGTCATCAACTATGGTTCCATGCTCCCAAGGTATGAATGCATTATTATATATATAGGAGCTTGGAACAAGTTTTATTGGGTGTTAGGTTTAATAAAAACTTTGTTTTATATTCAAAAAGAATTAATTAGAACTTTAAAATAAGTTTATAAAGTTTTCTGGGCTAAAATCGAATTTTTCAAACTTTCTGGAAGTTCGTTCGATATGTCGTTCGAACGAGATTGTCGTTCGAACCAGATGTCGTTCGAACGAGTTTGCCAACGACTTCCCACTAAGGCATACTGGAACTTCATTCGAAATGTCGTTCGAATGAGATTGTCGTTCTAACGAGATTTCCAATGAGTTTCTAACGAGTTCAAACTGGAACTTCGTTAGAAGTCTCGTTAGAACGAGATTTCGTTCGAACGAGATGTTAGGCGGGAACAGTTTTTGGCAGTTTTGAGCAGTTTTTCACCCACTTTCCCACTTGTTTCTTAACTGATTTTTCTCAGAATTTATGATGTGCGGGAAACCATTTTTCCAAGATATCTTTTTCCCAACCTTCTTACTCTTAGAGAGTGTTTTGAGAGAAAAATCAAAGAGGGAAAAAGATCATGTTTTGAGTGAGATTTTTAGAGAAAAATATACATCACTGTTGTTTACACCCAAATGAGTTTATTCCAAGTTCTCATATACATATATCTTGCTTGGAGTTTGGCACCGATTTTCTCTACACCGAATTGAAGAGAAGTTTGCATTAATTTACCCACTTGGAGAAAGGCTCCATGTACGGGTGACGGTGACCATATAAAGTCCGATCGGTGGATTCCGAGACCGCGGTGGAGTTCCAAAGTTATCCGCTAGGAAGAGGTATCTACAAGAAGAAGCGTCGAGGCTTGAGAGGGATCGAGTCGTGTGTTGTAAGCCTTTATGTCTTGTATTTGTAATTTCGTATCTAGTGGATTTGTGGCTAGGGCCGTCCGAGGTTGTTTCCCGTCTTGGGTTTTTCCTTGTACATCGCGGCGTAGTGTGATTCATTTATTTTATCTTGCATAATAATTTAGAATGCATGCTTAGGATAATTCATGATAAAATTTGGTTTAAATTATCACACTTAATTTAATTTGGTGCTAAATTAAATATTGGGTAAATTTAGTTAATTCAAGTCTTTTGCTAAAATTGGTTTGGCCTAACTTCGAAATATTGATAATTATGTCTTAGGGAAATTCTAGGCTTGGATCAATTTATTGGTTTAAGTGAAATTAATATTTGTGTTTAAGTTAATTTCACTTGTCTTTAGTCTTAATTTGAAATAATCTAAAATCTAGTGTTCGTCTGTTTTATTGAACCATCACATTCAACGCTTCCGCATCTAGATATATATAAAAGGAAATAACAAACATTTTAATTGAGATAATTACGACTTACACTTCTCCCTCTACCAACGAAACCAAAAACTCCAAATTTCTTCTAAACTCGGCGTAATGATTACCATAGTTCATTAATCAATATAACAGTCCAATAATAAAAAAACATAAATTCAGTAGTTTGTTAATCAAAATAGCAAAACTAAGAGAGAGATTACCGTGGTGGTTGCGTTGGTTTGCAAAGTGGGAGGGATGGTGTGTTGATCAAGAGGGACATTACTGTCTCTTTAGTCTTCAAGGATCTGACTAGTGCTGAAGCATTCAAGCAGTCACCAACCATCTGCTCGAATTCAGATCTTCTAGTACCTACACCTTTAGGATTAGGCTCTGCCACCATCCTTTTCTTCACGGTAACTTTAAGAACAACTAAAGGCAATCAGGGGCAATCAGAGCCAATTTGCCTGTTGCATTTGTTGCTCCAACTAAAGGCGGGTTCGCATGAGTAATCTAAAAACAAAAAAAATTATATTCTTAAGTACTAAAAAAAGGAGCTTGCATAAGGCAAATATACTCCGTGTCTGCATCTACTCACCAGACACAAATCGCCAGCGGAAAAAAGCCTCATCAACACAGATCTCATTCTTTCCCTTTGCTTCTTTACTAAGAACTCACAACAAATTCTGAGTATAGCTCACGCGGTGTTAATGTAGTTAACTCCTGAACCACACCTGTGATAATACATAAAAGTAATAAACAAAAAAATCGACATCTTCATACTTACAAACTTGTACTCTTTCACTCCTTTACCTGTGCTATTTCTGGGTGATCTTCCTGGAGCTCGAACTGTAAGGTAAATATTCGGGCCTTTTGCTAAGATGGTGAAGTCATTCAATCTTCCGTCTTGCCTTCTGAACTGGGTACACGCCAAAAATATGGTTGTTGTGCTATTTTCCATGGGTGGTTACAGAACTTATTTGCCAAGGCTAAATACTTTCACCCAAAACTTCTAGCAAACAGTTTCCAAATACGTATATGAACTGATTTATGTAAAAGTAATTAGCTATAAGTATTCGAATAATTTGGATACCCAAATTCCATGATACGTCGTAAATGTATCCATAGTTGTAAATGTACATATCACTTATTTTAGAGATCACAACATAGCTGTAAATGTACCCAAATTCACAATCTCAGAAAAAGATCACTTATTTTAGAGAAAAACTAATTAAGTAACCATAGTTGTAAATGTACAGAAAAAAACATAGAGATTAGTAGTGCACAATAAATAACAGGATAATGGAATGATGATATGAACTATAGTGTTTATAAGAGAGAGGGGTCTGTGGGGTCTGTAGTTATATAATAGAGAACATGGAGAAACAACTAATAGATTTAATAACAGAGAACATGGAGATAAATCCAATACCTCCACCAATTTTTTTCGTTCTGCCGTGACCAATACATCCACCAAAGATCGCTGGATGAGATAATGTGGGAGGATTAGACAATACCTCCAGAGGAAGAGATGCAGGCCCTCTCCCTGATCCTCCAAACGATGTTTTAGATTCATCATTTTCTCGGAACCTAGCTATGTCTATCAGGTTTTGTTCTATTACCCTTTTGATGTCCATTGTTTTTTGGCAGTCCAACTTATATTAGGCATATGTATAAGCTTCACCATTTCTAAATTACAGAAGAAATGGATAATTCTTTAAATCTACATGTTACGAATACAAATCTGTGTAACACATCTCAATCATCTTTGTAGTAATGTCTCTCAATCGAATGCAAATCTGTGTAACATATTAGTAAAATTATAAAACTTTACAAAAAATATAATGATAAAGTACATGTATTAAGAGTAAGAGAACCATAATAGAATTGTTATGAGTGAAACCAATTTAGTGACTTAAAGAAAAATTCCAATAAATTCTTAACTTTCATCGCTTCACCAACAAAACAGAGAATTTTAGTTCTACATATTACTTGGATTCAAATAAACTTTGAGTACACAAGAAACTCACACAAAACTAACATTAAGTCTAGAGCAGGCCACCGTCAGTGATCTATGGCATGATGTTCATGGACCATATTTGGTTGACACATGCTCCCATCTCTTTATTTTATCTTTTTGTATGCTTTACACTTTGCTTCCATTATTTTCCTGAAATAATTTAAGCAGTAAAGAGCACACTTAGCTTGTAAGACTGCAACTTGAACACCTTTGAGGTCAACTCAAATTTTTAATACTGATGTTTAAAGAGATGCAATTTCACCACCGGAGGGATTTGATGTCTGACGGGCAACCTTCGTTTTTTTGCCCACCACTCAGTGCTTGAACTTGACTAATTAGATATGATATGGTGCTACCAATGAATACTGTTGCTTAAGGAGTAAAAACAATTCTAAGCTTGCCTATCATGTTGCAATTACCTGTAACAACCCAGGTTTTCGAGCGACTATTTTATACTATTTTGCCTAATGGGCTAAATTTATAAAATAGGGAATGTTGGAGTAAATATTATTTCCCGTGAGACTTAGGGATTCTATTTACTATGTTCTGACTATTTACCGTTATGAGAAGGTAAATAGTGTTATATTGTGTATTTTGCGTCGTTATATGTAAAACGACGGTTATGACCTATATTTAAATTTAGGTATAATTAATGAATTTAAAATGGAATTTGAACGTAAAAATAGTTCACACTTTCCCGAATGCCAAAATAGGGGGTGCGGGTGTTTTTAGTATAGTCGAGATAGTCGAAATAAGTGCCACGTTATATTTTTGGGTTTCGGGCATTTTAAGGGGTTATGACTCAATTAAGTGGTTACGAGTCATTTTAGTGGTGTATTTGCAATTAGGAGTGGGGGTTTATATTTTTAGACCCTTATAAGTCCCCCACCCCTTTTTCTTTCTTCATTTGTGTTAGAAGCCAAAGGAGAGAGAGAGAGTTGGGAGAAATGGAGAGAAAGGGAGAAATGGAAGATTTGGGCAAAATCCCAGGACCGAATCGATTCGGCCCCAAGGGCGAATCGATTCGGATAAGGAGAGGGTTACAGGTCTTGCAGACCGAATCGATTCGGCAATTGCAGAAGGTCAGTTTTTGCTCACCGAATCGATTCGGCTGTTCAAGCGAATCGATTCGCAAGGGCGAATCCATTCGGCCCAAGGGGCGAATCGATTCGGTTCCCCTGTTTTTGTGAGATTTTCTTATTTTGATTTTTAGCCCTTTTTCTTTTAGGTCCAAGGTTTAGGAACCTTCCTTTGGGAAGTAATTAAGAGTCCTAGAGGGTGGTTTTGGGTAGACTAATGCCCTAAGATGATAATGGGATATTTAGGCTCACCGAGGGCTAAGTGGCGTAGGTTGATATCCGAATGATTTAGGGGATTAACCTAGAGATGAAATTTGAAGTTAAAATATTAAAGTTGAGCTTTTGAGAGACACTCCATTATGGAGACTCACTTTGAGGGTTTATGAATAATATGAACTATTCGAGGTTATTTTGAGGTTAGTGGCACTTTGGGCTTTAGGTCATTAATAATATATGACTTAATAAGAATAATGCACCTTCTAAAACTTGGTGCTTAATGGCTAAGTGAATGATTTTTGGAAATATAAAATATGAGTTTTCAAAAATGGAAAAAGTAATGTTTTTCATAAATGATAATTTATGGATACACACCTCTCTAAATTGCTATCATAAGGGAAGTCGCGCGCGTTGTGGTGAAGCCCCCTGGCTAATGATGCAGGGTGGATATAGTCCCGAGGCCATGGGAGCGCTTATGGTTGTATATTTTCTGCGGGGGTAGGGAGATTTCAGGTGTGGTCTTGGCTACCACGTAGGCTCATGGCCGCTTCCCGACGTTTCGATAGGATCCCAGGTGGTCTTGGAGGCCCTGGAAGATGATAGCCATTTAGGGGCACGCTCAGTGGGGAAACCCGGACGGGCGGTCTTAGAATCGTTATATATATATATATATGAATATAACTGTTCTAAATCAAGTTGGACTTGATGTTTGATGGGTGCCATAAAGAGCACAGTAAAATGCCTTATAGAGCATGATGAAAGTGCCATAAAGAGCACGATGTAAGGCCATAAAGAGCCTATGATGATGATCATATTCCTGATAAGGAAGATATTTTTATAAAGTGAACAATGGTGATAAATGCCAATAGAGCATAAAAAGTACGATTATATTTCCTAATAAGGAACAAATTCATGAAATGAATTAGTTTACGATGAAAGTAATTTGGTAAACATTTGATAAAGTGTTGTGCCATTTATATGTATATTCCTAAAGATAGAATTAGGAATTGTGCCTTTAGATGATGGATGAGTTTTATTTCTTTTTCTTTGTGTAGTTGTAGATGTGATTTCCCACACTTATGCACACACATGTAATTATTTATATTTCCGTGCTTAGGGTCAATGTATCTCGACGATCAACCTTGCCTAAGTAGTAGTGTATCGCGGGGGTTCCTTGTTTGGATTTCGCTTTGCGAGACACCCCACGCACGAATAGGGCATAGTGTTGAGACTGGGGAGAAGTTAACCTTTAGTACTTAAATTAATTAGGACAGAGTCTAATGTATCTCGACGATCAACCTTGCCTAAGTAGTAGTGTATCGGGGGGGTTCCTTGTTTGGATTTCGCTTTGCGAGACACCCCACGCACGAATAGGGCATAGTGTTGAGACAGGGGAGAAGTTAGCCTTCTGTTCTTTCTATAACCTGAGCATCATTTATATTGCGCTAGGTTACTGCTAGTTGAGAGGTGAGAAATGTTATTGTTATCTGCGAGAGATTTACGCAAGTACCTGCCATGCATTTTAGTCACATGGTAATCATATCAAACCCGGCCCTGACCGGTTTCTATATTTCTTTGTGCTGCATATTCCTTGCCGTTACAGGTGCTCCTCCGCATGGACACCCGTATTTACATATTCCATTCCAGTTGTCTTGGAGCTACAGCATATTGCGGATGTTGTAGGATACTTGTAGTAGACGCTCCCTTCTATTGTACTCTAATTATGTTTAGTACGTTCATTCGGGCGTGTTTGCCCAAGGTATTGCACTCATTTATTATATTGTAAATATTGATTGTAATACTTAATGTATTATTTGTATTGGTCTGTGCACCGACAGCTTATTCGGTGATTATTTATTGTATTGTCATACTTTAGTCATCGATTTTTGATACCCACCGTTTTTACAAATGGGATTGTCTAAGTGTTTCTCTTTTACTTTTAAAATTTTTTTTGTAGATGACAATCCGTTTTCTGAAATGATTGGTGGTTATCTCATACTATTATGTTAATCGGCAGTGATGCTAAGAATGGACCATCTATGATTCCTGTATTTATTGGAGTATTGGGCTGGCCACCTATTATTTTAGTAGGCGGGTTGTCACAGATGGTATCAGAGCATTAGGTTCTAGAGTCCTTAGGAATCTATGCGGATGTTTTACGTTTTCTGCGTTTCTCTCTATTTGATGTAGAGCCTTAAGAATAAGGTCGTTGAGTTCTCTTGTGAGATTTCGTTCTCCTGCTATGGTATGAGGACCCCGAAGATCTTCTACGCGTTAGTGTGAGACTTGTAAGTCGCTAGATGAAGGGCGTTGAGGAAGGCCGTGGTGGAGGAGTCGTGGAATGGGATTACTATAAGCTGTGGGATGTGGTCGGGAATAAGGATCGCTTTGGAGGTCCTTCCCTTTGTAGCATTATTTTATAGTGCTGCCGTGACTACTAAGTGCGGTGGAAATAGTTTTCCCACGTACCGCTGCCGGTAGAGAGTGGTACTATGCTTGGGACTCCGAGCAATGTCAATTCGGAGTTGAGAGGTTCTTTATTAGAACCACATGTTGAAGTACGGTTGGTTAGAGGAAGTGTAACCTCGTTCGGTGAGAACGTAAGGCCCAAGAGTTTTGGCCTAGAGTTGGGTATAGGAGTGCCCAGGTGTGAGGGTTTGAGGAAAACCTTTCACCCTTTGGAGTAAGGTTGAAGTGGCGGATATGATAGTCGCCTCGTTACGGTGGGGCAGAATGTTTTGACCATAGAGAGAACCTCTCAGTGGAAATGCTAGGCTCGTAAGTAAGTGTTGGAAACACTTTTGGAGAGTAGTGTTCATGAGACCCCACTGGTGGACATCCACCTGGGGAAGGCTCGTGGAGCTAAGGTTGGGGGAAGATCGTAGAATGTTCTCCTTGCTGAAGAAGTCAAGGGAAGTATGCGTTCCGATCTTGTCGATGGAGGATGACCGACAAGAATAGGACTCCTAGTTGAGTCTTTGATGGAAGTAGTTTAGTTCGGGTAAGACTAGAATGACGTGTCTTAGAACTATTGGTAGTAGCCAAGGAGGTTGGCTAGTATGTTGGTGGGACTTTCTAACCCGGGGTGCGAGTAGTGCATTCATTAGGTAAGATGGGAGTAGTTTGGTGTTAGCCCTAGATTCGGGTGCGTATGTCGAGCTTGTGGTGGTATCGGTACATATTTTATATATAGTAAGTATATCTATGTGACTTCCATGATAGGGGAGTTCTATATTTTCCTTCTCACTCGTTATGGGGCGAGTGGTGATATATGTGGTACGTGCTACTTGTATTATATATTATACGAGTAGAGATACTCTTAGATTGGTTGGGTTGATAGCAAGCGAATATATCACGAGGCTATCCTAGTTCTAGTTCTAGAAGGAGGACTAGTTGTTATATAATATCTCTCCTGGATACGGGTTGAGACTTAATAGAGGTGGTTTACGGTGTTTAGATAGTTTCCTTTATTTTTATTTTTATTTTATTCTCTTTGCTTGCTTGTTTGCTTTGCTTCTGTATGCTATTGCCTTATCTCCATGACCGGCTAGTTAAGGTGACTGTGTGGAGGGGTTCCTTGTTTGGATTTTGCTTCGGCGAGACGCTCCACGCATGAACCTTAACGACGTTGGGAGTTGAGAGATGTGCATTTTCTTTTCTTCTTTCTTTTCTTTTCTGTTGGTTAAGTGCTGGGTTGGAAGGTTTAGCCAAGAATCACATATATGAGTGATTAAGGGCTTAGTTCATGTGCGATATATGAGCACGATGATAGTTTTCCTCTGACTAACGTGGGGGGGAAGACTAAGATGATGAAGGTCCGATAGGGACTTATGGTTGTGCCTTAATGAAAAGGCCATTTGTTTAGAGGTATATGTGTATCTTGGAGTAGAGTAGTGGTGGCATCTTACTGAAAGTAAATGCGTCAGTCGATGGTTATGGTAGGACTTAGACGTATATGTAGTAGTAGAATTTAGAGTTAGGATTTCCATCGATCCCGATCATATGTCTTCGACCGCCACTTCTCGACGACTGACAATGCGAGGTAGTAGTGTAACGGGAGGGTTCCTTGTTTGGATTTCGCTTCGGCGAGACGTCCCACGCATGAAACCGAGCTAATGTCAGAAGTCGGGAAAGGTCTTGGACATTAGGGATATTTAGTATTATATTTATACGACTAGGTTAGAATAGATATATTGACCGTAGGATTCTTAGGATGCTAGGCCCTTAGGGCATGCGGCGTTAGTTTAGGAGATGGTTGGGAGTTGACCACAATAAGTTGTGGGTTGACTCTAAGTAGGATTTGGTCCCTAGACGACAAGTATGGGATTTTGAGCTCGTTAGGATGTTTCCTTTCGCTAAGGCAATGCGGATGGGAGTAGTATAGGCGCCGAGTAGATACCGTCTTAGAGTTTATTCGTGGCATAGAATGCCAAGTGGAGTGAGCTTCACCGAGACGAGACATTCGTGTCAAGGTAGGTAAAGTCTCCAGGAAGAATGGAAACCATTGGGGATACGGGGTATATCCTACCACCCGTAAGTGGAAGGGTGGATTTGATTTAAGGTGAGATCGGAGTAAAAATTCCATGGATCGAACTTCCTTGCAATAGTTCGGATCGTCTTCGATAAACGTTAGGCCGTGTATAGCCTAGTGTAGCTGGCAATATGCCTTGTCTACTCGTTGGAATGGAAACAGCGAATAATATATTCCTGGGACCGGGAGTGGTCCGGTAACCTTCCTTTAGTTTGGGCTCAGTGAGCAAGTAGACCTCGGAGGGGTGCACCAACGCGAATAAGTTAGTAGTGTTGGGGTTAGCGATTGTGAGATAGTGTAGTTATTCTCTAGTAAGGGTGTGACGTGTTTCGGAAAGTAAGGCAATTAGTGCCGAGCTTGTGCGGGTATCTCCTCCCGTAGTAGAAGGGTAGGATCGATAGTTTCTAAGATCGATAGCGATGACCTTAGTCTGAGTCCTATGGGGACATTTCTATTCAGGGGTTTGCTAGTACGATAACACGGTTTTTATTATAGTATACCCTTTATATGGTTATGCGTTACGCCTGAATTTTGAGGTAAAAATTCCCCTTTAAGGGGGGGAGTATGTAACAACCCAGGTTTTCGAGCGACTATTTTATACTATTTTGCCTAATGGGCTAAATTTATAAAATAGGGAATGTTGGAGTAAATATTATTTCCCGTGAGACTTAGGGATTCTATTTACTATGTTCTGACTATTTACCGTTATGAGAAGGTAAATAGTGTTATATTGTGTATTTTGCGTCGTTATATGTAAAACGACGGTTATGACCTATATTTAAATTTAGGTATAATTAATGAATTTAAAATGGAATTTGAACGTAAAAATAGTTCACACTTTCCCGAATGCCAAAATAGGGGGTGCGGGTGTTTTTAGTATAGTCGAGATAGTCGAAATAAGTGCCACGTTATATTTTTGGGTTTCGGGCATTTTAAGGGGTTATGACTCAATTAAGTGGTTACGAGTCATTTTAGTGGTGTATTTGCAATTAGGAGTGGGGGTTTATATTTTTAGACCCTTATAAGTCCCCCACCCCTTTTTCTTTCTTCATTTGTGTTAGAAGCCAAAGGAGAGAGAGAGAGTTGGGAGAAATGGAGAGAAAGGGAGAAATGGAAGATTTGGGCAAAATCCCAGGACCGAATCGATTCGGCCCCAAGGGCGAATCGATTCGGATAAGGAGAGGGTTACAGGTCTTGCAGACCGAATCGATTCGGCAATTGCAGAAGGTCAGTTTTTGCTCACCGAATCGATTCGGCTGTTCAAGCGAATCGATTCGCAAGGGCGAATCGATTCGGTTCCCCTGTTTTTGTGAGATTTTCTTATTTTGATTTTTAGCCCTTTTTCTTTTAGGTCCAAGGTTTAGGAACCTTCCTTTGGGAAGTAATTAAGAGTCCTAGAGGGTGGTTTTGGGTAGACTAATGCCCTAAGATGATAATGGGATATTTAGGCTCACCGAGGGCTAAGTGGCGTAGGTTGATATCCGAATGATTTAAGGGATTAACCTAGAGATGAAATTTGAAGTTAAAATATTAAAGTTGAGCTTTTGAGAGACACTCCATTATGGAGACTCACTTTGAGGGTTTATGAATAATATGAACTATTCGAGGTTATTTTGAGGTTAGTGGCACTTTGGGCTTTAGGTCATTAATAATATATGACTTAATAAGAATAATGCACCTTCTAAAACTTGGTGCTTAATGGCTAAGTGAATGATTTTTGGAAATATAAAATATGAGTTTTCAAAAATGGAAAAAGTAATGTTTTTCATAAATGATAATTTATGGATACACACCTCTCTAAATTGCTATCATAAGGGAAGTCGCGCGCGTTGTGGTGAAGCCCCCTGGCTAATGATGCAGGGTGGATATAGTCCCGAGGCCATGGGAGCGCTTATGGTTGTATATTTTCTGCGGGGGTAGGGAGATTTCAGGTGTGGTCTTGGCTACCACGTAGGCTCATGGCCGCTTCCCGACGTTTCGATAGGATCCCAGGTGGTCTTGGAGGCCCTGGAAGATGATAGCCATTTAAGGGCGCGCTCAGTGGGGAAACCCGGACGGGCGGTCTTAGAATCGTTATATATATATATATGAATATAACTGTTCTAAATCAAGTTGGACTTGATGTTTGATGGGTGCCATAAAGAGCACAGTAAAATGCCTTATATAGCATGATGAAAGTGCCATAAAGAGCACGATGTAAGGCCATAAAGAGCCTATGATGATGATCATATTCCTGATAAGGAAGATATTTTTATAAAGTGAACAATGGTGATAAATGCCAATAGAGCATAAAAAGTATGATTATATTTCCTAATAAGGAACAAATTCATGAAATGAATTAGTTTACGATGAAAGTAATTTGGTAAACATTTGATAAAGTGTTGTGCCATTTATATGTATATTCCTAAAGATAGAATTAGGAATTGTGCCTTTAGATGATGGATGAGTTTTATTTCTTTTTCTTTGTGTAGTTGTAGATGTGATTTCCCACACTTATGATCACACATGTAATTATTTATATTTCCGTGCTTAGGGTCAATGTATCTCGACGATCAACCTTGCCTAAGTAGTAGTGTATCGCGGGGGTTCCTTGTTTGGATTTCGCTTTGCGAGACACCCCACGCACGAATAGGACATAGTGTTGAGACTGGGGAGAAGTTAACCTTTAGTACTTAAATTAATTAGGACAGAGTCTAATGTATCTCGACGATCAACCTTGCCTAAGTAGTAGTGTATCGGGGGGGTTCCTTGTTTGGATTTCGCTTTGCGAGACACCCCACGCACGAATAGGGCATAGTGTTGAGACTGGGGAGAAGTTAGCCTTCTGTTCTTTCTATAACCTGAGCATCATTTATATTGCGCTAGGTTACTGCTAGTTGAGAGGTGAGAAATGTTATTGTTATCTGCGAGAGATTTATGCAAGTACCTGCCATGCATTTTAGTCACATGGTAATCATATCAAACCCGGCCCTGACCGATTTCTATATTTCTTTGTGCTGCATATTCCTTGCCGTTACAGGTGCTCCTCCGCATGGACACCCGTATTTACATATTCCATTCCAGTTGTCTTGGAGCTACAGCATATTGCGGATGTTGTAGGATACTTGTAGTAGACGCTCCATTCTATTGTACTCTAATTATGTTTAGTACGTTCATTCGGGCATGTTTGCCCAAGGTATTGCACTCATTTATTATATTGTAAATATTGATTGTAATACTTAATGTATTATTTGTATTGGTCTGTGCACCGACAGCTTATTCGGTGATTATTTATTGTATTGTCATACTTTAGTCATCGATTTTTGATACCCACCGTTTTTACAAATGGGATTGTCTAAGTGTTTCTCTTTTACTTTTAAAAATTTTTTTGTAGATGACAATCCGTTTTCTGAAATGATTGGTGGTTATCTCATACTATTATGTTAATCGGCAGTGATGCTAAGAATGGACCATCTATGATTCCTGTATTTATTGGAGTATTGGGATGGCCACCTATTATTTTAGTAGGCGGGTTGTCACAGATGGTATCAGAGCATTAGGTTCTAGAGTCCTTAGGAATCTGTGCGGATGTTTTACGTTTTCTGCGTTTCTCTCTATTTGATGTAGAGCTTTAAGAATAAGGTCGTTGAGCTCTCTTGTGAGATTTCGTTCTCCTGCTATGGTATGAGGACCCCGAAGATCTTCTACGCGTTCGTGTGAGACTTGTAAGTCGCTAGATGAAGGGCGTTGAGGAAGGCCGTGGTGGAGGAGTCTTGGAATGGGATTACTATAAGCTGTGGGCTGTGGTCGGGAATAAGGATCGCTTTGGAGGTCCTTCCCTTTGTAGCATTATTTTATAGTGCAGCCGTGACTACTAAGTGCAGTGGAAATATTTTTCCCACATACCGCTGCCGGTAGAGAGTGGTACTATGCTTGGGACTCCGAGCAATGTCAATTCGGAGTAGAGAGGTTCTTTATTAGAAACACATGTTGAAGTACGGTTGGTTAGAGGAAGTGTAACCTCGTTCGGTGAGAACGTAAGGCCCAAGAGTTTTGGCCTAGAGTTGGGTATAGGAGTGCCCAGGTGTGAGGGTTTGAGGAAAACATTTCACCCTTTGGAGTAAGGTTGAAGTGGCGGATATGATAGTCGCCTCGTTACGGTGGGGCAGAATGTTTTGACCATAGAGAGAACCTCTCAGTGGAAATGCTAGGCTCGTAAGTAAGTGTTGGAAACACTTTTGGAGAGTAGTGTTCATGAGACCCCACTGGTGGACATCCACCTGGGGAAGGCTCGTGGAGCTAAGGTTGGGGGAAGATCGTAGAATGTTCTCCTTGCTGAAGAAGTCAAGGGAAGTATGCGTTCCGATCTTGTCGATGGAGGATGACCGACAAGAATAGGACTCCTAGTTGAGTCTTTGATGGAAGTAGTTTAGTTCGGGTAAGACTAGAATGACGTGTCTTAGAACTATTGGTAGTAGCCAAGGAGGTTGGCTAGTATGTTGGTGGGACTTTCTAACCCGGGGTGCGAGTAGTGCATTCATTAGGTAAGATGGGAGTAGTTTGGTGTTAGCCCTAGATTCGGGTGCGTATGTCGAGCTTGTGGTGGTATCGGTACATATTTTATATATAGTAAGTATATCTATGTGACTTCCATGATAGGGGAGTTCTATATTTTCCTTCTCACTCGTTATGGGGCGAGTGGTGATATATGTGGTACGTGCTACTTGTATTATATATTATACGAGTAGAGATACTCTTAGATTGGTTGGGTTGATAGCAAGCGAATATATCACGAGGCTATCCTAGTTCTAGTTCTAGAAGGAGGACTAGTTGTTATATAATATCTCTCCTGGATACGGGTTGAGACTTTATAGAGGTGGTTTACGGTGTTTAGATAGTTTCCTTTATTTTTATTTTTATTTTATTCTCTTTGCTTGCTTGTTTGCTTTGCTTCTGTATGCTATTGCCTTATCTCCATGACCGGCTAGTTAAGGTGACTGTGTGGAGGGGTTCCTTGTTTGGATTTTGCTTCGGCGAGACGCTCCACGCATGAACCTTAACGACGTTGGGAGTTGAGAGATGTGCATTTTCTTTTCTTCTTTCTTTTCTTTTCTGTTGGTTAAGTGCTGGGTTGGAAGGTTTAGCCAAGAATCACGTATATGATTGATTAAGGGCTTAGTTCATGTGCGATATATGAGCACGATGATAGTTTTCCTCTGACTAACGTGGGGGGGAAGACTAAGATGATGAAGGTCCGATAGGGACTTATGGTTGTGCCTTAATGAAAAGGCCATTTGTTTAGAGGTATATGTGTATCTTGGAGTAGAGTAGTGGTGGCATCTTACTGAAAGTAAATGTCTCAGTCGATGGTTATGGTAGGACTTAGACGTATATGTAGTAGTAGAATTTAGAGTTAGGATTTCCATCGATCCCGATCATGTGTCTTCGACCGCCACTTCTCGACGACTGACAATGCGAGGTAGTAGTGTAACGGGAGGGTTCCTTGTTTGGATTTCGCTTCGGCGAGACGTCCCACGCATGAAACCGAGCTAATGTCAGAAGTCGGGAAAGGTCTTGGACATTAGGGATATTTAGTATTATATTTATACGACTAGGTTAGGATAGATATATTGACCGTAGGATTCTTAGGATGCTAGGACCTTAGGGCATGCGGCGTTAGTTTAGGAGATGGTTGGGAGTTGACCACAATAAGTTGTGGGTTGACTCTAAGTAGGATTTGGTCCCTAGACGACAAGTATGGGATTTTGAGCTTGTTAGGATGTTTCCTTTCGCTAAGGCAATGTGGATGGGAGTAGTATAGGCGCCGAGTAGATACCGTCTTAGAGTTTATTCGTGGCATAGAATGCCAAGTGGAGTGAGCTTCACCGAGACGAGACATTCGTGTCAAGGTAGGTAAAGTCTCCAGGAAGAATGGAAACCGTTGGGGATACGGGGTATATCCTACCACCCGTAAGTGGAAGGGTGGATTTGATTTAAGGTGAGATCGGAGTAAAAATTCTATGGATCGAACTTCCTTGCAATAGTTCGGATCGTCTTCGATAAACGTTAGGCCGTGTATAGCCTAGTGTAGCTGGCAATATGCCTTGTCTACTCGTTGGAATGGAAACAGCGAATAATATATTCCTGGGACCGGGAGTGGTCCGGTAACCTTCCTTTAGTTTGGGCTCAGTGAGCAAGTAGACCTCGGAGGGGTGCACCAACGCGAATAAGTTAGTAGTGTTGGGGTTAGCGATTGTGAGATAGTGTAGTTATTCTCTAGTAAGGGTGTGACGTGTTTCGGAAAGTATGGCAATTAGTGCCGAGCTTGTGCGGGTATCTCCTCCCGTAGTAGAAGGGTAGGATCGATAGTTTCTAAGATCGATAGCGATGACCTTAGTCTGAGTCCTATGGGGACATTTCTATTCAGGGGTTTGCTAGTACGATAGCACGGTTTTTATTATAGTATACCCTTTATATGGTTATGCGTTACGCCTGAATTTTGAGGGAAAAATTCCCCTTTAAGGGGGGGAGTATGTAACAACCCAGGTTTTCGAGCGACTATTTTATACTATTTTGCCTAATGGGCTAAATTTATAAAATAGGGAATGTTGGAGTAAATATTATTTCCCGTGAGACTTAGGGATTCTATTTACTATGTTCTGACTATTTACCGTTATGAGAAGGTAAATAGTGTTATATTGTGTATTTTGCGTCGTTATATGTAAAACGACGGTTATGACCTATATTTAAATTTAGGTATAATTAATGAATTTAAAATGGAATTTGAACGTAAAAATAGTTCACACTTTCCCGAATGCCAAAATAGGGGGTGCGGGTGTTTTTAGTATAGTCGAGATAGTCGAAATAAGTGCCACGTTATATTTTTGGGTTTCGGGCATTTTAAGGGGTTATGACTCAATTAAGTGGTTACGAGTCATTTTAGTGGTGTATTTGCAATTAGGAGTGGGGGTTTATATTTTTAGACCCTTATAAGTCCCCCACCCCTTTTTCTTTCTTCATTTGTGTTAGAAGCCAAAGGAGAGAGAGAGAGTTGGGAGAAATGGAGAGAAAGGGAGAAATTGAAGATTTGGGCAAAATCCCAGGACCGAATCGATTCGGCCCCAAGGGCGAATCGATTCGGATAAGGAGAGGGTTACATGTCTTGCAGACCGAATCGATTCGGCAATTGCAGAAGGTCAGTTTTTGCTCACCGAATCGATTCGGCTGTTCAAGCGAATCGATTCGCAAGGGCGAATCGATTCGGCCCAAGGGGCGAATCGATTCGGTTCCCCTGTTTTTGTGAGATTTTCTTATTTTGATTTTTAGCCCTTTTTATTTTAGGTCCAAGGTTTAGGAACCTTCCTTTGGGAATTAATTAAGAGTCCTAGAGGGTGGTTTTGGGTAGACTAATGCCCTAAGATGATAATGGGATATTTAGGCTCACCGAGGGCTAAGTGGCGTAGGTTGATATCCGAATGATTTAAGGGATTAACCTAGAGATGAAATTTGAAGTTAAAATATTAAAGTTGAGCTTTTGAGAGACACTCCATTATGGAGACTCACTTTGAGGGTTTATGAATAATATGAACTATTCGAGGTTATTTTGAGGTTAGTGGCACTTTGGGCTTTAGGTCATTAATAATATATGACTTAATAAGAATAATGCACCTTCTAAAACTTGGTGCTTAATGGCTAAGTGAATGATTTTTGGAAATATAAAATATGAGTTTTCAAAAATGGAAAAAGTAATGTTTTTCATAAATGATAATTTATGGATACACACCTCTCTAAATTGCTATCATAAGGGAAGTCGCGCACGTTGTGGTGAAGCCCCCTGGCTAATGATGCAGGGTGGATATAGTCCCGAGGCCATGGGAGCGCTTATGGTTGTATATTTTCTGCGGGGGTAGGGAGATTTCAGGTGTGGTCTTGGCTACCACGTAGGCTCATGGCCGCTTCCCGACGTTTCGATAGGATCCCAGGTGGTCTTGGAGGCCCTGGAAGATGATAGCCATTTAAGGGCGCGCTCAGTGGGGAAACCCGGACGGGCGGTCTTAGAATCGTTATATATATATATATATGAATATAACTGTTCTAAATCAAGTTGGACTTGATGTTTGATGGGTGCCATAAAGAGCACAGTAAAATGCCTTATATAGCATGATGAAAGTGCCATAAAGAGCACGATGTAAGGCCATAAAGAGCCTATGATGATGATCATATTCCTGATAAGGAAGATATTTTTATAAAGTGAACAATGGTGATAAATGCCAATAGAGCATAAAAAGTACGATTATATTTCCTAATAAGGAACAAATTCATGAAATGAATTAGTTTACGATGAAAGTAATTTGGTAAACATTTGATAAAGTGTTGTGCCATTTATATGTATATTCCTAAAGATAGAATTAGGAATTGTGCCTTTAGATGATGGATGAGTTTTATTTCTTTTTCTTTGTGTAGTTGTAGATGTGATTTCCCACACTTATGCGCACACATGTAATTATTTATATTTCCGTGCTTAGGGTCAATGTATCTCGACGATCAACCTTGCCTAAGTAGTAGTGTATCGCGGGGGTTCCTTGTTTGGATTTCGCTTTGCGAGACACCCCACGCACGAATAGGGCATAGTGTTGAGACTGGGGAGAAGTTAACCTTTAGTACTTAAATTAATTAGGACAGAGTCTAATGTATCTCGACGATCAACCTTGCCTAAGTAGTAGTGTATCGGGGGGGTTCCTTGTTTGGATTTCGCTTTGCGAGACACCCCACGCACGAATAGGGCATAGTGTTGAGACTGGGGAGAAGTTAGCCTTCTGTTCTTTCTATAACCTGAGCATCATTTATATTGCGCTAGGTTACTGCTAGTTGAGAGGTGAGAAATGTTATTGTTATCTGCGAGAGATTTACGCAAGTACCTGCCATGCATTTTAGTCACATGGTAATCATATCAAACCCGGCCCTGACCGGTTTCTATATTTCTTTGTGCTGCATATTCCTTGCCGTTACAGGTGCTCCTCCGCATGGACACCCGTATTTACATATTCCATTCCAGTTGTCTTGGAGCTACAGCATATTGCGGATGTTGTAGGATACTTGTAGTAGATGCTCCCTTCTATTGTACTCTAATTATGTTTAGTACGTTCATTCGGGCGTGTTTGCCCAAGGTATTGCACTCATTTATTATATTGTAAATATTGATTGTAATACTTAATGTATTATTTGTATTGGTCTGTGCACCGACAGCTTATTCGGTGATTATTTATTGTATTGTCATACTTTAGTCATCGATTTTTGATACCCACCGTTTTTACAAATGGGATTGTCTAAGTGTTTCTCTTTTACTTTTAAATTTTTTTTTGTAGATGACAATCCGTTTTCTGAAATGATTGGTGGTTATCTCATACTATTATGTTAATCGGCAGTGATGCTAAGAATGGACCATCTATGATTCCTGTATTTATTGGAGTATTGGGCTGGCCACCTATTATTTTAGTAGGCGGGTTGTCACATTACCATAAACAAATCATTCTACAACGCAACTTCCCATCGAATTAAAAACTCTACTGGTAAGTTTATTATTGAAATGGGAAGTTGGGTCCTTTGTCAAATATTATTGTAGCATGGAAGTTTGAACGGTGAAGATAAAACTATCAAGGCATTTAAGGATCAAATAAGGAATAGGATTGTGGCATTTCAGCCTAGATTTTATGATTTATTGTCGATGAAAATGACTCATTTTGGTCACACTATAAGAAAAAAAAACTATAAAACAAAAGATCCTCAAAATTACCTATTTATCAGAGATGATATATGTTTTGTGGGCAGATTAGTTATGCTCAAAAACTAATTCTCACCAAACTTGTTATTTCAACTTATCATAATAATGTATACATTTATAGGGACATTGTATATAAATAGTCATGTGATGTCACATTCATCCTCAGAGAGAAAGCTAAGCACTAATATTGTTATAACTAATGTGATATGGAAATAGAAACTGAAGAGAGTCAAAAATGAAATAAACCAAAAAAATCAGTAGAATGAAAACTTGAAAGGTAATAAAATTAGTAGCAAGATGACATCTTTTGACTCAAAACAACTTTAATAATCCTAAAAATTGATAATCCTAAATAGATTTGAAAAACTAATTAAAAAGATTCGAACCTTAATAATCCAAAAACTTGAAAAATTAATTAAAAAGAGTATACATGAACACCAAATTGGAGAGACAATAATAGTTAAATCAAAGTGAACCGAAACATGGTTAAATCTTCAAAATAAAACCAATAATCGTTAGATCTGTTTGTGAATACCAACAATACATCTAAATCGAAAAATGAAACAGATTTACCCTAATTTTTTAAATAAAAAAGTTAGAAAATGGTGTTAATAAGCATAGATCTATTTGTACGAACTATACCATAATTTCAAACCCTATTAAATATCACAGCCAAGTACGAAATCGTAAATACCACCGAGGTAGACTATTCAACACAATACAATACTTCTACAGTCGTACCTAAGAGAAAAAAAAACATCAGAATTAGTAAACATCAGAATATTTTGGTATAAACCCCAAATCGAAAAAAAGTGTATGTGCGCGTCTGTGTGTGTGTAAATGTGTGCGTGCATGTGTGTAAGAGTGTGAGAAAAAGAGGCGTAGGTCGAGGAAGAGAGGCGGAGGGGGAGGTAGGCGAAGAAGAAGCCTGATTCTTGAGAGGGAGGGAGGTTTTTTGTAGGGAAAAGACGAAATGAGAGAGAGAGAGAATGAGGACGGCTAGGGTTTGGGGGTATGGCTTAGGTGAAAATTGATCTCGTCCGTTCATTTCATGCCTAGGTGTCTTTAATCCAAACCACAAATTGTCTTATCATCTTATGAACAGTAAAAACACCCTTACTCCTTATTATATAGATATATATATAAAAGACAACATTATATAACATTTGTGTAACACATAATTCTTTTGTAAACTGATAATTTTCTATTAGAGGAATGGGTTTTCCAATCAAAATAAACTTAGTCCAACTCCATACTTATTTTTCTTTCCCTATTTAATTGTTAAAAATAAACATGAGTCTTAAACTTTGCATGGAAGGAGGAACCTTATCTTTGTATGGAAAATCTCAAAAATGAAGCCTCAAACACACACTTAATTTTAAGACATTTTTTTATCTAAGAAAATTAAATTATAATTATGTTAAACCATGGGTGCTCTAAGTCATTTAAGTCCTTTAAATGAATGAAAAAGTAACATTCTCAAATGCATGATAATGAATGATGATGGGAGAAAGTTCGCTCAAGTCGGATGGATACATAATGATGTGAACCTTTTTTCGAAAGACCTCAAGGAATATAAATAAAATTTTCTTTTAAAAATTAGAGTAAAACAATCAAATGTTCTGAGGGAACATATTATGCATATACTCCCCTTTTGTCATTTCTATAAGAAAACAAAAAAAAAGTTACTAACAAATGGATTAAACATATCGCATATGACATAACATGGACTAGCCAAAGGTACAAAAGATAGAAACATACATTCTAATAAATCAAAAGAGCTTCCTAAACCATTTGAAACTCTTGAAACCCTTTTTTTTATTATCAAGCACTAGCAAACTAATCTAGATATTAATGTGTAATCAAATGAGTTTGAAACATAATTAATGAGATGAATAAATAATATACCAATATAAAGGGTTCATCATATTAAAAAGGTAGATATGAATTTGATCTGAAATTAGGAAAAGGGTAATTCTTTGAAACGATTAAAATAAAATTTTATCACTTACTCACCTTCCAAAAACAATCTTACATATGCCAAATTATCATACGTCTGAGAAAACTCTTTCTTATATATTTGGAATTATGTGTGGTATTTATCCCAATGTTTATCAAGGAATTCTAATTGCACGTGTCTGACTTGGGAAGTATGCTACTTCACAAGATATATATTGTTGATAGTATTTAAAGTTCATTTGGAAATATAACTATATCTCCATACAATACGAAAATGGTGTGTATCATATTGGCTGACTATTGGTTATTGTATATGATAAGAGTAAAAATAACAATTTTTTATTCCATTCTTTAAGAAAGTCTTTTGTCATCTTTACCAAAATCTTGGTGAGGATTTTATTTGTTGTCTCTACTTGACCATTTCCCATAGGTATAACAAAGTTGATGCTTGATATATGGTGGAGTATTTGTCAATAAAATTTTTGACTTCCTTATAATTAATATCATTTTTTGATAAGATGATATTTGGAAAACTAAATCAGAAATGATACTCTATTTCATGAATTATTCAACTACTCATCTAGTTTTCATATTAAATGGTACAATGTCATACCATTTGTTGAAGTATTATATTTCCAGAAGTATCCATATATTCCCCCTAGATGAAGGATTGACCTTTCCAATAGATTGAAGACCTAGTTTTGGAAGGGATAAAGGGTGTATAATGAGTAAATCTCAACTAGCGATGTTTGAGTATGATTACCACAAAGTTTTTAAAGTTTTTTCTTTAACAAACTCGTTTGAATCTCTTTCCAAGATTAACCAATAATATTTTAACATTATTAGTTAATCATAGAACTCCCCCTCCCCCCAACTCCAATATGAGTTCGATAACATACTTTCTTGAGGACTTGTATAGATTTTTTACTTTATGATGAATATTAGTGGTAGATTTAAATATCACCATTGAGAAATCTCCTATTATGTAAGAAGAATCATGGGTAACGTTTTCCATTCTCCATTTAATGTGATTTTTTAATCACAACATTAACATGGTTTAGGAAGTTTATGTAAGGATGCTTTTAGTTTTCTTAGGCTTCTACAAAGTTGATTTCAATAGCTGAAAAAAGGGTTGAGTATGAGAAAACTTCCTGTAATACCCCATCCCAATATTATTTACTTCCTCGTGTAAGTTATAATAATATGAAGACATGGAGATTTTGATCATTATGACTGAGTTTATATTCTAATTTGACTGTTATGGAGGCTTGATGAGAGTTATTGGATGTTTACGGGATAAAATTTAAAAGATTGAAGAAATTTAGGAAGGGTCATTCAAACGAGAATGGGGTTGTTCAAAAAAAAACCCCAAGTCTTTAGAAATGGAGATCAATCGAGGTTTGAATGAGGTTCGAACGAGACGCGACTGTAACACCAGAGCGGGATCGTTAGAAGCTCTTTCGAAGTTGAGGATCAAACGAGATGTCTTTTTTTATTCGAATGAGATGTCTTTCTTGTTCGAACGAGCACGGTGACCTTTTTAAATCAGGTTTCCCTTGTGTGCCATCTCATACTGGGCTGTTGGATTAATGAGTTGTCGATCTCTGGTGAGTCCAGATTGGACAAAAATTAGATTAGTAAGTCTTGAAGGGTTTTATAAGGGTTGTTTGGGTTCATTTGGGTTATTAGAAGTTGGAAGAAGAGAGAGAGAGAGAGAGAGGGTTGGGTGGTCCTCGCCTGCATTTTAAGCATATTTCCACCATAAAACACCATTCCACCACCATATATCCACCTTGTGAAACAATTACCAATTATTCTTCCACCATATCCAAGCCATTGATGCCCATTTCCACCATTTTTTTGAAAATCTACGAATTTTGGGAGTGTTGTGTTTTTTTTTTTTTGAGAGGATGAAGATGGAAAATTTATAGAGCATGAAGAGAGTTTTGATGGAAGTTAGCTTTGTGGAGAAAGACAACTTCATTAAGACCACCTTAGGAGGTTGGAGGTTTTCATCTTCCTCAGTCCTGATTTAACCATTGTCGGAGCTCAATTTAAGGTGGGGAAACTCTACTCCTAGTTTACGACTCTATTTGTAATATTAAAAGTCTTTTGTTGGAAATCAAGAGTAGAATGCATATGAATAATATAATGAGTTTCTAATAGATTTTGTATTAAAAAAATTTATGAAATACAAACGTTAGCAAGAGTGCTATTTTGTTGAAAAAAATCATCAGTAAATATTTCAAATAATTGGAACTTTAAATAAAAATGGTATTTCTAGCAGTTTGAAGTTAAACACTTTATGAAATAAAATGTTTTTAAATGATGTTTATATTCTTAGAATATTCTGGTGAAATGATATTCAAAATTTTTTTGCAAAAAAATTGATTTTTTTTAATTAAAGTTGGACATTTGTGTGAATTTAAAGAGATAAAAATGTCCCTTGTGTCTTATAAAGTATATTTTGCAAGTATTATGAATTTCTAAAATGAAATGTATATTTGACCCATTTAATATAATTTTTGGAGTTAAAATCCATATTCTTTTGAATTTAGACGTGTAGTATCTTAATGATGAACATATAAACAAGTGTAAAGAAGTTTTTGTTGGGTTTAAGCAAGAAATAAGAAAAATAAAAATTCTAGTTTTCAAAGTGTGTGGAAAAAATGTTGAAAGTGTGACAAGTGTAAGGCTATAAGACTACACGTGTTTATAAGAAGAGACAATAGTTTCTTATAAGAAAGTAGTCTTTAAATGTAATTGGAAAAGTGTAGAAATGTCTAACTTGAGAAAATAATTACTTAAAGTTGTTGTACAAGTATTGAGAAGTTAAAACATAGAAGAGTTGGTGTTAGTGACTCAATAATATTTTTGAAGAATAACACTTGGGAAAAGAGAACAAATTGCAAGTTTGTAAATAAATGGGTAAAAAGTTAATTGAACATAAGTTGAACATTTTATGAAATGAAATGTGTCAGAATTAATGTTACGCAACAGTCCTAATGAAAGTAATTTTTGAATAGAATAAACGTAAGTGTGTTAAGGATAAAAAATGAATAATTCAAGGTGTAACACAAGTTAGGGTGAAACCTAGTGTTTTGGCTTCTGTTGGGTAAAAAGGAAAGTGGAATGTAATACCTCGTGATTTTAATGACTTTTAAAATCGGTTATATTTTAAATTAATGGATTAATTGGATTTTATTATAAATTAATTCATTTGGGTTTTATCCGAATTGTTGATATTAAATTGAATCATTCTGAATCTTACTTAAAGATATTTAGGTAATATATGAATGTGATGTTATTGATATGGCTGTGAGTGGTCAATTTAGTAATTCGAATTTTTAGTCGGACGCGGTGTGAGACGTGCTGGGACTAATTTATTAAATTAAAAAGAAAACTTATTTTTTACATCAACCTTATAGTCTTTTCGACTGTGTCGTTGCATCCGAAAGGGTTGAAATAGTCAGAAAAGTCTATTTGGATGTTGGTGTTGGGTCTCGGGTCATTTTGAAATGAAAAGACAACACAAAAGGGCATTTTGGTTATTTTTACAAGTGGGATGGATAGTGATTTCGGATTTTGTCTTATCATAAGTATTTGGAGATTTTTTGTACGTGGGTTCATTCATCTCTTCTACACAAAAATTGAGAGGTCATCTTTTGAGAGAAAGTGAAAGGTTGCTTAGGAGGAGAAAAGTTTACTTGGGAAGGAGAAGAACCAAAGACCAAAGGTCACCACCACCAACCACCATCGGAAGTTGGCCAGAAAAAGGGAGAACCACCTGTGATTTACAACCCCAAAGGATTAGATCTTCATTAGAGGCAAGTGTTTGATAATTGCAATCTAAGTTTGTATATTGTCCATGTTAGAATAGTTATAAAAAGATGAGATTTTTCATGTTTGGAAGATGAAAAGATAAAGTTGTTAATGGATTTTTGGATAATGGAAATACATAGGAATCAAACTCATGTTGTAGGTAGATAGTAATACCCGAAATAATCACAAATCTTTTCAGGAAATTATGAGAATCATTGATATGTTCTTGAAGATATTAGGTTTATAATTATCTAGAAAAATGAGGAGATAAATATGATTTTAATTCAAACTCTTGATGATTCTAGGATGTTTAAAGCATTAGAAATCGTTCACTTATGTTGCTATATCATGTAGTAAGGATTATATGGAATTTGTGATGTAAATATAAAGGTATGAATGATCAAAAGTGATGGAACCCGTAATAGAAGAAATGCAGAAAACTGGGATGTTATCTGGGCGATTGATCGATCGACCCCCTGCCTTCGATCGATCGACCTCCCCAGAATCTTTTAAGTTGTTTCTTTTTTAATGTTTTTTCTTATCCCAAACCTTTTGTAGATATTTGGTGATTATTAATTGTATATTATGGGACCTAGGGAAGATCAGTAAGCCCTAGATAGGAACCGAATTAATGTAATTGGGATTTATTTGATTAGAATGATGATAATTAAATTGAAGGAAATTTCCATTGCTAGATTCACGTGTTGGATTCTAATTTGTATGCATGAGGATTAAGGATAGGTCAAGTAGGTGAGATTTAATATAACACCTGGGTAGCCTTAGGGTTACAATTTGAACATTAAGGACTGAGTTTAAGCTCATTATTGATTGCTCAAGGACTGAGTGTAGTACAAGTGCTTAGTGGTATGGCTCCTGGATAGAGATGGGAGTTCAGACCACATTTGGTTGAAAGATGATATGAAGTTATCCAGGTTGCGTATTTGAAGTTGACGGACCTCCTCGATCAACAAAGTTAAGTAGTAGTGTATTGGAGGGGTTCCTTGTTTGGATTTATCTTTGCGAGACGCTCTGCGCATGAACCTTAACGACGTAGGGAGTGGAGATATGTTATAGGATATGAGTATGTTGATTTTGTTGATAAGTCATATAGTGTGAATGATGTGATTAGGGGTGGTAAACGGACGAATACGCTATCTGAATGTACTATCCGTATCCGTATCCGCCCGAATAGTTAAAACAACTATCTATATCCGTATCCGCTCGGATACCTTGGATTCGGATAATATCCGTATCCATTTACATTATTTAGCCATCGTAACAAATAACAATTAAAATATCCAATCTAATGAAATCAAATCCAAATAAATATGTAACAAAATTACTGCCTCCTAACATCACTAATTATGGATTCCATAATAATAGTATCATTCCATAATGATAATATGGCTTAAAATCATCCATACATTACAACCATATAAGCTTGAAGTCATCCAAAAAAAAGTAACAGTCGCATTCCATGACAATATAAATAAATATGCACCTTTTAGATTAATCAAATTTATTGAGAATGATAACCTCATGGACCTTTTGTCTTCAAAACATGCTGATATTTTTATTTTAATACGTATACATTTTTATTTTGTATATAATATACATGTCATTAACTTCAGTTCTCATTACAATCAAAACCATCTCTTTACTTTTATGTTTCTCTCTTACATTCTATTATGTTTCTCTCTTACGTTCTTTTTTGTTTCTCTCTTACATTTATTTATAATTAAGGAAACTAACGAACAACCACATGAGAGTTTATTTTCTCTTATTTTGTACGAAGGAGAAATGAAACGAATTTAGTTTTTTTTAGTGGAGTATATGTTCTTTAGTCGGTGTATGTTGTGAGTGATAAGGTGTATTGTAACTTTAGTGTAACTCTATGATAATATACCCAATTAAATAATAATACTTGACATTTTATAATATACCCAATAAAACAATACTTTAGGGTGTTTTTGTTTTGAGTGGAGTATGTGTTTATTTTGTATTGGGAATAAACGATTAAGATTTGTCTTAATATTATTTTATTAGTAATATTAATACTAATATTATTAGTAACATTTTAAACATATGTTTGACGGATACGGATATCCGGTAAAATGGATATCCGATAAAATGGATACTCCGCATCGGATACGAATTATCCGTGTCGGATACTAGTACTATCCGTATCCGTATCCGTTTCTCGAATATTTTTAAAGAGTATCCATATTCGTATCCATTTCCATATTTTCGGATAAATACCCACAAATTCGGATTCGGATATCGGACTGATGCGGATTTTCGAATATCCGTTTACAGCCCCAAATGTGATTATGGTATCCAATCCTAGTTGATAGAAGATGTATTTATAAGAGATATCATGCTACGTATGGGAATTATCTTAGGGTAATGTGAGTACCTTGTTGATATTATATTATAGGTATGATAATGCCTATTTGATTGGTTGTTGATTTATGTGTATGGCATACCTAGCTTACTTGCTATTGATGGGGAGGTTTGCGCGTGAGGGCAGTCATATCCTGATGAATCCCTGGGATTTTTTATTTTTCACTCGAGAACATAGGTCTATGAAAGACTTATCGGGGAGTTGATAAGTTCGCTGACTATGGGAACATAGGTATGTGCGTCACCCATGGGTATGAGAACTATGTTCGCCTCCAAATGTTTGTGTTGTTGTTTGTGGTTCGTGGAATCCTTACCGAACCTTTAGTCCCCTATTCGAAGACCAGCGATATTGGGACATGATAGAAGAGTAATGCATTGCACCGCAGCTATGACTCGGGGTGCCATATTATATATGTATATATATAAATGAATTGTATGAATGTATATAGTGGTTAAATATATCTACAGTGATAACTGTAGATAACAGTGCATAGAGAAAGGGAATGAAATTTAGTGAATGAATGTTTATTCTTATAGAATTGAAAATATTAATTCATATAAATGAGAAACAATTCATGTTAATGAGGAACGTAATTGAATGATAATGTGACGTATGGTATGGGACATACGGGGATTATGATATGGAAACAAGATCATATTATGGAAACTAGTGAGGAGGAGCCATTAACTAGGAGGTTAATAGGAAACGTTAAGTGTGCACTCTAGCTGAGAGGTGAGAATATCGAGTGAGAGTTGGATACTAACATGTACATAATAAATGCTTTATTGCACTTGTTAAATACTTGTTGTTTTTAAAATCATTTTCACATCGGGCTCTGACCCATTTCCTTGCATATTTTCTTTTCTATTGTACCTTCTATATCAGGTGTCCAGCAGCAGGGACGCCAACCTTAGCGGATTATGACGAGCTATGGGGCTATGGAATATTGCTTAGACTCCTATCTTCATTTGATTCATGTTGCCTAAAGGAATTCAGTTATCTCTTTTTGTCTGAGTCAAAATTTTAGTCTTGTATTCGTGTCATTTTAATACATTTATTATTGTTGGTATTACTGTATTGGATAATTACTTGGGAATGTTTATTTCAATTGCATTTAAATAATTTTGTGTTATCTGTTCAGTTATTAGTGTTTTAGAATAATATGTGTTTTGTTATTGGTAAAAGAAAAATGGATTTTGTTGAATTAAAATTTGGAAAGTTTTTAACACCAGCTTAATTGGGTATTGGGTGATTTGTAAATGTTTTCGACAGTGATGCTAAGAATGAACCAACTATATATTCTGTTTTAATTTAGTATGGGACTGGCCATCCGGTATTTAATTAGGCGGGGTGTTACAGGTGGTATCAGAGCATCAGGTTCTAGTGTCCTTTAGGGTCTGTACGGCTTACTGTGTTTTCAGCTTAGCGTTCTTTGATGTAGAGCCCTATATTTAGGAATGTTGATTTCTTTGGTAAGATTCCTTATATATTAGTGAATCTTATTTGCATTCGGACAGCTTCGTACAAGAAGTATGGCAGATGAGGGACATTGGACGGATAGCGGAGATCATACCTAAGAGATTATAATGTATGTTCGAGTATGATGACCGTAGTCGAGGTCACCCCTATTATGGAAAATTGAGGAGAGTCATCAATAGAAGTTATTGAAATGAGGGAAATTTGTGTGTTACCTAACGAAGGTAATATATTCAAAGGCTTGGGCATATAGTGGAGTGTGGTTAACTGGAACTGAAAATTTGGGGTAAAATTTTTCTTGACTTATCGGAGCAAAGTATAATAGTGGGAGTCAACAACCACCACCCGCGAATGAGGGTACGTTTTCTATCTAAGGAATTATGAGGTGCATACTCATTTTTGTAGTGATTAACATTGTATGGGAAAAAAGGGTTACTAATCTTAGCCTATGCCACTTTATTTACGTAAACTCACCGAGGGGTGTGGGACACCTATATTTTTCATGTCATCACGTGGGTTTGATTTTTATCACGGAATTACTTACTTTGGGCATGTTCGAACATGATGTGACTACCAGCATGCATTGACTTGTGGTATATGAGAGCCTATAGCTAGCATTTTGTCTTTAATAAGAGAGTAGATGGGTAGAATTTTATTTGAAATCGATAAAACCTGTAAAGAGGTTATAAACTATTGACTAAGGACCTAAGGAGTTTCGATGACCGACTACTTTAGGTAGTAGTGTATCGGGGGGTTCCTTGTTTGGATTTCGCTTGCGAGACACCCCACGCATGAAACTAATAACCGTTGGGAGTTGAAATAAGATAGGTCTTTAGGATATGAGTTTATAACCTTTGCAATAAATATTATAATGGAAGTTGTACAATAGGGTGTATGGGCGCCCTTGATGGTTGGATTGTTGTAGTTTTCAAAATTGTGAAACAGTAAGTAGTTGTGACTTCAGGATTTATTTGTTTAATACGTGAGGTGTGACACCCCGACTAATTAAATACCGGGTAGCTACTCCTTTATTAAATTAATTCAAAATGCCCAGTTGGTCCAGTTAATAGCATCACTGTCGAAAACATTTTTATGATTACTAACCACCTAGTATTTAAAAAGTAAGTGCCAAATTTTTATTTAAGTCTGATTAACATGCAACAAGTGTAATAAAGAATAATAACACCATTCACCATAAAGAAGTAAATAGAGTGACCATCACATAACGTAAATAAAGTCTGAAGGAAAACTCCTCACTACAATCCCATAACTGAAATAAGTAAACCGAATACTAAAACAATACATGCCAAAGTCTGAAAACTGTAATGGAAAGGTGTCTCTAAAAGAAATGGGCAATACGCCCTACAACTGATAAATACTGAATCAGGAATCCAAATGGTAGAAGCGTCTAAAAGCAATTCCCTGTAGCTTCCACAAACAGCTACAACTCGTCACCTGAATGAGTATCCTATGCTTGGTGTCCTTGTGGTTGGGCACCTAAAAATGGTTTACAAAACATATAGATTTGAAAGAAAACGGGTCAGAGCCCAAATGTGGAGATATTTTAAAAACCTGCAAGTGCTTTAAAAACATTTAAAACATTAAATGCAAAGTACATGTTAGGACGTGCACTCACATGATATTCTCACCTCTCGTCTAACTGTGCACTCCTAACGTAAGTACCCATCTACAATGACACAAACCACTAGCTAAGTGACATCATAACTATCTAGACTGTCATAGGTCCTACCCTTATTACTCGGTTCTATTAACATTATAACGCTCGTAATTAAATAGGGGTTTAACATAAACTCAGATGCTCAATATGCAATATATTTCACTAACAGCTAACCCGTTATGTTTCTCGAAACAATACCGTAATTATATACACAACATTAACATGAAGGTTCCCATTAATTAAGTGTATATTATTCACATCATAAATACAATACAAGCACCCCGAGAACTAAGTTGTGGTGCACACATACTCTGCTATCCATCATAAGGATTACATATTCCGAATCTCTCAGGAATAGTTCACAAATAACAACATCACAAATAATGGAGGCGAACACAGTCACATCACATGGGTCACGCACATACCTACGCTCCCACGATCAGCGGACTTATTAATATCCTAATAAGTCTTTCTATGACCTATGTTCATCAAGGTAACCAGTCTAAATCCGGGCAGCACAGGGATTAGAGGGCCCTAAGCGAACGCAAACCTCCCATGATAGCAAGTATGGTAGGTATGTCATACACACAATTCATATACCAATACTAAGTAAACACACGTCTTAGTAATCCCGTAGTTTAATCGTAGTACTATTCTCATTCTCGTACCAATATATAATTTACACACTTTATACGATTCCGGTTTATAATCATACACGCCACAATCTATTTTCACGTCGTAGTAGACACTCTCATCTCATCCCAAACGGTTCATTGATTTAAATCACTCGTATATAATTTACTCCTCAATATAACCCAAAAGTCCCAAATCTATCAATACATCATCAAAGGAATGTTAACTCTACCCTCGAACAAGTTTACGGGACTCCCAAAATCAAAACAGGCCAAAAAGGCCCAAACTGCCAGCTCGTTAGAAGTCTCGTTCGAACGAGGCTGTTCGAACGACATCAAACTGTCAGCTCGTTAGAAGTCTCGTTCGAACGAGACTGTTCGAACGAGATCCAGTTCGTTCGAACGAACTGTACCTTCTAACGAGATATCGTTCGAACGAAGTTATCGAACGAAGTTCCCTTTCGTTAGAAGAGACTGGTCAATTCATTAGAAGCTCGTTCGAACGAGTTCGTTCGAACGACCTGGGGAGGGGCTTCTAACGACCTACCAGTTTCGTCCCAGATTTGTCTTAATCTCGTTATTCACCATTTTTAACACCTCAAGTCTCAACCAAAATTCGTCCAATCAATGTTTTAAGGTCTCCAATCATCCTAAAACATACTAAGGTCATATACTAACACCTTTTAAGGAATTTATACATCCTAACTTCATTAGATCACAAGATTCTACACTTTTCCCCAATTCTTTTCAAGAACACAAACCCTAACATTTTAAATCATGAATTAACCTAATATAAATCCTTTTTGATTTCTCCCAATCACAAATATCATGAGTATAATCATCTACCTATCATTCTACATGCAATTCTCCTCAAGATTTTCAAGTTCTAAGTTCCAAACTACATGGGTTTTCATATTTCACCAAGAACAAACATAAAATTTGAATTATCTAACATGGAAAGAACATTCTCTGAAATTAAATGGAATTAAGTCACTTGCCACTAGTTTATCTCTGACTTAGATGTTGGTTTGATGGAGTTTTTCTGCAGAATTTCCTTTCTCTCTCTTTCCCCAAGCTTCTTCTCCAATGGCTATGGTGGCTAGGGTTTTCTTTTTGGAAAAACTTAGAAACCTAACTTCTAATAACCTACGTAGCCTATTGGGTTATCATGGGTTGGTTAGTGGCTTAGTGGGTCAAATCCACATCAGATGTAATTAAACAATTTTCTTCACTTTTAAATCCTAAAAATACGAAATTACCAAAATACCCTTTATATTGCCGGTATGGCCTAAAAATACCCCGGGACCCAAACTACACCCCCGGCTAGTGTTTTTTGACTATCTCGACCCTTCCGGACGCGTTGGCACACTCAAAATGACCATACGGTTTATAGAATTTAAATTCACTTTTTATAATTAAAATATTATACCGTGACGCGGCGGTCACACGCGTCTCAACAAAAATTCTCAAAATGCCGTATATCAATCTCACGACAAATTTTTCATAATTCAATATTAATATAAAAACATGTATGCACATAATCAAATACCAACTCGCATCTCGTTAGTATTTTTAACCCGGATTAATTTCCAATTAATACGCATTAATTAATTAATCCCAAAAATAAATATAGGCAAAAATATGGGGTATTACATGAGGCTCATTTTTCCAAACATTGTCACGAGGATGGTACAGGGAAGATTGCGTAAAGTTTAAATTTGATTCAGTTGAAACTATATGGTGATGCTTGGCGTATAACATCAGTTGGATTTTTGATAACGTACTGTATGCGCGGTATGACATAGATTACTTGCGTTGTGAGATTTATACTCAGATTTGACCTTACCAGTATGATTTATCTTTCCGAATTTCGGGACGAAATTCTGTTATAAGGGGGAAGTATGTAATATCTCATGATTTTAATGACTTTTAAAATCGGTTATATTTTAAATTAATGGATTAATTGGATTTTATTATAAATTAATTCATTTGGGTTTTGTCCGAATTGTGGATATTAAAATGAATGATTCTGAATATTACTTAAAAATATTTAGGTAATATATGAATGTGATGTTATTGATATGGCTGTGAGTGGTTAATTCAGTAATTTGAATTTTTAGTCGGACGCGGTATGAGATGTGTCGGGACTAATTTATTAAATTAAAAAAGAAACTTATTTTTTACATCAACCTTATAGTCATTTTGACTGCGTCGTTGCACCCGGAAGGGTTGAAAAAATCATAAAAGTCTATTTGGATGTTGGTATTGGGTCTCGGGTCATTTGGAAATTAAAAGACAACACAAAAGGGCATTTTGGTTATTTTTACAAGTGGGATGGATAGTGATTTCGGATTTTGTCTTATTATAAGTATTTGGTTATTTGTTGTACATGGGTTCATTCATCTCTTCTACACAAAAATTGAGAGGTCATCTTTTGAGAGAAAGTGAAAGGTTGATTGGAAGGAGAAAAGTTTACTTGGGAAGGAGAAGAACCAAAGACCGAAGGTCACCACCACCAACCACCATCGGAGGTTGGCCGAAAAAGGGAGAACCACCTGTGATTTACAGCCCAAAAGCATTAGATCTTCATTAGAGGCAAGTGTTTGATAATTGCAATCTAAGTTTGTATATTGTCCATGTTAGAATAGTTATAAAAAGATGAGATTTTTCATGTTTGGAAGATGAAAAGATAAAGTTGTTAATGGATTTTTGGATAATGGAAATACATAGGAATCAAACTCATGTTGTAGGTAGATAGTAATCCCCGAAATAATCACAAATCAATTAAGGAAATTATGAGAATCATTGATATGTTCTTGAAGATATTATGTTGATAATTTTCTAGAAAAATGAGGAGATAAATATGCTTTTAATTAAAACTCTTGATGATTCTAGGATGTTTAGAGCATTAGAAATCATTCACATATGTTTCTATATCATGTAGTAAGGATTATATGGAATTTGGGATGCAAATGTGAAGGTTTGAATGATCAAAAGTGATGGAACCCGTAATAGAAGAAATACAGAAAAATGGGCTGTTATCTGGGCGATTGATCGATCGACCCCTTGCCTTTGATCGATCGACCTCCCCAGAATCTTTGAAGCTGTTTCTTTTTAATGCTTGTTCTTATGCCAAACCTTTTGTTGATCTTTGGTGATTATTAATTGGATATTATCGGACCTAGAGAAGATCAGTTAATTGGGATTTAATTGATCAGAATGATGATAATTAAATTGAAGGAAATTTCGGTTGCTAGATTGACATGTTGGATTCTAATTTTTATGCATGAGGATTAAGGATAGGTCAAGTAGGTGAGATTTAATATAACACCTGGGTAGCCTTAGGGTTACAATTTGAACATCAAGGACTGAGTTTAAGCTCATTATTGATTGCTTAAGGACGGAGTGAAGTACAAGCGCTTAGTGGTATGGCTTCTGGATAGAGATGGAAGTTCAGACCACATTTGGTTGAAAGAGGAGATGAAGTTATCCTGGTTGCGTATTTGAAGTTGACGGACCTCCTCGATCAACAAAGTTAAGTAGTAGTGTATTGGAGGGGTTCCTTGTTTGGATTTCGCATTGGGAGACGCTCCGCGCATGAACCTTAACGACATCGGGAGTGGAGAGATGTTATAGGATGCGAGGATGTTGATTTAATTGATAAGTCATATAGTGTGAATGGTGTAATGATGGTAATAAATCCTAGTTGATAGAAGATGTGTTTATAAGAGATATAATGCTACGTATGGAAATTATCTTAGGGTAATGTGAGTACCTTGTTGATATTATATTATAGGTATGATAATGCCTATTTGATTGATTGTTGATTTATGTGTATGGCATACCTAGATTACTTGCTATCTATGGGGAGGTTTCCGCGTGAGGGCAGTCATATCCTGATGAATCCATAGGATTTTTGATTTGTCGCTCGAGAACATAGGTCTATGAAAGACTTATCGGGGAGTTGATAAGTTCGCTGACTATGGGAACGTAGGTATGTGCATGACTCATGGCTATGAGAGCTATGTTCACCTCCAAATGTTTGTGTTGTTGTTTGTGGTTCGTGGAATCCTTACCAAACCTTTAGTCCCCTATTCGGCGACCAGCGATATTGGAACATTAAAGCAGAGTAATGCATTGCACCGAAGCTATGACTCGGGGTGCCATATTATATATGTATATATATATATATAATGAATTTTATGAATGTATATAGTGGTTAAATATATCTACAATGATAATTGTAGATAAAGGTGAATAGAGAAAGAGAATGGAATTTATTTAATGAATGTTTATTCTTATGGAATTGAAAAGCTTAATTCATATTAATGAGAAACAATTCATGTTAATGAGAAATGTATTTGAATGATAAAGTGACGTATGGTATGGGACATACGGGGATTATGATATAGTAATGGAATCATATTATGGAAACTAGTGAAGAGGAGCCATTAACTAGAAGGTTAATAGGAAACGTTAAGTGTGCACTCTAGCTGAGAGGTGAGAATATCAAGTGAGAGTTGGATACTAACATGTACACAATAAATTCTTTATTGCACTTGTTAAATACTTGCTATTTTCAAAATCATTTTCACATCGGGCTCTGACCCGTTTCCTTGCATATTTTCTTTTCTATTGTACCTTTTATATCAGGTGTCCAGCAGGGACGCCAACCTTAGCGGATTATGATGATCTATGGGTCTATGGAATATTTCTTAGATGCCTATCTTCATTTGATTCATGTTGCCTAAAGAAATTCAGTTATCTCTTTTTATCTGAGTCAAAATTTTAGTCTTGTATTCGTGTCATTTTAATACATTTATTATTGTTGGTATTACTGTATTGGATAATTACTTGGGAATGTTTATTTCAATTACATTTAAATTCTTTTGTGTTATCTGTTCAGTTATTAGTGTTATAGAATAATATGTGTTGTGTTATTGGTAATAGAAAAATGGATTTTGTTGAATTAAAATTTGGAAAGTTTTTAACACCAGCTTAATTGGGTATTCGGTGATTTGTAAATGTTTTTGACAGTGATGCTTAGAATGAGCCAACTGTATATTCTGTTTTAATTTGGTATGGGATTGGCCACTCGATATTTAATTAGGAGGGGTGTTACATGGAACAATGTTGACATGTGAAAAATGTTAAAAACATTAATAAAGACTCGGATGTAACTAGTAAATAATTAAGAAGGGCCCCGAAATCTAGAGTGCAAGACTGAAAATCACTGACTAGAGTATATGGTGGTGTCGCTGGTTGTGTGGATCCCATTAAAGTACGTGAATTATTGGGAAATTTGGAGAAAAAGATAAAGGAACATGGAATATGTCAAGTAATGGGTTGTGTGGTGAAGAATGTGTAAAGACAACCTAACTTGAATGAAATAATAAATGTTTCGATAAAGGATTAAATGGACTAGTAATGCAAAATTGATTAATGTACATAAAATAAAAAAAAATGTAAAGTATAGAGGTTAAATGGGTCATTAAGAAACCTGATAGGTCTAACCCATAACTAACACAACAGTGTATTTATAAAGGTTACAAAGGCTAAATAAGTATTTTCCAATACGATGTTCGCGTGTGTTGAAAAGGATGATTTTCAATAAAAAATACTAATGTGGATTAGTTTAAATGAAAAGGGTAATCTCGTCAAAGAAATGATTTTGTTTAAACAAAGATTAGTTGCTTCAATTATTTAACCATGTATGTTATATCAAGGGATAAATGTCAAATAAGAACGATGAGGTCTTGTTTAAGATCAAGGTAAATTACTCGAGGTAAAGAACATTTTCGAAAATAAAACGATTTTATGCATTAAGTGTGTATATGTGTGTGTGTGTGTGTTTGTAAGGTAGTTGCATGTGCACGTAAGTATAACGTGTTAGAGTCTTCTTTTTATCGTTCAATTCTATATTTCATTGCCGTGTATTTCTCAGTGGGCATTCAGCTCATTCCCTCTTCTCTATTACGGCAGGTAGTACGCGGTTCTGTACTTCAAGAGTGTGTTAACATAAATTTTTTCTTTTACTTTACGTTCTTAGATCGATATGCTTGGTTTTCAGGGATGCTTCCCATGGGTCCCTCACGTAGTTAACATTGAAATTTGAATCGCATGCTAAATAAGTGAAATGTTTATTAAAATAAAACTGGATTAACAACATAATAGATATTTCATTACCCTTCACACATAACGCCCGGGTCAAACCGGGTTGACCACGAGTAACCCATAAATCTAGGTGAGGGCATTACATTTCCCTTGTATTGTTATTTAATTTTATTTTATCATTTGCTATGACTACCCTTATCTATGGGTTGATTTAGGCAAAAGTGATGTTTGATGTTTCACAATGATTTTTTCCTTTTTTCCTAAATCGGTCTTGTACATCTTCTGCCCCCACACATCACTACACCATATGGGACATTTTTAATGGACCTATATTTGGTTTTGTAATAGTTATCATCTATTATGAATTTCTAAAAATTTATAAGTATTAGTAACGTTCAATGTCCATTACAATTATTTTTACTGTATTTATATCATCTTTTTATTATATTTTTTCGTTAAAATTTAATTCTTTCAAACGTAAAAAGAACTGTTAGCAAAAGAATTGGGTGCCAAGTTTAGACAATCCTATTTCGGTTACTCCTTATTAGTTCCTTCTTTGATAATAAATTTGTTAGGTTTTATCATCTTTCTCTCTATCTCTCATGTAATTTCTCAGCGGTTTCAAACTGCGTTCCAAATCGATCTTCACAAATCTCTCAGTTTAAAAATTTGTTAGCTCCGAATATTTATCCATATTATTTTCATGGTCGACCTATCTTCTACACTACTCTAGTAGTACTATTTCTTCTTTCCTTTTCTTTCTCGCTCTCTCCCTCTCTCTCTCTCTCTTTCTGTATACACACACACACACACACACACACACACATACACATACATTGAATTTGAAATTTTGTTTCAAAATTATAATCATTTGTTAATTCATTGTGCACTGCTCATTTAACAGATTCATATTTGGGCAAATATGAAGAGATTTCAAATTTATCAATATTTCTATTTGTATGTGTAAAAATATGAGTTTCTTTGTAATAAAGTTTAGAAAAATGTTGACATTTAGTGTTGGGATGATGATCAATAACCCTAATTTATCATTTATTTGAGTGAATATTATCCCCCTATGATAGAATTTATATGTTCTAAATTCAGTCTCTGATATTTGGGAAGAATTAAAAAGAGAAGGAAAGTATGAACTTATTTTAAAAAGGAGTGCAACTACATATATAATCTACCATATACTATTTTTTAGGCATAATTACACCAGCGTATGATTTTCTTAAAACTAATTGTAGATACATTAACTAGGGTATTTACATTCAAATGTTACAATTTGATTCATACAGTTCACCTCGATATATAACTTAATAATAATGCTCTTGTGCGAATTAGTCCGCATTTTAAAAAAGAAGACCGGACATGTGTCACCTAAAGGTGCTCTTAGAAATTATCTCCTAAATTCTAGGCACAATCTCTCTCTTTTATGGGCTTACCACCAGGTGACACATGTTCGGTCTGCATTCTTAAAATGCGGACTAGTCCGCACAAGAGCAGGACTGTATAACTTAAATCTGTAAAGATGTGTCAAAATTTACTTTACTGATAATACATTTTCATGGCAGTAGATGTTTATTAATAGCTATGAAAGTATGCTACTCAATCATACTCAAAATCAAACCAAGTTAATCTGACTTCAGTTCCATTGAATTCTCAATTCCACATTTTATGTTTTCTTACCTTTATATAGTTTAAATTTTCGATCATCTGACTTAAAAATCCTTGCAAATACTCAAAATGGGCAAGCAAGAGTTGTTCTTTTAGAAATATAATTTGTATGTTGTAATTGTTCTACTTAAGTTTAAGAACGAATTGTAATAGCCTCACCGCGCATCGTCCAGTTAATTACAAAAATAGACGCAACAAATGGTTTGGAGTGAAGTAAGGTATTTTTTGCATCTTGTTCATTGTTTAAGGGGTCATTTGAAACATTATGTGGGTACTTAAAACATGCATGGAAGTTCGAGGAGTTACTTGCATTTTACTTAATTTTATAAGAATTACAAAAAAAACATAGTTGGGTGCATGTGTCGCATTTGATAAAATTTTATGTAAATGTAAAGTAGATGTTTTTGTGTTCATATATCTTACTATGGTAACATTGCTTAACTAATATACTTTTTTGTTACTAGATTTAGCTACCAGTGTTTTGATTTGAATAGCTATACATGTAAAATATAATATAACCTTAAATAATTAATTACTATTTCCATATAAATATATGGTCTTACTATACGATATGGCCTTATCACTTAACTCCTTCCAGTTGCATAATGTCTTGACCAATTAATAAATGATGGATGGATGAAAAGAATAGATTAGCTTAGTGTATAAGCAAGAAGTCGAATATTTTATTGACTTTGCGATTGAAAATAATGATCAATTGATATTAACGTTTCCATGTTCATGTTCGAAGTTGTAACAACCCTCGATTTTTGGAGAGTGAGAAATTAAATTTTGGGAAAATAAAATTTAATTAAATTGGAGAATTTCAGTATTTGGGAATTGAGGCCCAAAAATAGAGAATATTTTAAAGTATTCCGGATGATGATTCTGAGGGTACCATCGATTCCGGAAGGGTCGAGATAGTCAAAATGACTGTCATTGGGTCTTATTCTGACTCCGGAATGTTTTTAAGTTGTTTTGACTTGAATTGGAGTAAACGAGTCATTCAAAGTGTGTATTAACATTTAAACTTGGGATTTTGTTTTAAAGGTTTGTGAGGTTTACGGATTAAGCCATTTCTCATTTGAGAGAAAGAGAGAAAAATCCCTAGAGAGAGAAGAAGAAAGGAAGGAAGAGAGAGAGGAAGAGAAGCTTGGGGATTTCCGGCCCAACCGCGACATCGAGGACGATCCAACCTCTACAAATCTGAGGCAAGTGTTTAATCTTGCTAAATACCTATTTGTGTATTTCATTTCATAATTTGTGGGGTAAAGAAATGGATTTTTGGGTATTAACATCAAAACCTAGATTTTTGGGTTTAAATCTTGAAATCAATGATATTCTATGGTTTAATCACATATAAATGGTTGGGATGAGATGTAGGATGGGTTTTCTTGGTAATAACATTATTGGGTTAAATATTTGGGGGCTTGGTGATGATATTTGGGTATATAATTTCGTGGGTTTGCTGAGAAAGGGAATTCAGCCAGCTTAACTGGTATGGCCGGTCGACCGCGGTCTGGGGACCGGTTGACCGCGCCTTAAGGGAAAAGCCTACTCCATTTCTTCGTAGGCAAAATTTGGACCCGCAGTCGACCGGTCCCCTGTTTTTAGCCCCAAAACTTGGAGTTCTTCTCCCCCTTTTCTTTTGGAGTTTATTCTTACGGGCTTCCCTAGTGGGCTGTTTTAGGGGTTTACTAAGATGACTTCTAACCCCTTTTTGATTGGGTTTGTTGATTTGAGGTTCTCTCTCTTATAAAGTAAGAGATTTCTTTTGGTGACTTATAGGGGGACATATGAAAGAGAGTGGTTGCATACTCTTTAAGAGTGATGGGTCTCCTATCCTTAGAAAAGTTTAGTCTAAGGACAATCGATAACTCTATAGGAGTAAGGGTTACCAAGACTTATTCGAACCATAGGTGACATTGATAACGCTTTGGGATTGTACTATCGATTAAAAATGCGGTAGCAAATTCTAGTTAGGATAGTTTACACGTAATTATGGGGATATGACCATTGAGATTCCAATACTTGAAACGAGGTTGGAATAAATTGAGGTTTTAGACTATTAAGTCATGCGTGTGCCTATGGTTAAATAGTACTAAAGGTAATTATGTACTTTTGGTTATGGATGAAATGTGTAGTGATGGATTCCTACACAAACTTTTGGGTGATAACCCTAATGTTAAATATATATGTATAGATATATACATATGGTTTTGGGAGACTAATCATCATAGGAATAATGATTGAATATGTTTCAAGTGAGGGATTGCATTCACATATCGAGGAACATTTAATGGAAATTGTGGTGACGGCTTGTATATTGAAGATTATGTATACTCATAGCCGGGTTTATATATCTTACACATTTGAACGAGAATTAGTTTGCATATATATTGATATAGCGATGTGTGAATATATGTACATATATCTAGGTATGAATATGAATATATGGATATACTTATGTTGTGGACATACATGGTATGGATATTTAAACCGTATATGATGGTTTATTATATTGGATCATATGATGGGATCATATGGATGTATGTATATTGCGTATGTTAGAAAAATATATACTTATGTGGTTAGGCATACCCCGCTCATGCTATCATTGGGAAGTTTTCGCGCAGAGGGTGAGCATCATGGCATATAGAGCAGGGTGTGGATATTCCCCAGGTCATAGTCGTCCCTTGTGTTATTATACGATATAGATATATATTTTTGGGGTGAGACGTGGTGGGTATGTTTCGTCTCATCGCCGGTTGGAACTATGACCGCTTCCCCGGACGTCGTGTGTGTGTGTTACCACGAGGTGGGTGTCGTTGATCCCCACCAGGTGGTCCCCAGTTGTTATGTGAGCCGGACTCTGGGAAGATGATAGCATTGATGCAGTTTTATCGGCTCTATATATAGCCGGGTATTATATTTGCATGGCCATTGTACATCATATATGGTATGTACACTTGGTCATGGGTATATGGATGATTCGTATATGTATATATGGTGAGCATAAAATACCTATATTTATGTATTTATATATCCTATAGTGAAAAGGATATAGATTTTGGTAAAGTACATCTTGGATGATTATGGTGTACTAGATGGATGGGGGTTGATGTATCGCATATAAGGAATACTTCGGTTACATCACACCAAGGATATTATTGGAGATTCTTTTATTTTATTTTATTGGTTTTCTTTCTTTTCTTTTCTTTCTTTCTTTCTTTTGTAGTTTATAGAGTTTAGTAGTAATGGTAGTATTAAATTGTATGTTGGGGATTATGAATCTCTAGGATCGACATTGCACAGGAGTAGTGTAACGAGGTGGTTGCTTGTTTGGATTTCGCTTTGCCAGACACCTCACACACGAAACGCAGTGCCATGTCGAGATTTGAGAGAAATAATTCCATATGTGGCATCTCGGATCTCTGGTCTTGACCTTGTCAGGAGTAGTGTAACAGGGCGGTTCCTTGTTTGGATTTCGCTTTGCGAGACTCCCCACGCACGAAACGTAGTACAATTTTGAGATTAGAGAGAAGTTTTGCCAATATTCCATGTGCATGTTATTAAGAATATTAATTCTTATATTTTTAGCCTATATATGTGTGTGTCTCTCTCTCTCTCTATATATATATATATATATATATATATATATATATATATAGGGGGTAATGTTTTAAGAATTATGATAATTATAATTCATGAAATTATTAATCGGAATCCATTAAGCCTATTATGGCATAATTGTTGTAATCATAATCTAGTTGGATTAGATAGGGTGGATCCTTAGATTATGACGGGAAAGTAGCTCTCGTGGGTATAGGCTAGGCCTATGATAAGTTAGGTTATCTTTATAAATGGGGGTAATTTAACTAAAACTTGAGGACGCGAATAGGTGCGCGCCTTTAGATGAGAGGTGAGTCGGGGTTCCACAAGAGTGCGGTTCCACTTTAATTATGAAATATAGTACACCGGTATTTATTATGCACGGTTAACACACTTGCTAAATATTTTTCACATTCGGGGCTCTGACTCGTTTACTATTCTCTCCTCCTTGTATATATATATTATCACAGGTATCCTACCGCATGGATGCCGGATGGCTTTCTATCCAGAGTCTTGGGAGCCGTGACAGGTGCGGACTATTGCGGGATGTTTCATGTAGCCGCTTCCTACTTCTTTAAAATCTAGGTAGGATTCATGTTGTATATCGGATTTGTACCCAAGGGATATTTATATACATGTTTATATTTATTCCATTTCAGTTATTGTATTGTTTGTGGCCCGACAGCTTATTCGGGTCTACTTTTTGTAGTACATTCGGTTGTGTTTATTTAGTTCATTTTATTTCTAGAATTTCATTTATCTTAGTTCTTTCCTGCATCTTTCTTTCCTTTAGTAGTAGTGATGGTTGGTTGTTTCATTTTATTTAAATTTTTTTCACTTCCCGCTTAGATGATTTCGGGTAGTTAGTCCTATATTATATAGTACCAACAGTTGATGTTGAGACTGGACCATCTGAAACTCCTGATTAATTATAGTATAGGGCTGGCCACCCGTTATTATTTTAGGCGGGTTGTGACAGATGGTATCAGAGCATCAGGTTCTAGAGTCCTTAGGATCTGTGCGAGTTCTGCATTCTTTCGTTAACGTTCTTGACGTAAAGCCCTACAAATAGGATTGTTGTGTTCACTGCGTTGTTTTCTTCTGTGAAGTATATTCACTTGATTGACGTTCTGGTAACAGTTGCTCTTGTTTCGTTTCAGACGTCGCCTAGATTTTGTCATCTAGGAAGGGATAAGATTAGAAGTACAATATCAATAGTATATTTTGGGTATGCTTTAGTCGGAGGTATTTGTTTTCCCCGGTTTCGGAGGAGTTAACCTTTCAACGATTTATGGTGGAGATACCAAGATCAACTCGAGGTAAGTTTATAAAAAGAAACTCAACACAATACTAAATGATATGACAAGTTTATGAATGTTTATTTTTTTTCGTTCAAAGTTTTAATGATTATGTTATCAACTTTATGTTTTGAATGTTAAATGAAGATACTTTTCGATGATCTCCCCACTATGACAATAATCTCCACCAAACCTGATTGATAAATTATGTTTTTTTAGTTAATTAATGTCATTTTGGGGTCTATTTTATCGGAATAGGATTATCAACTATCTAATACGGTCTTATAGAAGTCTACCCGACCCACCAACATATATACTCAACGTAAGTGCGCATGTTGAGATATGAATTTACAGATCATGAAATTTAAGCCTTGCAGATATATAATATCCTAGTTACTCCACGTTTTGTTTGGGTTTGGTGCTTCAATGGATAATAACCATGAAGAAGATTATTGGTTGTTAAATATATTACCATCATATGACCTATTAATGGCCCCCCAACACACCCCTTCTCAGAAAATTGAGGTGTAATATAAATATTTAGTAATGGTTATATACATAGATATATACGGTACTCTTCTTGCGCATTTTAATCCGCATTTTAAGAGTGCGGACCGGACATGTGTCACTTGGCGTTGCGCCAAGAAATTATAGGCTAAATTATAGGAACTCTCTCTCTCTCCTTTCTGCGCTCACCGCCAGGTGACACATATCCGGTCTGCACTCTTCAAATGAGGACTGGTATGCATAAGATCAGTACTATGTGTATATATATATATTTACAGTCCTGCTCTTGGGTGGACTAGTTCGCATTTTAAGAGTGCGGATCGGACATGTGTCACCTGGTGCTGAGCCTAAAAAAGAGAACGAGTGTGCCAATAATTTAGGCGATAATTTCTAGGTGCACCGTTAGGTGACACATGTCCGACCCGCATTCTTAAAATGCGGACTAGTCCGCACAAGAGCATTATATATATATATATATATATATTTGGAACTTACACTTTGACCCCTCCAACTTTACTCTGATTTTCACTTCACAACCTCGACTTTTATTTTCAATACTAAACTCCCTCAACTTTTTAAAACAAGGTCAAATTATGCACAACCCTAGTAGTATTATGTTCTACATGTAATATTGGTCATTTTTGTGGCACTTGAGGATGTAATTTTGTTATGAAAATACCCTCACGTGCAATGCATACGATCAATTTTCCATCCTGGCATAACATCATTAGGGTATCGGGGATTTTGATCCTTTGAAAAAACGTTTAGAGAGTTTAGTATAAGTATAAACAATATATATGTATATAAGGTTTGATTGAATCCTACAACCAATTTCTATATTTATTGCAGCTCTGTTTTTATATTTTCTAATATTGTGTGTTGTTGAGATGATAAAAGTTGTTTTGTATTCGTAAAGGAGTTTTGTAATTTTTATGGAACCGAAATACTAGACCATATTCTTACTGTTGGCTTTGTGTTTTGTATGATATGTTTGTTTTATAGTATGTGGTTCTTGATTTTTAGTGTCTTTATTTTGGAAAGTTACATTTATTGATTTTAAATATATATTTATGTATAAAATTTATAAAGAGACGCAACACTTTTTATTCTTGAAAATTTCATTCATATCAATGGGGATATAGATCAAAATTGATGTCATCAGCATTCTAGAGATGGCGATGCTTAATTCCATTGACAACGGATGCGAGAATGTTTGTTGATTGTTTTATAATGCAATTTTTTGTTCAAATCTATCTTTTCGTAGGTTTTCATGGTTTATTTTGTTTGGATTTTGTTATTTTATGTACCTTGTTACATGTTCTAATCTTAAGAGCACCGCATGTGTATTTATCACAGTTGGTTGAAAGAAGAACATTTGGGTATTTATTTGATTAAAACTGATTATCCATGTTCTAAATAAATTTTGACCTTTTGTTATGTTGGTATGCAATTTATTTTTGTTGAAATGATCTTGACGGATTTTTCGACAATTACTTCTCGGTGAGTCATTTTTTTTATCAACGTTATCATTAGTGTATACTCAATTTTTCAATAATGTGTGCATGAATTTTTTATAATTTTTTAGTCGAAACATCACTATTCAAGACAAAACATCTAATATAATTTTGATAAAAACAAGGAATGACGTGTTTCAACTTTGTGTCAATTTCATGTCATTTCATATAATTTTTTTCTAATGTTTCATAAATTACCACCCCACCCTAATGTAGAATAACTTGTACTATTTTTGTAGGCGATTCTAACAAACATATTACAAAAAACAATTATAAAATGCACGTGCTATCTAAAACCAAGTAAATAAAACGATACTTCTCATAATCAATGTTATGTATTGCGTGCATACCTAGAGAGTTAGTACCCAGTACATACTGTTTTACTATATGTTTTATTGTCATTTAATTGAATATGATGAATAATGGATAAAAGAAATGGTTATTAAGATGGACTCACATGTAAAAAACCTGAGCTTGTAATTTAATTTGTTTTATCTATGTCTATTCTCTCTATATAATGACTGTTTAGTTTTGATAGGGTTAATTTTAATGTGCCACATCATGATTGAGAAGGCCAAATATTACTTCAAGCTCTCTCATTAGGATAGAGAGGACATTTGAGTTAGCAATGTCAATTTTTACTGCAAGACATACCCACTTTCAAAATACAGATCAACTATTCGGTTTCACCACTACCAATAATCTCGGAACACATCTTACGCGACTGAAAATTTGTCTCATAAGTGCGTTTTCTCTAGGCTCAAGTGTAAGCATGTCGCTCAAGTAATAATCCCAGTAAGTCGGGTATCGATCCTCAAGGAAAAAGGAAAACGAAGTTCTGACGACGGGAAGAGATGGAGAAACCCTAACTCTAACTCTAAAGAGAAAAGGAAAAATTGATTTGGTTGTTAGATTGATTACAGCTAAATGAAATAATGAAAATAAGAAAATATGCAACTATACTAATCTATCGAAATGAAGAAGGACTGATGATTCGAAACTTTTTGTTTTAAATAATGAGATGAATAGGACGGGAATACAATCCCCCAACCCTAGTTTAATGCGGTGATAATATTAATCATAAATTTATCTGATTGATCTGACCCGGAATTTAGTACTCCCAAGCATTATGTATACGAGGTTCAAGCCCGCGTCATACATAATCTGAGGATGAATAAATCGGTATCGCAATAGTGACACTCAAATTGTACTCTAAATCATCACGAGTACCCAAAGGTAAACGGGATATAAAGATCTAGAATTATTATGTAACTACGCAATACGATCATAATCAATCACTTAATTCATCGGATTAATTTTATTCACATGCACTAACACATTAGGCTGGCTTCATGCATCCCGGCCTCTTAAACCTAGTCGGACATATTAAACTGAGAGATGCATGAAATAGTAACGTTGCATGCAAGCGATCTCATGATAACAATAGATCGAAATACGTGTCTAAGTATTATAAACGCAGAAATTTATTCAAATCACGCGGAAAAATTACCATACAAGAATAATGATCATAAAAATAAAAACTTAGATTACAACTTGAAAACAAACCCGTAAGTGTATTAATCTTGCAGCCATTAATCGAAGTGATGTTCCTAAACACTCTCCTCTTTTTTTTTCTCAACCAAAAACTACAAAAACTATTCAGAACTGTTGTACCTAGGTTATTACCTACGTTTTTCACTCTTTTTGGAGAGTTTTAACCTAAAAAGATCTTTTGGAACCAATCAGAATGAAGGAGGAAAATTAGCGCTTCAGGACCCCTGAACCGATTCGCATGTTCCCCGAACCGGTTCGCGTCTGGGTTCGAGGAACTGTGCTGGCTTGGGGTGCTTTTTCTTTCTCTCAACACTTAGAATTTTTCTTGTTTTATTTCCTTTCTTCCTTGAATTTTTCTTCAACTTCAACTGGTCATAACTCATCAACCGTAGCTCAGATTTGGGTGTCATTTCTTTCGGTGTTCTCGTTGTTCCGAGCTTTTCATCTTTCCAGTTGACTCCTCCTCCGATATCTGGCTGTAGAATTGCCAAAATGACCTTAAACTTGACTTCCTATCCTTTCTTTCATCGTCTCGCTTTCTCTTTTGCACTGCTTGCCTAATTAACTTGTAAAACAAATAAGAGAAGCACGAAACACGAAATACTCTCCAACGAAGGTTAGTAGCATAAATTTACGTCAAATCCATATCGGTTGCATCACTCGGGTTCACAAATACACCGAAATTAGGGGAATAAATATACAATATTTATGCCCAATCAAACCCCCCTAACTTAGAACTTTGCCCATCCCGAGCAATGTAAAAGAATCCTAACAAGGCTTAACTCTTGAAAATCACATTTTATTAGGATAGAATACCTTTTTCGTGGGAAAGCGATTGCATTTAGCACATGCAACAAGCCTTTAAACCCCTAGGTCACCCTAGTAGGACGAGTTGTGTCTCGTGAGGGTTTGCAGAGAATATACCCACAAAATTTGACTTAAAGAAATTTCAAAATATGCAAAAATTGTGCAATTCAAACTTTCCCAGAAAATAGTCATCATAAAGTCATATTTACAACTCTCAAACCTTAGTGCCTGTGTGCGAAGCCGGAAATATAACCGCCAATTTCCACCGATTGATCATTACGTTACTTATTCGAAAATTTGTTTTGATTTCAATTTCTCACGGAATGCTCTCTCAATCGAATCTCTTGAATTATGGCTATTCTCTCGGTATGCGTGATATAAAGTGTAAATATAATGGATACAAAATCACGCATACAATTAGAAAGACAAAAAATTTTTAGTGATAGGATCTCATCAATGGAGTACGGTTTTAAAAACGGGAACATTGCCTCCTTTTCGCGCATTCAATCTCTTTTATTACCTTTTGGTGTATTAGCTTTCCACGCGGTAACTAATTTCGCAATTTAGACTCGGTTAGGACTTTTTCGGGGTTTAAGGTATATTGGGTAACATGAAAAAGGTAGGGAAGGTTGGAATTGGAAAAGTCATTAATGATGTCCAATTGTGCTTTTTCCGGGCTATTGCTCATTTTTTCTTCTTTTTTTCTCTATTTTTTTCTGTTTTTTCACTTCTTTTCTTTTCTTGCTAACTTTTGTTGAGCATTATCTATTTTTTTCTTGCCCCTTTTTGTTGCACTCTTCGAACTTAAATTCTGAATTCTCTCATTTTTCACAATTCCGACTATTTTGGGTTTTTCGGGTTGTCAAACGAAAGGGAAAAATTATTCGGCTCAAAATTGGGTTACAAAAGGGATGATTTTTTTTTCACAACTTTTTATGGCCAAGATTTTTGGGTAACAAACGATGGCCTACTTCATTGTTCAAAATGCCAATTGCGTTACCCTATGCATTTCGAGATTAAATTAAGTTTAGAGATCACTTTGGCACGTTTTTCAAGGAAATATTGCACACATTTTTTCAAAACCGATCAAAATGAAAGGATTGAGATCCTTGACAACTTTTTAGGCGCTGAAAAGAACTTTGAGTTAACAATTAACTCAGATTGATTTAGAAATTCTCAAAACGTGATAGGCTCGAATCTCACCGGGTTTGTTAATCTCCACACTTGTTCGTTAAGTCGTCAATTTTCGCTCAATTTCCATCTTCGGCCAATTTCGACTTTGTGTATGTTGAATGTTTACAATTTGAGACTCCAATTCGACTTTTAATAATATTTTTGAAAATTTTGAATTCCAATTTTTATTTATTTTGAACAAAAATATTTTTGGATTTTTCACAATTTTATGATTCTTTTGGAAATTTTTGGGCATTTTGAACATTTGTGAAGTTTTAGAAATATGCACTTGTGACCCCCCCCCCCCCCCTAACTTAGACTTTTGCATTGTCCTCAAGCAAAAAGGACGAAAATCTAACTCAAAGCGAATAAAAAGTGCGGAAAAATAAAATAAACAAATATGAAAAATGCAAGATTTTATAATAACAATGGGAAGCATGTGTTACATAAGAGATGGGATAGCAACTGTGAGCAATTTTTAACCACTAACAATAACTAACATCCACACCAATATATCAAAACAGTCATGGGTTTAGGGTGGAGGTGGATGTGAGGGCCCGGGTGCATCATACGGGTCATAAAAGAAGGAGGTGGAGGTCCCCCGAAGTTGAGTTGGTGAAGGTGGACTTGGAGTTGGTACATCATCCGGGTGTCCCTTCGGTAAGCCGCTTGATCTTGATTGTATTGGTTGATGAACCCGTCAAGGCGGGATTCAACTACCGAAAGGCGGATCTCAAAGTTTGCCCCCGGGGGCTCGAAATCAGAATCCTCCTCGTCATCCTCAAACTCTTCCTCATCGACGTCCATCATCGGGGCATCATGAGCCTCATCGTCCGCATCCTTGTCGAGAATGGGATGGTCGGGGTGAGCTACTCGCATTTGGCGTTCGCTTCTAGTGGTGGAGGTGCCTCCAATGGGCGGGGAAGTCGAATTTTCTGCCCTGGGTCATCTACTCCGGCTTCCATCAAGATCTCCGTAATGAAACGGGCGTAAGGGAGTGCAGTTTTTCCCCATTCGTCGTAAGTGGCATTGGTGATGTCTGCGTAGAAAAGCTGGGCAAGATTGATGGTGCTCTGGGGTCTAAAAATGGTAGAGAAAATTGGGGTGACGTAGCCGGACCACCGAGTCATTGGTGGTTTGGTGGATGGCGCCACAAGCAATGAGGTGGGTGAATCACACCGTAGCTGCCAAACCGCCGATGGGAAAAGACTCGCGTACCCATTCCTCCCCGGGTGCCATACGAGCAATGCATTCGTCTTTGGTGTGGGGGGTACCATTGGTGGGATATTGGAATGGCACGGTGAGGATCACCCCTTTAGCACGCATTTTGCGTGCTATGATGTCCGCCAAAAAAGGAATTTTGATACCATCAAGGTATGCCTCGTGAAGCGTAGAAGATTTGCGAACCAAGGTCGCATAAAACTGGCGGATGGCGGTTTCAAACACGTGACTGCTCGTTGGAGCGAGGAAAGAGCACCACCCGCGGCGATAAAATAGGGCGGTGACATCGCCCGGAAGTTGGTCCCAATTAACGAAGCGTTCGATGTGGATTGGGCGCATAGCCGAGAAGTATTGCTCGGCCCAATGACGTTCTTGGATGCTTCAAAAAACCCCTTTACCCTCTTCATCAAGGACGGTGGTATCATCATATTTCTTGGGGCGGAAATTTGCTTGACGAGGACGCGGCATGATGAAGGAAAAAGAGAAGGAGAGGGAAAGGATATGGGGGAGAGGAGAGTGAGGGGGAATTTGTGGTGTGAGAAATGGAGGAGGGGTGAGTGGTAATTTATAGGTGGGGAGGGGTGGGATTTTGGTGGGAAATATGAATTGGTGGGAAGGAAGTGATGGAAGGAGTGAATTAGGATGAAAATGGGAAAGGGAGAAGAGTTTGGAGGGAAGAAAAATGAAGGTGAATGAATGTAGGGAAAAAGGAGGGAACAGTATGAATGAATCTGCCAGGTACCCCGAACCGGTTCGGAGGTACCGCGAACCGGTTCGGAGGTATCGAGAACCGGTTCGCCCCCCGAGCCGGTTCGGCCTAGGGTTCGGGGGATTGTGCTGGTTCGTTTGATTGGTTCTCTCTTCTCTCGAATTCTACGTGTGCTCTCATGCTCTATCTTGTACATAGTGCCCCTAAAGACATCCTAGACCCTCGGGATCCCTAAAAATACCTCGAATCCAACCTCGTATTGCGTTCTAGTTTCCTCGCAATGCGTGTTAACTGGTCTCTCTCATGACCCATGGTCCCGACTCCTAACGAACCTATTCGCACACGACTACTATACACATGAACTCACCCCATATGCGTCGGGGTGCGACGACCTCTCTCGACAGCTCACTCGACCCCCTAAATGGGGTCCGATAACCAAACGGTGTCGACTTCTTCCACACACGCCTCTAGATATGGCTTTAGGTGTTGCCCATTCACTTTGAATGTATTTCCCCCTTTTAAATCGTCCGATTCAACCGCTCCATGGGGGAAAACATTCTTCACAACGAACGGGCCGGACCATCGTGACCGCAACTTGCTCGGAAAGAGGTGAAGCCGAGAGTTGTAGAGGAGAGCTTTTTGCCCGGGGAGAAACTCTTTTCGTCGAATGATGCTATCATGAGCAAGTTTCATCCTTTCTTTTGAAATTTTGGCATTCTCATACGCATCATTGCGTAGTTCTTCTACCTCATTCAATTGAAGCTTGCGTGCTTCACCGGCCTTGTCCATTGCATAATTCAATTGCTTAATTGCCCAATATGCTTTGTGTTCGAGCTCAACGGGAAGATGGCAAGGTTTGCCATATACAAAGTGGAAAGGGGACATGCCGAGTTGATTCTTAAAAGCGGTACAATAGGCCCATAGCGAATCGTTCAATCTAAGGGACCAATCTTTCCGGGTAGTATTGAAGGTCTTCTCGAGAATGTTCTTGATTTCTCGATTCGCTAGTTCGACCTTCCCATTCGTTTGTGGGTGATAAGTTTCCCCAACCTTGTGAACGACGCCATACTTTCTCATGAGGTTCGTGAATGGCCTATTGCAAAAGTGTGTACCATTATCGCTAATTATTTCTTTCGATGCACCGAAGCGGGAAAGTATGTGTTCCTGTAGGAACTTTATCATCACTTTGTTGTCATTAGTCTTAGTAGCTATAGCTTCCACCCATTTAGAAACGTAGTCTACCGCGATAAGGATGTATATGAATCCAAAGGACGGGTGAAAGGGTCCCATGAAGTCAATACCCCAACAGTCGAATATCTCAATGATGTGTATGGGGGTAAGAGGCATCATGTCTCATCAAGTAATGACTCCCATCCGTTGACACCTATTGCATGATTTTCAAGCATCGTTCACATCCCGAAAGATTGTGGTCCAGTAGAGGCCGCATTGCAGAATTTTAGCGACCGTCTTTTTCGTCGAAAAATGGCCTCCACAAGCTTCCGAATGACAAAACTGGATGACTTTTGGGATTTCGTCATCCGATAGACATCGTCGAATGATTTGGTCGGCGCAATATTTAAAGAGGAATGGATCATCGTAAAAGAACATGCGCGACCAAGTATGAAACCTCTTCTTATCTTGCGGTGTCCAGTCGGGAGGGACGGCTACCGTGATAAGATAGTTCACTATATCCACAAACCAGGGATATGAAGAGGTAGAAAAAAGTTTCTCATTCGGAAAATGTTTGTCTATGGGTATGGGATCACTAGGTACGTCGGACGAAAGCCGAGATAAATGGTCAGCAATGACATTTTCTACTCCTTTCTTATCTTTGATGGAGAGATTGAACTCTTGTAGGAGTAGGATCCACCTTATGAGGCGCGGCTTGGTATCTTTCTTTACAAGTAGGTATTTCAAAGCCGCATGGTCGGTGAAGACAGTAATAGGAGAACCAATGAGATATGACCGGAATTTATCAAGAGCAAAGACTACCGCTAGCAACTCCTTCTCCGTGGTAAAGTAGTTGAGTTGAGGTCCGGTAAGAGTCCGGCTAGCGTAGTAGATGACATGAGCTTGTTTATCTTTTTGTTGGCCCAAAATAGCCCCGATTGCGTAATCGCTTGCATCACACATAATTTCGAATGGTAAGGACCAATCCGGAACTTGCATGGTGGGAGCGTACACAAGCATGTTCTTCAATTTTTCAAAAGAGCTTTGGAATTCTTTCGTCCACTCAAATGGGGTGTCCTTCATGAGTAGGTTGCTTAAGGGACTAACGATAGCACTAAAGTCCTTAATGAACCTCCGATAAAACCGTGCGTGGCCCAAGAATGAGAGCACGTCCTTCAGCGATTTTGGTGGGGGAAGATCAGCTATGACATCTATCTTTGCCCTATCAACTTCTATTCCTTTGGATGATACTATGTGGCCAAGAACTATTCCCTCGGTGACCATGAAATGACACTTTTCCCAATTCAGCACTAAGTTCTTTTCCACACATCGGGTAAGTACTTTTTCCAGCTTTTCTAAACAATGATCGAAAGAGTTGCCAAAAACGCTGAAGTCATCCTTGAACACTTCGAGTCCTCTCTCGACCATGTCGCTAAATAAACTCAACATGCACCTTTGAAAGGTCGCGGGTGCATTACACAAGACAAATGGCATACATTTCTAGGCAAACGTGCCTAAAGGGCAAGTGAAGGTCGTCTTCTCCTGGTCAAGTAAATCTACCTCAATTTGGTTATATCCGAAATAACCATCAAGGAAGTAATAGTAAGGGTGGCCCTCCACTCTTTCAAGCATTTGATCAATAAATGGCAAGGGGAAATGGTCTTTCCTAGTTCCCGCATTGAGTTTCCGGTAATCAATGCAAGCGCGCCACCCGGTGGTGGTACGTTGGGGAACTAACTCTCCCTTGGCATTCTCAATCACAGTCATACCCGACTTCTTCGAGATGACTTGAATAGGGATTACCCACTTGCTATCCGATATGGGGTAAATGATCCCGGCATCCAACAATTTGATAATTTCGGTTCTCACAACTTCTTTCATGTTGGGATTCAGTCTTCTTTGCATTTCTCTAGAGGGTTTGAAATCCTCTTCGAGAAGGATCTTATGAGTGAAAATCAAAGGACTTATCCCCTTCAAATCAGCTATGCACCAACCAAATGCACCTTGGTGCTTCCTCGGAATTTTCAATAATTTACCCTCCTACCCTTCATCTAAGCTAGGGGAGATAACAACAGGAAATGTCTCATCCTCTCCTAGATATGCATATTTAATATGGGAGGGAAGTTTCTTTAATTCGAGGGTTGGAAATTTTTCTCCAGAGGGAACCATGTGTGTATCCCTCGGAGGTAATTCCTCGAATCTAGAAACCCAATTAACCTCTCTCACGTCCTCGTCCGACGTACTCTCATCGAGTAGCTCTCTCAACTCTTCAACCTACCTCTCGAAGTCGGTATACGTCCCCTCACTCTCGTGTCTCACCGCTAAATAGGATTCTAAAGCGTCGCCACAGTAATTCTCCTCAAAGTACTCCTCTACTATCTCATCTATGAGGCTCACCGCGTGAAGATCGTCTTCCTCCCCTGCATTTTTCGCTCTGTGGAAGATGTTGGTTTCCAAGGTCATGTTCCCAAATGTGAGTTGAATTTGCCCATTCCTCGTATTGATGATTGTGTTAGCCGTAGCTAGGAAAGGGAACCCAAGGATGATGGGAACATGATTACTCGAGTAGAAGGAGGACTCCATGTCCTAAATGACAAAATCTATCGGAAAGTAGAAAGTGTCAGCTTGGACGATCACGTCCTCAACTATACCTCGTGGGATCTTCACTGTTCGATCCGCTAATTGGAGAGTGACCTTCGTGGGCTTGAGGTCGCCCAAGTCAAGTTGCCTATAAATGGATTAAGGGAGTATATTTACGCTTGCTCCCAAGTCAAGTAAGGCTTTTTCAATTTTATTCTCCCCAATGATGTAGGATATGGTGGGTGCACCGGGATCTTTGAATTTAGGCGGGAGTTCATTTAGTAGAATGGAGCTCACATTTTGTTCTAGAAAGACGTTCTTCTTCACTTTCATCTTTCTCTTAACTGTCAACAAATCTTTGATGACTTTGCCATAAGCTGGAATTTTATTTAATGGCTTCAAGGAAAGGTAAATTCAGTTTTACTTGCTTAAGCACTTCTAGCACGTCTTCACGTGGTTTCCTCTATGGGAGGGAATCAACCTTTGGGGAATCAGTGTAGCGGAGGGCGGTTTCACAACTACATATGGCCCACTATCATCTTCTTGGTCACTCCCATTCAAGGGGACATCTTCGGCCTCTTTCTTGCAGGGTGAAATATCCTTGGCTTTCATTGTGTCGGGTGGGGGAGGTGATAAATCAACAACTCTCCCACTACGAAGAGTGGTCACGGCTTGACATTGCTCCTGATGTTCAGTGGAGGTGGAGCTAACACTAGTTTGACCTTGGGGAGGTCATTGGCCTTGGGAAGGAAACTTGCCCTTCTCTTGAACACTCAATGAGGATTATATTTTAGACAGATTCGCATTAATGTCACCAATCAGACGATCATATTTGGCATTGGTTGCCGTCTGGATTGAGATGAATTGATTCATGGTATCCTCGAGAGTTCTCCGCTGTGGCGGGATATAATTTTCTTGAGGTGGCGGTGCTTGCACATGTACTTGCATGTGTGGAGCTTGTTGGAAGTGTGGTGGTGGAGGAGGGGCAACATGCGAAGGAGGTTTCATTGCGGCATGTTGTTGCCCATAGCTAAAACTGGGATGATTTTTCCATAAAGGGTTGTATGAATTCCCGTGCGGATCACCGAAATTACCCTTAAAGCCTCCTATACCACTAACTTGCTCCTGAAGCATTGCTTTATAGGCGGGTATCATCGGGCATTCCTCAGTTGAATGTCCCACCTCACAAATAGTACACACCTTCACGACAGGGTTCGGAATGGGTTTAGCTGGTCCTTTTACATATATCTCGCATAGATCTCGAAATCCATTCTCATGAGTCTCCAATCGGCTATCCGTCATAGAATTTTCATCTACATGGAATAGGCCGGACGCTGATGGAGTGGTGGTCGCTTGTCTATTTCGATTTTGAGCGTTGGGATCAGAAGTGTCCCAGGATTGGGTAGTCTCGGCGACATACCTCAAGTGAAGCTCAGCATCCTGGGCATCTAAATCGATAAACGAACCACTTCCCATTGTTTCAACGAGTTGTTTGGAGTTAAGATTCAACACATTATACATAAAATAGATGACTTGCGCTGAATCAAACCCATGATGGGGGCATGAAGAAACTAACTCGTTGAAACGTTCATAACATCGATGGAATGGCTCATTTTCAACTTGTCTGAACGCTTGAATTTGAGCCTTTATGGAGATTGTTCGATGTGGTGGGAAAAATTTCTTGAGAAATTTCGACTGTAGCTCATTCCAGGATGGAATCGAGCTTGGAGGTAAAGACCATAGCCAGGCTTTAGCTTTATCTTTGAGCGAGAAAGGGAAGAGTTTGCGGCGGATTACCTCTTGTGTGCAGGTTTGATCATTGAGGGTATGACACAGGTCCTCAAATTCCCTAATATAGAGGTATGGCTTTTCAGAATCCATACAGTGGTAATGCGGTAGCATTTGGATCATCCCATTTTTGAAATAGAATTTCCTGGAATTATACGGGAGTATAATGCATCCCGGAGTGACAGTACGCTCTGGATATAAGAATTCTCTAATCGGACGGTATGGGGGCTCTTCCTCACCGGCGGTTTCACTCCTGTGTTGCGACTCCTGGGTGCGACGGTGTTGGAGGTGGGACCCAGAACTGTGGGGCGTTTGGAGTGTGGGGACTATTAGGATTATACTCAACAATTGGATTTTCGTGAATGTTTGTTGGAGTATTATGGGGTGTGGGAGTGGTTTCAGAATTTTGCATTAAGCTTAGGAGAGATGATGATGAATTTTTTTTTGCTTTTTGAATTTTTTTTATATGTTTTTGGATTTTTAGAGATTTTTGGTCAAAGCTTTGGATTGACTCGATCTAATCCTAAGTCTACCTAGTTCCCCGGCAACGGAGCCAAAAACTTGACGAGACTGAAAATGTGTCTCAGAAGTGCGTTCACTCTAGGCTCAAGTGTAAGCCTTTTGCTCATGTAATAATCCCAGTAAGTCGGGTATCGATCCTCAGGGAAAAAGGACAACGAAGTTGTGACGATGGGAAGAGATGGAGGAACCCTAACTCTGACTCTAAAGAAAAAAGGAAAATTTGATTTGGTTTTTAGATTGATTACAGCTAAATGCAATAATGAAAATAAGAAAAGATGCAACTATACTAATCTATTGAAATGAAGAAGGACTGATGATTCGAAACTTTTGTTTTAAATAATGAGAAGAATAGAACAGGAATACAATCCCCCAACCCTAGTGTAATACGGTGATAATATTAATCATAAATTTATCTGATTGATCTGACCCGAAATTTAGTACCCCCAAGCATTATGTATACGAGGTTCAAGCCCGCATCATACCTAATCTAAGGATGAGTAAATCGGTATCGCAATAGTGACACGCAAATTGTACTCTAAATCATCATGAGTACCCAAAGGTAAACGATATATAAAGATCTACAATTATTATGTAACTACACAATACGATCATAATCAATCACTAAATTCATCGGATTAATTTTATTCACATGCACTAACACATTAGGCTGGCTTCATGCATCCCGACCTTTTAAACCTAGCCGGACATATTAAACTGAAAGATGCATGAAATAGTAACATTGCATGCGAGCGAGATCATGATAACAATAGATCAAAATACGTGGCTAAGTATTATAAACGCAGAAATTTATTCAAATCACGCGGAAAAATTACCATGCAAGAATAATGATCGTAAAAATAAAAACTTAGATTACAACTAGAAAACAAACTCGGAAGTGTATTGATCTTGCAGCAATTAATCGAAGATGTGTTCCTAGCTGTTCTCCTCTTTTTTTTCTCTACCAAAAACTACAAAAACTATTCAGAACTGCTGTACCTAGGTTACTATCTACGTTTTTCACTCTTTTTGGAGAGTTTTAACCTAAAAAGATATTTTGGAACCAATCAGAATGAAGGAGGAAAATTCGCACTTCAGGACCCCCAAACCGATTCGCATGTTCCCCGAACTGGTTCGCGTCTGGGTTCGAGGAACTGTGTTGGCTTGGGGTGCTTTTTCTTTCTCTCAACACTTAGAATTTTTCTTGTTTTATTTCTTTTCTTCCTTGGATTTTTCTTCAACTTCAACTGGTCATAACTCATCAACCGTAGCTCAAATTTGGGTACCGTTTATTTCGGTGTTATCGTTGTTCCGATCTTTTCAACTTTCTAGTTGACTCCTCCTCCGAGATCTGGCTGCAAAATTGCCAAAATTCCCTTGAACTTGCCTTCCTAGCCTTTCTTTCATCGTCTCGCTTTCTCTTTTGCACTGCTTGCATAATTAACCTGTAAAACAAATAAGAGAAGCACGAAACACGAAATACTCGCCAACGATGGTTAGTAGCATAAATGTACGTCAAATCCATATCGGTTGCATCACTCTGGTTCACAAATACATCTAAATTAGGGGAATAAATATACAATATTTATGCCCAATCAACATCTCGCCTACTTCCCGCCTATATCTCTCCCACCTAACTGAGACTTTCAATACATTACAATACCTACATCATTTCACATATCACGTATCTTTCTCCTCTTCTCAATCGCGTATACAACCTGCTTCTCTTTGAGATTTTTTTGGATCCAAATTATTTCTCTTTAGCAGGTATCTATTCTATTTGGGTTGTCACTATTATATATATATACACACACACACACACGCACGCACATATACAATGTATTAGGTTATGAAAAATTGTGTATGGAGTAGTTGAATTTATGAATTGTGTATACGAAGTTGTTTATATATTGAGAAGAAAACTGTGTGCACTGATTTATTTGTTCTATAGTTGTGATCTTTTTTTTTTAAATGTAAGACACATTATTAGTTAATTAAAGGTACAGGGTATTCGATTAGCATATAAGGAAGTATATAAGAAGTTAAAATAAGAATTTAAATGAAACAGGTATTGCATATATATATATATATATATATATATATACATATCTACATCTAATCATGTATACACCCTGCTCGTCTTTGGGGATTTTTTTTATCCAGATTTATTCTCTTTGGCAGGTTTATACATGCACGTCTCATGTTTGACAACATTTACCTACTGGGTTGTCACTATTACAAATATATCACTATTACACAGCCTTAGAAAATAGTTTTTTTGTTGTTGCTCCGATTGTACCTCCCCCCCCCCCCCCCCCCCCTTTTTAACATTCGTGGAAAATTGTTAATTTTTGGTCCCATGTATATGTGTGCACAAACTTCAATATAATCTAACTTAAAGGTGTGGTATTTTCTACTAAACAAAACATCAGTTGCACTATTAATCATCTCCATGAATTTGTCAAGTTATATTTTGTTATGGCGCAGCGACTATGCATGTCGTTGTTCAACCAACACCTCTTGAAAAAGAAAAGAAAGAACGGAATGACCTGAAGAAAAACAAATGCCTTTGTGTTACATTATAAGTTTCAGTTGAAAGAGACACAACCACATCATTTACAGGATAGTTAGGTCCTTGATTCTTTTTTATTGGATAAAAAATGTTGGATTTGGTATAGATATTAAAGTTTCTCAATTATAGGTAAAAGTGGCACATTATTGAGATTAACATGTATAATAGTGATATATTTGTAATAGTGACAGCCCAATAGGAAAATTTTGTCAAACATGAGATGTGCATGTATACACCTGCCAAAGAGAATGAATCTGGATAAAAAAATAATCCCAAAGATGAGCAGGGTGTATACGTGATTAGATGTAGATGTGCATATATATATACAATACCCGTTTCATTTAACTTCTTATAATGGATATCATGTAGTTTTCCATTATTTTTGTGTTATATCATAAGTTGTAGTTGAAAGATTATTTTTATTGTATACCATCTATTGCTGCTCCAAAAAGATTCCAAAACATATGAATTACATTCATTATAGACAATTATATTGGCTTTATATAATCACTGATTTATGTACACTGTCTTTATGGAAAACACAGTGAGCAATTCAATAGGTTATTGAGTGAAATCAATGATTTGGTGATATTTTTCTATCATTCAAGTTTTAAGTTACTGGTCCGTTTGAAATTGCTTTTGTATTTAGGCCTCTCTTCGGTTGATTGTGCCAACTAATTTTGTTATAATGTTGATATATCTAAGTATAAATGTGATCCCTTGCACCGTACAAGTTGCATACTAGTAACTAACTAAAATGCTATACACTCAATAAATTCAGCCATGAGAATAGCCTATTAACGTGGACTGCTTACCAAATGCTAAAAAATCATTTTTTTCTCGCACCATCCTTCACTCCTCAATTCATCTAAAGAGTCTTTTCACATGTTAACACTTGTCCGTTCTCATTTCACAAGTCCTAATTTTCTTTGCCTCTTGAAGTTCCATAACTGTTCCTTAAATACCTTTTTTTTCTTACATATACTCCCTAATTGTACATTATTACATTAACAAATAATTGATCCATTCCAATGGGTCAGTATTATGAAATGTGATGGCTTTAAACTCAGTCAGGTCGGAGGTGGGTGAAAGGAGGTTGGGTGCTTATGTTTGCCATGGGATTTGGAGCCTATGTTCATCGGAGTGTTGCTGGCCGAAAAACAAGAGAGGACTACGGTGGGTGAATTCGGCCATGGTTGTTCCTTGGTCGCCGGAGGTGCGCGGCAACATGTTTGGGTTGAGGTGGCATTTTATTTTTGTGTTTAGATATCGGGCGGCCAGACTTGAGGGAGCTCCATTGGGTAGTGGGTTTTGGTTCATCCTAATATTTAAAGGATAAACTGAAAGAATTAAAGTATAGATCTTAGTTTTTTATTTTTGATCTGAAACATGGGCTTGATTTTTTTTGTTACATTCCTAAAATGGAGGTGGGTTTTTATTATGCTGGGTGTTGTGTAATTCTCAAGTATGGTAGGCAGCGGTGGTTAAGGATGATTGTGGTGCGACAGTTTTCGCAGTGCAAGGTGTTCCTGTGTAGGAGGAGACCATTTTGAAATAAGAGTTTCTTTATATTTTATTAATATGCGTATTTATTTTTTTTGTATATAATTCATTGATGGGTTTCAAATAAATATGTTTAAACAATGTTTTTACTAAAAATAATTCGTTGGCGGGTCTCAAATTTCTTACATTTGAAAGGGAATTCTGTGTATCGATGTATCCTCATTTTTTATCATCTCCCATCACTACACCATAATGGCTATTTTGTAACTAATAGAATATTTAATTTGTAAGTGTTTATAATACTTACAAAATTTATAACGGTTTTCAACACTTACAAAAATTGTAAGTGTTCACAACCGTTATAAAATTTGTAATTTTATTAACACCCAAACATAAAAGTGTTACATAGTCCAAAGAAGTGTAAAGAAACTTTTAGCGCTCACAATTTCCCATCCCCCGTATCTTCGTCGTCTTTTATTCGTAAAATCGCACCTACAAACATTTGTGAAATTGAAAACCTTTAAAAAATCAAAAACTTTCATACACCAGGGTCTCCAAATCGCAAATCCTCACATAGTGGGAATTGTGAAAAACTAGGGTTCTTGTTTTTTGAGTAATTCAATGCTCAAAATCACTTTGAAAAAACTTGGGTACTTGTTTTTTTCAATCGATAGCCTCCATTCTCAAGAAACAAGTAAGATTAATGAAGTATTCAGAGCGGTTGTGGAGTGTCAATGGAGTATTTGGATCTCGGCACCAAAACCCCTATTATATATCTCCGTTTCTTCCCAGGTACAGAATCATTCAATCTTATTAATTGTTACGTAAGAAAAATCATTCATAAGTATTAGGTTGATTCTATTGAGAAATCATTTTTTTATTTTATTGAATTCATTCGTATCTATTAGGTTAGTAGTTTGACCAAATTTTTAGTGTGTGGTTTTTGAATAATTAAACAATGCACAAAGGGTATTTAATTAAATGTAAAAATTGGATTGTGACACCCCGCCAAATAAAATACCAGATGATCAGTCCTATACCAAATTAAAATAGGAATCACAGTTGGATCGTCCTTAGCATCACTGTCGAAAACTTTTTAAGACTTACTAACCACCTAGTATTCCAAAAACGGGTGCCAATTTTAACTTTTTGATTAAACAAAACAGTACATGCGGAAATAAATATAAACCATTCACATAACTGAATAAAACTCAACTGAAATAATTAATTACACAACTTGCCGAATAAACCATCGGCCACTAAAGTGAAATAATCCAATACAATATTCAACATCGGAATAAAACAAATCTGAAAACTGAACTGAAAGAGTGGGCGACATGCCCTAAATAAAACTGGAACTGATGAGTGATTCCTACTCTAGGAATGAATGAATGATGCGTCTAATCTAAACTCCTGCTAGCATCCACATACGCCGCAACTCCGTGTCCCTGGAATAGAATATCAATCCAGGCGTCCCTGTGGCTGGACACCTAAAAGGTTTTGAAAATAGTTTTATAGCAAGGGTTAGAACCCAAAACATTTTGAAAATATTTAGCAAGTGAATTAACTGTAGTAATTTAAAATGCATGAATGCGCTTCATATTTAAGTTAGTGTCGTACTCCCTTGTGTACATTCTTAACTGTAGTAATTTAAAATGCATGCATGCGGTCATATTCCTTCCCTCAAAGTGAGATAAATCCCTCACCCATATATACCGAACGCTATGACCTAGGGATATACTCGCCCTACTTCTCAAGCTAGGGGATTCACCCACATCGCACAACCTCCCTTGATACCATTAGAGTATATAAATTGAATAAATATCTAGTCACTGATATTTAATATCACACACAATATATACACATATATATATATAATCACTATAACGTATATATATAATATAAACCCCGGCTTTACCATGTACTCAAAATCCCGTACACTACCTGTAATTTAATATCACACACAATACACACACACACACACACACACAGACACACACACACACACACACACACACACACACACACACACACACACATACACACACACACATATATATATATATATATATATATATATATATATTATAAACCCTGGCGTTACCATGTACTAAAAATCCCGTACACTGCCTGTAATTTCCTGAGTCTGTGGCCCGACTCAACGTAATTAATTTTCTTACTTAATAACTTATCGTCTTCCCGATTCTATGGTCTGACTCTAATATATTTAACTCACACCTCAATAAATATAATACTTTCCCCGAGTCTATGGTCAACTTCAATTAAATTAATTAACACACTTATTAATTTAATACCTTCCCGAGTCTATCACCCGACTCTAATTAAAGTAACTAACACACATATTAATTTAATACCTCCCTGAGTCTATCGTCCGCCTCTAATTAAATTAATTAACACACATATTAATTTAATACCTTCCTGAGTCTATCGCCCGGCTCTAATTAAATTAATTAACACACCGATTAATTTTAATACCTTTCCGAGTCTATCGTCCGACTCTAATTAAATTAATTAACACACATATTGATTTACTACCTCCCCGAGTCTACCGTCCGATTCCAATTAAATTAATTAATAGACCCATTAATTTTAATACATTTCCGAGTCTATCGTCCGACCCTAATTAAATTATTTAACACACATATTAATTTAATACCTCCCCAAGTCTACAATCTGACTCTAATTAAATTAATTAACCCACCCATTAATTTAATAACTACCCGAGTCTACACCCCGACTCTAATTAAATTAATTATTACACCCATTAATTTAATACTTACACGAGTCTACAATTCGACTCTTATTTAATTAATTTACACGTTAATTAATCAACACAAATCCGAGTCTCTGGTCCGACTCTAATATGATTAATTCTCACATTAATTAATCAACACAAATCCGAGTCTGTGGTCCGACTCTAATATAATTAATTTACACATTAATTAATTTATACCAAATCCCCGGACACACTTACTTGGCCGGTAACTTAATATTTCCCGAGTCTATGTTCCGACTCCCAATTAATTACTCTATCTCAATAATTAATTTAATACTTTGTTGTCACTTAACCAAGATACACGGACTCGCTCACTTGGTCCATTTTACATCTCAAAATTTCGTACCCACATATTCGCCCACAATGTGTTAAACATTCATCTTCATAAATTCCCCCATTATATTTACCTATAATTATCAATTTACCCGGACTCGCTTTCTTGGTCCGTAATTAAGTTGAATATGTTTCACCCAAAATTCTTACTTTAAGTCCCAACTCTTAACTTAAATGGTCAATTCTTAATAGTTATATTTTGCCACTAGCTATTAAACTCTATATAATTTTTCAACCACTTGAAATTATACCCAAAAATTAAAACATAAAGTGAGGGCATATATAACACCCAACCTAGCTTGCCCGAATTTCTCCATCATCGATCGATCGATCGATCGTCCCCTGGCTGTTCTTCTTCCCCACGAAAAATTCCACCATTAATGAGCTTTGAAGCTCTGATTTTCCTTTCCATCCTTGACCAAACATAACAAAATATTTGAACCCCTTGATTAAACTAATTTACAACAGGGATACAACAACAACTACCCTTTATCCCCACTACAATTCATTGACCCACGAATTGGGTTTATCCATAAATTTTCATGAGCTTTGTTCTACAATTGCAGTTCAGATTTAAATATTATCCTTCTATATTCTAGGTTTCTTATTCAAATCAGATATCTATGCTCGGAGATATACAACACAATAATTTCTACTTTGAATCTCATTCAATAGTCCATGAACAAAAAACCTCATCTTTTACCCATTTATCCCCAAAACGAATTTTGGTTTACACATCACTATGATATGAATTGATTATCATCAATTTAGAAATCAAAACAGTTAACCACTTGCCTGGAATTATTTGTATTGTTTGGTCCGTTGGTGTAGTACCTTAATTTGGCTCCAAAATCCCCAAATTAGCTCTTGATTTGTTTCCCCTAATTTCTTCTCAAACCCTAGGTTTAGAGGTGTGTTGACTGCCATTCCCTAATCTCTCAATTTGGTTAAAAATATCAAATCCCATTTTTGGCCTTGGGGGCCTAATTAAAAAGGCCCAACTCACCCCGTGTGGGCCCGACTATGTCCAAAAATACCCCGAGATCCAATTACTACCCTCGATTACTCTTTTCGGACTATCTCAACCCATCCGGACGCAACCGCACACTCAGAATTGCCATCCGAAATACTTTTCGAAATCTCCAAATTTTGACCTCAAAATGCGACGCACGAGATTTTGAACCATTAAACTTAAAAGTCACCAATTTTAAATCATTCGGCTCACTCGAATAAATTCCCCAACTCATGAATTTAAGTTTCTCCAATTTAAATTTTTTATAACTCCCAAAAATAATTAAATATTTAATCCTCAATATTACGGGGTGTTACATACTCCCCCCTTATAAAGGAATTTTGTCCTCGAAATTAGGATGAGCGTAATGTTTCAGGCTTTGCATATTACTCTCCAGTCATGTGCCTCCAAGCCCGCTATATCTATCCCATCCGCTTCTAACCATACGTTACACTCGTATGCATTTAAAATTAACCAGGGCACCCATACACCCTATACTCGTGCTTAATTGCACAAAATTTATCCGACTATGCTAGTCGTAATCTGTAATATAACTTCAAACCCGTAATCATATCACACACACACACACACACACACACATATATATATATATATATATATATATATATATATATATATATATATATATATATATATATATATATATATATATATATATATTTACTGCCCGAGTACCCAACCCATGCGCTAAGGTCCAAACATCTTCCCATATAATACATGTCTCTCAACACAAAAGTATATACGCTTACCCTTATGCTACCAAAGACAACATAAAATACCGCGCCCTTACTATCACTAGTCCTTGCGCAAAATAAACCCCGAGCTATCTCTCTTTGCTCGAAAATCAATTTAACCGCCCTGATTCACTTCAGTAAACATCCCCACTTACCAGGATAAAATGTGAGAGCACAAAACCTCACTATGTGCTATCGCACCACGCAATACAACATATATATCCATGTATATACAGGCTATATGCCCTCTCTGGTGATACCTAGTACCAACCCTACCCTAGTGTTACGAACACCAAAATTTTACACCACTATCCACAATAGTTAAATTCCATCGTTATCCAGCCGATATTTAGGAAATACTATCAACCGTACTCTCATAATTCTCGAAAGTAGTAACTCTTCGCATAATTCAAACAATCACTTAGTGTACGCCTCCACTCTCCCGTGAAGAACACCAAGGAACTCCGTTACCCTACGAAAAGTTTATCCACATACTATGCCTGCTACCACCAACGCACCCACTAAGTTCGACTCAACTGCGAACTCTAGTGAAAAATAAGTCTTATACTGTGACATCCTCTTTGTCACTCAAAAATATACCCCATGCCCCCAGGGTAAAAATAATTACCTCTATACTCCAGCTGTAACGACTAGTTCTCGAGTTTCGGAGCAGCTTCTCCCTGCCCGAATGCACCCATGACTTGCTTTAGTGCTGTACATCCAGGACCTCGTCCTGTATTTGCCCTTGCCTCGCTTAAGACAATATCTCTTCAAGTGTCTCGCTTTCCCCACAAATGAAACACCTTCTATTACATTCACCCTGCCACTTGTCACTTCAATGCCGACCTTATTGGAATTCCTGGCCATCCTGTCGATAGCCTCCAGTTCTAAATTGTTTGGCATGGTTTCCCAGCCGAAAATCCTGCCCCTGATCTCCCCCAAGTCTACTGCTGGGATACCCCACTAGTATTGTTCCCTCCTTCCTTATCCGACTGGCTAGTTTCTGCTCCCCTCCCGCTTCCTTTCGCGTGGAGGTAATATTCCCGATAGTGCCGAAGTGTTGCGTTAATGACACCAATATAAGCTACTAGTGCGTATTTACCAATTAAATGTTGTCTGATTCTCTAGACTAACCCTTCCACAAACTTTTCTTTCTTTCTCCTTTCCTCGCCTAACTCATCCGGTACAAAATTTTGCCAACGAGTGAATTCTTCCTCGTAATCGGCCACTTAACAGTCCCCTGGAGTCATCTCACAAATTTTTCTCCTCGTTTTGGTCTCAACCGCTGGAGAAAAAATACTTGCGGTAGAACCGCACCCAAAACTCTGCAATAACTAGTGTGTCCTTTTCCTCACTGTGGTGATCGACTCCCACCACTGTGGCGTTGCTCCCACTAAACTAAAAGTGGTTAGCATTTGCTTTCGCACCTCATCGCAATCTCCCCTGCGTAGGTGACGCTGGATTCCTCTTTTCCTTGACACGCTAGCACTACATCTAAACCCCCTCGCAACTCTGGTGGGTTCCCACTAAAAATAACCTCTCTCTCTTGTTTCCACCCCGACGACCCCGCGTGAGTCAAAACATCCGGCGCCACTAACATTTGTGGTTGATCCCTTGGAAAGTACCCTGTCGTTGCGACCACCGTTGCTTCAACTGCCTGTGCCACTATTTCAGTTACCTATGCTGCCAAAATCATCTTTGGCCATTGCTGCGATAACTCTTGCTCCTAACGGGGCTCCCTCGTCTCATCTCCCCCTGCTGCCCTAACTGCTCTCTCTCTCTTGGGCCTCATCTGGAATGAGAATCGGATTTGTATGAGTTCACTCTCCAATATAAATTTCTCATAAGAACGTATATGCTCATATGTATGAGAATACAACAATCCTATAATAGGGCTCTATATCAAAGATTCCTAAGACGAAACGTGAAAAGCCGCACAGATCCTAAGGACACTAGAACCTGATGCTCTGATACCATCTGTGACACCCTGCCTAATAAAATACCAGGTGATCAGTCCTATACCAAATTAAAATAGGAATCTCAGTTGGATCATCATTAGCATCACTGTCCAAAACTTTTTACGACTTACTAACCACCTAGTATTCCAAAAACTGGTGCCAATTTTAATTTTTTGATTGAACAAAACAGTACATGCGAAAATAAATATAAACCATTCACACAACTGAATAAAATTCAACTGAAATAATTAATTACACAACTTGCCGAATAAACCATCGGCCACCAAAGTGAAATAATCCAATACAATATTCAACATCGAAATAAAAAAAATCTGAAAACTGAACTGAAAGTCTGGGCGACATGCCCTAAATAAAAATGGAACTGATGAGTGATTCCTACTCTAGGAATGAATGAATGATGCGTCTAATCCAAACTCCTGCTAGCATCCACATACGTCGCAGCTCCATGTCCCTGGAATAGAATATCAATCATGGCGTCCCTCTGGCTGGACACCTAAAAGGTTTTGAAAATAGTTTTATAGCAAGGGTTGGAACCCAAAACATTTTGAAAATATTTAGCAAGTGAATTAACTATAGTAATTTAAAATGCATGAATGCGCTTCATATTTAAGTTAGTGTCATACTCCCTTGTGTACATTCTTACCCCTCCACTATTATGCACACCTACCGTTTACCTTAACCCCACCTAGTTGTGCTACCCCATCCAACTAGTCCTGGTATAACATTCCCTTGCCATACTACTCTAACCCGAGTATAATGATTCCTGAATTATAAGTTATTTCACAATTAATTTAATTAATTCCTCATAAATAGTAGCATATAACCGTGTCACAAGTTATATAAAGTAAATACATCACACACTGTATTATTACTCGTATATAATATTTACTACCATTATATATGTACCTTTGCCACAAAATCCACACATATAACATACGTATATCCATCCCTTCGAGTATACCCTCGCCGGATGATTCCCTCTAAAATGGTATCTCACTAGGTGTACTCACAAAACCTAGTTTCGCCAAGTTGGAATCGCTCACCAACTTAGCCCAAAATATAAACTTAGTGGAGGCGGTCATATTCCTTCCCTGAAAGTGAGATAAATCCCTCACCCATATATACCAGACGCTATGACCTGGGGATATACTCGTACTACTCCTCAAGCTAGGGGATTCACCCACGTCGTGCAACCTCCCTTGATAGCATTAGGGTATATAAATTGAATAAATATCTAGTCACTGGTATTTAATATCACATACAATATACACACACACACACGCACACATACATATATATATATATATATATATATATATATATATATATATATATATTATAAACCCCGGCTTTACCATGTACTAAAAATCCCGTACAGTGCCTGTAATTTCCTGAGTCTGTGCCCGATTCAACGTATTTAATTTTCTCACTTAATAATTTATCGTCTACCCAAGTCTATGGTCCGACTCTAATATATTTAACTCACACCTCAATTTATATAATACTTTCCCCGAGTCTATGGTCGACTCCAATTAAATTAATTAACACACTTATTAATTTAATACCTTCCCGAGTATATCACCCGACTCTAATTAAAGTAACTAACACACATATTAATTTAATACCTCCCTGAGTCTATCGTCCGACTCTAATTAAATTAATTAACACACATATTAATTTAATACCTTCCCGAGTCTATCGCCCGACTCTAATTAAATTAATTAACACACCCATTAATTTTAATACCTTTCCGAGTCTATCGTCCGACTCCAATTAAATTAATTAACACACATATTGATTTACTACCTCCCCGAGTCTATCGTCCGATTTCAATTCAATTAATTAACAGACCCATTAATTTTAATACCTTTCCGAGTCTATCGTACGACTCTAATTAAATTAATTAACACACATATTAATTTAATACCTCCCCGAGTCTACAATCCGACTCTAATTAAATTAATTAACCCACCCATTAATTTAATAACTACCCGAGTCTATACCCCAACTCTAATTAAATTAATTATTACACCCAGTAATTTAATACTTACCCGAGTCTACAATTCGACTCTTATTTAATTAATTTACACATGAATTAATCAACACAAATCCGAGTTTGTGGTCCGACTCTAATATGATTAATTCGCACATTAATTAATCAACACAAATCTGAGTCTGTGGTCCGACTCTAATATAATTAATTTACACATTAATTAATTTATACCAAATCCCCGGACACACTTACTTGTCCCGTAACTTAATATTTCCCGAGTCTATGTTCCGACTCCAAATTAATTACTCTTTCTCGATAATTAATTTAATACTTTGGTGTCACTTAACCAACATACCCGGACTCGCTCACTTGGTCCATTTTACATCTTAAAATTTCATACCCATATATTCGCCCACAATGTGTCACACATTCATCTCCATAAACTCCCCCATTATATTTACCTATAATTATTAATTTCCTCGGACTCGTCCACTTGGTCTGTAATTAAGTTGAATATGTTTCACCCAAAATTCTTACTTTAAGTCCCAACTCTTAACTTAAATGGTCAATTCTTAATAGCTATCTTTTGCCATTAGCTATTAAAATCTATATAATTTTTCACCCATTTGAAATTATACCCAAAAATCCAAACTAAAAGTGAGGGCATATATAACACCCAACCTAACCTGCCAGAATTTCGCCATCGTCGATCAATCGATCGATCGTTCCCTGGCAGTTCTTCTTCCCCACGAAAATTTCCACCATTAATGAGCTTTCAAGCTCTGAGTTTCCTTTCCATCCTTGACCAAACATAACAAAATCTTTGAACCCCTTGATTAAACTAATTTACAACAGGGATACAACAACGACTACCCTTTATCCCGACCACAATTCATTGACCCACGAATTGGGTTTATCCATAAATTTCCATAAACTTTGTTCTACAATTCCAGTTTCAGATTTAAATATTATCCTTCTATATTCCGGTTTTCTTATTCAAATCATATTTCTATGCTCAGAGATATACAACACAACAATTTCTACTTTGAATCTCATTCTATAGTCCATGAACAAAACCCCCCATTTTTGTACCCATTTATCTCCAAAACGAATTTTGGTTTACACATAACTATGATATGAATTGATTATCATCAATTTAGAAATCACAACAGTTAGCCACTTGCCTGGAATTGTTCGTAGTGTCTGAGCTGTTGGTGTAGTCCCTTAATTTGACTCCAAAATCTCCAAATTAGCTCTTGATTTTCTTTCCCCGAATTTCCTCTCAAACCCTAGGTTTAGAGGTGTGTTGACTGCCATTCCCTAATCTCTCAATTAGGTTAAAAACATCAAATCCCATTTTTGGCTATGTGGGCCTAATTAAAAAGGACCAACTCACCCCGTGTGGGCCCGTCTATGCCCAAAAATACCCCGAGACCCAATTACTACCCCGGGTTACTCTTTTCACACTATTTTGACCCATCCGGACGCAACCGCACACTCCGAATTTCAATCCGAAATACTTTTCGAAATCTCCAAATTTCGACCTCAAAATGCGACGCACGAGATTTTGAACCATTAAACTTAAAATCACCAATTATAAATCATTCGGCTCACTCGAATAAATTCCCGAACTCATGAATTTAAGTTTCTCCAATTTAAATATTTTAATAACTCCCAAAAATAATTAAATATTTAATCCTCAATATTACGGGGTATTACATGGATGTTTCTTGGATTTTATTTGTGTGAATGTTTTGTTTATTTTCATTTTTACACACATTTTCGATGATTGTATGTTTTGTGTTTAGGATATGCAGATGACTGTATGTTTTCATTTTTATTTGTCTTTCGGTTCCTTTCAAGGTACTGGTTTTATTTGGTTTTTTACCCCTTTCTTTATTGAATGTATACATGGTTTTCTTATGTTTTTAATGCATTTAGTTTTTGTTATAAGTGATAATAATATTAACGAACCCTGTTGTCTGCGCGGGGGGGGGGGGGGGGGGGGGGGGGGGGTCAACATTGGGTGATCTTCTGCGTTCCCACGAAGATTATGTTTTGGTTCATTTGGGTTTGGTTAAAGATGGTAAGCACATGCAATGATATTTTCTTCTTAAATGCATGATGTTTTAATATTATTATAGATTGTTACTTATTTGTATTGGGCAGAGAGTGTGTTACAACACATGGTAAAGTTTGTTTGGGTGAATCAGGAAGACAATGCGGAGGTGAGACTGGAAAATCAGATGCATACTTGTTACTGTAATTATTTTTTCACATTTCCTTTCCTTTCACTATGACTAACATTCACCTTATAATGTATTGATCTTCTTTTATAAAACGACAATGTTTAGTGCTCGGTATGAAGTATTGTCAATTTTTCACTTGATGGCAGCTCTATCATTATCACAAGCTAATTTAGTGCTTCTTCCAAGAACGTCTACTGATAGTTATCAACCAAAAGTATCAGAAAGGTGGTACTTAGGGAAAACATTAATGCTACGGATATGAAAGCTTGAATGATTGATATAGTATTCGTAAAGTTCATATATCCATGGTGCATATGTGATAGATATAAATAAAATGTTTTCATGACTTTCTTATTTGCTACAGGTATTCTTGACATCTTACATATTTATTTATTATGAACAAGCATTTATACAATTCCATTATTTGTGTTCGACCTCTAATAAGTATCCATTTCCATATAGGTTATACTGATTATTTGTTTGGGGTATCATTGTTGATTTTTTTGTGGTGTGCATTCTTGGTATGCGACATGTTATTACATGCCTTAAACCACATATAGTATCTTGAATCATTTAATTAGTTTCAGTGTCAATGTAGAAACATTTACATGATTCGATAAGTGCTAGTTATTTGCTAGTAATGGTTGTCCGCTGATAGGAACCCACATTCTTACTATTGACATTATGAGTGCACCAAGCGCTGACATCAAGACACATTATGATGATGTATATAAGAATTGATATACATTATGCACATTTACGTTGAATGTTGCACCTAATATAAAACATGTTAGTAGAATCTCTATTAACTAATCAAACAACAACCACACATGACTTAGGTATCAAATCTTCAACATCATCCTCTTCTAAAATCATATAATCCTCTTTCAAACATCATCATCCTTATTTGCATTTTCCTTTCCATCTCTATATTTACTTTTTTCCACAATATCTAAGCTTCCAGCACCAGCATAACGAAATCTTAGTCGAAGAACAGTAAGATACATGACGTAAAGAATCAAAGAATGTATATATACACATAATGTATTTTGTAGAATAATTCCAATCACATTCTCGATGAAATTTAAAATCTTATCTAATAAGTAATGATCTAGTTGTTATGTTTCTTTTGTGGGTTTGGAGATATTGAATAAAATAGAAAATTGAAAACTAAGCTGGTTGCGTTGGGTTGACTTTAATTTTGATATTCACCAAGTTTGATTCTCAAAATACTCCATCCATTCAGAATTTAAATTCCTTGTTGATTAAATTGATCCAAATCGACTATATATATTATATGTTAGAAATGCAAAGGGGATATTAAAGAATAAGTAGAGCTAATACAAGCAAAGAAGAGGAGGAGAGCTAACGAAAAAAAGGAAATTTAAAGGTAAGTTTGGTTAACTATGTGATTTACTTTGGTAGATGATTATGACAATCTTATTGTAAGTTTGGTTAAATATGTGATTTACTTTGATAAACGATTAATAATCAAGCGAAAAACATGAATGGCAACAACAAATATATTTATCCCAACTCCCAATCATATCATCAAGCAACATTACTAGTTTAAAGAACTATAAGCATTCTTGAGATTTTTAGACTTGGCCAGTGCAGTTTTAGTAGTGATAAAATAAAGGTCAAAATTCAAAAGGGGACATTGAGTGTTATATATATGTCCTTGGTACGCTATAGTTCATAAACATATAGTGCTAGGTCCCCAAGACTTTGGTCAACTTTGTAAATAACCTGTGTTTTTAGTGTTGTGGTTCTTGTGAAATATCTTCATGGGCTATAAAACATCAGTGTTAACTTCGCAAACTAAAGTGAAAAAATGCAAATTTCACAACATTTTAGACATATTTTGAGGTAGATTTCTAAAATTATGTTCACATATATAAATAGAGAAGGAAATCCTTTTTTGTTTAATATAACCTGGTTTCTTGAACCACTAATCTCCTGTTTTGATGTGTCCTTTACTGCTTGATCTATCATTTTTTTTTAGTTTTTACTCATATCAGCTGAAGCATTTGTTGAAATATGTAAGCAACACCTTGAGGCTAATAGTTCCATAAGTGCACGCAAGAACCTAAAGTAGGAACAACTATGTTGGATCTGTGAAAATCGCTAGGCGTTAAATTTCATTGATTCAATATAAAAATACTGTCATGTCCTTAAATCTTTTAATTAAAAAATAAAAATGGGTTGCTTAGCACCCTACTTAACCTTTTTTCACTCCCTTTCCTCAATTGCCATTGACTTATTCTATGGACATTTTCAATTTAGTGAAAGATCTCGTGGATATTTTCCTAAAATTACAATATAAATTGGTAGTTCTTACAAATTCGATTTAATTGAGAACTGTCATGGTGCAGTGGGTGGTGTATATCTTGTTGAGAGGGCTTAGTAGTTTCTTGAGTGGCAACTGGAATAGCTTTGATGGTCAAAATTATTTCGACCGACATGGCATCTTTATCTTAGTACTCAAGTTTGGGTGGCTTCTAGTCATTGCAATCATAATCTTGGTCTGTGTTCACAATCTCTTTCTTCCCTTTTCCATACTGTTTATTGCTTTATTTTGGCCCAAGTCTCTTCTTTCAGGACAAAAACTATCCATAGATTTATAAAGTGATTCTCAAACTGGTGTTTTTTTTCTTCCTGAAAGATATGTTCTAACCTAGTTATATTCCCAATGTGGTTCAGCGAAAGTTGATTGAAATTAATTTTAGTTCGACGTGAAAAATATATGGTGCTAAAATACAGACTTGTAAGCATATTTACTTTAAGAAGTTGGCATTAGATAGAATTATTAGGTGATGACCATTTCAACTGTATTCACTAACTTCTACTTATAAAAAAATTGTATTCACTGTACTGACTTAATTCACTCAATGTAACATGTGCCTCTCAAACATCAATGTCAATGATAACTGTGGATAGTTCTTCTTGAGAAGGTAACAAATTCCTCATCCTGAAATCTATGAATTTTTTAATTCTAATTAATTCATGCCAGTTAAAAAGGAAATTATGCCTTGTTTTTGCAGTCGAGAGTGGTTCAATTGTCTCGTGGGGAAAGGTCATACCACATCTTTTACCAACATTGTGTCGGCGCTCCATCTATTCTTAAAGGTTGTTTCCATTCAAAGTTTTTGCATTTTCCTCTTTTTATTCAACTACCAAAAAAATTCTAAATGGCTATTTATATGATGGTTTTAAAATCTAATGAGTCATGTACCAAATTCATGTCTAATAATTTTTATCGTTATATAATCGAACTGGCATAGTTGTGTATGCCATTAGGACCTAATGTGGTAAAAAATATTGTTCTAGTTGAACCATTGTTATTGTAGCCTTAGCTTATATATTTTGCCTATGTCATGGGACAAGTCAAAGATTGTGACATTTTAGAAGTTCTAAAACATTGAGTGTGAGGAGTTCCATGTTGATTGAACAAGAGAATTTTTTTCGCCTTTCACAATTAGGTCCCTGGAGATTTTTTCATTTAGATGAGGTCTGGATTCTTTAAGCAATTTGGATACAGTCCAGATAGCTTCAGATTATGCATATGGTATATGGGATTTCGGTAAAGTATCTGGACCGCATTCAAAAATTCCATTTTTAGTTTCTCACATTCCCATTTTTGTACAATATCCATGTACAAATGAAATATAGAAAAGGCATGCTTAAGTATGCGCATAGGTGTAATAGCCCCAAGTTGCTAGAAAATGTCTTATAATAGTCCTAAGAATTAATATGTAATTGATATTACATTTTTAGTTTGGTTCATAAAGTCATGTTTTTATGTTATATTGTTGTTTTTATTTTAGCTTGGTTCATATTTAAGGGTGATTTGACTCAAGTACCTTAGTTGTTTGTATTTCTAGGCATGCAATGACATCATGCTAAAAGAATGTATTGTAAAACCTATTTGAATCGTGTAAACACAGCCCATGTACACATAAATTATACGTGTTTACATGATATGTTTTTATTTCTAGGCATGCGATGAACTATGTGTTGACATTATATGTTTTTACCACATACTTAATGATATTCCATGGAAATGCAGATTTTGGAGAGAGCGTGGGTCCGAGGAAGGTAACGCAGGCGCCTGGATTTCTCTCAGCCCAAGTGGTGTTATTGACGTAAAGTATCACCTGTAATATTTTTGGACGACGTGGACATGACTTTAATGTGTAGTTTCTATTTGTTTTAGAGTATCCTATGCCACATGCTATACATTGTATGAATTTTGACCGGTTGGTAATTTACACAACCCCAATAAAAAGGTGTGAGATAGAATGATTGTTTCCAAGGAATTTTTTTTAGTACATCTTAATGTGTCTCTATCTTCTGTTTTGTTATGAAAGTTTTTTATTGTGGTGGTTTTAGATATGAGGGTGGTGTAGGTTGTAGTGGATTTTTTTTTATTTTTTTTGAAATTTTAATTTTTGCAACGGTTTATAACACTTATAAAATGAATGTTTTTTCCTTACATATTCTTATTTGTAAGTGTTTTGAACCATTACAAAAAAAAATATTTTTTCATTTTGCAAGTGTTTATAACAGTGGCAAAATAAAAATGCTTGTTGAGTTTTTGCAAGTGTTCTGGACACTTGCAAATGAAATTTTTGCAAGTGTTTAAAACACTTGCAAAAGTTTCATTCGCAAGTCTTCATAACACTTGCAATTTTTCTGTAACGGTTATGCAAAACAGATATGCGTTCCCAATAAATACTTGCAAATGACATTTTCAAAGGTTTTGAACTTCTATAAATTTTTTACAAAGTGCCGATTTGTAAGTGCTTTAAACACTTGCAAATGCCATTTGTAAGTGTTTGCAACACTTGCAAATCGTCTTTTTTAGTGTACTGCATGTCTATTCATCATCTTAAAAGTATATCTATGTCTAAAAAAAACACTCTTTGAAATGGAATTGAACGCCTACTTTTCTTATTCACTAGGTGCTACGATACGGTAGTTGGTTGTACATATATTTGATAAACCGTAATTAAATTTATGTTATAGTTTTTACTTATTGCACATCCACAATTTGATAAAATGCCACAAAAGGATACTTTTTCTTTATGAAAATCTTCTTTTATGAGTTGGTATATTATTATAACCAGGCATATTTACATTGCTGATTATTTTAACTAATTACACGTTATTTTTATTAAATTATATGAGTGAATTATTGTCACCAAAAATAATAATTTTAGTTTCCACAAATATATACATTTTTTTATTTTAAATGATGATTTTTTCGATAGAACATTAGTAACTGGAATGACTGCTTCCCACAAGTATGATGGTGACATGAGAGTCTTAATGAGTACAAAGAAAGGGAAGCCTATTGACAACAATTCGAGAAGTCTTTAATACATTTAATTATTGTATTGTAGCATAAGAACATTATATATTACTAACAAGTTCACCTTTGTACTTAAAAAAAATACATGCTTCTCTTTTAGTGGTGAGACCAAGAGGGCCACTTGCATAATACCAAAAATTATTATGTTTACTTTAGATTTTTTTACTCATTTCAATTTTTTTTTTTTTTTTTGAAAATATTACACATGTAGCATCATAAGCAATGGCATTATTCTCAAGATAAAATAATATTTTTGGACTGAAAAGACATGGCATTATATTTGTTAACATCCAGCCCCCATAGTGTGCGAGTTTACACCTAATCATGACTAAAAATTAACTACAATAATCATAAAAATCACTTCACATTTTTTTCCCTTTCCTTTCTTAGTGCATCCACAGTGGTGGATGCTCTGAAAGGTAAACTTGCCGTACCAAAAGTGGATTTTGCCATTCTTCAAGAGGAGAGGTTAACAGTGGTGGAAAAGTTAAATACTTCCTATGAACTAATGTTGTTCGTAGGAAGTATCAAAATATTTCCTATGAACAACATTAGTTCGTAGGAAGTATTTTGATATTTCCTGCGAACAACTGATGTTCGCCAGAACCTAAATACGAGTTCCTACGGACTTCATTTGTTCGTAGAAATTCCTACGAACAAATGAAGTTCGTAAGAACCATTTACAAATTCAGTAGTCGTTCAGCAAAGTTACAAATTCACTGTCTTTTCTCTTACAAAATTTGTAGATTTCACTCCACCATTGGAGAGGCCTCAATTTAAAAATTTACAAATTTTATTGTCCGTTCCTTCCACCACTACTGATGCTGTTAGTGCTCTTCCAGTTTAACCTCTTCCTTTCCATTTTAACTACAAAATGTCCACTACTTATACCACCAACAGTCAACTCTCATCCTAAAATTCCCGCCGCCACTCCCACTCTCCCTCACCCTTTCCTTCTGGTCATGGTCACGGTCATGTCTAATAAAGAGTCTACCCCACTGAACCAGCGTGTTTTTCCTCCACCAATAAAGACCACTATTGGCGGAAAGTCACGTCTAATAAAATTAATGCTCTGATACCATAATAAACCCACTTGCAAATATAGAAGAGGGTTGAAGTTTTTATGTTCTGTGTATCTCTAAACATAGCTGTAAGGCTGTTATATACAATAGCAACAATAGCAAAGTTTGTAGTGGCCTATTGAAATTTGAAAACTAACTTCACAACAGATAACCTAGTCAAAACTAATTGTTTAAAGTAAGGCTACATAATACGTACATCTGGGTTATATTGACTATGCTCTTCTGCTGGAGCCGTTCGGACCGGATCCATGCATGCATCTGATTTTGCCAAAAGTTGTGTTGTGTGTTAATAGTATATAACAAGGATATCCGAAGGGTGCCCAAATTTTGTGTATTTAAAAAAGTCTATCACGTGAACCCTACTAAAGGGCACCCGTGGGAGAATCTCTCTCTCTCTCTTCTATATATATATATATATATATATATATATATATATATATATATATATATATATATATATAATGCTTTTGTCCAGATTAGTTCGCATTTTAAAAATGCAGATCAGACATATGTCACCTAACGGTGCGCGTATAAATTATCCCATAAATAATAGGGACATTCTCTCTTTTTTTTGGATTCCCGTCAGGTGACACATGTCCGATCTGCTCTCTTAAAATGAAGACCACTCCGCACAAGAGCAGTACTGTATATATATATAGTAGCGGAATGCCCGACCCTGAAGACACGGGGAAAATTTCGAAAGCACATAATTACAAAACCGCTAAAATTTTCAAAGTACGAAATTGCAAAACGACAAAAAAAAAGTAATTTATAACAATTGGCCATAATCTCCTTTGTTTATAAACTATTCACCCTGCTTAACAAACAACATATAGTCCAACAACATTCAAATAATCTAAATTCATTGAAATATATAATATTCATCAAATAAATTCTCATTGTGTCTCAAAAAACAAAGTGTCAAAGTTTTAAAAAAATTGGACAGAGTCTCCTTTGTTTATTGAACTATCCACCCTTCTCAAGGGATAACGACAAATCCAATAATATAAAAAAAAGACAAACTCGCCTAACAAAAGCTTCAATAAAACAAACATCTTGAAAAAATAAATATATATCAATGGAAGCGCCATAGCAGCTCCGTGGCAGCCCCATAGCATCCCTGTAGTAGCTATTACCATAGCAGCCCTGTATTAGCCCCGTAGAAGCTCCATAGAAGTCCCGTAGCAGCTCCATAGAAGTCCTGTAGCAGCCCAATAAAAGTCTCGTAGCAGCCCCATAGAAGTCCCGTAGCATAAAAATTAAGTCCATGTTTGATTGGGTCTTGGATTAAAACCTGAAATGAAAAGAAAAAAAATAGTTTGTTCCCAAAAAGATTATACGTTAGCTATATAGGATGTGGGGTGGGGTGGGGAGAGATACACATCAATCCGAATTACTAAGAAAATTAAAAATAAGCACCCAACTTAAAAACCTAATTCAAAAAACACATTTGTGTGTGAGTGTGATCTGTGTGTGCGTCATCTTGAATCTCATGTATGTTTAATTAAACATACTTTAGTCACTAAATTTCAATGTTCCCAAGCAACCCCGAAATCATCTACATGAAACATTAAATATAGATAGTGTGAAATGGATCAAAAACAATTTGATAACATCATATCACGAATACAAAATGTAAAAATGAAAAATAAATGAAAACCAATCCAAGTAGGCAATATGTAAACCTCGATCCCCTTGCTTTCAATTCGTAAACCTCACCCGCTCTTCTCATCTTCCTCATCTCCCTCGAACCATGCTTTTCAAGGCTGCAACATGATCAACTTCTATGCATTAAATTTAAGTTACAATTAATGCAGGAGAATATAACGATAAAATATTTTCTCAAAAGAGAGTAATTAACAAAACTTACAAAACAAACATGATCAACGTCTATGTTAAACTGAGGCACCATACGTATCAGGTTTATGACATCCAGATGAGAGTAGTAGTGTAATTACAACACCTGAAAAACTAAGAGTGGAAATAAGAACTAAAGTGCCAAAAGTAATTTGAATGAATCTGAATACAAATTAAAAGCAGAAAATAACAATTAAATCAGAATTCGGGGAAACAATATCCCTTGCATATCTTCAGAATTAGATTCGAATTTCTGGTGGTGTTGTGAGAAGATGTAGATCTGTCCTGATAGATCTGTGAGAACATCTATAGTTGTCCAGAGTTCGTGGTAGAGTTGTGAGAACATGTATAGTTGTCCCGATACTTGGTACATCTTGTATAACAATGAGTGAATAAACAATATGAAACACATTGTACAAAAATGAGTGAGTCATAAAACACCCTGACACAAAACACCCTGTATAAAAAAGATTAAAAAAAACACGTAAGAGAAACATAGATGTAAAAAAAACACCTGTAATATACTAAAAAAAACAACTGTACAGAATAACATATAAGAATACATGATAATCAAAACAACATATTTTCTTGACAACGAATCAAATAACATGAACAAATCAAAACATTTTATTAATTTATACCTCAAGATCTCGATAGATGTGACTTCAATTATCAACGCTCCTACTAAAAACCAAAAAACAAACCAAAATAACATATAAGAATACATGATAATTACGTATTGACAGTGCAAACCTTTTGAAGAAACCTGTAAGAGGGGAAATTATGAGCAAATAAGTATGGGATCATTATGAGTGGCATGTTCATGTGGTAGCCAACCCATCACTATGTTACTATGTAATGAACTACCATGTTACTATGTGATCAACTGTTTGATAGTACTAAAAACACAGGGGTTAACATTTTTTGCAATATACATTTCCAAATAGTTTCTTTGTGAGCATAATTAGTTTTTTATAACAAATTTCTGGACTATTTTTACTTAATGCCATGTCTACTTTAGTAACCGTTTGAACTTTAGGCCTTAACTACTTGTTTTCCTAACTTTAGGCGCCAACTTTATATATACTTATTATTTTTTATACTGAGTTGGCAATCTTAGGGAAATAAGACTTGATCTCTATCATAAAAAATATGACAAAATGAAAAGAAAAGAAAACTAATACTATTTAGCGAGAACATTTCTTTGTTTTAAAAAAACAAAGTGTCAAATTTTTAAAAAAAAATTGGGCAGAATCTCCTTTGTTTATTGGACTATCCACCATTCTCAAGGGATAACGACAAATCCAACAATATAGAAAAAAAAAATCGCCTAACAAAATCTTCAATGTTCCACAATAATTACAACAGTAGAGGTGTTTATTATAATAGTAGATACCTCTACAATAATTACAATAATTACAGAATAATTACAACATGTAGTATTAGTTCAAATAATAGTAACCAATAAGAATATAAACACTAAAAAAGGCCATACCTTAGTATTCAAAAAAGTCTGAGACAAATGTGGAATTAATGAAGCAAGTTGAGCGTGGCGATCGAAGTGTACACCGAGACAAATATTAATGCAGATATACCAAAGGGAAAACAACCTAAAATGAAAATGCAAAAGTATTAAATATGGATATATATGTATGGTTGATCTAGCTTGGATATGTGCATAAGTAATCATGATAATGGACTTCCTTAAATTTCATAATCCAAATAAGGATTAGACTCGTCTATATTATTGTGAGCAAAGGTAAAATAAAGGTGTGTATGATTGTGAGCAAAGGTAAAATAGGAAAATAGGATCTACAAATATCCGCACCAGATTTGAAGGTAAACTTACCTGAATCTGAAATTGTCTATATCCAATCATCATCCTTCCTCAAAAGGGAGACATCTCCAAATTCTTTTATGTTTTTTGTTCTTTTTTAAGTCGGAGAACCTAATCACACATCCCAAATAATTTCAACATATGTATCATACATAAAAGAAGCAAGTATTCCCTTTCATTGTTCAAATCTCTGTAATTAAGGCCACCTTGATTAGAAATTAAACTATGAAAAATCGTTGCTAAAACTATAAGCCAGCATAGCTTACAATAACATGACTATGTATGCCTAATGTAGGATATAACATGCCTAAGTAAATTGAATTACCATTACATGCTTCAAGCCCAGGGCTAATATGCTTAATCAAATTGCAAAAAAATAAAATTTATATGAGCTTTTTGAATGTAAACTAACCATATAAAAAACACAATCCCAAGGACTGCTAGTATCCAAATCTGCATACAGGTAAGAAATTATAAGAAATTTATGAAAAGAAAAATAAGATTAATTGAAAGAATATTAAAAGGTCAACTCTTAATTAGACCAATGTCGAATTACTGAAAGAATATGTGATAAACTCTCACATTGAAAGCATTGAAAGAAATTTCACATATAACTTTCAATGTAGAATTTACATTGAAAGCATTGAAAGAACTTTCACATTATAACTTTCACAAATCCAGTGATAAAGTCGACGATTCCCCAATAGATTTCCTAGAGGTGTTATTGGAATTGAAGGCGCTGTTACTTGAAAGCCTAGGGGGTTGGGAGCATTCGGAGTAATTGAAGGCGCTGGTACTTGAAAGCCTATTATTTTAATTAAACACGACTACCAACTACAAAAATAATGAAATTTCAATAGTAATTTTGATAGTAATATAATTTTTTCTTAACTATGTTTCGTCAACTATACTTTTATCCCCCTTTTCTTTTATGTCAATAGTCTCTTTTTACAAATTTCAGAATATGCCCCAATACTTTACACCCCTCAAACCTAAAATCTATAAACCGACCCACAACAAAAATGAAAAGAGTGTACCTTCTTAAGGTTTTGAAAGTATAATCAGTTATCCAGGTCTTGATTTCGTATTACCCAAAAACATTAAACCTGCCAAAAAAAATCATTCACATTATATCTGCAACAAAACATTAGATTCAAACAACAAATTGATTTGTAAAGGAAGATGTTAGATCTCCAAAAAAATAATAAATCTATAAATCTATAAATCGACCCTCAATAAAAATGAAAAGAGTGTACATTCTTAAGGTTTTGAAAGTATAATAAGTTATTCAGGTCTTGATTTCGTATTACCCAAAAATATTAAATCTGCCAAAAAAAAAATCATTAGATCTTTAGTATTCTCCAAAAAAAAAAAAAAAATCATTGACATTATATCTGCAAAAAAACATTATATTCAAACAAATTGATTTAGTATTCTCCAAAATCATTAAATCTGAAAAAAAAACATTAGATTCAAACAACAAATCTTTAGTATTCTCCAAAAAAAAATCATTGACATTATATCTGCAAAAAAACATTAGATTCAAACAACAAATTGATTTAGTATTTTCCAAAATCATTAAATATGAAAAAAAAACATTAGATTCAAACAACAAATTGCACTACATCTGTAAATAAAGATGTTAGATCTCTCCCCCCAAAAATTAGATCTGAACGTTATTGAGTGTGTGCGTGTGAGGCAAATGGGGCGGAGTGAGGCAGAGGATGCGGAGTGAGGCAGAGTGCCTTGCGTGTGTGCGCAAGTTAGATGATGAGAAAGACTACCTGTAGGAGGAAGGGTTGGAGGTGGAGGTGGAGGCCGACAGTAGAGGGCGGTGACAGAGGCTGGCGGCGGGGTCTAGGGTTAGGGGATGTGTCGAAGAGAGAGAGAGAGAGGAAATGTGTTGGGATGTGAAATGAGGGAGATGGGAATTGATTGGGGGGGGGGGGGTAAAGAGCTTTTCTCCAATTTTCCACGTCACAATAGGTATAATCCTACGTGGCACAATCCCAAACCATTAGATCGTCCCAAAAAATTAACTCACAACCGTTGATTTTTTGGAACAGTAAAACACCCCCCTCTCATATAATATAGATATATATCTATATATATATATATACAATATTGCTCTTGTGCATACCGGATCGTATTTTAAGAGTGCGGACCGGACATGTGTCACCTGATGGTGAGCCTAAAAATTATAAGCTAAATTATAGACACTCTCTCTCCTTTTTATGGGCTTACCGCTAAGTGACACATATCCAATCCGCACTCTCAAAATGCGGACTGATGTGCACAAGAGCAATACTGTATATATATAGTATTGCTCTTATGCGGACTAGTCCGCATTTTAAGAAAGTGGACCGAACACATGTCACCTAACGGTGCGCCTAAAAATTATCGCTTAAATTATAGACACACTTTCTCTTTTTGGGCTCACCGTCAGGTGACACATGTCCGTTCCGCACTCTTAAAATGCGGACTGGTCCCGCACAAGAGCATGACTGTCACACCCCCAAACCCAATATCCATACCAATCATTTGTTATCAAAATAATTGGATCATAATCTTGAGCCCATTGGAAAATATACTTCAATTATCAATATTTTTCTGCACAATGTTCATAATGAACATAATATTATTCTTATACCATAAAATTCAATATCAGAGTCATAATTAAGCGGACATACAATACTGTGATTAACTATGATCAACTCAATCCATACTAAATCGATATATACAATGTGTGAGTATATTAAAATCTTCAGTGTGACAACGATAAAATCCCCATTTTTAAACCCCAGCTCTCTCCAACGGTGCAACTCTCAAAGTTACCGGTCATATGGTATCCTAGCTGGCAGCGTACGAACCTGAAATTGTTAAAATATAAACTGTAAGCAATAAGCTTAGTGAGGTACTCCTTCCCTACAACAGAATAACAATTCTATATTGAATATGTGGATATAAAATCCGAACAATCCTGCCCATTGGCAATAACAAATCATGGATCATAAGATCCAAATAATTCTGCCCATTGGCGATAACAAATAATGGATATTTTCATATCCAAACAAATCCTGAATATTGAAGTATTCAAACCAATCCTGGATCATGAGACCCAAACAAATCCTGGATATTTTAATATTTAAACAAATCCTGAATACGGAAGTATTCAAACCAATCCTGGATTATGAGACCCAAACAAATCCTGGATATTTTAATATCCAAACAAATCCGGAATACCGAAGTATTCAAACAAATCCTGCTCTTAGATCTATATTCATATTTATATATGAAACAAATCATAAGAACACTAACCTTGGGTTATCAACTACGTATTCACGTTTCCTTCGAGAGGAGCTGAACTGGGTTAATTCGACCTTACACCTGTCAATCCAACTAAATCAGTACTGAATCTCAATCATAAGTGTTATCCTAATATAATTATGTAACTTTTAATGACTATACAACAACAATATAATTCCACTAAAGTCACATTCCAGGAAACATGAGTAAAGACAGAACAATGATGCACACATTGATAATGTTAAGAACATTCAACCGTAGGAAATACCTCATAAGGAATTTATAACCAAAGTTAATTAAACATGAAATTATACTTCTCAATGTATATACACATGAAACATGTACTCAAAGTACCCTTTGTAAGGAGGAAATACAAACATTCATTCAAGGGGTATCCAGTATGGCCTGAAATTATTGTCCTACATACTTAACCAACCTATTTTCCTAAATTGTACAAATATAGGGGTCCAACCTTATCAATATGAAAACATATATGAATATGATTTCCAATACAAGTGACGGTGTAATTTTTCAAGCTTCCTAGAGCAAGTTATGACATTTTCTTTACAACACAAGAAATCTACCCTACAAGCTCCTCTATTGTTCCTTCAACTTGCAAGGATTTTCATAATTTTTCTACAGCATAACTTTCCATGAATTTAAAACTTTTTCCATTATACATACTGAATAGTACAGAATTAAAGTTCTATAATTTTTTGACTTCATTTGCTATCTCAAAAGCTTGACTAAACGTAGGGCATACCGAAAACAAGTAAACAAACAACAACTATATACCAACTTAAAAATATCATTACTTAAATTCTAATTTTTGGATATGATATTAATATATGAGTCTACTTTCATATCCAATTAGAATTTCTCAATTCCAGTAATCACACAAAGAGATATGCAGATTTGAATACAAGGGCCTTCAATACAAAGCAATTTTAAGGGTTTATGCATTCAACTTAACTTAAACTTGCATATATCCATACATATGCACCCAGGCATGAAATGTCAATAAACAGAGGATTTATATCATATAAATCATAAATATATGAAAAATAACTAGATTTGCAATTAGGATTACCTTCAGGACCTTTACATAATTTCTACGGATTTTTCAACACTTTTTCTCCTCACTTTTCTTCCTAAACTTCTACCTTCTATTTTCTCAAGCTAACAACACTTGAAACTGAACCTAGGGATTAATTTGATGAAGAAATAAGTTATAGGGAGAGTTTTAAGTCGGCCAAGGCTGCCTCCCAAGCCAACCAATCAAATTAAACCATTTGATTTAATAAAAGACAAATTACCACTTAAAGAGAATGGACAACTTTGCCCTTTGTTCGTAAATTCGGTATAACTCTTTACTCGGGCATCCATTTGATGATCCGTTTGTTGTTTTACAACCCTAACTCACTTGTCTACAACTATCTAGTTTTCACCTCAAGTCATTTATAATGTTATAAAGGTCCAAACTAGTCTCTAACAGGAACATTTCTACCGAGAACAACAAAATTTTGTGTTTGTAAATCCTTCGACCTTTCATGATTTATGAAAGTTGGATTGTAATAAGCATAATCACTTAACATTAGATATACTAATATCACATTATTCATATCACATAAGATAACCATGATTTAAATATAATTTATCATAATTATATTCGGGTTGTCACAATGACTGTATATATGTATGGAGAGGATCACAACTGAATTTAAAAGCCGACATTTTTAATGAACCTTAGTAAAAAAACACGTAAAAACCCATTAATTTTAATTTTTATGGCGTAATTGGTCCACGGTAGAGACAACGGACATGCGTGGGACCCAAGAACTCCCCCCCCCCCCCCCAACCCAACCCAACCTAACCCAACCCACCTGATTGTGTCGAGTGGCAAGTAATGGAGGTGGGAGAAATGGAATTTTGGGTTTGAGGGTCACCGATATAAAGTGTAAGAGGTTAGACAGGTTCGGTTTAGTTGGTTGAAGGAAGAAGGTTCGCTAGTGCAAGGGTGCAGGCAAGAAGTGGGTTTGGTGGATATGGGGGAGTTTGGATCTCCGGAGGGTTCTCGAATTAGCTATGGGCAGTGGCCAAAGGTTTAAACTAGGTTTAAAATGGTGGGCAAGTAAATTTGGGTTGGGGAAGAGCTCAGGTTTTGGGCTATGGCAGGATCTCCCATGGAGGTCGGATTGTTACGTGGGTATTGAATTCGCCGGAGATGGTGATGTGGTCAGATTTTTTTTTTTTGGGGGGGGGGGGGGGGGGTTAAAATTAACGCGTGTCAGTTTCCACTGACGCGGACCAATTACAACATAAGAATTAAAATTACATGGGTTATTTTCTAGTGTTTTACTAGGTTCATTAAAAAGTTCAGTTTTTCGGTTCACTTAAGAAACCTCTCTCTCTCTCTCTCTCTCTCTCTCTCTCTCTATATATATATATATATATATATATATATATATATATATATATATATATATATATATATATATGCCCGTGCCTGAAGGCACGTAGATAATTTTTTTCCCTCAATATTCGTATGTGTGCCTATGATACGACACCACCACCAACTACCATAAACACCTAATTCAACAACCCACACCTAAACATAAAAGTGAACCAAAATCACATTGTGAAATAAATTACGTAGACTATTGTGACAACCCGCCTACTAAAATAATAGGTGGCCAGCCCAATACTCCAATAATTACAGGAATCATAGATGGTCCATTCTTAGCATCACTGTCGATTAAAATAATAGTATGAGATAACCACCAATCATTTTAGAAAACGGATTGTCATACACAAAATTTTTTAAAGTAATAGAGAAACACTTAGACAATCCCATTTGTAAAAACGGTGGGTATCAAAAATCGATGAATAAAGTATGACAATACAATAAATAATCACCGAATAAGCTGTCGGTGCACAGACCAATACAAATAATATGCTAAGTATTACAATCAATATTTACAATATTATAAATGAGTGCAATACCTTGGGCAAACACACCCGAATAAAAGTACTGAACATAACTAGAGTACAATAGAGGGGAGCGTCTACTACAAGTATCCTACAACATCCGCAATATGCCGTAGCTCCATGACAACTGGAAATGGAAATGTAAACACAGGTGTCCATGCGGAAGAGCACCTGTAACGGCAAAGAAATGTAGAAACAAGGAAATATAGAAACCGGTCAGGGCCGGGTTTGATATGATTACCATGTGACTAAAAATGCATGGCAGGTAAGTGCGTAAATCTCTCGCAGATAACAATAATATTCCTCACCTCTCAATCTAGCAATAACCTAGCGAAATATAAATGATGCTCAGGTTATAGAAAGAACAGAAGGCTAACTTCTCCCCAGTCTCAACACTATGCCCTATTCGTGTGTGGGGTGTCTCGCAAAGCGAAATCCAAACAAGGAACCCCCCCGATACACTACTACTTAGGCAAGGTTGATCGTCGAGATACATTAGACCCCGTCCTAATTAATTTAAGTACTAAAGGTTAACTTCTCCCCAGTCTTAACACTATGCCCTATTCGTGCGTGGGGTGTCTCGCAAAGCGAAATCCAAACAAGGAACCCCCCCGATACACTACTACGTAGGCAAGGTTGATCGTCGAGATACATTAGACCCTAAGCACGAAATAATAAATAATTCATGTGTGTGCATAAGTGTGGGAGGTCACATCTACAGCTACACAAAGAAAATATAAAAGTAAAACCCATCCATCATCTATTGGCACAATTCCTAATTCTATCCTTAGGAATATACATATAAATGGTACAACACTTTATCAAGTGTTTACCAAATTAATTTCATCATACAGTAATTCATTTCATGAATTTGTTCCTTATCAGGAAATATAATCATACTTTTTATGCTCTAGAGGCATTTACCTCAATTGTTCACTTTGTAAAATTATCTTCCTTATCAGGAATATAATCATCATCATAGGCTCTTTATGGCCTTACATCGTGCTCTTTATGGCACTCTCATCATGCTATATATGGCATTTTACTGTGCTCTTTATGGCACCCATCAAACATCAAGTCCAACTTGATTTAGAATAGTTATATTCATATATATATATATATATATATAACGATTCTAAGACCGCCCGTCCGGGTTTCCCCACTGTGCGCGCCCCTAAATGGCTATCATCTTCCAGGGCCTCCAAGACAACCTCGGATCCTATCGAAACGTCGGGAAGCGACCATGTGCCTGCGGGATAGTCAAGACCACACCCGGAATCTCCTAACCAGCGCAGAAAATATAAACAAACGCTCACATGGCCTAGGGACTATATCCACCCTGCATCATTAGCCTGGGGGCTTCACCACAACGCGCGCGACTTCCCATATGATAGCGATTTAGAGAGGTGTGTATCCATAAATTAACATTTATGAAAAACATTACTCTTTCCATTTTTAAAAACTCATATTTTATATTTCCAAAAATCATTCACTTAGCTTTTAAGAACCAAGTTTTAGAAGGTGTAATATTCTTATTATGTCATATTTTATAAATGACCTAAGACCCAAAGTGCCACTAACCTCAAAATAGCCTCAAATAGTTTATATAATTCGTAAGCCCTCAAAGTGAGTCTCCATAATGGAGTGTCTCTCAAAATCTCAACCTTAATATTCTAACTTCGAATATATCTTTAGGTTAACTTCCTATATCAATTGGACATTAACCTAATACAACTAGTCCTCGGGTAAGCCCAATTCTCCATTCTTAGCCTAGGACATTAGTCTACCCAATACAACCCTCTAGGACTCCCCAATACTTCCCAAAGGAAGGTTCCTAAGCCTCGAACCTAAAGAAACGAGCTAAAAACAAAATCAGAAAAACCTCACCTTTTCAGACGAGGTCGATCGATCGACCTCTGGCCGTCGATCGATCGAAAGCGTCGGTCGATCGATCCTCCAGGTTCGATCGATCGATCCTGGCGGACAACTTCTTCTCCGAGAAGCTGTTTTGGCCATTGTCGAGCCAACCAAGCTTCTACCCGCTATTTCACCCAACCACAACAACAAATAATGATACCCAATCACTTCTAAACATCCTACAATCAATTATTCATCCTCAAATCAAATTAAAACACAAGATTAATGGATTAAACACCAAAATCTACAAAAACCCATTTATGGTTTAAACCTCCCAAAACTTAACTACACATGCAATTTATCACACTAAATCAATATCTAACAAGTAAGAAACTTGCCTCGAGGTTCGTAGTCTCTGAACACCTCCGGTAGCGACGGATTCCGGCCCAAATCTTCCATCTCTCTCTTTCTCTCTACTTTCTCCCAACTCCCTCTCTCTCTCTCCTTTGGTTTCTCACACAAATGAAGAAAAAGAAAGGGGGTGGGGAATTTATAAGGGTCTAAAAATATAAACCCCCACTCCTAAATGCTAAAACACCACTAAAATGACTCGTAACCACTTAATTGAGTCATAGCCCCTTAAAATGGCCCGAATCCCAAAAATTACAACTGGGCACTTATTTCGACTATCTCGACTATTCTAAAAACTACCGCACCCCCTATTTTGGCATTCGGGAAAGTGTGAACTATTTTTGTGTTCCAAATCCATTTTTAATTCATTAATTATACCCAAATTTAAATATAGGTCATAACCGTCGTTTTACATATAACGACGCAAAGTACGCAATATAACACTATTTACCTTCTCATAATGGTAAATAGACAAAGCATAGTAAATATTATCCCTAAGTCTCACGGGAAATAATATTTACTCCAACATTCCTATTTTATAAAATTAGCCCGTCAAGCAAAAATAGTATAAAATAGTCGCTCAAATCTTTGGGTTGTTACATACTCCCCGCCTTAAAGGGGAATTTTGCCCTCAAAATTCAGGTGTAACCCATACCCATATAAAGGGTATACTATACCAAAACCGTGCTATAATACTAGCAAACCCCCGAATAGAAATGTTCCCATAGGACTCAGACTAAGGTTATCGCTATCGATCTCAGAAACTATCGATCCTACCCTTCTACTACGGGAGGAGATACCCACACAAGCTCGGTACTAATTGCCATACTTTTCGAAATGCGTCACACCATTACTAGGGAATAACTACACTATCTTACAATCGCTAACACCAACACTACAAATTTCTATTCGCGTTGGCGTAACCCTCAAAAGTCTACTTGCTCACTGAGCCCAATCTAAAGGAAGGTTCCCGGACCACTCCCGGTCCCAGGAATATACTATTCGCTGTTTCCATTCCAACGAGTAGACAAGGCATATTGCCATCTATACTAGGCTACGCACAGTCTAACGTTTATCGAAAACGATCCGAATTATTACACGGAAATTTGATCCATAAAACTACTACTCCGATCTCTCCTTACATCAAATCCACCCCTCCACTTATGGGTGGTAGGATATACCCCATATCCCTATGGTTCCCGTTCTTCTGGGAGACTTTACCTGTACCTTGACACGAATGTTTCGTCTCCTTTCACTACCGTTTGATAGGAATCGCATACAGATCTAAAACTCCTACTAGGAAGAGTTGGGCGTACACCTCCCGCTTATTCCGCCCATTTCCATCGAGCAAGCAGCGATTGATCGAATGATCCACAGTTTCCTAAACTTAGAATCATGACCGTTGCATTATCGACAATTCGATAAAATTGTCCATGGATATACCCATCCTCGTTCCACACTATTCTCTACATACTAGTAGGTGAAAGGGTCAATCATGGACCTGAATGCCCTTACAATAGCGTCCCCTCGGTGAAGCTCACTCCACTTGGCATTCTACACCACGAATAAACTCTATGACGGTTTCTACTCGGCTCCTTTTCTACTCCCGCTCGCATTGCCTTAGCGAAAGGGAATATCCTATCGATAGTCCTTTACGGTCACAAACTTGCTATCCGTGAACGACTCCAAATTCTTGCCCAGGAGAAATGCCTCTAAATCTCTAAGGCAAATACTACCGCCATGAACTCTAAATCAAGCGTGGGATGACACTTCTTAAAAATGTGAGACACACGAACAATAGGTCCATGTTCCCATATTAGCACATCCCTTTCGTGGCAAAGACTCGTTTCGTTAAATCCACTCTCGATCATAACAACACGAGTGCAGGAGAAAAGTCAGCTTATACTCCAATTCCTCCAAAGGTAGGTTACCCATGTAACCCTCTAACTACGAGAGGCCTCACCACTAATGGCCTAACATTCTAACGAGCTCGAAATCCCCTACTTCTCGTCTAGGGACCAAATCCTACTTAGAGTTAACCCACAACTTATTGTGGTCAACTCCCAACCATCTTCCTAACTAACGCCGCATGCCCTAAGGGCCTAGCATCCTAAGAATCCTAAGGTCAATCTATCTATCCTAACCTAGTCGTATAAGTATAATACTAAATATCCCTAGTGTCCAAGACCTTTCTCGACTTCCGACATTAGCTCGGTTTCATGCGTGGGATGTCTCGCCGAAGCGAAATCCAAACAAGGAACCCTCCCGTTACACTACTACCTCACATTTTCAGTCGTCGAGAAGTAACGGTCGAAGACACATGATCGGGATTGACAGAATCCTAACTCGAAACTCTACTACTACATAAACTTCTACGTCCTACCCTAACAATCGACTGAGGCATTTACTTTCAGTAAGATGCCACCAATACTCTACCCCAAGAGACACATATATCTCTAAACAAATGGCCTTCTCATTAAGGCACAATCATAAGTCCCTATCGGACTTTCATAATCTTAGTCTTCCCCCACGTTAGTCAGAGGAAAACTATCATAGTGCTCATATATCGCACATGAACTAAGCCCTTAATCACTCATATACGTGATTCTTGGCTAAACCTTCCAACCCAACACTTAACCAACAGAAAAGAAAAAGGAGAAAAGAACAGAAAAGAAAATGCACATCTCTCCACTCCCAACGTCGTTAAGGTTCATGCGTGGAGCGTCTCGCCGAAGCGAAATCCAAACAAGGAACCCCTCCACACAGTCACCTTAACTAGCCAGTCATGGAGATAAGGCAATAGCATACACAAGCAAAGCAAACAAGCAAGCAAAGAGAATAAAATAAAAATAAAAAATAAAGGAAACTGTCTACACACCGTAAACCACCTCTATAAAGTCTCAACCCGTATCCAGGAGAGATATTATAGAACAACTAGTCCTCCTCCTAGAACTAGAACTAGAACTAGGATAGCCTCGCGATATATTCGCTTGCTATCACCCCAACCAATCTAAGAATATCTCTACTCGTATAATATATAATACAAGTAGCACGTACCACATATATCACCACTCGCCCCATAACGAGTGAGAAGGAAAATACAGAACTCCCCTATCATGGAAGCCATCTAGATATACTTACTACTATATATAGAAATACATACCGATACTATCACAAGCTCGATATACGCACCCGAATCTAGGGCTAACACCAATATACTAGCCAACCTCCTTAGCTGCTACCGATAGTTCTAAGACACGACATTCTAGTCTTACTCGAACCAAACTAATTCCATCAAAGACTCAACTAGGAGTCCTATCCTTGCCGGTTATCTTCAATCGACAAGATCAGAACGCATACTTTCCTTGACTTCTTCCGCAAGGAGAACATCCTACCAGCCTCTCCGACCTTAGCTCCATGAGCCTTCCCCAGGTGGATGTCCACCAGTGGGGTCTCATGAACACTACTTCTCCAAAAGTGTTTCCAACACTTACTTACGAGCCTAGCATTTCCACTGAAAGGCACTCTCTATGGGCAAAACATTCTGCCCCACCATAAAGAGGCGACTAACATTACCGCCACTTCAACCTTACTCCTAAGGGCGAAAGGTTTTTCCTCAAATCCTCACACCTGGGCACTCCTATACCCAACTCTAGGCCAAAACTCTCGGGCCTTACGTTCTCACCGAACGAGGTTACACTTCCTCTAACCAACCTAACTTCAACATGTGGTCCTAATAAAGAACCTCTCAATTCCGAATTGACATTGCTCGGAGTCCCAAGCATAGTACCACTCTCTACCGGCAGCGGTACTTGGGAAAACTATTTTCACCGCACTTAGTAGTCACGGCAGCATTATAAAATAATGCTACAAAGGGAAGGACCTCCAAAGCGATCCTTATTCCCGACCACAGCCCACAGCTTATAGCAATCCCATCCAATGACGCCTTCACCACGGCCTTCCTCCACGCTCTTCATCTAACGACTTACAAGTCTCACACGAACGCGCAGAAGATCTTCGGGGTCCTCATACCATAGCAGGAGAACGAAATCTCACAAGAGAATTCAATGACCTTATTCCTAAGGCTCTACATTAAAATAGAGAGAAACGCAAAAGACGTAAAACATCCGCACAGATTCCTAAGGACTCTAGAACCTAATGCTCTGATACCATCTGTGACAACCCGCCTACTAAAATAATAGGTGGCCAGCCCAATACTCCAATAATTACAGGAATCATAGATGGTCCATTCTTAGCATCACTGTCGATTAAAATAATAGTATGAGATAACCACCAATCTATTTAGAAAACGGATTGTCATTCACAAAATTTTTTAAAGTAAAAGAGAAACACTTAGACAATCCCATTTGTAAAAACGGTGGGTATCAAAAATCGATGAATAAAGTATGACAATACAATAAATAATCACCGAATAAGCTGTCGGTGCACAGACCAATACAAATAATATGCTAAGTATTACAATCAATATTTACAATATTATAAATGAGTGCAATACCTTGGGCAAACACACCCGAATAAAAGTACTGAACATAACTAGATTACAATAGAGGGGAGCGTCTACTACAAGTATCCTACAACATCCGCAATATGCCGTAGCTCCATGACAACTGCAAATGGAAATGTAAACACAGGTGTCCATGCGGAAGAGCACCTGTAACGGCAAAGACATGTAGAAACAAGGAAATATAGAAACCGGTCAGGGCCGGGTTTGATATGATTACCATGTGACTAAAAATGCATGGCATGTAAGTGCGTAAATCTCTCGCAGATAACAATAATATTCCTCACCTCTCAATCTAGCAATAACCTAGCGAAATATAAATGATGCTCAGGTTATAGAAAGAACAGAAGGCTAACTTCTCCCCAGTCTCAACACTATGCCCTATTCGTGCGTGGGGTGTCTCGCAAAGCGAAATCCAAACAAGGAACCCCCCCGATACACTACTACTTAGGCAAGGTTGATCGTCGAGATACATTAGACCCCGTCCTAATTAATTTAAGTACTAAAGGTTAACTTCTCCCCAGTCTCAACACTATGCTTTATTCGTGCGTGGGGTGTCTCGCAAAGCAAAATCCAAACAAGGAACCCCCCCGATACACTACTACTTAGGCAAGGTTGATCGTCGAGATACATTAGACCCTAAGGACGAAATAATAAATAAATACATGTGTGTGCATAAGTGTGGGAGGTCACATCTACAGCTACACAAAGAAAATATAAAAGTAAAACCCATCCATTATCTATTGGCACAATTCCTAATTCTATCCTTAGGAATATACATATAAATGGTACAACACTTTATCAAGTGTTTACCAAATTAATTTCATCATACAGTAATTCATTTCATGAATTTGTTCCTTATCAGGAAATATAATCATACTTTTTATGCTCTAGAGGCATTTACCTCAATTGTTCACTTTGTAAAAATATCTTCCTTATTAGGAATATAATCATCATCATAGGCTCTTTATGGCCTTACATCGTGCTCTTTATGGCACTTTCATCATGCTCTATATGGCATTTTACTGTGCTCTTTATGGCACCCATCAAACATCAAGTCCAACTTGATTTAGAATAGTTATATTCATATATATATATATATAACGATTCTAAGACCGCCCGTCCGGGTTTCCCCACTGTGCGCGCCCCTAAATGGCTATCATCTTCCAGGGCCTCCAAGACAACCTGGGATCCTATCGAAACGTTGGGAAGCGACCACGTGCCTGCGGGATAGTCAAGACCACACCCGGAATCTCCTAACCCGCGCAGAAAATATAAACAATCGCTCACTTGGCCTAGGGACTATATCCACCCTGCATCATTAGCCAGGGGGCTTCACCACAACGCGCGCGACTTCCCTTATGATAGCGATTTAGAGAGGTGTGTATCCATAAATTAACATTTATGAAAAACATTACTCTTTCCATTTTTGAAAACTCATATTTTATATTTCCAAAAATCATTCACTTAGCTTTTAAGCACCAAGTTTTAGAAGGTGTAATATTCTTATTATGTCATATTTTATAAATGACCTAAGACCCAAAGTGCCACTAACCTCAAAATAGCCTCAAATACTTTATATAATTCATAAGCCCTCAAAGTGAGTCTCCATAATGGAGTGTCTCTCAAAATCTCAACATTAATATTCTAACTTCAAATATATCTTTAGGTTAACTTCCTATATCAATTGGACATTAACCTAATACAACTAGTCCTCGGGTAAGCCCAATTCTCCATTCTTAGCCTAGGACATTAGTCTACCCAATACAACCCTCTAGGACTCCCCATTACTTCCCAAAGGAAGATTCCTAAGCCTCTAACCTAAAGAAACGAGCTAAAAACAAAATCAGAAAAACCTCATCTTTTCAGACGAGGTCGATCGATCGACCTCTGGCCGTCGATCGATCGAAAGCGTCGATCGATCGATCCTCCAGGTTCGATCGATCGATCCTGGCGGACAGCTTCTTCTCCGAGAAGCTGTTTCGGCCATTGTCGAGCCAACCAAGCTTCTACCCGCTATTTCACCCAACCAGAACAACAAATAATGATACCCAATCACTTCTAAACATCCTACAATCAATTATTCATCCTCAAATCAAATTAAAACACAAGATTAATGGATTAAACACCAAAATCTACAAAAACCCATTTATGGTTTAAACCTCCCAAAACTAAACTACACATGCAATTTATCACACTAAATCAATATCTAGCAAGTAAGAAACTTGCCTCGAGGTTCGTAGTCTCTGAACACCTCCGGTAGCGACGGATTCCGGCCCAAATCTTCCATCTCTCTCTTTCTCACTACTTTCTCCCAACTCTCTCTCTCTCTCTCCTTTGGTTTCTCACACAAATGAAGAAAAATAAAGGGGGTGGGGGATTTATAAGGGTCTAAAAATATAAACCCCCACTCCTAAATGCTAAAACACCACTAAAATGACTCGTAACCACTTAATTGAGTCATAGCCCCTTAAAATTGTCCGAATCCCAAAAATTACAAATGGGCACTTATTTCGACTATCTCGACTATTCTAAAAACTACCGCACCCCCTATTTTGGCATTCGGGAAAGTGTGAACTATTTTTGTGTTCCAAATCCATTTTTAATTCATTAATTATACCCAAATTTAAATATAGGTCATAACCGTCGTTTTACATATAACGACGCAAAGTACACAATATAACACTAGTTACCTTCTCATAACGGTAAATAGACAAAGCATAGTAAATATTATCCCTAAGTCTCACGGGAAATAATATTTACTCCAACATTCCTATTTTATAAAATTAGCCCGTCAGGCAAAAATAGTATAAAATAGTCGCTCAAATCTTTGGGTTGTTACAACTATTAATTGTAGGGACCTGAAACATTAACACTCCAAACAATCGAAACAACCAAAAGTATCAGAAACGACACAACCAACCAACTATATCCCTCCAATGAGTAGTTGCCACTAAATATAACAAAACGTTTTTTTACATTACCTCCAAGATGAATAAAAGAAAAATATGATATCAAACACAAAAGAATTGGATTCTCACATACTGTTCTCTATAAAAGGAATCAATGAAAAGGACAAACTCGATTATATATTCTCGGCATTCAAGTACATTTAATTATCTGATACCCAACTTCAAGATTTTCCATCTTGTACATGAAAAGATATTGTATACATGTTTTCCATTTTAATCGAGTCATGTTCAAGTTAGTTATTAAAAAAATATTTTTTATCATGTCATGTTTGCTTTGGGCAAAAAAGAAAAAGATAAAACATGGCATTGTTTATTTGGGTTAGTGTACGTGTCAATGTTTTATTCGAGTCAATCATGTCATGGTATTTAATTTTACTATTTGTTAGGTGATGTATTTTTTACTCCTATGGCCCTAAACTATTTCTTTTGCTAAGTTTAACGATTTTTTTTTACTGAAGGGCTGAATTGGATGCAATTGAATAGTTTAAAAACAAAATTTACTACAAAAATTAGTTTACAGACTAATAAAACTATTTATAAAATTCATGGGCAAACCCACTATAACATTGCAGGTAATATATTTTACATAACGCGATCATGCTCCCAATTGTGGCTTATATTCTTTAAAATGTCTATTATTTAAAGCTAATGCTTACAGTCAAAACACAACAACATTTTCTAGTAACTCACATTTTTTCCTTTGTTAACACACTTAAAAGAGTGAGAAGCAGACACACAGTACCAACAACAACTTTTTGTAGAAATAAGAAAAATACATACTACTCTAAAATTAATCGGTCAAGATAACACCATTTTTCTGTTATGTTGTGTTCTTGATATCCATATTATAAAAGAGTTCAAACAATTGAAGGCATCTAAATATGGAAATAACACCAATCCATTTAATTAAATCGTACATCTTACTAAATAGCAAAATATCATATTATACTAAATAAAAGAAACGCATGTAAATAGATATACATGAATACTTAAACTTACAATGAAAGAAAAATTGAAAATTAAAACCATTTGACAAATAAATGACCGAAAAAATACTGAATGAGGAAGAAACAACATGAACAATCATTTGCCCACTTTTCTCTCTCTCTCACTTGACAAATAACGTGGATAGTTTTCCTAACAGTAACTCATACCAAAACAATTCAAAGCTACTAGGTACATTACCTACAAAAATTCACATTCATAGGATCATCAAAAGTAATAAAAATAAAATAAAAAAATAAAAAACATTTTAAAATTTTAGTAATAAAAGAAACTTTTAAAATATTAGTAATAAAAGAAACGAAATCAATTTACCTTTAAATCATAAACAAAAAGGAAAATAAAAAAAAACATATCTTATAAGATTTTTTTTACTTTTAAATCATTTACTCCTTAAGAAATTAAAAAAAATCCCAACCCAGATCTGCAAACGATCGTGAACCAAACCCAAAAATTCAGTTTCGACATCCAGATTTACCAACCCATATCACATTTAAAAACATTTACCTTTAAAAAGACAAAGAAAAAAAAATATATTAGAATCTCAAGAATAAATTAAAAAAGAAAGTACACCTGACAGTGCAGAGTAAAACCCAAATCTTTTTGCTGGTGGCTAAACCAACCGGAGCAGTCCGCGAGATCCATGGCAGTGACGATGGTTTCGTACCAGATGCGGAGAAGAGTTCTCGTCCATGGTACTTGCTCAGAGGACACCCAAAAAATTAAAAAGTCAATAAGTGTAGGCGTGTTTGCCCATGCTTTGTAAACAAACCAAATGAAAAATTGAAACAAACCTGTAAGAGGCTAGGAGAGATAAAATGGGAGAACAGAAGGGTCATGGTACTTCTTCCCTCTTGAGAGGAATCCAAACCTATACCTGAAGAGAAAAAAAGCATCACTCCGATTTAAATTAGTATCTTAACATATCTAAACAACATAAATAAATGAAAGGAAGAGAGACATGGGTAAAGAGTGACATATGTGCAAGTGATTTCTAGATGTTTTGAGATGTGTGCACATCAGATAGGCTCCTCAAATTAAAGTATCGTTTCCCATCTTTCTCTAGCCACGCAAATGTACGGGACAATCTTGCAGTTTTCGTCCGCCATTAGTGCCTGTAAGACAAAGAGCAAGAGAAAGGAGAAGAAACTCGCTGAAAAACTTTTTGAATGGGAGTTTTTTATTTCCTTATAAACTCTGAGAAGGCAAGCGGACCACATACAAAAGTGAGATCTAAAAAAAAGTGAAAAGATTCTTCCATGCTTCCTTGAGTGGTTACCCACAAACATTCGCGAACCACATTACACAGATATATGTAGATCCAAAAAAAATTACACACAAATCGGAGAGTGTGACGGTAATTTAGTTTTTAAAAAATTCAAGATCTAAAAATCAAACATAGAAACCCTGAATAATTACTCAACCTTGTATGGAGGTTGACATGGTAACATCTGTGAGGAAGGCCAAAGTGGATGGGGGTGGATAGCTATGGAGCTCTAAGGGGGAGGGAGGCTCAGGGGAAGAGTGGGAGAAATGGTGGTGAGGATCTCAAAGAGAGAGAGAGGTTAGGTTACAAACAAACAGATTTGATGGGTTTCTAAGAGAGAAGAAATATTAAGACACGAGAAATATTAAGTATCTCGAGCCATGCGCTTTGTTAAGATCAAATTACAAACTTACCCTCAAATTTAAATTTTAATATAGAGTGAAAGTAAATTGGAATGTGTTAAAAGAGGGGGAAACAAAAAAATAAAGGGAAAAATAGGAAGTGTAGAAAAAATTTTAACGGATGACATCATAGTTGAAGTTTATGACATATATAAGTTATATATATATATAATATACACTACACCAAATCTATCGAATTGTCACGGTCATTGACCTTGACAAGTTCAACTTGTCAAGGTTAATGACCGTGACAATTCGAGGCGAGACAACTTTTTTCATCACGGACTTGTCACGGTTGTGTCACGGTCCCTGACCGTGACAAGTTTAGTCACGGTTAATAATCATGACAAAACCTTAACCCTTTTTAAAAATATTATCACGGTTAATGATCGTGACAAGTCCGTGACAACCTTATTTGTCAAGGACTTGTCATGATCAATGACCGTGACAATTCTAGGAAGAACTTAAAAAAAATCAGCTGGGCAGTATGGCCACTACCACTGCCTAGCAGTATATTTGTACCTGTTATAGCAACGTTGTAGCTGTTCAAACATCATATATCCAAATAAACTAAAGATAATGCAAATATACATTCAAAATAGAAACAATATACATGACGATATAATCAAAATATAATTTAAATCTACTAACTTAAAAATAATGTCATTACATGTCTGGGATAAATGTGAGGAGGTGAGTAGGACACACAATATACGAATTGACACACCCACTAATATACATCGTGCCGCATTGTTCAAACAACCACAATATGGAGTTCTCCTTCCCGGGATCACATGCGTGACGACCATCTTGGACTCGATCTCTTGAAGCTCACATCCATGAACTATTCCACCCTGGACGATATTCGGGTTCTCAACCCCCAACCTATCCGCTGGCCATCAAATACGTCGAATATGAACACGCTCGGCCAACCAAGTGTCGACATTGGTCTGTTGAAGGGAGCTAAATAGGGAAGTGGATCATAGAAGTACGCACATGTTGGTGATGAAGCAACGAGGTCCACATCTTCGTCATCCTGCACCTCGTCCTCCCGCACCTCCTCCTCCACCGCCTTATCCTCCCCTTTACCCTTACGGTCTCCGCCCAATGTACGCTTCATGAATGATTACATATCTGAGACCGTCCCCTCCAAATGGGACAGCTTCACGTCATGTGAACCCACCTTTCGAGCCAACTCGGTGTCGCTCGTCTCCAATCCGATGATCCTAGATTTGGCCACCCGCGAGCTCACCCCCCTTGTCCTCCCATTGCGATAAGAGCCAAGCACTTGGCTAAAGGCATCTGTGGATAAAGATTCCTTGTCGGCATCATACTGCGACTCATGCACTTCCGTAAGCTCTGCCTGAAACGACATAAAGCACATGATTAGTAAAATAAGTAAACTAAAAAATTATAACGTAATTAATAAAAAGTAAGTTGTAGGATTACTTACAATCATGGCCGCGATGCTCGGGGACACCTCCTTGTCCTTCCCCTTCTTCGTCTGAAGAGCCACATAGTATCGAGCCTATATGGCTTACCCCCATTGCCACTCCCTATCTCCGGAAATAAAATAAAGTAAAATTAGTATTGGCCTCGCAAAGTAAAACAATGCCGAATAATTTATTTCTGTAGTTATAGACAAATTAAATCTTACCATCATCCTATGCTCCACCTCGGCGTAAGACGTTCGGCCGGAGTAGTGCACGCCCGTCTTTTTTGCCCGATTTTTCCTCCCCGATTGGCGAGATGCCAATTATCGCTCCCTGATCTCATTGTCAATGAACTTTTGCCATTGTGACAATGAGATCGACTCCTTCGGCGGAACAGATTCACGCCTTTGGATAATGGACTCTCGTGTTTTCCCAAAGTACCGTGTCCGCATATTTTTCTTTCACGTCTTGTGTTGCTCCCTCAACTGCTCCAAGACGGAATCGCGTAGCTTTGGGTCCAAGTTGAATTTTTTATATCCAACAAATACAATGTTAGTTGCGAATAAATTCAAATATAAATAATAAAATGAAATTCAAATCCAAATTGAAATTGAAATTGAAATATTAATATAAATATAAATATATTACCTGTAGTGCCACCTAAATAGTTAACTTGAGCTCATACGGCACCTCCTTCCAACTCATATACCTCGGGCCGATGACTGTCTTTACCAGCTCGAGGGATCTTGCTAATAGCTCCGACTTGTTCTCAATGATAATCCCAAATTTCCAATAATTGGGGAGCCTAAGGGTCGAGGAGCCTTCGTCGCCTCCGCTACCACCGAGCGTAGACGACATCATCATAAACAACATCATCATCCTCGCCTTAATGCGTAAAGGAGACATTTGCTGTAAAAAATGTTATTAGTAAAGAAAAAAAATTAGAAGAAGACATGCAAATATGTACAATTACTACAAATAAAAATGAGCACTAATTATTAATTTACTTTCATACACCCCCTCCCCCACCACACACATGCACACGCAGCCCCCCACCATTACCTCACCTCCCATCCCTGCCCCCTCCCCCCACCTTGCCCCACCACCTTCCCCCCAACCCCTACCCCACCACACACACGCACACACACCACCCCTGCCCCCCCACCACACACACAGTAATTATTAATAACTATATATTGTTCGATATACAAAGTAATTTTAAAAAAAAAGTTAAAAAATCCCACCCTCATATGAACAATAATCCAATGGTAATGCCACTTTTACTGTTAACCAACCCAACATCGATCCACTATAATCCAACAGCAATGTCAAGAACAAATGTGTATCCCATACTCCTTCAAATTCATCTACTCAATTAATTAATTTCATCAATTAAACCAACAATTAAAGTATACAATTATTAATTACTAATTTACAACGAGGAGCAATCCTACTTTCATAATTAATCATATATTAATTTTCAATAAGGGACGATCATATATTAATTTACTAAAAACATTTAATAATCAATCAATTCTTTTACAAGGGACACTACGAGCACACACACATAGACACATACAACTATTAATTTACTAATTTATAATGAGGGGCAATCCTACTTTCATATGAAATGGGCACTAATTGTTAATTTACTTTCATCTAAAACTATACAATTAAAATTACAATTAAAGCTAAACAATTTATTAATTAAAGCTATACAATTGTTAAGATTGCCCCACCACACACACACCCCCACACCACCCCCCCCTGCCACACACACCTGCACACACATACACACACCCCACCCCACCCCACCACACCCCCTTTCCCCTCCCCCCCACCCCACCCCACCCCCACCACACCTGCACACACACACACACAAACGCACACACACAACCCACCCCACCCCCACCAGCTCCCTCACCACACACCACCACACACATATATACACACATATATACATATACATATACACACATATAGAAATGAAAGAGAAAGAGAGGAAAAAACATACCTTAGAGAGAGAGAGAGAGAGAGACCTCGAAATCTCTTAGAGAGAGAAAGAGAGGGAAAAAACAAAATCGGTGGTAAAAAAAGAAAGGGTAGGGATTTTTTGCTATGTAAATTGTCACAGACGTGTCACGGTCCTTGACCGTGACAATTATGACAAAGTATTGTCATGGTCAATGACCGTGACAATACTTTATGACGGGGGTGTCACGATCAATGATCGTGACACAAAATGCGTGTTTTGTTGTCACGGTCAATGACCGTGACAAGGGTGGCCGACTGAAAGATGATAATTTGGCCATTTTGGTGTAGTGATATAAGTTTTATATATATATAAGCTTATGACATCATATATATAGATAGATCATCGTCAGGTGACACATATCCAGTCCGCACTATTATCTCACCACTGGATATGTGCCACCTCACGGTGAGATAATAGTGCGGTCTGGACATGTGTCACCTAACGGTGATATATATATAGTAGGGTGTACCCGTGCCGATGGCACGGTGATAAATTTCCTCCCGAATAGTTTTTATTATGACACACTCACACTCCCGATTATAAATAAAATATATTATTGAACTCTCCCCCACACACATGTAATCAATTCCCTTCCCACAAAATGAATATTCAAGATCCAAACCATTATGTTTAATTATGAAAAAATGGGGCGTAAATGTTGATGACAAAATGTTTACTACTACCTAATATTAAAAATATCAATTTAGTCTCTAAATCTAAATATAGATTTCATTTACTAAGATCAAAAATTAAAAGAGAGACTTCCATTATTAATTTTTTACCCATTACATAATTTTTAGATATTTTAAAAATAAATAAATATTACAAATTAAATAAACGTTATATAATAAGCAATGGTTTCATATTAATTCCTGTTATAAATAATAGATTTTGTAAATAAAAAACAGACATTTTGACAAAAAAAAATCAACTCTTTCATAAAAAAAATTCTTGGCACGGTGAAATAATAGTGTCTAGCCAACGACGCAAACTATTTTTTTCAAAACCAAATCTCCGATACAAATTTTATGCTCGCAGATGAATTCTTTACAAACTAATTTTTAAAAAACCAAATCTGCAATTTGAATTATCACTCGTGTCGCATTAGGGTTTGTGTGGTCTTATCAATTGGCTTGTACAGATTTTAGTGGAGACTAATTTTAATTTGTGAGTTGTACAATTTAATTTTAGTTGGTCACTTAGTGGAGATTTTGTGTGGTCTTATTGTTGAATATAATCACTCGTGTTTGTGTGTTCTTAGCAGTCAACTCATACAACGTGCGGTTATTTAAGTGCTTTGTATGTTTTTATCACTTATGTGTGTACTATTTTTTTATTAGGTAAGTCAAGTTATGGCAGCTAACTTTGTACTTTGAAGAGTGACTTTTAAATGGAAAATGTTTGTCCTACTGCATTGAGCCCCGTAAGAGTATTGCAGCGCTTTTTGCGGACAACATTTCAAGCCTTGCACGATAGAAAAAGATTGAGTAGTTGTGTTATTAGCAAATCAACAGTGTAATCATTAGTTGTGTTACTTGTAAGAAACAAAAACACCAAAAGATTATGGTAAAAGGCCATTAACTCTACGCCATCAACTCAATAATATTCAACAAAAACATTTTAGTTGAATATTAAAAATGATTGCTAAAATTACCCATAGAATACCCAGAATTTTTTAAAAGATCAAAGATTATGGTAAAAGGGCATTAACTCTATGCCATCAACTTGATAATATTCAACAAAAACATTTTAGTTGAATATTAACAACTAAAATTATTGCTAAAATTACCCATAGAATACCCAATTTTTTTAAAAGAACTACATAGGTTAAACCTTCTCCAATGTACCTTATTCTTAAAAAAAAGCCCTAATTCAAAATTAGTCAACGATAAGAAAAAAAATGGATTGATATTATATTTGGAATAATGAATACAAATAGGTCTAAAATGCCATCATATGCATCTGTCAACACATATAACATCCTTCATGACAAATACTCACCCAAACCATTATATCTAAATGATTCACTTTGGCATTGTTTCAAACAAATTTTATGCAACAAAGCAATTTACACTATACAATACAACACTATACCCACTAAACGGGGTAGAGAATATCAAAACTTTTTCCCACTAAAACAGGGCAGAGCATTAAATACCTTGCAATATTCAAATACAAAAATCCATTTGTATATGTGTTATAGTTACAAAGAGAATATTAAAATTTCATGTCTATTTAAGCCAACAAAAAATGTTGAAGGACCATTTATGCCAACAATTATGAGTATTGGAGAGTTTGATAAGACTTCAGTAATAAAGATACATGGATATTAGTAAGATCATGAAAAGAACATGCTTTATTCAAATAGAACTGTTAAAGATCCTCATTGCAAAAAATAAAGAACTGTTAAAGATCCTTATTAGAATCTAAACTCCAAAGATTTTAGTTAACCCCAACATCAAGCGTTGAAACTAAAACAAACAGTTTTAATCCAAATGATTGCAGCAGAGCTTTTGAAAACAGATTGAGCCCCACAAAAATAAATCAAACCCAAATCCAAAAAAATAAAACAAACCCAATTATCACCTCATCTTCCTAAATGATAAACCAAAACCCACATTACATTTTATTCCCAAATGATCAGATCATTAATACGAAATAGATGTGAGATTGCCAAAAACAAAACATTGAAACCACAAAACCAAAAATTCAAAACCAATATTATACCCCCACCCATTTGAGTTTGAGTTTTGGTTTGAACACACCCAACTGTTTTTTTTGTTTCATCAGAAATGGTATCTAATAGGCACCAAATCAATATTATACCCCCCACCCATTTGAGTTTGAGTTTTTGTCAATACATAGGCACCAAATCAAGATTTTACCCTGTAACAACCCCACCTTTTGGAGATGATTAAATCTCATAATTAAGTATGAATTAAAAATTTGGAGAATTTCTTGATATAGTGATTTTTGGGATTTTTGAGGATTTAATGATTTTCGATGGGTATTGTAATTACTTTTGGGACTATATAGGTCGCCATAATTTAATTATATGTCGTCGTGGAGAAAATTGATGAAAAGGTCAGATTTTAAATTGGAAAACCCGCATTTACTTTTATGGGTTAGAATAGTGATTTGCGACCAAGTACCTCGGATGGAAATTTCGACTGCGCCATGAGTCTCGAAATGTCCAAGATAGTTGGAAAAAAGTGTCCGATTCTCAAAATTGAGTTCCGAGTAATTTTGGAGTTAAATTGGCTCGTAATTGGGTAAACGAGTCGTTTTTGGGTTTAAAGGGGTTAAACCCTTTTCTCTCTATATAAGGAGGAAGAGAGTGAGGAAAAGAGACGAAAAAAAGAAGAGAAAATAGAGAGAAGAGAGAGAGGAGGATGAAAAGAGGAAAAAGGGGGAGATTCCGTCCAGCCTCCGCGGGATATCGGCTCGAGGACGTCGGATTTTATCCACGAGGCAAGTGTTTACTTGCTTTATTTATTTTTTAGCATAAATATCTCATATCATTGTTGATATAAGAAACCCTAATGATTTTGGGTTGTGTATTCGTGGATAAAACGGGTTTTTGGGAGTTAAAACAAATAAACCCCTAAAATTTGATAATTAGAGAAATATTGAAATTTACCGAAAATATTGCGTGATTCTGGGTTCTACGATGTTTAGAACCCGTATTATAAGTGTATTTGCTGTTGGTAGAAGTTGTAGGCCGTTGGGTGAGGAGATGGAAGCTTGGTGAAAGCTTCCATGGCCGAAACAACTTCTCGGAGAAGAAACTGCCCGACTTGATCGATCGATCATGGGGGTGTAATACCCCATATTTTCTGTGATATTTATTTTTGAGATTAATTGAATTAAATGTGCAGTAATTGAAAATTAATACGGATAAAATATTAACGAGATGTGAGTTAGTATTTGATTATAATGTGTATATATGGAAATATATGAATATTGGAAATATCGAAATTGTCGCGAGATTGAAATACGACAATTTGGGAAATTTTTTGGGGACGCACGTGACAGTCGCGTCAGGAATATAATTATTTGAATTAAAAAGTGAATTTTATTTTTATCACCCGTATGGTCATTTTGAGTGCGCCAACGCGTTCGGAAGGGTCGAAATAGTCAGAAAACACTAGTTGGGGGTTAAGTTTGGGTCCCGGGGTATTTTTGGGCCATACCGGTAACTTATAGGGGTATTTTGGTAATTTCGGAAATTGGGTAATTAAAACCCACGAAAATTAGAGTTAAAATATGACTTATTCTCTGTAACAACCCGTCCTTTTTGGAGACGATTAAATTCCATAATTAAATATAAATTGGCAATTTGGAGAATTTCTCGAAATAGTGATTTTTGGGATTTTCGATGATTTAATAATTTTCGAAGGATGTTATAAATTATTTTGGGACTATATAGGTCGAAATAATTTAACTATATGTCGCCGTGGAGTATTGCGACAAAAGAGGTAAGATTTTGAGTAGAAAACCCGCATTTATTTATTTTGGGTTGGAATAGTGATTTGCGGTCAAGTACCTCGGATGGGAATTTCGACTGCGCCATAATTCTCAGAATGTCCGAGATAGTCGGAAAAGAGTGTCCGATGGACGAAAATGAGTTTTGGGTAATTTTAGAGGTAAAAGTAACTCGTAAATGGGTAAACGAGTCGTTTTTGGGTTTTAAAGGGTATAACCCCTTTTCTTTCTTTATAAAGAGAAGGAGAGGGAGAAAAGAGAAAGAAAAGAAAGAAAAGAGAGAGAAGAGAGAGAGGAGGAAGAAAAAGAGGAAAAATGGGAGGTTCCGGCCAAACTCCGCGGGACTCGGCTCGAGGTCGTCGGATTATATCCACGAGGCAAGTGTTTACTTGCTTTATTTCATTTTTGCAATCCTCTCATATCACATTTGATATAAACATGATTTTAGGGTTAGAACCCTTAAAATAAATTGGGTAAAAGTTGATTATGAGTTTACACATTGATGTAGTGTAAACTCTTAATGATTTTTAGTATCAAAACCATGTTAATGGAGTATAAAATGGGTTTAAATGTTAAGTTGGGGTTTTTATGGTTTTAGGGTTTAAAACTAAGAGAAATGATTCAATACCCCAAAATAATTGACGTGTTAGTTGTAAAACATAGATTAGATGTTTATTGAGTTGTTGGGTGAGGTTAGAAACAACAAAAATGGAGAAAAATGGAGTTTGGGATTTTTGCTAGGGACGATGAATAGTAACCCGTAATCTTGTGGGGTTATTTTGACTAGGAAAATAATTGATTTAGCTTTCGGCCAAAACACGAAAGTTGTAGATCTTTTCGATGCGGTCGCGTGAGCGCTGACCGCGTATTTTTCTGAATTTTCTACGATTTGATATGATTTTTACAAGATGACAGCTCCGGGTTGAAAGTACCAACTCGGAAATCAAATCGGGAATTGGAAAAGTTACGGCTAGAATTAATGTCGTAGATGTTCGGGATAATTTTTGGGGTAGTTTAGAAACCCCGGAAATGAATTTGGATGGATTTTTGGGTATTTTGGAGTTTGAGAAATCGTCCAAACTGTGACCCTCGAACAGGCCGAATCGATTCGGGTACAGGCCGAATCGATTCGCCTAAGGGGAATTGGGTTTCTGCAATGGGCCGAATCGATTCGGGTACAGATCGAATCGATTCGCCATTTACAGACCTGTTTGCAGAATTCTTTCCGAATCGATTCGGATTGGGAACCGAATCGATTCGCCCACCCGAATCGATTCGCTAAAGGGGCGAATCGATTCGCTTAGGCCAGAATTTCTAAGTTTTCTCCCTTTAAGAGTATGGGGAGTTGAATTACCATTTGAGATTTTTATGGGGATTCCTAAATAAGAGTTTTGAGGATAAATAAACCTTTAAGAGATGATTGTGGTAATTAGTATTGAACAAAGTAAGAAATACTTTGGATTTAGAATCATGCAACTATCAATGCATGATTATGATTCCCGGAGGGAATCTTTGGGATTATTATCATCGTTAGATGCTATAGGCCACTAAGGCCGTTTATATATATATTCTAGGAAGAATATATAGGATATGTATATACTGTGTGTTTTAGGTATATATATGATGATGAGAATGATTTTGAAAATACATAAATGAATATTTTCAAAATGGAAAAATAAATGTTTTTCATAATTAATAAAATATGGATTACACACCTCTCTAAATCGCTATCATAAGGGAAGTTGCGTTCGTATGGTGAAGCCCCCTGGCTAATGATGCAGGGTGGATATAGTCCTAGGCCATGGGAGCGCTTATGGTTGTATATTTTCTGCGGGGGTAGGGAGATTCCGGGTGTGGTCTTGGCTACCACGCAGGCTCATGGCCGCTTCCCGACGTGTTTCGATATAGGATCCCAGGTTGTCTTGGAGGCCCTGGAAGATGATAGCCATTTAGGGGCGCGCACAGTGGAGAAATCCGGACGTGCGGTCTTAGAACGCGTTTATTAAAGCAGTTCATAATAATGGATTTGCTTTAATTACATTTCCTGTATATAGGAAGGGAAATGGGTTATATATAAATTGGCTTCGGTAACACTTCCCGGATGGAAGAAGGGATGTGGAAGCATATGTTTTGATCAAAGCATTTTTATGATAATGAAAATGTCTTTGAATACATTTCCTGAGTATAAAAAGGGAAATGGGATATTTTGATAAGGAAAAGCTTTTTATAATAAAATTGGCTTTCAAAAAGTATATGGTTTGTTAAAGAAATTCATGATAATGAATTGGCTTTTATAAATACATTTCCTGGATATGAGAAGGGAAATGGAAGTTTTTGAAATAAAAAGGATAAGTATTTATAAATACTTTATGTATCAAGTAATCCTCAGTCCGGGAGATATTTATATTATCCGGAAGTATATTATAGATGTATGTATATGTATAAATTGGGTGCCGAGGGTCTAATGAATCCCGACGATCGACCGTGCCGCATAGTAGTGTATCGGGGGGGTTCCTTGTTTGGATTTCGCTTTGCGAGACACCCCACGCACGAACATGGCATAGCGTCGAGATTAAAGTGAAGTTAGCCCTTAGTACATTTATTTGACTATCTAGGGTAGATAGTGGTTGGGTATTAGACTAGTTTAGCAGGGTAGCTTGACTAGGATGTTTTTAGGGATGCGCTAAGTGTGCACTGTTAGAGGAGAGGTGAGGGGTATCTCATGAGAGTGCGATACCAACTTAAAATATGAGATAAAACTATTTTTCTAAAAATAAAGCATTTATGCACTTGCAAAATATTTTCTAAAACATTCGGGCCCTGACCCGTTTGTCTACTCTCCTTTCTTTCTCTATACTGTATATATATAGGTGTCCAGACACAGGGACGCCTGGATGGAAACTCTTTCGAGTCAGACGTCTGCTGCAGCAGCTGTGGATGCTTGCAGGTTATCGGTAGACGTTTCTTTCCTTGTACTCTAGATAGGAGTTATTGTATAAACACTCGAGCCAATGGCTCAATTGCATTTATTTATTCTTTCAGTACAACATTCGATATGGTTGTATTTTTGGACCGAGTGTTCGGTTATTTTTAGTTCCTTTCATTTCCATTTCAGTTCTTTACGCATTTAATTGTGAATGTTTTAATTTGTGCGCTAAAAAGAGTAGTTTAGTAAAAGTTTTTAACGTCCACCTAATAGGATATTAGTAATTAAATGGATTTTCGACAGTGATGCTAAGAATGATCCATATGAAACTCCTGTTTTAATTTAATATTGGAGTGATCGCCCAGTATCTTATTAGGCGGGTTGTTACAGATGGTATCAGAGCATCAGGTTCTAGTGTCCTTAGGAATCTGTGCGGACGTACTACGCTTTCAGCGTTGCTCTCGATTTGTTATAGAGCCTCAGGAATAGGATTGTTGATTTCTATTGTGAGACTTCGATCTCCTGCCATATTAGAAGATTATAGAAATCTGTTACGCGCTCGTTGAGAATCGTGTACGGAGCTCGGAGGGCAGCAGGAGTGGAGCTTAGCTGGGGGAGCTGGTAGAAGACGGGGACGAGGATCTTAGTAGATGCCACTCTCCTTGTGGCAAATGCTAAGGGCTGTTGCGACGACTACTAAAGTATAGTAGTTATGAGCAACCAAGTACTACTGTGATAGAAAGTGGTACTAAAGTTGGATTTCCTCGTGAAGATAAGGGTTCCAAAGGGATCTTACGGATAGTTCTCACCGTGAGTCCCCATGAATCAGCAGGACGAGAAGAATGCAGTTTTGGGAATTATTCGCCTAAGGTTCAGCCAGGGGCCGACGGTGAATAAAGAGTATTATGGCAAAGTGAACCTTGTACCTAAGTGAGTTAGGTGCAATGAATATTGAGTCCTTTCCAAGGAGGATGGGCTCACTAAAGAATGGGTATGTTCGAGGACCCCATGGTTGGACATCCACTCGGGGAAATCGTTATAATGAAATTGTGGTTATGAGTTTTACCTCAATTGAGGAGGTATATTAGGCGTGACTAGATAAAGTCGCAGTATTAGTTAGCCCTAGACTCGTGTGTGTATTTTGAGTTGTGGCGGTCTCGATAACATTATAATGTATGATTATGTGTTTTCCGCAATAGCGGAATTCTATTTTTCTTCGTTCGCCATAGAGGCGGGTGATTATATTCTATATATATACGTATACGGTATATGGTGTAACGGAGCGATAGCAGGCTAATGATGGCAAGTCTATCGTGTCCGCAATTCCTGGAGGGAACATATTGTTATTGTGGTGTCTCACCTTTATACAGGTTGAGTACACCTTTGTTATATTGGACTTATGGAACCTCGATGAGAAGAGGCTTCCTTATTTTGGATGGTATATGTGGCAACCTTATAGATATAATTTAAGGTCCACAGAATCGTTGTTGAGCGATAAGATTTAGCTCAGTATTGGTTCGCGCAAGGACTTAGGAATGAGTGCGAGCGCAGGGAGGTATAACTCTTAGTTAGAGATAGGAGTTCAGATAACCTTTTGTTGGATTAGGGGATAGGGTTATCCCGGTTGCATGTTGAAATGACTGAACTCCACAACCAACGAAGTCAAGGGTTAATGTGTGGAGGGGTTCCTTGTTTGGATTTCGCTTTGCGAGACACTCCACACATGACTCTTAACGGCGTCGGGAGTGGGGAGCTGTTATGGGATGCAAGGATGTTGATCTTGTGGAAAGGTCTTATAGTGTGGATGAACCACTATAGGCTATGAGCCACATAATGTTAATATGCTTATGGAAGTATTGTGCTATGGAAAAGCACTAAAGTGGTCCCTTCGCCACAAATGGGTGGGTGAGGTTGGACTTAGAGAAATTTATTTGAGGACAATAGTCAGGCCTTAATGAAAAGGCAAGTTTTGAGGAGCTACATTTTGGGTATTATATTCGTGACACTTTCTACAGAAAGTGGGCACTTGATTAGTTAGGTTTCCTTCTGTATGGGCGGAAGGATAAGATAGTAAGAATGCGTTCATAGGCTAGCCTAGTAGGATTTAGGACGTCCCGCTTCTGTGCCTTGGGTCATTATATCTCGATGACCGACTACGCGAGGGAGTAGTGTAACGGGAGGGTTCCTTGTTTGGATTTCGCCTTGGCGAGACGTCCCACGCATGAAACCAAGCACTTGTCGGGAGTTGGGAGAGGCCTTGGGCACTAGGGACATACTTAGGATTATATTAGTTCGTGTAGGTAGAGTAACGCTTAGATCGTAGCATTTCTAGGATATAGGTTCGCTAGTATTAGCAGCGCCGAGGTTAGGAGTATTGAGATGCGCGGGTTCGGAGGACCCATAGGTGAGTATTACACCGAGGAAAGGAGACCCTTACTGGGAGAGAGTGATGCATGTCAGACGTTCGTAATGTTTGTGCTGATATGCACAAGTTAGAAAGGTGGATGGGCACCTTGGTAAGGTAGTTTGATGTACCGCCTAGCTAAGATAGGAGTAGTACACAAGATTGAAATCCATGCCAAGAGGCGTTTTAGAGGATGGGTATTGAGTGACGTATTGGAGTTACCTTATGATTGCGGTAGCCGCATAGTGTATGGTTTGGAACCATTAGGTTAGTATTTTTCCTTGAGGTTTTAGGATTTGTAGTAATCCTCGTTAGAGGGTGTAGGTTACATCTGAATTTCGAGGACGAAATTCCGTTATAAGGGGGGGGAGTGTAACAACCCGTCCTTTTTGGAGACGATTAAATTCCATAATTAAATATAAATTGGCAATTTGGAGAATTTCTCGAAATAGTGATTTTTGGGATTTTCGATGATTTAATAATTTTCGAAGGATGTTATAAATTATTTTGGGACTATATAGGTCGAAATAATTTAACTATATGTCGCCGTGGAGTATTGCGACAAAAGAGGTAAGATTTTGAGTAGAAAACCCGCATTTATTTATTTTGGGTTGGAATAGTGATTTGCGGTCAAGTACCTCGGATGGGAATTTCGACTGCGCCATAATTCTCAGAATGTCCGAGATAGTCGGAAAAGAGTGTCCGATGGACGAAAATGAGTTTTGGGTAATTTTAGAGGTAAAAGTAACTCGTAAATGGGTAAACGAGTCGTTTTTGGGTTTTAAAGGGTATAACCCCTTTTCTTTCTTTATAAAGAGAAGGAGAGGGAGAAAAGAGAAAGAAAAGAAAGAAAAGAGAGAGAAGAGAGAGAGGAGGAAGAAAAAGAGGAAAAATGGGAGGTTCCGGCCAAACTCCGCGGGACTCGGCTCGAGGTCGTCGGATTATATCCACGAGGCAAGTGTTTACTTGCTTTATTTCATTTTTGCAATCCTCTCATATCACATTTGATATAAACATGATTTTAGGGTTAGAACCCTTAAAATAAATTGGGTAAAAGTTGATTATGAGTTTACACATTGATGTAGTGTAAACTCTTAATGATTTTTAGTATCAAAACCATGTTAATGGAGTATAAAATGGGTTTAAATGTTAAGTTGGGGTTTTTATGGTTTTAGGGTTTAAAACTAAGAGAAATGATTCAATACCCCAAAATAATTGACGTGTTAGTTGTAAAACATAGATTAGATGTTTATTGAGTTGTTGGGTGAGGTTAGAAACAACAAAAATGGAGAAAAATGGAGTTTGGGATTTTGCTAGGGACGATGAATAGTAACCCGTAATCTTGTGGGGTTATTTTGACTAGGAAAATAATTGATTTAGCTTTCGGCCAAAACACGAAAGTTGTAGATCTTTTCGATACGGTCGCGTGAGCGCTGACCGCGTATTTTTCTGAATTTTCTACGATTTGATATGATTTTTACAAGATGACAGCTCCGGGTTGAAAGTACCAACTCGGAAATCAAATCGGGAATTGGAAAAGTTACGGCTAGAATTAATGTCGTAGATGTTCGGGATAATTTTTGGGGTAGTTTAGAAACCCCGGAAATGAATTTGGATGGATTTTTGGGTATTTTGGAGTTTGAGAAATCGTCCAAACTGTGACCCTCGAACAGGCCGAATCGATTCGGGTACAGGCCGAATCGATTCGCCTAAGGGGAATTGGGTTTCTGCAATGGGCCGAATCGATTCGGGTACAGATCGAATCGATTCGCCATTTACAGACCTGTTAGCAGAATTCTTTCCGAATCGATTCGGATTGGGAACCGAATCGATTCGCCCACCCGAATCGATTCGCTAAAGGGGCGAATCGATTCGCTTAGGCCAGAATTTCTAAGTTTTCTCCCTTTAAGAGTATGGGGAGTTGAATTACCATTTGAGATTTTTATGGGGATTCCTAAATAAGAGTTTTGAGGATAAATAAACCTTTAAGAGATGATTGTGGTAATTAGTATTGAACAAAGTAAGAAATACTTTGGATTTAGAATCATGCAACTATCAATGCATGATTATGATTCCCGGAGGGAATCTTTGGGATTATTATCATCGTTAGATGCTATAGGCCACTAAGGCCGTTTATATATATATTCTAGGAAGAATATATAGGATATGTATATACTGTGTGTTTTAGGTATATATATGATGATGAGAATGATTTTGAAAATACATAAATGAATATTTTCAAAATGGAAAAATAAATGTTTTTCATAATTAATAAAATATGGATTACACACCTCTCTAAATCGCTATCATAAGGGAAGTTGCGTTCGTATGGTGAAGCCCCCTGGCTAATGATGCAGGGTGGATATAGTCCTAGGCCATGGGAGCGCTTATGGTTGTATATTTTCTGCGGGGGTAGGGAGATTCCGGGTGTGGTCTTGGCTACCACGCAGGCTCATGGCCGCTTCCCGACGTGTTTCGATATAGGATCCCAGGTTGTCTTGGAGGCCCTGGAAGATGATAGCCATTTAGGGGCGCGCACAGTGGAGAAATCCGGACGTGCGGTCTTAGAACGCGTTTATTAAAGCAGTTCATAATAATGGATTTGCTTTAATTACATTTCCTGTATATAGGAAGGGAAATGGGTTATATATAAATTGGCTTCGGTAACACTTCCCGGATGGAAGAAGGGATGTGGAAGCATATGTTTTGATCAAAGCATTTTTATGATAATGAAAATGTCTTTGAATACATTTCCTGAGTATAAAAAGGGAAATGGGATATTTTGATAAGGAAAAGCTTTTTATAATAAAATTGGCTTTCAAAAAGTATATGGTTTGTTAAAGAAATTCATGATAATGAATTGGCTTTTATAAATACATTTCCTGGATATGAGAAGGGAAATGGAAGTTTTTGAAATAAAAAGGATAAGTATTTATAAATACTTTATGTATCAAGTAATCCTCAGTCCGGGAGATATTTATATTATCCGGAAGTATATTATAGATGTATGTATATGTATAAATTGGGTGCCGAGGGTCTAATGAATCCCGACGATCGACCGTGCCGCATAGTAGTGTATCGGGGGGGTTCCTTGTTTGGATTTCGCTTTGCGAGACACCCCACGCACGAACATGGCATAGCGTCGAGATTAAAGTGAAGTTAGCCCTTAGTACATTTATTTGACTATCTAGGGTAGATAGTGGTTGGGTATTAGACTAGTTTAGCAGGGTAGCTTGACTAGGATGTTTTTAGGGATGCGCTAAGTGTGCACTGTTAGAGGAGAGGTGAGGGGTATCTCATGAGAGTGCGATACCAACTTAAAATATGAGATAAAACTATTTTTCTAAAAATAAAGCATTTATGCACTTGCAAAATATTTTCTAAAACATTCGGGCCCTGACCCGTTTGTCTACTCTCCTTTCTTTCTCTATACTGTATATATATAGGTGTCCAGACACAGGGACGCCTGGATGGAAACTCTTTCGAGTCAGACGTCTGCTGCAGCAGCTGTGGATGCTTGCAGGTTATCGGTAGACGTTTCTTTCCTTGTACTCTAGATAGGAGTTATTGTATAAACACTCGAGCCAATGGCTCAATTGCATTTATTTATTCTTTCAGTACAACATTCGATATGGTTGTATTTTTGGACCGAGTGTTCGGTTATTTTTAGTTCCTTTCATTTCCATTTCAGTTCTTTACGCATTTAATTGTGAATGTTTTAATTTGTGCGCTAAAAAGAGTAGTTTAGTAAAAGTTTTTAACGTCCACCTAATAGGATATTAGTAATTAAATGGATTTTCGACAGTGATGCTAAGAATGATCCATATGAAACTCCTGTTTTAATTTAATATTGGAGTGATCGCCCAGTATCTTATTAGGCGGGTTGTTACATTCTCCATCCACTAAACCCACTAACTACACTAAGGGACTTATTGGTCTACGGGAGAAGTTAGAAACATTAAGGCTCTGCAAAAACCAACCCCACCTCCATTAACACCTTGAGAAGAACTTGTAGAGAGAGAGAGAGATAGAGAAGAATTCTGCAGAGAGAGAGAGAGAAGGAAATTCAACCTTCAAGGTTCAACCTCAAATTCAGAGAAAGATTAGAGGCAAGTGGTTTAATTACAATTGATTCAATACCATGCTTTTCTATGTTTACAAATTATCGAATTAATCTTGGAAGATGATATAGACCCATGAATTGGAAGTTTAAAACTATGAATTATGTTAGGGACTGCATGTAGTAACAATCTGGACGAATTATGAATTCAAAATTATGACCTTGAAGACTTAAAAACGGATTTAAGAAGAGGTTTATGAATGTTCTTGAAAGAATTAGAAAACTAGGGTTCTTGATAAAGATTGATCCATATATAGCCCTTGGTTGATGAATTATTAGTTTTAGAACGTTATTAATGTTGTACGATGGTTGTATGATGATAATATAATGTTATATTAGAGATTCATGCATTGAAAGTATGTTTTGGGATGATTTGAAAATTGCAAAACGAAGCAGTCCATACCTGGTGCGTTCGATCGATCGATGTTCATCAGTCGATCGATCGACCACCATCGATCGATCGAAGGAAAAGGTCGATCGATCGACCTTCCCAAAATGAGTAAAGTTTTCCCATTTTTATATTTTAAGGGTGGTAACCCATGGAAAATATTATTGGAGAACTTATGAATACCCTTAAACTTAAGGAAGACCAGTAGGCATGGTTATGAAATTTGGACCTTAATTATGATTCTATTTGAGGAATTATTCTAAATTAATGATATTCGATAAGTGAGATATAATGTGAGTTAAAAGTGTAATTTGAATAAATTGATGAAATGAGGTTTGGGGCAGAAGTGAGGACCTTAGGAATAAAGATATTATATGTGGGAATAATAGGAACTTAATAGTCTATTTGAGATAGGTTTTAAGTATAAGAAACTATGACCTGAGACGTGTCGACGATTTAGAATTTTATATTATCGGGTGACTTAAAATATATAAAATTGGAATAATGGTATAAGGATGTAGAGTATACCTTTATTAATACTGAATTATCTAAGATGTGTGAATGCTTATTATATGATTTTTATGTGTATGTCATACCTACCATACTTGCTATCACGGGAGGTTTACGTTCGCTTAGGGCCTTCTTATACTTGTGTTGCTCGGATTTAGATTGGTACCTCGAGGACATAGTTCAAGAGAATGACTTATTTGTGAGTTAATAAGCCAGCTGACTATGGAGCGTAGGTATGTACGTGACCATGGATATGTTGAATTATGTTCGCCTCCATTTTTGTGTGTGGTGTTGATTCCAACAATTCCTGAGAGATTCGAAATTTGTGATCCTTATGTACGTGATGTACCGGGATGGATAGCAGAGTATGTGTGCACCGCAGCTTAGCCTTTGGGTACTTGTATTGTATATTTATGATGTGAATAATATACGGTTAAATGAAAAGGAAATTGCTATGTTAAATTATGAGTATAGAATTTGTAACTTTATGAAAAGATAAAAAGGGGACAGATAGCAATAAGTGGTTTTGTTAATAATTGAGAATCCAAGAATTAAAGTAGAACTCTCTATTTAATTGTTAAGGTTGGAATTAAAACGTGAACCAAGTAGAAGTGTTAGAACCTCTTTTGAACTAGATAGTTATGAGAAAACACATGAATGGGTACAGGAACGTTAGGAGTGCACAGTTAGACGAGAGGTGAGTATTTCATGTGAGAGCACGTCCTAACATGTACCTTGCATTTATTGTTTTAACTGTTATTAAAACACTTGCTATTTTCAAAATACTCTCCACTTTTGGGCTCTGACCCGTTTGCTTTCAAATCTATTTTTTGTAAAAACCATTTTAGGTGCCCAGCCACAAGGACACCATGCTTAGGATCCTCATTCAGGTGATGAGCTGTAGCTGTTTGTGGAAGTTATAGGACATTGATTATAGACGCTTCATCTATTTTGACTCTATACTCAGCATTTATCAGTTATAGGGCATGTCGCACATTTCTTTTAGAGGCATTTCATTTATTCAAGTTATTCAGACTTCGGGCATGTAATTAATTCAGGATTCAGACTTGTTTTATTATTTTCAGTTGTGGGATTGTTGTCAGGAGTTTTCCTCCGGACTTATTTCTATTGTTGGTTATTTCATTACTTCGTTATGGTGAATGGATTTATGTTGTTCTTCCATTATTCTTTTATTGCATGTTAATCAGACTTAACTTAAAATTTGTCAACTTACTTTTTAAATACTAGGTGGTTAGTAATTATTAAAATGTTTTCGACAGTGATGCTATTAACTGGACCAACTTGGCATTTTGTATTAATTTAACAAAGGAGTAGTTACCCGGTATTTAATTAGTCGGGGTGTCACAGGTGGCATCAGAGCATCAGGTTCTAGTGTCCTTTAGGATCTGTACGTCTTGTTATGTTTTTGCTGAGCTTTCTTTGATGTAGAGCCCTATGCTTAGGATTGTTGATATCTTTGGTGAGATTTCGTTCTCCTGCTTTAATACATTTGGTAGTGAATCTTATTTGCGATCGGGTGTATTCGTGTACCGAACAATGCAGTACGTCAGGCGAAGACAGTTGGGTGAACAGCAGGAGGCAAACATATATTGAGGATAATTGATTTATTTAAAGAAGGATGACCGTAGTTGAAGTCACCAATACTATGGCACGGAAGTCCTGGATGATATAGAAGGCTAAGACGTAATCTGAGACTTCCGGGTACGGCTATAGTAGGAATGGGGTCAAATTAGACACATCCAACAAGTTTGGAATGGGAGAGAAAGAATTAAATGTAACATTGAAGAGAACCAGCAGTAGCAACACTCGAAAGGAGAAGACGACATGTGCTAGCCAAACGAACGCAAAGTATCCAAAGGCTTGGATTTGTGTCGGAGTATGGCTAATCGAGAGTGAAAATTTGAGGAAAATTTTCTTATCTTGTGAGAGCGGAGTTTCTATGGGGAGAAACAATCACCACACTTATAAGTGGAATGTGACGTCGAGAGAAGGAGTACACGAATGGTTTGACCATAAGTTCCTTGATCAAATGTTTAGGGTGAGAAACGAATGTCGTTCTGAACTCACACGAGAGTTCCGGACAGATGTCACTTTGTGAGGAGAAATAAAATTATTTAGTGAACCCTACACCGGGTGAAGTAGGTGAAACGGAGAAGGGGATATTAAAGGGATAATTCACATAGGAGAATTGCTAGTCCTTCTGGCAGAACTCTGCTTGGACGGTTAAAGCAAATGGTATTGTCACATAGTGTTAATTTGGAGGTAAACATCCCCTAGTGGGGAGACACAAGAATCGAGAACTTTATATAAAGTAAGACTGGGGAAAACTAGTGTTGGAGAAGCACCACAATGGGAAGACCCAATGGAGAAACCGTTAAAATAATTCGATAGAGGAATTACTACCGAGCGATGGTAATTTCAGTAAGAGAGGTGGAAAATTAGTAGTGTGATCTTTAGGGCCGTCAATACTAAGGGAACAACAGAGATAGTCGTCTGAGTCGAGACTACCAACGTCCGAGAGATGGACCACCTTAACATGATTTGTGAGACAAAAGATAAGTGGAGTATGTGTAGAGGTATTTATGTGGGGAGTGAAACCCGTGGGTTATAAAAAAATTCCCGATACAAGAGTAAGGATCAAGGTATTGTGCCTGGCGAGGGCAACAGTTATTGAAATATTCGGTTTGGAACAGATATGTGTGGTACGTCCAGGAACCATTTGAGTAGCCGGGACGATTGATAAAATAGAAGTATGAGTTACATCCTCAGATGATGATGCATGTTATTTGTGGCATGAATGAGTTGCTACATTTGTCATAATTGTTATTTCCACTTGAGAGTCAAATTTAGTGAGTATGTCAGTAAATTTGTTATATATAAGAACATTTTTCCCGGATAGTGTGGGGGTTACTTTTATTGTCATCCGCGGAGGATGAATGGGTATATTAATAGCGATTTATACTTTATTGAAATTACTAGTTTTAGTGTTGTATTACACGAGTATGAGATGATAATATTTATGGTTTTATATATATGATTATACCGATAGTGTGCTGGTATTGCAAGTTTATTGGGATTGCCACCTTGGGGTAGCATGTTTTGTTCTGGCGAGGCCCCATCTGTGAGAGGGCCGGACTCGCAATTGTACTTTTGTATATAGGTATATATATATATATGAATATGTTGTGATTTCAAAATGGTATAATGTTCTCGGATATTAAATCCCATTATGCGTAGGGATTTCATTATTTTGAGTCGTATGTAATTGATTTACTAGTCAACAAAGAGTTAGTTGATTTTTATAATTAACGATAGAGAGGTAGTAACAAAAAGAGTGCATTGTTTTATTCCCCGTTAGAGATTTGGGAGTTTATACTCATAGTTGTGTGTCTGGGGACGGGATTTTGAGAACCCCGATTTTCGTTACGTGGTGTATATGGAATGTGATTACCATCAGTGTCAAGAGAAAGTGTCATTCGAAAGGAGTTCCTTGTTTAAGTGTCATTGCGAAAAAATGTAACTTTGTTGAGAAACGAGAGTGTAGGGGTACGTATTATGGACAGGGCTTAACGGATTCCGATGACCAACAATGTTAGGTAGTAGTGTATCGGGTGGGGTTCCTTGTTTGGATTTCGCTTTGCGAGACACCCCACGCATGAAACTTAGCGTAAGATGGGTAGTAAGGAGAAGTGTAGACCTTCGTTCATGAATTGGATACCTCTATAGATATGGGAGTATGTAGTTATAACGGGAAGTTACAAGGAGGAAATTATGTTGTAAGGCCATTAGAGCCAGTTGTTAGTAAATTATGATATAAGTACTAATAATGTTAGTTTTGGCACGGCATGTTGAAGGACGCATTGAAGATAAGGATGATTTAGGATTTCTAATTCAGAAGGGATTGAGAAGACCCAAGTGGTATAGCATTGTTGCATTTACAGTTACAATAAAGAGTTTGGGATTTGTATGAATCGTATATTATGTTTAAAAAACAGTATGGTTGGGTTATAAGGGGCATATACACCTTGATTTACTAAAGTGTAAATCAAAGGAAGAGGGAACATGGACGAGTGAGATTATTACTTATGAGATTAAACGTCATAAGAAAAGGTGTAAGTGGATATCATATGTCAGTATAACAAATTCAAATTTGGAGAAAAGGCAGTAGAAAGCCATTTAATAGGGATATCTCTTGAGAAGGCGAATACATTATTATGAGAAATTTGGAGTAGAGTTCCGATCAATCGAATGTTGAGGGTGACTCAAGAGTAAATAGAATGAGGATGTCAATTAGGTATAAAGTCCAGATATGTACAAAGTAGTGAAAAGGGTAAAGGTCCAAACTTTTGGTATTCGTCGGGAGAATAAGATCATTAAGTATCATTTAACGGGGAAAATTTTATGTGAATATCGGCATTGAAAGAGGTATAATAAGTAGTAGAACAGTCAGGGCTAGATGATCAACCAGATAATTTTGTATCAAGACGACGATTCCAAAAATGGGAGGGTCAAGTTGGAGAATTTTCTTGAGAGATAGCCAACTTATTGATAAGTAATGAGTTCCTTAGATTATGTGGGACATGTTGTCCAGAAGGAGAGAAATTGTTATATACCTAGGGTGATTTACACTATTAGATAGTGAACACGCCGGTACGTGGTTCGACGTAGTATTATTTAGAACTGGGATGAGATCCCCGAAATCCAAATTTCTGGTGGGGTGACAATATGTAGTGGTAAATAACGATTCAAACTAAGGGTTCTATCACCTATAACCCGAGGTACAGGCGCAAGGTGACTAACGATTGATGGATTGTATGAAAGAAATTTTGGATTCATTGCGATATTTTTAATTCCAAATCAAGTATAACTAGTGACGCATATTGTAGTCAAGAGGAGAAGATATTATCTAATGGTAGAGTTGGGGGAAAGCAACCATATCTATTTTATAGTGAACAAGGTACTTACAATTATTTTGTGCAACACCAACCGGCTGTAGTTGTTTTTCCTTATGTAAAGGTCACAACGTCGGGAATAGAGATTCAAATAGTGGGCAAGAGTAGTCAGAGGTGTTATTGATTCCTTCCAGAATGAGTGTTTCATGTTTTGATAAACGCGGGAGTTAATGCGTGGTGAGGTGCGGACTCATAATGATATTGAGACAGTATGGCCAATGATGTATAAGGTATTTTACTCGAATGTTGTTTCATAAGAGCACAACGCGAAGTGCATTTATCGAAGATTATTCTGATAAGGTATCAAGTATGTTAAATAAACTCATTGTCAAGCGAGGGTTTTAGTAATTTGGACTTTTCTTTATAATTGTTTTGAATACCGGAGGATACCTATTTTTCCAGGTGTACCTTACTTTTTCGAATTTCGGGACGAAATTCTGTTATTAGGGGGGAAGTATGTCATACCCCGTATTTTCTGTGATATTTATTCTTGGGATTAATTGAATTAAATGTGTAGTAATTGAAAATTAATCCGGATAAAATATTAACGAGATGTGAGTTAGTATTTGATTATAATGTGTATATATGGCAATTGAATATTGGAAATATCAAAATTGTCGCGAGATTGAAATACGGCAATTTGGGAAATTTTGTGGGGACGCGCGTGACAGTCGCGTCAGGAATATAATTATTTGAATTAAAAAGTGAATTTTATTTTTATCACCCGTATGGTCATTTTGAGTGCGCCAACGCGTTCGGAAGGGTTGAGATAGTCAGAAAACACTAGCTGGGGGTTAAGTTTGGGTCCCGGGGCATTTTTGGGCCATACCGGTAACTTATAGGGGTATTTTGGTAATTTCGGAAATTGGGTAATTAAAACCCACGAAAATTAGAGTTAAAATATGACTTATTCTCCATCCACTAAACCCACTAACTACACTAAGGGACTTATTGGGCTACGGGAGAAGTTAGAAACATTAAGGCTTGGCAAAAACCAACCCCACCTCCATTAACACCTTGAGAAGAACTTGTAGAGAGAGAGAGATAGAGAAGAATTCTGCAGAGAGAGAGAGAGAAGGCAATTCAACCTTCAAGGTTCAACCTCTAATTCAGAGAAAGATTAGAGGCAAGTGGTTTAATTACAATTGATTCAATGCCATGCTTTTCTATGTTTAGGAATTATCGAATTAATCTTGGAAGATGATATAGACCCATGAATTGGAAGTTTAAAACTATGAATTATGTTATGGACTGCATGTAGTAACAATATGGACGAATTATGAATTCAAAATTATGACCTTGATGATTTAAAAACAGATTTAAGAAGAGGTTTATGAATGTTCTTGAAAGAATTAGAAAACTAGGGTTCTTGATAAAGATTGATCCATATATAGCCCTTGGTTGATGAAATATTAGTTTTAGAACGTTATTAATGTTGTAGGATGGTTGTATGATGATACTATAACGTTATATTAGAGATTCATGCATTAAAAGTATGTTTTGGGATGATTTGAAAACTGCAAAACGAAGCAGTCCGTAGCCATACCTGGTGCGTTCGATCGATCGATGTTCATCAGTCGATCGATCGACCACCATCGATCGATCGAAGGAAAAGGTCGATCGATCGACCTTCCCAGAATGAGTAAAGTTTTCCCTATTTTATATTTTAATGGTGGTAACCCTTGGAAAATATTATTGGAGAACTTATGAATACCCTTAAACTTAAGGAAGACCAGTAGGCATGGTTATGAAATTTGGACCTTAATTATAATTCAATTTGATGAATTATTCTAAATTAATGATATTCGATAAGTGAGATATAATGTGAGTTAAAAGTGTAATTTGAATAAATTGATGAAATGAGGTTTGGGGCAGAAGTGAGGACCTTAGGAATAAAGATATTATATGTGGGAATAATAGGAACTTAATAGTCTATTTGAGATAGGTTTTAAGTATAAGAAACTATGACGTGAGACGTGTCGACGGTTTAGAATTTTATATTATCGGGTGACTTAAAATATATAAAATTGGAATAATGGTATAAGGATGTAGAGTATACCTTTATTAATACTGAACTATCTAAGATGTGTGAATGCTTAGTATATGATTTTTATGTGTATGACATACCTACCATACTTGCTATCACGGGAGGTTTACGTTCGCTTAGGGCCTTCTTATCCTTGTGTTTCCCGGATTTAGATTGGTACCTCGAGGACATAGTTCAAGAGAATGACTTATTTGTGAGTTAATAAGCCAGCTGACTATGGAGCGTAGGTATGTACGTGACCATGGATATGTTGAATTATGTTCGCCTCCATTTTTGTGTGTGGTGTTGATTCCAACAATTCCTGAGAGATTCGGAATTTGTGATCCTTATGTACGTGATGTACCGGGATGGATAGCAGAGTATGTGTGCACCGCAGCTTAGCCTTTGGGTGCTTGTATTGTATATTTATGATTTGAATAATATACGGTTAAATGAAAAGGAAATTGCTATGTTAAATTATGAGTATAGAATTTGTAATTTTATGAAAAGATAAAAAGGGGACAGATAGCAATAAGTGGTTTTGTTAATAATTGAGAATCCAAGTATTAAAGTAGAACTCTCTATTTAATTGTTAAGGTTGGAATTAAAACTTGAACCGAGTAGAAGTGTTAGAACCACTTTTGAACTAGATAGTTATGAGAAAACACATGAACGGGTACAGGAACGTTAGGAGTGCACAGTTAGACGAGAGGTGAGTATTTCATGTGAGAGCATGTCCTAACATGTACCTTGCATTTATTGTTTTAACTGTTATTAAAACACTTGTTATTTTCAAAATACTCTCTACTTTCGGGCTCTGACCCGTTTGCTTTCAAATCTATTTTTTGTAAAAACAATTTTAGGTTCCCAGCCACAAGCACACCATGCTTAGGATCCTCATTCAGGTGACGAGCTGTAGCTGTTTGTGGAAGTTACAGGACATTGATTATAGACGCTTCATCTATTTTGACTCTATACTCAGAATTTATCAGTTGTAGGGCATGTCACCCATGTCTTTTAGAGGCAATTCATTTAATCCACTTATTCAGACTTCGGGCATGTAATTAATTCAGGATTCAGACTTGTTTTATTATTTTCAGTTGTGGGATATTTGTGAGGAGTTTTCCTCCGGACTTATTTCTATTGTTGGTTATTTCATTACTTCGTTATGGTGAATGGATTTATGTTGTTCTTCCATTATTCTTTTATTGCATGTTAATCAGACTTAACTTAAAATTTGGCAACTTACTTTTTAAAAACTAGGTGGTTAGTAATTATTAAAATGTTTTCGACAGTGATGATATTAACTGGACAAACTTGGCATTTTTTATTAATTTAATAAAGGAGTAGCTACCCGGTATTTAATTAGTCGGGGTGTCATAGGGGGCTCGATCGATCGACCCCTGCTGAAAGTTGGCAATTTTTCTATGATGATTTGGATTGGGTAGATTCCATTTCATCTTGCTTTGAGGTTGATTAGGTGATAACCTAAGGGACCTTTTAGGACTTTATGGTCCATAAATTAAGGAAATTTAGGAGGGTAAAGTAAGGGTTTTAAATATATAACCCTGAAACTATATTTTTAAGGAAAATAAAATATTTGTAGAAATTGATGAATTAGGGTTCCTAATTTATATTGGGGACTTTTAAATGATTAATTGGACTAGGTGTAGTCTTTGGGTTCATGAAATGAAATTCCTAACCCATTTAATTTAAGGTTGTTCGGGTGAGATAAACCCCGAGGATGTTTCGGTAGGCATTTAGGCCTATATAATTATGCGTATAGGAAGCATAACTATAATCGATTGTGGAGTTAGCATATCCTACGAGATAATTAGGATAATTTGGGAATATAGAGGTATATATATATATATTTCACTTAGAGTGAAATGGTATCATTGGAGATATCCAATAAATCCTTAGGTGGGATTGGGATATTTAGTGATTATCAAAGTAATAAAATACTTTGGGTTTAGTATCATGTATTTATGAATGCATGGTAATGATTCCTGGAGGGAATCTTTGGGATTAATGGTCATCACTAGATGCTATAGGCCATTATGGCTGTTTGTATATCCTAGGAGGAAAATATGATATTTATATATACTATGTGAGTAAAATATATGTATGGTTTGATATAAATGATTTTGAAAATATGAAAATGAATGTTTTCAAAATGGAAAGATAAATGATTTTCATAATTAATAAAATATGGATACACACCTCTCTAAATCGCTATCATAAGGGAAGTTGCGTACGTATGGTGAAGCCCCCTGGCTAATGAATTCAGGGTGGATATAGTCCTAAAGGCTATATGAGCGTTTGCTGTATTTTTTCTGCGCTGGTTAGGAGATTTCGGGTGTGGTCTTGACCATCCCACAGGCATATGACCGCTTCCCGATGTCTTGCGATATAGCATCCCAGGTTGTCCTGATGATAGGCCCTAGAAGATGATAGCCATTTAGGGGCGCGCATAGTGGGAAAACCCAGACGGGCAGTCTTCGAACGTGTTATATTAAAGCAATTCATGATAATGGATTGGCTTTAATTACATTTCCTGGATATAAGAAGGGAAATGGGTTATATGTTTAGCTTCAGTAACACTCCCGGATGGAAGAAGGGATGTGGAAGCATATGTTATGGTAAAAGCATTTTTATGATAATAAAAATGGCGTTTAAATACATTTCCTGAATATAAAAAGCGAAATGGGATATTTTAAAACGGAAAAGCATTTTATGTTAATAAAATTGGCTTTTAAAAAGATATATGTTTTGGTAAAAGCAATTATGCTAATGAATTGGCCTTTAAATACATTTCCTGGATATGAGAAGGGAAATGGAAAGTTTTGAAATGAGAATGATAAATACTTTGTATATAAATCCTCAGTCCGGGAGGTAGATCCGGATGTGTATTATATAGATGAAATTCAATTGGTAAACCTCAGTCCGGGAGATATTATCCGGATGTATATATATGTAATTATACATTTGTGCATGCTACAGGCCTAATGGATCTCTACCATTAACCCTGCCAAGTAGTAGTGTATCGGGGGGGTTCCTTGTTTGGATTTCGCTTTGCAAGACACCCCACGCACGAACTTAGTGCAGTGTTGAGAATGGAGGGAAGTTTAGCCCTTATCCCTTGGACTATCTGGGGTAGATAGTAGCTGGGTAATTAGACTAGTTAGGGGGGTAGATTGACTAGGAGGTGTTGTTAGGATGCGTTAGGTGTGCACTATTAGAGGAGAGGTGAGGGGTATCTCATGGGAGTGCATTTAAATATGAGATAAAACTATTTTCTAGAAATAAAGCATTTATGCACTTGCAAAATATTTTAAAAATTCGAGCTCTGACCCGTTTATCTACTTTTTCTCTCCTGTTGTATATTATATATATATATATATAGGTGTCCAGACACAGGGATGCCTGGATGACACTTCCTTCGAGTCAGACGTCTGTCGCAGCAGCTGTGGATGCTTGCGGGTTCTCAGTAGATGCTTCTTTCCTTGTACTCTAGATTGGAGGTATTGTACAAACATTCGGGCCAATGGTCCAACTGATTTTATTTATTCCTTGCACGTTATTCGATATGGTTGTATAATTTGAACAGAGTGTTCGGTTATTTTATTCATTTCATTTTCCTTTCAGTTTCATTTACGCTTAAACTGTGTGTATGTTTTATTATAATCGTTAAAAAGAGTAGTTAAGTAAAAGTTTTTAACGCTCGCCTAATAGGATATTAGTAATTAAATGGATTTTCGACAGTGATGCTAAGAGTGATCCATATGTGACTCCTGTTTTAATTTGATATAGGAGTGATTGCCCGGTATCCCATTAGGCGGGTTGTTACAGATGGTATCAGAGCATCAGGTTCTAGTGTCCTTAGGAATCTGTGCGGATGTACTACGCTTTCAGCGTTGCTCTCGATTTGTTATAGATCCCCAGGATTTGGATTGTTGATTTCTCTTGTGAGATTTCGTTCTCCTGCCACATTAGAAGATTTTAGTAATTCTTTGCGTGCTAGTTCTAGGATCATGTGTGCAGATCGAAGAAGGACGACCAAGGAGGGCCTCAGGGAGGACAGCAGGAGGCAAGGCTTAGCTGGGGCAACTGATAGAAGTTGGGGACGAGGACCTTGGTGGAGGTCACTCTCCTTGTGGAAAATGCTAAGGATTGTTGCAACGGCTACTAAAGTATAGTAGTTATGAGTATCCAAGTACTGCTATGGTAGAAAGTGGTACTCAAATTTAAATACCTCGTGGAGATAAGGGTTCAAACAGGGTCTTTGATAAGGACCATATATTAAAGTTGGGGTTGTGCAGAGTGAGCATGGCACTACCTATTGGACGCAGATGGCTCGGGAGCTTTGGATTAGAGCAGGGTAAGGAAATACCCAGATGTGAAAATTTAAGGAAGATTTTCACTTGTAGATAGAATGTGGGTGTGTTCAGGTGCCCCTGAGTGGACATCCTCATGGAGAGATTTGTTGAAATAGGATTATTGAAACCGGTGGTGGAGTTTCCTTTTAATGAAGAAGCTAAGAGGATAAGTAAGGTTATAGAGTGTGATGGTGTTGACAACTTTATCATGGTCAGGAAGACCAGTAATGAAGATAGTAAGGTGAAGTGCAGAGCCACAACAGTTAGTCCTTTTTTCGATAGGAATAAAGGATAAGGTTTTTAAGAAATTCTAGTAAGAGGTGTGGCTAGATGAAGCTGTAGCATTCGATAGCCCTAGACTCGTGTGTGTAATTTGAGCTTTGTTCCGGTCTCGATAACATAATAATGTAGGCCTATGTATTTTCCACGATAGCGGAGTTTTATTTTTCCTTCATTCGCCATAGAGGCGGGTGATGATATTTTGGATATATATATATTTGGTTTATGATACTTGTCTTATATGTTATACGAGTATGGTAAGGTTGTGGTTTATTCGGAGCAATAGCAGGGTAATGATGGCAAGACTATTGTGTCCGCAGTTCCTGGAGGGAACAAATTGTGGTTACGGTATCTCACCTGGATACAGGTTGAGTACACCTTTATTATTATGGATTGAAGGAACCTCGATGAGCAGAGGCTTCCTTACTTTGGTTTGTATACGTGGTAACCTTACAGATATAATTTAAGGCCCACATGATCATTGTTGAGATGTAAGATTTAGCTCAGTGCTGGTTTGTGCAAGGACTTAGAATTAGTGCGAGTGCTGGGTGGTGTGACTCTTAGTTGGAGATAGAAGTTCAGACCATCTTTTGTTGATAAGGGATAAGATTATCCCGATTGCATGTCTGAAATAACGGGACTCCATGACCGACAAAGTCAAGTGTTAATGTGTCGAGGGGTTCCTTGTTTGGATTTCGCATTGTGAGACACTCCACACATGACTCTTAACGGCGCTGGGCGTGGAGAGTTGTTATAGGATGAAAGGATGTGGGTTAGTCTTATAGTGTGGATGAACCACTATAGACTATGAGCCATGTGATGATGGTAAGCTTATAATATATTGTGCTATGGAAAAGCACTAAAGTGGTCCTCTATCCACAAGTAGTTGGGTGGAGTAGTACCTAGAGAAATTTATTGAGGATAACAGTCAGGCCTTAATGAAAAGGCAGATTTTGAGAAGATATGATTTCGATATGATGTACGTAGTGCTATTACAAGAGATTGGGCACTTCGATTGATTAGGTTTCCTTCCGTATGGGCGGAAGGATAAGATAATAGGAATGCGTATATAGGATTAGCGTAGGCAGGATTTAGGATGTCCCATTGGTGTGCCTTAGGTCGTTATATCTCGATGACCGACAACGCAAGGGAGTAGTGTCACAGGAGGGTTCCTTGTCTAAATTTCGCTCTGCGAGACGTCCCACGTACGAAATCGAGCAAATGTCAGAAGTCGAGAGAGACTTGGACACTAGGGATATACTTAGGATTATATTCGTTTCGCGTAGTTAGGGTAATGCTTAGACCTTAGGATTCTTAGGATATAGGTTAGGTAAAGTTTGTGACATCGAGGTTAGGAGAATTGAAATTTCGCGGGTCGGGAGGACCCATAGGTGAGTATTACACCGAGGAACGGAGATCCTTATTGGGAGAGAGTGTTACGTGTCAGACGTTAACTACTGATGTGCAGATGTGCACAGGTTAGAGAGGTGTATGGGCACCTTGGTGAGATATTTTTATATACCGCTCGAAATAGGATGGGCATAGTATATAAAGTTGCCGAGAGGCATCATAAATGATGGGTATTAAGTGACGTATTAGAGTCACTTTACGATCGTGGGAATCGTGTAGCATATGTTTGGGGACAATTGGGTTAGTATCGTTCCCCTTGAGGTATTAGGATTTGTAGTGATCCTAGCTAGATGATATAGGTTATATCCGAATTTCGAGGATGAAATTTCATTGTAAGGGGGGGAGTATGTAACAACCCGCCCTTTTGGAGATGATTAAATCCCATTATTAAGTATTAATTGAAAATTTGGAGAATTTCTTGATATATTGATTTTTGGGATTTTTGAGGATTTAATGATTTTCGATGGGTATTGTAAGTACTTTTGGGACTATATAGGTCGCCATAATTTAATTATATGTCGTCATGGAGAAATTTGACGAAAAGGTCAGATTTTAAATTGGAAAACCCGCATTTACTTTTATGGGTTAGGATAGTGATTTGCGGTCAAGTACCTTGGATGGAAATTTCGACTGCGCCATGAGTCTCAAAATGTCCTAGATAGTCGGAAAAGAGTGTCCGATTGTCGAAATTGAGTTCCGAGTAATTTTGGAGTTAAATAGGCCGTAATTGGGTAAACGAGTCATTTTTGGGTTTAAAGGGGTTAAACCCTTTTCTCTCTATATAAGGAGGAAGAGAGGGGGGGAAAAGAGAAGAAAAAAAGAAGAGAAAAGAGAGAGAAGAGAGAGACGGGGATGAAAAGAGGAAAAAGGGGGAGATTCCGGCCAGCCTCCGCGGGATTTCGGCTCGAGGATGTTGGATTTTATCCACGAGGCAAGTGTTTACTTGCTTTATTTATTTTTGAGCATAAATATCTCATATCATTATTGGTATAAGAAACCCTAATGATTTTGGTTTGGGTATTCGTGGATAAAACGGTTTTTTGGGAGTTAAAACGAATAAATCCCTAAAATTTGATAATTAGTGAAATTTAGAAATTTACCGAAAATATTACGTGATTCTGGGTTCTAGGAAGTTTAGAACCGTATTATAAGTGTATTTGTTGTTGGTAGAAGTTGTAGGCCGTTGGGTGAGGAGATGGAAGCTTGGGGAAAGCTTTCATGGCCGAAACAGCTTCTCGGAGAAGAAGCTGCCCGACTTGATCGATCGATCGATCATGGGGGCTCGATCGATCGATGGCCAAGGGTCGATCGATCGACCCCTGCTGAAAGTTGGCAATTTTTCTAGGATGATTTGGATGGGGTAAATTCCATTTCATCTTGCTTTGAGGTTGATTAGGTGATAACTAAAGGGACCTTTTAGGACTTTATGGTCCATAAATTAAGGAAATTTAGGAGGGTAAAGTAAGGGTTTTAAATATATAACCCTGAAACTATATTTTCAAGTAAAATAGAATATTTGTAGAAATTGATGGATTAGGGTCCTAATCTATATTGGGGATCTTTTAAATGATTAATTGGACTAGGTGTAGTCTTTGGGTTAATGAAATGAAATTCCTAACCCATTGAATTTAAGGTTGTTCGGGTGAGATAAACCCCGAGGATGTTTCGGTAGGCATTTAGACCTATATACTTATGCGTATAGGAAGCATAACTATAATCGATTGTGGAGTTACCATATCCTACGAGATAATTAGGATAATTTGGGAATATAGAGGTATATATATATATATTTCACTTAGAGTGAAATGGTATCATTGGAGATATCCAATAAATCCTTAGGTGGGATCGGGATATATAGTGATTATCAAAGTAATAAAATACTTTGGGTTTAGTATCATGTATTTATGAATGCGTGATTATGATTCCTGGAGGGAATCTTTGGGATTAATGGTCATCGCTAGATGCTATAGTCCATTATGGCCGTTTGTATATCCTAGGAGGAAAATATGATATTTATATATACTATGTGAGTAAAATATATGTATGGTTTGATATAAATGATTTTGAAAATATGAAAATGAATGTTTTCAAAATGGAAAGATAAATGATTTTCATAATTAATAAAATATGGATACAAACCTCTCTAAATCGCTATCATAAGGGAACTTGCGTACGTATGGTGAAGCCCATAGGCTAATGAATGCAGGGTGGATATAGTCCTAAAGGCCATATGAGCGTTTGTTGTATTTTTTTTCATTGCTGGTTAGGAGATTTCAGGTGTGGTCTTGACTATCCCGAATGCATATGGTCGCTTCCCAACGTCTTGTGATATAGGATCCAAGGTTGTCTTGATGACAGGCCCTGGAAGATGATAGCCATTTAGGGGCACACACAGTGGGGAAACCCGGACGAGCGGTCTTAGAACGCATTATATTAAAGCAATTCATGATAATGGATTGGCTTTAATTACATTTCCTGGATATAGGAAGGGAAATGGGTTATATGTTTAGCTTCGGTAACACTCCCGGATGGAAGAAGGGATGTGGAAGCATATGTTATGGTAAAACCATTTTTATGATAATAAAAATGGCTTTTAAATACATTTCCTGAATATAAAAAGGGAAATGGAATATTTTAAAACGGAAAAGCATTTTATGTTAATAAAATTGGCTTTTAAAAAGATATATGTCTTGGTAAAAGAAATTCATGCTAATGAATTGGGTTTTAAATACATTTCCTGGATATGAGAAGGGAAATGGAAAGTTTTGAAATGAAAATGATAAATACTTTGTATATAAATCCTCAATCCAGGAGGTAGATCCGGATGTGTATTATATAGATGAAATTCAATTGGTAAACCTCAGTCCGGGAGATATTATCCGGATGTATATATATGTAATTATACATTTGTGCATGTTACAGGCCTAATGGATCTCTACCATTAACCCTGCCAAGTAGTAGTGTATCGGGGGGGTTCCTTGTTTGGATTTCGCTTTGCAAGACACCCCACGCACGAACTTAGTGCAGTGTTGAGAATGGAGGGAAGTTTAGCCCTTAGCACTTGGACTATCTAGGGTAAATAGTAGCTGGGTAATTACACTAGTTAGGCGGGGTAGCTTGACTAGGAGGTGTTGTTAGGATGCGTTAGGCGTTCACTACTAGAGGATAGGTGAGGGGTATCTCATGGGAGTGCGATACCAAATTAAATATGAGATAAAACTATTTTCTAAAAATAAAGCATTTATGCACTTGCAAAATAATTTCAAAATTCGGGCTCTGACCCGTTTATCTACTTTTTCTCTCTTGTTATATATATATATATATATATATACTAGCAGAATGCCCGTGCCTGAAGGCACGGCGAAATTTTCCAAAGTACATAATCGTAAAACGGAAAAATTAAACTTCCCAAAGTACGTAATCGTAAAATGGTAAACTTTCCACTTTTCTCTTCTACAGGTTTCCATGCCTAAAGGAATTTCAAAATTAGACTCCATTAAAATATAATGATGTAAATTCAAACCACAATCAATATGTGAAACTGAAAAGAAAAAACATTTGCCAAGCCATATAGCATATCAAATACATGTAATGCATTAGATTTTTACTCCAATAACGCACCAAGATAATAAATGTACTTAACTTTTAGGATTACCATATGCGAAGGATCCTTTTAAATAAGAAAGCATCGAAAGACAAATGTGAACATGCCAAAATTAAGGGCTTCAAGCATATATTTTCTTCTTATATTCAGGTGACACCACTAAACTTCAAAAAGCAGTATGATAATGTGTAAAAATATCACTTTTTAAGATCAGAACCCACTAAAATTATAAGAAAAAAAAGAGTTGTTTAAAAAAATCATGCAACAAATATTGACGTAAAAATTTATAAATACGAACTGATTTGATCGCTAAATAATAATCCCAAGTATTGTTGGCTAAATATACGGAAAAAAAGGGATGGTCATCCTAGCAGCCTTCTTAAAGACTCTAAAACACCTACATAATTAGTTGATAACCTAAAAAGAACTTTACCACCTAGAATATATAATTTAAGCAAAAACAAACCTAATCCTTGAAACTGTGTAGAGTCGAAAAACTCATTAACAATAAATAGATCTCACCATCCCTATAAAAATGGACTCACATTGGCACACATGTATTTACCAATGGATATTATGGTTTCCTCATTTATTGAAGGAAATAGGCAATCTGCTCACAACCATCAGAACCTGAAGCAGCCAAACAAAGCACGTCCATGGACTCACCAACTTTTTTCTTGAGAGCATCTGGGGATTCAATGAGACGAAACACTTTCTTCTGGTCCATCTCCAATAACATACCCGTCACTTTCCCCGCATGATCACGCTCAAAACGCTCCACCAGAGGGAATACTTGTTCTCCTAGCATCATTCGCTGAGCTTCGAGAGTAGCAGAGACCAAAGCAGAAGCAAGTGCTGACATTGGTGACCAGTCCAGAATGTTGGATATCAGATGGGGGTATTGACACTCCCGAAACATCAAATAGCATAGGCATCATTGGACCCATCATGGCTTGCAGAATGAAAAATGGATCCACAATGTTTCTTGTTTGTTTACTCTTTAAGTTTTGATTGCCCTGACTATGTGTGTGCTTAAAATTGAGGACAAAACCTGTCAATTCGGGCTCAACCGCATCCGTGCTTCATGGATTATGGGATATAAATTGGTTTAGTTGTTTACATGTGTAAGAAAATACTGATTTTTCAGCTAATACTGTGGGAAGACTAAGGAGTAGCCTACTTCTATTCTTCTTTTATCCATAACCCATTCAGTAGACGAACACTTATGTACATCACCTAGATATAACCCAATCATTCAACCCATGAGGGGATTGTTTTCAGGACCTGTTTGATCATGATTCCTTACTCTTCAATTTGTACCTGTAACAAATTTAGGTATAAGGTCAGTTGAAATGTAAGACACTTAATATAAGGTCAATTGAAATATAAGGTCTAAAATAGTAGTACAGAGTTTCTTCACTTCTTCTATAGTGGTATCTAGCTGAATCTTATACCGAGCTTGCTCATATTTTCAGAATGTAAATGAAATTAAACGACATAGAGGTAATTGATTATACCTTCTCACATTTTCAAAATGTAAATCCACCTGCTCACATGGCAGTAAGGAAATCCAGTAATATGCCATACTTTGCAGCTATAGTCCCAATGATCAACATCAACTACCTCAATAGACTCACCACGAACTTCAAATGTTGCTACCTTCTGATAGTAGTACTTGATTATACCTTGCCCCTCTAAAAAATATGTTTGCCCAGTGGTCTGGTTCACTACCTATTACCGAATTATAAGGTTCGGGTGAGATAACTTTTATATTCTCCGCACACTGTTCAAAGGCCTCTAGTTTTGGTGCATAAGCAGCATCATAGTATCTTTATTTTCTATACATATCTTGGAAATGTAGTTGAAGAGCTCGCATTTTTGTACAAATTCTTGGGCTGCATATTCATCTACTGATGAAAGGAGAAAATTGCGTGAACAACGTCAAGTGAAAAAATATTAGTTACTTGTGTATATATATAAGAAGAATAAAATGAAATGAAACAAGGATAAATCTCTTAGTTTTGATTCTAGATATCAAAAGATAGAGTGTATTACGTATATACTTGTATTTACACTAATGCGAAACTTTTCAAAGAAAACCCAAAGAATATTAAACAACAACCAAGCATATTGTCATCATGTAGGCAGTGACCAAAGCTCTCTTAATAAAGAGATTCAATGGCCCAAAATGTTATCATCATAACAGTATATTCTACTTCTGGGCTCATTAGGCTTTCCAAAAATCTACAGTAATCAAGATTTAAACAGCAACCAAGCATGTTCAAGTTGGGTTCCCCAATAACTCCAGTAACTCCAGTTCCCTAGACTTTAAATTTACATTTGTAAGTCGTTGTCAGAAAACCAAATGATTCAAGTAAAAAAAACAATAGTTGAATATTCGTTATCAAGTAAAAAAAAACTTTTATAGTTGAATATCTAACATATGAGTTATCAAGTAAAAAAAATAGTTGAATATCCATAGAGAGTTGAATATACTCCCAATATACACACAACCATTTTATCAGCAATATACACTCTATCGCACTCAATTAGTGCATGCCCTATCTCACTCGATTAGTATTCCAAACAAATATCAAACACCAATTGTAATGTTAAACAACTTTTACAGTGATTATAGATAATGTTGCAATTGAAAGGACAATAACATACTTGGATTCAGCTTATAATATCAAATCACAAATGAATACATCTCCATAGATAAAAAAAAAGATGAGAAAATTAACTGTACCGAGTATCTACGATTCAAAAAACTACCACCAGTCAAAACCACAAAGGAATGGACTACAAACCTGAAAACATAACACCAATGAAATCAAATAAAAAGTTGGATGAACATATGTGTTTGAGAGAGACTGTAAATTTTCTTCATAAAACATCAGTTATACAGGAGCAACTAAAGCTCAAAATTCACCAATCAAACAAAGATACAACCACATAAGTAAAGATACAATCAGTAACATACATGATGTTTTTTTCATCCTAATCTATGTATGTAATAAAAAATGTATGCAATCGATAGCTATTAGAAATTAAATAAAAAATATTATAGAATTAAACATTATGAGACTGGAAGTTTCATTTACAAATGCCAAAATCAAACATATTATTTAGATCATAAGTATATGGTCCAAGATAAACTAAAATGTGATGATCGAACTCGGATGTTAAAAGTCAAAGACCTGTTATGGCCCCTCCTCTTGATGCATTGGCTCTACACTAACCATTGTTTTGCAGTAATTTTACAGAGTTGTACTATTGTCTGTCTTTGATCTGTTTCCTATGGATTGTCGATGACATTAGTTGGGGTCACACACATGTGCCTGAGCTTCCTCAATCGATTGCATCAGGGCTTTTCTCACCTTCCTGTGCATGTCACAATCATTTTTACCATTTTCAGCATACCTGCCACTGCACCTCTCAGTTCTACATCATTTGGATGGCTCACCTGTTTAAGATGAACTGCTGGTGGTCTCAACTTAGTTTTAATTCAAAGATCTAATTTGATGCAACACTTCATGTGCATCACCTGCCATATGGCATCAATCCACCTGCAAAATATATAAAAACAGCAACATCTCAAAATAAACCAAATCCACATAAGATTTGAACAAACAAATAGAATGAAAAACTTGATATTAAAACTAACTAAAAGTGATGAACACGAATTAAAATTAAAAAGATCTAAAGAAATAACAAACATGGAGAACCAAATATCTATATATTCTCATAAACTTGGTGCAAGTGCAATCCTGGTTCCGTTAGATAAACGAATGGAAATTAGGAAAACAAACCTCGACAACGAAAGGGAGAGAAATGCTACATGCTGAAATGGAATCATTCTTCATAAACTGATTTAAGCAAAAAGAGTTCTTGCTAAGCCACAATCCAATTCCCACAGTTCTGAAAGTACCTGTTTCATGATTTTTGAGATGTTCCTGCTAAGCCACAATCACAGTACCTCAGTTCCATAGATGCATCTCAATAAAACCAAATACTTTAATAGATAAGGAGGCATGTAATTTCATATGTAAATGGAGGTACATAGACCATCAATAGCAATGCGTACGTAAACTATTTACAAAAGTAAATTATTGATAACATTTTGAAAAAATAATTACTAACAGAGCACAAATCAAAATCAAATCTTTACAAAAATTAATGTACTCCTTGGATATAACATCATCGCCAATGACCAACCTAACCAAAAAAATATTCTTAACGACGCTTCAAATCCCGTGGGCCAGCTCCATGTATTTTGCAAGACCAACTATTGAATAATTACAACCCCACAAAAAAAACACAATTAATTAGCAATTAAATTATAATAAACAAAACAATAAACACTAAGGCTCCACCAAATAACACAACATCCAAATCAATTCTAACACAACTACAACTTCTTAATAATAAAAGTTTGAAAGACAGTGTGAACAATAAAATTGTGCAAAGTGTATGTAAAGAAAACTTATCAAATAACACATAATAAACTTACCAAATAACACAAAACTTATTTATAATACACATAATAATTAATGTCCTAAAAAAATGTCAGATATACTACCTTATGAATAACAATTTTTGAAAAAGTTTGGAGGAGAGGCTTTCCTATCTTTAGGTAGCAACATCCACGCTTGTTGTTGTCATGATTTGCATAGGGTGATGACAGATGATGTAGCACAACTGAGTATCTATATACAAATCAAAAATCCTAATATCATTCAAATCAATACACATTTTCCAAAAGGGGGTATAAAAATCAAATTTCGACAAATATATAAAAATAGGAAATCACAAAACAAACTAAAAGACATGTTTAGGTTTTTTGTACCTAAAATGAAAGCTGGTATAAAATTTGTTATCCAGTTGGTGAGGGGGGTGAGTATTAGAATTTTTCACCATCTGATCTTGTTTAATGAGGGTAATAACAAAATTACCCCACTTTTTTAGTCTCCTTTTGTTATCCACTTTATCTTGGTCAATCAATTCATGTTTGATAGCAGCTTCACATTCCTATTGATAGCATATTTTCCTTCGTTCCTAATATGGATGAAAGCAGACAAAATCATAGATGCAAGTTATTGTTGATACCAAATTCATTAAAATCATTATTGCCATGTAATAAACTGAGGAAAAGAAAACATAAGTACCTACTAAATTCATTCCGTAACTCAAATGTGTAATTAACTATTAACTATTGCTTTTAATCAGTAAGTGCCTAAAATTTTAAAAACAAAAAAACAAAAGTTTTGCCGACTCAAATAATGTCATAATTAAGGAAAGTTTTGCAGAGTAAAATATTATCACAATTAAAGAAAGTTACATGATTCAAAAGTTTTGAAAAGTCAAATTGTTCATTCACACAGTATACAATATTGCAGGTAATTAATTTATATTGGTAATAAAGTACCTAGAATAGTGCAAACTGATACTACAATTAAAAGTCTTTGATGGGTCCAAAATTTTTTATTGCTTCGCTATCTCAAAACTCACTCACTTTCTTCATTTAATACGATTGATTTGCATCTCAAAAGTTGTAGAAGTTGCATCGCGTACCTGCTCAAAGCCATAAAAGAATAAGAATAAGAATTGGCTGACCATTTATTAGGACATTAATACCAACGCCAATGACTACATGACATAGACATGTGCACTCCTGAGTACATCGAAGCACTATGAAAATGCAAAATAAAATACTTACATTGGTAACAAAAATTTAAGAGGGTGAAGGAACCCCTAAAATTAAGTGGGCACCCAGGTGTACAATGGTTTAAGAATAATGTACAAATATTTTTTTGGACACCATGAATGTCGCACATAATTTTGTGTCACATAATTTTGTGTCACATAACACAATTGTTCAATAAAAAATCAATACCCTAATCTAAAATACAAAATCAAAGTATAAGATAGAAATGCCATCGCGTCTTGACGATTTCAAATTGGATCCACGAATCAAAATTCCATCATGTACATTTTCGGTAATACAAAAACAAATGCAATAAAAAATCATATTGTAATAAAAATAAGTTAGGCATGCCGAAGAAACAATATAGTTCATTACGTTGAATCAACCATATACATTTTATAGTTCAGCCCCAAAATTCAAAAATCAAATGAGAATATGTTGACATTACAGTTTATTAGATATAACAGATTAACACTTAAGTGGAGAAATTATAAGGTATTCATGAATGGAATAAGAACATCATCACTCAAGGCCTCATAAATTTTCAAATAAATACATATTTATAAATGAATACCATTTACTTGTGAGCATCGTGTTATCAGTGGTGGGATCCTCTCTAAGAATTTTAAAACATTTGTTCATGTTATAGTTATCCCCATCCAAATATCCAATTCATTACCGACTTTGGGATGAAAACCAGAAATGGATATAAATGAAACAAAGTGTTTAAGTGATACTGTATATAACTTCTTTAAACTCAAATAAGATCACATATATACAAAATGTCTGAATATAAAATTAGATTTTACTTCAAATATAAGAGATATTACTAAAACTGATACATAAATGTTTAAGAATGGAGCTTTTAGTAATTTCAACACAAAGAACATTCACTTAGTCCTCTAATATGAAATCACCCAAGTGGTAATGTATCAAAATAACAAATACACAAAATTGTACACTTACCACATAAAAAATATACACTGATGAACTCATTTTTAATAAAATAATTCTGTAACAAAAAAATACAATAAAGAATATCAATTAGATGTACGGTTGGATCTGTGCAACAAATAAAGTAGATTTAACAAAATGAACCAATCAACTCAAACCAATATGAAAGTACAACATAAACTATATGGATATTATACAATAGTTCTTACACTTCAATCCAGAAAACTTGAGATGAAATTAAAAAATAAATTAAAATTTCTAACATTACTTTAGATTAAAACAGAGTATATAAGTTTATACCCACATAAACAAAGAAGATATATACCTTTTTCTCCAAAGTATGGTGGCACAATACAAATATAAGACGTTAGAGATTGAATTAGACATTTAATTAAACATATTGAATGCATCGTTACCTTCCATCTTCAAAAACAAAAAAAAAAGAAACATCATGATGATGCACCATTCTCTTCCATTCTTAACAAAAAAAAAACGAAACCCCAGATTCAAACAACAAATTAGAACCTAAAAATAAAATTTAATGCGATAAGACTTTGAAGATGAATAATAGCCTCGTAAAATGATTTTGAACACGGAATTTCTAAACAAAAAAATCTTAAAGGAGTCCAAACAAAAAGAGGTCAAAATCGTAAAAAAGTAATAAATTAGAAATTTACCCAAGTGAAAGGTGGACTCCTTCTGGATGGTGTCGGAGATTTCCACCTCTAGGATGATGGTCTTATCGGTCAGGGTTTTCATGCAGATCTAAAAGGGACATATATTATCTAAAATAAAAACAACATCAAAATCAACTCAAGATAATAGATCTAACATCTGAGTCTTTTACCGACAAAGATGAGCCTTTGTTAGTCTGGGGAACTCCTTGGATGTTGGCTTTGTCGCTGTTAACATGCTTCCTACTTAAGCTCGTGCGGTGGGTTTAGAGAGAGATGATGCAGCTTAGAAAGAGAAATGGGAGTTTCATGTTTGGCTCTTGTTATGGGCGGCGGGTTGTTGAAAGCTAATAAATGAGACTATATTCCTTTTTTTTTTTTTTGTTAGATTACAAAACTAACCCTTATATTTGAATTTAGGTAAAAAAATTATGAGTAAAATGAGGGGGAAAATAAATTTTTGTGGGATAAAATTGTAATTACAGTTAGAGTATAAAATAAGGTGTAGGGAGGTACATAATATTATTGTGTACATATTGATCTCACCCTCCATTTCTTTTATTGGTGGCTCAATCCTAGCCTCTAATTAAGTTATACTCTTATTGAATAGGAAAAAGCTTTTGCTCCTTATTATATAGATAGGTGTCCAGACACAGGGACGCCTGGATGACACTTCCTTCGAGTCAGACATCTGCCGCAACTGCTGTGGATGCTTGCGGGTTCTCGGTAGACGCTTCTTTCCTTGTACTCTAGATATGAGGTATTGTACAAACATTCGGGCCAATGGTCCAACTGATTTTATTTATTCCTCGCACGTTATTCGATATGGTTGTATAATTTGAACCGAGTGTTCGATTATTTTATTCATTTCATTTTTCTTTCAGTTTCATTTATGCTTAAACTGTGTGTATGTTTTATCATAATTGTTAAAAAGAGTAATTAAGTAAAAGTTTTTAACGCTCGCCTAATAGGATATTAGTAATTAAATGGATTTTCGACAGTGATGCTAAGAATGATCCATATGTGACTCATGTTTTAATTCGATATAGGAGTGATCGCCCGGTATCCCATTAGGTGGGTTGTTACATACCCATAAAAAACTAAAACCATAAAAATCAAACAACCAGTCTCAGGGGTCGAAGTAAAGTAAACCCAAAAAGAAAATCAAACTGCAAAAATAACAACCAATCCCATATATGCAACCCAAAAATCCAAAAGGCGGAGACATTTGATTACCTAAAAAGACGGATTTAAAAAAACAAAAATCAAAGAAGTACGGCAGATAATGGTAGCAGATCTGCAAAAAATAAAAATTGAGTTAAAGGCTTTACCCGGTGTTGCTAGCAGATCTGCAAAAAATAGCGTCGCAAGGTTGCAAAGAAAAAATAGTGAAGGCTTTTACCCGGTGTACAGGAGAGGGATGAGAAATGAGCGAGAGGGAGTTGTGTACTCCAGCCTCAAAAACTCTTTTTCTTGTTGATGATTCATTAAATGAAAATTTTAATCAAGCTGACTTAGATTTAGCTTCCTCAACCTGAACCATATCATCCATATTCGGAAGTGATGATACTCCTATTAATATAAGCTCAGGTGACATTTCCACCACTAGCAGTAGCTCCGGAGAGATTCCGGGAATGGGTTTGCTCTCAGACCCGCCATCGACGGTGATAATAACTCCGGTGCCGACGAGGGTGAAGTGTGTGGGGCTCTTGAATGCTATAATTCCTGATTTAAGGCGGTGTAAAAGAGACAGGGGAGGAGTTGTAGAACTGAGAATGTGAAGAGGAGAGAGAGACAAAAATGAATCCACTTTCTTAGGAATATGAGAGATGGAGGCATGAAAGATAAAAGGCAGTTTTTCCTTTTGTTTGAAATTCAAACGGATCACTTACCGAGCCCTTTTTTCGTTTTGAGACTCGTTCACTTAGTAGGTAGGCGTAGTGATAGGATAAGCTATGTTGTACGTAAGTATTCATTATGAAAGACATCAAATAAATTTACTAATATCACCTCTTCTTGAATCATTTTAGATCGTTAGATTCAAACTTTTGCATTTAATCTTAGTCGTGAGTTGATAAAGACCAAACTCTTAAGGTGTAATCTGAACCATTAATAAGAGAGGATAAAAAATCCCTCCTCCTTTATTTTATATATATATATATATATACACTAGGGGGTACCCCCCATGCCGATGGCACACCGATAAATTTGTTCCCATGCTTAATTTGTTCCCGTGTCGCCAATAGTTCATATTTCGCATCGATGACACTATCTTAATTCTATCGAGAGTTCAACACATCACAACTATATAAGAGGTGGAAATATGATATTTCAAATACACATGACTCCAAATGGCTAGTTTTTCAATCGAAAATTTGTAAAAGAGAGGATATATTTTCTCTTCAAATATAAAAACAAAATAGTGTTGCAAACGAATTCTTTTTCAATTGTTATTTAAAGAAAAATCTCACAATATTTTCTTGACTAACATTACTCCAAACTTTTTTATTTTGTTGAAATAAGGTTGACAAAAAAATAATTCATTAATTGTAACTTTTTAATTTTAAGTTAAATTTTAATCTCAGCTTTGGACATTATTTGTTTGAAATTTTAATTCATTTAAACATTAATTTGAAATTTTAATAAAAATAATAAACATGCATATGTCACAATATATCAAACAAAAAGTCAAGAACAACATTGTGAAATGATTTCATGAAAAAAATAGAACTTAATTATATCATATTGAATATACTCCATGACACACATTGCTCCCATATTTTTATTTTCTAAACATTTGTAGCATCAGTTTCATGAAGTTTAATAGGCTCATTAGAACAACCATTTTAAGAAAATAACAATTCTCATCTCGATATTTACTTGAGTATTTTTTTAATAATATTTTAATAAAGTTCAAGAGTTGTATTATATGTTGTAGGCTGTATTAATAATTTATGATTTGAGAATACATTAAATATATATAAAAAAAAAATCTTTAGAAAAAATTTCCTTTAAGATGATTAAGGTATTATCTATTAACCGATTCTTAAGGGAGAACTATAAAGAAAGAAGACTTTCATTATATTTTACTATAGTTGTACAAAAATGTTGTAAGACATTTTTCATCTAAACTATAGAATATGACAAATGTGTTAAAAGAAGGAGATTGAGAAAAGATGTGGAGAACATGATTTGCTTGTTTTGATTCTTTCTTGTTATCTCCATCCATATGTTGAAAATCTTTAGACCATTTTTTTAATCAAATCTTTAGAGTACTTTTGGAGATATGAAGTTTTACATTGAACCTTGTGCCCAAATTTGTCAAATGCTTCACCTGCCCCAACTTACCTCAAGCCATGAGATGAGCTGACATAAAAAATGATTTAAAAAAATGACTTGATTTGAACCATATACAATACACTCAAATTTAACAGTCAATTGTTTTTAGAAGTATTAACTGAAAAAAAAAGCTAAAAAGGGGAAAACAAAAAAAGAATCACTTTGAGCCTAAATTAAATAACATCTATATAAATAACTTTAAAGTGTGTCTGTATTTCGACAAATTATATTTAACATCAATAATAATAAAATGCAAATCATATTGAATAAACAATTAACATTTGTTACAACATTAAAAAATTCATAAGAACCTCAATGAATGATGGGATTCTTGTGAAAACCTTAAAAAAAATCATCTTTAATGATTCACAAAAAACATATTATAGTGTATCCCATCATGAACAATCAAGATGAAACAATAGCAATGATTATATGTTTCCAGAAAATTAATGAATAATAATAAGTAGAGAGGTGTTATTTAAACTAAGGGCCCGTTTGATAGAAAACTGGGAAAATGCAAATGATTCCAGGACATTTGATTCCAGGGAAATAATTCCAAGGCAAATGAATATTTTCCAACTTGTGTCTGTTTGATACAAGTTGAAAAACCATCAATTTTCCACATTTTTTATCAAACGCAAAGTTGGAAAATAGATATAAATGTGGAAAATCAATATAATAAGGAGTAAAATAGTTGACACTATTTAATAAGATGATAAGTTAATTAGGGGACCTGATTTGGCCAACAAGACACTAGATGGAGGGTGAGATCACAATTCACACCATAAGCAATACAAGTCACCACACTTGATTTTATAATTTATATGGCATTTACAATTTTAACCTCCTAAAATTTATTTTCCCTCTCATTTTTCATCTAAAATTTCACTATAATTCAAATATGAAGGATGAATTAGTAATACACTACAAAAGAATATTTTGGTACGGATTCAAGACACGCAGGAGAACCCTCATCCACCCACGAAGCCATCTCGGTACCCCTTACACATCCTTAGGCACCCTTTACATGTCACTCGCTCTCTCTCTCTCTCTCTCTCAAACCCAAAGAACATTCAGCCTCATGGCCAAACCCCCCCTCCTCCATTTCCTTTTCCATTTCCATTTTCATTTCCAATTCAAATTCCCAAACCCCAAAACCCTAAAACCTCATGGCTTGCTTTTTCATGGCCATCACATCTTTCTCTCTATAGGCTTCGCGTTCTTCGCTGTGAGATTATTTCCTTCATGGTTGTTTTCCATGGTATACTCTCATACTCTCTATTTTTAGTGTTTTTAGAATTATTTTTATTGTTTCTAGATTTTTTCTTTCTCTCTCTCTAATTTGTAATTTGGTTCTGATTTATTTGTTTTAGGTTTGAATGCGAAGGAATTTTGGGTTTGAACTACATGTATACTCCCTTTCTCTCTGTATAACTATAATTTGTGTATTAATATTATGGGTTTTTGATTTCTGATTCATATTTAGGGCTTATTTTGTATTTAGTGTGGTTTAGCAGGTACTATTTTGGGTGTTGGCATGTTTGTTGGGTAAGCCTACTTATATTAACGTGTATTTGTCAATTTTTTCTTTCAAAATAGTTGTGATTGTCCAACTAGATTAATTGGGTTTGGAGATGAGATGTAATATTAAACTAAGCAACACAAACAAGAATTATGAGTACGAGAGATATAACCAAGGTATCGAGAAAACTAGGATGTTGGATCCATTTATCACATTCAACTAATATTATTTAATAATTTAAACTCGTCAGTCCCGATTTTATAACTCAAATTAAACCGACTCTCGTCGTATTTAATTCAGAGGATAACATGGTTAAGTTCCCAATTATATTTAATGTCTCTAAATTAAGACGGCTAAAATCCCTATACCCTTAAAAAAGTTCATTTTTAGATTTCAAAGTATAGTCTTCAAGCATGGACTATCAAAACAATCGAGTGCAAGCATAATCCATCAAAATGTACTCACACTTAAAAATAAAAATGTGATTTTTCTTAAACAAAGCCGAAGGTTTAAAATACACTCTCGTGTCGTTTTAAATGAATACCGAATTTTTAAGACCTTTAGCACATATCGGGAACAAGGACGAATTTAAATCAAGCACAATATTAACTAGGAATGATAAACTTCACCTAGTCCTAGTAAAGAAATTAAGCTAGCATAATGAAAGACATCATAAAATTGCAAGAATGAATGTGATTTTTCCTTAATAAAATAGCTTACAAATGATGTGTCTTACAATTGATGTTGACAAAATTCCTTCCACAAAGATACAATTCTTGACCCTCAAATATAAATAAAACTCTCAAGATAAGAGAACCAAACACTATTTCCCAAACTCTCTCTACAATTCTCTTCTTGTTCTCTACTTGAAATAATGAACCAAAGGGTTCTATTTATAGGCTTAGGGTGAGTCATTAGGGTTTTGGTGTAACTCTTCAATTTCCACCTTTTCAATTTCCACCCACTCGAAAAGTCTTCTCTTTAATTTCCACCTACTCGAAAAGTCTTTTTTTTTCTTGTTGAACACGTGTAACACCCCGCTTAAAATAATAACGGGTGACCAACCCTATACTACATTAAATCAGGAGTTTCAAATGGTCCAGTCTCAACACCAACTGTCGGTACAATATAATATAGGACTAACTACCCGATATCATATAAGCGAGATGTTAAAATTTAAATTAAACATGCAACATAACACAACCCAACACTACGAATAAAGGAAAGAAAGATGCATGAAAGGACTATGATAAAAGAAATGATGAAATAGATAACTACAACCGAATGTACTATAAAGAAGTAAACCCGAATAAGCTGTCGGGTCACAACCAATACAATGACTGAAATGGAATAAATATAAACATGTATATAAATATCCCTAGGGTACAAACCCGATATGCAACATGATTCCTACCTAGAATTTTTTTCAAGGAGGAAGCGACTACATTCTACATCCCGCAACAGTCTGCACCTGTCACGGCTCCCAAGACTCTGGATATAAGGTCATCCGGCATCCATACGGTAGGACACCTGTAATAATATATATATATATATATATATATATATATATATATATATATATATATATATATATATATATATATATATATACATGCAGGAGAGAAAAGTAAACGGGTCAGAGACCGAGTTGTGAAAAATATTTAGAAAGTGTGTTAACCGTGCATAATAATTATCGGTGCACTTATTTCATAATTAAAAGTGGAATCGCACTCTTGTGGAACCCCAACTCACCTCTCATCTAAAGGTGCGCACCTATTCACGTCCTCAAAATTTTAGTTAAATTACCCCCATATTAGGACAACCTAACTTATCATAGGCCCTAGCCTATACCCATGAGAATTCCCTTCCTATCATAACCCAAGAATCCACCCCTTTTCTAAACACATTTAAGTATCTTTTTTCAAACATATATGTCTTATTAGGCTTAGTGGATTCCGGTTTATAATTTAACAAATTATAAATTTAATAAATTACCCAATATTCATTTGGGTTAAAACATAAGATTTAATTTTCTAATTATTAAGCCTGCAAAATTATCATTGACACAACTTCCCTCCAATTTCAACGTTGCGCTACGTTTCGTGCGTGGGGTGTCTCGCAAAGAGAAATCCAAATAAGGAACCGCCCCGTTACACTACTCCTTGTCAACGTCGATCCTGGAGATCCATTATGCCACACATAAATATCGACATAACTTCTCTCTAATCTCAACAATGTACTACGTTTCGTGCGTGGGGTGTCTCGCAAAACGAAATCCAAACAAGGAACCGCCCCGTTACACTACTCCTGGAGAATGTCGATCATAGAGATCCATAATGCCGTCAGACCATAATTGGCAGAACTTTTCTCCAATCACAACACTGCACTGCGTTTCATGCGTGGGGTGTCTCGCAAAGCGAAATCCAAACAAGGAACCACCCCGTTACACTACTCCTTGACAATGTCGATCCTAGAGATCCGTAATGCCATACATATAATATAATGCTACCACTAATACTAAATCTCCAATAATATCCTTGGGATGATGTTACCGAAATATTCCTTAAATGCGATACATCAACCCCCATCAATCTAGTACACCGTAATCATCCAAGATGTACTCCACAAAGATTCTATATCCTTTCATCTATAGGATATATAAATATATATATAGGCATTTTATTCTCACCATATATATATATACATACCATCATCCAATCCCATGACCATGTGTACATACCATATATGCTGTACCAAGGCCATGCACAAATAAATACCCGGCTATATATAGCGTCGATAAACTGCATCAATGCTATCATCCTCCAAGTGCCCGGTTCACGTAGCAATACTGGGGCCACCATGGTGGGACTAAACGACACCCATCTCGTGGTAAACTCATGCACACGACGTCCCGGGAAGCAGTCATAGCTCCAAACTGGCAATGAGACAAAACATACCCACCACGTCTCATCCCAAGAATAAAAATGTGAATCACATAATAACACACGGGACGACTATGACCTGGGGAATATCCAAACCCTGCTTTTCTAGCCAGGATGCTCACCCTCTACGCGCGCAACTTCCCAATGATAGCATGAGCGGGGTATGCTTAACCAAATAAGTATATATATCATTCACATGCACAATATATATACATCCATATGATCCAATCATATGATCAAATATTAAACCATCATATAAGGTTTAAATATCCATACCATGTATGTCCATAACATAAATATATCCATATGTTCATATCTATATAGATATATATACATATATTCACATAGCCTTATATACAACTCATTCTTGTTCATAAGTATGAGATATATAAACTCGGCTATAAGTATATATAATCCTCGATATGTGAATACAATCCCTCACTTGAAACATATTCAATCATTTTTTTTCCTATGATGAATAGTCTCCCAAAATCATATGTATATATCTACTTATATATATACCACATTAAGGTTATCACCCAAAATTTTGTGTAGGAAACCATTACCACACATACCATCTATATCCGAGAGCAAATCAATACCTCAATACAATTTTGACTAGAGGTATACACCTAACCAAAAGTCTACAAACCTCAACTTATTCCACTTTGTTTCAAGTGTTGGAATCCCAAGTGATTCTTTCCACCTAATTATGTGTAAACTATCCTAACTAGAATTTACTACCGTCTATTCTAGTTGATAGTACGATCCCAATCCGTTCCCAATTTTACCTATGGTTCAATTAATTTCATGAACCCTTACCCCTATCGGGTTACCTATTGTTCCTTAATTTAAACGTTTCTAAGGATATGAGACCCCTCACTCTCTAAGAGTTCTTAACCTCACATCATTTTTATACATTTATATCTATAATTGGTATTCCCAACCTCTATGAGGTTTCCCCATAATTTCTATATGCAACTCCAATATATACATGGATACATTTCTCCCAAATTACCCTAAGGAGTCCACAAAATCATAATACGTGAGAAACTCCTTATATGTCTCCAAGAACATATCTCTTAGATCATAAGAGAAGACTCCCAAATCAATAAACCCAACCAAAAAGGGTTTGAATTCACTAAAGAGAAAATTCCCCAAAATGCTCTGTTTCCGAATCGATTCGGCCCCTTCGAATCGATTCGGCCCAACAGCGAATCGATTCGGCCCATCCGAATCGAATTGATCCAAGGGACCTGAGATTCTGCAACCTTCCGAATCGATTCTCTAGGGGTGAATCGATTTGGTCCTAAAGACCTAAGGCTTCTGCAATCCGGCGAATCGATTCGGATGGGCCGAATTGATTCGGCCACTTCAGAAAGCCACGAAAATGGTTGTTTTTCTATAACCCAAAATTTGATTTATACTAATTCCAACGCTTAATCTTCAACCCCAACTTAATTTCCAACATCAAAACAGTATATGATTATATGTACATATATCATCTCTCTCTCTCTCTCTCTAGCCGCCATAACCCTAATTAGGGTTGCATGGCAACCTTTCATCCCTTTCCTTCTTCGTCCATAACTCCTAAACCTCCTGACCCACCAAATCCTTGGCAAAAATCCTTTGCTAGTATTTTGAAAGAACAATCTCCTTCCCATGCAGTTAATATCAAACCTCTCTCAAAATATAAAGGTGAACCAACAATTATTTTCTCCCAAGAAGAAGTTGACATTCTATCTACTCCTTTCAAGCATGCCCTAGTTGGAAAGTTCTCACATGGAAAGCCATCAATGGAGTTTATTCATAAAAACTTTGAATCTTTTGGTTTAAAGGCTGCATATCATATTGGTCTTATAGATCATAAACACATCCTTATCAGAGTTAACTGCGAAGAAGATTTCATGAGGCTATGGATGAAAGATCAATGGTATATTGGTAAGTTCCCTATGAGGACTTTTAAATGGCCCCCTTTATTTAGATATGATCAAGAAAGTCCCCTTGTTCCCATATGGTTACAGTTCCCAGGTCTACCTATTCATCTTTTTGCCAAAGAACCTTTGTTTTCGTTGGCTCAGGCTGTTGGAAATCCCCTTAAGATTGATCAATCCACTGAAAATATTCACAGACCTAGTGTGGCTAGGGTCTGTGTAGAATTGGATCTTCTAAAGCCAAGACCCTATAGAATTTGGATAGGGAGTGGTGATGTTGTTTATTGGCAATCTATCGAATATGAAAACATGCCTTCTTATTGTTCTCATTGTTTCAAACTTGGGCATCAAGAAGAAAATTGTATGTTTAAGAAGGACATCAATATTAAACCTGATAAGAATGGCAAGGAAGTTGTTGAACAAGTTACGCAACCTTTAAAGAATTCAGCCAAATTTCAAGAATCAGTTTGGAAGTATAGACCTATAGAAAAGGAGTCCGAGAAGCATCATGTCTTGAAGTTCCAATAAGAAGCCTCTACCAGTTTAACCAAGAATCTTCCCAATGATACTGAAGAACCAGTCATAAGAATGCAAGTTGAAGATACAGACAAAGAAGTAAGGTCTCCTATTCAGAATGGTATTGTGACAATTGCTGAAGTAAATGATGATTGCAGAGAGGATACTGAAGAAGAGGAAGGTGAATGGAATGAAGACAACATGGAGGAATTGAACATTGGAAATTTACTATCAGAGAATGGGATCAATTTAGGTGATGAAAAGTATTACAGTACAGGAACTAAAATGGATAAGGTGAAGTATAAAGTGCAGCAGTCCAAGAGGGGATACCACTCAGATAATGAAAAGTCTGTTATCCAGGAAAAATCTGACTGGGAGGATTTGAATATGTTCTCAGCTTTGTTGACAGAAAAATTGGATAGTAAGGAGAGAAAGGACAATCGTACAGTGAAACCTATGGTGATTTTTCGAAAGAAGAGTAAAACCAAAGGAAATAAGAAGGTGATTACAGCCAAAAGAAGGGTTACCAGATCTGCTACTAGAGGTTCCAAGTCAGTTTTCCATAATCAATCTCAATAATTCAAGGAATAGTATGGAATGCTCGAGGAGTAGGGAATAAGCCAACAAAGAGAAGGATTAAAAAACTTTGTAAGAATAATAACCTTTCCTTTTTAGCCATTCTTGAACCCTTGGTTGTTAGTTCTAAAATAGAAGATATCAGGAGACTTATAAGTTTTGGGGGCTGTTGCTTTAATAGGTTAAATAAAATTTGGTGCTTCTGGAGACATGGTATTCAATGTGAGGTTTTGGTAGATGGGGATCAAAATTTGCTGCTTAAGCTAGATCATCCAAACTTAAAAAATCAGATAGGAGTCAATTTAGTTTATGCCAAATGTACTAGACTGGAAATAAGAGATCTTTGGGATTATTTAGAATATAGTTCTTCTTTGTGTACTGATTATCCTCTCATTGTCATGGGGGACTTCAATATAGTTAGTACAAGTACTGAAAGGGCTGGGGGTGCTGATATTGATATTGGGGGTGCTTATGAGTTTAATTCTTGCTTGATTAGCTGTTAATTGCAGGATTTGGGCTATACTGGATCTAAATTCACTTGGGCTAAAAGTGTCAATGGCAATATGATGTATGAGAGACTTGATAGAGGCTTGGTTAATCCTTCCTAGTTGGATTATTTCCCTAATTCCTCCATTACTCATTTGCATAGGAACTGTTCTGATCATAGTCCCTTATTACTTTCTATTAAAAGTCAGTTTGATTCCTCATTTAAACCATTTAGATTTCTAAATATGTGGAGCTCTCATGATGGTTTTATCAATTTAGTCCAAAGTTCTTGGGCAGTAGCTGCTACAGGTAGACATATGGATGTATTTTCATTCAAGCTTAAAAGACTGAAATCAACTTTGAAAAGCTGGAATAGAGAGGTTTTTAAAAATGTTTTTGAAGAAATTTCCATTATGGAGGAAAAGTTAATCCAAGAAGAGCTAAAGTTAGAATCTGATAATAGTGGAGAACAAAGGCAGAACTATTCTAAGGCCAAGGCAGACCTCAATGCTGCGATGGACAAAGAAGAACTGTTCTGGTTTCAGAAATCAAGGGGTGATTGGATAAGTAATGGAGATAGAAATACAAAATTCTATCATGCTCAGGTGCAAAACAATAGAAGAAGACAAGGCATACATGCTATAAAAGATGAGGAGGGCAGAATCAAAGAGACTAAAGAAGACATTGCTAACCAGTTTATTTCTTATTTTTCAAATTTGTTTTCTGCAGGTCCTCTTGAAGATAATGGTATTCTTGAAGTTATCCCAAAGATATTGACAGAGGAGATGAATAGTACTCTTATTTCTATCCCAGAAGAAGCATAAATTTTGAATGCCATAAAAAATATGAATCAAAATAGCTCAGCTGGATGTGATGGCTATAATGGTTATTTCTATGTGCAGTGTTAGGATATAATCAAGCAGGATCTCGTGAATGCTATCCAAGCTTTTTTCTTAGGAGCTGATATTCCCAAATCATGGAGTTCTACTATGATTTGTCTTATTCCTAAAGTACATAGACCTATGTTCTGCAAGGACTACAGACCTATAAGTCTCTGTAACTTTAGTTACAAGATAATCACCCAGATTATTAACTCCAGACTTAGCCGTATGCTTCCATCTATTATTTCCTGCAATCAAGCAGGTTTTGTGCAAGGGAGAAACATTCTTGATAACATTCTATTATCTCAAGAGATGATGCAATTTATTGATAGAAAAGCTACTGGAGGTAATGTGGTTTTGAAACTTGACTTGGCTAAAGCATATGGTAGAACTTCATGGCATTTCTTAATTAAATCTCTAAGAGCTTTTGGATTCTCAGAGACTTTTATTAATCTAATTTGGAGATGCATTTATTCCACCTGGTTTTCTATAATTATCAATGGGCAGCTTATGGGATTCTTTCAACCTTCCAGATGAATTAGGCAAGGGGATCCTATTTCCCCAAGCCTATTCATTATCATGGCAGAAGCTTTTAGCAGAGGATTGAATAAGCAGATGTTGGCAGGTTTGATTGCTCCTTTCTCTCATCCTAGAGGAAGTCCATTAATTAGCCATCTTGGATATGCTGATGATTTAATTATTTCTTCTAGAGGAACAAAGCACAGTCTTAAAAACCTTATGGCATTTATTGATTGTTATGAGAAGGAATCAGGTCAACTCTTTAATAAAGAGAAATGTTACTTCTCCTTAAGCTCTAAAGCTTCTGTGACTGTCAGATCCAGTATTGCAGCCTGCACAGGTTTCAAATTTTCTGAAGGCTATATGAGTTATCTTGGCTGCCCTCTGTTCAAAGGAAGAATGAAAGCTATTTACTTTGAATCTCTAATTCATTCTATTGCATCCAAAATTCCGAGTTGGAAGTCTAAATTTCTTTCTTTAGCTGGTAGAGTTACTCTGATCCAATTTGTCTTAAATTCTATCCCTATCTTTACTTTATTTGCTTTACAGCCTCCTAAATTGGTGATCAAATCAATTATTCAATTGATTAGTTCATTCTTTTGGGGAATAAATAAAGATTATGGGAAAAAATTTCATTGCATCAAGTGGGATTCTATTTGTTTCCCATTTAAAGAAGGTGGATTAGGCATAAAAAATTTGGAGTATATCAAAGAAGCTTCTAACATCAAATTGGCCTGGAATATGAAGAAGAATACTAGCTTATGGGCTAAGTTTATGAATGCTAAATACTCCAATGTTCCTACTGGAGGTGGATCAATGACTTTTAGAAGAATCAGGTCTGCTTGGAATATAATGGAGGCTAATTCTTTATGGTTAGACAATGAGCTGATTTGGCAGCCTTCTTCTACTGGAAAGTTCACATTTTCATCAGCTTATGAGATTATAAGAAAGCATAAATTGTCATCTTTAGCTTTTAACTATATATGGGATCCTAATATTCCTCCTAACATATCTACTTTTATGTGGAAAACATTATCTAAATGTGTTCCTGTTGAAGATCTTATTCAAAAGGTGGGAGTGAAATTAGCATCAAGATGTCAATGCTGCCATAAGGAAGGGGAATCTTTGAACCATCTCTTTATATCAGGTCCTATAGCTGCAGAAGTTTGGAATCATTTTTGCTGCTTACTGGGAGTTATTCCTAGATCATCCACTATTCATAGCTCGATAATTCAATGGTGGTTACATTCAGGAAATTCTCATATATCTCAGTGGCTTCATAAGATCATTCCAGTCACTATTATCTGGGAAATTTGGCTTGCCAGAAACAAAGCTCTTTTTGAAGGTATAACTATGAGAGCTAACATGATTTCATCTAGAGTGATATCTAGAATTGCAGAGGTATTCTAACATTCCAAAATCAAAGGTGGGAGAAATGATGTATGCACGGAGGTTATCAATGTCTTTTCTCTTAATTTCAAGATGTCCAAGTCTTCTTTTATATTTATGCCTTGGAAATGTCCTCCAAAAGGTAGATTCAAACTCAACTGTGCTGCCAAGGCAGGGAACAATATGGGATTTGGCTTTATTATTCGAAATGATACGGGTCAATTCATTTGGGCATTCTCAAATGTTTTATCCACAGATTCTTTGATTGAAGCTCAAGTTCAAGCTATTTTGGTTGGGATCAAGTTTTGCAAGGAGAAGGGTATTTCTAATATTGACATAGAAGTAGAGTCAGAAAATATTCTTCAATGTTTTATTTCTTCTTCTACAGCTCAGTGGCATATAAGGACTGAAATTTCTGAAATCTATGAATTTCTCCAAACTAATCACTGCTTCATCAAGTTATGTTCATCAGAAGCCAATAAAACTGCAGAGTTACTCGCCAATCATGGATCCTATCATCAAAGTTCTGTTAGCTTTCAAAATTATTGTGATCTCCCTAGAGAGATTAGAGCTTCTATTTTAGTAGTTTCAGAAAAAGGTCTTTGTTTAATTTGCTTGTAAGCCATGTGAGAGGGCTTTTCTGTCTACAGTTGCAATAAAATTCCTGATTTATCGAAAAAAAAAAAAAATCTTCAATTTTCAAGAATTGAAACAAAATTTAGGTTTTGATGTTTATACCCAAAAACCATTCCTTTAACCCACAAATTATGAAATTAAAAACACAAATAGCTATTTAGCAAGATTAAACACTTGCCTCAGATTTGTAGAGATTGGATCGTCCTCGATGTTGCGGTTGGGCCAGAAATCCCCAAGCTTTTCTTCCTCTCTCTCTCTTCTCTTCCTTCTTCTTTTTCTTTTTTCTTTCTATTTATCTCTTTCTCAATTGAGAAGGCTTCATCCGTAAGCCTTAAATCCTTTAAAACAATAAACCCAATTTTTAAATGTTAATACACACGTTAAATGACTCGTTTACTCCAATTCGAGTCAACTGACTAAAAAATATTCCGGAGCCGAAATAAAACTCAATGACAGTCATTTTGACTATCTCGACCCTTCCGGGATCAATGGTACCCTCAAAATCATCATCCGAAATACTTTAAAACGTCTTTTATTTTTGGACTTAAATTCCCAAATTTAAAATTCTCCAATTTAATTAAATTTTATTTTCCCAAAAATTTAAATTTCCCAGTCTCCAAAATCATGGGGTGTTACAACACGCAGGTCAAATTTCGTCCAATTCACAGAATAAAAATTCCCTACGTTTGTGTAAAAAACATTTTTTCGAACGACTGTAAAATTCAGCTTTTTCGCGCCTTTTTCAAGTTGATCATCAATTTGTACCAAATTCCATAATTACCTGCAAAAATTTCACTAGGCATATTTTTTCACAAATTAGCACAAAAATATTATAAAATTATTGAAGCATCCATTTTTTACTTAAAATTTCCATTTTAACTGTGAATTCAATCATTCTTGCATGTTTTCCCCTTTTTAATAAAATGATCCTATGAACTTATTAAATAAAAAAAAATGGGACTAATAAGGTATAAATTTGGGTACAAAATATACAAAATAATGCACTCATCAAACGTGTATTGCTGTTTTATTGAATTTTTATTTTTCAAATTATTATGATTGTGGTTTGTACATTGGTAGAAATATGATCAATCCCCACCCTCTTTGTATATAGATGTTTAGTTGCATTTTTTAAGGGATGGGGTAGAATATTTGTTCTTGGTGTTTAAATTGTAGTCAAAATTCATTAATTTTATTAATTATTTATTTGTATTGTAGGTATTTTCTTTCATATATCTCACACGCTCAGGTATACCCACGTTCTGCTGTTAACTCTTCCCTTGAACCGATCGAGCATATGAAGAAGTATTAATAATTAAATCTGATTATGTCTATGCCTATTTTTAATGAAGAATCGAACATATTCTCCAGCTATTTGGATGATCTTAAGAATGCATGTTTCTCTTGCCACTCCAGAAGAACAACAAAACATGGACCTAGATCTCTTTAGTGTTGCTGTTGATGTGCTGGTACTGCCTTTCAAGATGTGTATGCTTGAAACTGGATATTATGTGTAAACTGCTATGTTTTGATATATCTTTAGGGGTGTAAACTGCCTTTCAATTTGTTTTTGTGTACATCTTTTCTTCTCCTGCTTAGTTGCAATTGTGTTTTTGTAGCTTAGGATTCATTTTATTTTTTCAATTTCACATTATTCCAATGGAATGACATCAACATCACATTATTTCTCATTAATATTTTTCGTTCTCTTTCTTTGTTTGGTGTTTAAACAATAAGTATAATTTTAGCACCTTATATTCATATTTGAATTGGTTATGTGTGTGTATGTTTTGTGAAGTTTGAGTAAAGATCTAAAATATAATGATTTTTTATTTGGGTATGTTTTTTTAACATCTATTTTATTTTTATTATGACATTTCAGAGGTTACCTTTGTGTGTTTTGAGAGATCCATTACTCATACCTATGTTTTACGAGAGGCATCCATGCATATGATTGATCACTTCAACAAAGAGCACGAGGTGGCCAAGGCTGATATAGTAACATGATAGTGTGAGTTGTCCATAAATTTTGTAGGTAGTTGGTTATACTTGAAGTTATTAAATGCACATATAAATCTTTGATTTTAGTGTCTCAAATGTACTTTGTTTAGTGCCATCCTTTTTTAGAAAAGTATGACGACCCCCCAAACCTATTCTTCTTCCCTTTACAGCACTAAAAAGGCACATAACATAATACTTTGTTTTTACCTTTCTTTGTAATTTCTATTTGGCGGCTATTTTTCTTCTCCAAACAGTTGCCTCCTCCTATATATCAATATAAGCTTTTTTATCAGACAATAGCTATGGCTTTTAGAGGGGTAAATGCATCATTCGGCATGGGTGTTGCTGATCACAGCGAAATCGGCAAGTATAATTTATCATTATGAATCTTCTCTGTTTTCACTTTTCCCCGTGTTTGTCTTTTGAAATTTAAATGTTGGCCATTAATGTATCCCAACGCGACCCAACATGTCCATTTTTTTGTAATAAAGAAATATGCACTCTCTTTTTTACCTGTTCCAGTGTTTCAGGTGCGTGTTCGAGTATGATGCACATAAGACTCTGACTCTGTGATGTTGCATGTATTGGTTATTGATGTTTTTTTTAAGTTGAGTTATTTCATGTTGCATGTTAATCCCATGTTCTCTGTGTGTTAATTATAGTGAACTAATTTTTTATTTTAATGAGAAACATTTTTAGTTCTAATTTAGCTTTTCTCTAATAAAACTCTTTGCAAAGCACACAACAGCCGTTCGCTTCAGCGATCAGATTGTAAATGCAAATTAATTAGATAGGAGGAATGAAAAGGTGTCTATTTATAAGCAGGGCGTGGACATGCATTCCGCGAAGAGCGTGATTCCTCATATTGATTCTTCCACTCAGCAGGCTACTAAATTTATGTTTCTTTCATGAAATTAGGGTCATTTTAATATGCTCAAAATTCAAATCGTTGCAATTTGAATATTAAATTTACTCGAGTGATGCAACATGAATCCAAAATGGTACTCTTTGAATATTCCACATTTGATCACGCAGTAGAACTAAATATGTATTTCTTTGTTTCATAATTCCTACATGTACATACTGTAGTGAATTAATTGTGGTCGGACCTGACTTCTACAGATCCTTAAATAGAAACTCATGTTGTTCGTTTTTTCTTTCTATTGATATGTTGATTTGGTACTTTACCATAGCGGTTTCTGATTGGTTTTATGCGTGTAATACCCCGTATTTTTGTCATATTTATTTATGGGATTAATTAAATTAAATGTGAATTAATTGGAAATTAATCCGGATAAAATACTAACGAGACGTGAGTTGGTATTTTGTTATATTGCCTATATATGACTTTATATGAATATGGAATTTATTGACTTGTCGTGAGATAAAAAAAATACGACAATTTGGAAATCTTGTTGAGACGCGTGTGACCGCCGCGTCATGGAATATAATTATGTTAATTAAAAATTGAATTTTATTTCTATAAACCGTATGGTCATTTTGATTGCGCCAACGCGTCCGAAAGGGTCGAAATAGTCAGAAAACACTAGCCGGGGGTTTAGTTTGGATCCCGGGGCATTTTTAGGCCATACCGGCAACGTATAAGGGTAGTTTGGTAATTTTGGATTTTTGGGAATTAAAACCCACGACAATTAGGAATTAATATCTGATTTGGCATTTACCCACTAAACCCACTTATAACATATTGGGCTACGGAGGTTATTGAAATTAGTTCCAAAAAAGCTCCTAAGGCAAAACCCTAGCCACCATTCACTTTGGAGAAGAAAACTTATAGAGAGAGAGAGAGAGGAATTCTGCAGAGAGAGAGAGAGAATCGTTCATCAATTCGTCATCAAAATCAGAGATCCAAATAAGGCAAGTGGTTTAATTTCGTTTTTATAAAGAATGCTTCTTCCATGTGTAGGAAATTTATAAAATTTTATTGTTGTTGGGAGATTTATGAAAACCCATTAATTGGAATTAGAACTTCATATTTTGATGAAAGGATTGCATGTAGAATTGTGTTAGGAAGATTATTCTGATGGAAATACACCTTGTTCATAACAAAAACGGATTTAATTATGCCCATTGGTGATTTTAAGATTTTAGGGTTCATGTTCATGTGATTTGGGGAGAAATGGGGGGATTTGATGATTCAATGATGTTTAGGAAGAATTGGCCCTATATAAACGTTAAGATATGACCTGAATATGTTTAGGGACGATTAGGAACCTTGAACAAATGTTGGATTGATGTTTAGATGTGTTTAGAGGTGAAGAAAAGTTGGAAAAACGAATTAAGGAAAATCTGGGCTCGAAACTGGCCACTCGTTAGAAGACCTGCCCAGGTCGTTCGAAAGAGCTCGTTCGAACGATCTTCTAACGAGCTTCTAACGAGTTGACCTTTGACTTCTAACGAGGGTGAAGTTCGTTCCATAACTTCGTTCGAACGAGACTTCGTTAGAAAGCCCACTTCGTTCGAACGAACTCTCGTTCGAACGAGACTTCGAACGAGTTGACAGTTTAGGCTTTTTAGCCTGTTTTGATTTCGCGTATCCCATAACGTGGGTTATAAGTAGAGATAGCATTTCCTTGATGAGTAATTGGTATTTTTGGGATTATTGGAATATTTTGAGGAGAGAAACTTAGAAGTGTGATTCGAATTAAATGGAAATTTATGGATTAGGACGTGAGGGTTTATTGCGACGCGAGGACTATTGTCGGCCTAATAATTGAACTAACGGGGAGCTTGTAAATTGTGTAATATCATATATACTGGTATGAGAATGAGAAGTATACCACTAAAATAAATTATGGTGATTACTAAGATGTGTGAATACTTCGTATATGATTTTATGTGTATGACATACCTACCATACTTGCTATCACGGGAGGTTTATGTTCGCTTAGGGCTGTCTAATCCTTGTGTTGCCCGAATTTTGATTGGTTACCTCGAGGACATAATTCAAGGGAACGACTTATTTGTGAGTTAATAAGTCAGCTGACTATGGAGCGTAGGTATGTACGTGACCATGGATATGTTGAGTTATGTTCGCCTCCATTTTTGTGTGTGGTGATTATTCCATTAATTCCTGAGAGATTAGGAATTTGTAATCCTTATGTACGAGATGTACCGGGATGGATAGCAGAGTATGTGTGCACCGCAGCTTAGCCTCGGGGTGCTTGTATCGTATAGTTATGGCGTGAATAATATACACTTAGTTAATGAGAACTTTTATCTTGGTATTGTGAGTATAAATACGAAAAAACGTTTTGAGAAAATATAAGGTGATAACCTGTTTTGTATTGTTTTGGCTAATATCTGAGAACCCGAATTTAATTAAAGCCTTGATTAAATAGTTAACGTTAGAATATAATGGGAACTGAGTAGAAATGTTAGACTTTATGTCAGTTTAGTTAGAGGTGAATATCACTTAGATGGGTGCTATGCGTTAGGAGTGCACAATTAGCCGAGAGGTAAGAATTTCATGTGAGTGCACGTCCTAACATGTACTTTGCATTTAATGTTTTAGTGTTATTAAAACATTTGCTGTTTTTAAAATGATTTCCACTTTCGGGCTCTGAACCATTTGCTTTCAAATCTATTTTTGTAAAAACCATTTTAGGTGCCCAGCCACAAGGACACCATGCATATGAATTCTATACAGGTGACGAGCTCTAGCTGCAGTGCAAGTTACAGGATTTGGATAGTAGATGCTTCATTTGTCTTGATTCCTTATTTCAGTTTTCATTAGTTATAGGGCATGTCTCCCTTTCCTTAGAGACTTTTCATTTTCAGTTATTCAGACTTTTGGCATGTAATATTCAGGCTACAGTTTTTATTCATTTCAGTTATGGGATTGTTGTGAGGAGTTTTCCTCCGGACTCATTTATCATTTGTTGGTTTGTGTATTACTTCATTATGGTGAATGGATAATGTTGTTCTCTTATTGTATGTTAATCAGGCTTAAATTAAAATTGGACAACTTTCTTTTTAAATACTAGGTGGTTAGTAATCATGAAAATGTTTTCGACAGTGATGCTATTAACTGAACCAACTTGACATTTTGTATTAATTTAATTAAGGAGTAGCTACCTGGTATTTAATTAGACGGGGTGTCACAGGTGGTATCAGAGCATCAGGTTCTAGTGTCCTTTAGGATCTGTACGACTTATTATGTTTCCGCTGAGCTTTCTTTGATATAGAGCCTTATATTTTAGGACTGTTGTATTCTTTTGTTTATGCTACGTTCTTCAGCTATGTTGAGTTTATAACTGTGAACTTATAAACTTTATTCTTATTTCAGATGCCTCCACGACGTGCACAACGGGTTCCCAGGAATGCAGTTTCAGAACCACAGCCTGCACCAGTTCAGGGCACGATGAACGCCGCTGAGGTTGCAGCCATAGTAGCCCAAGCGGTAAATGCCTCACTAGCAGTTGTCCAACAGGCACCACCCCAGGCGCCAGTTGCCGCGCCAGTTCAGCCACATGCATTCTTGTCTGCTTGGGAACATGATGCTTTTCAGAAAGCACATCCGCCGAAGTTTGCTGGTAGCTCCGTTGTTGTTTCGAGTCAGTGGAGAAAGGACATGCAGAGGCACTTGAGGATGTATGAGTGCACTAACGTTCAGAGGTAGGTACTAGCTACTTTTAAGCTAGTGGGATCTGCACTACAGTGGTGGGAGTCTATTACCACCGTGGAGGAGAGAGATACTCTCACGATTCAGGAGTTCTGGGTGCGGTTTGACCGTAAGTACTTTCCGTCAACTGTTCATACGGAAATGAGGAGGAAGTTGATGAACCTTCGACAGGAAGGGAGGACTGTGGCCGAGTATGAGGCCGAATTCACCAATTTGTTAAATATTATTCCGGATGAGATTCCTACGGAGGAGAAGAAAATTCAGAAGTTTACAGACGGGCTGACCTGGAGGATCCGTCAGCATCTGTTGGGAAATCTGTCGTTAGCCACGTACTCTGATGTGGTTAACGCTGCACTGTTACACTGCCAGGATCACCGCTTTCACATGGCTGAGGGCAAGAGATCGGGAGAGTCCATCCATCAGGGCAGGACTGGAGGACATGGTGTCAGTGGGGCACAAATTGTTCAGGGGCAGAGACAGGGTGAGCAGGCTTCCCAGCAGGGGGACCATAAGAGATTCCGATCAGGGGGTTTCAGACACGGTCAGGGAGGATTCCGAAATGGCCAGCAGGGTTAGAACGGCCATCAGGGCCAGTAGGGGCAGAATGGTCAGCGGTTTCACTAGGGCCAGCAAGGCCAGGGCAAAAATGGTAACGGTCATCAGGGTCGTGGTCAGCAAGGGCATCGAGGGGGAAACTTCCCGAGGAAGTGTTTCATTTGTGGTAAGATTGGCCACAAATGCCAGGACTGTCCTGATAAGGGCAGGGCCCCTCACAAGTAGCAGGGTGCTCGATAGGAGCCACAGAGGCCCATGTTTCCTGCCGCCCTCCTAGCACCACCACAAATGCCAGCCCTACCTGCCATTCCAGCAGTTCCAGTACAGCAGGGGCAGCTACAGTATGGACATGTCTATAACGTCCACCAGGCAGCAGCTCCTAGGCACCACCCGCGATTGAGGGTATGTTTCTTATCCATGGTACTATGGGTCGGGTTTTGTTTGATACGGGGGCAACGCATTGTTTTATAGCTACACATTTTGCGAAAGCCTTAGGGTTGTTAGCCATAGCCGAGAGCACAGTGACGTGTGTAGACTCACCATTGGGGAGTGGGTCACTTATTTTCTTTATATGCCGGGGAGTGGGGGTAGAGATTGGTAGTTTGGTATTACCTGCAGACATGTTGGTATTAGATATGCATGTGCACGATGTGATTATCGGTATGGATTGGCTCGCTGATTATAGAGCCATGATTGATTGCTTCGGTGGGAGCATTGTTTTTGCCATTCCGGGGCAAGAGATGTTTGTAGTGGCGATGCCTCGTCCAGAGGGAGGCTCGACCGCTCATTTGTATTACATAGAGGATGATACCTTTAAGGAGGTTGTGATTCCTTTAGATTCGATCCCAGTTGTTAGGGAGTATTCCGATGTGTTTCAGGAGATACCAGGCCTACCCCCCAGTCGAGAGATAGACTTTGTCATAGACTTATTGCCAGATACGAGGCCTATAGCACGCGCACCTTATCGTGTGGCTCCGGCAGAGATGCGAGAGCTACGAGATGAGATTGAGCAGTTGTTGGGTCAGGGGTTTATACGGAGGAGTACTTCACCATGGGGTGCCCCTGTGTTATTCGTAAAGAAGAGGGACGGATCGTTGAGGTTGTGTGTGGATTACCGGGAGTTGAATAAAGTCACGATACGGAATAAGTATCCGTTGCCCAGAATCGATGACTTATTCGATCAGTTGAGAGGAGCTTCTTTCTTCTCGAAGATTGATTTGAGGTCGGGATACCATCAGTTGCATATCAGGGAGGAGGACGTCTCGAAGACTGCGTTCTTAATGAGATATGGATCCTACGAGTTTCGGGTTATGCCTTTTGGATTGACCAACGCTCCTGCCGTGTTTATGGACTTGATGAATAGGGTGTTCAGAGAGTTCCTAGATCAGTTCGTCATTGTCTTCGTTGATGACATTCTGGTTTACTCCCAGACAGAGGAGGAGCACACCGAGCATTTGAGGCAAGTTTTGCATACGCTACGCCAGAACGAGCTGTATGCAAAGTATGAGAAGTGTGGGTTTTGGCTGAAGGAGGTTCAGTTTTTGGGGCGTATCATTTTCGACCGGGGAATATCTGTTGATCCGGGGAAGGTATCCACGGTGAGGGAGTGGGGACAGCCCACGACACCGACAGATATTCGTAGTTTCTTGGGACTAGTAGGATACTACAGGAGGTTTATTCGGGGATTTTCGAAGATAGCGGGTCCTATGACACATCTGACCCGTAAGGGTGTGCCATTCATCTGGAGTGATACCTATTAGTTGGCATTCGATGAGCTGAAGGATAAGTTAACATCAGCACCTGTATTAGCATTGCCGAAACCAGGAGTTGAGTATCTAGTTTACACCGATGCGTCCCTGCAAGGACTTGGAGGTGTATTACAGCAGGAGAGCCAGGCCATAGCTTATGCTTCCCGTAAGCTTAAGCCTCACGAGAGGAATTACCCCACTCATTACTTGGATTTAGCGGCAGTTGTATTTTCCCTACGGATTTGGAGACATTACCTTTTGGGGGAGAGGTTCCGATTGTTCACAGACCACAAGTCCCTACAGTACCTATTCATGCAGAAGGAGTTGAATATGTGGCAGCGAAGGTGGCTTGAGTTTGTGAAGGATTACCAGTTTGACATCCAATATCACCCGGGGAAGGCTAACGTGGTGGCAGACGCGTTGAGCCGTCGTCCAGTAGATGAGGTGGCAAGGGTGTGAAAGGCTAAGTGGAAGGAGTTGGGACACCAGGATACAGTGGCCCGATCGTTCATGTCTGTGATGACTGTTACACCTCGGATTATCGCGAAGGTGGTAAAGGCACATGTCAATGACTCGTTTTGTCAGGAGCAGATAGTACGATTACTAGCAGAGGGAGCAGAATCCTATACCGTTGGCTCAGACGGGGGATTACGCTTCAATGGGAGGCTGGTAGTTCCAGAAGGAGAGGAATTACGACACGAGGTGATGGCAGAGTCGCACGGCTCACGGTTCGCGGTACATCCCAGTGGGGACAAAATGTACCAAGATATGAGGCATCAGTATTGGTGGAGAGGGATGAAAAGAGATATTGTCGTGTTTGTTTCGAAATGCACCACTTGTCAGTTAGTAAAAGTGGATCATCAGAGACCGACAGGACTTTTATAGCCATTGGAGGTCCCGATGTGGATGTGGGAGAGCATATCCATGGACTTTATCATGGGGTTGCCTACGTCACAGAGGGGTCACGACTCCGTTTGGGTAATTGTGGACAGGTTGTCCAAAGTCGCTCATTTTCTACCCGTAAGGACTGACTACACTACGGGATAGTATGCCCAGCTCTTTATTGTTGAGATAGTGAGACTTGACGGTGTGCCCCTAAATATCGTGTCTGACCGAGACAAGATATTTGTTTCACAGTTTTGGGAGAGTTTTCAGGAGGCCATGGCCACGGAATTGCGGTTGAGTACGGCGTATCACCCGCAGATGGATGGACAAACCGAGCGTACAAACCAGATGTTGGAGGACATGTTGCATATGTGCATCATTGATTTTGAGGCTGGATGGGAGCAATATCTTCCACTGGTGGAGTATGCTTACAATAACTCCTACCAGTTCACCATTGGCATAGCTCCATTTGAGGCGTTGTACGGTAGACCTTGTCGTTCCCCAGCATGTTGGTTGGAGGTGGGGGACAACAAACTACTTGGGCTGGAAGTGATTCAGGATACTTCGACGAGAATAGAATTGATACGGAGTCGCATTCGGGTGGCTCAGGATCGACAAAAGAGTTATGCTGATGCGAAGAGATTCTTCAGGGAGTTCCAAGTGGGGGACCAGGTTCTACTTAGAGTATCTCCTATGAAGGGGATTATGCATTTTGGGAAGAAGGGGAAGTTGGCACCGAGATATGTGGGGCCATTTCCTATTATTGAGCAGATTGGACCGGTTGCGTATAGACTTGGGTTACCGGAGCATTTGCATCGGATTCACGATGTGTTTCATACTTTCTCGCTAAGGAAATATCTTAGAGATGATTTGGCTCATTCTCATATTGCTTTGGAGGACATTGATCTCCATCCTGATAGCTCCTACGAGGAGGGGCCGATTGCTATATTGGACCGAAGTGAGCAGAAACTACGGTCAAAGATAGTTATGTTAGTGCGTGTTCAGTGGCAACATCATAATGTCGAGGAGTCCACATGGGAGCGCGAGGATGAGATGCGCGAACGTTATCCAGAGTTGTTCTTACCAGGTACTTCTTAGTTCCGAATTTCGGGACGAAATTCAGTTATTAGGGGGGAAGTATGTAATACCCCGTATTTTTGTCATATTTATTTATGAGATTAATTAAATTAAATGTGAATTAATTGGAAATTAATCTGGATAAAATACTAACGAGACGTGAGTTGGTATTTGGTTATATTGCGTATATATGACTTTATATGAATATGGAATTTATTGACTTCTCGTGAGATAAAAAATAATACGGCAATTTGGAAATCTTGTTGAGACGCGTGTGATCGCCGCGTCATGGAATATAATTATGTTAATTAAAAAGTGAATTTTATTTCTATAAACCGTATGGTCATTTTGAGTGCGCCAACGCGTCCGGAAGGGTCGAAATAGTCAGAAAACACTAGCCGGGGGTTTAGTTTGGATCCCGGGGGCATTTTTAGGCCATACCGGCAACGTATAAGGGTAGTTTTGGTAATTTTGGATTTTTGGGAATTAAAACCCACGAAAATTAGGAATTAATATCTGATTTGGCATTTACCCACTAAACCCACTTATAACCTATTGGGCTATGGAGGTTATTGAAATTAGTTCCAAAAAAGCTCCTAAGGCAAAACCCTAGCCACCATTCACTTTGGAGAAGAAAACTTGTAGAGAGAGAGAGAGAGGAATTCTGCAGAGAGAGAGAGAGAGAATCGTTCATCAATTCGTCATCAAAATCAGAGATCCAAATAAGGCAAGTGGTTTAATTTTGTTTTTATAAAGAATGCTTCTTCCATGTGTAGGAAATTTATAAAATTTTATTGTTGTTGGGAGATTTATGAAAACCCATTAATTGGAATTAGAACTTCATATTTTGATGAAAGGATTGCATGTAGAATTGTGTTAGGAGGATTATTCTGATGGAAATACACCTTGTTCATAATAAAAACAGATTTAATTATGCCCATTGGTGATTTTAAGATTTTAGGGTTCATGTTCATGTGATTTGGGGAGAAATGGAGGGATTTGATGATTCAATGATGTTTAGGAAGAATTGGCCCTATATAAACGTTAAGATATGACCTAAATATGTTTAGGGACGATGAGGAACCTTGAAAAAATGTTGGATTGATGTTTAGATGTGTTTAGAGGTGAAGAAAAGTTGGAAAAACGATTTAAGGAAAATCTGGGCTCAAAAAACTGGCCACTCGTTAGAAGACCTGCCCAGGTCGTTCGAACGAGCTCGTTCAAACTAGCTTCTAACGAGTTGACCTTTGACTTCTAAAGAGGGTGAAGTTCGTTCGATAACTTCGTTCGAACGAGACTTCGTTAGAAAGCCCACTTCGTTCGAACGAACTCTCGTTCGAACAGCCTCGTTCGAACGAGACTTCGAACGAGTTGACAGTTTAGGCTTTTTAGCCTGTTTTGATTTCGCGTATCCCGTAACGTGGGTTATAAGTAGAGATAGCATTTCCCCGATGAGTAATTGGTATTTTTTGGATTATTGAAATATTTTGAGGAGAGAAACTTAGAAGTGTGATTCGAATAAAATGGAAATTTATGGATTAGGACGTGAGGGTTTATTGCGACGCGAGGACTATTGTCGGCCTAATAATTGAACTAACGGGGAGCTTGTAAATTGTGTAATATCATATATATTGGTATGAGAATGAGAAGTATACCACTAAAATAAATTATGGTGATTACTAAGATGTGTGAATACTTAGTATATGATTTTATGTGTATGACATACCTACCATACTTGCTATCACGGGAGGTTTACGTTCACTTAGGGCCGTCTAATCCTTGTGTTGCCCGGATTTTGATTGGTTACATCGAGGACATAATTCAAGGGAACGACTTATTTGTGAGTTAATAAGTCAGCTGACTATGGAGCGTAGGTATGTACGTGACCATGGATATGTTGAGTTATGTTCGCCTCCATTTTTGTGTGTGGTGATTATTCCATTAATTCATGAGAGATTAGGAATTTGTAATCCTTATGTACGAGATGTACCGGGATGGATAGCAGAGTATGTGTGCCCCGCATCTTAGCCTCGGGGTGCTTGTATCGTATAGTTATGGCGTGAATAATATACACTTAGTTAATCAGAAATTTTATGTTGGTATTGTGAGTATAAATACGGAAAAACGTTTTCAGAAAATATAAGGTGATAACCTGTTTTGTATTGTTTTGGCTAATATCTGAGAACCCGAATTTAAGTAAAGCCTTGATTAAATAGTTAACGTTAGAATATAATGGGAACTGAGTAGAAATGTTAGACTTTATGTCAGTTTAGTTATAGGTGAATATCACTTAGATGGGTGCTATGCGTTAGGAGTGCACAATTAGCCGAGAGGTAAGAATTTCATGTGAGTGCACGTCCTAACATGTACTTTGCATTTAATGTTTTAATGTTATTAAAACATTTGCTGTTTTTAAAATGATTTCCACTTTCGGGCTCTGACCCATTTGCTTTCAAATCTATTTTTGTAAAAACCATTTTAGGTGCCCAGCCACAAGGACACCTTGCATAGGAATTCAATACAGGTGACGAGTTGTAGCTGCAGTGGAAGTTACAGGAATTGGATAGTAGACGCTTCATTTGTCTTGATTCCTTATTTCAGTTTTCATCAGTTATAGGGCATGTCGCCCTTTCCTTAGAGACTTTTCATTTTCAGTTATTCAAACTTTTGGCATGTAATATCCAGGCTACAGTTTTTATTCATTTCAGTTATGGGATTGTTGTGAGGAGTTTTCCTCCGGACTTATTTATCATTTGTTTGTTTGTGTATTAGTTCATTATGGTGAATGGATTATGTTGTTCTTTTATTGTATGTTAATCAGACTTAAATTAAAATTGGACAACTTTCTTTTTAAATACTAGGTGGTTAGTAATCATGAAAATGTTTTCGACAGTGATGCTATTAACTGAACCAACTTGACATTTTGTATTAATTTAATAAAGGAGTAGCTACCCGGTATTTAATTAGACGGGGTGTCACAATGCGTTTCGATGATGATTACAAACTACGAGATGTGAATGGTATCATTTTAAAAGAAGTTTATGAGACCAAAACACTGTACTGAACTACTTTCTATTACTTATCATTGCTGAGTTCTATTGATTTGTAGTTTTATTGTAGTTCTTATATTACTATCCAGTGCTTATATTACTTATCATTAAGCTGTCCAGTGCTTATATTGCAACATATTAAGTTTACTTTTCTATTGTATTTTTAGACAAAGCTTTTCTCTCATTTTCCGAGCTTTCATAAATGAGAACCTTATAACCAATTCTGATAAGCTTATTTCATTTGGTCTTAATATTGCAGGTTATTTGAGGTTGGGAGGTAAGGGTGCAGAGATTCAGCAATAGAAAGCACAAGTGCGGTGAATTGATGCGGCTTCGGGTGCAAGCATAGGCATCATCTAAATACCAAAATGTTAGAAGCAACAATGTTTGGTGCTTTATGCAAGAGATGCTTTTTCCTTCTTAATTTTCATACATTTTCTCTTCATGTTGAAAACTATATTATAATAAGTTTTTGTATATAAAAGTGTGTATCTATGTATTTTTCCCATTTGGGTTATAAAATTACTTAAAAATGTTTAATAAATATTAAAAGAGAATATTATATTTGGTTCTTATGCTTTTGTGATCTCTATTAGAGTTTGCATGTTAATACAATCATAAAACTGCATTACATTTATTATTTGAGTCTATTGGGATTGACATTAGGCTAACTATTTTGATAACATTGTTTTTGAACAGGGTTTGTCCTCAATTTTAAGCACACATATGGTCAGGGGAATCAAAACTTAAGGACTAAACAAACAAGAAACATTGTGGATCCATCTTTCGTTCCGCAAGCCATGATGGGTCCAATGATGCCTATGTCGTTTGATGTTTCGGGAGTGTCAATACCCCCATCTGATATCCAAAATTCTGGACTTGTCACCATGTGAACAATTGCTTTTGCTTTGGCCTCTACTACTCCCGAAGCTTAGCGAATGATGTTGGGAGAACAACTATTTCCTCTCGTGGAGCGTCTTGAGTGTGATATGTAATGTGATCATCTTTTTTGTGGGACTTAGAAAATTCAAACAATTTGCTTACTACCGACATTAGGAAGATTTTTTGAGGATTTGAATTCGTTATTTATAGCTGGCTTTCGAATAAAGGTAATATCTTGGTTATTCATAGTAAATTCAAGTGCAGGTCTGTTGTACCAGATATATCAGTCTCAACAAAAAAAGGTTGCCGGAACAACGACTACTGATATTCGTCGGAGAAATGCTTTCTAACTTTTATAACTGTGATAAAACAGTTATTTGAGTTCATTTCTGATGGATTCATTTCGTTTAGAACATTCATTTCAACTATTATAATAGTTGAACAATGTTTCAACTTTTATAACTCTGATAAAACAGTTATTTCAACTTTTAGAATAGTTATTCGAGTTCATTTATGAGAACTGATTATTGTTTTAGTTGATTGTTGTGTTCAAATTTGTGTTGGGTTTGATGGATTTCCATTATTTGAGTGTAGGAAAGCACACCGATTTATGGAGTTCACGAGGTTATCGTTTGGTATATGGGGGGTGTATGATAGTGATCATATTTTTTTTGTTTCCAGTTTCCACAATCTTATATTATTTATCTTTTCATTTGTCTATTTTTTGATGACTAAATTAGAAAAATAAAAGAATCTAGGTTGTTTGAAAGCAAGATTCTTTGACAGATTCAACAATTTTACATAAAATGATAGTTGTTGTTATATTTGACATCATGGACTATTGTTGACATCATGCAGTGTATAAGGACAACAGTTCTTAATGACACCCTCTCCTTGACTCTTTTTATTATTTTTCTTATGTAAATGCTTCTTTTCACATAAGGGGGTTAAAAAGAAATGTTGGCATTAAATGACATCCACACTGACATTATGGACTACATTTCCCCTGTAATGCATAATGATGCGGCATTTAAAACTACGTGGGAAGAGTTTGAGTGGGAAAATAATGTTGTTTTCAATACTGTAATTCAAGATGAGAAAGAATTCCTTGAACAATCATTAAATCAATCAACATGAAGGCTTAACTGCCCCGTCGGGACTAGAAGGTGAGTGTGCGTTCTTGGCTGCTAATATGTATGCAAAAAGTGTGTTTGGAGAGGATGCTTTGGTAAATTTGAGGATTGAGAAACAAACAACAAATGGTAATTGTATGGTATAAGAAATTTTATTTTTGTTACTATAATGGCATGAGATTTACTGTATGGTTGTTAGATTTATATGCTTTAACAAAAGTACCTTAGTCTTTTCTCCCATATGCCCTTTATGTATTCGATCCGTTTATTAGTTTCTTAGCATATACGATCAGATCTTGATTGTTTTTTCAGACAATATTAAATTGGTACTTTAACGCATAATTTAAATGGGTGCGCTGTACACAACGGGTGTTGAGGTTTCTACTAGAATTTATGACATAAAAATAAGATTGTGCCATCGGTATATGTGATTACCGGGAGAATGCAGATGCCCAATTGAGCCTCGTCCTTAGGAATTATTTCTTATGTTCTTAATTTCTGATCAATTTATAGTCGAATAACTAATTGTGTTGTATATACAGAGCTAATAGTCTGTCATCTCACACTTTCTTTTTAAGACTTTTTAAGATTACGTGCTACCTCTATTTTGCTAATATGTTGGGGGCTCATCTTCGCGGTTTACTTCACCCATGTATTCTTTCCATTTAAAATTATAAGCGTCTATACATTGTTTTATTTGGGCAGATGATATCACCATTTTTCATTTATTAATTGCATGTATTAAGTTACGTAGGCCACGAATGATACTTGCAATTATTCACCTTTGTTTCCCCAACTGAAATAAAAGTCATGCTTATAATTCACTAGGCTTCAGATCAAATTTACGAGGATATAAGACATCTTCTTTACTATTAAAAGTGATCTGTGGTGTTATCACTTTGGACATAATACATGTGATTTATCCCTAAATAACAATATCTAAACGACTATGAGTTTGAAAAGGTCATCATAATGAAATTAATGCAATTGAAGGTGAATATTCTAGTTAATATTTATAGTGTATTATAGAGCTAGAAATTGAAGGTGTTTGGGTATATTATTTGTTTATGCAGTTGAGTATTTGATTAGTTTGTGTTTATTTTAAGGTGCAGGGGATGGATAGTTTATGTGTTCGATCATTTAGTGAGGCGTTGGAGAGTTTATGTGTTCGTAATAGTCATGCCTAATGTGAGATCAATGCTAGAATCAATGTGAGGAATGGGTCGATTCCAAACATCTTGGAGGAGAATGTGATGTATCCACTGCTGGTGAGCACAAGTTCAATTAGACTCGCTACTGAAAATTAATAAGGTTCTACACATGTTCCAAAAATTGAAAGCTTTGGTTCAGATTGGCCACTCAAAATCCGTTTGCTTGGCCACCCACTTGAGGTTGACTTGAGTTGACTTTTGAGTTCACGAGATTCTCCAGTAACTGGGAAGGAAAAAAAAATTGAACGTAGTTTGTGTCATTTGGCGATTGGTACATAATAGAATTAATGTGTTTTAAGATCTTTATTTGTTCAGATAGTTACTGAGATAGTTATCACTGTTCAGATATTCAACTTTTATCTCACTATTCATATAGTTATCTCAAAACAGTATTTGATATTCAATTTTGATTATTTTTCCGAACATGATGCAACGATGGACACTTTTCTTCTTCACTTTGTCGATGCTTATACATGTCCAGATAAACCCTTTTGTTTAGACAGTTATACATGCCCAGATAGTTTGATAAATGTTCAGATAAACACTTTTATTCTTCACTTTGTGGTTATAATGGTTGGTGATTATAATTCTTGTTAATTTATTGATGTATTCATGATATTTTCATAAATTGTGTTAAATTGACGACGAGGTTCAAAAAGGAATGTTTGCATTATTATTGTTGGATTGTTTTTTAATTTCCTAACCAGGGTGGATAGTCGTATAAACAAAAGATGCTCTATCCAAATTTTCTTAAATAGACACACGTGTGAAAAATCTTTTTAACTTAAATTATTGACACGTGTATTTATGTGTGTATATAAACATGGCGTGTGCATATATGTATGCAAATGTTATTTAGACTAATAGTTCGTACCATAGGTTATTTCAAAAATTATTTATATGTTGCGAACTAACTAGGATGCATGACCCTATCAATGGCGTGGGTAGTTTATAAACAAACGAAGCTCTCCAAATTTCGTAAATTGTGTAACACTATGTATTATATATAAAACTTTAGAACTTACATTATATATGACTTAACACTTCGTTTTCTTGAGGGAACTAAATTTTTTCCGTTTTACAATTACGTACTTTGAAATTTTTTGCCGTTCCTGCTACTTTATTTATGGAATATATATATATATATACACACACACTAGCGTATGCCTGTGCCTGAAGGCACGACGAAATTTTCCAAATTATGTAATTGCGAAACGACAACAATTTTTCAAAGTACGTAATAGCAAAGCACAAAAATTTCCAAGTGTAATTTTAAAATAATTGACCATAAAATTTCGTATTTATATGACTATTCACCATGCTTACCAAACAACAAATAGTCCAATAACATTCAAATAGTCTAACTTCATCAAATAAATTCGAATATAATACGAAATATACAATATTCATCCATCGAATTCACATTGTGTCTAAAAAAAATAAAGTGTCAAATTATTAAAAAAATTGGGCATAATCTCCTTTGTTTATGGAACTATTCACCCTGCTTAACAAAATAAAAAATAGTCCAACATCCAAATTGTCTAAATTCATCAAACAAATTCACATATAAAATGAAATATACAATATTCATCAATCAAATTCACTATCTAAAAAAAACATAGTGTCAATGTTTAAAAAAATTGGGCATAGTCTCCTTTGTTTATTGGACTATCCACCCTATTTAAGGGGTAACAACAAATACAACAATATAAAAAAAATCCCAAATTCGGAGATGGGAGCTAGAAGGTCGGAAAAGGAGAACATTAATTTATTCTTTCTTTGGGACTTCCTAAAAATGTCTGTGTCGTGGTGTTTGACCACCATCTGTGGGACTTCCTCAAGGCATAGTGAGGGCATGTTCCTGTGATAGTAGGCAGGTAAGAAAGGGCGTTGTCATAACATAAGGCCAACAAATCTTTAATATCCATTATGACAAACTTAATAAAGAACATTATTGAATTTCAAACTTAATTGAACATTATTGGGCCAAGCATAGATTTGCCTTCATATAAAGCTTTAATGTTGGAACAAATTACCAATTACCTTTTTTTGGTTTAAATCTAAGAAGTATCTCAATAACTCTTATGTCGCTCTACCAGAGAAGGACCAAATGCATACTTATAGAGAAGGTTGAAAGTCAGGGCTGCATAGGAGGGGCTACATTGTCGGATCATAAGAATCATTAGTACCACCAATTATCGGATTCAACAAAGCATTTATTGTTTTGAAATAGTTTTAACAATAAAAAACTTTTAACTAAGCACACATGAGAATTAGTAACAGTGTTAACAATAAGTACCACCAATTAGACAATCACAAAGAACTCGAAATAAAACAATTGAGATTTATAAGTACCAAATTTATAGAAGTACAATATTCAGTGTTAATATAACATTACAGATATGAATCAGATCTCATTTAATGAATAAACTGAGAGAAAATGAAATTAAAACTGACCCCAAAAAGTTGAACTAAAATTTAGTGAATAGACCGAGAGAAAATGAAATTAAAAAAATTGTAATCATGTGAAAAAATACCTTATAAACTTTGTATATCTCCATTACAATCCAAATAAATCGTGAAACACAAATTGTAGAGGGTATCTAACTTTGTAGGTAACGGAGAAGTGCAAATTCGCATCTTCTTAAACACACACATATCAAGTTATAAGGCCTTCCATTTACACACTTCAAAAATAGTAGCAAAAGTTAAATACATAATAGAAAAGTACCTTAAAATGATTGTCCATGTGCTATCTATAAGTTTAGTGATTAAGCCCAAGATCAACACACCTCAGTTATGCTGAAAGTAATAAACAAAGCTAAGTAAGGGGGAGAATCCCAAAAAGATTCTTAAATGATTGTTCCTAATGGACTTCAATTGTCAAGAATCAAGTTAATTAATGCCTACAACAAAGAAAAATTGAAATTTCATTTCAAGTCAAGAATCAAGCCTGCATATGCATATATGCTTCCTACATATATGCATATGCATATATACATATTGCAGCATATATACCAGTGCATATATGCAGTGCGCGTGTGTGCGTGTGTGCATGTGTGTGTGCATGTGCACGTGTGTGAGTGGGGAAGGGGGGAGGGGACGGGACAGGGGGCGCATGTGTTTGTGTGTGTGTTTGTACAACATAAACAATGGACTGGGATTCAGCAATTCCCAGCAGCCACCCAGGCCAAACTACTTGAGTTATTGGGAAAGAGAAAGAAAGATGTCTAATTCTCCCTCTGCTTATTAAGAAAATAAGGATGAAGAAAAAGAAAACAGATATAACTATACTGATGTTGTAGATTTATTTGTATGCGGGTGCTTCTTTTTTTATTTGAGGAATAAGACAGAATGTTTGTCATTAATTATAGTGTGTATGTTTCAGACATTTTTTTTTGTTCATGTATACTTGTAGGATGTGAGCACCTTGACCATACTTGTGATGGGGAAAGGCGGTGTTGGAAAATCTTCTACTGTGAACTCGATTGTTGGGGAAAGAGCAGTTGTAGTCAGTGCCTTCCAGGTATATGTTGCTTTCAACCGGGTTTATAGAAGAGTATCAACAATGACGTAAAATGAAATATGATAGGGTGAATTTAACCTATTAGAGTCCGCAATGGGTAACTGAGAGACTTACTCTCGAATAGCCAACAGTGGATGGTTTTGGCCATAAAAACAACCAAGGGTTTGTCGGTCGAGGGTCAAGCAACTTACTTTTGGTTGTTGTGCTAAACACGATACTGTTCTCAGAAGACCAATAGTTGGCCATTCGAGAAAAAGTTTACCCAATGATAAAAACTAAGAGAAATTTACAAACTTTTCACTATTTAGATACCATTATTTGAGCTGACTTTTTTAGTTTGTTCAACACATGTTCGTTTGTAGAGTAATATCCCTAACTACATATATACTTTAACATTAAAAAATGCAAGTTTGCATCATTAATTTACAACTGCAGTGTGTGGATTCAAAAATATATACCTAGGTAAAGAGAGTGAGTCCATACTTCACACCTGAGGTTTATGCTGAAATCTGCAAAAAAATTATATGCATTAGAATACTCCTATCCAAACACAACCCAACCAAACTAAAAAAAATATTTTGTGTATATAATTACCACTTGTATGGACATTTATATGCATAATTATAGGCACCCCTTGACTGTATACCCTCACATGATAGAGTGAGGTATATTTTAGTATAACACAAAATATTCCCTCGTGCTTGGTGAGGATGTAACCTTTATCTTTGTACAGTTCAAACAATCCAAGTGCAACCTACTTGCTCTTCACAACACTATATAATTTGGATCCCATCTGAAGCTGACTTTCAAATTTAGACGCTGCATACCTTGCTGTAACACCCCGCCTAATTAAATACCGGTTGGCCAGTCCCATACCAAATTAAAACAGAATATACAGTTGACTCGTTCTTAGCATCGCTGTCGAAAACATTAACTAATCACCCAATACCCAATTAAGCTGGTGTTAAAAACTTTCCAAATTTTAATTACAACAAAATCCATTTTTAATAAATAACACAACACATATTATTTTACAACATTGATAACTGAACAGATAACTCAAAAGAATTTAAATGCAATTGGAATAAACATTCCCCAATAATAATCCAATGCATTAATTCCAACAATAGTAAATGTATTAAAAAGATACGACTACAAGAATATTTGACTCATATAGAAGATATAACTGAATTCCTTTGGGCGACATGCCCTAACTATAAAAATACTGTGAATCAAATGAAGATAGGCGTCTAAGAAATACTCCATAACTCCATAGCTCGTCATAATCAGCTAAGGTTGGCATCCCTGTTGCTGGACACATGATATAGAAGGTACAATAGAAAAGAAAATATGCAAGTAAATGGGTCAGAGCCCGATGTGAAAAAGATTTTGAAAACAATAAGTATTTAATAAGTGCAATAAAGAATTTATTATGTACATGTTAGCATCTAGACTCTCACTTGCTATTCTCACCTCTCAACTAGAGTCCACACTTAACGTTTCCTATTAACCTCCTAGTTAATGGTTCCTCATCACTGATTTCCATAATATGATTCCATCCCATATCATAACCCCTATGTCCCATACTATACGTCGTATAATCATTCATATACTTTTCTCATTAATATGAATCGTTTCTCATTAGTATGAATTAATATTTTCAAATCTTTAAGAATAAACATTCATTAACTTAATTCCATTCTCTTTATATATTCAACGTTATCTACAATTATCACTGTAGATAGATTTACCCACTATATACATTCATTTAATTCATTATATATATATACATATATATATAATACGTCACCCCGAGTCACAGCTGCGGTGCAATGCATTACTCCGCTATCATCTCCCAATATTGCTGGTCGCCGAATAGGGAACAAAAGGTTCGGTAAGGATTTCTCGAACAACAAACATCAAAATACAAATTGGAGGCGAACATAGTTCTCATACCCACGGGACATGCACATACCTACGTTCCCATAGTTAGCGGACTTATCAACTCCCCGATAAGTCTTTCATAGACCTATGTTCTTGAGCGACAAATCAAATATCCCATGGATTCATCAGGATATGACTGACCTCACGCGCAAACCTCCGGTCGATAGTAAGTAAGCTGGGTATGTCATACACATAATTCATCAATCAATGAAATAGGCATTATCATACCTAGAATATAATATCAACAAGGTACTCAGAGTACCCTAAGATAGTTCCCATACGTAGCATTATATCTCTCAAATCCTACGTATTAAAATATTATGACTTTACTTCTTTAATTCAATTATCCCTGAGCCTCACTCATTTCTCAAGGTTCAAATAGGTTTTCCTCAATGTATTTATTCAGTAAGAAATCACTAATATCCTACCGGTCCATATCATCTTATCTCCCAAATTACTAAGAATTAAACTCTCCTTTATTTAGGGTTATAACCGATTGTTTCTAATCTCTTATAAACACATCTCCTATCAACTAGGATTGAATACCATCATCACATGGCTCATAGTCTATAGTGTTTCATTCACACTATATGATTTATCAACAAAACCAACAACCTCGTATCCTATCACATTTCTCCACTCCCGACGTCGTTAAGGTTCATGAACGGAGCGTCTCGCAAAGTGAAATCCAAACAAGGAACCCCTCCAATATACTACTACTTAACTTTGTCGGTCGTGGAGGTCCGTCAACTCCAAATACGCAACCGGGATAACCTCATCCCCTCTTTCAACCAAATGTGCTCTGAACTCCCATCTCTATCAAGGAGCCATACCAGTAAGCGCTTGTACTACACTTAGTCCTTGCGAAATCAATAATGAGCTTAAACTTAGTCCTTGATGTTCAAATTATAACCCTAAGGCTACCCAGGTGTTATATTCAATCTCCCCTACTAGACCTATCCTTAATCCTCGTGAATACCAATTAGGATCCAACACATGAATCTAGCAACCGAAATTTCTTTCAATTTAATTAACATCACTCTAAATCAATTAAATCCCAATTAAATTAATTCGATTCCTATCTAGGGCTTACTGATATTCCTTAAGTCCCATAATATCCAATTAATAATCACCAAAGACCTACAAATGGTTTAGAATAAGATGAAGCATTAAAAATAAACAACTTCAAAAATTCTGGGGTGGTCGATCGATTGAAGGCAGGGGGGTCGATCAATCGATCGCCCAGACAACAACCCAGTTTTCTGCATTTCTTCTACTCCGGGTTTCATCACTTTAGATCATTCAAACCTTCATATTAACTACCGAAATTCCTTACAAATCTTACTACATGATATAGCAACATATATGAATGATTTCTAATGCTCTAAACATCCTAGAATCATCAAGAGTTCGAATTAAAAGCATATATTCATCCTATTTTTCCAGAAAATTATCAACATAATATCTTCAAGAACACACCCATGGTTTTCAGAATTTCTTCAACAGATTTATGATTATTTCATGGATTACTATCTACCTACAACATGAGTTTGATTCATATATATGTTCATATTTCCAGAAATCCATTACAACTCCATATGTATCTTCCAAACATGAAAAATCATCTCTTTTTATAACTATCCTAACATGGACAATATACAAACTTAGATTGCAATTATCAAACACTTGCCTCTAATGAAGGTCTAATCCTATGGGGTGGTGTCTCACAGGTGGTTCTCCCTTTCTCCGGTCACTTTCGGTGGTGGTTGGTGGTGGTGACTTTTGACCTTTTGTTCTCCTCCTTCCTAAGCACACTTCTCTTCTACCAAGTAACCTTTCACTCTCTTTAAGAAGATGACCTTTGAATTTTTTGTAGAAGAGATGAATGAGCTCATGTAAAATTAATCTCCAAATACTTATAATAAGACAAAATCCGAAATCACTATTCATCCCCCTTGTAAAAATGACCAAAATGCCCTTTTTGGTTGTCTTTTCATTTCCAAATGACCCGAGACTCAAAACCAACATCCAAATAGACTTTTCAGACTATTTCAACCCTTCCGGACGCATTGATGTAGTCAAAATGACTATAAGGTCGATATAAAAATAAGTTTCTTATTAATTTAACAAATCAGTCCTGACATATCCCATACCGCGTCCGACTAAAAATTCAAATTACTAAATTAATAACTCATAGCAATATCAATAACATCACATTCATATATTACCTAAATATCTTTAAGTAATATACAAAATCATTCATTTTTATATCCACACTTCGAATAAAACCCAAATGAATTAATTAATAATAAAATCTAATTAATCCACTAATTTAAAATATAACCCATTTAAAAGTCATTAAAATCACGGGGTATTATATACTTCCCCCTTATAACCGAATTTCGTCCAGAAATTTGGAAAGATAAATCATACAGGTAAGGTCAACTCTGGTTATAAGTCTCACATCGCAAGTAATCTATGTCGTACCGCCCATACAGTACGTTAGCGAAAATCCCCATCGATGTTACACTAAGTCTCACCATATAGTTCCAATAGAATCGAATATAAACTTTATCCAATCTTCCCTATACCATCCTCATGACAAAGTTTGGAAAAAAAATGATTCTCACTTACTAAACAAATAAATCTTGAAGTCTCAACTACTTACAATTTCACAATTATGAAAACTACTACAATCCAACCATTCACGACGCCCATACACCCTATCGTACAAGTTTCATTATTATATTTATCGCAAAGGTTATAAATTCATACCCTAAAGACCTAACTTATTTTGACTCCCAACAGTTATTAGTTTCATGCGTGGAGCGTCTCGCAAGCAAAATCCAAACAAGGAACCCCCCCGATACACTACTACCTAAAGTAGTCGGTCGTCAAAACTCCTCAGGTCCCTAGTCAATAGTTTATAACCTCTCTACAGGTTTTATCGATTTCAAATAAAAGTCTACTCACCTACTCTCTCATTAAAGACAAGATGTTGGTTATACGCTCTCATATACCACAAATTAATCCACGTTGATAGTCACATCGTGTTGGGACATGCCTAAGTAAGAAATCCCGTGATAAAATCAAACCCACATGATGACATGAAAATATAGGTGTCCCACACCCCTCAGTGAGTCTACGTAAATAATAGTGCTATAGCCTAAGTCTAGTAACTCTTTTGCCCATACGATATTAATTGCTACAAAAAAATCAATATGCATCTCATAACTCCTTAGATAGAAAACATACCCTCATTTGTGGGCGGTGGTTGTTAACTCCCACTATTATAACTTTGTTCCGATGAGTCAAGAAAAATTTTACCCCAAATTTTCAGTTATAGTTAACCACACTCCAGTAAATGTCCAAGCCTTTGAATATATTGCCTTCGTTAGGTAAGACACATAATTCTCGCATTTCAAGAACTTCTACTGATGACTCTCCTCAATTTTCCATAATAGGGGTGACCTCGACTACGGTCATCATACTTGAACATACTTCATAACCTCCTAAGTACGATCTCCGTTATCTGTCCAATGGACCTCATCTGCGATACTTCTTGTACGCACCCGTCTGAATGCAAATAAGATTCACTAATATATACGTTATAGTAGGAGAACAAAATCTTACCAAAGAAATCAACAATCCTAAACAAAGGGCTCTATATCTAAGAATGCTAAGATGAAAACACAGTAAGCCGTACAGACCCTAAAGGACACTAGAACCTGATGCTCTGATACCACCTATAACACCCCACCTAATTAAATACCGGGTGGCCAGTCCCATACCAAATTAAAATAGAATATGCAGTTGGCTCATTCATAGCATCACTGTCGGAAACATTAACTAATCACCCAATACCCAATTAAGTTGGTGTTAAAAACTTTCCAAATTTTAATTACAAAAAAATCCATTTTTAGTAAATAACACAACACATATTATTCTATATCATTGATAATCGAACAGATAACTCAAAATAATTTAAATGCAATTGGAATAAACATTCCAAAATAATAATCCAATACAGTAATCCGAACAATAGTAAATGTATTAAAAAGACACGACTACAAGAGTATTTGACTCATATAGAAGAGATAACTGAATTCCTTTGGGCGACATGCCCTAACTATAAAAATACAGTGAATCAAATGAAGATAGGCGTCTAAGAAATACTCCATAACTCCATAGCTCATCATAATCCGCTAAGGTTGGCATCCCTGTTGCTGGACACCTGATATAGAAGGTGCAATAGAAAAGAAAATATGCAAGGAAACGGGTCAGAGCCCGATGTGAAAATGATTTTGAAAACAATAAGTATTTAACAAGTGAAATAAAGGATTTATTATGTACATGTTAGCATCTAGACTCTCACTTGCTATTCTCACCTCTCAACTAGAGTGCACACTTAACGTTTCCTATTAACCTCCTAGTTAATGGTTCCTCATCATTGATTTCCATAATATGATTCCATCCCAGGTCATAACCCCGTATGTCCCATACCATACGTCGTATAATCATTCATATACTTTTCTCGTTAATATGAGTCATTTCTCATTAATATGAATTAAGCTTTTCAAATCTTTAAGAATAAACATTCATTAACTTAATTCCATTCTCTTTCTCTATTCACTGTTATCTACAATTATCACCGTAGATTGATTTAACCACTATATACATTCATTTAATTCATTATACATATATATATATATATATATATATATATATATATATATATATATATATATATATATATATATATATATATAATACGGCACCCCGAGTCATAGTTGCGGTACAATGCATTACTCTGCTATCATGTCCCAATATCGTTGGTCGCCGAATAGGGAACAAAAGGTTCGGTAAGGATTTCTCGAACAACAAACATCAACATACAAATTGGAGGCGAACATAGTTCTCATACCCACGGGACACGCACATGACTACGTTCCCATAGTCAGCGGACTTATAAACTCCCCGATAAATCTTTTACAGATCTATGTTCTTGAGCGACAAATCAAAGGTCCCATGGGTTCATCAGGATATGACCGCCCTCACGCGCAAACCTCCCGTCGATAGCAAGTAAGCTAGGTATGTCATACATATAAATCATCAATCAATCAAATAGGCATTATCACACCTATAATATAATATCAACAAGGTACTCACATTACCCTAAGAAAAGTTCCCATACGTAGCATTATATCTCTCAAATCCTACGTGTTAAAATATTATGATTTTACTTCCTTAATTTAATTATCCCCGAGCCTCACTCATTACTCAAGGTTCAAATAGGTTTCCTCAATGTATTTATTCAGTAAGAAATCACTAATATCCTACTGGTCCATATCATCTTATCTCCCAAATTACTACGAATTAAACTCTCCTTTAATTAGGGTTATAATCGATTGTTTCTAATCTCTTATAAAAACGTCTCTTATCAACTAGGATTGAATACCATCATCACATGGATCATAGTGTATAGTGTTTCATTCACACTATATGATTTATCAAGAAAACCGACAACCCCGCATCCTATTACATTTCTCCACTCCCGACGACATTAAGGTTCATACGCGGAGCGTCTCGCAAAGAGAAATCCAAATAAGGAACCCCTCCAATACACTACTACTTAACTTTGTCGGTCCTGGAGGTCCGTCAACTCCAAATACGCAACCGGGATAACCTCATCCCCTCTTTCAACTAAATGTGGTCTGAACTCCCATCTCTATCCAGGAGCTATACCAATAAGCGCTTGTACTACACTCAGTCCTTAAAAAATCAATAATGAGCTTAAACTCAGTCCTTGATGTTCAAATTGTAACCCTAAGGCTACCCAGGTGTTATATTCAATCTCCCCTACTGGACCTATCCTTAATCCTTATGAATACCAATTAGAATCCAACACATGAATCTAGCAACCGAAATTTCTTTCAATTTAATTGACATCACTCTAAATCAATTAAATCCCAATCAAATTAATTCGATTCTTCTCTAGGGCTTACTGATCTTCCTTAAGTCCCATAATATCCAATTAATAATCACCAAAGATCAACAAAAGGTTTGGGGTAAGATAAAGCATTAAAAAGAAACAACTTCACAAATTCTGGGGAGGTCGATCGATCGAAGGTGCTTGTTTAGTAAAGTCTCGCTTTTTTATAGGAGTAGGTGCTTGCTAGGGCAGGGCACTCTTCATTAGAAACTAATGTATGTCGGGTCGGGGGTTTCTGCCTTGTTATGAAAAAGGGAGTTGGGTAAAGAAAACTCCCTCCTTGGAGGAGCACGGGCTTAGTCAAGTAGAATCGGGTTGCGTTGCTTGATGCTCCGATCGAAAACAAATCAGTGGGGCCATGCCGGTACGACTGAATATGCGTTAGGGGGTCGATCGATCGATCGCCCAAATAACAACCCATTTTTCTGCATTTCTTCTACTACGGGTTTCATCACTTTAGATCATTCAAACCTTCATATTAACTACCCAAATTCCTTATAAACCTTACTACATGATATAGAAACATATATGAATGATTTATAATGCTCTAAACATCCTAGAATCATCTAGAGTTTGAATTAAAAGCATATATTCATCCTATTTTTCCAAAAAATTATCAACATAATATCTTCAAGAACACACCTATGGTTTTCATAATTTCTTCAACAGATTTATGATTATTTCGTGGATTACTATCTACCTACAAAATGAGTTTGATTCCTATATATGTTCATATTTCCATGAATCCATTACAACTCCATCTTTATCTTCCAAACATGAAAATTCTACATAAAGAGTAAGTGAAACAAATAATGTTATACTGAGCTAAAAATGATGGGAAGAAATAAACATGTAACGCAAGCAAAAAATAAAGAGCGTACATACCAAGCTCCCAATGATGTATGGTGTAATTATTTTCCACTGTATAACTTATAACCGATTTGACATTTATGTCGAAGCGTCCGAACGCATAGACCTTCCATTAAAGCATTTAGCCCGAAAATAATTATAGCCCTCAAACAACAAAAAAGATAAGCGATTTATGCATTCACCACCATCCATTTAGTTTTATATCAACAAACTCATAAACTCGGGGGAACAAATATAGTCAGATGAAGCCCATCATAGCAAATCAATCAAACTCAGTTTTATATCAATAAATTCACAAACTCAGGGGGGACAAATCAGTTATCTAAGAATGTATACGACACGACTTTCCCGTCATTTGAACCATAAAACCCACTGAAATATCAAACATATAGAGATCAAAAGGAGTTATCTGATGTGTGTAAAGCCAATCCAACATAAAAATCCCCCTTTCCAGTTCGTACAACCTGTATCCTACAAAGTAGACTTGATATCAAACCAAAAACCCTATAATTTAAGAAGAAAACTACACAAGCCCAACCAAAGCACGTAAGATATGGAACCAAATGCCCAAAAGGCAAACCCCTACAAACTTCCTACAAATTATATATAAAAATAAATAAAAATAAAAAGCAAACTTTTTCTTGAACATTACGTCGAACAGTTGAGGGGTAACACAAATACTGGAAAAAAAACTCACGTTACAATTATAGAAAACTATACATTTCAAGAAAAAGTTTTAATGGCATATACCTTTCAGTCCCTAAAGAAAACTATACCTTTCTGTTCCATAACCCATTATACAACATTTGGGATAAGTTATATCATATTTAGAATTGGTATGGTACCTGTTCAACATTTTTATGGCATATATCAAATTGAACTACTTTTTACTATTAGAGTACAATCACTTAATGATTGTATTTCTAGTGCATTAAATGATTGTACCTACACTATGCACTTGGGATACAAAAGTTGGCAAAAAAAGTTGAACTGAATACTTCATATTTATGTTCCGAAACTAAAAAAAAAGAATAATATGTGCAAACTAACTTGAATCAAATTAGAAATTATTAAAAAGCACTCAAAAAACTTACCATACTGAATTAACAAAGGTTAGTGAATCATTTAAAAAAAAGATAATAAATACCTTCACAAACTAACCTTAAAATACCCACAAACTAACTTTCGCAGTTAAAATTCAATTACAAAATCAGTGTACATTTCAAATAGGACTATGATCTGTCAATCGCCATGATTTGAGACTCTAAGCTCAATAATCAAATGAGACCTTAGAGTTGAACTATATTACAATTTAGTTGGAAAAAAAAACTCAGGCCCTATTAAGTCCATGTTTTCAAACCATATAAAATTAAAGATGAAAATAGTGGAAATTGGTAAAATTGCACCCACACTTTAGTTAATACCATAGTTCACGAAATGAATTTACCGAGTAGAGCAGAAAGCATGTCAAACTTATCCCAAAAGCAGAAAATTTCACATAGCTTCCATTAAAGAGTTTGCACCGACTTGAGTGACTCCAACATTGGTCCTCTTTTCACCAATACCTAAAAATAACTCTACAAATACAACAAAAAATGTTAATGAGCTATACTTATTGTTTGGTTGAATCAAATAAACAACAAATATGAATTCATAAGTTTAAATTCAGTAGTACGTACCTATTTAGATCCCAAAATTAATGAAAAATAAACAACAAAAATATAAGAAACAAAACCCTAAATTCAGAATTTCTTACCGAAGTAGTACATACCTATTTAGATCCCGAAATTGGAGGGAATAACTCTCGTAATCTGCAAAAGGAAAAACATAAGAAATAAATCCCTAAATTTATTTCAGATTATAGATCTGTGTGTGTGTGTGTGTGTGAGTGAGTGTGCGTATGGGTCATAGATGCATAGGCAGAGATGTGTGTGTGTGTGTGTGTGTGTGTGTGTGTGTGTGTGTATGTGTGTGTGTGTGTGTGTGTGTGTGAGAGAGAGAGAGAGAGAGAGAGAGAGAGAGAGAGACTACCTTAATGGGCGGCGGAGGGCAGCGGAGGGTATTGGGTTTGGGGGGTTTGGAGAGAGAGAATGAGAGAGAGAGGTGAGGACGAATGAGGGAGAGAGCTAAGGGTTTGCGTGTGTAAGAGTGTGAGGAAGAGAGGGTTACAAAAATACCCTCATTTTGGAATTCAAGTGTAATTTTTGTGAGCAAAAAAAAGGGGGAAACCAAAAAAGTGAGGGATAGATTTGTAATAAGGAATGTGATGTGATCTAAGCCATTAAAATGTGTAAAAATGTGTAAGGAGGTGGAATCAATCTATACCGTTAAAAATGTGTACATTTTCAAAAACCAAGCTAACTTATTATATTGATATATGTAATACCCCGTATTTTCTGTGATATTTATTTTTGGGATTAATTGAATTAAATGCGTATTAATTGGTAATTAATCCGGGTTAAAATACTAGCGAGATGCGAGTCGGTATTTGATTATATGTGCATATATGATTATATATGAATTTGGAATTATGAAAATTATCGTGAGATTTAAATACGGCAATTTGGGGATTTTGTTGAGACGCGTCTGACAGCCGCGTCATGGTGTATTATTTTAATTATAAAAGTGAATTTAAATTATATTAAACGTCTGGTCGTTTTGAGTGCGCCAACGCATCCGGAAGGGTCGAGATAGTCAGAAAACACTAGCCGGGGGTTTAGTTTGGATCCCGGGGTATTTTTAGGCCATACCGGCATCATAAAGGGTATTTTGGTAATTTTGTATTTTTGGGAATTAAAAGTGACGAAAATTGGTAAATTATATCTGATGTGGATTTGACCCACTAAACCACTAACCAACCCATGTTAACCCAATAGGCTACGTAGGTTATTAGAATTAGGTTTCTAATTTCTTTCCCAAAAACAAACCCTAGCCACCATAGCCATTGGAGAAGAAAAGCTTGTTGAGAGAGAGAGAAGGAATTCTGCAGAGAAAGAGAGAGAACACTTCACAAATTCGTCATCAAATCTAGAGTTACCATTAAGGCAAGTGGTTTAATTTCAATTATTATAGAGAATGCTTCTTCCATGCGTAGGAACTTTCATAAATCAAATTGTTCTTGGGAGTTTAATAAAAACCCATTTTAATTGGACTTAGAACTTAAATTTTAAGAAGAATTGCATGTAGAATCGTATAGAGATGATTACCCTGATGTTAATATATGTTGGATGTAAGAAAAACGGATCTAATTTGAGTAAATTGATGATTATGAATTCTAGGGTTTATGTTCTTGAAAATTTGGGGAAAAGTGAATAGACTTGATGATTTAATGATGTTTAGGATGAATTATTCCCTTGAAACACATTGGTATGTGACCTTGATATGTTTAGGATTGATTAGAGACCTTAAAATGTTGTTGGGACGAATTTTAGAGGAGAATTGAGGAGTAGAAATTAGTGAAAAATGAAAGTAGAACTTCTGGGCTCGAAACCGGCCACTCGTTAGAAGACCTGCCCAGGTCGTTCGAACGAACTCGTTCGAACGAGCTTCTAACGAGTTGACCATTGACTTCTAACGAGAGTGAAGTTCGTTCGATGAGTTCGTTCGAACGAGATCTCGTTATAAAGCCCACTTCATTCGAACGAGATCTCGTTAGAAGACTCAGTTCGTTCGAACGAAGTCTCGTTCGAACACCCTCGTTCGAACGAGACTTCGAACGAGTTGGCAGTTTAGGCTTTTTAGCCTGTTTTGATCCCGAGTGCCCCGTAACCTTGTGTATAGGTAGAGATAGCCTTTCCTTGATGAGTAATTGATATATTTGGGATGTTTGGGATATAATGAGGAGTCAAACCTAGTAGTGTAGTTTGAACCTAAGGGAAAATATGAAGTAGGACGTGAGTGTCTATTCCGATGTGAGAAATCGACGGACTAATGCGTTATATTAACCGAGAATCATATAAATTGTGTAGTATTATATGTCGGTACGAGAATGAGAAGTGTACCACCAATATATTATGGTGACTACTAAGATGCGTGACTACTTAGTATATGTATTGATTTATGTGTATGACATACCTACCATACTTGCTATTACGGGAGGTTTGCGTTCGCTTAGGGCCCTCTAATCCTTGTGGTGCCCGGATTTAGACTGGTTACCTCGATGAACATAGGTCAGAGAAGGACTTATTGGGATGTTAATAAGTCTGCTGATCATGGGAGCGCAGGTATGTGCGTGACCCATGTGATGTGACTGTGTTCGCCTCCATTATTTGTGATGTTGTTATCTGAGAACTATTCCTGAGAGATTCGGAATATGTGATCCTTATGTACGTGATGTACCGGGATGGATAGCAGAGTATGTGTGCACCGCAGCTAGTTCTCGGGGTGCTTGTATTGTATATTTATGACGTGAATATTATACACTTAATTAATGGGAATATTCATGTGGTTATTGTGAACATAATTATGGTAATGTAGTGAGAACATAACGGATTAACCGATAGTGAATTGTATTACATTGCGAATCTGAGTTTATGTAAAGCCTCTATTTTAGATTGTTAACGCTAGAAGTTAATATGGAAATCGAGTAAGTAAGGGGTATAACTTATTACGGTTTGATTAGACAAGTATATCATTGAGATGGGTATGGTATGTTAGGAGTGCACATGTAGTCGAGAGGTGAGAATTTCATGTGAGTGCACGTTCTAACATGTATTTTGCATTTAATGTTTTAATGTTGTTAAAACACTTGCAGTTTTAAAATTATTTCCACTTTCGGGCTCTGACCCATTTGCTTTCAAATCTATTTTTGTAAAAACCATTTTAGGTGCCCAGCCACAAGGACACCATGCTTAGGATTCTCATACAGGTGATGAGTTGTAGCTGTTTGTGGAAGCTACAGGACTTTGCTAGTAGATGCTTCATCTACTTGGACTCCATAGTTATCAGTTATCAGTTGTAGGGCATGTCGCCCATTCCTTTTAGAGACATTTCATTTATTTCTGTTAATCAGACTTTTGGCATGTAATTATTCAGGATGTAGACTTGTAGTTTTTTTCTATTTGTGGGATTGTTGTGAGGAGTTTTCCTCTGGACTTTTATTTACTTTATTGGTTATTCATTTCTTAGTTATGGTGAATGGATTATGTCGATATGTTAATTATTCGTTTTCTTGCATGTTAATCAGACTTAACTTAAAATTTGGCACTTACTTTTTAAACACTAGGTGGTTAGAAATTATAAAAATGTTTTCGACAGTGATGCTATTAACTGAACCAACTTGGCATTTTGAATTAATTTAATAAAGGAGTAGCTACCCGGTATTTAATTAGTCGAGGTGTCACTGGTGGTATCAGAGCATCAGGTTCTAGTGTCCATTAGGATCTGAACGGGTTATTATGTTTTCCGCTGAGCTTTCTTTGATATAGAGCCCTATATTTTAGGACTGTTGTATTCTCTTATATGCTACGTTCTTCAGCTATTTTAATTTTATAACTGCGAACTTATAAACTTCATCCTTATTTCAGATGCCTCCACGACTTGCACGACGAGTTCCCAGTGATGCAACACCAGAGCCCCAGCCCGCTCCAGTTCAGGGCATGATGAACGCCGCTGAGGTTGCAGCCATTGTAGCCCAAGCGGTAAATGCCGCAATTGCCGTAGTTCAGCAGGCACCACCTCAGGCGCCGGTTGCCGCGCCAGTACAGGCAAATGCATTCCCGTCTGCTTGGGAACGTGTACATGACGCTTTTCAGAAAGCGCATCCGCCAGAGTTTGCAGGTAGCTCAGATGTAGTAGTCTCGAGCCAGTGGAGGAAGGATATGTTGAGGCACTTGAGGATGTATGAGTGCACGGATGTTCAGAAGCAGGTGCTAGCTACTTTCAAGCTAGTTGGTTCTGCACTGCAGTGGTGGGAGTCTATTACCACCGTGGAGGAGAGGGATACTCTCACTATTCAGGACTTCTGGGTGCAGTTTGACCCCAAGTACTTTCCGTCCGCTGTTCATACAGAAATGAGGAGGAAATTGATGAGTCTGAAGCAGGAGGGTAAGACCGTGGCCGAGTATGAGGCCGAGTTCACGAATCTGTTGAATATCATTCCGGACGAGATACCGACAGAAAAGAAGAAGATTGAGAAATTCACCGACGGGTTGACATGGAGGATCCGTCAGCATCTGTTAGGGAACCTTTCGTTGGCCACTTATTCTGATGTGGTTAACACTACTTTGTTACACTGCCAGGATCACCGCTTTCATATGGCTGAGGGCAAGAGATCGGGAGAGTCTAGCCATCAGGGCAGGACTGGAGGACATGGTGCCGGTGGGGCACAATCTGTCCAGGGGCAGAGACAGGGTGAGCAGGGTTCCCAGCAGGGGGATCAGAAGAGGTTCAGATCAGGAAATTACAGGCACGGACAGGGAGGTTTCCATCAGGGTCCAAACGGCCATCAGGGCCAACAGGGGCAGAATGGGCAGCAGTTTCAGTAGGGCCAGCAGGGCCAAGAGAGGAACGATAACGGCCACCAGGGCCGGGGACAGCAGGGGCAGAGAGGAGGGAACTTCCCAGGGAAGTGTTTCGTTTGTGGAAAGACTGACCATAAACGACAGGATTGTCCTGATAGGGGTAGGGCCCCACAGCAGCCGCAACAGGGTGCTCGCCAGGAGCCGCAGAGGCCTATGTTTCCCGTCGCTCTCCCCGCACCGCCTCAGATGGCAGCATTGCCCACCCATTCCAGCAGTCCTAGCTCAGCAGGGACAGTTACAGTATGGACGTGTCTATAACGTCCACCAGGCAGCAGCTCCGTAGGCACCACCCGTTATTGAGGGTATGTTTCCTATCCATGGTACTATGGGTCGGGTTTTATTTGATACGGGGGCAACACATTGCTTTATAACTACACATTTTGCGAAAGCCTTAGGGTTGTTAGCTACGGCAGAGAGCACAGTGATGTGTGTAGACTCACCATTGGGGAGTGGGTCACTTATTTTCTTTATATGCCGGGGAGTAGGGTTAGAGATTGGTAGTCTGGTATTACCTGCAGATATGTTGGTATTAGATATGCATGTTCATGATGTGATTATCGGTATGGATTGGCTCGCTGATTATAGAGCCATGATTGATTGCTTCAGTGGGAGCATTATTTTTGCCATTCTGGGGCAAGAGATGTTTGTAGTGGCGATGCCTCACCCAGAGGGAGGCTCGACTGCTCATTTGTATTACCTAGAGGAGGATACCTCTAAGGAGGTTGTGATTCCTTTAGATTCGATCCCAGTTGTCAGGGAGTATTCTGATGTGTTTCAGGAGATACCAGCCCTACCCCCCAGTCGAGAGATAGACTTTGTTATAGACTTATTGCCGGGTACGAGACCTATAGAACGCACACCGTACCGTATGGCTCCAGCTGAGATGAGGGAGTTACGGGATCAAATTGAGCAGTTGTTGGGTCAGGGGTTTATTCGGAGGAGTACTTCACCGTGGGGTGCCCCTGTGTTGTTCGTCAAGAAGAGAGACGGTTCACTGAGATTGTGTGTGGACTACAGAGAGTTGAATAAGGTCATGATACGGAATAAATATCCGTTGCCTCGAATCGATGACCTATTCGACCAGTTGAGAGGAGCTTCCTTCTTCTCGAAGATTGATTTGAGATCAGTATACCATCAGTTGCGTATCAGGGAAGAGGACGTCTCGAAGACTGCGTTCTTATCGAGATATGGTTCTTACGAGTTTCGGGTTATGCCTTTTGGCTTGACCAATGCTCCAGCCGTGTTTATGGATTTGATGAACAGGGTGTTCAGGGATTTCCTATATCAGTTTGTCATTGTCTTCATTGATGATATTCTGGTTTACTCCCAGACAGAGGAGGAGCACGCTGAGCATTTGAGGCAAGTTTTGCAGACACTACGTCAGAACGAGTTGTATGCAAAATATGAGAAATGTGGGTTTTGGCTGAAGCAGGTCCAGTTTTTGGGGCATATTATTTCCGACCGGGGAATATCTGTTGATCCGGGGAAGGTATCCGCGGTGAGGGAGTGGGGACAGCCCACGACATCGACGGAGATCCGTAGTTTCTTGGGCCTAGCAGGCTACTACAGGAGGTTCATTCGAGGATTCTCGAAGATAGTGGGCCCTTTGACACATCTGACTCGTAAAGGTGTGCCGTACATTTGGAGTGATGCCTGTCAGTTGGCATTCGATGAGTTGAAGGATAAGTTGACCTCAACACCTGTGTTAGCATTGCCGAGATCGGGAGTTGAGTATCTAGTCTACACCGATGCGTCCTTGCAAGGACTAAGAGGTGTATTACAGCAGGAGAGTCAGGCCATAGCTTATGCATCCCGTAAGCTAAAGCCTTACGAGAAGAACTACCCCACTCATGATTTGGAGTTGGCGGCAGTCGTATTTGCCCTACGTATTTGGAGACATTACCTGTTGGGAGAGAAGTTCTTATTGTTCACGGACCACAAGTCCCTACAGTACCTATTCACGCAGAAGGAGTTGAATATGCGACAGCGTAGGTGGCTTGAGTTTGTAAAGGACTATCAGTTTAATATCCAGTACCACCCGGGAAAGGCTAACGTGGCAGCAGACGCGTTGAGCCGTAGGCCAGCAGATGAAGTGGCAGAGGTGTGGAAAGCCAAGTGGAAGGAATTGGGACACCAGGATGCAGTGGCCCGATCCTTCATGTCTGTGATGACTGTTACACCACAGATTGTCACGAAGGTAGTGAGGGCACAGGCAAACGACTCGTTCTGTCAGGAGCAGATAGTTCGATTACTAACAGAGGGAGCCGAATCCTATACCGTTAGCTCAGACGGAGGATTACGCTTCAATGGGAGATTGGTAGTTTCGGAAGGAGAGGAATTGCGGCACGAGGTGATGGCAGAATCGCACGGCTCACGGTTCGCGGTACATCCCGGAGGGGACAAAATGTACCAAGACATGAGACGCCAGTATTGGTGGAGCGGGATGAAGAGGGATATTGCCGAGTTTGTTTCTAAATGCGCCACTTGTCAGCTAGTAAAAGTGGATCATCAGAGACCAACAGGGCTGCTACAGCCGTTGGAGGTTCCGATGTGGATGTGGGAGAGCATATCCATGGACTTCATCACGGGGCTGCCTACGTCACAGAGAGGTCACGACTCCATTTGGGTAATTATGGAAAGGTTGACCAAAGTCGCTCATTTTCTACCCGTAAGGACAGACTACACTGCGGGACAGTATGCCCAGCTCTTTATTTCTAAGATAGTGAGACTTCACGGTGTGCCCCTAAATATTGTGTCTGACCGAGACAAGATATTTGTTTCACGGTTTTGGGAGAGTTTTCAGGAGGCCATGGGCACGGAATTGCGGTTGAGTACGGCGTACCACCCGCATACTGATGGGAAGACCGAGCGTACAAACCAGATGTTGGAGGACATACTGCGTATGAGTATCATTGACTTTGGGGGTGGATGGGAGCAGTACCTTCCATTGGTGGAGTTTTCTTACAACAACTCCTACCAGTTCACTATCGGCATGGCTCCATTTGAGGCGTTTTACGGTAGACCTTGTCGTTCCCCAGCATGTTGGTTGGAGGTGGGGGACAATAAACTACTTGGGCCGGAAGTGATCCAGGATACTTCGGCGAGGATAGAATTGATTCGGAGTCGCATTCGGGTAGCTCAGGACAGGAAGAAGAGCTATGCTGATGCGAAGAGATTCTTCAGGGAGTTTCAAGTGGGGGACCAGGTTTTGCTCAGAGTATCTCCTATGAAGGGGATTATGCGTTTCGGGAAGAAAGGGAAGTTGGCACCGAGATATGTGGGACCATTTCCTATTATTGAGCGGATTGGACCGGTTACGTATAGGCTTGGATTACCGGAGCACTTGCATCGGATTCACGATGTGTTTCATATTTCCTCGCTAAGGAAATATCTTAGAGATAATTTGGCTCATTCTCATATTGCTTTGGAGGACATCGATATCCAACCTGATAGCTCCTACGAGGAGGGACCGATTGCTATTCTAGACCGAAGTGAGCGGAAACTGCGGTCAAAGATAGTTCCGTTAGTGCGTGTCCAGTGGCGACATCATAATGTCGAGGAGTCCACATGGGAGCGCGAGGATGAGATGCGCGAACGTTATCCAGAGTTATTCTTACCAGGTACTTTCTAGTTCCAAATTTCGGGACGAAATTCAGTTATTAGGGGGGAAGTATGTAATACCCCGTATTTTCTGTGATATTTATTTTTGGGATTAATTGAATTAAATGCGTATTAATTGGTAATTAATTCGGCTTAAAATACTAGCGAGATGCGAGTCGGTATTTGATTATATGTGCATCTATGATTATATATGAATTTGGAATTATGAAAATTGTCGTGAGATTTAAATACGGCAATTTGGGGATTTTGTTGAGACGCGTGTGACCGCCGCATCATGGTGTATTATTTTAATTATAAAAGTGAATTTAAATTCTATTAACCGTATGGTCATTTTGAGCGCGCCAACGCGTCCGGAAGGGTCGAGATAGTCAGAAAACACTAGCCGGGGGTTTAGTTTGGATCCCGGGGTATTTTTAGGCCAATTGGTAATTTTGTATTTTTGGGAATTAAAAGTGACGAAAATTGGTAAATTATATCTGATGTGGATTTGACCCACTAAACCACTAACCAACCCATGTTAACCCAATAGGCTACGTAGGTTATTAGAATTAGGTTTCTAATTTCTTTCCCAAAAACAAACCCTAGCCACCATAGCCATTGGAGAAGAAAAGCTTGTTGAGAGAGAGAGAAGGAATTCTGCAGAGAAAGAGAGAGAACACTTCACAAATTCGTGATCAAATCCAGAGTTACCATTAAGGCAAGTGGTTGATTTCAATTATTATAGAGAATGCTTCTTCCATGCGTAGGAATTTTCATAAATCAAATTGTACTTGGGAGTTTAATAAAAACCCATTTTAATTGGACTTAGAACTTAAATTTTGAGAAGAAATTGCATGTAGAATCGCATAGAGATGATTACCCTGATGTTAATATATGTTGGATGTAACAAAAACGGATCTAATTTGAGTAAATTGATGATTATGAATTCTAGGGTTTATGTTCTTGAAAATTTGGGGAAAAGTGAATAGACTTGATGATTTAATGATGTTTAGGATGAATTATTCCCTTGAAACACATTGGTATGTGACCTTGATATGTTTAGGATTGATTAGAGACCTTAAAATGTTGTTGGGACGAATTTTAGAGGAGAATTGAGGAGTAGAAATTGGTGAAAAACGAAAGTAGAATTTCTGGGCTCGAAACTGGCCACTCGTTAGAAGACCTGCCCAGGTCGTTCGAACGAACTCGTTCGAACGAGCTTCTAACGAGTTGACCATTGACTTCTAACGAGAGTGAAGTTCATTCGATGAGTTCGTTCGAACGAGATCTTGTTAGAAAGCCCACTTCGTTCGAATGAGATCTCGTTAGAAGACTCAGTTCGTTCAAATGAAGTCTCGTTCGAACATCCTCGTTCGAACGAGACTTCGAACGAGTTGGCAGTTTAGGCTTTTTAGCCTATTTTGATCCCGAGTGCCCCCTAACCTTGTGTATAGGTAGAGATAGCCTTTCCTTGATGAGTAATTGATATATTTGGGATGTTTGGGATATAATGAGGAGTCAAACCTAGTAGTGTAGTTTGAACCTAAGGGAAAATATGAAGTAGGACGTGAGTGTCTATTCCGATGTGAGCAATCGACGGACTAATGCGTTATATTAACCGGGAATCATATAAATTGTGTAGTATTATATGTCGGTACGAGAATGAGAAGTGTACCACCAATATATTATGGTGACTACTAAGATGCGTGACTACTTAGTATATGTATTGATTTATGTGTATGACATACCTACCATACTTGCTATCACGGGAGGTTTGTGTTCGCTTAGGGCCCTCTAATCCTTGTGTTGCCCGGATTTAGACTGGTTACCTCGATGAACATAGGTCAGAGAAGGACTTATTGGGATGTTAATAAGTCTGCTGATCGTGGGAGCGCAGGTATGTGCGTGACCCATGTGATGTGACTGTGTTCGCCTCCATTATTTGTGATGTTGTTATCTGAGAACTATTCCTGAGAGATTCGGAATATGTGATCCTTATGTACGTGATGTACCGGGATGGATAGCAGAGTATGTGTGCACCGCAGCTAGTTCTGGGGGTGCTTGTATTTTATATTTATGACGTGAATATTATACACTTAATTAATGGGAATATTCATGTGGTTATTGTGAACATAATTATGGTAATGTAGTGAGAACATAACGGATTAACCGATAGTGAATTGTATTACATTGCGAATCTGAGTTTATGTAAAGCCTCTATTTTAGATTGTTAACGCTAGAAGTTAATATGTAAATCGAGTAAGTAAGGGGTAGAACTTATTACGGTTTGATTAGACAAGTATATCATTGAGATGGGTATGGTACGTTAGGAGTGCACATGTAGTCGAGAGGTGAGAATTTCATGTGAGTGCACGTCCTAACATGTATTTTTCATTTAATGTTTTAATGTTGTTAAAACACTTGCAGTTTTAAAATGATTTCCACTTTCGGGCTCTGACCCATTTGCTTTCAAATCTATTTTTGTAAAAACCATTTTAGGTGCCCAGCCACAAGGACACCATGCTTAGGATTCTCATACAGGTGACGAGCTGTAGCTGTTTGTGGAAGCTACAGGACTTTTCTAGTAGACGCTTCATCTACTTTGACTCCATAGTTATCAGTTATCAGTTGTAGGGCATGTCGCCCATTCCTTTTAGAGACATTTCATTTATTTATGTTAATCAGACTTTTGGCATGTAATTATTCAGGATGTAGACTTGTAGTTTTTTTTCTATTTGTGGGATTGTTTTGAGGAGTTTTCCTCTGGACTTTTATTTACTTTGTTGGTTATTCATTTCTTAGTTATGGTGAATGGATTATGTCGATATGTTCATTATTCTTTTTCTTGCATGTTAATCAGACTTAACTTAAAATTTGGCACTTACTTTTTAAACACTAGGTGGTTAGAAATTATAAAAATGTTTTCGACAATGATGCTATTAACTGAACCAACTTGTCATTTTGAATTAATTTAATAAAGGAGTAGCTACCCGGTATTTAATTAGTCGGGGTGTCACAATATATTCATATATTTTGTATATTTAATAATATATTCCGTAAATAATATAACATATATATTATTAAATGAACAAAATCTATATGAAAATATAATTTTATGGAATATATGAATATATATTATATCATATAATTATTTATGGAATATAAACAAAGTTTATATGAAAATATAATTTTATGGAATATATGAATATATATTATATTATATAATTATTTATGGAATATATGAATATATATTATATTATATATGGAATATACTAAATATATATTATTTACAGAATATATCCATATATTATATATATTCAATATATATATAATATATTCTATAAATATACTAAATATATATTATTTACAGAATATATCTATAATATATGAAATATATGTTATTTACAGAATATACTAAATATATATTATTTACAAAATATATCCATATATTATACATATTCAGTATATATATAATATATTATGTAAATAATATATATTCAATATATATATATATATATTATTTTATTTATTTATTTTTTTTAATAGGAACATGCCCAAATTTTATTGAAATATAAATATATATATAATATATGAAATATAAACATATATTAAAATATATGAATTATATAAATTATATAAATGTATGAAATATATAAATATATGATATATATATATAAATATACGAAATATACGCAATATACCTATATGTGCTAATATATATATATATATATATATATATATATATATATATATATATATATATATATATATATATATATATATACTTATATATATATATCTATATAATAAAGGAGGAAACTTATATATGTCATAAGCTTCAACTATGATGTCATCTATTTAAATTTTTTTTGCACTTTCTATTTTGCCCTCAATTCTTTAATTTCTTTCTCTTTTTTTACTTACCAAATTTCCACTTTAATTTAAAATTGAGGATAGTATGGTCAAAATGACTTCATCTATTTTTTTTCACTACCTCTTTTACTTTTTTGTCACGTGTACAATCTAACGATTGTAAATGATTTGATATTGGAAAGACTCTTTGGTCAGATAAATCATTTACCCCTTGCAACGCGCAAGGCTCGAGGTAAACTATTTCATAATAGAGCGCAAGGCTCGAGACACCCAATATTTCTACCATCTTTTTGAAACCCACCGAATCTGTTTTTTGTAACCAAATCTCTCTCTCTTTGAGATCCTCACCATTCCTCCCACTATCCACCTCGGCCTCCCTCACCCTCCGATCTCCACAGATGTCCGCCCCCTTTCACCTCAGCCTTCCTCACAGCTCTCCAAATTCAGATCCACAGTAGTCGATCTCTCTCTCTCTCTCTTCGAAGTTGAAGATTCCAGTGTGTAAGAAGCCTGACGTAATACGCCGGAGCTAGCACCGGCAAGTAATCTCAGCCAAGATTGGATGCCCATGTCCTATAAACTCTAGAGTACTTTCAACTTACCTCTACCTCTCTCTATTAAGAGGTAAATCAGGTAAGGCAATTTCGTGGGTGTTCTTTTGCTTATTTTGATTTGAAGTCGTGTTTTTGAGATCTGAAATTTCCAAATCTTTAATTTTTTGGGGGGTTTTCAATATATATATATATATATATATATATATCTTGAATTTTTGTGCCTGAATTTTTTTAGATCTCCATATATCCGTGTAATGTGGTTCACGATTGTTTGTGGCTAACCACTCAACGAGGCATGGACGAAGCTTTGACCGACTTTAGAGGTAAACATGTATGTTTTTGTAGATCGAAACCTAATGATATATATACCTTCTCTCCATCTGATTTGAAAAACTATTCAGGTTTGTTTGTGGGGCCTTTTTGGTTCGAGTTAACATTTTTAAACCGTAATCTTTGCTTTTTTATTTAAAAAAAGCTTTTTGGGGGACATGTTTTTTCCCCATATCTGTGTCCATGATACGAAATTTGTTTAAACCATAATCTTTCCCTATCTTCTCTCCATATGATAGAAAACTGATGATGTACAGGTTTGTAGAGTTTTAAATCAGATTTGGCCATGCGGCTTTGTTGTAGATGTGTTCTGCGAAATGTGGTATTCAAGATTCCCCATTTCTGTATCTGTTCTGCTTAGGTGCTCAGTTACGGAGGAGGTTAAAACATGGTAAAGTCTGTCCCACTCCGAGCTATGTTTTTATGGAAGGAGACGTCTCTCCATCTCTGAGATTATGTTATGTTTTTATATTTTTAATTAGCTTTTTGTGGAGTTACAACTGTAAAGTTTTGGTTTGGGGTTGTTATTTCCATTGGTTTTTTTAACTTTGCTTACTTTTGTTATCTGTTTTATAGGAACACACTCATGAGGTTTGTTTGAAACTGTTTTTTATATAGGTGCATACTATTTGTTCGCCAAAATGCCTGATGGAATAAAAGTTTTCAGTATACTTAGTTCGATCTGATTCGATTCAAGCATAGTTTGGGATGCAAAAGATATGTTAGGAAAAGAATCCCCACTTTGGGACATTATATTTCTTCCTTACAGGTTGGACAGGTTAAATATTGTAAGATGTGATTATAAAACAATCTGATTTTGTTCTACATTTTTATAAAATAAGTGTGCAGCATGTAATGATTATGATATGAGAGTTGCCACACACAACATCCATGCTTTAGCACGATAATTTCGTAGAAGTGCCATCGACAATGGTACACCACTAGCAGTGTACATAAATTTACTTTTTATATTGGGTTATTATTTTACAAAAGATACCCACTATATGATCATTTAGCCTTTTGTTTTGCATTTGCTGCAATTAACTTAGATAAATATATTTGGTTTAAAAATCCTTTGAGTTTAGATCAGTTGCCTTAATATCCTGGACTCTGTTCATATGAGTTTAGATAATTTATTTGGCATTTCCTTCAAATAAGTCAATTTATTTTATTGTCGATTCCATTTCAGCTCTATCATTTTTGGGGTTTTATTGCTGGAGAGGTAAAATTTTGAGACCTTTTTTAGCTACATGAGATGTTTTCAACAAAATGCTCAATACGAGGAAGGTATTTTTTGAAATAATTTGAAGCAAACAATTTAGGAATGTCCATAGGAATCAAAATTTGGACATGCGAGTTATGTTTCAAAACTAGCTTTTAGTATGCTATAACTGGGGATGTAATAGAACAATGTATTTGATTATTTGCAAAAAATAAATATTGCCCATGTATCCTACTTGAGCCATACAGAAAGTACTGAATTGGGTTTATTTTCCTAATGACATTATATTTGGTTGTGACAAGCTATGGTTATTTAGATTCACAGTTGAAACAAGACAAGTGCAAAGCCTAATGAATACATTTGAAAACTACTTGACTAGCTTATAAAATTTTGCATTTCTAATATTTAAAGTCATCCTAATTTGTCAAAAATATTATTTGAATTTAAAAAAAAGGTATCTCCAAAAAAATGTTCATTTAAACTCATGGTTACTAAATTGGTATGTTGCGTACCAGTCGTGTTGACTCATGTATTCAATCGTGTAAAAAATTATGGGTTCAATAATAAATATTAACCCATAATGTTAGTATTTTATGTCGCGATTGATTAGTGCCGGTGTGGATTCACATCCATAATACAATAATTAATCAAGATACACAATGTTAGTGTATCGACAACATGAAATCACGAGTCGGGGTAGATTATTGTTTCTTATGATTTATTAGAAAAAGGTGGGTATTGACTTATTTGTGCTGTAAAAGCACTTTTCGACTTAAATTATTTAGGATATAATGTATTGAATTTTTTTCATGTGCTATATAATAGTTTACAATTGTTACGAGGTCCAAGACGGCCTGTTAGTATTGTTTTTGGACTTCTTTTTTTCTAAAATGGGGTGTATAGCCCTATAAACAAAATTTAAATGGTTTACACTTATGTGTTGTAAAATAATTTTTTGATTGGATTATACAAGATTTAACACTACTTAAATTTACACGATAAAATAATTTGAAAATTTACACTTATAATATAAAAATAATTTGTATTTTATATTATACATGACTTTAGACTTCTCAAAATTATATGCGAAATCCTATTTTTTTAAGATTTTTTTAAACATGATCAAATTAAAAGTGTCACAACACAAAATGTTTTTTTAAATAAAAATGAATGCGGCTTAAAATAAAAATGATGAGACTTGAATATAAAAATAATATTTTATGTTGTGTTATTTTTATTTTAGTCAGCTTCGTATTTTGTTTAAAAAAATATTTTTTGTTATGCCACTTTTACTTAGGCCGTGTGTTATTAAACACGACGTATGATCATATCAACGATTTGCACTTTTAAAAATTAGCACCGTGCCTTCAGGAACGGGCATAAAAACTCTTTTATTATATAGTTACAAAAATAGACATTTTTCATGAAATAAAATTGGACATTTTTTTACAAAATAAATTGTAAACCCATTTTTCTTTTAAATCTTTATTTTTTAAAAACGGGCATATTTTGTAATCATTCTAAAAGCATCTTTAATTGTAAACGGTATTAAATAAAAGTTTAGTATTAAAGTTCAACTCTTTAATACCGATTGATTAGTATCAACTCCATCCAAAAAATTGTTAAACATTGACAAAAAAATTAAAAAATACCCCAAAGACTGTTTTCTTAATTTGCAAAAAAAAAATGTTTTCTTATTTTGCAAAAAAAAATGTTTTTTTTTTTTTACAAAAAAAAAGATGTTTTCTTATTTTACAAAACAGTTTTTTTTTTAAAATAGTATTTTTTTTGTAAAATAAAAAAAAACTATTTTTTTTAAATAGGAAAACACTTTTCTTTTTATAAATTAAGAAAACCGTTTTTTTAAAATAATAAAATAGGTTTTTAAATGACTAATTTTTAAACACGTATCTATTTTAATGATCAATTAATGAAGAGAAAGAATGAATAAATGATGAAGTAATGAGGTAAGGGTTAAATGGTCATTTTCAATAATTATGAACCCGTGTTGGAGTGCCTTAGGATTTCATGGAGCGCCAATAGCGGCTCCCATAAAACAATTATACATTTATGTTGTAAAAAAATGTTTTACTTAAATTTACCCGATTCTATACTTTGAAAATTTACACTTCTAACATATAAAAAAATTATTATTTATATTATACACGACTTTATGCTTTTCAAAATTATCAGCGTGCCTTCAGGCACGGGCATACCCTAGTATATATATATATATATATATATATATATATATATATATATATATATATATATATATATATATATATATATTTATATAATTATGAATTATATAGAGTTTACAAAAAAAATTGATTTTGAGTGATTTGCCACCCAAAGGTGGCAAACAAATACCTGCCCCCCAAAGAATTGAATTCCACCGTAGGATGAAAAATTGTGCTTAAGGGGTGTTGTACATAGAAAACAAATTTCAAGGCAAATTAAGGCTATCAAACAGCCTAAAAGCTAGAAAAGAACAAACTTTTCCAACTTTTCTGAATTTGCCTTATAATTTGTTAGCTATCAAACGGACCCAAAGATTAAAAAACTTTTCATACCCTCAAAAAACCTATGAACCTGAAAATAAATTATAAAAAAATGTAAATTCCCATACATTCAAATAATCCAGAAGTTCGAACATAGGACCACTACACAAACATTACAGACACAAAGGCACTACACACCACTTGTCAATTTAATTTTTTTCACTAAATTGAAACCCACATACAAAGAAGCACCTTTAAAAAATTAGGGATCAAACAAACATTCAAACCAACACATACATATAAATTCCCTTAGAAGTTATTCATAAAAAATATAAAAATCTGACAGCATAGAAACAGTGGTCTAGAGAAAGGAATACAGAAAGAGAGATGTCAGGTGCCTTATAATGAATGCCCATATTTAATACAACCTTCATCCATTCTCTACCGACATCATCCTAATAACATGGTAAGATAGAATAAAAAATGATAAGAAAATAAGGGGAAAAAGCTCACACCAAGACAAAAAAAGGTGAACCAAATATCTCAAATAATTTAATAACTATCCTATCTAAGATCTTGTATGGAGATGGTTTTTGGCATCCGTGAAAGACCCCATAAAAAATTACCAGATAAGTCTCAAATCTAAAAAATGGTGTAACTCAAAATGATAATCCGAAACATTTCCAAAACACTCTAGCATAAAGCCAAACAATAAATGAAAATTCTATATTTGAAAAGTACCTGAGTTGCATGAAACTGCAACTTAAAAACAAATTTGAACTTCAGCCTTAGATCCACATCGTCATCGGAGCTCTGGCAATCCGTGGTAAAATCATTGTCTTCCTCCACCTCGTGCAGCTTCTCTCCACACTATATCTTCCGCCCACACCACCCATGGGATCCACACCCCCATCGCTTCTTCTATCTAATGTCCCACCACCACTCACTGTCATCACTCAGCCTCAAAATCGTAATCCTAGGACGAAAAACAAAATAGGAAGAAAAAAAGGCTTAAAACCCAACTCATGGGTTGGGTTGAGAAGAGAGAGACTCACCATCGTCGATTCACCAAGGACTTTAAAGATACAGGGAATATAAGAGACTTTTGGTCTTTTCCAACTGATCAGAGAAGAGAAGACCTCACTCTTATTCCCATACCAGTTGTTCATGGATCCTCCTCCTCTCTGATCAGAATATGGTGGTAGTTCGAAAGTGAGTTGAGAGAGAAAAGGGTATTCTGAGAGGGTGAGGTATTGAGAAAGAGTACGAATTTTTCTTCAAGCCTTGCACTCTGTATGTTCTATAAATATACTTTTCTAACTGACTGTTACAGTGGACAATACTACATTGAACACCCAGATTTCTGTGACAACCCGCTCAAAATAATAACGGGTGGCCAACCCTATACTACAATAAATCAGGTATCCCAGATGGCACAGTCTCAACATCAATTGACAATGCTAAGAATATTAGGCTAACTACCCGAAACTATTAAAAGCGTCTTATCAAAAATTTAAAACTTTTATTTAACAGCAACAACAAAACCAATAATGCAACATAACCAATAACATACATCTAACTGGGATGAGGAATAAGTGCAAACCCCAATATGTACAAGAGTGCAATACACGGTAAAACAAAATCTCAACAATAAAATACCCGAATATGCTGTCGGGCAACAAACAATACAATAATCTGATAAATAAAATGTGAAAGTGTTAATCTACAACACTTGAATACTAACTCAATATACAAACTGAATCCTAATCTAGATGTACAAGGATAGGAATCGACTAAAACAAGGTGCCGCAACAGTCCGCTACTGCCACAGCTCCACGGATACAAGATGGATGAACATCATTGGCGTCCTTGCGGAGGAACACCTAAAGTAATACAATATATATATATATATATGGAAGAGAAAATATAAACGGGTCAGAGCCCGAGTTGAAAAACATATTATAGCAAGTGTATTAAAATGCATAATAATTATAAATGCATTATTACATGATTAAGGTGGAATCGAACACTCCATAAAAATTCAACTCACCTCTCAAATAAAGCGCGCACTAAGCATATGCACGTGATCTCCAAATGGATACCGGATTCTAATTTAGATAAGAGGATTCTAACTTAAATCCAATTGAAGTATTTAAGTGAAACCGTGTAATCTATCACCCAATCTACACTTATCTCTATAATCTATAAGTTATATACATTATCTTTAATGTAATAGTTATAGTTATCTTTATAATGTTCATTTGTTGAACATATAAAGTTACATGATCCATCTCATAACAACATCATTACAATACATCAACATTCTCATTTAATAGAATTTTATACATTCTAGTTATGCCCTTATTTGGCATATAAGCAGTATATAGGTATTTATATATGAGTTATTAGCATCAAGAGTTAAGGACTAAACTCCTCCCGATTCTCAACACGGCACTACGTTTCGTGCGTGACACGTCTCGCCGAGGCGAAATTCAAACAAGGAACCCCCCCGTTACACTACTCCTGATCGTATTGATCCTCGAGGCTCATTATTCCCTCAATGAAAGATGCATGTAACCCAAGTTATTATCTAAATTTTAATTAAGTAATATTCCCAATTCTCAACAGTACACGACGTTTCATCCGTGGGACGTCTCGCCAAAGCGAAATCCAAACAAGGAACCCCCCCCGTTACACTACTCATGGCGCTGTCGATTGTCGGGATAGGTGATATATATATATATATATATATATATATATATATATATATATATATAAGTATGAGCATTAAGGACTAACTTACCCCCAAGTTCCAACATTACACTGCGGTTCGTGCGTGGGATGTCTCGCCGAGGAGAAATCCAAACAAGGAACACCTCGATACACTAATCCTGGCAATGTAGGTCGTTGAGGTCCATTATGCCCTCGATACCCAAATACAAGCACAAGCAATAATAACGATCCAACCGAGCTATAAGTTGAAGGATGCATGCTCACATGCTATCATCTTCCAATAACCCATATACGTAGTAAACTGGGGTCACCTGGTGGGGTTCAACGACACCCAACTCGTGATCAACTCACGCACACAACATCCGGGAAGCGGTCATAGCTCTTAACCGGCAAGTGCGAGCGACACATACCCACGACCTCTCACCCCCAAAATAATATATGTCATTTGCTGACCACCATGGACGACTATGACTTGGGGAATATCCACATCATACTCTTTGAGCCAGGATGCTCATCCTCTACGCACGAAACTTCCCAATAATAGCAAGGAGGGGGTATGCCTAACATGTATATATACCATCATATAAGGTATACATACATCCCACATAATAAAGATATACCATCATATAAGGTATACCTGCAACATCATTTTCATTTTCATTATACGCCCATTGGAACAATTAGATTAACATAATTGTTAGTATATTACTTTTACTTTCTTTTTATACATTAACCACCAAATCTCACACATCTTCCCCACTTAGTATACTTTATACTATTTCTCGCTTGGAGCTCACATGTCGCTTCTAATTACCATTTCATTTGTGTGAGACATCTCCCAAATTGATTATCAATAAGGATATTTCTATATCCGTATGCACACTAATTAGCATTTAATTTTCTCCGTCCATAATAGGGTTCAATTCATTTTATGAACCTTTAAAATTTATCCCATTTGGGATTGGATCCTAAGATCCGATATCTCTAAGTTATTCTCATTCTATCCTATGAAATGTAATTATTATCTCCAAGTAGAATCTCCAAATCAAGGTGGGCTTCCCCACTTAGAACATACCAAAATATATAATCGGTATTCCTCAAATTTAGTCAATATGACTCCATTAATTTCTTATAAGGGAAACTCTCTAAAAGTCTCCAAAACATACTCCAAATTTCTCCTATAGAGATGCCCAATAGATAACCTCCAACAAAACGAGATGAAATTCATTTTAGAAAAACAATCCCCCAAAAGCCTTGTATCCGAATCGATTCGGGCCAATTCCGAATTGATTCGGCCCAGCGAATCGATTCATCCAGGAAGGCGAATCGATTCGAGTCATCAGACCTGGGATTCTGTCTCAGGCCGAATCGATTCGGATGGGGTCCGAATCGATTCGGTCACTCAAACCTGGGCACCTGCATATTTTCGAATCAATTCGGTAGGAGGCCGAATCAATTCGGCCCTTCAGGAACCTCAAAATGGCTACTTTTTGTAAGCCTAAAAATTCCAAAATTCATTTAAATCATTTTCTCTCCATCTCTCATCAACCCAATCACAAATATATCATTAATATTCATCCTAGAATACATTTAAACCAATTTGTATCCTCAAATCAAAGATCTACATATCAAATCTAAGATTATACCCAATAGTTAGGTTTTTGTTAAACTAAACCTAAAACCCAAAGATTCAATCCACAAATCATGCAATAATGGTACACAACAATTATTTGGCAAGTTTAATCACTTGCCTCGGGTTCGTAGGGTCTGAATCCGCCTTGAGATCACGTGGATGCCGAAAAATCCCTTTTTCTCTCTCTTTTCTCCTTCCTTTTCTTCTTCTTTCTTCTTCTCTCTTTCTTTCTTTATTTTTCTCTTTATCTCTTTGGAGAAATAAATCTCTCGTAGGCTTTTATGCCCTAAGTCCCAAGATAAACGTCTTTAAATGACAATACACACTTTAAATGACTCGGTTACTTTAATTCGAGTCAAACGATCCTAATTTATTTCGGAACCTAAATAGACCCCAAGTACAGTCATTTCGACTTTCTCGACCCTTCCTGACACAACTACACCCTCAAAATCACCATTTGACATACTTTCTAACAACTCCAAGTTTTTGACCTCAAGTGCCAACTTTAATTATTCTCCAATAAAATATTATTTATTTCTCCCAAAATAAATATATCGTTATCTCCAAGACCTCGGCTTATTACAAACTTCCCCACTTACAAAAATTTCATCCTCGAAATTTAGCTAAGCCTAATTCTCCAAAGCTCAACTAGTTTTACTACACCCATCATCACTAATCCTATCTCCAAACTTCTAACTTCCCACAACGAGTTAATTTAAATTATTTTATTTTAAGTTAATGTTGAGCTTCATAAAACCAATTTCCACAGCAAGGGCGCCCATACACCCTTTATATTTGAGCTTTATGCTCACAGCAATCATAATAAGGCTTTATTTGCCTCCAAAGTTCCACATTTCCATAAATTTAATACTAACATTTTAATAGTGTGAAAAGTTTGAATGGTCCAAAGAAATAAATCCTCTCAATTCATGAAATTCGCCACTTTCGTGCGGGGGGCGTCTCGCAAAAGCGAAATCAAAACAAGGAACCCTCCCAATACACTACTATGTGGCGACGTCGGGGATTGAGAGTTTGTTAAATCTGTACTAGAGTTTAAAAAAGAATTTTATGAAAATCATTTTGAAAGGGCCCGAGGGCCGATAAAAAAAAGTTTTATTTTAAAAACAGTTTATTTTAAAAACGGTTTATATAATATAATATAATATGAAATGCCTTATGTCCAACACAAGGTCTTTTAAATCATCATATATATAACAACATGTAGCTCACAAATATTAGCATAATCATGAGCTAAAATTTTCCTGCGTCCCGACAATCCACAATCTCAACTTTCAAACATAAACAACATCTTACATCATTTCAATATATTGCCATTTATAAGGCTCATCCAAATCCGGAATGCAACGATTATATAAGTCTAGCATGACTATATAAAAAGAAGTAGCTTTATCATTACTACTTATCACACCATAACCATTCTTACATTTACGATAAGGTTTATAGCTCTTTTTGAGCATATTACAAAATCATCCATTCTTTTACAAAATAATAGCATAAGAGCCTATCTTGTTCAAAATTCCCCTTTTAGGGTTAAACATACTTAATAGGGCCATAGCACTACCCATTCAAAAATATCTCCCATACGATATTCCCAAAACTTTACATAATAATCATCCTATTAATAACGGGAAATTAACTTACATTACCCATCTCTAGTCCGATTGCCCTTCCTCATCAATGGGCTCCCAAACAAAGTCCCCCAGTCTAAAATGACCTTTAATCTGTTGTAGGGGTTGCACTTCCAAAATTTCATCAAAACGTGGTCTTTTACCTCTTTGAGGACAATCTCTCTTTTTATGACCTATTTCTTTACAAAAGAAACATGTACCCACAAATCCTTTTTGCCCACTCGCATTACTGGCACTCTCCTTGTCAAACTTACTTGATGAACTCGAATCTCCAAAGTTCTTTCCCTCTTGCGAATGAAGACCATATTCATAACACTTTAATAGTGCCGCATTCACTACCTCAACGAAAGTCGTTAATTTAGGACTCTCTAACAAATGTTGTCGGATTTTGCAATCTAAACCCCGAACAAACTTCGATATACGCTTCTCTTCAGTATTTACCTCATCAGGTACTAATTTTTCCCACTTAGAAAAATCTTCCTCATAAGTCGCCACCGTTCTATTTCCTTGAAAAATCTTTATATCTCGAGAACAGGAAGGAAAATACCTTCGATCAAAAAGTTCCCAAAACTCTATTATAGGTAAGGTATCTCTCTGTTCAGATGTGGTGAGAGACTCCCACCATTGAAGAGCTACACCTGATAACTTAAAGGTGGATAAAAATTGTTTTTGCACCTCATTACACTCAACCATACGAAGGTTCCTCTGCATACTATTCTTCCATTGACTTGCAGCCATTGCATCAACTCCCCCTGCAAACTCGGGAGGATGTCCCTTACTAAAATCTTCCTTCACTCTCTCCCATAAAGACAATCCTAAATGGGGTAGGGCTGCTTGAATGGTAGATTATTGCGCCATCGTAGAAATGGCAGCAAATACTGCTTGCGCCACAATATTGGCAACATCATCGGTAGTCATGTTCCTTTGAGGCATTTGGGGTCGCACATTCCCTTTATTTGCCTTAACTGAACAACCTCCCTTCGGTGGTATCTGAAACAAGAACAATTGTATCAGAACGCCTTTCCAAAAGTTTTCAAATCACAGAAGAAATATGGAAGTATGAATGCAATCGTCCTAATAATAAGGCTCTACGTCAAGAACGCTTAAGGAAGATCGTAGTGATGCACACAGATCCTAAAGACACTAGAACCAGATGCTCTGATACCAACTGTGACAACCCGCTCAAAATATTAACGGGTGGCCAACCCTATACTACAATAAATTAGGTATCCCAGATGGCACAGTCTCAACATCAACTGACAATGCTAAGAATATAAGGCTAACTACCCGAAACTATTAAAAGCATTTGTCAAAAATTTAAAACTTTTATTTAACAGCAACAAGAAAACCAATAATGCAACATGACCAACAACATACATCTAACTGGGATGAGGAATAAGTGCAAACTCCAATATGTACAAGAGTGCAATACACTATACAATAAAATCTCAACAATAAAATACCCGAATATGCTGTCGGTTAACAGACAATACAATTATCTGATAAATAAAATGTGAAAGTGTTAATCTACAACACTTGAATACTAACTCAATATACAAACTGAATCCTAATCTAGATGTACAAGGATAGGAATCGACAAAAACAAGGTGACGCAATAGTCCGCTACTGCCACAGCTCCACGGATACAGGATGGATGAACATCATTGGCATGCTTGCGGAGGAACACCTAAAGTAATACAATATATATATGTACAAACTGAATCCTAATCTAGATGTACAAGGATAGGAATCGACAAAAACAAGGTGACGCAATAGTCCGCTACTGCCACAGCTCCACGGATACAGGATGGATGAACATCATTGGCATGCTTGCGGAGGAACACCTAAAGTAATACAATATAAATATATATATATATATATATATATATATATATATATGTGTGTGTGTGTGTGTGTGTGTGTGTGTGTGTGTGTGTGTGTGTGTGTGTGGAAGAGAATATATAAACGGGTCAGAGCCCGAGTTGAAAAACATATTATAGCAAGTGTATTAAAATGCATAATAATTATAAATGCATTATTACATGATTAAGGTGGAATCGAACACTCCGTAAAAATTCAACTCACCTCTCAATTAAAGCGCACACTAAGCATATGCACGTGATCTCCAAATGGATACCGGATTCTAATTTAGATAAGAGGATTCTAACTTAAATCCAATTGAAGTATTTAAGTGAAACCGTGTAATCTATCACCCAATCTACACTTATCTCTATAATCTATAAGTTATATACATTATCTTTAATGTAATAGTTATAGTTATCTTTATAATGTTCATTTGTTGAACATATAAAGTTACATGATCCATCTCATAACAACATCATTACAATACATCAACATTCTTATTTAATAGAATTTTATACATTCTAGTTATGCCCTTATTTGGCATATAAGCAGTATATAGGTATTTATATATGAGTTATTAGCATCAAGAGTTAAGGACTAAACTCCTCCCGATTCTCAACACGGCACTACGTTTCGTGCGTGACACGTCTCGCCGAGGCGAAATTCAAACAAGGAACCCCCCCGTTACACTACTCCTGATCGTATTGATGCTCGAGGCTCATTATTCCCTCAATGAAAGATGCATGTAACCCAAGTTATTATCTAAATTTTAATTAAGTAATATTCCCAATTCTCAATAGTACACGACGTTTCATCCGTGGGACGTCTCGCCGAAGCAAAATTCAAACAAGGAACCCCCCCGTTACACTACTCATGGCGATGTCGATTGTCGGGATAGGTGATATATATATATATAAGTATGAGCATTAAGGACTAACTTACCCCCAAGTTCCAACATTACAATGCGGTTCGTGCGTGGGATGTCTCGCCGAGGAGAAATCCAAACAAGGAACACCCCGATACACTAATCCTGGCAATGTAGGTCGTTGAGGTCCATTATGCCCTCGATACCCAAATACAAGCACAAGAAATAATAACGATCCAACCGAGCTATAAGTTGAAGGATGCATGCTCACATTCTATCATCTTCCAATAACCCATATACGTAGTAAAGTGGGGTCACCTGGTGGGGTTCAACGACACCCACCTCGTGATCAACTCACGCACACAACATCCGGGAAGCGGTCATAGCTCTTAACCGGCAAGTGCGAGCGACACATACCCACGACCTCTCACCCCCAAAATAAATAAATGTATATATATGTCATTTGCTGACCACCATGGACGACTATGACTTGGGGAATATCCACATCATGCTCTTTGAGCCAGGATGCTCATCCTCTAGGCACGAAACTTCCCAATAATAGCAAGGAGGGGGTATGCCTAACATGTATATATACCATCATATAAGGTATACATACATCCCACATAATAAAGATATACCATCATATAAGGTATACCTGCAACATCACTTTCATTTTCATTATACGCCCATTGGCACAATTAGATTAACATCATTGTTAGTATATTACTTTTACCTTCTTTTTATACATTAACCACCGAATCTCACACATCTTCCCCACTTAGTATACTTTATACTATTTCTCGCTTGGAGCTCACATGTCGCTTCTAATTACCATTTCATTTGTGTGAGACATCTCCCAAATTGATTATCAATAAGGATATTTCTATATCCGTATGCACACTAATTAGCATTTAATTTTCTCCGTCCATAATAGGGTTCAATTCATTTTATGAACCTTTAAAATTTATCCCATTTGGGATTGGATCCTAAGATCCGATATCTCTAAGTTATTCTCATTCTATCCTATGAAATGTAATTATTATCTCCAAGTAGAATCTCCAAATCAAGGTGGGCTTCCCCACTTAGAACATACCAAAATATATAATCGGTATTCCTCAAATTTAGTCAATATGACTCCAATTATTTCTTATAAGGGAAACTCTCTAAAAGTCTCCAAAACATACTCCAAATTTCTCCTATAGAGATGCCCAATAGATAACCTCCAACAAAACGAGATGAAATTCATTTTAGAAAAACAATCCCCCAAAAGCCCTGTTTCCGAATCGATTCGGGCCAATTCTGAATTGATTCGGCCCAGCGAATCGATTCGTCCAGGAAGGCGAATCGATTCGGGTCATCAGACCTGGGATTCTGTCTCAGGCCGAATCCATTCGACTGGGGTCCGAATCGATTCGATCACTCAAACCTGGGCACCTGCATATTTTCGAATCGATTCGGTAGGAGGCCGAATCGATTCGGCCCTTCAGGAACCTCAAAATGGCTACTTTTTGTAGGCCTAAAAATTCCAAAATTCATTTAAATCATTTTTCTCCATCTCTCATCAACCCAATCACAAATATATCATTAATATTCATCCTAGAATACATTTAAACCAATTTGTATCCTCAAATCAAAGATCTACATATCAAATCTAAGATTATACCCAATAGTTAGGTTTTTGTTAAACTAAACCTAAAACCCAAAGATTCAATCCACAAATCATGCAATAAATGGTACACAACAATTATATGGCAAGTTTAATCACTTGCCTCGGGTTAGTAGAGTCTGAATCCGCCTTGAGATCACGTGGATGCCGAAAAATCCCTTTTTCTCTCTCTTTTCTCCTTCCTTTTCTTCTTCTTTCTTCTTCTCTCTTTCTTTCTTTATTTTTCTCTTTATCTCTTTGGAGAAATAAATCTCTCGTAGGCTTTTATGCCCTAAGTCCCAAGATAAACGTCTTTAAATGACAATACACACTTTAAATGACTCGGTTACTTTAATTCGAGTCAAACGATCCTAATTTATTTCGGAACCTAAATAGACCCCAAGTACAGTCATTTCGACTTTCTCGACCCTTCCGGACACAACTACACCCTCAAAATCGCCATTTGGCATACTTTCTAACGACTCCAAGTTTTTGACCTCAAGTGCCAACTTTAATTATTCTCCAATAAAATATTATTTATTTCTCCCAAAATAAATATATCGTTATCTCCAAGACCTCGGCTTGTTACAAACTTCCCCACTTACAAAAATTTCATCCTCGAAATTTAGCTAAGCCTAATTATCCAAAGTTCAACTAGTTTTACTACACCCATCATCACTAATCCTATCTCCAAACTTCTAACTTCCCACAACGAGTTAATTTAATTTATTTTATTTTAAGTTAATGTTGAGCTTCATAAAACCAATTTCCACAGCAAGGGCGCCCATACACCCTTTATATTTGAGCTTTATGCTCACAGCAATCATAATAAGGCTTTATTTGCCTCCAAAGTTCCACATTTCCATAAATATAATATTAACATTTTAATAGTGTGAAAATTTTGAATGGTCCAAAGAAATAAATCCTCTCAATTCATGACATTCGCCACTTTCGTGTGGGGGGCGTCTCGCAAAAGCGAAATCAAAACAAGGAACCCTCCCAATACACTACTATGTGGCGACGTCGGGGATTGAGAGTTTGTTAAATCTGGACTAGAGTTTAAAAAAGAATTTTATGAAAATCATTTTGAAAGGGCCCGAGGGCCGATAAAAAAAAGTTTTATTTTAAAAACAGTTTATTTTAAAAACGGTTTATATAATATAATATAATATAAAATTCCTTATGTCCAACACAAGGTCTTTTAAAACATCATATATATAACAACATGTAGCTCACAAATATTAGCATAATCATGAGCTAAAATTTTCCTGCGTCCCGACAATCCACAATCTCAACTTTCAAACATAAACAACATCTTACATCATTTTAATATATTGCCATTTATAAGGCTCATCCAAATCCGGAATGCAACGATTATATAAGTCTAGCATGACTATATAAAAAAAGTAGCTTTATCATTACTACTTATCACACCATAACCATTCTTACATTTACCATAAGGTTTATAGCTCTTTTTGAGCATATTACAAAATCATCCATTCTTTTACAAAATAATAGCATAAGAGCCTATCTTGTTCAAAATTCCCCTTTTAGGGTTAAACATACTTAATAGGGCCATAGCACTACCCATTCACAAATATCTCCCATACGATATTCCCAAAACTTTACATAATAATCATCCTATTAATAACAGGAAATTAACTTACATTACCCATCTCTAGTCCGATTGCCCTTCCTCATCAATGGGCTCCCAAACAAAGTCCCCCAGTCTAAAATGACCTTGAATCTGTTGTAGGGGTTGCACTTCCAAAATTTCATCAAAACGTGGTCCTTCACCTCTTTGAGGACAATCTCTCTTTTTATGACCTATTTCTTTACAAAAGAAACATTTACCCACAAATCCTTTTTGCCCACTCGCATTACTGGCACTCTCCTTGTCAAACTTACTTGATGAACTCGAATCTCCAAAGTTCTTTTCCTCTTGAGAATGAAGATGATATTCATAACACTTTAATAGTGCCGCATTCACTACCTCAATGAAAGTCGTTAATTTATGACTCTCTAACAAATGTTGTCGGATTTTGCAATCTAAACCCCGAACAAACTTCGATATACGCTTCTCTTCAGTATTTACCTCATCAGGTACTAATTTTTCCCACTTAGAAAAATCTTCCTCATAAGTCGCCACCGTTCTATTTCCTTGAAAAATCTTTATATCTCGAGAACAGGAAGGAAAATACCTTCGATCAAAAAGTTCCCAAAACTCTATTATAGGTAAGGTATCTCTCTGTTCAGATGTGGTGAGAGACTCCCACCATTGAAGAGCTACACCCGATAACTTAAAGGTGGCTAAAAATTGTTTTTGCACCTCATTACACTCAACCATACGAAGGTTCCTCTGCATCCTATTCTTCCATTGACTTGCAGCCATTGCATCAACTCCCCCTGCAAACTCGGGAGGATGTCCCTTACTAAAATCTTCCTTCACTCTCTCCCATAAAGACAATCCTAAATGGGGTAGGGCTACTTGAATGGTAGATTATTGCGCCATCGTAGAAATGGCAGCAAATACTGCTTGCGCCACAATATTGGCAACATCATCGGTAGTCATGTTCCTTTGAGGCATTTGGGGTCTCACATTCCCTTTATTTGCCTTAACTGAACAACCTCCCTTCGGTGGCATCTGAAACAAGAATAATTGTATCAGAACGCCTTTCCAAAAGTTCTCAAATCACAGAAGAAATATGGAAGTATGAATGCAATCGTCCTAATAATAAGGCTCTACGTCAAGAACGCTTAAGGAAGATCGTAGTGATGAACACAGATCCTAAAGACACTAGAACCAGATGCTCTGATACCATCTGTGACAACCCGCTCAAAATATTAACGGGTAGCCAACCCTATACTACAATAAATCAGGTATCCCAGATGGCACACTCTCAACATCAACTGACAATGCTAAGAATATAAGGCTAACTACCCGAAACTATTAAAAGCGATTTGTCAAAAATTTAAAACTTTTATTTAATAGCAACAAGAAAACCAATAATGCAACATGACCAACAACATACATCTAACTGGGATGAGGAATAAGTGCAAACTCCAATATGTACAAGAGTGCAATACACTATACAATAAAATCTAAACAATAAAATACCCGAATATGCTGTCGGTTAACAAACAATACAATAATCTGATAAATAAAATGTGAAAGTGTTAATCTACAACACTTGAATACTAACTCAATATACAAACTGAATCCTAATCTAGATGTACAAGGATAGGAATCGACAAAAACAAGGTGACGCAATAGTCCGCTACTGCCACAGCTCCACGGATACAGGATGGATGAACATCATTGGCATGCTTGCGGAGGAACACCTAAAGTAATACAATATATATATATATATATATATATATATATATATATATATATATATATATATATGTGTGTGTGTGTGTGTGTGTGTGTGTGTGTGTGTGTGGAAGAGAATATATAAACGGGTCAGAGCCCGAGTTGAAAAACATATTATAGCAAGTGTATTAAAAGGCATAATAATTATAAATGAATTATTACATGATTAAGGTGGAATCGAACTCTCCATAATAATTCAGCTCACCTCTCAATTAAAGCGCGCACTAAGAGTATGCACGTGATCTCCAAATGGATGCCCGATTCTAATTTAGGTAAGAGGATTCTAACTTAAACCCAATTGAAGTATTTAAGTGAAATCGTCTAATCTATCACCCATTCTACACTTATCTCTATAATCTATAAGTTATATACATTAACTTTAATGTAATAGTTATAGTTATCTTTATAATGTTCATTTGTTGAACATATAAAGTTACATGATCCATCTCACAACAACATCATTACAATACATCAACATTCTCCTTTACTAGAATTTTATACATTCTAGGTATGCCCTTATTTGGCATATAAGCAGTATATAGGTATTTATATATGAGTTATTAGCATCAATAGTTAAGAACTAAACTCCTCCCGATTCTCAACACGGCACTGCATTTCGTGCGTGGAACATCTCGCCGAGGCGAAATCCAAACAAGGAACCCCCCCGTTACACTACTCCTGACCGTATTTATCCTCGAGGGTCATTATTCCCTCAATGAAAGATGCATGTAACCCAAGTTATTATCCAAATTTTAATTAATTAATATTCCCAATTCTCAACAGTACACGGCGTTTCATGTTTGGGACATCTCATCGAAGCGAAATCCAAACAAGGAACCCCCCGTTACACTACTCCTGGCACTGTCGATTGTCGGGATAGGTGATATATATATATATATATATATATATATATATATATATATATATATATATATATATAAGTATGAGCATTAAGGACTAACTTACCCCTAAGTTCCAACATTACACTGCGGTTCGTGCGTGGGACATCTCGCCGAGGCGAAATCCAAACAAGGAACCCCCCCGATACACTAATCCTGGCAATGTAGGTCGTTGAGGTCCATTATGCCATCGATACCCAAATACAAGCACAAGCAATAATAACGATCCAACCGAGCTATAAGTTGAAGGATGCAGGCTCACATGTTATCAGCTTCCAGTAGCCCATATACGTAGTAAACTGGGTTCACCTGGTGGGGTTCAATGACACCCACCTCATGATCAACTCACGCACACAACGTCCGGGAAGCGGTCATAGCTCCTAACCGGCAAGTGCGAGCGACACATACCCACGACCTCTCACCCCAAAAATAAATAAATGTATATATATGTCATTTGCTGACCACCATGGATGACTATAACCTGGGGAATATCCACATCCTGCTCTTTGAGCTAGGATGCTCACCCTCTACGCACGAAACTTCCCAATGATAGCAAGGAAAGGGTATGCCTAACATGTATATATACCATCATATAAGGTATACATACATCCCACATAATAAAGATATACCATCATATAAGGTATACCTGCAAGATCATTTTCATTTTCATTATACGCCCATTGGCACAATTAGATTAACATCATTGTTTGTATATTACTTTTACTTTATTTTTATACATTAACCACCAAATCTCACACATCTTCCCCACTTAGTATACTTTATACTATTTCTCGCTTGGAGCTCACATGTCGCTTCTAATTACCATTTCATTTGTGTGAGACATCTCCCAAATTGATTATCAATAAGGATATTTCTATATCCGTATGCACACTAATTAGCATTTAATTTTCTCCGTCCATAATAGGGTTCAATTCATTTTATGAACCTTTAAAATTTATCCCATTTGGGATTGGATCCTAAGATCCGATATCTCTAAGTTATTCTCATTCTCTCCTATGAAATGTAATTATTATCTCCAAGTATAATCTCCAAATCAAGGTGGGCTTCCCCACTTAGAATATACCAAAATATCTAATCGGTATTCCTCAAATTTAGTCAATATGACTCCATTTATTTCTTATAAGGGAAACTCTATAAAAGTCTCCAAAACATAGTCCAAATATCTCCTATAGAGATCGCCAATCGATAACCTCGAACAAAATGGGATGAAATTCTTTTTAGAAAAACAATCCCCCAAAAGCCCTGTTTCCGAATCGATTCGGGCCAATTCCGAATCGATTCGGCCCAGCGAATCGATTCAGCCAGAAAGGCGAATCGATTCGGGTCATCAGACCTGGGATTCTGTCTCAGGCCGAATCGATTCGACTGGGGTCCGAATCGATTCGGTCACTCAGACCTGGGCACCTGCATATTTTCGAATCGATTCGGTAGGAGGCCGAATCGATTCGGCCCTTCAGGAACCTCGAAAAAGGCTACTTTTTGTAAGCCTAAAATTCCAAAATTTATTTTAATCATTTTCTCTCCATCTCTCTTCAACCCAATCACAAATATATCATTAATATTCATCCTAGAATACATTTAAACCAATTTCCTTCCTCAAATCAAAGATCTACATATCAAATCTAAGATTATACCCAAAAGTTAGGTTTTTGTTAAACTAAACCTAATACCCAAAGATTCAATCCACAAATCATGCAATAAATGGTACACAACAATTATTTAGCAAGTTTAATCACTTTCCTCGGGTTCGTAGGGTCTGAATCCGGCTTGAGATCGCGTGGATGCCGAAAAATCCCTTTTTCTATATGTTTTCTCCTTCCTTTTCTTCTTCTCTCTTTCTTTTGAAAAAGTGTGACTATTTATGGAACCCCGGGTTTTAATTTTTACAATTAAAAACACATTATAATTTCCTTTTATATATAAAAACACGAGATACGGAAGCGTTAGGATGTGATGGTTCAACTAAAATAAACGAATACCAAATTTTAATTTTCTTAAAATTAAACCGAGTGAAATTAACTTAAAAACACACAAGTATTAATTTCACTTAAACCAATTCATTCAAGTCCTAGAATTTGCCTAAGTTAAAATTATCAATATTATAATGTTAGGACAAACAAATTTAAGCAAATGACTTGAATTAAATAAACTTTACCCAATATTTAATTTAGCATCAAATTAAATTGAGTGTGATAATTTAAATCGAATTTTATCTTGAATTATCATAAGCATGCGTTCTAAATTATTTATGCAAGATAAAATAAATCAATCACACTACGTCGCGATGTACGAGGAAAAACCCAAGACGGGAAATAACCTCCGACGGACCTAGCCACAAATTCACTAGATACGGAATTACAAGTACAAGACAAAAGAATTACAACACACGACTCGATCCCTCTCAAGTCTCGAAGCTTCTTCTTGTAGACACCACTTCCTAGAGAATAACCTTGGAACACCACCGTGGTCTCGGAATCCATCGATAGGACTTTATATGGTCACCGTCACCCGAACATAAAGCCTTTCTCCAAGCGGGTAAAACAAAGTAAATAACTTCTCTTCAATTCGGTGTAGAGAAAACCGGTGCCAAACTCCAAGCAAGATACATGTATATGAGAACTTGGAATAAACAGTAATTTGGGTGTAAACTAGAGTGGTGAATTATTGTCTCTTTGATAAAAACACACTCAAAAGATGAACATTTTCCTAAACCAATTTTGCTCTCAAAACACTCTCTAAGAGATAAGATAGAATGGAAAGGGTTATGGAAAAGTTAAGTTGGAAAATGTTCTTCCCGCACATGATAAAGTCTGAAAAAGTTGGTTAAAAACTAAGTGGGGAAGTGGGTGAAAAACTGCCAAAAAACTTTTCCCGCCTGGCATCTCATTCAAACGACATTTCGTTCAAACGACATTCTCGTTCGAACGAGTCTAATAACGAAGCTCCAGTATGGACTCGTTAGAAACTCGTTGGAAATATCGTTAGAATGACAATCTCGTTCGAACGACATTTCTAACGAAGGTCCAATATGCCTTAGTGGGAAGTCATTGGCAAACTCGTTCGAACGACATTTCGTTCGAACGAAAAACTCGTTCGAACGACCTATCTAACGAACTTCCAAAAACCTTATAAAATTCGATTTTAGCCCAGAAAACTTTATAAATTTAGTTTAAAGTTTTAACTAAAAAATAAAACACAGTTTTTATAAAACCTAATCACCCAATAAACAAGTTCCAAGCTCCTATATATATATATATATATATATGTATATATATATATATATTGCATTCATACCTTGGGAGCATGGAACTATGGTTGATGACGTAGAAACGAGGAACGCAAACCGGCATATTGATGTAGCTTTATACTCTTTGCCGCTACGTCTTCAACAAACCCTTCATAGGCTTGAGAATATTACAATTATATACAATCCTATGAATAAAATGTTTTTGTCCGGAATTGAGCAAAAACTATATATGGACTCAATTGGAAATTTGTGTCCTTACAAATCTCCCCCCTTTGGCTATTCCGGGACAAAAACCAACCAAAAATCCTAAAGGGGCGTCAAGCTCAATAGACTCAAAACATAACCCACCCAAACTTAACTCAACCCAAGGATTAAACACGTTTCCATTGAAAGATGCCTCTTTAGAAAGAATTCCTGCACACTTAAGAAAACTCATCAAATGCATAGGGAATATCAAAGAATAAGCAATTAAAATAAATACTCCCAAAATTAATAATATAATTAGATACCATTTCTCCCCCTATCATTCTCCCCCTTTTTGTTCAGGAATAGACAAAGGCTTAAAGAATCAAAAAATAAAATCATGTTGAAGCTTAATGAGATAAGGCATGAAAGCATATGGGCAACAAGAGCATAACCAATCCAAGATAGATACAAAAACTAAAGTATAAGCATAGAAGGACTAGAAAGCAAGGCAAAGGCAAAACAAAATATCATATATATATGTACTAGAAATATATCAATAATGCACACGCACATATATATAGATATAAACACACACATGACACAAAATACAATAAGTTTGCACACTCGTATGGCAAAAATGTGTCATATGGAAATGGAAGTGTTGGGGGTGTGAACTAGTAACAATTAAATTTAGACCCAATCACTTAAAAACATGTTCATGGAGTTCTCATTTAATTGCAAACTTCATCACATTTAAATATAACCTCATGTGACAATATAGATTGAACTCAATGAACAAACATACACAATGCATACAAGCCCATCATATTGATGATTCTACAAACCAATAGAGTCATGACATGAAATACGCAAATAGGATAAATGATCATTGTGCAAACCGTTGATATACCATCCAATCTCCCTTAATATGCATTTATATTAATTTTGAATGAATATATCAATCAAACATAGGCCTTGGCAATTTGTTTTCTTTTTAATGCCATATTTTCTATTTTTAGGCCTTTGGACCACGTATTTCTTTTAGGTCCATTCAAAACGGTGGCTTACAATCGCAAAGGATCACTTAGTCCTTTCGGAGCCCTTCCCCGTGCACATTTATATTTATCATGTTTTCATTTTTCACACAAATCTCACATGCAACGGATTTTGACATGCACTAGTCCTCCCAAGTCACAAATATGTAGATGACAAGATTGGAAGGAGAACACCTCACATAGCTCAAATATACATATGAAGTTAAAAAATTTAATGAAGCTCGTGCATGTGTGAATAGAGGCATATAAAAATAGAATCCATTTAACCAATACAAAATCCAACTACTCCATAAAAATATGGTAAAGAACATTTTAAGGATTGACAATCTAAACCAAAAGTTCTAGCCACGTGGGAGCGTTAAAGGAGGGATTCAAACACAAGTATATGCCACTTAAACTGTGTCAAACAAAAATACACACAAAATAATTTTTTTTGAGTTTTTGAAATTTTTAGTCAAAAATAAAAAATATATATACTCAAAAGACAAACAAAAATCATTTGAATTTTTTATTAAGCTTAACTTACCAAGAGATAAAATCCAAATGATAAACAAAAATCTTTTTGTATTTTTCATTTAAAGTAAACAAAATGAAGAAATAAAATACAAAAGATAAAAAAAATCATAATTCTAGCATGTGATAAACATGGAGCATAGACTAGAAAATGGTTAAAATAGGCATACATTTAGCATGTGAATATAGCACGAAGTACAAAAGCTAAAGTATGCAAAAACTAACACATTCATCCTTTGGATTTAGCAAGGGAGGAAGCATGTGAAAGTAAATGAGAATCAAAAACCCTATTTTGTAAGGCAACCAAGTCGGATTTCCTAACCCAAATTAATGAAGAATGATTATCTTGGGGTGTTGGAACTTTAACTACTGTGGTTACTTTACTATGGGATTTTCGAGGAATTTGTTTAAGATCAAAAAAAAAATTCCTAAGATGACCTTTTCGACCACAATGTGTACAATTAAAAACATGTCGAAAAGATTTACCTAAGGAGTGATCTCTAAAATCTTTCCTAGATGATTCTGCTACAACATTGGTATTGACTTTATGAGAAAATTCATTACAAGTATCGAAGCCTAAACCACAAGTGTCATTTTTAATTTGGACCGTTCCTAATATTTTATCTAGTTTTTTCGAACGACACTCCAAATCAAATTTGACATTATTAGAGTCTTTTAATTTATTTTGCAATTCTAAAATGTTAGACTCTAATAAAACATTTTGATCTTCAAAAGCAAGAAGCTCCTTTTTCAAGGATTCCATTAAACCCCTAAGGCTATCTCTTTCGCCTTTTACATATTCAAGCTTCTCTTGAAGAGTCCTCTCACGTGTCCTAAGGTCTTCTATTAAATCATTTTCATCAACGACCTTGACACTCTCTCTTAAACTAGCTTCTAACTTCAAATCAGCTCTTTTCAATTTAATAGATTCTTTATAAAGTTCTTGAAAATCATTTTGAAGTTCACTCATATTAACCTCTTCTTCATTTTCACTCTCTCTTTATTCTCCACTCTCACTATCATAAAAAACAAGAGAATCATGAACAATGACCTTGGAAGTGGCATGTGGTATCGTTTCATCAATCGATGAGTTCTCACTATCACTCACATGACTAGCCATAAAAGCCACAAAAATTTGCTTAGTGGGGGAATCGGGTCCCTCTTCCTTATCACTATCACTAAGGGTCGCTTTATATGCATTGGGTCGTTTACCCTCTTTCCTTAGTTTAGTGGGGCACTCATAAGCCCTATGGCCATAACCTTCACAACCAAAACATTTATTAGACTCGTCCCTATCTAAATTTTCATTACTAGGTTTAGGGATCTTTTCGGCTTTAGAAATCTTCTCGGCTTTAGAAATCTTCTCTCCTTTGTCATGCTTAGAAGATTCAAATTTCATAAAATCATTTTTAAATTTATCTTTTTTAAGTTTAAGAAATTTTCTAAATTTACGAGCAAACAAGGCCATGTCTTCCGAGTCACTGTCACTCTCGCTCTCTACTACTTGTTTGACCTCTTTTCGGGCTTTTAAAGCAACGCCCTTTTCGATTTTATTTTCCGTTTTAGAGGGAAACATATCTACTTCATAGGTTTGTAGATCACCTACACGCTCTTCTAATTTCGTAGAGGCTAAAGTTGGTAAAGAATTTAAAACGGTCACTTTGGGAATAAATCTATCGGGTAGGGACCTTAAAATTTTCTTTACAACACGGTCGTCAGGTATTTTCTCTCCCAAGTTAAAAGATGAATTAACAATATAAAAAAGTCTAGCATAAAATTCATCAAAATTTTCTTTTTCATTCATTTTGATAGTTTCAAATTGAGTGGTGAGGTTTTGGAGTTTTGAAGCTTTAACGACACTAGTTCCTTCATGAGTTAATTGTAAAATATCCCAAGCTTGTTTAGCGGTTTCACACGTCATAATACGTCGGAATTCATCCGGTGTGATAGCGCTAAACAAGGCATTTAAACCACGGGAATTGAAATTAGAAAGTTTAAACTCATTTTCAGTCCATCTATTGGCGGGTTTGGGAACACGTTCATTTTCAACTAAATAAGTTGGTGGGGACCATCCGTTAACAACAGACATCCAAACTCTCTCGTCGATAGATTTTAGTGCCAATTTCATTCGCACTTTCCAATATGCGTAGTTTGAACCATCGAAAATAGGAAATTTTGAAAATGGGGAAAATTCCATTTTAGCCAAAAATTATTTAAGGATCTTTAACGAAATAATTTATCGCTTTGGCTCTGATACCAATCTGAAAAAGTGTGACTATTTATGGAACCCCGGGTTTTAATTTTCACAATTAAAAACACATTATAATTTCCTTTTATATATAAAAACACGAGATATGGAAGCGTTAGGATGTGATGGTTCAACTAAAACAAACGAATACCAAATTTTAATTTTCTTAAAATTAAACCGAGTTAAATTAACTTAAACACACACAAGTATTAATTTCACTTAAACCAATTCATTCAAGTCCTAGAATTTGCCTAAGTTAAAATTATCAATATTCTAATGTTAGGACAAACCAATTTAAGCAAATGACTTGAATTGAACAAAATTTACCCAATATTTAATTTAGCATCAAATTAAATTAAGTGTGATAATTTAAATCGAATTTTATCTTAAATTATCCTAAGCATGCGTTCTAAATTATTTATGCAAGATAAAATAAATCAATCACACTATGCCGCGATGTACGAGGAAAAACCCAAGACGGGAAACAACCTCGGACGGCCCTAGCCACAAATTCACTAGATACGGAATTACAAGTACAAGACAAAAGACTTATAACACACGACTCGATCCCTCTCAAGTCTCGACGCTTCTTCTTGTAGACACCTCTTCCTAGCGAATAACCTTGGAACACCACCACGGTCTCGGAATCCACCGATAGGACTTTATATGGTCATCGTCACCCGAACATGAAGCCTTTCTCCAAGCGGGTAAAACAAAGTAAACAACTTCTCTTCAATTCAGTGTAAAGAAAACCTGTGCCAAACTCCAAGCAAGATATATGTATATGAGAACTTGGAATAAACACTAATTTGGGTGTAAACTAGAGTGGTGAATTATTGTCTCTTTGATAAAAACACACTCAAAAGATGAACATTTTCCTAAACCAATTTTGCTCTCAAAACACTCTCTAAGAGATGAGATAGAATGGAAAGAGTTATGGAAAAGTTAAGTTGGAAAATGTTCTTCCCGCACATGATAAAGTCTGAAAAAGTGGGTTAAAAACTAAGTGGGGAAGTGGGTGAAAAACTGCTAAAAAACTGCCAAAAACTGTTCCCGCCTGGCATCTCGTTCGAACGACATTTCATTCGAATGACATTCTCGTTCGAACGATTCTTCTAATGAAGCTCCAATATGGACTCGTTAGAAACTCGTTGGAAATATCGTTAGAACGACAATATCGTTCGAATGACATTTCTAATGAAGGTCCAGTATGCCTTAGTGGGAAGTCATTGGCAAACTCGTTCGAACGACATTTCGTTCGAACGAAAAACTCGTTCGAACGACCTATCTAACGAACTTCCAAAAACTTTATAAAATTCGATTTTATCCCAGAAAACTTAATAAATTTAGTTTAATGTTTTAACTAAAAATAAAGCACAGTTTTTATAAAACCTAATCACCCAATAAACAAGTTCCAAGCCCCTATATATATATATATATATATAATTGCATTCATACCTTGGGAGCATGGAACTATGGTTGATGACGTAGAAACGAGGCACGCAAACCGGCATATGGATGTAGCTTTATACTCTTTGCCGCTATGTCTTCAACAAACACTTCATAGGCTTGAGAATATTACAATTAAATACAATCCTATGAATAAAATATTTTTGTCCAGAATTGAGCCAAAACTATATATGGGCTCAATTGGAAATTTGTGTCCTTACATCTTTCTTTCTTTCTTTCTTTTTCTCTTTCTCTCTTTGGAGAAATAAATCTACCATAGGCTTTTAAGCCCTAAATCCCAAGATACACATCTTTTAATGATAATACACACTTTAAATGACTCGGTAACTTTAATTCGAGTCAAACGATCCTAATTTATTTTGGAACCTAAATAGACCCCAAGTACAGTCATTTCGACTTTCTCGACCCTTCCGGACACAACTACACCCTCAAGATCTCCATTTGACATACTTTCTAATGACTCCAAGTTTTTGACCTCAAGTGCCAACTTTAATTATTCACCAATAAAATATTATTTATTTCTCCCAAAATAAATAAATCGTTGTCTCCAAGACCTCCGGTTGTTACAGTTTCAAAGAAACATGAAAGGATCTTAGCATTTTCAAAAGATGATTTGGCATCATTTTCAACCGTAGGATACAAATCATCCCTCCTCCTTTAAAACCATTAAATACAAAACATGTTTTCATAGGTTTTGTATATGTTGGAGTCTTAACTTATGATACGACAAAAAGTCCATCCTCCTTTGAAACCGTTACGTACAAAATCTGTTTATATAGGTTTTGTATATGAGGGAGTCTTAATTTATGATGTGGCAAAAAATTCCTCCTCCTTTGTTTTATATATATATATACCAAATTAAATTTGAATGGGAGGATTGATTATACAGTGACCCGCTTGAATGTAGGAAACTTGGTTCAATTTCATTGCTTTAACCTTATCCCACTTGAAATGAGGAACTTTATACATAACCCTAAGTAATTATATTCGAAACATGGTATAATCATTTTAGGGTCACATATTAACGATTTATTTTCTTGAGAGATCGCTAGGGCTCAAGTTTACCTACCCGAGGGATTAGTCTTGTATGTGAATGATGACCTAGGATATCCTTATCAAACTAAAAAATGAAAGGACGAATTTATTACTTAAGGGCCCGTTTGGCAACCCAATTCCAAGGCTTGGAATTGGAATTGGAAGGTCAATTTGAATTCCACGGAATTGAAATTGTCCTTTCTATTCCAATTCCAAGCCTTGGAATTGGATTGCCAAACGGGCCCTAAGTGTATTACATTTCTTAACAAAATGCACAATGTTTTATGGGCATGGGATTTCACGAGTTTGACCCGACTCTCTATTAGGTGTTCTTATTTTTCAAATTATGTCTTCATAGCATTAGTACAGTTGTTTGTCATCAATGGCCATTGTACAATTCTTTCACCGATATGAGTATCCAAGTTGACTGTACAAAGGGTTGTGAAGTATTCTATACGTAGGGTGTCACCTCTACAATATATTAATAATACATATTTTTTAGTAAGGTTACATCTATATCCTAGATTTTATCAAAATTGTAGTATAACATTGGTTATTTTCATTAGCGGGCTTCAATTTTAACGAGAGAATAATTATGTTCTATCTAGGGAGGAAATTGTTCACAGGTCTTGAGGCTAGTAAAGGAACAAGATTTTATAGATTTCTGTCAAACACAATTCGCCAATTTATTCATCATCAAATATTTTATTCTTTCTTCTGTCCTCCGACCTCGATACAAAAAAACTTTGTAGTTTTTATATTGACTAATGATTAACTTTTTCATTTTCCCTTGTGGACTCTTCGAACTCATTGTTGTTTGTTTGGTGTGTGGGTATTTATACATATATATTATTTTGATAATGAGTTGTTATATTTTAATTCCCATCCAACTTTCGAGTGTGGTTTACCATTGAGTCAGGATGAGATAGTTGATTGATTACTTGGCATAAAATTGAGGCATACTAGAGTTCGTGAGGGACCAAAGACAACTATATAAAACACACACACACATATAATAATAATACACACATTATATAACCTTTGTGTAATGTATAATTCTAGTCCAAAACAATAATTTCATATTAGACGAATGAGTTTTACAATTGAAATCAACTTAGTCCAACTCTGTACTTCTTTTCCCACCCCATGTAATTGTTAAAAATAAAATGAGTCTTATCCATTTTAAGGAATGAGGAAGTTTATCTCTGTATGGAAAATCTTATAAAATCATATTATCGTTATGTTAAACCATGGGTATTCTAAGTCATTTATGTCCTTTAAATTAATCTAGTAGTAACATCCTTAAATGTATGATAGTGAATGATGATGGGAAGAAGTTCGCTGAAGTCCGATAGATACATAATTATGTGAAGCTTTGTCGGAGTGTGTAACATCCCAACTTGGATTTGGGCTATCGTTCGGTAAAATCGAGTATAGGTGTTAAGGGTGGAAGGGGAATATTAAATTTTATTATATAGGGAAAGCCTATAATTTGAAGCATTTTATAAGAAATATAAGGTAATTAACAAATTTTAATTTATGGAAAAGACTTTCACTTTAAGGAAATTAATTAATTAGCAATATTTATTTAGAAAAAAATCCATTAAATCCAACAATTCTAATAATAAGGAAATATACCACGCAACTCCTGTATTATTAAAATAAATGGCCCAAGGCCCGAATAAAAATTTGTTCAAAATGCCATAAATTTAAATGTTCTCAAACACAATTTTTAAAATGTCATGGTAGAACTCTAACGACGATTCTAACCATCGGAAGCCTTACCAACATCCTTGCTTACGTCCCTACCGGAAGTACCTGGGGGTGGGGTTTTTTAACATAAAAAGTAGTGGTGAACAAAGTGCTCTGAAAGTTAGAAAATACTAAGAAATATTTTTTTTATTCTAAAATAGTCTACATATAACGTTTATTTTAGCGATTTCAAAAGCGTTATCATTTTATGAGCATAAATGCTACTACCATGCAGTGCAACCTGAGCTATATGCTAAATAAAAATAACTAATTTATGCCAATATTCCATGTAATATGAGGTCATTTAATTATTTTTATCCACTAGTCTCATTTTTACATTGCCATCATTCCGTTATTAGCATTATATTTTTCTCGGAATTTACCCAATAACCGCATACTTTAACGGGCACCACACCGTCGTCGACACCACCATATGCTACATCGAGTGATTTTGGGTCGTTCACCCTAGTGCTATGATCCCTTCTTAATTCTTTCTCAGTTGCATATGAGTCCATGTTAATGTGTTTTAGAATTTTATCAAATCTCCACATTATTCCACCATCCTTGTCATTCTTACGGTTCACTTTTACGTTTCACTCCATTTTCATTATACTTTATTTATTTCATTCGTTTTTCACAAAAACGACCAATAAGGTCAAATGAGGAAGTCCAACCACTAGGACCCTCTATTTCACAAAAAACACCATTTTTCCATTCATATTTGCAATACTTTGTGATAAACACATTTATATCATTTTAACATCATAATTTGTCATTTAATGTTCAAAACGACATGCTTCATTATTTTACTTCCAGAAAGTCACATGGTCTTCGTATTTCTTGATAAGAAATACACTTAGTATTTTGAAGACCATTTTTACCCAAATTTCATCTCATGTTGTCTTGACGTCATTATTCCTCATTTTATGGACACTTCATAATATATTTAGGGGATAAAATTATCAACTTTATTATTTCACTTTGAAACTCATTTTAATCCTCACTTATCATGTTTAAATATCCTCGACTAACATACTACATGGTTCTACACATGTGAGGATGGGTTTCAACCTAGAAATTCCATAAAAATGAGTGTAAACATGATATTAACATGAAATCATATTTTATATGCATATTTATCATATTCAAAACATAAAATGATACTTATTCTTCTAAAGTCATTTCAAGTTAGTTTTGTTTAAAAACTTGCATTTTCATAAACATACTAGAAAATGACTTTTACAAGACTATATATATATTCCAGAATACATCCTAACATATAGCTTTGGTTCAAACTTGAAAACATTGGAGAGGAAAACCCTACTTTGACTTTGGAGAGGATAACTAAGAAGGATGACTTTAAAGCTCCTAAAATTCCAAGATATGCACCAAGAAGCTCTTAGCAACTCCAAAGCTCCAATAATGTTCCAACTCTTCTTGAGAGATGCAATGACAAATCTCCAACTCAAGTTCTACCTTAGACAATGCTTGGAATGGGTGTTATAAGCCTGAAAATTGGCAAAATGTTTCTAAGAATGGAGGTTTAAAGCTTGGGAATGATTGAAGTGGACTGAAAGTATGGGGAGAAAACTTAAGAGTGCATAGAGAGAGTGTGTAAAAATATGATGGAATGAAAAAGCCTTATCTAAACCAAAAAGTGGTTAACCCTTTAACCTTCCGTCCATCGAAACATTGACCCACATTTGATATTCTCAATTAGGAGCTTCACAGCTCAAAGATCTAAGGGTCGACAAGGTGACAATACATAAAATTCAACAGATTTCTAAATTTCTGTAGACTTGTTCGAACGAGGTCTGGTCTCATTCGAATGACATCGAATCTCGTTTAAATAGGAGTTCTAAGGAGAATTTAACGAGGCTTGAAATACGAACAGGTATTTCTCATTCGAAGGTCGTTTCAATATACGTTCGAAAGACCCTCTCTATCTCGTTAGAATGACCAAATCTTTCATTCAAATGACCCCAAGATTTCCTTATATAAATTTAAGCTAATGAATTCCAATTTAAGTACACAAAGGCCACAATAATTATCCAAAATAGGTAACCATCCATTATATTAGGCCTATTGCCAATATGCATGCAAATTATAGGAAAAATAAATACAATCTCGATCACGGTCATCACATTCTCGCATCCTTAGGATATTTTTCCCCAAAATCAACACAACTAGGCTAGAAAAAAAAGTTTCGAGTGCTTCTCATGCATTTGACTCTCTCCCCCAAGTCTCACCTTCTACACCTTGGAACTCCTAGGGGAACTTCACTAACAGAATGGCCTTGTTGCGTAAGACTTTGTCCTCATGTTCCAAGATATACACATGTCACCTAGGAAACATGATGTGCTCCTCAAACTTGATGTGGTTCCAATTGATGATGTGCCGATGATTCGGGGTGTTCCTCTTCAGCATCGATACGTGGAAAAAATAGTGAACTTGGGACAACTGATCAGGTAATGCCAAGTGATACGATACATCCCCAATCCATTCTAGGATCTCAAAGGCACCAATATACCCAGGGGAACTTCCCATTATAGTGAAATCGCTGAAATTTGGTTCTTGTCCTAACCTTCAACAACACATGATCACCTACCTGAAACTCAAGAGATATCATCCAATTATCACTATAATTAGTTTGTCAACTTTGAGCCATCATGAGTCTTTATTGAATCACATGAACACCTTTGGTCATATCCCTGATTATGTCTGAATTCCTGATATTCTTATCACCCACTGCTACCCAATAGATTGGAGAGTGGAACGACCTTCCATAAAGAGCTCTATATGGAGCAATACCAATGCTGGTATGATAACTTTTATTGTAGGAAAACTCTGTTAGATGTAGATTCTCCGCCCAACTACCCTGGAAATAAAGTGCATAAGCTCTCAACATATCATCTAAAATATTAGTGGCCCGTTCGGACTTTCCATCTATCTCGAAATGGTAAGTGGTTCTTATATTCAAATCGGTTCCCAATTGCTACTGAATCTTCCTCCAAAATAGAGATACAAATTGGAGATCCATAGCTGAGACTATCGAGAGTGGGATTCCATGAAGATGGACTATCCCTCAAATGTATGACCTTGCAAACATAGCCATGCTAGATATGACCTTAATTAGCAATAAGTGTGTGGGCTTCGTAACTCAATCCAGTATAATCCAAACTACATCATGACTACATTCAGACCATGATAAGGCTGTGACAATGTCCATCGTAACATGGTCCCACTTCCATTTATCTATTGGTAGTGGTTGAAACATCCCTACTGACATTGGGTGATCTCTCTTCACTTCTTGGAATTTATAACACTTAGACACATATAATGAAACATTTCTCTTCATACAGAACCACTAGAAATCTACATCTTAGTGGCATCGAGATTTATGCTTAACCTTGAGTGATGGGATTCTGCCCTCACCTCATCCTGAAGTTCATGAATGATCGAAACAATCAACCTTACTTTATTTCATACACTCCCATCCTTGTCCATAATGAGAGTGTGAGACATCTCACCACTTTGGATGTGGCCACAGTAATGTGGAAAGTACGGATCGCATGACTGAGTTTCCAATACTTTCTACTGAATGAGTGTCCTTGTTACCACTTCCCAAAGATATGCCCTGTTGCAACCCCGTTGTACATGCAAATGTAACATCTATAACTCACTGAATATGTTTTCTCAATAACACTTCATCGCCACTAATGTAATCCTAGGCTTTCGACTAAGAGCATTTGTCATCACATTGGACTTACAAGAATGATACTCCAATGTGAAGTCGTAGTCTTCCAACTACTCAATCTATGTCCTCTGATGAATATTTAGATCGCATTGAGTGAAAGTGTACCGTAGGCTCTTATGATTCCTATGCACCTCAAAATGTTCATCGTTCACCGTACAAGTAGTATCTCAAGATCTTTAGCATAAAAACCACCACGGATAACTCTAGGTCATGGGTAGGGTAGTTCCTCTTGTGCACCTCTTAACTGGAATGATGCATAAGCAACCACCTAACTATTATGCATTAGTACTGATCAAACCCCCGATCCGAAAGTATCACAGTACACAATATAACCCTTGCCTCATTCCGAAAGGGTAAGAACTGGTGTTCAATCCATCTTAACAATAAATCCTCTTACCACTCTAAGCGAACATCCTTTCGCATAATCAGTGTTAGAGGCAATGCAGCGCTTAAGAAATATTGCCCAAATCTACTATATTAACTGACCAAACCCAAAAAACTATGCACCTCCGTAACTATTTATGGCCATTCCCAACTCAGAACGGCCTCGACCTTGGATGGATCAATGGAAATGACCTCACTTGAAACCTATATGGACAAGGAACTTGACCTCGTTCATTCAAAACTCGCACATGCTAAATTTGGAGAACAACTGATTCTCCCTGAGAACTTCTAGCGTCGTTCAGATATGCTTCTCGTAGTCCTCATCCAAAGCCAAGTTGACCAAAATATCATCCACAAAAACAAAAAAAAATAGTTTAAATACGGTTAGTAGATAGGGTTCATGAAATCCATGAACGTTGCAAGGGCATTCATCAAATTAAAGGGCATCACTAAGAATTCATAATATCCTTACCGCATTTGGAACGCTGTCGTAGGAATGTCGTCCTCTCTGACACGCAACTTATGGCACTCGGACCAGAGGTCAATCTTTAAAAACCTTCCCAACCTATGTCACTAGTTGAAAAAATCATTGAAATGGGGCATAGGGTAATTATTCTACATAGTCACCTTATTCAGCTGCTTATGGTCGATACAAAGCCATAGGGAGTTATCCTTCTTCTTGGCAAAGAGGCTGGAGCTCCCTAAGGGGATACAATCGGACGAAAGAAACACTTGTTGGTCAACTCTTCTAACTGAATCCTTAACTTCTATAATTCTATCATATCCATCCTATAAGGTGGTATAGATAAAGTCAAGATCTCCTGATGCACCTTTATAGAAAAATCTATCTCCCGATATGGGGGTAAACCTAGAAAATCGCCAGGGAACACGTCAAGAAACTCTCGAACTACGGGATTATCTAACAAAATTCAATCAGCCTCTTCTAGAGCCATGATACTACTCAACCAACCTAAGTATCCCTTATGCTCCCACATGGTAGAAATTTTTTAAGTAGAACCCATATCCTCCTCACTACTAAAATAATGGTGGGATCCATTTAGGAGGGACACCGAAACACTATGCCAATAACATTTGATGATAGCATCGAAAACACAACAACCAATCTATACTTAGGATAACCTTGAACTCATCCATATCCATGAGAATCAAGTTATAATCTAGAATAAAGTATCCAATCGTAATCACACAACTATGACACACCTTATCGATAACTATACCGTCGTCTACTTAAAGTTCTATGAAGATGTGAGGGTAAAATCGATCTACCTCTAAACAGATACTGAATGCTAAAAAAATCGATATAAAATAATTCCATGTGCATTAATCGAACAATTCCTTCACCTAAATGTTAAATAATAAAATCGTACCTTCCACAATTGATGGATCATCAAAAGTAGATGCAAACTAGGACATGGCGTAAGCGCGTTCGGGGTTGAACTTAGTACTCTAACCATTGGTAACTTAACTTTTCCCATAGATTCTATGGCCCTAATTAGAATACGAACCATCCACACTATTCCTTTCTACCTAATGATAACAGGATGGGAACTTCTACGACTGGGTGGGGCTCGAGTAAATGAGCTATGGCCATGTACAAAGTTGACTATTTGCTCACTGACCTGTTAATTCCCAAAAGATCACAGGGGGAACTCTCTCTTAGATGGACTGGAATCCCACAAGCATAAGACGTCTTCTTAGTAGGGGTTATAAGATGTTGGTCTCTACTACACTAATAAGAGGATGAATCAACAACCATAATGTCTTTGACCATTGCAAAGAAACCCTGACACCGCTGCTGGACTTCTTACTATCACTGCCCTAAGACCCACCCGTCTACTACTTATTCTCCCTAATGTCCCTACCATCTTCTGCCTCAAACTCAAGCCTAATGGTTTTGTTAGATTCATCCCTGAAGTTTGGCAGATCCAAACCAACCATGTTTCGCCGAATAATAAGGTCAAAGCCTTTAATAAACAACATTTTCTTCCCAATTTCATATTTTTGCACCACGTCCACTTACTTCGATAGACTCTCAAACATGACCTGATACTCATTAATAAATATCTTCCCCTGAATTAAATGAAGTAAATCATCCTTCTTGGCATCTTTGAATGCTAGAGGGAAGTACCTCTTCAGAAATGCACATGTGAAAACTTCCCAGTCCATGACCTCCATCATAATGACTACATATGCATTTCACCAGCGTTGAGCTTCCTCATTAAGCTGAAAGGTCACTATATTGACTCTGTACCAGTTGGCATGTCCAGAATGTCCATGACCCTCCTGATGTCATCTAACCACTCCCCTCCAGCATTGTGGCTAACTGCTCCGTTAAAGGTCGATGGGTTCAACTTGAACTCCTTCAAGATAGTGGCCGAAGTGGTTTTCTTGGAGAACCCATTGTGGTTGGATCTTTACTGCTAAGAGATGGAGTTCTCAAGATGATGCACAACTTGTTCCCAGTTACGCTAGCACCATCGTGACGTGTAGTCGTCTACATAAGAGAGAAGAGTTCAATACAACAATGGTAGGAAAAAAGAAGCAAAAACTATAATGGAATGCATAAGGAAACATACTAAGAATACGGAAGGTACTCTGTCATACACATGCGGATCCTAATGCTCTGATACCATTTGTAATTCCCCAACCTGTGACCGTTGGGTACTACCGCACTCGAGTCAAGGTGTTCAGGAGAGAGGGGGGTCAATTTTATTATTTAGGAAAAGCCTTTAATTTGCACCATTTTATAAGAACTATAAGGTAATTAACAAGTTTAATTTATGGAAAAGGTTCTCTTTTTAAGTAATTTAATTAATTTGCAAGATTTATTTTGGAAAAATTACATTAACTCCAACAATGCTAATAATAAGGAAATAAACCACGCAATTCATGTATTATTACAATAAATGTCCCAAGAATAAAGAGTTGTTCAAAATTCCATAAATTTAAATGTTCTTAAGCATAATTTTTAAAATCTCATGGTAAAGCTCTAACGACAATTTGTACCCTCGGGAGCCTTAACCAACCTCCTTGCGTGCTTCCTTACCGGAAGTACCTAGGGGTAGGGTTTTTTAACATAAAAAATAGGGGTGAACAAAGCGCTTGGCTGGGTGGGAAATACTAAGAAATACATTTTTTATACGAAAATATTATCCGTATAACATTTATTTTACCCATTTCGAAAATGCTATCATTTTATGAACATAAATGCAACTACCGTGCAACGCAACCCGTGCTACGCACTCATATTCACACTTAACCAATTTACGATAACTTTTCACGTAAGTAGATGTCATTTAATCATTTTATCCACTAGTCTCATTTTTATATTCATATTAGGTTGTCATTCTTGCATTTTCTAAGAAAAATTTACACATTTACATTTTCATCATTCTATTATTGACATTGTCTTTTTCTCTGGATTTACTTAAAAACTACAGGATTTCACGGGCTCCACACCGTTGGTGATGCAGCATATGCTCAGGCTAGTGATTTTGGATATTTCAACATAGGAGTACAAACCGTTCTTAATTTTTTTAGGTTGAATATGAGACTGTATTAATTTGTTTTAACATTTTATCAAGTGTCCACATTATTCTGCCATTCCTGTTGTTCTTACGATTCACATTTACATTTCACACTGTTTTCATTCTTCTTTATTTATTTAATCTATTTTACCCAAAAATGATCGATATGGAAAAATACGGAAGTCCAACCACTAGACCATCTATTTGAACAAAATTATCGTTTTTGCCACTCATTTTTCTAATGCTTTGTGAAAAACACATTTATATCATTTTAACATCATAAATTGTCATTTTATGTTCAAAACAACATGCTTCATCACTTTACCTCAAGAAAGTCCTAGTTTTTTCATATTTGTTAAAAAGAAATAAACTAAATATTTTGAAGACCTTTTTTTACCAAATTGTCTATTTAAGCCTTATAATCAAATGTTGTTTAAACATCATTTTTCCTCGTTTTATCAATACTTCACAAATATTTATGGTCTAAAATTATCAACTTTCTTATTTCACTTTGAAACTCATTTTAATCTTCACTTACGATGTTTAAATATCCTCAACTAACATACTTCAAGGTTTTACACTTGTGAGGATGGGTTTCAACCCTGAAATTGCCTAAAAACGAGTCTAAACATGACATTAACATGCAATCTTATTTTATATGCATATTTGTCATATTTCAAGACTTAAAGTGATAATTATTCTTTAAAAATGATTTCAAGTTAGTTTTCTTAAAAACTTACATTTTCATAAATAGAGTAGAAAATATTTTTTTCAAGATTATCTATATTCTAGAATGCATCCTAACATATAGCTTCGGTTAAAACTTGAAAACAATGGAGAGGAAACCATACCCAGACTTTGAAGAGGAGAACTAATAAGGATGATTTTAAAGCTCTTAAAATTTCAAGAAATGCACCAAGAAACTCTTAGTAACTCCAAACCTCCATGAATGCGCCAACTCAAGTTCTACCTTAGAAATGAATTAAATGGGTGTTACAATTCTTGAAAATTGGCTAAATGTTATTAAGAATGGAGGTTTAAAGCTTAGAGATGGTTGAGGTGGCTGTAAATTTTGGTAGAAAACTTGAGATTGTAGAGAGAAATAGTGTAAAAATATAATGAAATGAAGAGGAAATAGGTTCTCTCCACCCCTCAACCTTATTTAGACCTAAAAAACCTTAACCCTTTACATTTTGGTCCAACCAAACATTGACCCAAGTTTGATCTGCTCCATTGGGATCTTGACAACTTAGAGATCTAAGGGTTCACAAGGTGACAACATAAACAATTTTGCAGATTTTTGAATTTTTGTATACTTGTTCGAACGATATCAAATCTCATTCGAATGGGTCTTCCAACGAGAATCTAATGAGGCTTGAAATCAGAACAACTATTTCCCATTTGGAGGCCATTTGAAGATTCGTTCAAACGGCCCTTGCTATTTTATTCGAACGACCCTACAATTTCCTTATATAAATTTAAGCCATTCAAATCCAATTTAATTGCACAAAGGAAAAAAAAATACTTCAAAATAGACAACCAGCCATGTAAGAACAATTTTTGCGACATTGTTCACAGCATAGCTTTAGGCTAAATGGGCTTATTCGATTACAAATCGTCACGTAGTTGAGAAGACGAGCCGAACTCATGCATCTCAATCTTTTAAAGACTTTCTGACATCCCAAAAGGTATAAAACGATTTAAAGTTTAAATTAGTTCATAGAATTATATTTAGATTGTTGATTTTTTTTTATCAAAAAGATGAATAAGATTTTTTCCTTTGTGAAAGCAAATGTTTTCTAAGTCAGAAGGCATGGTTTTTTTGACGTTCGTGTGGTTCAAACGACATGTGGTTGTCGCTCGAACGAGATGGCTATATTGTTCGAATGACAGTACATCTCGCTTGTGTGACACCCCGCCTAATTAAATATCGAGCGATCACTCCTTTATTAAATTAAAATCAAGGCGAACAGTTGGTTCATTCTTAGCATCACTGTCGTGAAAATAAATTATCCAATTTAACACCCTAATTAATTAAGCTAAGTGTCAAAACCATTTTCATACATACTTTCCAAATTTTATTTAAAGAAAAATTATTTTTATTTTATTAACAACATTCAATAAGTAAGAATCACACCACATTAATACTGCAACATAATCCAAATAATTTAAAACATTCGTCAATCGAAAGTAAACGCACGAAATCTAAAGTCACACATCCAAACTGAATAAATCCCATAGTAACAGTACTGGAAATAACAGAAATACAAATGTCCAATAACAACGGAATAATGGAAAGAGCTACACATGCCCAACTAAATGAAAGTACTAAGAGTGGATCCGAATGAACGAAGTCGTCTAATCGAGAGACCTGCAACTCCCACCTAAGCTGCAGCGCGTTCCTTTCAAGAGATCCTAAGCAAGACGCCCTTTTGGCTGGGCACCTGTAATACATACATATATATACAAGAGAGAGAGATAAAAAGAAACGGGTCAGAGCCTGATAGTGTGTATGATTTAAAATTCGTTTAGCAAGTATTTAAATTGATACAGGCCAATGCAACAACATATTAGTGCGACACTCTCTTAAGAAATTCTCACCTCTCTTCTAATGTGCACACCTATCGCACTAACCATCCCAATAGTCTATCTCGTCATATACCACACTATCTTTCCCCAATGATTTAACTTATCTTAGGTTATTAGCAGGATTTTAAAACTGAACAACACAAGTATTTAAAACGAAGATTTCAACTTATAACCAAAGTTCTCATTTTAACTTTATTAATCAACAAAGTTTTCCAGTATCACATTATACTTTCCCAAAACACGTATTTATAATTTGAGTCATCAACCATATCCTACTTACAAATTCACAGTAGGTAATTCCAGATTTCAGAATTTCATATATATATATTAACTACTCGTAAAATATATATATCATGACAGCACCCCACATAAAAACTATGGCGCGGGCATACTCTACTATCCAACCCCATGTCACTCATATTAAGGGGAATACAAATTCGGACTCACTCTCGAATTGAATTAGCACATACACAACAATATTGAGGCGAAGCATAGATTCCAAGTCTCTAAGAGGATGGCACATACCCGCGTCTATTAGTACCGTCTGAACTATCAAATCAGTAGCCTGTACCAAGGATATCTATCTCCTAGGGTACGAGTAAATATCCCCCATAAGGCAACACAGGATAAGATCGTCCCAGCGCGGTAACCTCAAGGATAGCAAGTAGCGTGGGTATGTTTTTCACATGTATATAATATATGCATACACAATCATATAAATATACCACTTTTATTATATCAATTTAGGTTTATCCCATAACCCACATTCACAACATTTATCCTTATTTTCCAATTATTATTTATCAAGTATAATGATTCGTTCCTAACTTTAATTCGAAGGTTTTTTTTTTCAACTTACTACGTAACCCTCATAGACTCTATTCTTTCAAATGTACAATTCAGTAGATACCCATTTATGTTCCAACGTAGCTCTCTCTTACGTGCCTCCCCTGTAATATATACTTAATTGAATTTTTTTTTTAATCTCTAAGAGTCCTCAAAACATAAAACTGTCTAGCAAACAAAAATATTAAAAAATATTGAACGGTCCGATCGAGCTGAATTTTTTTATGTAGCTTCCTCTCGTCTTCGGCTAATTCTCTGTAAAATTTCATCCAATTACAATGGTCCGATCGTCCGGAATAAATTTTCTTTTTTTAGTGTTTGTATCTGATTAGAACTCTTTTCTTAATCAAACTCTTAATCCTTTACATGACAAAGGGTTTCCAGAATATCAAAAAAAAATATTAAAAATATTGAACGGTCCGATCGAGCTGAATTTTTTTCTGTAGCTTCGCCTCGTCTTCAGCTAATTCTGTATAAAATTTCATCCAATTCCAACGGTCCGATCGTCCGGAATAAATTTTTTAGTGTTTGTATCTGATTAGAACTCTTTTCTTAATCAAACTCTTAATCCTAATCATTCCTAAACCAATATGAAAGATGCATCAACGAAATAAGCAAGATAAACACTTGCCTGGGATTTTCAGAAATCTAGTTTGGTGTTGAATTTGGTGTGGTTGCGTTCCCCGTCTCGCGATCTACGCATTGGCGGTGGCGGCGGTGCAAACGGTTGAGTTTTGAGCCTTGGAATGCCTTGAGAGCTCTCTCCTCTCCTCTCCAATGGCCATTCTAGTGTTTTGAGTTATCTTACCCTGGGAGATAACCTAAACATCTGATATAACCCCTTTAATTTTCGTGGGTTTAATTACCCAAAAATACAAAATGACTAAAATGCCCTCCCGGGGTACTAATTAGGCCTAAAAACGCCCCAAGACCCAAATCAAACTCCCGGGTATACTTTTCTGACTATCTCGACCCTTTCGGACGCGTTGGCGCACTCAAAACGACCATACAAATATCTTATAAAATATTCACTTTTATTAATCCACATTTAGTCCCGACACGACACAGGCGCGTCCAGACTTAAATTTCCACAATTATCATTTTATTCACACGTGACAATATTATAAAAATAAATCTCATATATTACTATACTCATCCAGTAATATGTAACAAATAATATATTCCCAATAATTACTAACTCTTGTCACGCTAGTAAATATTTAAAACAACATTTCGGGTTAAAATTAAATTAATTTATCTCAATTAAATTTAATAAATCCTTAAATTTAAAAGCCATGAAAATAAGGGGTATTACATACTTCCCCCCTAATAATGGAATTTCGTCCCGAAATTGGAAAAATAAGGCCTACCAGGTAGCACAATTCTGGATATCCTTTTCCGTACACAAACTAACTACACATTACAGCGCTCAATCACTATAGCCCTTTCTTCACAGCAACATTGTTTTACATTCTCATTGGAGACACTTCACATTGCACTCCCAACTGACAACATTTGAATTGGTTACGTCTATACGTTATAAATTCCATTATCTCACTATCATTAGGAGGCCGCACCTCACTACATGACAACTACTCGGATTTATTCATACACAAAATTTCCATTCTGAGAAGATCATACAAACATTTGACCACTCTTGGCTTCCTAAAACAGCCGTGGAATTCCACCATAGTTATCGGATATTTTCTCGACCGATCCAAAAATTCTGATTATCTACTGTCCTCTAAACATACGGAAGGAGAATAGTCGAGGTTCTTCCATAACAAAACCTTAATAAGTACCTCGTACGCGACAAACAGGTACGAGTGCTTCTACAGAGCATTCTTGAAATCATCGTACCAAGATTCCAAAATCGCCTTCACGTGGCTCCACTAATCTTTAATCACCATGCGCTTATTCCCTGGCTAAGGGTGATACATCCTGCTCGAAATGAAATCTTATCTCCGCTGGTTCCTGAAATCCCATATCAAAGGTGGGATTCACCAATCTCATCCTCATTCAGAAATTTATACTGCGCCGGACCATGCACTGGCGCGATCTTTCCTTTCAAAGGAAGTCTGGGGCATACTAGTTAATACTGTAAGCCAGTCCAAAGGAATATCAATCACTTCCTTCTCGGCGACTTAATTCACATGTTCGGGATAAACCCTTAATCTTGTTTTGAGGATGGCAACCCATCCAAGAACTTTACCGACTTTACCAACCTCTTCCAATTTCAGGAATTTTCGATAAACACAAAATTCTTTGGTTGATTCTCCTCTTTCAACCAAACCTTACCTATGGTCAGTGCATGTAGAGACTACTCACTACGTCTCGCTAAACATCGATTCTTCCCTTGAAATGTCTCACATTAAGTGACACGTAATACTCCCCTTCCTTCCTTGGAGTATGCTGAAAGTTTCGACCCGTGCTCTTCTCTCCACGAAGCGCACTTCTGGATCTCTTATACTATACTAACATCATTACTCTTTGTATGCGCAAGTCGCTCTCACACTTAACTAATAACAACTCCGCTCCGGGTGTGCTTCATAACAATTAAACTCTACTCTATTCAAGGAATACCAATTCTTGAATGGCTTCCCACAGCCTTCCAATCAAGTTAGGGCGTGCTATTCTAATTGCACACTTATGTATGGATTATCGCCCCTCATGTGACGTTTAATCCACTCTATCACTTCCACTTCGTTATACTATGCCCACAAACATATATTTCACACGTCTATTACCACGTCCCTTCGACTCGGACTATTTTAACTGTAGTTAACCAAGATGCCCACATTTTTGCAACACTCCGACCGCCCTGGGAGAGCGAATGGTGTGCTACTCATCTGTAGGACTAACTAAATTCAACGGAATAGAAGGAATAGGGCATTCAAATTTCCATGACAATAAAAGAGGAATAATAATTCTCAACCTTCCTCAGATAAGTACAACAATTTTCCCAAATAGGTACAACAACCAAAATAAATCACTAACGCTCTATTCATCAAAATAATTACAAGTCATCTCTTTTGTATAATATAAAGTTCTTTCCAGATAATCCATGCTAAAAATCATTCCAACTCTTTATTCACCTTGTGTTCTGTACGCGGTTATGACATTTGGGTACTCTCAATCACCCTAGAAATCAAAATTCTTAAATTCTCCTTATCATCGTTCCACCCCTCAACTCGTGGGGATAACTTTCAATGCTTTCCTACCACAAAAATCCGGCTCCAATGACCTTAAAACAAAATTCAACTTCCAACTTACATACATAATTAATTGATCCCATTTTGACTAGGGTACCGAACTCATGGAATAGTGACCAAACGTCTCCCTATTTCCAACCTTACGCTAAGTTTCATGTGTGGGATGTCTCGCAAAGCGAAATCCAAACAAGGAACCCCCCCGATACACTACTACCTAGCATTGTTGGTTATCGACATCCGTTAGGTCCTCCGTTCATAGTATATACCCCTTTATCCCGTCCCTTGACAGAAAAGTTACAATTTCTCCCGTAATTATGCTTAAGAAAGAACGTTTCACCAATTTCACTATCGTCCCGTATTAGTTGATGGTAATTACATTCTATAGACCTCGGATACATACGATCGAAATTCTCTAAATTTCCTTTTTCTAACATTAGGGGTATAATTCTAAACTCCCACATCTCTTAAGGATAAATATAACACTGCACTCTTCCTATCAGTAAGTCCGGAGTGCTAAACATAATACCGAGTCAAGTCTTCTCGCTCAATGGTAAATCCCGGTACATACTGAATCATATTGACAAAGTCTATACATACATTGGTATCGAATATCTCGAGCCCACTATCTCCTCCGAAGTCTCTAGGATAGATAATATAAGTGCGAGTCCAACCTTCTTATAGGTAAAGCCTCGCCAAAACAAAACGTGTTGCACTAATGTAACTACTCCGATAGCCTTGCAATAAAAGCCCACTATCATACTACCCATTTCTATAACATTTTAACAAAGATAATATCATACTCGTGTATCGCATCACTACAACGAGTAGCCTCAATAAAGTATAAAACACTATTAATATACTCATTCATCCCCTGCGGATAGCACCAAAGAAAAATCCCGCTATACTAAGGAAAAATATTCACATAATGGTAACATTTATAATGATATGCATTAAACTCGTCCCACATGTTAATCTAGCAATTAACAAAATATGGTGACTCGCTCGTGTCACATAAACACGCCGCATCCTCTAAGGATACAACTTATACATCGATACTGGCAATCGTCTTGACTGCACAAATGGTTTTCGGATGTAACACGTCTGCCCAAACCAAAACAAAATTATTTTAATCGTTGCCTTTTACTAGGCACCATATTCTTGTCCTTTTTCTCATTTTGGAACATATTATCGTGAGCGATCTCACTCCGCACAAAATACCTCAACACATAATCCACTTACCACCTGTCCTACTAACCAGGTTAGGATTGTCCTTCTCTCGGACTTTAGTAGACTCGATTCCTATTAGCCATCTCGGTTGTTCCCTTAGCTTTTTAGGCCATAAAGATCATGTTACTATCTATAATAGTACTTACTGAATTTACCATCACTTGGTAAGAATTTAACTATCTGAAGCATATAAATGGTTTTCCTGATGTGTATCCACATCCTTTTGTGGTGCTATACCACCACCATTGTATTTAGTCTTATTCTCGATTAAATTCTTCGATTCCTTAACTTCCCCCACAAAGAAGCGTTATCATCTATATTGACAAAATATGACATTGTCAACCTCTAAATCGGTCATCCATCAGAATTTCCTCCTCGAGTATTATCAACTATTATTACAAGTTGGTCTCCCACTTGGAGTCGTTTCCTCCACTAGCATCTACCTCTTTCGATACAAAATTTGCTAACGATTAGGATTCATATCCACAATTGGACTTCTGTCATGCCCTCCTGCAATGAGTTTAGAACCACGTTTGTTTCTTATCCTGAACAGTTGAGGAAGGAACATACGGTCAACACTCTACCTAAGGTTCGCCTATAGGCATATCATTCCACTTCTAAAATTGGTGGTTGACTCCAACCATTATAATTTCGTCCCGAAAGCCAAAAAAAAATTTTCTCTAAATTTTCACTTTCAGTTTGCCACACTCTGTCCTATATTTAAGCCTTTGGATACTTTACCTCCTTTGGTAAACACATACAATTTTTGCGTTTCTAAAATTTCCCACTGACAGTCTCTACACGTTTTTTGTAATACGTTGGGTAAGTTTACCCTCGCACCTCATTTGACTATAACAGCATTTGAAAATCATTGCTGCACCTTAGTCGCCTTTCTAGTCGTGGCCTCTCGTGCCATAATGGAGGTGAACTCGACTACGGTCATCATCCTCGGATATATTTCATAATCTCAACTGAGCCCTGCCTCCTGATGTACGCTTAACGGTCCGATTCTGACATCCATCATCGCTCGACACACGCACACATCCGAACGAAATTAGAGTTCACTAGTGTATACACATTATAGCAGGAGAACGAAATCTCGTCAAAGGAATCGACAATCCTAAACATAGGGCTCTATAACAAACAAAGCAACGCTGAAAGCATAATAAGCCGTACAGATCCTAAGGACACTAGAACCTGATGCTCTGATACCACCTGTGACTCCCCGCCTAATTAAATACCGGGCGATCACTCCTTTATTAAATTAAAATCAAGGCGAACAGTTGGTTCATTCTTAGCATCACTATCGTGAAAATAAATTTTCCAATTTAACACCCTAATTAATTAAGCTAAGTGTCAAAACCATTTTCATACGTACTTTCCAAATTTTATTTAAAGAAAAATTATTTTTATTTTATTAACAACATTCAATAAGTAAGAATCACACCACATTAATACTGCAACATAATCCAAATAATTTAAAACATTCGTCAATCGAAAGTAAACGCACGAAATCTAAAGTCACACATCCAAACTGAATAAATCCCATAGTAACAGTACTGGAAATAACTGAAATACAAATGTCCAATAACAACGGAATAATGGAAAGAGCTACACATGCCCAACTAAATGAAAGTACTAAGAGTGGATCCGAATGAACGAAGTCGTCTAATCGAGAGACCTGCAACTCCCACCTAAGCTGCAGCGCGTTCCTTTCAAGAGATCCTAAGCAAGACGCCCTTGTGGTTGGGCATTTGTAATACATACATATATATACAAGAGAGAGAGAGAAAAAGAAACGGGTCAGAGCCCGATAGTGTGTATGATTTAAAATTTGTTTAGCAAGTATTTAAATTGATACAGGCCAATGCAACAACATATTAGTGCGACACTCTCTTGAGAAATTCTCACCTCTCTTCTAATGTGCACACCTATCTCACTAACCTTCCCAATAGTCTATCTCGTCATATACCACACTATCTTTCCCCAATGATTTAACTTATCTTAGGTTATTAGAAGGATTTTAAAACTGAACAACACAAGTATTTAAAACGAAGATTTCAACTTATAACCAAAGTTCTCATTTTAACTTTATTAATCAACAAAGTTTTCCAGTATCACATTATACTTTCTCAAAACACGTATTTATAATTTGAGTCATCAACCATATCCTACTTACAAATTCACAGTAGGTAATTCCAGATTTCAGAATTTCATATATATATTAACTACTTGTAAAATATATATATCATGACAGCACCCCACATAAAAACTATGGTGTGGGCATACTCTACTATCCAACCCCATATCACTCATATTAAGGGGAATACAAATTCGGACTCACTCTCGAATTGTATTAGCACATACACAACAATATTGTGGCGAAGCATAGATTCCAAGTCTCTAAGAGGATGGCACATACCCGCGTCTATTAGGACCGTCTGAACTATCAAATCAATAGCCTGTACCAAGGATATCTATCTCCTAGGGTACGAGTCAATATCCCCCATAAGGCAACACAAGATAAGATCGTCACAGCGCGGCAACCTCAAGGATAGCAAGTAGCGTGAGTATGTTTTTCACATGTATATAATATATGCATACACAATCATATAAATATACCACTTTTATTATATCAATTTAGGATTATCCCATAACCCACATTCACAACATTTATCCTTATTTTCCCATTATTATTTATCAAGTATAATTATTCGTTTCTAACTTTAATTCAAAGGTTTTTTTTTTTCAACTTACTACGTAACCCTCATAGACTCTATTCTTTCAAATGTACAATTCAGTAGATACCCATTTATGTTTCAACGTAACTCTCTCTTACGTGTCTCCCCTTCAATATATACTTAATTGATTTTTTTTTTTAATCTCTAAGAGTCCTCAAAACATAAAACTGTCTAGCAAAAAAAAATATTAAAAAATATTGAACGGTCCGATCGAGCTGAATTTTTTTATGTAGCTTCCTCTCGTCTTCGGCTAATTCTATGTAAAATTTCATCCAATTCCAACGGTCCGATCGTCCGGAATAAATTTTCTTTTTTTAGTGTTTGTATCTGATTAGAACTCTTTTCTTAATCAAACTCTTAATCCTTTACATGACAAAGGGTTTCCAGAATATTAAAAAAAAATATTAAAAAATCTTGAAGGGTCCGATCGAGCTGAATTTTTTTCTGTAGCTTCCTCTCGTCTTCCGCTAATTCTTTGTAAAATTTCATCCAATTCCAACGGTCCGATCGTCCGGAATAAAATTTTTAGTGTTTGTATCTGATTAGAACTCTTTTCTTAATCAAACTCTTAGTCCTAATCATTCCTAAACCAATATGAAAGATGCATCAACGAAATAAGCAAGATAAACACTTGCCTGGGATTTTCAGAAATCTGGTTTGGTGTTGAATTTGGTGTGGTTGCGTTCCCCGTCTCGCGATCTACGCGTTGGCGGTGGCGGCGGTGCAAACGGTTGAGTTTTGAGCCTTGGAATGCCTTGATAGATCTCTCCTGTCCTCTCCAATGGCCGTTCTAGTGTTTTGAGTTATCTAATCCTAGGAGATAACCTAAACATCTGATATAACCCCTTTAATTTTCGTGGGTTTAATTACCCAAAAATACAAAATGACTAAAATGCCCTCCCGGGGTACTAATTAGGCCTAAAAACGCCCCAAGACCCAAATCAAACTCCCGGGTATACTTTTCTGACTATCTCGACCCTTTCGGACGCGTTGGCGCACTCAAAACGACCATACAAATATCTTATAAAATATTCACTTTTATTAATCCACATTTAGTCCCGACACGACACAGGCGCGTCCTGACTTAAATTTTCACTATTGTCATTTTATTCACACGTGACAATATTATAAAAATAAATCTCATATATTACTATACTCATCCATTAATTTGCAACAAATAATATATTCCCAATAATTACTAACTCTTGTCACGCTAGTAAATATTTAAAACAACATTTCGGATTAAAATTAAATTAATTTATCTCAATTAAATTTAATAAATCCTTAAATTTAAAAGCCATGAAAATACGGGGTATTACAGCTTGAACGTCACCGCCGTCTTAAGATTGTTATAAATACCTGTTTCGTGAATCATTCTTTTCAAGACTTTTGAAAAAGTCGCTTCTGCAATCAAGCATCAAAAGTTCTTCAAGTTTTGTGTTATCTGAACACTGTTTTAATTCACAAAAGTCATCCTTGAATATTATTCTTGTTAATTAGTTTAAAACCCTAGATAGTTTTGTATCTAGTAGAATACAGCTTGTGTAGAGGCACTCCATGTTTATTGGTGATACCTGTGAGATTCATTGCTAATAAAGGCTAAGGTCGGGCTGACGACAGTATGTCAATTAGGAGTACTTGTGGGTCTTACTGGCTGACTTCAAAACTACGTGTTCTTATAGGTTTTCTTGGGTTAATCCAATGCAGATTTCAATGAGTACATTGTAAGTTGCGATTTACTCTTCATAGTGAAATAAAGGTTTTTCCTTTTCGGGTTTTTTCCTGAAACTTGGCCTTGTCATATTTGCATGTTTTATTTATACGTTTTATCATATAGATGCATGCGTAGGATAAAAAGATAAAATCGGTTTAAAAAGTCGCTTCCTTATATTTTGAATCGTTGTTGCATTTTTATGATGAAATCACCCTTTGCGAGTGTTTCTTGCCTTCTCAAATTGGTATCAGAGTGGGTTACTCTAATTTATCGCCTTTGATCTTGCTTGCCTAATTTTTCGGGTCATTCTTTTTAATCCCTCCCATGATTGTGTTTTTGTCTCTCGATGGATTCTCCTTATTTTGACAATTTAAATAGTTTGAATTTGAAGTTTGCAAAAAGAATTGATTTTTTGGAAAAATAAAATTCTCGTTTTAAATTCGCTATGGATCTGTTGCAAACGGTTCAAAATCAAAGGGGTTTTTATTGTGAGAAATTTGTTACTTTGGAGCATGACTTTATTGCTTTAAAATCACTTTTAGTGGCATTGGATGGTGGACTAGTTGATTCTTGCGTTCGCATGTTTTTCATACGCTAGTTGTGCTTCTTGATATATTCTTGCTAGTGTTATGGCATGTATACTTTTTGAATTATATTTTGTAAAATACAAAAATATTTTGAAAATATCAAAAAGATTTCCAGTTTTTTGTGTTTTAGTTTTACACTTTTGGTGTGGCATATTGGTGTGTTTGAATCAGATTCACTACACAATTTCCATGTGGCTAGGACATTTGATTATGAATTTGGATGTTTAGATCGTTCTTAACCATGTTTATGGAGTTGTTTCAACATTGATTTCATTTATGAATTCGACTTTATACTTGCCTCCACACACATGCACGAGTTTATTGAATTTTGACTTTATGATTTACATTTGATCTTGGTGAGATGTTCTATTATCAATCTTGTCATATAAATGTTTATTGGACTATGGAGGATTTGTGAATGTAAGAACCGTTTATCGTGAGGAATTAATTTGCAAAAAATGATGAGTATTCACGGGAAAGAGCTGCGAGAGTACAAAATTAACTCGTCATGAATGCCACCATTTAAAAGAGCCCGAGAAAAAAAAATCAAGGCAATAAAGGTAAATATGCCAAAAATTGGTGCCCGTAAATTTTCTCTAAGGAGAAAAAAAGATCACCTCAAAGAAAAGAATTATTTTGAGTGGGTTTCGATGGAAATATCAATGGGTTTGCACAATGACAATGTATCCTAGTTAAACTTAATTTCTCGTGACGCTATTAATTTGTAAAATCACAAAAATTCTAGGCTTGTGTGCATTATGCTCGTTTTGTTCATTAAGTTCATATTTAATTGTCACTTAAGGCTAAAGCTTAGTTTGATAAAATTTTGCAGTCAATTAGAACTTCTTGAACATATTTGAGTGTTTGGGTTATAATTCTTTTGTTTCTAGTTCGCACTCATTCATTCCATCCCACACGTTGGGATGCATCGATACTATGCTAGTGTGTATGACTTATGTATTTTGTGTCGTGTTTTGTGGTTGTTTATACGTATATATGTGTGCCGAATTTTCTTGGACATATTTTTCATTTGTTATATATGGTATTGCATGTTGTGTTTGTGAATTTTTTTGTTTGAAAAAATTGAAAATTTTCAAAAATAGTTAGTATTTACACACCCTTTGAGATGATCGCTATACGTGCTTGATTTAAATCTTTATGTGATGATATCTTTTCTTCGTCGTGATGCTCCGTATTTCATATTTATTGTTTCTACTTCTTTGTCTTTTGTTTATTTCGATAAAAAAAAAGGGGGAGAGAAAATTAAAATGGAGTTTTTGATGAGTTTGAATTACGAGGGATTATTTATTTATGATTTATTTTGTTTCAAACTCGATGTGAATCGAAGGTATATGTTTGTTGTCTACTCAAAGTGGATTTCAAGACACACGAATGTGGATTATGTTTGGAAAAGGGAAGAAGTTTGAAGCTTGAAGACAAAAAGACTTATGTCGTTCTGTTGTTCTAGGGTTCAAAAGGGTGATAGTACTTTTTGTAATTTCTAATAGGAGATTTTAATTTTAATTTGGTGTTCAGTAATTTTGTTTATTTTATACCGAAATAGCCAAATGGGGAGATTTGTAAGATTTTTTTTACATTGTTCATACCATAGCTTGAGGCTAATTTGGCGTATCCCGTTACAAATCGTCATGCAATTGAGATGCCGAATCGAACTCATGCATCTCCATGTTTGAAGATTTCGCGACATCCTGAAAGGTATAAAATGATTTAGAGTTTAAATTAATTCATTGAATTATATTTTGGATACTTATTTTTTATCGAAAGGACAGACATGATTTATTCCTTTGGTAAAAACATTTTTTTTTCTAAGTCAAAAGGCGGAGTTTTTTTTAACAATTGCATCATTCAAATGATAGCTAATGTCATTCAAACGACATATGCCTGTCGCTCAAACCAGAATGAGATGTTTATATCGTTCGAACGACAGAACATCTCGCTCGAATGCCTCCGCCTCCTTAAGGTTATTATAAATACCTGTTTTGTGAATCATTTTTTTCAATACTTGTGCAAAAGACGGTTTTGCATTCTAGCAGCAAAATTTCTTCAAGATTTTTGTTTTCTGATCACTGTTTTAATTCACAGAAGTCATCATTGAATATTGTTCTTCTGAATTAGTTTATAACCCTAGATAGTTTTGTATCTGTTAGCATACACCTTGTGCAGAGTCACTCCATGTATGACTTTGTGATGCCCATGGGGATTCATTAATGTAAAAATTTGAGATTGGGCTGACGATTACGTGTCAATTAGGAGTACTTGTGGGTGTTCCTGGATGATTTCAGAACTGCGTGTTCTTGTGGGTTTGTTGTGGTTAATCCATCGTAGATTTCATTGTGTACATTGTAAGTTGTGATTTACTGTTCATAGTGAAATAAAGTTTTTTCCCTTGTGTTTTTTTCCTGAAGCTTGGCCTTATCATATTTGTATGTCTGATTTATCAGTTTTATCACATAGATGCATGCATAGGATAAAAAGTTAAAATCGGTTTAAAAAGTCGCTTCAGCATATTAACAAATTAGTGTAGCATTTTTTTTATTGAAATCACCCTTTGCGAGTGTTTCTCTCCTTCTCAATCCATTATAATAGGTCCATAACAAATGGGCATGCAAATTACAAGAAAAGGAAATACCATCTCGAGCATGGTTATCATAGAATGACCTCAGGGAATATGAATAAAATTGTGTTTTTTAAATTAGAATAAAATAATTAAATGATCTGAGGGTACATTATTATAAATATACTCCTCCTTTGTTTATTCTGTAACAAAACAAAAAAAAACACATTAAAAATAAATGAATTAAACATATCACATATGGCACAACATGGCCTATACAAAGGTAAATAAGATAGAAAAATTCACTCAAATAAATCAGAAGATCTTCCTCAACCTTTTGAAACTCTTGAAAAAGTGTTACCTTCAAACACTAGTAAACTCATCTTGATACTAATGTGTAATTTAATGAATGTATAATCAAATGAGATTGAAATATAATTAGTAAGATGCAGACATGATATACCAATATAAATTGTTCATAAAATCAAAAAGTGAATTCTGAATTGGGTCGAAATTTTGGAAAAGGCAATCCTTTGATATGACTAAAAGAAAATTTTATAACTTATTCACCTTCCACAAATAATTTTATCTTTACCAAATTGTCAAATGCCCGAGACAACACTTTTTTGTATATTTGGAATTGTTTATGGTGTTTATATCAATGTTTATTAAAGGATTCTAATTGCACATGTATTACTTTGGAAGCATGATACTTCACAAGATGTATCTTTTTGATGGTACTCAAAGGTCATTGGGCAAAATATCTTTATCAACATATACTACAAAAATGTTTGTGTATCATATTGGATTACTCTTGGTTATTCGATATGCCAAGAGTAACAATAATAGTTTGTGATTACATTCCCTAAGAAAGTCCTCTGTCATCTTTGCCAAAATCTTGTCCATGGTCTTATTTGTTGCATCTTCTTGACCATTTCCCATAGGGTATAACAGAGTTGATGTTTAATGTTTGCTGGAGTATTTTCTTGCAAATAATTTACCATACTTATTGATGAAGGTATTGTCCTTTTTTGATAGGATCATGTGTGGAATACCAAAGTGATAGATGATAGACTATTTCATGAATTGTTCCACTACTCATACAATTGTCATATTGAATAATACAACATCATCCCATTTATTGAAACATTATATTCCCCCAATGATCCATATATTACCTCTAAATTAAGGATTGACCTTTCCAATAGATCGAAGTACTAGGTTTGGAAGGGGTAAAGTGTGTATAATGAGTGAATCTCAACTAGCAATGTTTGAGTATGATTCCCACAAAGTTGATAGAGTTTTGTTTTTTATAAAACTCTTATTAATCTCTTTTCAATGTTAACCAAAAATATTCTAAAGTTGTGAGTTAATCATAGTACTCCCCCCCCCCCCCCCCCCCAACCAATATGAGTTAGATAACATACTTTCTCGAGGACTTGTTTTTCCTTTTCCTTTTCCATTTTCATAAATATTCGTGGTTAATTTAAAGATCACTATCTCAAAATCTCCCAATTATGTAAGAAGAATCATGGGTCCCTTATTCTATTCTCCATTTTATGTGATTTTTTACTCATAACATGAGCCTGGTTTAGGAAGCTTATGTAAGGATGCCTTTAGTTATATTACGATTCTACAAAGTTGATTTTCTATAGATGAATATAGGGTTGAATATGAGCACATTTCCTCGTATTGTTGTTTCATATTATTTTATCCTTTTGTATGACTATCCTTATATTTGGTGATATTTTTTGAGTTTTGAAAAAGAAAAAGATGACATGATGAAACTTGAAGTGGAGTTTGATGCTGATCCATCCATGGAAAATAGATTGAAATTTCATAAGATCCATGGGGATTACATGAAAGTGTTAAAAGTGGAGGAAGAATATTGGAATAAGAAAGAAAATTTCGAATGAGCGAAAGAAGGCGACACTAATTCTAAATTTTTCCATGGCATCACTAAAAAGAAAAGAGTTACTCTATAGATTTTTCTCATTCAAAACGACATTGGCTTATGGGTTGACGATGAACAGGAAGTGGAGAATACCATAGTGACATCCTTTTAGTCTCTTCTGGGTAATGCAAACAACAACGTATTAAGCAAGTTACTTGCTACCACCAATGCAGTCTTGGACTGCTTAATTCCCAACAACGTCGAACTGGCGATGGTTTCTGATGCTGTCAATATAGTCTCTAGCACCTTTCTTGGTACTGGAAATATAGTCCCGATCTATTTTAGAGGCAGGTGTGCAACTGCTCAGTCATTGTTTCTACACTATAATCTGGATTACCCTTGGAACTTCATTCCTAATTCTATTTATTTGGAGGATAGTTTGTTTTTAAGTGAAATTTGGACATTGGAAGAAATTCGATATGTGATTTTCGATATGAACGATGATGGGGTAGTAGGTCCAAATGGTTTTAATGCTATTTTTTAAATCTTGTTTGAAGATTATTAAAGAAGATCTTTTCAATGCAATAGTCTCTTTTTTCTTGGGCGATGTATTGACGGTTAGTTGGACATCCACTAATATTATCCTCATCCCAAAAATTTATAAGCCTAAAACTGTGGGTATTTTTGTCCTATAAGTCTTTGCAATTTTTCATCTAAAATCATTTACAAGATTATGGCTAAGAAATTGAACATGATTTTACCAAATATTATCTCCCCTTCTCAAATCGATTTCATTAAAGGGAGGTCCATCCTACAAAATGTTCTATTGGCCCAAGAATTATGTCGACTTTTAAAAAGAAGTGAGAGGGTCTAATCTTATTCTTAAACTGGACATGTTGAAGGCCTATGACAGGATGTCATGGTTTTTTATTTTAAAAACTTTTATAAGTTTTGGAATTTCAGAAACGATGATTGACTTAATTTAGATGATTATTTTGAATTGTTGGTACTTTATTGGGGTTATTGGGAAGAGTTGTGTTTTTTTCAAATATATTAGAGGTGTGAGATAGGGGGATCCCTTATCTCCAGCGCATTTTATAATTGCAGCAGAAGTTCTCGATAGGGGGTTCAAAAAATGAAGGAAGAACGGAACATGACTCATTTTACCCTTCCTAGGGGTCGTCCTATTATTTCTTATCTCTCTTTTAGAGATGACATGCTTATTTTTGCAATGGAGATATGAGATATCTTAAAAGATATATATATATATAATTCTTAGAGGATTACGAAGAGGCATCTGGATAAGTTGTTAATTGTAATAAAAGTTTTTTTTTACCTCCAGGAAAATGAGTCTATTTGTACGAGAAGGATGATAGAATCTACTAAAGATTTCAAGACCAAAATCCTTCCGATCATTTGTTTGGGGATTCCTCTATTTGTGGATAGAAGAAATAAGTCATACTTTGCACTCTACATTGATAAACTGGTTGAGAAACTGAATTTATGGAATCATCGAAACCTTTCTCAAGCAGGTCATTTAACTCCCATCAAATCAGTGATGAAATCTATGCAACTTCAACTTTTAGCAGCGATTAATCCTCCGGGTATGGTTATCAATCACATAAACAAACTTCTCGTGAGATTTTTATGGGATAAGCAAGATGATACATATAAAATTCATTGGGTGGATAGGTCCAACATCTGTAAAACTAAAGAGGAGGGTAGTATTAACATAATATGCATGTTTGCTTTATCTTTGCCTTATACTCATAACCACTGGTGGAAATGTTTTAATGCTAATTCCTTGTGGTCACGGTTCATGCATAGTATGTACGAAAAATTAGAGATTTACTATTTTAAAGGAACTACCTCAGTTTCTTCTCAAGTATGGAATATAATGCAAAATGTGTGGGAGGATTTTACAGAGAATGTGGATTTTGACACCGGGAAGTGGATTTTTACAAATAAGGGGGACTTTTTTTATCAAACCCCCTTGGTCCTTAGTGAGGGAGAAAGGATGTATACAATGTTCGTGCTCCCTTATATGGGATAAGATGATTGTCCCTAAAATTCTAGTCTTCATGTGCCTACTTTTACATAAAAGGATTTCTATAGATAAATACATCCAAGGCCTTCATATCCCTTTAGTCTCTAAATGCAAATGTTGTTCAACTCCCGAGGTAGAGGACAAAGATCACCTTTTTTGGAGTAGTATTATTGCTCAATCTATTTGGAAAAGATTTGCGAATATTCTTGTTTTACAATCTACATCTTCTAATTTTAATGGCAATTTGATGAAATGGTGGATTACTTCAAAGGGTGAAAAAGTTAGAAGTAATCTATGCCGTATCATTCCAGCCTTCATTTATTGGCACCTGTGGTGTGCGAGGAGCAAATAATTTTTTGAAGGTACTCTAATGCTAGAATCTTCTATTTTTAACCTCATTTGCGGAGATATTAAGATGGCATTTCAGATATTTCCTTTCAATGGTATTAAAACTAGTTATTATATGGATGTTTTAGAGGCTTTTTCAAGCACAGGCACTCTTATTACTCATACTTGATGTAACCCACAGGCGGGGGGACTTTTCCTCCGTTTTATCTCTATCTATATATCTTTATTTGAAAAAAAGGAATGAACAATTTCGTTTACAATTGTTTTTATTGTATTTATATCATCTTTTAATGTATTTTTCCTTTAAAATTTAATTCTTTAATACGTAAAAATAAGTTGTAGCCAAAAAATTTGGCGCCAAGATTAGAGAGTCCTATTGCGGTTACTCTTTCTTATCTCATTCTTTGATCCATCAATTTTTAAGTTTTATTATATTTCTCTCTATCTCTCACGTTATTTCTCAACGGTTCGAAATTGGGTTCCAAATCAATCGTCACAAAGCTCTCGGTCCAAAAATTTCTTAGCTCCAAAAATCTATCTCTATCCTTTTCTTGGTCGAACTCTCTTCTACTCTAATCCGATAGTAGTACTTGTTAATCCTTCTTTCTCAATATAATCACATATGTAAATATAAATATATACATGCAATGAAATTGAACTTTTGTTGCAAAATTACAATTATATGTTGGTTTGTTGTGCATTGCGCATTCAACCACTTGATATTTTGCCAAATATATGGAGATTTTGAATTTATCAAAATTTCCACTCGTAGTTGTAAATAGGTGAGTTAGTTTGTAATAGAATTAATTAAAACGTTCTACATTTAGTGCTGAGGTGATAAATTTATCATTTATTTGAGCGAGACTTCTTTAATTGAGCGATTAGCATCACCCTAAGATAGCATTTATATGTTCCAAATTATGTTTCTGATATTTAGGAGGAATTAAAAGGAAAAGGAAAGTATGAACTTGTCTAAGGAAGGAGTGAAAATACTTATGTTATCTTCCATGTACATGTTTTTAGGCATAATTACACCAGCATATTCTTTTCTTAAAAGTAAGTGTAGATACCTTAAGAAGGGCTTGAACTTTCAATTTGAATAATTCGATTATGTGACAACCTAGATATAATTATGATAGATTATATTTAAATCCTGCTTACCTTATGTGATATGAATAATGTGTTATTAGTATATCGAATGTTAAGCCATCATTGTTAGTATAATCCTACTTTCATAAATCATGAAATGTCTAATTATTTCCAAACACAAGATTTTGTTATTTTTGGTTGAAAAGTTCCTGTTGGAGACTAGTTTTGACCTTTATAATGTAACAATTGACTCAATATGAAAACCATATAGCTGTAGATATATGATTTAGGTTTGCGGAAAAATAAACGGTTCATCAAACGGATGTCCGAGTAAGAAGTCAGGCCGAATTTACGAACAAGGGGCAAATCCATCCATTCCCTTAAGTGGTAAATTGTCTTTTAGTAAACCAAATGTTTTAATTTGATGGGTTGGAATGGGAGGATGCCTTGGCCGACTTAAACCTCTCCCTTTAAATTATTTCTTCAGCAAATATAACCCTAGGTTCATTTTTGAGAGATTTAAGATTAAGGGTAGAGAATGTAGAAGTTTAAGGAAGAAAGATTCCAAGAAAAGCTACGAAAATTCCAAGAAAATACTTAAAGTGTTTCCAAGTTATGAGTTTGTGATTAATATTGTTTTAATCTTGTATTATTCTTATTTCAAAGTATATAAATCGCGAATTAGGGATTAAAATTCCATCACCCTTTATGATAATATGTATTGGTTCATATGTGAGGTAAGTTGTGTTTATAGGTCATATTAGTTTGTATCGAAACCCATTGTATTCAAACTTGCATATGTTTTTGTGTGCTTTTGGAGTTCAAAAATTCTAATTGGATATGAAAGTATACTCATATATTCACATCATATCCGAAAATTAGAATTTAGCTCCTTGTGGTTGGGCATTGGTGATGTTTTTAAGTTTGATTAACAGGTGTAAGATCATATTAGCCAAGTTCAGCTCCACCCGAGGGAAACGTGAATACATATTTGACAACCCAACGTGAGTGTACTTACTGAATTGATTTTGGATATGATGTGTATGTAATATATATTGAGATGATATGGCTTATTAAAAGTCATGAGATGTTCAGATTTTATGTCATATTAAAAGTCTAGAGATGTTGAGATGTTATGGCTTTATAAAAGTCGAGACATGTTGAGTTGTTATGCAGTTCATGAGATGTTAGGTTATTAAAACCTATGGATATGATTATTCCCTACGGGCAGGAGATGTGGGGTTTACTAACTCCGGATATGTATATGGACTAATTTGGCACAAAGATGAATAGATATTGATATGTTGAGATGTTAAAATAGTACTTTTACTATATAGAGATGTAATACATTCACTGAGTTTTTAAACTCATGGTTTTATATGTTTACATTTTCAGGTTTTGAAGCTACCACTGCCAGGTCTAGGAGGTTGAGTAAATAGTAATAGGGTCTTGTTAGTTTAGTTTATACATTGTACTAGTTGTAATTAAGTTAAATGGTATGTGAGTTCTGTTTAAATTATGCCTCCTTTAAACGATTGGATTTTTTAGTATTCTGCATTTTAACCTTGAAGTTGTTTCAATATGTATTACTAAATAAATAAATAAATAAATAATAAATGTGGTTTGTGAACTATTTAGTTAATTATATTCTAATGAGGTTAGGGCCTGACAGATTCATACATTTCACCCCCGATGTATAATTGAAATCTGTAAAGATGTATCTAAATTTAGTTTACCGATAATAAATTTTCAAGGTAGTGGATGCGTGTTGATAGTTAAGATAACACACTACTCAATCATTCTAAAAATCAAACTAAGTTAATCTAACTTCAGTTCAATTAAATTCTCAATTCCATATGTTTATGGTTAATTAACTTTATATAATTTAAAATTTTCAATCATTGACTTAGAATTCCTTGAAAATACTCAAAATGGGCAAGCAAGAGTTTTTCTTTAAGAAAAACAGTATGTATGTTGTATTTGGTCTCCTCAAGTTTAATAATGAATTGTAATAGCTGATAATACGCAAATATTGCGTATTTCATCCGTTGAACCTATGTATTTTAGCCCCCTCGGGTGCCTTAATCTCTATATTTAAGCTCGTTAACCAGAAAACCTCAGTTTATATTGTTAACATGCTATATGAGATACAATTGGGCTTTTATAGGTATTTAGGTACTAAGAATTGAGTTCGGACACATTCCATTCAAGTTCCGTATGCATCCGCATGTTCAAGGCCAATTTAGTAATTTCACCGTTTGGGCACCTGGACTGACATCTCACAGAAGTTGTATCCCTCCTCGCTAGCTTCGTATGTCCATGAACGGTGTGCGAATCCAATTCATAACGAAGACGTTATGGCATTTTTGGTGGAAGGAATGACATTGAAACCAACAGAAGGAGAAGAGAAGAAGAAACAGTAATGCAGTGTGCTGCTTGGCTGACCCCTGCTTGATCGATCGATCGATCAAAAGGATCGATCGATCGGTCCTTCAGAGTTTTTCCACGATTTCAATGATCGATCAATCGACCAAAGGGCTCGATCGATCGATCCCCTGTTTTCTGCAGATATTTTGCTGTCTTTTCTTTATTCTTTTCTTTTATTCCAACTTACTATATAAGCCAATTTTTTTGTAATATCAGAGATACTTAGTTTTAAAAGACATTTTAAGTTAGGGTTTGGTTTGGATATCTCATTTTCTTTTCTTCTTGGGGTGACAACCAATTGGTTTTGTAAGATTGAACTTTCCATCTCATTTACCATTAATATAGTTTGGTTCTTCATTTTTTCCTTCCTTTGTAAATTAGTTTCCATGCTTTGTAACTAGTTGGATTGCTTTATTTCTTTCTTTCCTAGTTTAATTGTTTGAATTTAGTTAATTCATTATGTGCCCTTAGATAAATAGGGCTGAGATGTCATTCCGCCATTTTCGAGCTCCGAAATGAGGTTTTGTGCAAAATTGCGTTTAATTGAACTCGCGAAAATTAAAGTTGGATTATTATGCGTTTAACTTTCTTTGTCATGCAACGTTAGTGTTTATAGCGATAATCCAAATTTAATCCGCGTGCGACCAATTTTCGGTTAAGTGTTTATTCTCGCAACTTTGGCTTAAATTCCTTATTGTGTGAAGTTTATGATTAATTGATAATGCTCGATTAAATTGCTCTCGAGCCAGAATTCTGACTAATAGTTGTTTTGAGCCGTATGGTTGGATGATATACCGATCCTCGCTTTACTTTTATTTATACTTAACTTATTCTTTTCTTTTATTTCCTATTAGACATCATCTTTATACACTTTTATTCCTGGATTAATAATCTGTTACGATCTATCAAACATTATCTGTGGATTCGATACCCGACTTACAGCTATACTCACCAGTTGAGTGTAGTCGTAACTTAGGTTTGTTTGTATTGATGCGATGAAACTAATACAACGATCGACGTATGACACGCGCCGCTTTTCACGCTTGATCAAAATTGATCAAAATGGCGACATTGCCGGGGAGTGTTTTGTTATAGATTGTAATTGTCTTATTAGTTTTTAGTATTCTTTCTTTTTTATTTGTATTCTTTCTTTTAACCTTTTTTACAGGACTTATACACGTGAGTGCCTTGAAATGCTTGATTTTTCCCGTCGCACATTGCTTTGTGGAAATAGCCATCTCGAGCCTTTCTTGGAGTAAGCATGTCTTATTCCAATCATTTCGGAATCATTATGATAATTCTCAAAATTCCCGTACTCCCTTGACTTTTGGTTAATACTTAGAGTCCCAAAAAATTTCAAAATAAAAAAAATGACTTTAGGCGAGTATTACAAAAGTCAAGCATTGGAGTGCCTGTACTTTGATGATGATGATAATGATTTTTGGCCTTTACCTCATTATAATAGGAATGTTAAAACGAATTGTAATAGTTTTCAAAACTCCTATAATAATGAGTTTAACTTTTGTGCCGATAATGATTTTCAAACTCCTTATTTTCAAGCATCCTCACCTCGGCCTATGACTTTAGGTGAGGTTTTGCTTATGTTTGAGAATGAGAGGTATGAAGAACGTTATCGGGAAGAACATCATTATTGGGAGCAAGACTTTTATTTATTATTCGAATCCGACGACGATTTCTCTTCTGAGACTTTTGAAGTCGAGGAATGTTTTGAACCAAATGAGGATGTTATGCCTACTTCGGAACAAACCATTCGTCACTTGGCCAATCTTGTAATTGAGAATAAAAGTGAGGATGAAATGGATGTAGTATCTATTTGCAATGAGATGATTTCTTCTTTGGATCCCAAAGAAGAAAGTTTCATTGAAAATGATTCTATCTCTTTCGAAATTCCAACTTTGAGTGATGATAACTTATCTCTTGAGTTTGAATTTCTTTCCTCCCCATTTTCATTCTCCGTTATCACACCATCCCAAGTACCCGATGAATTGGTACCAAACATTAAAACGTTCAACCCTTTCACCGACGAGGCTTGTTCGATTTGCTTTCCATGAAGGCATCTTTGACCTCAATGTGCGCGACCTCCTATTCCGCTTGCTAAATCTTTGGGAGGAAATTCAGTTTTTTTTGGTCCCCATGTGTATTTGTCACCCGTCCTATCCAAATCCCCCATCCTCCCTCCCAAATTTTTAATTGGGGATGGTTCACCTTTTCCACCACCCACATGGCTTCCGTCGTATGAACGAAATTCCTATATTCCGGGAGGCATGCATGAAAGGGAGGGTCCATCGTTGATCCTCCAAAGTCAAATTGTATTTTGGGTGGACCCTCAGCTATTTAGACTTCTAGTGTATAGTTAGTGTGAAGCCTAAATAATAGGTTGTATATATTTTTCTTTTTATTCTTTCTTTCTTCTTAATTTAGTCTAGTGTAATTAGTTAATCTCTTTCTATTTTTTGGTATGCTTTGTACTAACTTGTTTTGCAGATTCATTTAGACTTGTTCTTATGGAGATCGCTCCAAATTTGGGTAATATCATTCTTTAACTCTCTTTGTGTTATGTTCTTTAATCGACACATGGAGGACAATGCAACATTTAAGTTAGGGGGTGTGGGATATTCTATCCATTTCATTGTTTAGTCCTTGAATTTGACTACAATTTAGTTACAAAGCATGTTTTCGTTAAAAAAATAAAAATTTCAAAAATATTTTCTTTCCCTTTTCTCATTTGTTGGGCATTTTGCCTTTGTTTCCGATGATATATTTTAATAATTTCCCGATCCATTAGACAATTCAACGATGCATGTTCTCGATTTTAGAATTTATTAGACTTTAGTCCTCAAATCATTAATATTATGAATAACTTCATGAATTAAACTTTAATCCCATGAGCACATGCATTTTTCTTGTTATATTGATTTGGATTAAAATTTTATAACTCGGTAGGCTTTTGTTGCATTGTTTATACTTGCACTGAGTGATATTAAAGACTTATCTTCATTTGTGAGTGTATACACTTTTATTTCCTCTTTGAAAACGTTACATTCGTTGGTAATCTCTTTATTCTTTCATTGACTGTTCATTAATTGAGTTCATACTTGAAATGTTTTACTTGAGCATGTTTTTCATATATTGTTTTAACTCGAGAATTGTGTAAACTTTTTGAAATTATCATATGCCATCTTTGTATAGATCCCCCATATGACCTTAACCTCACCTTTTATATGTTCCCTAGTCAACCCACTTGAGCCTATATACTAGCCTTTCTTTTCATTACCCAAAATACCCTAACCAACTCAAAATTAGAGTTTTATACCATACATATTACCTTACATACCCTTGTTTCGATTATTTACTTTGGATTGAATGATATTGTTGTGTATTGTGGTTGCAATTTGAGCATGAAAAGAGTGAGAAAAGAAGAAAGTGTAGTGAAAAAGAGAAGAAAAAGAGAAAGTAGAAAACAAAAGAAAACAAAAGAAAAAGTGAGAAAAAGAAGAAAAGAAAAACAAAGAGAAAGTTGTATATATTGTTTGTACTGATTCAATAATGCTTGTTACTCTCTCGATTGTTACATCTAATGCTCGTTTGGAAAACATTTTTCCAATTTTGAAATTGCCCACTTTTTCCCATTATCCCGAGTTTCATCACCAAACACCTTTGAATCCGTATATAAATCCCTCTCACTTGGTACCCTAACCTAGCCTACATTATAACCCTAATAAAGTCCTATGTGATCTTAAGTAGATGTAATTTAAAAGTTGAAATAGTTTTGATAATCTGTGAAAATGCAATTTTCCTCTTTTAGTGTTCGGTATCCTTTCGCTGAGATTACAGTTTTTATTTCCTATATAGCGTTCTTCAATTGTAACATGTGTGCGGCCTAGTTTCCATTTACATTTACTCCTTATGCCCTCATATCCCGTGTGTTACCTCCATGTTTCAAGTGAATTCATTTGATGAGTGTAATGCCCGTGAGGATTGACTTTTATGCATGCTTTGATATTTAGTATCCGAGTTATTTAAGTTTTTGCCAAATCATATTTTGCGTGTGCTCACTCCCCTCCCACATGTTAAATTTTCAATTCATTGAGGTCCATTCTATATTGTTAATAACTACGAACTTTTCACGTGAATTCATTTGCGTTGCTAATAACATGTTGAAATCTTGTTCGTATTGTTGATTTTGTAGCATGTGATTGAGAATATTTTGAGAAAACTGTTTGATGTTTGTGGGTATCATCCCTGAAAACCCTCACGAGACGACACTCGTCCACTAGGGTGACCTAGGGGTTTAACGGCTCATTGCATATGCTAAATGCAATAGAATCGCCCGCAAAAGTGTCCTTATGCGTTTATACAATATTTTTCTACTTATCCTGCTTTTGGTTTACTTGTTCTTCTTGTCAAATCCTATTTCATTGCTAGGGAGCAATGTGTAAGTTAGGGGGTGTGATAATACGCAAATATTGCGTATTTCATCCGTCAAACCTAGGCATTTTAGCCCCCTCTGGTGCCTTAATCTCTATATACAATCCCGTTAACCAGAAAACCTCAGTTTATATTGTTAACATGCTATATGAGGTATAATTGGGCTTTTGTAGGTATTTAGGTACTAAGAATGGAGTTCGAACGCATTCCGCTCAAGTTCCGTACGCGTCTGTACGTTCAAGGGTAATTTAGTCATTTCACAGTTTAGTTACCTGGCCTGGAATCTCATAGAAGTTGTAGCCCTCCTCGCTAGCTTCGTGTGGCCATGAACGGTGCGTGAATCCAATTTATAACGAAGAAGTTACAACATTTTTGGCGGAAGGAATGACATTGAAACCAAAAGAAGGAGAAGAGAAAAAGAAACTGCAATGTAGTGTACTGCTTGGATGACCGCTGCTTGATCGATCGATCGATCAAAAGAATTCGATCGATCGATCCTTCAGATTTTTTCCACGATTTCAATGATCGATCGATCGACCAAAGGGGTCGATCGATCGATCCCTTATTTTCTGCAGATATTTTGCTTTCTTTTCTTTCTTCTTTTCTTTTATTCCAAATTACTATATAAGCCAATTTTGTTGTAATATCAGAGATACTTAGTTTTAGAAGACATTTTAGGTTATGGTTTGGTTTGGAGAGCTCATTTTATTTTCTTCTTGGGATGACAACCAATTGGTTTTGTAAGATTGAACTTTCCATCTCATTTACCATTAATACAGTTTTGTTCTTCATTTTTTCCTTGCTTTGTAAATTAGTTTTCATACTTTGTAATTAGTTTAATTGCTTTATTTCTTGCTTTCCTAATTTAATTGTTTGAATTTAGTTTAATTCATTATGTGCCCTTAGATAAATAGGGCCGGGATGTCGTTCCACCATTTTCAGGCCCCGAGCTCCGAAAATGAGGTTTTGTACAAAACTACGTTTAATTGAACCCGCGCGAATTAAAGTCGGTTTATTATGCATTTAACTTTATTTGTCATGCAACGTTAGTGTTTATAGCGATAATTCGAATTTAATCCGCATGCGACCAATTTTCGGTTAAGTGTTTATTCTCGCAACTTTTGCTTAAATTCCTTATTGTGTGAAGTTTATGGTTAATTGATAATGCTCGATTAAATTGCTCTCGAGCTGGAATTCTGACTAATAGTTTTTCGAGACGTATGGTTGGATGATATCCCGATCCTCACTTTACTTTTATTTAGACTTAACTTATTCTTTTCTTTTATTTACATTTACACGTCACCCTTTTTCACTTTTATTATTGAATTAATAATTCAATTAAAGTCTATCTAACACTCCCTGTGGATTCGATACCTGACTTACCGCTATACTTGTATCGGAAGTGTAGTGGTAATATAGGTTTGTTTGTATTGAGGCGGTGAAACTAAAACAACAATCGACGTTTGACACGCGCCACTTTTCACCCTTGATCAATAGCCTCTCCATGTATCATTTAGTTAATTACAAGCAAAAATGCAACAAATTCTTGTAGTGAAGTAAAGGGTTATTTGTTTTTGTTCATGGTGTCTATGGTCATTTGCAACATTATGGGGTACTTTAAATATGCATGGCAGTTTATTGAGTTCCTTGTGTTTTAACCAATTTTATGTGAATGAAAAAACATCATATGGTCAGGCGCATGTGTACCGTTTGATAAACTTTAATGTAAATGCAAGGTATACCTTTTGGTGTTCATATTTCTTAGCATGGTTACTTTTGTAAACAAATATATTGTTTTGTTACTCGATTTATCTACTAGTCTTTTGTTTGATTATTTATATGTGGCACATAATATAAATTTATTTAATTATTAACTATTTCCATATCAATGTATTGTATTACAATACAATATTCTCTTGTCACTTAACTCCTTTATGTTACAAAATGTCTGCAGCACTTAAAAATGGATGGATGTGTGAAAATAATAGATTTAGCTTAGTTTATAATTAAGGAGTCGAAGATTTTATTGACTTTGCGATTTTAGTAATGATGAATTGTTATCAACATTTCCATGTTCATGTTAAAAGTATCGGAATATGATGTGATATTAGGACAAAAATTTAAACATATTTACTCAGCTGTGATATAGATCAGTTGTATGCTATATTGTTTTTACATAGTGAAAAGTCTTCCATAAATTTAAAAGAAAACCCGTCGACAAGAGTTGTTGAAGAAAGAACTAAAGAAGAAAGCATTGATAATACATGGCTTAGTATGGGGAACGTTGTCGATACTTTTTATAGAGTGCATGAATATACTTATGTGGATACTGAAGGACGTCAAACATGGGTTGTTAAATAAACAAATCCAGGTAATATAAAGTACGATGGATACAATAGATTAGCAACTGAGAAATTATACCCTTCATGTGAGGGATCTGATATAACTCTTTTTGCAATCGTAGAATTTTACAATATAAAGAAGAAGTTTGGATGGTCGGTAAACAGAGTGACAAAACTTCTATTTATTTCAGAAAGATGTCTCCCGAAAGGAAACACGTTCCTAGAAAAGTATTTGCACATGAAGCATGTGATGAAAGGCTTATGGACATAGGACAATTTCGTTCATGCATGTGTCAATAATTATATTTTGTATTGAAATGAAACTAAAGATAATAAGGAATGTCATTAATATGGAGAGTCGAGATATGAATTGACCAAGGGGAAAGGGAGTAGATATGGAAAGAATCTAAGAAAGTGTTGTCATTTTCCTCTAATTCTTAGACTTGTTAGATTGTACAACATACCGTGGACATCATGTGAAACGTAATGGCAGAGTCAAGTGATTATTTCAAGGGATTTCCAACAGAATCCTTTTTATTCGTTTTAGTGGAGAAATTTTAAACTACAATGGCCATTTTTTTCTTAAGAGGAGAACAATGTATGGATATCAATAACAGCTGATCGGATTAATCCGCATGGTATTAAATATATTAGTTATAGTTGTTGGTTAGTCATCACTGGCCCACTATATTTCTCACCATTATTTTGCGTGAAGTGAGAGCTTTATATATATTGTCTTTGTTAGTACCTTGGCTAAAGGCATCAGGTAAAGACATTGATGTTTTTCTTCAACAATGGGAAGAAGGATTATCGGCTTATGACATGTCCATAAAAGAGTATTTCACATTAAAAGAGATGATTATGGGGGAATTCCTAATTTCCCCACATTCGAGAATCTATATGAATTCGTAAGACATGGTTACAAAGCTTGTCCTATTTTTAGTGAAAAGATCGTTTACACAAAATATCATATATTTCCCAACAATGACCACTCGTTCTAGAAAGGAGGTTATTTAAGTCTTAAAATAGCAAAATATAGAAACCCTCCTACTCGGCTAAATGTTGAGTAACTATTATAGAATTTATCCCACATTGATTATATTCATGGAAAGATCCCCAAAGTTTGTAGTATAAAGGGAAAGGTTGGTTTTATAATCAATAGTAGTAATACTAAAGCTAAATTAGTGTGGTATGAATTGACCATTTGTTTTATTTACAATATTGGATTTCACATCTTATCTGACATGCTCTTGATGTGATTCACATAGAGAAGAATGTTGTTTGGCATCTAAATAGCACAATCCTAAAAACTAAACTCAATACAAAGGATACAATAAATTCTTGATTGGATATAGAGAATATGCACATGCATAGTAGTCAATTGATGAAAATAGATAGACACACCCATAAATAGACAAAACCCAAAGAGACATATAGATTGAAGTATGAGGAGAGACAAAAGTTATTCAAATTTGAAATACTTAAAGATCCGTTCGAGTTGTTCATCCAACTAGAGCAACATTATCACTCTTAATCCACCTAGTTTGCACTCGTTGAAGTCACATATCTACTATGTCATAATGGAATATTTGCTACCCAATTTTCTTCAACATGGTTTTCCTAAACACCGTGATCCATGGAGAGTTTTCCAACAGTTGAGTTCATTCATTAACATAATGTGCTCAAAGTTTATAATTCGAAAGGATATCCAAAAAGCCAAATATATGTTTGTGAAAGCATTTTGTTTGTTGGAAAAATACTTTCCACCAATAATATTTGATATTAATATCCACCTTATGGTGCATCTAACAGATGGAGCATTCATATGTAGGCGTATATCATTTAGTGGATGCTTTTGTTCAAAAGGTAAACCATGTATCATGTCTTGAATTTTAACATGAAAATATTAATAAATATGTAATATTCTTGTTTTTTCCAATATAAACAGAAAAATGGGATACTTTAAACATATACCAAGAAATAAATGACATATTAAAGGGTCCATTGGAGAAACCTGTATTATTTTCGAGTCAGTTCAATATTTCATGGAGCATATGCCAAACCCCCTAAGGGAAATCATCGACAAACTCGAGAAGAATTCTTAGTGGAAGATGTAGTGTTCTATGATGAAGGGCATTTGTTTGACGATAATATTGTGATTTGAAACCAGCACAATTTCAATAAATACATCAGTGGGTACGATTTCATCTTAATATCGATGGACTAGATGAATACTACATGTTTGATTTTTGTCTCATGTGTATATTACACCTATGTTAATATTGTAAGATATTGCATATATTAAAATTCGTATGAACACATTGCATTGAATATAAAGAATTATTGAAGTCAAATTCTAGTTATAAAGGAAAGGGGGTCAAAATGAAAAAAGTATTAAAGCAAACTTCTTCTACACCATGTCTATATGAAAAGTTTTGTTGTATATAATAAAAGTGCTTAGATATGTTGATTATTAGTGAGGTTAATATTGTATTTCAATGTTATAATTATGTTTTTTCTTCAGGGAAATTAACGAGTTCAAGAGGAACATAATCAAAGTCACTGTATCATGTCAAACATTGTAAATTAGTTCCAAGGATGAATCATAAAGTTAAATCATATAATAAATATCGCATTAAAGTTTTGTATTTTCAACTAAGTATCATGATGATAGTATTGTAACCAAAGACAAGAGTGTCTTCTAGAAGGATTAGACAAATTTCAGGGCAAGAAAAAAGCGATAAATATCTCGAGGATTACTAGAGTAAGTGTGACACCCCTCTGATTTACCACGGGTGATCAGTCCTTTATTAAAACAAACATGAACCACATTTGGTTTATTCTCAACATCACTATCGAAAAATATTTTAATTACTAATCTGTGACACCCTGCCTATTTTAACTATGGGTGATCAGTCCTTTATTAAAACAAATATGAAGTCTTATTTGATTCATTTTCAACATCACTGTCGAAAAGCTTTTTAATTACTAATCGCCTATATCAAATTAAGTAATGCCAAATTTTATCTTTCATTAGTACAACAACATGCAAAAACAATTTAAATTAACCAAACCATGAAGTTTGAGAAATCGCATGACATATATATATAAATAAATATGAACGAATAAACCATTGGTTCCCAAAAAGAATAATCCAGCTACAATCTGAAGTAAATAAAACTAAATATGTATGAAGTTTGATAAGTAAACTGATGTACTAAATAGTCTGAAGGGGTAACACGCCCAAATGATATACTTAAGGGACTCCTATCTAGAAATGAATGAACTGAAGTGTCTAAATGAACTCCTGCAAGCATCCACACGTGCTGCAGCTACACATCCCTAGATAGAATCATCAAACTTAGCTTCCCTGTGGATGGACACCTAAAAAGTTTTGAAAATATTTTGGCACGGGTTAGAGCCTAAGAAAACAGTTTAAATTTTTTTTGCAAGTGTTTAAATCACAGTATCAATTAGTTATTAGATACACATGATAGTTCAACGTACACTCCCTTCAGTTCCTCACCTCTCAACCAATGTGCGGGCCTAACATCTCCTACCTAGCTACGCTACCCAAATCAACTATATAAGGTAATCTAACTATCAACAAAAGGTCCAACTCCCTCGTATGGCACACAAATGCACTACCACCGTATCAATAATTAATATTTCCCACATATTATTATTGAGCCGATTAATTAAGTCTCTCTCCTTAAATTAATTTTTAGATGTACACAATCTATCAATCCTACTATCACACATGAGTAGACTAGCAGAATGCCCGTGCCTAAAGGCACGGTGAAAATTTCGAAAGTACGTAATCACAAAACGACAAATATTTCTCAAGTATATAATTGCAAAATGGCAAAAATATCGTTTCCCAACAAAACAAAGTGTAATTTTAATTTTTTTTTCATAATATCCTTTGTTTATAGGACTATCCACCCTCCTACACAAATATAAAATTTTCCAACAACATCTAAATAGTCTAAATCCATAAAAAAAATTCACATATAACATTAAATATACAATATTCATCGATTGAATTCACATTATGCTTCAAATAAATAAATTTTCAAGTTTTTCTTTAAAACTGGACATAATCTCCTTTGTTTATTGGACTATACACCATGTTAAGGGATAACAACCAATCCTACATTATTCAAAGATCCCAAATTCATCTAACAAATACTTGAACGAAAAAAACTTCCTAAAAATTCAGATATATATCGACTAAGGTCATCCCACATGTTTCACTATAATGATTGTCCGTCATTTTAAAAATGTGACCTAATACAAAACAAAAAATATAGTTAGTCGATGCAAATAGCGAGTCAAATATATGGCACTTCATACGCTAACCCATAATTTTTTTTTCTTCATGGACATGAACTTAACAGGAGATATTAAATAAAAAAAATATGGATTTTTGGGATAAATTGAACATTTAATTAAATTACAACTTGCAAGGCTTAAATATAATTAGGACAAAAGGTATTTGCATGTCCCTTATGAACCATATGATATGAGAACCAATGTTGGCATTCTAGTTTCAAATTTCTTGCCTAAAAATATATTTTCGTTTGAAGGTAAAAAAACAAATATAAAGTTTAAAGTTCAAACCATGTAAATGAAGTAGAGTACATAGAAAAGCAGAAATAAAAAAGTTGGAATTTATAAGATGTGAAAAGAATAAATTAACAAATAGAATGGGTTCATATAAAGCATCTTTGTTTGACAGAGGCAATCAAATGTGTTTTAGCATGTATCATAAATGTGTGTCATTCCAATATTGATAATCCATTCATAAAAAATGTGTGGTTTCAAATCCTTAAGTGGTATAATACCATGACAATACTAAAATGCGTTGAAAGTAGTATAATACCATGAAATTATTTTTCATACAAAAAAAGAAAGTATGGGAGTACAATTTAGAACTTGCACCCATTGTAACTGCGAGTAGAATTAGGAAACAAATGCCTAAGAATGATCCATAATTTTATACACAATCCAAGTAACGTTTCTTGAGATAGTATGTCATATAAGAGTTTTTCAATTATGACTTATAATAATACAAAGAAATAAGCTCAAGATCCGAAACACCAACACAAAAATCATATATTGATAGTCCAACTGTCATAATCAAAGAAACCTAAATAAATCCATAAATGTAGAGAAATAAAAATCAATAGAATAAGAAGATCTCACCTTAGACATAGGGGGAGAGATCGGGATGAGGAACGGGCGTACGTGGCTGCATATCCTCCTCACCACATAGCAGCCCATTACCTATTATATACATTTGTTATCTTATTAAATATATATATATATATATATATATATGTATGAATACTAACGGTATGAGTCATTGCTCAATCTACCGTTCGCACCTTAATATATAAAATAAAATAATACACACGATTTAACTCGGAACATAGAGAACATATACGTGTAACAACCCTCACGTTTGATGGCCCATTTTATATTTATTTACTATATGTAGTAATTAATTATAAAATGATGGATGATGAGTAAATATTAATTTCAAAAGAAAAAGGTTAATATTTACAAAAATGTTGTATGATTACCCGATGAGTAGGTAAAAATATCCATGTGGTAATTTATTGTGTCATAAGAAATAAAATGACATTTTGGTTCAGTGAGATGCCGGAACCTAAAAATAAGTAATAAAATTTCCAAATGATAATTTGGAGGGTGTAGTTAGTCCCGTTAGGTGCGAGACAGTCAAAATAAGTGCCATATTGTATTTTGTTATTTCGGGCACTTTTGACTGGTTATAGCTTAAAAGTGTAATCGCGTATTATTTTATCGCGTATTAGTTACTTAAGTGGGCTTTTAGGACTTAAGCCCCGTTTTATTTTCCCCACCCCTATTCCCATTCTTCCATTGTACACAATTGAGAGAGATAGATGAAGAGAACTTTGGAGAAAAAGAGAGATTGGAGCTTGGATTGTTGCCTCCACCAAATCAAGTCTGAATTTCCTACATTAAGGCAAGTAATCTACTTGCTATTATGTTATTTAAGGAGAATAATTAGTTTTGATAGTTATTGAATTGTTATGGTTTATCATTTTAGGGTTTTGATTGAATTAATTGGATATTAACCCTTAGAAGTTGATTGGGATGATAAGTGGTGTTGAGGATGGTAGTTATATACCTTTATGATGTATAAGTTGAAGTAATTGAGGTTTGGTTGGGTGGTTTTGAGTAGGAAGAAATTTGGAGTTTAAAACTCCATAGCCAAAACTTGGCAAATTTGTAGAATCGAATCGATTCGGCCTGGCCGAATCGATTCGCCTTGAGGTAGTTCCCAGGTCTGAGTCGACCGAATCGATTCGTATTTTCCGAATCGATTCAGAAATTATGCAGAAACTCAATTTTCTTGGCCGAATCGATTCGGTTAATCCGAATCGATCCGCCTTTATAAACCCAAATCGATTCGGTTAGTCTGAATCGATTCAAATACCCTGAAAATTTTCCTTTGTTTTTCTTTTTTTAATTTTAACCTTTTTCTTTAGCATTAGGACCTATGAATCTTATCATATAGAGTAAACTTAGAGTTCTAGAGTAGTGGTTGAGTTTGGTCGTCACCCTAGACTAGAATTGTGTCATCTAGGGTTTATCCTGGGGAGGTTTGAAGTAATGTTAAGGCATTACTTCTTTTATTCAAATTTTTAGAAGTTAGGAAGTTAAATGCCCATTCGTGGAGACTTTGGGGCTTATCGAAGTTATATAAACTTTGGGAATTGTAGAATCATAATTACCATTTGGAGACTAAGCCTGGACTTATAAATTGAGGAATATTAATGATGATATTAAATGATAATAGGTTCGAATAAAATGAACCAAACTACTAAATGATGATAAGTTCGAATTAAATGAACCAAACTACTAAATAAGGATAGGTTCAAATATAAAGAACCAAACATATGGATAATGGAAAGGAAATTTGTAATGAATATTGAATATGAAAATGAGGTTTAAAATGGTAAATGTTAATTTACTGATACACACCTCTCTAAATACTATCATAAGGGAAGTCCGCCCGCGAGGTGATGCCCCGTGACTAATTAACGCAGGGTGGATATAGTCCTAGGCCATATGAGCGATGTTTTATATATATGTATTTTTCTGCGATGGGTAGGAGATTCTGGGTGTGGTCTTGACTACCCCGCAGGCATATGGCCGCTTCCCGACGTTGCGTTATGATCCCAGGTTGTCTTATATGTGATAGGCCCTGGAAGATGATAGTTATTTAGAGGCACGCCCAGTGGGGAAACTCGGAGGGGTGGTCCTAGAATCGTTATATGTATAAGAATATAACTTTTCTGCATCAAGTGGGACTTGATGGATATATATATGCCATAAAGAGCACGTGAATGAGATATGTGCCATAAAGAGCACTTGATATAAATTATATTCCTATTAAGGAATGGAAAGATAAAACAAATGGAAATGACGATTAAAGATGTTTATTTATATTTCTCTTGTGTAAATGATTTACTTTTCATAATTAGTTGTCATACTAGACCTTCATCCTTATCATTCGTGCATAACTGTTCATATCTATCATGCTTTTTATTTCTTCTGGTGATCATATTGAACCCGGCCCTGACCGGTTTATTTTTCCTTGTTATGTATATGATTGTATCCGCTCAGGTGCTCCACCGCAAGGACGCCCGTTTTGACATTTCCATTCCTTCGCTTTGACGGCTGTAAGATTTTGTGGGTTATTACAGGTCATTGAATTATACGCCTCACTTTTTGGTATTCTAGATGCGATCGGATCTTTAAACTCGGGCGTGTGGCCCAAATATTTGTACTTGTTTAATGAACGTATTACGTAAGATACTTAACTTATTGTAATGTGTTGTATGTAGCTGTGGACCGACAGTCTATTCGGTCCTTTTATGCACATTTGTTTTAGTTATAATATATTTATCCTTTTGGAATTCCACTTGCTTATCAGATTTGGGTTGTTTTAAATTAAATTTCTTAACTGGTTTTAAATTTCCAAACTTTTTGGAACCCCATTTTCTGATTTATTGGGTGGTTTTCCGTATACTCAGTTTATATTGTGTGATGCTGAGAATGATACCCATCCATGATTCTTGTTACATTTGAGTATCGGGCTGGCCACCCCTTATCTCGGATCGCAGATTGTCACAGATGGTATCAGAGCATCAGGTTCTAGAGTCTTTAGGATCTATGTGGACTTGTCACGTTCTACCGTAGCGTTTTTTGATGTAGAGCCTAATGTTAGGACTTCTTCGTTGCTTATGTTTGCGATCCTCTGCAAGATAGATTATTTAAATAGTATTCTAATTTTAATGTTTCTTCATCTCAGATGCCGCCTAAGAGAGGTCGCTCAGCGAGACGAAATAGGGTTATAGAAGAGGAGGTAGGTCCTCCACCGCCGTCACAAAGGAGCATTAATGCTGCGGATGTAGAAAACATAGTAGCTCAAGCGGTTAACGCCGCCATGACTGCAGTGGTCCAACAATGGCCCCAGGCTCAACAATGGGCTCATGATGTTCAAGCTCCTACGGGACTTACTCCGTGGGAAAGGGTAAGGGAGTCCTTCCTAAAGAGCAATCCCCCGGAATTCGAGGGAGTTAAGGATGTTATTAAATCCAATCAATGGAAGATAGATATGCAACATCGCCTCCGAATGATGGAATGTAGCTAGGAGAATAAACAAGTCCTTGCCACTTTTAAGCTTGTAGGATCTGCGTTACATTGGTGGGAGACGATGACCACACCAGAGCAGAAAGACACAATGACGATCACGGAGTTCTGGGCTTTATTTGATCATGAGTATTTTCCTCCTGCAGTACAGAGGAAGATGAAATGGAAGCTCCAGGATGTTGTGCAAGGAGAGAGATCTGTGGCGGAATATGTAGAGGAGTTTATACGGTTGGCGAGTCTTGTACCGGATCGGAAGATAGGAAGATCTCGAAGTTTATGGGAGGTCTAAACTGGAGAATCCGGTAACACTTGATGGGTAATCCATCTTCACAAACTTTTGGTGAGATTGTGGATGCAACATTGATCTATTGCTGGGAGCATCGGTTATATATGCAGGGTAGCAAGAAAGCTCCCGTAGTGGGGCGAGCAGGAAAGCCTGGAGGGCATGGGATTGGAGGAGGAGTATTTTCCTCATCCCGATCTTCGGGTAGTAGGCAGAAAGAGCGGGACCCTTAACAAGGGGTTTTGCTTAAGAGAAAACACTTCAAAGGGTTTATTGCAAGTGGTAATAACAAGCACAGTAAGGGTGCTTCGCAATATGCAGCTCGGGGTGGTCTTGGAAGTAAAGGTCATCTGGGCCAATGCGTTACCCAGTTCAGAAATAACAGGGGTCGAGGTCAGGTGGATATGAAGGGACGATGCTTCCATTGTGGGGAGGTAGGTCATTACAAGCTGGAGTGTCCTCAGTTAATAGGGGGATAGTTTCCTAGGGCTCTGCAGCAGCCACACATTCAGTTTCCACCTCCGGTACCTATTACGATTATTCCTCCGCAGTAGGGACAACTACACTATGGGCGAATTTGTCATATTCAGGAGACTATGTTTCCTCCAAATCGGTCGGCACCGCTCGCTATTGAAGGTGAGTTTTTAATTCTCGGGTATTTGAGTTGTGTGTTATTTGATATGGGTACTACACACTCATTCATTTCTATGAACTTTTCCCAGACTACAGATTTGATAAAATCTGCTGAGAGTATTTTCATTAATATCGAGTCCTATGGGTGATGGTTCGCTCATTTCTTTTGCTTATGTGCATATAGGAATTTCTTTTACTAATTTGTGCTTTGAGGCCGATTTAATCTTCCTCGACATGGTCGAGTATGATGTGATATTTGTATGTGATTGGTATGCCTTATCTCCACGACCAACAAAGTTGAGTAGTAGCGTATAGGAGGGGTTCCTTGTTTGGATTCCGCTTTTGCAGGATGCTCCACGCGTGAACCTTAACGACGTTGGGAGTGGAGAGATGCCACCTTTCCCTTCTCTTATTTTATATTTATTACGCTCTATCTCCATGATCAACCAGTTAAGTAGTCATGTGTCGGAGGGGTTCCTTGTTCGGATTTTGCTTTGCGAGACACTCCGCCGCATGAATACTTAACGATGTTGTGAGTGGAGAGATGCTATTCTTTTCTTTTTCTTTTATTTTATTAAATTTGTTATTGGAAGTTGGTATTGGAAAGTTTAGCCGAATCACGTAGAAGAGTGATTAAGGGATATTAAAGTGCGAAATAGAAGCACTGCATATAGTTATCTACTTTGATTGATGTGAGGGAGACTGAGATACGAAGTCGGATCGAGACTTCGGGTTATGCCTTGATAATAAGGCTATTTAATAATATGTATATATGTAATGGGGTATATAATTGAAAATTATAGAAGTAGAATCTTATTAGTAGGGTTGAGAGTTAGAATCGTTTCGGTCCCGAACATGTGTCTTAGACCTTTGTATCTCAATGACCGATAATGCGAGGTAGTAGTGTAACGGGAGGGTTCCTTGTTTGGATTTCGCTTCGGCGAGACGTACCACACATGAAACTGAGCAAATGTCGGGAGTTGAGAAAGGTCTTGGGCACTAGGGATATACTTAGTATTAGGTGTACACGATTTAGATAGGATAGGTAGGTAGACCTTAGGATTATTTGTACTTAAGGCCTTTAGGGCATGTGGCGTCAGTTAGGAGGGTTGTCAGGAGTTAACCACTAACAGGTTGTGTGTTAACTCTAAGAGGGATTGGCTCCCTCATAACGAGAAGTAGGGGAGTTCGAAGGGTTTGGTAGTTATGGCCGAAGGAAATGAGGCCTCTCGTAGTAGAATGTTACGTCGGCATCCTAGCCTTCGAGTAAATTGACTCGCACTTCTGAACCTATGTTGTTAAGCTCGAGAGTGGATTCAATTGACTAGTCTCTGTCAGGATGGGGAGTAATGATACTGGGGCATGGACCTAATGTTTATGCACCTCATAAGCTAAGACTTGTCAGGAGTATTATCCCATGTTCGAATTAAAATTCATTCTGGGGGCGATTCCCGTATAGAAAGGGGGGGGGGGGTACTGCTTCCTGGGTAGAAATTTAGTATGTCACGCGAGTACAAGTCGTTGCTGGACGTTGAAAAAGGGGCAATGGTTGTCAAGACCACTTATACAAATTCTGAACTGAGGGAATAGAATCCTACTCCATTTGGTTTTATGGGTGGGGTGAGTTTCCACGGGAGGCTTATTATCCCGAATAAGAAGGACAGTAATGGAGGGGTCTCGCGGTACTAAGTGCGGTACATCTGGGTAACGATAAAAGTGTAACAAGATGTACGACACCAGTATTGGTGGTCTGGCTTAAAGAGGTTGTTGAATTACATAGGGTGCCTCGATCTTAGTTTCCGAATGAGACAAGATTTTCATTTCCCACTTGTGGCAAGTTTCCAAGAAGTCATGGGAACCGAATTGAGGTTAAATACATCTTATCACCCTTAAACAGATGGCCAGACCGTAAGGGTAAACCATACGTAGGGGAATATACTCCTTATGTGCGTGCTTGACTTCAAGAGTAGTGGAGAATAGTGTCTCCCATTAGTTGAATTGGCTTATAATGATTCGTATAAATTCACTATTGGGATGGATCTTTATGAAGCTTAGTCTTGTATGATAGGCATTGGGGATCTCCCGCTTGTTGGTTAGAAGTGTGAGATGATAAGTTTCCCTGGACCTGAAATGACCCGGGATATTTTTTTCAAAGATTGAGCTCATTCGAAATCGCATTCGTATAACAAAGATCGACGAAAGAGCTAAGTCGATGCGGGGAGAAAGTATGTGGATATTTGGGTCGGTGGACCAGGTGTCGGTGTGAGTATCGCCGATGGAGGGTACTAAGCGTTTAGAGTAGAAAAGGAAAACTTGCACCGTGTTACGTTGGACCTTTCCTATATATGTTAAGATGGGTCCGGTAACCTATCAACTTGCTTTACTGAAACCCTTGCAGGAAGTTCATAATGTGTTCCACGTCTCTCCTGCATAAAAGTACAAGAGATGGGGTGCTGCCCTTAGGCACATTTTTTTCGAAATAGATGCAACTTGACAGTTCTTATGAGATGTAGTCGGTTGCTATTTTAGAAGCATAAAGAGCGGCGATTGAAAGCGCAGGTTGTACCTTTGGTTTCGATGCAAGGTAGTCACCATGGTGTCGAGAAATCAACATGTGACCGCGGAGATGACATGCGGGAAAAGTATCCGCATTTCTCCTCGTGAGGTATACCGGAATTTTGGGGGCAAAATTCCCTCATAAGGGGGGGAGTATGTAGAAACCCTCACGTTTGATAGCCCATTTTATATTTATTTACTATATGTAGTAATTAATTATAAAATGATGGATGATGAGTAAATATTAATTTAAAAAGAAAAAGGTTAATATTTACTAAAATGTGGTATGATTACCCGATGAGTAGGTAAAAATATCCATGTGGTAATTTATTGTGTCATAAGAAATAAAATGACATTTTGGTTCAATGAGATGCCGGAACTTAAAAATAAGTTATAAAATTTACAAATGATTATTTGGAGGGTATAGTTAGTCCCGGTAGGTGCAAGACAGTCAAAATAAGTGCCATATTGTATTTTGGTATTTCGGGCACTTTTGATTGGTTATAGCTTAAAAGTGTAATCACGTATTAGATACTTAAGTGGTCTTTTAGGACTTAAGCCCCGTTTTATTTTCCCCACCCCTATTCCCATTCATCCATTATAGACAGTTGAGAGAGATAGAGGAAGAGAACTTTGGAGAAAAAGAGAGATTGGAGCTTGGATTGTTGCCTCCACCAAATAAAGTCTGAATTTCCTACATTAAGGCAAGTAATCTACTTGCTATTATGTTATTTAAGGAGAATAATTAGTTTTGATAGTTATTGAATTGTTACGGTTTATCATTTTAGGGTTTTGATTGAATTAATTGGATATTAACCCTTAGAAGTTGATTGGGATGATAAGTGGTGTTGAGGATGGTAGTTATATACCTTTATGATGTATAAGTTGAAGTACTTGAGGCTTGGTTGGGTGGTTTTGAGTAGGAAGAAATTTGGAGTTCAAAACTCCATAGCCAAAACTTGGCAAATTTGCTGAATCGAATCGATTCGGCCTGGCCGAATCGATTCGCCTTGAGGCAGTTCCTAGGTCTGAGTCGACCGAATCGATTCGTATCTTCCGAATCGATTTGGCAATTATGCAAAAACTCAATTTTCTTGGCCGAATCGATTCGGATAATCCAAATCGATTCGGTTAGTCCGAATCGATTCGGATACCCTGAAAATTTTCCTTTGTTTTTCTTTTTTGAGTTTTAACCTTTTTCTTTAGCATTAGGACCTAGGAATCTTATCATATAGAGTAAACTTAGAGTCCTAGAGTAGTGGTTGAGTTTGGTCATCACCCTAGACTAGAATTGGGTCATCTAGGGTTTATCCCGGGGAGGTTTGAAGTAATGTTAAGGCATTACTTCTTTTATTCAAATTTTTAGAAGTTAGGAAGTTAAATGCCCATTCTTGGAGACTTAGGGGCTTACCGAAGTTATATAAACTTTGGGAATTGAAGAATCATAATTACCATTTGGAGACTAAGCCGGGACTTGTAAATTGAGGAATATTAATGATGATATTCAATGATAATAGGTTCGAATAAAATGAACCAAACTACTAAATGATGATAAGTTCAAATAAAATGAACCGAACTATTTAATAAGGATAGGTTCGAATATAAAGAACCAAATATATGGATAATGGAAATGAAATTTGTAATGAATATTGAATATGAAAATGAGGTTCAAAATGGTAAATGTTAATTTACTGATACACACATCTCTAAATACTATCATAAGGGAAGTCCGCGCGCGAGGTGATGCCCCCTAACAAATTAACGCAGGGTGGATATAGTCCTAGGCCATATGAGCGTTGTTTTATATATATGTATTTTTCTGCGATGGGTAGAAGATTCTGGGTGTGGTCTTGACTACCCCACAGGCATATGGCCGCTTCCCGACGTTGCGTTATGATCCCAGGTTGTCTGATATGTGATCGGCCCTTGAAGATGATAGTTATTTAGAGGCGCGCCCAGTGGGGAAACTCGGAGGGGCGGTCCTAGAATCGTTATTTATATAAGAATATAACTTTTCTGCATCAAGTGGGACTTGATGGATATATATATGCCATAAAGAGCATGTGAATGAGATATGTGCCATAAAGAGCACTTGATATAAATTATATTCCTATTAAGGAATGGAAAGATAAAACAAATGGAAATGAGGATTAAAGATGTTTATTTATATTTCTCTTGTGTAAATGATTTACTTTTCATAATTAGTTGTCATGCTAGACCTTCATCCTTATCATTCATGCATAACTGTTCATATCTATCATGCTTTTTTTTATTCTGCTGATCATATTGAACCAGGCCCTGACCGGTTTATTTTTTCTTGTTGTATATATAATTGTATCCGCTCAGGTGACCCACCGCAAGGACGCCCGTTTTGACATTTCCATTCCTTCGCTTTGACAGCTGTAAGATTTTACGGGTTATTGTAGGTCATTGAATTAGACGCCTCACTTTTGGGTATTCTAGATGCGATCGAATCTTTACACTCGGGTGTGTGGCCCAAATATTTGTACTTGTTTAATGAACGTATTACGTAAGAGACTTAAATTATTATAATGTGCTATATGTAGCTGTGGACCGACAGTCTATTCGGTCCTTTTGTGCACATTTGTTTTAGTTATAATATATTTATCCTTTTGGAATTCCACTTGCTTATCAGATTTGGGTTGTTTTAAATTAAGTCTCTTAACTGGTTTTAAATTTCCAAACTTTTTGGCAACCCGTTTTCTGATTTATTGGGTGGTTTTCCGTATACTCAGTTTATATTTTGTGATTGAGAATGATACCCATCCATGATTCTTGTTGCATTTGAGTATCGGGCTGGCCACCCCTTATCTCGGATCGCGGGTTGTCATAATACGCTAATGTTATTACGAAAAAACTCAAGCAAGTTGTAACATATGCACTATATATAATGGTTTTATTTTATTATTGTAACTGTTTTGTCAGGAGCTTCTCGCAAAATAGCGTAATTAGTACGCAATGCAGCTAAATTTTACTTAAACAATGTAAACTCTACTTACAGTGATTATGCAGCGAGGCTCAATTATGTGAAGGTAGTGTCAATAATAGCATAATGAGTATGCAGTACGGCTCAATTATGTGAAGGTGGTGTTGATAATAATCTAAAAAGTAGTTATAAAAGGAACATTGTTGCTAAATATAAATCTCATATCTTAATAAATAAACATAGCTGATCACCCACCCTTAAACTCCAAAAACCTTGTTAAATAAATGGATGCAAACATCATGCATGATGGAGGAACGAAGATGTATATAGGAGTGAGTTTTATAAAGATACATTATATGCAAATTGGAGTTCATAGAAGCATGGAATTCACAACATAAAGCATGCTGGAGTAATAGAGAAAAAGAACATGGGAACATATAAAGGAATGAACAACAACTCATATAAACATGCGAACAAACAGCTATTCATGTAAACAAACAGCATACCAAAAATCTAATATAAAAAATTTTCCAAATAAAAACACTCGGGGATTTTTTATCTGAAAAGGCATACCAATATTAAAACACATATTCTGAAAACACTTTTTTTTATCCGAAAACGCATCACTGAATAGATGTGGCAACACTACGTTGAGTAGATGTGAAAACGCATCACTGAAAATGCACCGATAAATAGAACACTGAATAAATCTGAAAACTAATCATTGAAAACGTATCACTGAATATGAAAACACCGTTATGTATGAGTTATCCCTACTACTACGCATCACTGGAACATCATACCAACTCATGATATTGTTGTTATGCATCACTGGGACAGAATTATGAATACATATTTCACGATCTAAGTTCTTTATTTAAACATCAAAGCCTTAGTTATATCTAATTCAACCATAAAACCAGCAAAAAAAATTATATAATTTATATATGTTACCACCCAAAAGATCAAATTTCAACATGCACATATTACACCAAATGTAAAATGGAAGATACATACATTATTTTTAAAAATTAAATAGAAATACCACGACCAAATAACTATGTGAAACTATGTTATATTGTATTTTACTGTAACAAAGTACCTAACAGAGTCCCTAAATATTGTATTTTCTTGTTGCCATGCTTGACCATCCCACTCTATGGTAATTTCTTCTCTTGCAATATAGCAGTTGCAGGAGAGGGAACAAATGCATTTTCTACATCTACATCTACTATCAAAGAATCTACATATATTATCATTTATACAACCCTTAACTCAATGTGCAATACCAGTGTCAAGAGTTCACACGTAAGAACCAAAAGTGATCAAAATCACCCAGAACGCTTGGTGGTGAGGTTTTAATCATGCTTAGAAGCATTGAATCGACATTAAGTTCATATACTTGAATTGGAACAAACTCATTAGCAAGGTTGATGAGAAATTGTATGTTATAAGATAATGTAGAGCATTGAAGGCCGAGTTGTCATCACTAAAATTTTTTGGGAGGACAAAGGGCAAGAAGTTAAAACTTCCTTGATAAACTAAGAACTTATAAATTTTGAGCCAGTGCCAAAATAAAACTTTAAGGTAAACTTTAGGGAAAAATGTTTGTTTAAGAACACTTGCACAAAGAGAATAAAACTTCCACAAACATCATGCACGACACTTCCCCTTTCAATTAATCAGATTATACCTAAATAAATAGATTAAACACTAGTCTTTTTCACAAATTTAGCCAGTAGTAGTATTGAATTGGAATAATTGGGAATCATGCCTCTTGTTAAGTGAGTAAAGTCAGTTGTGTATAGACCTCATCATTTTCCTTATTAGCGTGATCAATAAAATTACGAACAAAATTAAGAGGCAAAACAAACAATATTAAATTGTTGGGGAGGGGGGGGATAAGAGGAACTAATATATACTTCTCTTTTGTTATTAATACTCGTAAACTGTGTTGTATACAACACACACTGATCTATATATACCACACCTTGACGAACTACTATACAAAAAAGATAAAAATTTGTTTGGTCCTTAGTATCGTTAATATTAGTAACTTCAAACAACAAAGATTTTGTATTAACAACTTCAAACAACTAAGGATTTTATTTCCTATAAAGGATTGGTGAAATTTAATATATAGATTTCCCTACCTTGCACATGAGAAATAAAAGGCTTGCAAATGTGAAAGATATATGCAATTTTGTATACATATGAAAGAATGTATACGCAACTGTATAGTTTCCATGAACCTGTACATCTTATATTGCAACTGTAAAGATCGTACAGATCCTTCCATGACCCATTAAAAAGATTGTATTGTAACTTTAGAGATTGATGTTCGAGGCTTTTGCGACCAAACTATAGATCTATGTTCGACGCTTTTGCAACCAAACTACAGATTGATGTTCGAGGCTTTTGCAACCAAATTATGGTGGAGTTTCGATAGTATTGCTTCCTTTAGGGCCCAGTACATGAAGGCCAAATATTTTGTCTCCCATAATCATCAAACGTAAACAAATAAGCATTGATGAATGATGTAATTAAAACCAATTCCAAAGAAAATGAGTAGTAAAACCTATGAACAAAATGAGTAGTAATTATATAGAAAATTATGACACTATAATGAGAACATAAAGTCCCAACCAAAGGAAAAAAAACATAAAAGTTAAATAGTAAGATACTAAATCAATTGGGAACATGGAAGCAGTGGCCAAATACTAAAACAATTAACATAAAACCTATAAGAATTTTATAGAAGTTATATTTTCCAGATACCCTGATTGAATGAATTAAGCATTAAAAATCAACCACGGGTAATGTGTAGACGAATCTCCTGGAAGAAATTCCACATCCATGTTATTGGCTAATATTTAACATCATTAGTATTAACAAATATCACCCTCCTGAACGTAATAAATATCATAACACAATAAATATGAAAACACATAAATGACTTAGGTGTGCATGAATTGAGACCAACTAATAGAATAAATGACTTGAATGTAAGAATCGAAACATTGAAAAGAAATGATTGATAATCGATAGAACGCATGAATCAATTTATCACATAAAATTTCATTATATAGGCCAAAAATTTAAATAAAGAATCCCAAAAGCGTATGAACCATATTATAGTTTTCAAACCATTGATTTTAAAGAACCCCAAATAGTGAAAGAAAATCAGAACATTGATTATACCTTATGTTGTAAGATCTACGCATTGATTATACCCCAAACCATTGATTTGAAACAACCCCAAACAGTGAAATAGTGAACATTGATTATACCTTATATTGTAAGTCTTAATTTTGTTTTTAACCTGAATAAATTTAAAATAGAACAAACTTAAAACAAAATGAACTTAAAACTTAAATGAAACTTAAACTTAAACGAGCAAACTTAAAGTTGAACAAACTTGAATGAAACTTAAACTTAAACTTGAACAAACATAAAATTGAACAACTAAACTTAAGAAAAACTTAATAATGATATATATAAAGGATCACAACTTACATATATTATGCGCAAACTTAGTTCATATAAATATAAGAACAAATTTGTGTACCCACACACAACTAATGATGTGACACTGACACATAATCTATAGAAGCAGATGAAACAAATGAAAGTATAGAAATTAAAATTACAGATGAAACAAATGAAAGTATAAAAATGAAAATTTATAAACCTCATTATTAACAAAATGGGAATCTAAACCACTTCATTGACGGGAATAAAATAAAGTTAATGTATTTCACTCCTGACACGGAACAAAAAAACTAAGAAATATGGGCAATAAAAAATACACAGTGATAAGAAAACTAACTTCAAACAAGTTTTAATACCTTCAATACCTTCCTCTTATATAACCATGAATCCCTCTTGACCATTTTGCCCAACACCCATAATGTAACTAAACACTCAAAATGCAAGTAACGTTTGGGGTCGGTCTATTGAACTCTTTTTTGCAAGACCTGCACTTTTAATAAAAATAAATAAATAATTAGGACATGATATGTTTAACTTAATGTGACTATTCTCAAGGAAATCAAATAATATGTTCACAAAACACACAAAAGGCCTCGCTGGATTAACCTAATCAAGTGAAGTTCTCGATGTATAAAATGTCACAACATACAATGATATTAAGAACATTATAGACTACTTGCTAACATTCAGTATCCAAAACATGATCCAAAAAGATATTTTGATAAAATCAGATGAAGCCTATTACTTAAACCAATAGTAAAAAATAAACATTAATCCACGAAAAAATAAATCCGAACTCCATCTTACATATCACAAAATATGTACAGTGCAAACCAAATTCAAACTCCAGCTTATAGAACGTAGAAAGTATACCTTGGGGGTTTTGAAGAGTTAGATATTCAAAACAACTAATGATTCCTGCAAAACAAATAGAATCGCCAATAAGGCCAAAAATAGATATAAACAACAAAAATAAACACAAAATACCTAAAGATTTGGGTTTAAAAACCTAAAGAGAGAGATATATATATTAGTGGTCATAAAAACAAACTAAATACCCACAATGTTCCAATCAGATATGGAAAAAGTTAGATCTAGAAAAAAGTAGATATGGATGAGGTCAGGGTCGGGGCCCGATCTGCGGAGGCCGGAGGTGTTGTTCAAAGTTTAGGTATTGCAATCCAGACAAAACCCATTTCGGTTTCAGAAAAAGAAGATGATACATGTGTATTGCAATCCATAGAAAATGAAAAAGAAGATCCTTGTGTTTCAGTTTCAAAAAACCTAGGTCGATGGTCTTGCAATCTAGACAAATCCCATATCATCCCTTTCTTCAAATCCTTGAGAGAGAGATAGGTCATGAGATAATAGAATCCGAAGAGAGGAAGTGGCAAATGTTTGAGGTTCGGTGGCTTACGTGTGATAGGAGAGAGATATTGGAGAGGAGTTAGTGAGGGCAAGAGGTTGAAAAGTCAGATAAAAAGGGTTATAATACCCATTTACCATTGTTTTTGAATTTGAAGATAGGGAAAAACAATTAGAGTGTGTTAAAAGAGGGGTAACTCAAATATTGAAGGGGCAATAATGGTAAGAGGGGAATTTTAATCTCAACCAATAGATCGTTTCATTGATGGTACAGTCCTAGCCTCTGATTAAGTTATCAACTTATGGAATAGTGCCAACTATTAAACTTCTTATTATATAGATATATAACACTTGTGTATACTTATCACACATATAATATATACAACTATAACACCCCCCATAATGTCCCTTCGTGATGATTGCATACTCTGCTATCGTGTACAAATAAATCTCATACCAAATCAAGGACTATCGATTCAAAATGTCTCTTAGAACCATAAAGCAATAACACACAATGGAGGCGAATATTATTCTACGTATTTAGGATAAGCACATATCAAACGTACCCAAACAGCAGGTCGTTCCCACTAATACATTGTACTAATGAGCCATCCTAAGTTTCGTGTTCTTTAGCACACATCTAGACCACACTAGAACCGTCATGGTGGGATCGGCCTCCGGTCGAAAGCCTTATGACAGCAGGCAATATAGGTATGTTCTCACAAATAATCAAATCATAACAATAGGTATTCACATGACGTGTATCTACATATTTTGTAGTAGGTATACACACGACCCAATCATATAAGTCCATATGTGGTATATATCTCTCGCATACTAAACGTATAATCCATTACATTTATACCTTTTTATTGTATGTTTTTTAGTATCACTCAATACTTAAAGGGTCCTAGTTACCCCTTCATTAAAATCAGTAGAAATAGACTCATGTACTACTAGCCTAAATAATAGATTCACTCATACTTTTTGTAACCCGTTCTATGTCTCGCTAATTCATTAAACACAAAATCACGCCCGATTATTCTTAGCCTTAATTTCTTCTCATTTGGGTAACCCTCAACCCTACCATTGGCCTACTAGAACTTACTATATCTCTCACTATAGTTTAAAAATATCCCAAATGTCACCCTTTAAGTTATTTATGAAAACAAGGCATAAACTAAGAAAATTAGTGAACTCTGGGAAAACAGAATCGATTCACCCTTGGTCTGGATCGATTCTCCATTTCAATCGATTCATCCAAGGAGCGGAATCAATTCCCTCGTAGAAAAACTTATTCTCTAATTCCCTATTACAAGTTTTCTATATATTTCAATCCTTAAACCTCTTAAAGTAGCCCCAAATTCCTAACCAACATAATAAAACATCAAATATATGTGTATGGATGATTTCTAACATAAATCATGCATTAAATCCATACTAATTCTATGCAAGAACAAATCAAAGCTCCATTAATCATTAAAACCCTATATTTTGTGTTCTTCACATAAGTTCATCGAAAAACCCCGATTTCTTTCATGTACCTATTTCCATAACTTATGATTTCATGTTATCTACATAAATGGATTCATTATAGATACAATCATACCCAAAATTATGAGTTCTATTTATCAATCTCCAAAGAACATCATCAAATTTAATTGAATAAAAAATCCTACACTACATGGGTATATGTAGTATAACCACTACGCCTGATAAAATATCTAAATAACCTGAAGCCAATATATTTCTATTATTTAGGAATAGGTTTAAAGATGTCTTAACTCACACTCATAGCATTCTTAATTCTCATCTGGTGAGCCAATACGTATACACTTTATTAAAGTAGCCAATATCAAAACACAAAATAGGAACTCAATATACATATGTAAAATCTCATTATGTACACATACAAATATATATATCAATACTGCACCCATGGTTAAGAAACCCCTGGTGTTAGGCATACTCAACTATCTAGTCCCATTGTAAGGCTCACGCCTAAAGGACAACAAGCTCAATCTCTCAAGAATCAATAAAACATATACCCAAATTGGCGGTAAACATAGTTCCAAGTAGATGGGCTATAAACATACCTATGCAACCATACGATCGTCAACACTATCATTCTCATAGATAGCCCGTACGTAGGTCCCATGATATAGTGGTACGACTCAAAATCCCCCGAAGGCACACAAGATATGGTCATCCACAACGCGCTAACCTCCGTTCGATAGACTGTAGCTAGGTATGTCATACACATAATATTCCAAGTAATAAGCATGCACACAACTTATATAACTTATTCAGCATTCACACAACCCAGTTTCGATAGTACGTAGGTAATATTAACATCACCACTCTCCACAATATCCATTATATATAAACTCTCTAGGACTCACATTCTCTCCTAGATTTCCATACAAGTTCAATACCTCAAGAATCATTACACCTTTAATTCCCTAAAACTTTGGAATTTAAGTCAAGCCTTACTTATGTAGGTTAATACACTCACTTGGATAAACCTAGGATGATTTTTAACTCGATCGGACCTCAAAAAGCCATTCTGGAATCTCGTTAAAAATCAAGGGATTCTCATTCGAATGAGGTTATTTGAACGACCTGGGCAAGTCTTCGAACGAGAATTCCGAACTAGCCCTGTTCTTCAACAAAATCGTTTTTCCCAACATTCCAAACCTCAAACTCAATCCAAATTTCTTCCAACATCCATTTAGATGGATCTAAACTATCCCTAATCATTATAGGGTAAATTCTAACAAAAATTAGTATTCCAATATTAATGTATTCAAAAGGGAAACCAATAATTTCTAAAATATCAAAGAATTATCATATAAAGAACCCAACACTTTAATTATATAAACCATTAATTTAATTCTTGATTTGTACATAAAATCTCCAGATTTAACAGTCTACAAATGGGGTAAATTCTCTACATGCAACCCATCATCAAAATATAATGTTCTTTTACGATTAAACCTAATCAAACCCAGATTTTATCACAATATGTCTAAATCGTCAACATAGTTTAATAAGAAGAATATATGCTAAATAAACTAGTAAGATAAACACTTGCCTTGGAAATGAACTTCTGATTCTTAGGTTGAAATTGATATGTGGTTGTTCCTCTCATCGCGATCTAAAGTTTGGCTCAACTTTTTTTGGGAATCCTCGAGATTTTTCCCTTGTTCTCCAATAGAGTCTTACTCCTCCTTGGTATTCTCTCTCTCTCTCTCTCTCTCTCTCTCTCCCCTTTTCTCCCCCTCTCTCTCTCCCTCACGTGGGTTGAAAACTAACAGTGACCTCTAACTCACGTAGCTTGTATTTTAAAATCCTAATTTTTGTCCATTTAATTCCCCTAAAATCCTAAAAGACCAAAATACCCCTCTCGGGTGTCGTTTTGGGCGAAAATGCCACGAACTCCAAATAAAGCACCCGAGTAGTATTTTATGACTATTTCGACCCTTCCGGACACACTGGCACACTCAAAATACTCATTCGAGTTATGTAAAAATAATTTACCTTTTTAACCCCCAAGTGTATAATGGTGGCATGACTCATACGTGCATCCCAAATAACTATATCTTAGTTACCGTGTATCTCATCCCCGACCATATTATTATTATTTTCGAAACTAAATATTACGTTACTCACTACGTAATGCTCAACATAGTTATTACTCAACATGATTTCAATAATATTATTTTAGGAAACTACTAACTCTCGTCACGCTATCAATTATTACCATTACGTTGGACTAATTATAAATTAATTTTTCTCTCTTAAATTAATTAATCCCAATTTCCATATTTTCATCATAAAATAAATATGCGTAAAAATGCAGGGTGATTATGCAAAGATTTAGCTCCACCAGATAAGAGGTGATGAGCTCAAACAGTAATAACAATGGCAACAACATAGTTATGTATGTGTAAAAGTCTATAGAAGGTGATGAGGATAAGAGGAATGAAGACAGTGATGTATAGTGGTTCAACCAATCAGGCCTATATCCAGTGTGAGTGTGTGATCCACTAGATATGGCCACTAATGGCCTTGGATACAAATCTCATAAGATCACTCTCTCTTTTTATGTGTACAAGTATGGTTTTATGATCTATCCCCTTACAAGGTTGAAGATGACAAGTATATATAGGGCTTGGGGGGAGTAGTGTATCCCCCAAGCATGCATTGAGCATGCGAATGTTGATCTAGCCCATTCCCTATTGACACCTGGTTGAGCCCCTTGTGGTTAATGATGACATAATATTCCATCACATGAGGGGATGATATTTTTATAATGTCCTGGTCCACGTACTATATGAGTCCCACGTGCACTGTGAAATACGCCTGCCAAATCATGCGCCATGGTGATGTAACCCTCAGCTTATGATGTCTGGCCGAGGCTAAGGTTCATGCTGGCACTAGGTTTTGGTTGCTGAATATAGGCCTCATACTGTTATCCCTTCATAGGGTCATCCGATAGTGCTGTCAGTTAGCCTCATCCTATCGCATGGTCGTCCGGCCTTAGTTGATGGGGTCGACCTGTTATAGGGTTGGGTCCTTATCCAGGATGAGGATACCCTCGGCCTGGACGAGGGTGTATTTTGGTATATCAATCACCCCTAGCCCTTAGTCATCGATGATGTTGATATGGATGAGGGGTAATGTTGCTTTTGAATGCCAACTCGTCTATAAATTAATGAGTGATATTTGTCAAGTTGATTGACGTCTTATCAGATGTTAATCATCATTTGCATTTCCTCGATGTGATGGTTGCACACTGCTTGGGACTTTATGTCCTAATAATGATTCTCTTCGTGGTATGTGAACTACTTTGGTTAGTGGGACCACTAATGATAAAGTATTTAAACCCTTTTTCAAACAATTCTCCTTCTTATTCTTTCTTCTTTGCATGCACGCTATCTCTCTAGCCTTGATAATTAAACCTCCATTTCTACATCTTCTTAAAAGCTTCCAGTTCTCTTCCAGCTTCAGTCTTCTCTTCCAGGTAACTTCTTCACCAACCTCTTCTCAATTTCTTTATGTTTTCTTTTGATTTCTAAAATACTTTATGAAAAAAACCCTCTGGTCGGTTTTCCTTTCTTCCCGACGTGTTTCCACCATTTTCTGGGGGTTCTAGGGCTAGAACTTGAGCGATAGGCCTCCCTGGGTTCTTCCCCCACCTTTTCATGGTGTCTTAGTGCCGATTCATGACACTTCTTAGGTTTCCCGGTGGCTCTCATGCGTTCTTTTCCGGTGAACCTTATTCTTCTTATTCTTCGGCATGCATCCACGAAAACCTTTCATTTCTCTAGGTTTAATCTAAAAGTCAACTTGGTCAACTATTTAATTTGTTTGTAGGTAGTTTGGGTAAATTCCTTAAGTGTAGGGTCTCCCTATTAATGCTCAAAAGGCTTTATAATTTAGCCGAGGAGTTTCCAATATTGAGAGAGAGGTTCTTTACAGGGATTAGGAAAATATAAGAAGAGAACAAGTGTAGACGTATGGTCAACCCTGTTTGGGTATGACCCATTTTCCCGATTCTATTAGACACAGTTTTACCCTTTGATCCCTTTAGGTATTCCCATCATCCAGCCGAGTGTCAGAGGCAAGAGGGAGGGATGGATGCCAGAGCGTCATCTTCTATGGGTGTTAGAAACTTTTGGGAGGAGAGACTCACCAACACTTAGCCCAAGCTGACAGCCTGAGGGAGCGGTTCATTCTGAGGCTATCTGTATGATAACCCTGTCCCCTCTTGCTTTCCAAGATGCTTTTCCTGACGACCCTCCAATAGGCTACGAGGCTGAGAGGCCTGGGGATGAAGGGGCCGAGGATGATAGTGATGATTCTAACAATGATCAGGTTGATACCTCAGGGGCCTCGGCTTATGTATCATCTGTAAAGGATCATGACCTATTACTATGGAGGCACCTCTTTGGTGTACAACCCAATGTAAACACGAGGGTCCCAAATGAAGATGAGAGGGTCTTCTAGGGGGAAAAAGGAAAAGTTGTTGTTTATAAGCAGATGCTTAGGGTCGGTGTTAGGTTCCTCTTCACTGTGCGATATTTGACATACTTTTTGCCCTAGGGGTAGCTCCTTCCCAACTTTTTCCTAACTCCTTGAGGACCATCATCCGCTATACCTCACTCTGAAAGAACACGTTTACTGATGAATCCTTGGCTGAGTTGTTCTTGGCCTGCTATAACATAACCTCCTCATCCAAACAACCTGGATATTTCCATATAGGGGCTAAGAAGTCTGATAAAAAACTTATCCATGTATCACAAACTTCCAACCATGATTGGAAGAAGAGGTTCTTCTTCGTCTCTAGGGACTAGGAGTTCCCTATCGGGGTTGAGCCTCTAGAAGATAGTCCGAGGGTCCCGAGGGAATGGTCTAAACCATCCATAAAGGCAAGGTCAGACCATGGACATAGCTTGGATGAAAGGGATATAGTCGACTACCTACGAGAATAAGGGAAAGAGAGTGAACTTTTTGAAGATTTAATGACCCCTCATTTCCTTAAAGAAGATGGTCTGAGGGTCGGCCCATTCACAAAATTATGTGAGTTTCTTTTTATTTCATTTCTTTCCAAGTGTTTTCTTGTTATTGTTACTTATTTCTAATGTCGTCTCATTTTTTCAGGTCGGCCTCCCAACATTTCTGATCATCTTTGGGAAATGACTGCTCCCAACTTGATGTTAGGCATGAACAAGAAGAAAGACACGAAGCCACAACAGACCCATAGGAATAAAAAGGCCATGGGGCTGACCTAAGTAGATCCGATAGTTGATAACCACAAGCAGAAGGAGACAGAAGCCCCTATTGGCACTCGACCTGATTCACGTACAAGGGCCCGGGTAGAGGTCCCTCAGACGAACACCGAGAGGACTAGTTATTACTCGTGCATGTGAGCCTACTAGTCATCTAATCTGACCTTCCTAAAGGCCGACCCTTCCTCCTTAATTGCCAATCTAAGAGCTGCCAAGACCTTCATATTCTCGGCACCATCGGCTATCGATTATGATTTTTTTGTTAAAATATGACCGACCAAGGTTTATTACTACAGGATTCATACTCTGGCTCAGGTATTTTGTTCATCTCTTTAATTTTAATTCACCAATATTTTACAAATTGTTCCCTCAGCCCTTTAATATGACCTTTCTCTCCTTTTTTATAGTCTGTCTACGCTTTCACCTCTGCCACCAAGTGGATATCTGGGAACTAACAAAAGTTTTTTGAGGCTGAGAGAGCTATTCAACATGATACTGACTTGAAGACCGAGTTGTGTATTGTGAAGTTTGATTTGAAGAACGTGAAGGCCGAGCGTGCAAGGGTTTTGGATGAGCTTATAAAGGAGCATGCCGCTCAGCTGAAATTGAAGACTGAGCTCATAATAGGTATGGGTGAGTCTTTGACCAACCAAAGGGTCTAGTTAAAAAATGATCTTGCTGAAGCTGTACAAAGGGCTAAGGCTGATGCCGTGGAGGACTACAAACTCTCTAACGAATTATGAGGCTTCGGTCTTGAATACGTGGAGAGGGGAATCAATACGGCCTATAGGAGGGTCGTCTTGAAATTTATGGACACTGTGTCATCTATTCGCCCCTCTCTTGAAGAAGTGGAGATGGATGACACCTTGATATCTGAGGCTCTAGCTCATGTTGAGCAAGTACATGTCAAAGGCACCAGCACGTCTGAGGATCGACCTTCTATTGTGGTTACCAAAGTGACTCTTCCTAATGATGCTAGGCCTCTGCCTTCTGATGTTGCTCAATTGGGTGGCCGTCTGTGGCCTATACCCTCTGCTTATAAAGATTTTATCTTTCACTTTCTTTTGGACGTATACTATAAATATTAACTTTTGTAATGGAAGATCTCTCCTCTTCTTTTAGTCTTCTATATTTGCCTCTTTTATGATTTGTGCCGATTTTCTTTGGCTATGGTGTTTTTTTTCTTAAAACTAAGTCCACCCTCGTCTTTCTTGAGAGTGAATGGAGGGTCATCCCTACCATTCACCCTCATCCTAGCCGAGTGGGGTTATCCACCAAACTAATGATTTTTTAAAATATAAGTCCACCCTCATCTTTCTTGAAAGTGAATGGAGGGTTGTCCCAACCATTCACCCTCATCCTAACTAAGGGTGGTTATCTACCAGATTAATGATATTTTGTGGCTTAGCATGAACTATCTCAACTGATATAAATTGACAAACATAAGATGATGGGCAAATGGAATATTCTCACTAACAAGTGTTCTATGAAGCAACACATTGATTAAAACTGTGATCCGATAGGACGTTAACTATATTATTGATAGTATTTCTTCAAATAATTTGCATTCCAAAGGTTCGAAAAGGGTTCCCCTTCAAGATTCTCTAGTCTATAGGTTCTAGGGACAACTTCATCAATGACCCTATATGGGCCATGCCAATTTTGGTGGGGCTTGTTAGGTTTCTTCAATGTATTTTTGAGGACCAGGTCCCCCCACAGCGATTGGCCTTTGCTTTACCCTCTGATTGTAAAACCTGGCAATCCTCTGCTGATAGGCCGCTTGTCATATCTCAGCGTATTCTCTTCTCTCCTCGATCAAATCTAGATCAAGCCTCCTTTCTTCAATATTTCTCTAGGGGTCATACATTTCGACTCTGTGAGTAGGGAACCCAATTTCGGTGGGGAAGACGGCTTCTGAGCCGTATGCCAATATAAAGAGGGTTTCCCCGGTAGGGCTTTTTGTTGTTCTCTTGTAGGCCCATAGCACATCATGTACTTCCTTAACCCATCTTCCTTTTGCCTCCTCAAGTTTTTCCTTGATCCCGTCTAGGATTGTTCTGTTTGTAACCTCAGTTTTCCCATTAGCCCGAGGTCGGCCTGTGGTAGAGTAGAATTATTTAACCCCCACTCTTTCATAGTATTTCTCCAGGGAGACATTCTTAAACTGAGTCCCATTATCTTTGATGAGGGTGCTGTGGAGACCATACCTGCATATGATGTTCTTCCAAATGAACTAGATGGTTTTCAGCTAGGTGATTATAACCATTGTCTCTGCCTCCACCAACTTTGAAAAATAATCAATTGCTACGATCAAGTATCGATAGTTATTGATAGACTTAGGCAGGGGGCCTACCAAATCAATTCCCCATACTGCAAATGGCCATGGGGATGTGATGGGGGTAAGAGGTTGATGGGGCTGATGAGGGATGGTGGCGAACTTCTTACATTTATCACACTTCTTCACGTATGCCGTAGCATCCTTTGCCAAGGTCGGCCACCAGTATCTCTCGGTGATTATCCTTTTTACTACGGACTTACCCCCAATATGGCTTGAGCAAGACCCTTCGTTCACATCCTGCAAGATACATGGGACTTCCGATGGGTGCACACATCTGAGCAAAGGGAGAAATAATCCCTTTTTGTATAAAGTGTCTCCGATAATGGTGAATTTCGTAGATCTGTAACTAACCTTTTTTCTTTCCTATTTTTCTTCTGTCATCTCCCCCTCTTTATTATATCTGACTAGAGGGTCCATCCATGACGGTTCCCTCCTTATATTTAAGCAGTGGCTGAGTGCTCCAGCTTCATCTTCAATCGTCGATCGAAGCAAAATTTCGACTAGAACTGTTCTCCTAATATCTATCCTAGTTGCTGAGGCTAGCCTAGCAAGTGCATCTGCTTGAAAATTATCCTGCCTAGGTACCCTCTTCAACTTTACCTCTCTAAAGCCCTTCAATAGTAACTTTATTTTTTAATATATTTTGTCATTCTCTCGTGTTTATCCTCGTATGCTCCTAGTATCTGATTCACCACCACTCTTGAATCACTATGGACTAAGATCTTCCAACACTCAGAGACCTAGCCAAGGAGAGGCCTCATATTCAGACTCATTTTCGGAGGCTTTAAATTTCAACCTCAGGGCGTACTCAATGTCCATGCCATCAGGTGCTGATACTATTAGTCCAGCTCCACTTACGCTCTCATAAGGGGACCCATCAACGAAGAGATTCCACATGGTGTGTTCCTCTAAAAAATTTCCCTCGGTGAGGGATCCCTGTCTAAAGAGGTATCTTCCCTGCTCATTCTCGAAAACATTTCCTCTAGCTGTGCTTGTCTCAGCCTTATCCTTGGAGGCGTCAGTAATTCTGCCTTGCTGGATGTCCTTTTCGAGGTTCTCAATTTTAGCATCATCCGCTTCCCAAGTAAATTCAGCCACGAAATCTGTTAATGCTTGACCCTTGATGGCCACCCTAGGTTTATGCACAATATCAAACTCTCCTAGGTCTATAGCCCAGGCCATTAGCCTTCCTAATTTTTTTGGCTTATGTATAACCTGCCTAAGAGGGGAATCGGTGAGGATGACCATTGTATGGGACTGGAAGTACGATTTCAACTTTATTGAGGTGTGAATCAAACCATAGGTCAACTTCTCCATCTTGGGGTACCTTTGCTCTTCCTCTTGGAGTGCCTTAATATTGAAACACACCATCTTCTGCACCCCGTCTTCTTCTTTGACAATAGCAACGTTGATGGATGACTCCAAAACGACAAAGTACACATACAATCTTTCATCTTGCACTGGACCTGATAAGAGTAAGGGGACCCCAGGTAGGACTTTAGCTCTTGTAAAGACTTATTGCACTCTTTGCTCCATTCAAAATCCTTTCTGAGAACTTTAAAGAACGGTAGACACTTATGTGTTCATCTGGATACGAACCTATTCAAAGCAGCCACACGTACTGTGAGCCTCTGAACATATTTAATGGTCTTAGGGGTCTTCATTTATAACAGAGCCTTTATCTTCTCAGGATTGGCCTTGATGCCTCTTTGATTGACAATGAACCCCAAGAACTTTCCTTCTCCTACCCCAAAGACACACTTGGCTGGGTTGAGCTTCATTCGGTACCTGTCCATCACGTCGAAGGTCTTTTCCATGTCGGCCACATGATCCTTGGCCTTCAAAATCTTAGTCAACATGTCATCCGCATAGAGCTCCATGCACTTCCTAATTTGGCCTTTGAACATTTTATTCACAAGGCGCTGATATGTTGCCCCCGCATTCTTTAGGACAAAGGGAATGACCCTGTAACAGTATGTCCCCTTATTGGTAATGAAAGCTTTTTTTCTGAGTCCTCAGGGTTCATGAAGATCTGGTTGTAGCCTGAATATGGATCCATGAATCTCATTAGCTCATGGCCTGCAGTAGCATCCAACATCTGATCAATGCGGGGGAGAGGGAAACTATTTTTGGGGCAATATTTGTTGAGGTCAGTGAAGTCTACGCACATCCTCCACTTCCCATTGACTTTAGGTACTATGATCGCATTAGATAGCCATTCGAGATAGATGACTTCCCTGATAAACTCGACCTCTTCCATCTTCTTGACCTAGTTCCTTATGACCTCATATTTTTCTCGAGAATAAATTCTCCTCTTCTGCTTTATGGTCTTCACACCCTCCACCACGTTGAGCTTGTGATAAATGATCTTAGGGTCGATTCCCAGCATATCTGCATGAATCCGTGCAAAGGCGTTCTTCCTTCTCCTTAGAAACTTGATGAGGTCTTATTTTATATCAGTCTTCAGAGCTTTGCCAACTTGGACGATTTTTTTTGTCTCATCCTCATTGAGGATGATGGATTCTACCTCTTTCGTGGCCTCCCTTTTCTTCTGCTTTGTTTCATCCCTGGGGTCTAGGGTAACAATATTGTAAGTAGTAGTTGCCTTCTTGTGTGCCCCTCTTTCCTAGAAAGAGTTAAAGTAGCGTTCCCTTATCGTTATCTGGTCTCCCTGAACTTACCCTACCCCATACGGGGTCGAGAATTTTATCATCTGGTGGACCGTGTAGGGCACAAAATCAAATTCCTTGAGAGCTACTCATCCCAGTGTGATATTGTAGGATGAGAAGACGTGTTCGTCCATCACAAAAAAAATTACCCTCTTGGTAAGCCATCTTGGCCATTTGTCTCCCATTCTTACATCGACCTCATACACTCCTAGGGGATGAACTCTTCCCCCACTTAACCCAATCAAGGGATAATGTTATGGGACCAGTCTAGCACGGCTGACTCCCAAACCTTTAAAACATCAGCAGAACTACCCCCATCCACCAAGATCCTTGGCACGTCACACTCGTGTACCCTAGTGGTGATGACAAGAGCGCCATCATGTGGGGATAAGAGGCCCTTGAAGTTCATCCTTAAGAAACCCACTATCAGGGTGTCCATATCAACTTTCTTCCTCTTTTTCGACTTTGCTTCGATGTAGGTTGAATGCACAGATTTCGTCACTGCCATGGCTTTAGCTACACGGGCCTTCCTATCGGTGACTTCTTACCCATCTCGTGCAAGTCCCACAGAGATCATTCTAACATGGTATGAGATCATATTGAGTCTTTTCACAGGGCCTGTGGTCATCTCTTGGTGGGAGGTCTGGATCATCATCATCCTCTGAAGGGTTATCTCTTCTGTTGGGGGATCTTCTCTACATGCATCGATTCTATTATTCATAGGGTCGTCCCCTCACCCCCTCTTGAGGGCACCCTTGTCCATGTATTTTCTTAACTTCCCTTCTTTTAACATTTTTTCAATTTCATCTTTTAAGGCAAAACAGTTATCGGTAAAGTGGCCATGGTCTTGGTGAAACTCACAACACAAGTTTTTTTCCTCTTATGAGGAGGTTCCCTCAACTTTTTAGGACATTTTAAGGATCGATCACTCTTTATCTCATTCAAATTATGTTCGCAACTAACCGTCAGAGGGGTGTAATTCGCGAACTTGTCATCTTCTAGCATTTTCTTCCCCTCCTTATTCTTTTTCTCGTATTTACCCCGACTAGTGCCTCCTTTTTCAACTTCGTATTTTGTGTCCATCGCCTCTTTGGCATTCATCACCTTTCCCATTGTTTCCAGAAACTCGACCATCGTCTTCGGGGTGTCTTCAACAAGCTTCCATAATAGCTTTCCCTTCTCGAGTCCTCCGATGAGGGCTGTCATGGCTATGCTTTCCTCATAGTCTTTGACCTCTAACTTCTCTTTGTTAAACATGGATATGTATTCTCTTAAGCTCTCTTTCTTCCCCTGATTAACATAGAGCAGGTGTGTGGTCTTCTTATGAGGCCTTACTCCGAAGAAAAAGTTGTGGATGAACCAGTCTGCCAGTTTCTTAAAGCTTTCAATGGAGTTCTTTATAAACGAGGTATACCAGACATGTGTGGCCCCGATCAAAGTGCTGGAAAAATCACGACACCTCATCTCGTATGAGATGGAGTATATGTCAACCGCTGATTGGTATATCTCAATATAATGGACAGGGTTGGTACTGCCATCATATCTTGGGGTGACCACAGGTGGGTTAAACTTAGATGGCGTTAGGAAGTTAACTATCTTCGCCATAAAGGGTGAACCTATTGAGTATCCTCTTTGAAGAGGGTCCCGAATTTTTAGGATATCGCCAATTTTATCCTCCAACCTTTGGATCGAGTCATTCCAGGGACTCGTAGGGTCGGCTTGGATGATGTTATCCCCCGCCGCCTCTTTATGGTGAACTAAGGGTTCTGTTGTGGCAGGTCTGTTTCAGTTATTCACTTCCCCCTGACCATCGTCCCGTCCGTGGGGTACTGCCTCTCTTCTAAACCTCGTAATACTCCTCGATATTGACAATCTTTCCCTCAGGTCATTTACCGGGCCTAGCCACTCAAAGGCCGACCCCCTACTCAGACGATCAAAAGCTGAACCTCTCGAGCGATTATTAGGATTTTGCCTCCCACACTTTCCTTTGATTTCCTTGATAGGTCGTACCGTATTGTTGGAGACCTCATACGGCTCCTAGCATTCTATGGGGGCCCCTTCCACTTCCACATCATCATATCTATCCTTCGGGAAAGGGTTACAGTGCCTCCCTATGTGTAGACGCTGGGAGTCAACAACATCCCTCTGTTGTTGTGGAGGTGGAAAGTCTTTACGTGGCGCCTTGGGTGGTCCCCTGGCGTCATGTTGTCCTGGCGCAGCTGCCGGAGTAATCATGTTCGGCGAGACTCTGGGGGGTTTCGGTATGTTTTGGCTAAGAGTGACAAATTTCTCTTTCATAACTTGCTGGCTTGCTACCAAAGATTTTAGGGCGACAGCCACCTCAACAATCACAGACTGGGGTGGTACCTGGATGGAACTAGGTTCTACTCCACTAGCTGATGGAGGAGGAGGAGGTGGTAACTCCGGTGCCATATGTTTTACCTGTGAAGAGCTGAATGATTAAAAGACTAATGAGCCCAAGAACCTTAGTGGATCTCTTTTAATGGTGAAATAGCTCCGCAGGAAAAGGGGGGAACTGGTTCACCACCAGAGTCTCCGGTGAGGTCAAGCTGTATAAAAGAAGTGATAACTTCTCCTTCCCGCATACGGAGACAAACTGATGATGCTAAGATTTAGCTCCACCAGATAAGAGGTGACGAGCTCAAACAGTAATAAAAATGGCAGGAACAGAGTTATGTATGTGTATAATTATATCAAAGGCGATGAGGATAAGAGGAATGAAGATAGTGATGTATAGTGGTTCAGCCAATCATGCCTACATCTACTGTGAGTGTGTGATCTACGAGATATGGGCACTAATGGCCTTAGATACAATGCTCATAAGCTCACTCTCTCTTTTTGTGTGTACAATCAGGGTTTTCACTAGGGTTTTATGATCGATACGCTTACAAGGTTGAAGATGACAAGTATATATAGGGCTTGGGGGAGTAGTGTACCCCCAAGCATGCGTTGCGCATGTGAATGATGATCTAGCCAATTCCCTGTTGACACCTGGCTGTGCCACTTATGGTTAATGATGACATAATATTCCCTATAGTGAGGGGATGATATTATGATAACGGTCTGGTCCACATTCTATATGAGTCCCACGCGCATTGTGCCACGCGTCTCCCAAATCACGTGACATGGTGATGTTAGGTTGAGGCTAAGGTTTATGCTAGCACTGGGTCTTGGCTGCTGGATGTAGGCCTCATACTATCATCCCCTCATAGGGTCATCCGGTCGTGCTATCAGTTAGCCTCATCCGGTCGTAGGGTTATCCAGCTTCAGTTGATGGGCTCAGCTTATCGCACGGTCGTCCGACCTTGGTTTATGGGGTCGACCTATCGCATGGTCGTCCGGCCTTAGTTGATAGGGTTATGCTATTGTAGGGTTGGATCCTCATCCTGGACGAGGATACCCTCGTCCTGGCCGGGGGTGTATTTTGGTATATCACGGGGTATTATCTTCGACCCAAAATTTCATCCCAAAATTTCTTCCCAAAATTCAGAAATGAAAGTATACCTTGGCAAGAATTTCATCCCCCTAATAACATAATTTCATCCCAAAATTCAGAAATGAAAGTATACCTTGGCAAGAATATTATCCTCGTTCTCCCAGGTAGATTCCTGAACATTATGGTGCCTCCACTGAACACAGACTAATGGTACTATCTTCGACCTCAATTTCTTCTCTCTACGGTCTGGAATAGCAACCGACCCCTCCTCGTAAGAGCTATTAGGCTGTACGTCGATCTCCTCCAACGCAATGTGAATGTGGGCTAAATCATCTCAAAGATATCTCATCACCGAAGAGATATGGAACACATTATGGACCCTATGTAAGTGCTCCGGTAACCCAAGTCTATAAGCAACTGGTCCAATTCTCTTGATAATAGGGAATGGCCCTACATACCTAGGTGCCAACTTTCCCATCTTCCCAAAATGCATAACTCCCTTCATAGGAGACACCCAAAGTAACACCTGGTCCCCAATAATGAACTCACGAAAAAATTGCTTAGCATCGGCGTAGCTCTTCTTTCGATCCTGAGCAACCCGAAATTGGCTCCGTATCAATTCTATCCTCGCAGAAGTATCGTGAATCATATTCGGGCCAAGTAATTTATTGTCCCCCACCTCTAACCAACATGTTAGGGAATGACAAGTTCTGACGTAGAGTGCCTAGAATAGAGCCATACCGATAGTAAACTAATAGGAGTTATTATAGGCAAATTCCACCAACGGAATGTACTGCTCCCAGCCTCCGCCAAAATCAATGATGCACATACGCAGCATGTTCCATAATATCTGATTTGTTCGGTCGGTCTGTCCATTCGTGTGCGGGTGATAGGCTTTAATCAGTCGCAACTCCGTACCCATCGCCTATTGGAAACTCTCCCAAAACTGAGACACAAACACCTTATCTCTGTCAGACATGATATTGAGAGTCACCCTGTGAAGTCTCACTATCTCAGCGATGAATATCTATGAGTATTGTGCCATCGTGTAATTGGTCTGTGCTGTCAGAAAGTGGGCTACCTTGGTTAGCCGATCCACTATCACCCATATCGAATCGTGACCCCTCTATGATATAGGTAATCCTGAGATGAAGTCCATGGAAGTTTTCTCCCTTTTCCACATAGTAACCTCTAATGGTTGTAAAAGTCCCACTGGTCTCTGATGGTCCACCTTTACTTGATGACAAGTGGCACATTTCAAGATGAACTCGGTAACATCCTTCTTGGTACATTTTATCCCCACGGGGATGTACAACAAATCGTGAACCATGCGACTCTGTCATCACCTCGTGTTGCAAGTCTTCTCCCTAAGGGACAACCAACCTTCCATTGAAACATTAACCCCCATCTGAACCCACGGTATAAGACTCGACTCCCTCTACTAGAAGATGCAATATCTGACTCTGGAAGAAAGGATTAGCTACCTGAGTCTGTACTACTCTACTAATGATCTGGGGCGTAACTGTCATCATAGATATGAACGATCGAGCCACCACATCCTGGTGTCCTAACTCCTTCTATTTCACTTTCCGCACATCGGTTACCTCCCCTACTTGCCTACGGCTCAATACGTCTGCTACCACGTTATCCTTCCCTGAGTGGTATTGGATATCAAATTTATAATCCTTTATAAACTCAAGCCACCAACGCTGATGCATATTTAACTCATTTTCCGTGAAGAGGTACTGTTGTGACTTGTGGTCAGTGAACATATGAAATTTCTCCCCCAAGAGGTAATATCTCCAAATTCGAAGTGAGAACATTACCGCTGCTAACTCCAAGTCACGGGTGGGGTAATTCCTCTCGTGAGGCTTAAGATTACGGGAGGCATAAGCTATAGTCTAATCCTCCTTCTGAAGTATACCCCCCAATCCTAACAAGAATGAATTAGTGTATACTAGATACTCCACTCCCAGCCTAGGCAGTGCTAACACTGGTACTGAGGTTAACTTGTCTTTAAACTCATCAAAGGCCAACTGACTGGTGTCATTCCAAATAAACGGCACCCGTTTGCGAGTTAGGTGTATCAATAGACTCGTTATTTTCTAAAACCCTCGAATGAACCTCCTGTAGTATCTGGCTAGGCCCAAGAAACTGGGTATCTCGATCGGTGTCGTGGGTTGTCCCCACTCCCTCACTACTGACACCTTCCCCGGATCCATGGATATCCATCTATCAGAGATGATATGTCCCGAAAGCTGGACCTACTTCAGCTAAAATCCACATTTCTCATATTTTGCGTACAATTCATACTGATGCAGTGTCTATAGAACCTGCCTCAAGTGCTCGATATGCTCCTCCTTGGTAAGTGGGTAAACTAGAATGTCATCTATGAAGAGGATGTCGAACTGATCTAGGAAATCTCTGAACATCGTGTTCATCAAGTCATAAACACGGCTGGGGCATTGGTTAGCCCGAAAGGCATAACCCTAAATTCATAGGAACCATATCTCATCAAGATGGAAGTCTTTGACACATCCTGCTCCCTTATACACAACTGATGGTATCCCGATCTCAAGTCAATCTTCGAGAAGAAGGTCGCTCCCCTCAACTGGTCAAATAAGTCGCCGATTCGAGGAAACGGATATTTGTTCTGTAACGTGACTTTATTCAATTATCGATAATCGACACATAACCTCAACGATCCATCCCTTTTCTTAAACAAACAAAACAAGAGAACCCCATGACGAAGTACTCCTATGGATAAATCCCTATCCCAACAACTGCTCAATATGGTCACTTAACTCCCTCATCTCTGCTAGAGCCATTTGGTAAGGTGTGCGGGCTACCGGCCGAGTACCCGACGCTAAATCAATGATGAAATCTATCTCTTTATCGGTGGTAACCCTGGAATCTCCTGAAACACATCGGTAAAATCTCGAACAACAGGAATCGAGTCAAGTGGTACCACCACCTCCCTAGAGGTCTCTTCCTCTATTTAGTATAAATATGTGGATGATCCTCCGACAGAGTGAGGCATCGCCATCAGTAACATCTCATGATCGGGTGTGGAAAAAATTATACTATTGCTAAAACAATCAATCATGGCCATATACCTGACAAGACAATCCATACCTACAATCGCGTCATACTTGCACATATCCAATACGAGCATGCCAACGGGTAAGAAAAACCTCCCAATCTCTATACCCAATCCCCGACAAATAAAAGAAATCACAGACCCTCTACTCAACGACGAATCCACACAAGTAAACGTACTCTTTACTGTATCAAATAATATCGTAGTACGTGCAAACCCCATGGCAATAAAACAATGTGTGTCTCCCATGTCAAATAAAATGCACCCCAAAGTCCCCTGGATAGAAAACATACCCTCAATCGTGGGTGGGTCCTGCGGGACTATGGCCTGGTGAAGATTGTAGTCTTGTCCGTACAAAAACTACCCCAACTGAACTAGGATGGGTGGAATGGGTGGCACTGCTAGAATCTGTGGGGGTGCTAGGACAGCTGCGGGAAATAACGGTGTTTGGGGCTCCTGGAGAGCACCCTGATGCTATTGGCATCTACCGTTCTGAAGGAAGTATTGACGCTTGTGGTTCATTGTTGCTACAAGTAAAACCTCTCCCTGGGAAGGGTCCTCCCCATTGTCCCCGACCCTGATGGCCATTACCACCCCTCGCTTGGCCATATTGGCCGTGCTAAACCTGTTACTGGCCCTGATGGTCGTGCTGACCCTGTCGGCCAAGTCTCAACCCTCCCTACCCATGTCTAAAACCTCCTAAACTGAACCTCTTAGGATCCCCCTACTGGGAACCCTAATCACTATGTCTATTCTAACCCTGAACTACCTGTGCCCCACTAGCACCATGTCCTCCTGTCCTGCCCTGTTGGATGGACTCTCCTACTCGCTTAACCCCTGTCAGATAAAAATAGTGGTCCTGGCAGTGCAGTAGTACTGCATTAACCACGTCTCAATAGGTGGCCAAAGAGAGATTGCCTATCAAGTGCTGGCGGATCCTCCATGTCAGCCCATCAATAAAATGCATAATATTCTTCTCCTCAGTCGGGATCTCATCCGGTACAATGTTTAGAAGGTTGATAAACTCTGCCTTATTTTTTGCCATGGTCTTTCCCTCCTACTTTAAGTTCACCAACTTCAGTCTCATCTCTGTCTAGACGGACGAGGGGAAATATTTGCGATTGAACCGCACCCAAAACTCTCGAGTAGTGAGTGTGTCTCTCTCCTCAGCGGTAGTAATAGACTCCCACCAGTGCAGTGCTGCTTCCACTTACTTAAAGTGGCCAGGGTCTGACTCTTCACTTTCGTGCACTCATTCATCCCCAAATGCCTCTGGATATCCTTCTTCCATTGGCTCTCGACTATCACATTTAAGTTCCCCATAAAACCCAGAGGATGCGCCTTCTGGAAGGCATACCTAACACATTAGCAAGAAGACGGGATGGCATGGGCCTGAATTGGAGCCACCACCGGTGCCTGAGGTGTTGCCTGCTGCACAACTCTTAATGCTGAATTTACCTTCTCAGCTACCATCCCAGCAACTTCAGTGGCATTCATCACACCCTGAGTTGGTGCAGGCTGAGGATTGAGATGGGTATCCCTGGGAACTCTCTGTGAATGTCGAGGAGGCATCTGAAAGGAGAGAAAAGATTCATCAGTCTACAGTTATTATTTCAAAGTAGCTGAAGAACGTAAAATGCATAAAGAGTGAAACAATCCTAAAATATAGGGCTCTATATCCTAAAATAGAGTGCTCTATATCATGCAAGATAAACATTTGCCTTATCAGTAGTAGGTCTGATTTCATGTTGAGTGTGATGAGTACGCCTTCCCTTCCTTTGGATCACAATTTCGACAACTTTGGTTGAGAGAAAAGGTGATGCACCTCCAAGAACTCTCTTATCTTCCTCCCTTGTGGCCTCCTTAATCTCAAGATTGATATAACCCTAGCCCTAGACTCCGATGGGATGATATAATCCTTCAATTTTTGGGGTTCTCTCGACTAAAAACTCCCAAATGACCAAAATGCCCTCCCGTATGAGACACCTCGGCTAATTAAAGATTGGGTGATCAGTCCTTTATAATATCAAATCAGAATATTCGATTGCTTTACATTATGCATCACTGTCGAAAGTTTTATTATTTAAAACTAACCACCTAATATTTAAAAAGGTTGATGTCAAAATTTTATCTTATTAACGGTGATCTCCATAAAAGGAAAATAATTAAACATCACCATTCAATAAAAAAAAGGTAAGGAAAGAACTAACCGAAATAATATGAAGAACTGGAGTAAACACATCCAGCTAAAATCCCATACAATAATCAAACAATATGAAATTAAAGACTAATGATAGAATAAAACAACTCTAAATATCTGAATGTAAAATAGGAGGGACGACATGACCAACCGAAGTAAATATCTTATAGATGAGGAAAATGGACTCAGAAGCGTCTACTATCAACATCCTGTAGCTTCCACAACATCTACAACTCGACAAACAAATAGAATCTCCTAAGCCTGGTGTCCCTGTGGCTAAGCACCTAAAATAATATAACAAGAAAAGAGATTTGCAGAAAAATGGGCCAGGGCACAAGTAGAAAATAGTTTAAATATAACAAGTCCTTAATTTGGTTAATTCACACAAATATTATTCATGTTAACGTACTCACCTGGGATGCTCACCTCTCATCTAATGTGCACACGCAGTGATCCTAACAGCCCATATTAGTCTTGATTGTCTGCCGTGCTCTATGTAGTATAACCACTATGCCTGATAAAATATCTAAATAATCCGAAGCCAATATATTTCTATTATTTTAGAATAGGTTTAAAGATGTCTTAACTCATTCTTATAGCATTCTTAATTTTCAACTGGTGACCCAATACGTATAAACTTTAATAAAGTAGCCAACATGGAACACAAAATAAGAACTCAGTATACATATATAAAATCTCACTATATATACATACAAAAATATATATCAATACCATACCCAAGGTTAAGAAACCCCTGGTGCTAGGCATACTTGGCTATCTAGTCCCATTGCAACGCTCACGCATAAAGGACAACAGGTTCAATCTATCAAGAACCAACAAAAACATATACACAAATTGGAGGCGAACATAGTTCCAAGACGATGGTTTATGCACATACTTACGCACCCATACGACCATCAACACTATCGTTCTGACAGATAGCCCGTACCTAGGTTCCATGCTCTAGTGGTACAACTCAAAATCCCCCGAAGGCACACAAGATATGATCATCCATGACCTTCCTTCGATAGCTAGTAGCTAGGTATGTCATACATATAATATTCAAAGTAATAAGCATGCACACAACTGATATAACTTATTAGGCGTTCACACAACTAAGTTTCCATAGTACGTAGCTAATATCAACATCACTACTCTCCACGATATCCATTATATATAACCTCTCTAGGACTCACATTCTCTCCTAGATTTCCATACAAGTTGAATACCTCGAGAATCATTACACCCTTAATTACCTAAAATTTGGAATTTAAGTGACCCGTTACTCACGTAGGTTAATACACTCATTTGGATAAACCTAGGATGATTTTTAACTTGACCGGACCCTAAAAACCCATGCTAGAAACTCGTTAGAAGTCAAGGGATTATCGTTCGAACGAGGTCATTCGAACGAACTCCTCACTTCGAACGAACTCAAAATCTCGTTGGATAACTCATTAGAATTCTCGTTCGAACGAGGTCGTTCAAACGACCTGGCCAGGTCTGCGAACGAGAATTCTAAACTGGCCCTGTTCTTCCCCATAATCGTTTTTCCCAACATTCCAAAGCTTAAACTCAATCCAAATTTCTTCCAAGATCAATTTAGATGGTTTTAAACTATCCCTATTCATTATGGGGTAAATTCCAACACAAATTAGTGTTCCAATCTTAATGGATTCAAAAGGGAAACAAATAATTTCTAAAATCTCTATGAATTCTCATATAATGAACCCAACACTTTAATTATTCAAACTATTAATTTAATTCCTGATTTGCACGTAAAATCTCCAGATTTAACAGTATATAAATTGGGTAAATCCTCTACATGCAACCCATCATTAAAATCTAATGCTCTTTTACGATTAAACCTAATGAAAACCAAATTTCGTCGTAATATGTCTAAATTATCAACATAGTTTAACAAGAAGAATATATGTGAAATAAACTAGCTAGATGAACACATGCTTTGGGAATGGACTTCTGATTCTTGGTTTGAAATTGATATGTGGTTAATCCTCTCATCGTGATCTATAGTTTGGCTCAACTTTTGGTGGGAATCCTTGAGTTCTTGCCCTTGTTCTCCAATGGAGTCTTCTTCTTCCTTGGTACCCTCTCTTGTTCTCTCTCTCTCGCTCTCTCTCTCACGTGGGTTGAAAACTGGCAGTAAACTCTAGCCCACGTAGATTTTATTTTAAAATCCTAATTTTCATCCATTTAATTCCCTAAAAATCCCAAAAGACCGAAATACACCTCTGGGTGTCATTTTGGGCTAAAATGCCCCGAACACGAAATAAAACACCTGAGTAGTGTTTTTTACTATTTCGACCCTTCTAGACACACTGGCGCACTCAATATAGTCATTCGAGCTAAATAAAAATAAGTTACCTTTTTTAACCCCCAAATATACAATGGTGGTGTGACTCATACGCACGTCCCAAATAATTATATCTTAACTATAGTGTATCTCGTCCCCGACCATATTATTATTTTCGAAACCATCTATTACGTTACTCACTACGTAATGCTCAACATATTTATTACTCAACATGATTTTAACATATTTATTTTTGATAACTACTAACTCTCGTCACACTAGCAATTATTACCATTTAGTAAGATTAATTATAACTTAATTTTTCTCTCTTAAATTAATTAATCCCAATTTCCATAATTTCATCCTAAAATAAATATGCGTAAAACTGCGGCGTATTACATCGTGGTGCTAGTTTGGTCTAAAATCGTCCCGGGACCCCATCAAAACGCCCATGTATACTATTCCTAATATTTTTATCATCCGAAGCACTACAAAATAATTTTCTAGCTAAACCTATTGTAGTTTACACACGACCAACGATTAAGATATACCAGTATCCCTCGTTATTCACTTAGTAATTTATTCGGTAATAATTAATCATTTTCTCTCTGATTAATAATTTCGTCAACACAGAATATTTAATTTCATTCAATTACGCGAGTCATATAATTTAAATTTTTGACTGAATTAATTCAATATTAAATACTGAAAAATACGGAGTGTTACATACTTCCCCCCTTACAAAGGAATTTCACCCTCGAAATTGGGAAGTACCTGTAGTGAATAACTCTAGATACTGCTCACGCATGTTATCCTCCCGCTCCTACGTCGACTCGTCGACATTATGGTGTCCTCGCTGAACACTAACCGGCTATAAGTCAATATCATCTAATGGAACATGCCAGAAGGCCCTCTCACTCCTCTAGTACCTCTTCAAGGATGGAATATGGAATACAACATGTATCCGATGTAGGTGCTCCGATAGTCCTAGATTATATGCTACTGGTCCCACCCACTAATTAATTGGAAACGGTCCCACATATCTCAATGCTTGCTTCCTTTTCTTACCAAACCTTATGACCCCCTTCATAGGAGACAGTCGTACCAACACCTGATCACTAACATCAAGCTCTATATGCCTCGTGTCTGCCTCGACGTAAATCTTTTGTCAATACTGAGATATACGGATGCGCTCTCGAATTAATTGAGTGTTCGCAGTAGAGTCATGAATCATCTCTGGCCCTAAAAATTGTTGTTCCCCACCTCTAACTAGCAAGTGGGCGAACAACAAAGCCGACTGTATAGTTCCTCAAATGCTTCAATGTCGATGGTGAACTGGTAGGAGTGGTTATAAGCAAACTCCACGAAAGGAAGGTACTTCTCCCACCCACCTCCGAAGTCAAGTATGCACATCCACAACATATCCTCTTGCATCTGATTAACTGTTACCATCTGCCCATTAGTCTGTGGTTGATATGCTATATTCAATCATAAATATGTGCCCATCACCTCTTTAAAGATCTCCAAGAAATGGGATACAAAGATCTTGTCCCGATCGGACACAATATTAATCAAAACCCTATATAACTATTATATATCATCAATGAACAACTGTGCATACTACCTCCTCTCAAAATCCTTATGAATCGGAGGAAAATGGGACATCTTAGTCAGCCAATCCACTATCACCCATATGGAGTAATGACCTCACTGCTATAATGATAACCCAATAATGAAATCCAAGGAAATACTCTCCCACTTTCACATAAGCATCTCAACTGGATGCAATATCCCTATCGGTCTCTAGTGGTGTACCTTCACTTTCTAGCACGTAACTCACTTGGAGACAAACTCCGATATGTCAAGTTTTATTCCCAACCACCAATACTGCCTGCGCATATCCTTATACATCACATCACCACCGGAATGTACCACAGATTTGGACCCATGAGACTTTGACATTACTGCATGTCTCAAATCCTCATCCTTTAGAACCACGAGTTTCCATTTAAAATGTAAACCACAATCCGAACTGATTAAGTAAGACTCTGCCCCATCAACTAACAATGAGTGAGCCATGTCCCATAAATACTAATTCTCTACGTACTCTTTCACCACCCTCATAACAATCTAGGGTGTAACAATTAATACGGACCATGGAAATAGCATCCTCGTGTCACAGCCCTCTCCACTTATCCTTCTGAACCTACGATATATCCTTAGTATGTCACTGGATCAACGCATTTACCACCATATTAGCCTTCCCATGATGATACTAAATATCAAACTAGTAATCTTTCACGAACTTTAACCACCTTATCTATTTCATGTTCATATCATTTTGTGTGAACAAATACTAAAGTTATTTGTGATCTGTGAATAAAGTAAACTGCTCCCCTAACAAATAGTGCCTCCAGATACTTCGGGGGAAAATAGTTGAGGTTAAATCCATGTCATGCGTGGGGTAATTCCTCTCATGAGGCTTAATCCTGCGAGATGCATAAGATATATCCCTCTCCTCCTACTGTAATACACCCACAAGTCCTCGTAAGGATGCATATGTATAGACATGGTACTCCACTACTCCTTAAGCAGGGCAAGTATAGGCGATGAAGTTAATGTGTCCTTTATCTTGTCGAATGCTAACTGAAAATTGTTGTCCGAAACAAATGGCACCCCATTGCGAGCCCGAATGGAATCACTCTAAACAAGTACGACCCATATCGTGTTAAAAAAGTAGTTTTAGGAATGTCCTTCTCCCTGATGTGCAACTGATGATAAATGGACCTCAAATCCATATTGGAGATGTAAGTTGCTCCCTTAGACTAGTGGAATACATCATCGATCTGAGTTAGTGGGTATTTATTCCTAATTGTGACCTTGTTAAACTCTTTGTAATCGATACATAACTAAAGTGATCCATCCCTATTCTTAATGAACAACACTGGTGCACACCACTGTGAAACACTCCTTCTGATGAAGCCCTGCCTTAGGAGTCACTAAATCTTCTCCCTTAACTCCCTCATCTTAAATGGTTCCATTCGATAAGGCGCTCGAGCGATAGTCCTCGTAACCAATTCTAGGTCAACAACGAACTTAATTTCTCGGCTAGGTGGCAGCTCGGGTATCTCTTGGTATACGTCCTCAAACTCCCTCACCAATGGAATTGAGTTTAACGAAACAACCACCTCATGTGTGGTCTCCTACTCAATGTAATACAAATGTATGCTCTACCCTCCCTCGGGCAGAGGCATCACCACTAAGAACATCTCCTTTACTAGATTTGAGAACACAATAGTCCTCCAAAAATAATCCACCATCACCTGGTATCCAGCTAACCAATCCATCCCCAAAATAGTGTAATACCACTCAATATATAACACAAGAAGGTTGACGGCTAAACATAAGCTACCCACAGTGATTTCCACACTGCTACAGATCGAGTGCATAAGAGACCCACTACCCAACGGTGACTCCACACACATAAGAAGACTACCAGTTACCTCATATAGGATGGCGACTCGTGAAAATCTGGTCACTATGAAAGAATGTGTTTCCCAAGTATTAAATATAATCCTAACCTCAAGCTCATAAATAGGAAACCTACCCTATACTACTGGTGGTGCCTATGTGGCATGTTGTATAAGGGAATCTCAGATGTTATTGATACGTCCATACTATAATTGTCCTTGTTATAGTAGGGCAAGTTGTGTTAGTGCTGCAGGTGGAATTTGTTCCTGCTACTATTGTGGGGAACCCTGCTATTGCGGTGCTCTATTCTGTTGTGGGCAGTCTCTCCTCTTGTGGCCCTTTTGTCCACAAATAAAGAACTGGCCAGAAAAATCTCTCTGTCTCTATCCCTGATGGTCCTGACGGTGCTAACCATATTGTTGGCCCTAATGGCCTCAACCCTACTAGCCACCATCATTGTTCTTTTGTCCCTAACATCCCTGAAAAATGGGTTACTAGTGAGGACCCTAATGGCCTTGCCTGTAACCTCCATCGGGTCGATAACTCCAAGATTTAAACCTCTTAGCGGCCTGATCCCCTATCAAGAATCCTTCCCCTGGTGTCTGCCTGACTGCTACTACTATTGTGGTGCTCCGCTAGCACCACTTCCCCTTGTATTGCCCGGATGGCTAGGCTCAACTCCTCTTTTCCTCCCCATTACATGCAAGCGATGGTCCTTTTAGTTTAAAATTGTGACATTAATGACAATTGTATAAGTTACCAATGCAGGGCTACCAATCAAATGCTGCCTGATCCTCCAGGCTAGACCATCTATAAACTTCACCTTCTTCCTTTCCTCACTATTCACTTCGTCTAGCATAAAATTAGACAAACGAGTGAACTCCTCCTCGTACTAGGCTACAAAGCGATCACCCTGAGTGACCTCACTGAACTTCTTCCACATCTATATCCCAACGACTGGCAAAAACTATTTGCTGTCAAATAACACACACAACTATGCAATATACACCCTGTCCCTCTCGTAAATAGTAGCGACCGACTCCTACCATTGTAACACTGCTCCAACAAGCCTAAAAATGTCTAGCATCTTCCTCTAGACATTGTTACACTCAACCATGCACAGGGGGTGTTAAATATCTTTCTTCCACTAGTATGCCGCAATCATGTCTAAGATACCCTAGAACTCTGGTGGGTGGCCATTCTAAAAAGTCTCTATTACTCTCTTCCAATCCAATGACCCCACGTGGGCCTGGACAACCGATCTCACTGGCTGCGGTGGTCTTGGGCTTTAACCGCCTTCTCCACAATCGCTCCCGCCTCTGCTACTGATACTGATCGCTGTGGTGGTTATGGCTGTGGTGCCTGTGGCTTCTGGTGAGCCTCCCTCACATTATCTTTGTCCGCTTCTCTCCCCACTCATCCTCTCTTGGGTGGCATATGAAAACAGATCGAATAATATGATTTCACAGTCAATACACATATAATGATAGAAGAATGTAGTCTCAAATGCATAATCATGAATGCAACAGTCCTGAAAATAGGGCTCTATATCAAAGAACGCTATGCTAAAATCGTAGCAAGTCTTACAGATCCTATGGATCCTAGAACCTGATGCTCTGATACAATCTATGACACCTCGCTTATTTTAACCACTAGTCATCAGTCTTTCATTAAAACAAACAGGAATCTCATTTCGTTCATTCTCAACATCACTGCCGAAAAACATTTTAATTACTAATCACCTATGTCAAATGTAGTTAGTGCAAAATTTTATCTTTCATTATTAGAACAACATGCAAAAATAATTTAAATTTACTAAGCAATCCACATAATAGTAGATTGAACAATCACACTCAAATATATAAATAAATAAGACCGAATAAACCATCGCTTCCCAAAAAGAATAATCCAACTACAATCTGAAGTAAATAAAACTGAATCCAAATAAAGTATGATAATGAAACTGAAGTACTAAATACTATGAAAGGGGAGGCACGCCAAAATAAAATACTGAAGGGACTACTATCTATAAATGAATGAACATAGGCATCTAAAGCAACTCCTGTAAGACTCCACAAGTGCTGCAGCTACGCATCCCTAGATATAATCATCAAGATTGGTGTCCCTGTGCGCTGGACATCTAAAAGATTTTAAAATTCTATTGGCACGAGTAAGAGCCCAAGAAAATTGTTTCAAAATATTTTTCAAGTGTTTAAAACGCAGTATATATCAGTTATTAGATACACATGTTTGCTCTACATAAACTCCCTTGACTTCTTCACCTCCTAACTAATGTGCACACCTAACGTCTCCTACCTAGCTATGATACCTAGCCCAAGTAAAAAAGGTAATATAACTATCAACAAAAAGTCCAACTCCCTCATATGACACATACGAGGCGCTACCACCATATCAATAATTGATATTTCCCACATATTATTATTGATTAAATTATTTAAATCTCTCTGCTCATATTACTTTTAGATGTAAACAATTTATCATTGTAGATATGTTCACTCACATATTCAACTCACAACAATAGGCATTCACATGACCTATATATATACATATTATTTCAAAGGTATACACATAACCCAATCATATAAGTGCGTACGTGGTATATATCTCTCACATACTAAACGTCTTATCCATTACATTTATACCCTCTTATTGTATATTCTCAAGTATCGCTCACTACTCAAGGGTCCTAGTTACCCCTTAATTAATACCAGTAGATAATACATTCAGATACTATTGGTCAACATCATAGGGTCACTCATACTTTCCATAACCCGTTCTAAATATCGCAAATTCATAAAACACCAAATCATGCCTGATAGGTCCTAGCCTTAATTTCTTCTCACATGGGTAACCCTCAACACTACCATAAGGCTACTAGAATTTACAATATCTCTCACTATAGTTTAAAAATAGACCAAAGGTCTCCCCTTAAGTTATTTATGAAAATAGGGCATAAACTAAGAAAATTTGCAAAATCTGGGAAAACTGAATCGATTATCCCTTGGTTCGAATCAATTCGACATTCGAATCGATTTGGACAAGGAGCCGAATCGATTCTTCTCCAATTTACTATTATGAGTTTTCCATATATCCAAATCCTCAAAAATCTATAAAGCAACTCCAAACTACCAACCAACATAATAAAACAACAAATATATGTGTAAGGATGATTTCTAAGATAAACCATGCATTAAATCCATGCTAATGCTGTCCAAGAACACATTAAAACTCCATTAATCATTAAAAATTTTAGATTTTTTGTTCTCCACAAAAGTTCATTCAAAACCCAGATTTCTGTCATGTTTCTATTTCCATAACTTCTTATTTTGTTTTCTCTACATAAATGGATCCATTGTTCATGCAATCCTACCCATAATTATTAGTTCTATGTACCAAACTCCTACGAACATCATCAATTTTCATTTAATAAAAAATACTACACTACATGGGTATTATAACTTATAATATCATGCACGATAATCACTTGACTTATAAGTATCAATTCTGATTTCATGTTGAGTGTGATGAGGATGCTTTCCCTTCCTTCCAATCATAATTTCGACAACTTTGGCGGAGAGAAAAGGTGTCGCACCTCCAACAACTCTATTTTATTCCTCCCTTGTGGACTACTTTCTCTCAATATTTATTTAACACTAGCCTTACACTCCCATGGGATTATATAGTCCTTCAACTTTTGGAGTTATCTTTACCAAAAACTCCAGAATGATTAAAACTCCATCTCATCGTGCCAATTTGGTCTAAATTCGCCCTAGGACCCAATTTATATGCTCGGGTATACTATTCGGACTATTTTGACCTTTTTGGAAACAACCGTAACCTCGTAATCGTCATTCAAGTCACACTAAAATAATTTCCTATATCGACCTCGTATAGTCTACACGCGACCCCTTGTTCAGATATACCAATGTCACGTCACTATCACTCGCTATTACGTTATATATTAAATAACTATTCAGTTAGTAATTTTATTCGGTAAACATTAATTATTTTCTCTTCTCTCAATAATTTGATCAACATAGAATATTTAATTTCATTAAATTCCATCACGTGTGTCATTTAAAAAATTTATCGAATCAATTCAATTTTAAATACTTAGAAATGCGAGGTGTTACACTAAGAAGTATGGGCTTATTAGACAGTTAAACTTAATTGAGCTTGATTAAACAATTGAAGATAAGAACAATGGTGATCGACACTGTCCGAACTCTAATTTGTTTATTTTAAATTTTCACAAACTTACAAATGCGCGCAATGACTTGGATGAGCCTGCAATTGTGACACCCCACCTATTCTAATCCTATGTGATCAGTCCATTATTAAATTAAATCAAAATGATTAATGGTTTTATTTTTAGCATCACTGTCGAAAAACTTTTTAATTACTAATCACCTTGGTTAAATTAAGTTTGTATAAAACTTTATCTTTTATTATAAACACATGTGGAAATAAATTAAATGAACTAAACCATTCACACATAAATTTAGTCTGAACCATCACACGAAAAATTATAAAAAAAATGAGAACGAATAAACCGTCGATGCTCTAAGTACACAATCTAACCACAATAAGTAAAATTGAAGCGAAATAGAGTCTGTTGCATAAATGAATAAAAAAAATAGTTTGAAGGCGCCCAAATGAACTGTTAGGGAACCTCCTATGATCCTATCTAAAATGAAAGACTTGAAGGGTATAAAGAAATCTCATGTAAGCCTCCATACTACTTCAGCTATGCGTCTCTGTGTAAGATGTCTAAGCTTAACATCCCTATAGCTGGACACCTAAAAGATTTTGAAAGTATTTTTGACACGAGTCAGAGCCCAAGTAAAGCGTTTTGAAAATTTTTAGCAAGTATTTAAATCATTTATTTATTACACTTGTAATATCCTCGTACACTCACTTAAGATCCTCACCTCTCAACTAGTGTGCACGCCAAATGTGTTCTACTTAATTAGTATTCCCTACCCAATTTGATAAGGTATTTGACTACACTTTTCTAGTTCTCCCATATATCCCCATACAATATGTTACTAAGGTCTCAATAATATATGAATTGTTCCCATTTTACTATTGAGCTAGTTAATTAAGTTTCACTACTTAAAGTATTTTAGATATACATCATCTGTCAATTTTATTGTCTCACATAAGTAGATATATCATACCGGTACATATTCATCACATTCATAATATATACACAACAATAGCATCACAAAAATGGCCCCTCGTGATGCTGGCATACTCTGCTATCAAGTCCATGTACATGTTGTACTAAATCGAGGACTATTGGTTAGGCATGTCACCTCGAACCCAAAATAAATAAACAAAATAATGGAGGCGAATAGGGTTCTAAGACTTTGGGATATGCACATACCTAGCGGACCCAGATGACATGTCGTTCCAACTAATACATGTCACATAGTGAGTTGCCCTAAGGTCCGTACTCTGGGGCACAAATCCACACCTCACTGGAATCATCATGGTGGGATCGCCCTCTACGAGGAAATATCTGGATAGCAAGAAGCGTATTTATGTTCACACAAATAATTAAATCATATTTGTAGGTATTCACACAACCTATATACATATATTATTCAATAGGTATGCACACAACCAAATTATATCTACTCGTACGCAGTATATATCACTCGCATATTCAACGTACCATTAATTTCAATTACAAATTAAATTCTTCTACTTTCGAGTATCGCTCACTACTCTAAGGGTCCTATTCATCCATTATGTAAAACGTAGTTATTCCCATCGTGTACAACTGGTCATAAACATAGGACCACTCCTCACTCTGTGACCCGTCTCGAATTCCATTAATTTATCAATTTGGATATTTTTGAAGTTATTCCAATACTCAACTTGTCTCAATTAATGTAAGCCTAATCTCCTCTTTAGGACTACTTTCATTTTCATATTTCCCTCTATAGTTTAAAATTATCCCAAAAGTCCCCTCACGAGTTAGCCATAATTTTTTGGGTTTAAAAGGAATTTTTCTATTCTTGGCAAAAATGAATCGATTTTTCCAATGGCGTAACCGCTCTGTCTTGCTGAATCGATTAACCCTTGGGCCGAATCGATTCGAAAAGTGTTAGGTCTCTTCTTCTTCAATTTGCTGTTACGAATTTTTACACCATTTCAATCCTCCAACTTTGACACAACAATCTAAAACTCCCAATTAACATAACTAAACATCAAATATATATGTATGGATAATTTTTAATGCAAATCATGTATAAAACCGATAAATTTCATCCCATATATGATTAAAACTCCAATAATCATTAAACCCTCCATTTTTGTGTTCTTCACATAAGTTCATCAAAACCCATATTTATACTTGATCTAAATCCGATAATTTCTGATTTCATTTTATTTATACAATTGGATTCATTCTACAAGCAATCGTAATCAGAATTATAAGTTCTATTCACATGTCATAAGAATATCATCACTTATCGTTAATTGAAAGGCCCTACTCTACATGGGTATTATAATACATAAAATTTGCAAGATAAATACTTTCCTTGTATGAAAATGATCTACTTTGGTTCTCTTGATGACTTTTTTAATCTAATCCACATTCCAATAATGGTTGTGATGCAAGAACAAGGGTAAATTCTCCAAGAATCCTCTCTTAATCTCCAAAAAAGTTCTTCCTCTTCTGTGTAATGGCCTCAGAGTGTTTTCTATTCTATTTACCATAGCATCTCACAACTACAAGTTTATATAACTTTTGGAAATTCGTATCTCTCTTAACCATAGTCTACCAAATGACCAAAATACTCTCTTAGGGTGTTGGTTTGGTCTAAAACTGTCCCGGGACCCAACCTATACATCTGAGTATACTATTTGGACTATTTAGGCTCTTATGGACCCAACTGTGACCTCAAAATCATCATTTGAGTTACCCACAAATAATTTCCTATCTCGACCGCATTTAGCCGGCACATGACACCCGATTGAGATAGAATATTGTTACATCACTATCACTCGTTATCATGCCAAATACATAGTTACTATTCACTTAGTAATTTTTATTCGATAAACAGTAATCATCTCTCTCCGGTTAACAATTTAATAAACCCATAATATTTAATTTCCACTATATTACGTGACACATGTAATTTAAATTTAAACCAATTACATAAATTTTAATTTCTCAAAAATACAAGTTCTTACATACTTCCCCCTTACAATGGAATTTCATCCTCAAAATTGGAATGAACCTGCAGTAAATAACTCTGGATACTTCTCATGCATGTCATCCTCCCACTCCTATATCGACTCATCCACATTGTGGTGCCCCCACTTAATTATAACCAAGGGTACCACATTTGACCGCATTTAAGCATACTACGATCCAGCATCGCCATCAGTATCTCCACGTATGAGATATGGGGCTGCAAGTCGATCTCCTCTAATGGGACATGCCAAAAATATCTCTCACTACAATAGTATCTCGTCATAGATGACACATGAAACACGTCATAAATCCGTTGTAGGTTCTTCGGAAGTCACAGTCTATAAGCTACTGGTCCTAGTCTCTCAATGATAAAAAATTGCGTCACAAGTCTCAGTGATAATTTCCCTTTCTTCTTGAACCTCATAACTCCTTTCATAGGAGACACTCGTACCAATACCAGGTCACTAAACTCAAGATTAATGTACCCCCTATTTACATTGACGTAATTCTTCTACCTATCTTGAGATATCCGGATACATCCTCAAATCAGCTCAATCTTACCATTGGTGTCTAGAATTATTTTTGGCCCCAATTATTTACTGTCCCCCACCTCTAACTAGCAAGAGGAGAATGACAAGGCCCACCGTACAGTACAATAAATGGTGACATGCTAATAGTGAATTTGTAGGAGTTATTATATCCCAACTCCAGCAATGGAAGGTACTGCTCCTAACCGCCTCCAACGTCAAGTATGCATATGCATAGCATATCCTCAAGAAAATAATTAAAATTCTATGTATTCCCATCTGTCAGTGGGTGATATTTTGCAATCAACCGTAAACCGTGTCCATCTCCTCCTGAAAGCTCTTCCAGAAATGGGACATAAATATCTTGTCTCGATCGAATAAAATATTAGTCGAAACCACATGTAATCATACTATCTCAGATATAAACAACTGTTCTTTCTATTTCATCTCAAATTCCATACGAACTAGAAGGAAATGATCCATCTTGGTTAATTGATCCACTATCACCCAAATAGAGTCATGACCTCAATTTGATAACGGTAACATGGTAATAAAATCCATGGAGATACTTCCTCATTTCCAAATGAGAATTTATAGTGGTTGCAATATCCCTATCGGTCTCTGGTGTCTACCTTCATTAGCTGGTAGGTATCACACTTCGAGACAAACTCTTCTATGTCCCGTTTCATTCTCGACCACATTAACAACGATGCTGATATTTCTATGGCTTTCTATGGTGGTTGTCTTAACGGGTCTATCACCACGTTAACCTTACCAGGATGATACTGAATATCCAATTGGTATTCTTTACAAGCTCCAACCACATCATTTGTCTCATGTTCAGATCTTTCTACGTGAATAGATACTAAAGTGATTTATGGTCTGAGAATAAGGAAAACAACTCTCCCAACAGATAATGCCTCCACATCCTCATGGAAAATACCACCGCGGCTAACTCTAAGTCATACATGGGGTAATTTTTCTCATGTGTCTTAAGCTTGTGAGATTCATATGGTATAACCCTTTCCTCCTATTGCAATACACCCCAAGTCCCTACAAGGATGCATGAGTGTAGACGTATTACACCACTCCTCCCTTAGGTATTACAAGTATAGCTGCTGAGGTCAGCTTATCCTTTATCTCATCAAAACCTAATTGATAACGGTCGTCCTAAATAAAAGGTACCCCTTTGCGAGTCATGTTCGTCAATGGACCCGCAATCTTTAAGAAACCCTTAACAAAACTCTGATATTATCCTACTATTCTAAGAAAACCATGAACCTTGGTTGGCGTCGTGGGTTGGATCCACTCCCTCACCACTAATACCTTACTCGGATCAACATCGATACCCTTTTTAGACACAATATGGCCCAGAAACTGCACCTCCCGAAGCCAGAATCCACATTTACTAAACTTCATATACAACTAAAGTTCTCTAAGTATATGTAAAAACCTTCGATAAGTTCTCGGCATGCTCATCCTTAGAGCGAGAGTAAATCAAAATATCTTCAATTAACACAATGATAATTTGGTCGAGGAACTCTAAAAAAACTCGGTTCATCAGATCCAGGAACACTGCTGGCACATTGGCGAGTCAAAATGGCATTACCTTAAACTCTTAAGACCCATATCGTGTTAGAAAAGAAGTCTTAGGAACGTCCTCCTCCCTAATAGGCAACTGATGATAGTCAGACCTCAAATCTATCTTAGAGAAGTAAGCTAACCCCCTCAGATGATCAATTAGATCATCGATACGAGGTAGTGGATAATTATTTCGAATCGTGATTTATTTAATTTTTGGTAATCAATACACAACTTAAGCGACCCATCCTTTTTTTTTTAACAAACAACACCGATGCGCCCCACAGTGAAGTACTCCATCTAATAAAACCCAGCCCCAGGAGTTAATGAATTTGCTCCCCAAATTCCTGCATCTGAGATGGGACCATGCGATTAGGCGCTCGAGCTATAGGTCTAGTAATCGGTGCTAAGTCAATAACAAGATCAATTTCTCGGCTAGGCGACAACCTGAGTATGTCCTGAAATACATCCTCGAACTCCCTCACAACTAGAATTGAGTCTAATGTAACAACCACCTCCTATGAAGTCCCCTCATCAATGTAATACATACGTGTTTTCGACCCTCCCCCAGGAAGAGGCATCACCACAAAGAACATCTCTTGGACTGAAATAAAAAATACGATAGTCCTACCAAAATAGTCCACCATTGCCCGATCACCAGCTAACCAATCCATCCCCATGATAATGTCATATCCCTCCATGTCTAATATAAGAAAATTAGAGGCTAAACATAACCTATCCACATCGATATTATTACCCCGACAGACCCATCGATTACTCCACACCCATAAAGAGACTACCAGCTGTCTCTAATAGGCTATCAACTCATGAAAATCTAGTCACTATGAACGAATGTGATGCCTTAGTATCAAATAGAATACTACCCGTAAGCCAATGAATAGGAAACATACCCAATACTGGTAGTGGTACATGTAGGAGTTTCTCTATGACGACATAGAAAACCTGATAGATATGTCCGTACTATAACTATCCCTGCTGTGGTGGTGCGAGTAGGGCCAGGACCGCAGGTGGCCTATGTGACTTCTACTCCTGTAGGGCACCCAGTTGCTGCGGAGCACTCCCCTGATGTGGGAAATCCCTCCCTTCATGGCTCGTCTATCCATAAATAAAACACTCAACTGGAAACTATCTCTGTCGCTTCCCCTTGTTGCCATGATGGTACTGACCCTATTGTTGGCCCTACTGGCCTCGACCCTCATGACCTCACCTAGTGTTCCCTTAGCCCTAAGAAAATTTCTATTGGTGAGGACCCCGATGACCCTTACTGAAACCGCCCTCGAGTTGATAACCCCCAGTTTAGAACCTCTTGGGTTGATCCCCCTGTCGAGAATCATGCCATTGGTATCTCCCTGACGAGAATCATGCCATGGCAATCATTATTGTATTAACATCTCTGATGCTCATACTAACCCCTGTAGTGGTTGTGGCCGCATTGATCGTGGCTCTGGTTGAGCCTCTCCTGCATTAGCCGTATTTGTTGCTCTTATCGGCTATCTTCTCCAGAGTGGCATCTAAAAATACATTCGAATTGTATGAATTCATAGTTAATACAAATATAACAGTAGAAGAACGAAACTTAAATGATTAATCATGAATGCAACAATCCCAATAATAGGGCTCAAGGTTAAACAACGCTATGCTGAAATCATAGTAAGCCGTACAGATCCTATGGACACGAGAACCTGATGCTCTGATATCATCTATGATGCCCTGCCTATTCTATTCCTAGGTGATCAGTCCATTATTAAATTAAACATGAATCATTAATGGTGTCATTATTAGCATTACTGTCGAAAAACTTTTTAATTACTAATAACCTATGTTAAATTAAGTTGGAGTCAAATTTGATCTTTTATGATGAACACATTCGAATATAAATTAAATGAACTAAACCATTCACACATAAATTTAGTCTGAACCATCACAAGATGAACATATAAAATAAATAAGACTGAATAAACCATCGGTGCTCCAAGTACACAATCCAACCATAATAAGTTAAACTGAAATGAAATTCTGCTTAACTGAATAAAGAAATATTCTCAAAGCAACACGTCCAAATGAACTGCTAAGGAACCTCCTATCTAGAATGAAAGAGCTGTTGCATCTAAATAAATCTCTTGCAAGACTCCACGCTACTGTAGCTACACGTCTCTAGTTAGGATGTCTAAGCTTCACGTCCCTGTGCCTGGACACCTAAAAGGTTTTGAAAATATTTTTGACATTGGTAAAAACCCAAGTAAAACATTTTGAAAATATTTAGAAAGTATAACATCACAATTTAAATCAGTTATTTATTACACATTTAATACCCACATACACTCACTTGAGATCATCACCTCTCAATTAGTGTGCATGTCTATCGTGTTATACTTAACTAGTATTCCCTACCCAACTAGATAAGGTATATGACTACTCTCGATAAGTCTAGTTCTCGTATATTGCCATACAATATGTTATTACAGTCTCAATAATAAATTAATTATTCCCATTTTATTATTGAGTCAATTATTTAAGTTTTACTACGTAAAGTATTTTAAATATACATAATCTATCAATTCTATTTGTAGGTAGTATCCAAATTAACTATTCCCATTTTATTATTGAGTTAAGGTGGGATCACCCTCTACGCGGAAACCTCTGGATAGCAGGCTGCGTAGGTATGTTCACATAAATAATTAAATCATATTTGTAGTTATTCACACAACCTATATACATATATTATTCAGTAGGTATGAACAACCCAATTATATCTACTCATACAGAGTATATATCAGTTGCATATTCAACGTACTGTTAATTTCAATTACCAATTCAATTCTTGTAGTTTCGAGTATCGTTCACTACTCTAAGGGTCATGTTTATCCCTTATGTGATACGTAGTTATTCCCATCTTGTACTACCGGTAATAAACATAGGTCCACTCCTCACTCCACGACCTATCTCGAATTTCATTCATTTATCAATTTGGATATTTTCTCCATTATTACAATACTTAACTCATATCATTTTATGTAAACCTAATCTCCACTTTAGGCCTACTATCATTTTTATATTTCCCTTTATAGTTTAAAATTATCCCAAAATTCCCCTCACGAATTATCCATAATTTTGGGGTTTAAAAGAGAAAAAATCCAATTCTAGGTAAAATCGAATCGTTCGCCTAATGGCCAAATCAATTCGAAAAGTGTGAGGTCTCTTCTTTTTCAGTTTTCTATTACGAATTTTTACACCATTTCAATCCTCAAAAATTGATACAACAATCTAAAACTCCCAATTAACATAACTATACATAAAATATACATGTATGGATAATATCTAATGTAAATCATGTATAGAACCCATGAATTTCATCCCATATATGATTAAAACACAATTAATCATTAAACACTCCACTTTTGTGTTCTTCACATAAGTTCATCAAAACCTAGACTTATACAATGATATAAATCCTATAATTTCTGATTTCATTTAATTTATTCAATTGGATTCATTCTAAATGCAATCTTAATCCAGATTATATGTTTCATTCATAGATTATAAGAATGTCATCACATATCCTTAATTCAAAGGTACTACTCTACATAGGTATTATAACTCATGAAGTTTCCAAGATAAATACTTTCCTTCTATGGACACGATCTTGTGTGCTTCTTTTGATGACTCTTTTCTTCTAATCCACACTCCAAGAATGGTTGTGATGATAGAACAATATTAAATTTTCCAAGAATCCTCTCCTAAACTCCAAGAGAGCTCTTTCCCTTCTATAAAATGTCCTCCAAGTGTATTCTATTCCATTTACCCTAGCCTCTCACAACTACAAGTTTATATAAACTTTGGAAATTCGTATCGCCCTTAAATTTAGGCTACTAAATGACCAAAATGCCCTCTCATGGTGTTGGTTTGGTCTAAAATGTCATAGGACCTAAACTATACACCCTAGTATACTATTTTAACTATTTCGGTACTTTCAGACTCAACCTTGACCTCAAAATTATCATTCGAGTGACTCACAAATAACTTCCTCTCTCGACCTCATTTAGTCCACACACGACACCAGGTTGAAATAAAAATGTTGTCACATCACTATCACTCATTATGATGCCAAATACATAGTTACTATTCAGCAAATGATTTTTATTTGATAAACATTAATCATTTATCTCTGATTTATAATTTAATCAACCCATAATATTTTATTTCCATTAAATTACGTCACGCATGTAATTTAAATTCAAACCATTTAATTAAATTTTAATTTCTCACAAATACGAGTTGTAGACTAATTCTGGCTTCCGAGGTAACCAAGTGTTCTATTTGAGGTACCTTAATAATCCAAATTGGTTATGGTTGTACACTCACCAAAGAGACTGACCGGTCAAGTAGATGATTTTGATATACCAACGACATCCAATATAGTATTGAACACAAACCTCATGGGGAAAATAAGTTTAAACTTTATGGTTTTCTCTAGCTATTGAATCACGAAAGTCATTCCAAATTCATACTTAAATGTAGTTTGTTTAGAGTTTTTAATTTGTATGGATTGTGAATTTTATTATTATATTAATTTATAATACTGTCTTAAACATAATATAATATTTCTGGCTCTTCTCTTATTTTTTGATAAATAAATGTCATAAAACCAAACCCGCCTATGGGGCGGAAACCCATACACAATAAGTATACAAGAAAAAGAGGGAGAAACAAGCCAATCTGGAAAAACACCCAAATGAACAAAGCAACTACAAAAATAATTCAGTAGAACCGCTCTACGCAACTTATTCAAGGAACCCAAAACCCCATTTCCCGACACAACTGCCAATAAAACCAGCTTGAACCCACCCCCTCCTCGCCCAGAATCCAAAAAAGTCATGCTAAACCTTCCCTGTAAAGACGGGCGTCATCCTAACAAAGACACACTACCCACTGGACTATCTAACTATTGTAATACCCCGTATTTTTATGCTATATTAATTTGGGGATCTATTAAATTTAATGAGAGTGAATTATTTAATAAAAATCCGGAAATTAATTATGTTATAATTATTAACGTGACGAGAGTTAGTAATTATATGAAATTGTTGAATATTACTAATGAGCAAAGTAATATATGATATTGGTTATATTAAATGTCACAAGTGAATGAAATGACAATTTTGGGAATTTTAGTCGGGACGTGCCCGTGTCGCGTCGGGACTAATTATTGATAAATAAATGTGAATATTTTATAAGTTGTTCGTATGGTCGTTTTGAGTGCGCCAACGTGTCCGGAAGGGTCGAGATAGTCAGTTTAGTGTACCCGGGGGTTTAGTTTGGGTCTCGGGGCGTTTTTAGGCCTAATTAGTAACCCGGGAGGGTATTTTGGTCATTTTACATATCTGGGTAATTAAACCCACGAAATTCAGCAACCTTTATCAGCTATTTAGGTTAGCCATTTAGGGTTAGAATATTCAGAACGCTAGAACAGCCATTGGAGAATAGAGGAGAGAGCTCTCAAGGCAATTCAAGGCCAAAAAGCTACCCGTTTGCACCGCTGTCACCACCAACGCGTAGATCGCGAGGAGGAGAACGCAACCACACCAAAATCAGCCGAAAACTAGACTTCTGAAAATCCCAGGCAAGTGTTTATCTTGCTTATTTCGTTGGTGCAATTTTCATATTAGTTTAGGAATGATTAGGGATGAAATATATGGAAGAAAACCCCAAATTTTGATAGGAATTTGCATGTAGTAAAGACATAAACCTTATTCTGGAAATCTCTTGTGATATAGATGAATAACCAACGAAATTTTTATGATGTATTAGAAGGAAATTCTGGTAAAAAAAAAAACAGATTAGAACCATGATTAAGAAAACTCTAGGGTTCTTGACGATTAGATGGGATTTTGGGTTAATTATCCATGTTTAATGTTAGATATACACATGCTTTACGTTGAAAACATCTGGTATAATGTTATAATGTTAGTAGTAGAATTTTTAGGACGATTGGAGTTGGAAAATATGGATTTGGATGAAGAAAGACGGTAGAACCCGTAACTGCAATTCTGCAGAAATCAAAATACCTGCTTGATCGATCGATCTAGCCTAGAGTTTCGATCGATGAAAGGTTCGATCGATCGAGCCCCAGACTTCGATCGATCGACCCCTCCTGGCAGACTCTTATTTCCGTTATTTAATTAGTTGAATTAAATTTATCGTGAAATAATTCTTGGGCATTCTTAATATAAGGTTTTGGGAGATAGGAAAGACCAGTAGGACATATGATTAAGTGTTGGGAACTTCATTATAAAACGAGAATTATGCTTTTGGGACAATTATATAAGGAACGATGAAACTACGTATTTCGCATGAGAGATTACGTCAAATACTTACGATAGTGAATAGACGTCTACCTACTGAATTTTCTACTTGGAAGGATAGAGTCCACAGGTGTCACGTAATAAGCGAGAAAACCCTTCGAGTTAAGGTTAGAGACGAAACCTTATACGTAATACTAATACTGTGAAGTTAAGGATAAAGGTTGTAATTATGGGTGACGAGAGGAACCTATATTAATATGATAAAAGTGGTATATTTATATGATTGTGTGTACATATATTATATACATGTGAAAAACATACCGCGCTACTTGCTATCCTTGAGGTTACCGCGCTGGGACAGTCTTATCTCGATGGGACCTTTATGGGGGATATTGACTTGTACCCTAGAAGATAGATATCCTTGGTACAGGCTATCGAATTGATAGTTCAGACGGTTCTAAGAGACGCAAGTATGTGCCAACCTCTTAGAGACTTGGAATCTATGCTTCGCCTCAATATTGTTTGTGTATGTGTTAATATAATTCGAGAGTGATTCCGAATTTGTATTCCCCTTGATATGAGTGGTATGGGGTTTGGATAGTGGAAGTATGCATGCACCATAGTTTTATGTGGGGTGCTATTATAATACATATACTATGCGAGTAGTTAATATATATATGAAATTATGAAATTTGAAACTGCCAACTCTGATTTGTTAAGTAGGACATGATTGATGATTCAAATAGTAAATACTTGTTTTGTGAAAGTATAATATGACACTGGGAAACTTTATAAATTAATGAAGCTAAAATGAGAATGGTGCTACTAATTGGGAGTATCCTTTTTAAACAACGATATGGTTCGGCCTTGAAATTTTACGAGTTATTTAAGATAAGTAAATTATTGGGAAGGTTAGTGTGATAAAATATTAAGGTAAACCGTTGGGAAGGTTAGTACGATAGGCGTGCACATTAGAAGAGAGGTGAGAATTCCTCAAGAGAGTGCCGCACTAATATGTTGTTGCATTGGCCTGTATCAATTTAAATACTTGCTAAACGAATTTTAAATCATACACACTATCGGGCTCTGACCCGTTTCTTCTCTCTCTCTCTTGTATATATATATGTATGTATTACAGGTGCCCAGCCACAGGGGCATCTTGCTTAGGATCACTTGGAAGGAACACGCTGCAGCTTAGGTGGGAGTTGCAGGTCTCTTGATTAGACGACTTCGTTCATACAAATTCACTCTTAGTATTTTCATTCAGATGGGCATGTGTAGCCCTTTCCCTTATTTCATTGTTATGGGGACATTTGTATTTCAGTTATTTTTAGTACTGTCATTTTGGGATTTTGTTCAGGATGGATATATTACTTTATTTCTCGCATGTTGACATTCGTTGATGAATGTTTTAAATTAATTGGATTATGTTCCAGGTTTATTGTGGTGTGAATCTTAATTATTGAAACTTTGTTAATAAAATAAATAAATCTTTTTCTTTAAATAAAATTTGGAAAGTAATGTTTAATTATGGTTTTGACACATAGCTTAATTATTTAGGGTGTTAAATTGGAAAGTTATTTTACGACAGTGATGCTAAGAATGAACCAAACTGTTCACCTTGATTTAATTTAATAATGGAGTGATCGCCCGGTATTTAATTAGGCGGGGTGTCACAGGTGGTATCAGAGCATCAGGTTCTAGTATCCATAGGATCTCTACGGCTTATTTCGCTTTTAGCTTAACGTTTTTGCCATAGAGCCCTATTTTTAGGATTGTTGTATTCCTACTTTTATGTTTAAGTCTTCAGCTATTTGAGATTTGATGATAACTGTAGACTAATAAAATTTTTCACGTTTCAGATGCCTCCGAGACGTGCTCTGAAAGACAGGCGTGCCCAGGCCGAGCAGCCAGCAGCTTCGGCACCAGGCACAATGAATGCAAATGAAGTAGCCACCATAGTTGCTCAGGCGGTGAATGCCGCGATAGCAGTGATTCAGCAGGCTCCACCCCAGTTTTAGGCTGTGGCGCCAGTACCAGCACAACTTCCATCTACATGGGAAAGGGTTTGGGATGCTTTTCAGAAAGCATATCCCCCTGAGTTCTCTGGTAGCTCCGATATTGTCACAGTTATCCAATGGAAGAAAGACATCCAGCGGCATCTCCGTATGTATGAGTGCACCTATGTGCAAAAGCAGTTATTGGCTTCCTTTAAGCTGGTGGGAGCCGTGTTGCAGTGGTGGGAGTCCACTACCACTTTGGAGGAGAGGGACACAATCCCTATTCAGTTGTTCTGGGAGCGGTTTGACCGCAAGTATTTTCCACCCACAGTGCAGACTGAGATGAGGCAGAAATTACTAAATCTGAAGCAGGAGAATCTTACTGTAGCAGAGTATGAGGAGGAGTTTACGAGACTTCTCACCATTATGCCAGATGAGGCACCTACTGAGAGCTAGAGGATTATGTTGTTTGTCGACGGTTTAGCTTGGAGGATCCGTCAGCACCTTATTGGGAATTTATCCCTGAGTACTTTCACTGATGTACTCAATGCAGCGTTACTACATTGCAAGGATCACCGATTCCATCTTCAGGGAAGCAAGAGATCAGGAGAGTCCAGCCAGCAGGGCAGGACTGGGGGTAACGGTGCCAGTGGGGCGCCATCTCATGGACAGACTCATCAGCACGAGCAGAGTTCCCATCAGGGGGACCCTGCTAAGCGATTACGTTCAGGTGATTCCAGGCAGGGATATGGGGGTTATAGGCAGGGCCAGCAGGGCCAGCCTAATCAGCAAGGTCAGCAAGGCCAACACCGATAGCAGGGTCAACAACAGGGCCAGCAGGGCTAACAGCGTACTCATCAGGGCCAACAGGGCCAATGGCGTGGAGGTAACGGCCAGCAGGGTCGTGGTCAGCAGGGACAGAGGGGAGGTAACTTCAAGGGCCGATGTTTTGGGTGCGGTAAACATGGCCATAGGCGTCAGGATTGCCCAGAGGGCGATAGGGCCCCACAGCAGCAGGGAGCCCCTAATGAGCCACATAGGCCACTTTTTCCACCTGCCCTCCCAGCTCCAGCCCAGGTGCCATCCCTACCAGCCATTCCAGCAGCTCCAGTGCAACAGGGGAAGTTACAGTATGGACGTGTCTATAACGTCCACCAGGCAGCAGCTCCACAGGCACCACCCGCGATTGAGGGTATGTTTCCTATCCATGGTACCATGGGTCGAGTTTTGTTTGATACGGGGACAACGCATTGTTTTATAGCTACGCATTTTACGAAGGCCTTAGGGTTGTTAGCCACAGCAGAGAGCACAGTGACGTGTGTAGACTCACCACTGGGGAGTGGGTCACTTATTTTCTTTATATGCCGGGGAGTGGGGGTAGAGATTGGTAGTCTGGTATTACCTGCAGACATGTTAGTTTTAGACATGCATGAGCACGATGTGATTATCGGTAAGGATTGGCTCGCAGATTATAGAGCCATAATTGATTGCTTCGGTGGGAGCATTGTTTTTGCCATTCCGGGGCAAAAGATGTTTGTAGTGGCGATGCCTCGCCCAGAGGGAGGCTCGACCGCTCGTTTGTATTACATAGAGGAGGATACCTCTAAGGAGGTTGTGATTCCTTTGGATTCGATCCCAGTTGTCAGGGAGTATTCCGATGTGTTTCAAGAGATACTAGGCCTACCCCCCACTCGAGAGATAGACTTTGTTATAGATTTATTGCCAGATACGAGACCTATAGCATGCGCACCGTACCGTATGGCTCCGGCAGAGATGCGAGAGCTACGAGATCAGATAGAGCAGCTGTTAGGTCAGGGCTTCATTCGTAGGAGTACCTCACCTTGGGGCGCTCCAGTCTTGTTTGTGAAGAAGAGAGATGGTTCACTAAGATTGTGTGTTGACTACCGGGAGCTAAACAAGGTCACGATACTGAATAAGTATCCGTTGCCTCGAATCGATGATCTGTTCGACCAGTTGAGGGGAGCAACTTTCTTTTCGAAGATAGATCTGAGGTCGGGGAACCATCAGTTGCGTATTAGAGAGTAGGATGTCTCAAAGACTGCCTTCTTGACGAGATATGGGTCCTATGAGTTTAGGGTTATTCCGTTCGGACTCACAAATACTCCAGCCGTGTTCATGGACTTGATGAACCGAGTATTCAAATAGTTCTTGGATCAGTTTGTCATCGTCTTCATAGATGACATCTTGATATATTCACACTCCGAAGAGGAGCATGACGAGCACTTGAGGCAGGTTCTTCAGACTCTACGAGAGCATCAGTTGTATGTTAAGTACGAGAAGTGCGGATTCTGGTTGCGAGAGGTACAGTTCTTGGGCCATATTGTTTTTGAGCAGGGGATAGCAGTTGACCCGAGTAAAGTGTCAGCGGTGAGAGAGTGGGGACAGCCCACGACACCGACAGAAGTACGTAGTTTCTTGGGGTTAGACGGATACTACAGGAGATTCATTCGGGGATTCTCCAAAATAGCGGGTCCATTGACGAATCTGACTCGCAAAGGGGTACCGTATGTTTGGGATGATGCTTGTCAATTAGCTTTCGACGAGCTGAAAGACAAGCTTACTTCTGCACCAGTCCTTGCTTTACCGAAACCGGGTGTGGAGTACCTGGTTTACACCGATGCGTCTTTACGAGGACTTGGAGGAGTACTCCAGCAGGAGGAGAAGGCTATAGCTTTTGCTTCCCGTAAGTTTAAGCCGCATGAGAATAATTACCCCACCCACGACCTGGAGTTAGCAGCGGTCATATTTGCATTGAGGATATGGAGACACTATTTATTGGGGGATAAATTCCGTTTGTTCACAGACCACAAGTCACTGCAGTACCTATTCACTCAATGAGAGCTGAATATGCATCAGCGCAGGTGGTTAGAGTTTGTGAAAGACTATCAGTTCGATATACAGTATCATCCGGGGAAGGCCAACGTAGTTGCTGATGCGTTGAGCCGTAGACCGGTAGACGATGTAGCGGACGTCTGGAAAGAAAAGTGGAAGGAGTTGGGTCACCAGGACGCAGCAGCCTGTTCTTTCATATCAATTATGTCAGTCACACCCGAGATTATTACGAGGGTGATACAGGCACAGACCACAGACCCGTTTTTCCAGGAGCAGATTGTGCGACTTCTAGCCGAGGGTGCTAACTCCTATTCTGTTAGTTCTGATGGAGGTTTGCGATTTAATAGGAGATTGGTGGTTCCAGAAGAAGCAGAGTTACATCATGAAGTGATGACTCATTCTCATGGGTCCCGATTTGCAGTACATCCGGGAGGCGATAAGATGTACCAGGACATGAGGCGACAATACTGGTGGAGTGGGATGAAGAAGGACATTGTTGAGTTTTTGTCCAAGTGTTCTACATGCCAGCTGGTAAAGGTGGACCACCAGAAACCGTCAGGATTTCTTCAGCCATTGGAAGTACCCGCGTAGAACTGGCAGAGTATTTCCATGGATTTTATTACAGGGTTGCCTACATCACATAGGGGCCACGATTCTATCTGGGTGATTGTAGACCGTTTGACCAAAGTAGCTCATTTTCTGCCGGTGCAGACAGATTATACCACGGGTCAGTATGCTCAGTTGTTCATCGCTGAGATTGTCAGATTACACGGGGTTCCCCTAAATATTATGTCAGATAGAGACAAGATTTTACTGTCGCGTTTTTGAGAAAGCTTTCAGGAGGCTATGGGTACTGAATTGAGGTTGAGTTCAGCTTATCACCCACAAACAGATGGACAGACAGAGCGTACTAATCAGATGTTACAGGATATGCTACGCATGTGTGTTCTTGATTTTGGAGGAGGTTGGGAGCCACATCTTCCACTGGTAGAGTTTGCTTATAATAACTCTTATCAGTTCACGATTGGCATGGCTCCATTTGAGGCTTTGTATGGCAGGCCTTGTCGTTCCCCAACTTGCTGGCTTGAGGTGGGGGATAACAAGTTGCTAGGACCAGAAGTGATTCAGGAGACCTCCGCGAGGATTGAGATGATCAGGAGTCGCATTCGAGTAGCCCAGGGCAGGCAGAAGAGCTACGCCGATGTGAAATGGTTCTTCAGGGAATTTAACGTGGGGGACCAAGTATTACTGCGTGTGTCTCCTATGAAAGGAGTGATGAGGTTCGGGAAGAAGGGAAAGTTGGCTCTGAGGTACGTGGGACCATTTCCCATCATTGAGAGGATTGGGCCAGTCGCATACAGATTGGGACTGCCAGAGCATTTACATCGCATCCACGATGTATTTCACATCTCATCGTTGAGACGATACCTTCGAGATGATATGGCACATACTCACATCGCGATAGATGAGATTGACTTACAGCCTGATAGCTCTTACGAGGAGAGACCGGTGGCTATCCTAGACTATAATGAGAGGAGATTGAGGTCGAAGATAGTTCCACTTGTGCGGGTCCAGTGGGAGCATCATAATGTGGAGGAATCCACTTGGGAGCGCGAGGCAGATATGCGCCAGAGATATCCAGAGTTGTTCTTACTAGGTATGCCTTATTTTCTGAATTTCGGGACGAAATTCCATTATTAGCGGGGAAGTATGTAATACCCCGTATTTTTATGCTATATTGCTATATTAATTTGGGGATCTATTAAATTTAATGAGAGTGAATTATTTAATAAAAATCCGGAAATTAATTATGTTATAATTATTAACGTGACGAGAGTTAGTAATTATATGAAATTATTGAATATTACTATTGAGCAAAGTAATATATGATATTGGTTATATTAAATGTCACAAGTGAATGAAATGACAATTTTGGGAATTTTAGTCGGGACGCGCCCGTGTCACGTCGGGACTAATTATTGATAAATAAAAGTGAATATTTTATAATTTGTTTGTATGGTCGTTTTGAGTGCACCAACGCGTCCGGAAGGGTCGAGATAGTCAGAAAAGTGTACCCGGAGGTTTAGTTTGGGTCTCGGGGCATTTTTAGGCCCAATTACTAACCCGGGAGGGTATTTTGGTCATTTTACATATCTGGGTAATTAAACTCACGAAATTCAGCAACCTTTATCAGCTATTTAGGTTAGCCATTTAGGGTTAGAATATTCAGAACCCTAGAACGGCCATTGGAGAAGAGAGGAGAGAGCTCTCAAGGCAATTCAAGGCCAAAAAGCTACCGTTTGCACCGCTGTCACCACCAACGCGTAGATCGCGAGGAGGAGAACGCAACCACACCAAAATCAGCCGAAAACCAGACTTCTGAAAATCCCAGGCAAGTGTTTATCTTGCTTATTTCGTTGGTGCAATTTTCATATTAGTTTAGGAATGATTAGGGATGAAATATGTGGAAGAAAACCCCAAATTTTGATAGGAGTTTGCATGTAGTAAAGACATAAACCTTATTCTGGAAATCTCTTGTGATATAGATGAATAACCCACGAAATTTTGATGATGTATTAGAAGGAAATTCTGGTAAAAAAAAAACTGATTAGAACCATGATTAAGAAAACTCTAGGGTTCTTGATGATTAGATTGGATTTTGGGTTAATTATCCATGTTTAATGTTAGATATACACATGCTTTACGTTGAAAACCTCTGGTATAATATTATAATGTTAGTAGTAGAATTTTTGGGACGATTAGAGTTGGAAAATATGGATTTGGAGGAAGAAAGATGGTAGAACCTATAACTGCAATTCTGCAGAAATCAAAATACCTGCTTGATCGATCGATCGAGCCTAGAGCTTCGATCGATCGAAGGTTCGATCGATCGAGCCCCAGACTTCGATCGATCGACCCCTCCTGGCAGACTCTTATTTCCCTTATTTAATTAGTTGAATTAAATTTATCATGAAATAATTCTTGGGCATTCTTAATATAAGGTTTTGGGAGATAGGAAAGACCAGTAGGACATATGATTAAGTGTTGGGAACTTGATTATAAAACGAGAATTGTGCTTTTGGGACAATTATATAAGGAACGATGAAACTACGTATTTCACATGAGAGATTATGTCAAATACTTATGATAGTGAATAGACGTCTACCTACTGAATTTTCTACTTGGAAGGATAGAGTCCACAGGTGTCACGTAATAAGCGAGAAAACCCTTCGAGTTAAGGTTATAGACGAAACCTTATACGTAATACTAATACTGTGAAATTAAGGATAAAGGTTGTAATTATGGGTGACGAGAGGAACCTATATTAATGTGATAAAAGTGGTATATTTATATGATTGTGTGTACATATATTATATACATGTGAAAAACATACCGCGCTACTTGCTATCCTTGAGGTTACCGCGCTGGGACAGTCTTATCTCGATGGGACCTATATGGGGGATATTGAGTTGTACCCTAGAAGATAGATATCCTTGGTAGAGGCTATCGAATTGATATTTCAGACGATTCTAAGAGACGCGAGTATGTGCCATCCTCTTAGAGACTTGGAATCTATGCTTCGCCTCAATATTGTTTGTGTATGTGTTAATACAATTCGAGAGTGATTCCGAATTTGTATTCCCCTTGATATGAGTGGTATGGGGTTTGGATAGTGGAAGTATGCATGCACCATAGTTTTATGTGGGGTGCTGTTATAATATATATACTATGCGAGTAGTTAATATATATATGAAATTTTGAAATTTGAAACTGCCTACTGTGATTTGATAAGTAGGACATGGTTGATGATTCAAATAGTAAATACTTGTTTTGTGAAAGTATAATATGACACTGGGAAACTTTTTAAATTAATGAAGCTAAAATGAGAATTGTGCTACTAATTGGGAGTATCCTTTTTAAACAACGATATGGTTCGGCCTTGAAATTTTACGAGTTATTTAAGATAAGTAAATTATTAGGAAGGTTAGTGTGATAAAATGTTAAGGTAAACCGTTGGGAAGGTTAGTACGATAGGCGTGCACATTAGAAGAGAGGTGAGAATTTCTCAAGAGAGTGCCGCACTAATATGTTGTTGCATTGGATTGTATCAATTTAAATACTTGCTAACGAATTTTAAATCATACACACTATCGGGCTCTTACCCGTTTCTTCTCTCTCTCTCTCTCTCTCTTATATATATATATGTATGTATTACAGGTGCCCAGTCACAGGGGCGTCTTGCTTAGGATCTCTTGGAAGTAACGCGCTGCAGCTTAGGTGGGAGTTGCAGGTCTCTTGATTAGACGACTTCGTTCATTCAGGTCCACTCTTAGTATTTTCATTCAGATGGGCATGTTTATCCCTTTCCCTTATTTCATTATTATGGGGACACTTGTATTTCAGTTATTTTTAGTACTGTCATTTTGGGATTTTGTTCAGGATGGATGTATTACTTTATTTCTCGCATGTTGACATTCGTTGATGAATGTTTTAAATTAATTGGATTATGCTCCAGGTTTATTGTGGTGTGAATCTTATTTATTGAAACTTTGTTAATAAAATAAATAAATCTTTTTCTTTAAATAAAATTTGGAAAGTAATGTTTAATTATGGTTTTTACACTTAGCTTAATTATTTAGGGTGTTAAATTGGAAAGTTATTTTACGACAGTGATGCTAAGAATGAACCAAACTGTTCACCTTGATTTAATTTAATAAAGGAGTGATCGCCCGGTATTTAATTAGGCGGGGTGTCACAACTATCTCTACTACGGAACGTCACTATATTTTCCCCCATAATTAATGAACCATTGTAACCTCTTGAGACCCCTCACCTTTTTGTCCTTCCCAGTTGAAAAAATCCCACCTCTTCCTCTCCCTTTCTCTTTACCCCTCTGTATTTGTTCAATATTCAAAAAAAAATCAATACCTCCCTTTCATTTCCCTTATACGATACTCGTGGCATTTTACTAGATATACCTATCCTTTCATCCACCTATCTTTTCGCATACAACCCATCCCACTCATCTCCTTTCCATCAACTAAATAATCCTTCCCATTACCCATTATTTACTTTTCTTCCCCTCCTGAACCCTAGATCTCCACCCAAAAATTGTTTACCCAATTATTCTGCAAATTAACAACATCCCCTCGATCAACGAATCATTTCATACTCCTAATTCGTGTCGTCCCTTTCCCATAAATTCCTGTATTATATATCTTCACTAGGATACGTGAGAACGCAACCTGTTCTAGGATTTTCTTCGGTTGAATTGTGTTTCTTTGATTTGATATTACTTTTTTTGTTTGGTTTAGGAAATAAGGTCTTACTCTTAGAGTTCAAAGGCTTCAAATGTTATATGTTGAGTTAGTTATTACCGTTTACCTGAGAACATTTTTAATTGATTTGATTAAGGATGGTCATATGCTACAATACCTCAAGTTTATGCAATTTTCATGTGCTATGGTTATATAATTTTTCTTTTCAGGGAAAGAACGATGGAGTGAGGAGAGGATTAAGGGAGGTTTTGCATTAAAAAGTCAATGTGCCCAATTCACATGATTTGAGTGGTGGAGTAGTTGAGGTTTTTAGTTTGCATTATGTATTTGGCACAGTGTGGTGTTGAAGAGTAATATGATTCACACTTTTTTGAAGAGTAATCTTATTTACACCTAAAATTAATAATAATGTGGTGTTGATGTGTAATACAAATTCTATCTCAAATTTATAGTTCACAATTGCGTTTCTTAAGAATACATTTTATTAATGATGAAGATCAATGTTTATTCACTATTGTAGACTTTGGTTTACTGATTATGCCCCGAAATATAAAGCTAAATATTAATCTATGATGTCTTATAAAGAAAAGTAGACATGGGATTATTTATTTGGCATAAACAGAGTTTCATTTTTTAATGTCAACCTTAATTTAACAAATATTATTAATCCCCAAAAAATATATTATGCTGACTGTTCTAGTTTCTTCCTAATTTGTGATTTTGTCTGAAATTACTCATTTCTATGTTTTGTGATACCAACATGTATGGATTAATTAGACTGTCAGTATGCCATATTTGTTCTCTTTTGTATATCTTATTTGTTTCATGCTTTGATATTCATTATGGTGCACATTCATTTTTATTATTAGTTAACTCTCATACTCTAGGGTTAGGGTTTCCTTTCTCTCTTTTATCTTTTCTTTCTCTTCTCTTTTTTCCCCCCAAACGAGGAACTTTTAAAAGTCTATAAATGCCTCACAGAAGGCTTAAATTTATACTGGTGTTCGAATTATTTGGAATGAAGCCATAAACCAAGGGCTGAGATTAAGGGAATATAAAATGATGCAAATCCAAGGGTTTATAGATAGCGGTGCAATGCTCAACTCTGATTGGATAAAACCATCGCACTTGGATTAGTTACAAACGCATGCAAAACATTGACTGAGATGATCCAAGGGTAGAGAGTAATGCAAAAGTTTGTGAGTGAATAAAAACAAAAATCGAACCATTGCCTGTGCAACACGTGTAGGTTCAGGATCCAAACTCAAAAGTGTGTTTTTGAGTTTATAAAAATACAATTTTTACCCACAAATGTTTTTGCCGCTTTTGGATTCTACCCAAGATAGTTTTAAGGAAAAAGAAATATTTGCAAATCAACCCCAAAGCTTTATGAAGTTCCAATTTTAATTTCAAAAAATTAATTAAAATTCTTAGAAATATTAATTAAATCCCAAAAAAATATTTAAAAATCATATTAGGGATTTTAACTCACACAAGGTCATAATGAGAATGAAATACAATATGTATGGAGTCCAAATGTGTGGTGTATGTTAAATCCCATCAAGAACTTGTAGAGGAATATCAAATTCGTTGAGAGAGTTATGAGGCTTTATGGTTTAACTAGGGATGGACACAATTTTGTCACTATTTACAAACTAGATAAGCTTATATATAATATAGACTCAAATGAGTCAAAGATATAGGATGCTTCAATCTCCCCCTTTGGAAATATGAGATAAAATCTCCTTTGAGTCTACAAGGACCCGTAGGGATACCAAAATGAAATAAAAGAATCTTATTCCTATAAAAATCTATCTACCCAATCTCCTAGAAATAAAAAATTACATAACTCAACTATGTACAAACCATTACCCTATCAAAATCTGATGCAATAAGGAGGTACTGAAATATGCAAAAAGATACCCAATCAAGCTCTGTAGTTAAGAATGTACAAGAGTGTCCCAGTGGGCTCAAAATTTCTCCCCCATTTTGTCTCAAATGGACAAAGGGCAACAAGAATAAAGAAAGAGTTATAATCAGGTAAAATAACAAATTATTCATCTAAAACCATTCCAATTGATCTGCGTAAAGATTCAAAACACTTAAAGTCCAAAGGTTTTGTAAACAAATCAGTCAATTGTAGATCAGTAGGTAGGTAATTAGTCTTTAGTTCTTTTGATTCAACTAATTCTCGTATGAAGTGATATCAAATTTTATTATGTTTAGTGTGAGAATGTTGAACTGGGTTCTTAGAGATGTTGATTGCACTCTGGTTATCGCAATAGAGATGAAGTTTTTCTCCTTTTATACCATAATCTCTCAGCATTACTTGCCGCCATAATAACTGCGCCCAACAACTTCCAACTGCAATATATTAAGATTCTGTAGTGGATAAAGAGGTGCAGTTCTATTTTTTGTTGTTCCAACCAACCAAGTTGTTACCAATGTAGTAACATGCTCCTGATGTACTTTTACTATCGTCGAAATACCCAGCCCAATCAGCATCAGTGTACCCATCTATAGTGCTCGATGTGTTATTAGTGTACCACAAACCTAATTTGTAAGTGCCTTTTATGTATTTAATTATTCTTTTTACACATAACAAATGGATCTCTTTGGGATTATTCTGATAATGGGTGCACACATACACAACGAACATGATATCTGGGTGCGAGGCAGTTAGGTAGATCAAGCTTCCTATCATACTACGGTATAAGGTAGAGTCAATCGATTTACCATTTTCATATTTGGAGAGTTTGACCGAGGTACTCATAGGCATTCTAGCTTCTTTAGTCGCATCTAAGCCAAACGTTTTTACAATCTCTAAAACATATTTAGATTGCTAAACAAATAAACCTTCCGAGTTTTGTTTAACTTGAAGTCCTAAGAAAAATTACAATTCCCCTATAAGCGACATTTGGAATTCTTTGTGCATAATGTCTGAGAAAGACTTGGCTTCTAAAGGGGAAGTTGATCCAAAAATGATATCGTCAACATATAATTGAGAAATAGTAATTTTTTTGTCAAAATGTTTGACAAACAAGGTTTGGTCATTTCCTCCTCTCCTAAATCCATTATCTAAAAGAATGGTGGACAGATGCTCATACCAAGCTCTAGGAGCTTGTTTTAACCCATAATGAGCTTTCTTAAGATGATAAACATGATTAGGATTATAAGGGTCAATAAACCATTTGGGTTGTTCTACATAGGTCTCCTCAGTTAAAATTCCTTTAAGGAAGGAATACTTTACATCCATTTGGTAAAGTGTGAAATGTAACTGACATGCTATAGCAAAAAGTAAATGAACAAATTTGAGTCGAGTAACAGGGGCAAATGTTTCCTCGAAATCTATTCTTTCAATCTGAGAGTAGGTCTGGGCAACTAATCTAGCTTTATTTCTAATGATCATCCCAGACTCATCATGTGCCAATAACCCTTTTATTTTTAGGTCTGGGTACAAAATGCCAAACGTTATGAATGACAAATTGAAGAAGTTCTTAATGCATTACAGAAATCCATAATGGGTCATTCAAGGCTTCATTTACATTTTTGGGCTCAATAAGAGACTGAAAACTTGCAAAATGAGCAATGTCACGATGTTGGGATCTTGTATGAACAAGTTCTATAGGATTACCAACAACATTATCTATGGAATGGTCATTAGCAACACAGTTAGGTACTTCAGGGTTCTCTATTGGTAAAGACTCGATTATTTTAGGAGAGTTATAATTTAAAACGATTTCAGACTCTTCTACAATAGCTAGTCTTGTAGTTTTACTTTCTATATAAGTGTCATTCACAATCACTTTAATGGATTCCATCAAGGTCTTAGTATGCAAGTTGTAAATACAGTAGTCTCTACTGTCAGGTGAATATCCTAGAAATATAGCTTTATCTCCTCTTATTTCAAACTTAGATAAATGTTCTATGTCTTCGCAAATATAACATGTAATGCCAAATGTCCTAAGATATTTAAGATTTGGCTTCTTACCATACCAAAGTTCATAGGGGGTCTGTTTAGAATTCTTCTTAAGGTAGACTCTATTGATAATGTGACATGAAGTAAAAACTGATTCAACCCAAAAATAGTTTGGTAAATCTTTTTCATGTATTAGAACTATTTCTATTTCCTGAATAGTCCTATTTTTACGCTCGGCTATTCCATTTTGTTGAGGTCTTGGGAGCACTAAACTCGTGTTTGTAACCATTATATTCACAATATTCAATGACACCTGAATCTTTGAATTCTCCTCCTTTCTCACTTCGGATTCTATCTACTTGGGAGTCTTTTTCATTTTCTATACGAAGTAGGTTTCAGACTTCTGTTTTAGAAAAGCAACCCAAGTGAATCTCGTGTAGTCATCAACCATAACTAGAATGTAACTATTGTCACAAAGACTGATAATACAAGAAGGACCCATTAGGTCCATACGGATAAGTTCTAATAGTTTAGAGGACATAATATCTTTAACCCTTTTGTGAGATGCCTTAACTATTTTTCCTTCTTGACAGGGACCACATACTATGTTCGAAATGTTTTTTATTTTAGGAATACCTCTAACAATTTCATGAGAGGACAATTTACTAAGGCTATCATAATTTATGTGACCCATTCTGTTATGCCATAATTCATTATCATCCATTCTGGAAATGTTATAGACCTATATACTCGAATTAACTGTGTAAAAGTTATCTGGAGTACGGAGTCCTATAATTACGCATTCACCATTTTCATTCAAAATTTTGCAATTGTTCTTCAAAAAGGTGACAGTATGATTGGAGACACAAAATTCTGAAATACTTAGTAGATTAGACTTAAGACCTTTTACTAATAAAACATCTTCAAGAATAGGTAATACTTCTTCTTGGAGTGTTCCTTTGCCTATAATCTGGGTTGAAACACCATCTCCAAACAAGACTTTGCCTTCGGAGAATTTTTTTTTATTTGAGAGTTTGAATTCATCCCCAGTCATATGCTTAGAACATCCAGAGTCTAAGTACCATCCATAAGTTGTGTGTTCACCTATCAAAGCGCTAATCACTATGTTACATTTCAGTTGGGGTACTAGATCATCCTTTCTTACCCAAATAGCTTTATTTTTCAATTTGCGCTTATTAGCTCGTATTTGATAAAACTTGCGAGCTTCAAATTTTTGTCTATACATATTTTGCGCAATTTTATTGTTATTATAAACATTTTGAGCATTTTGTCGAGAAAAGACGCTAGGATCATTTCTTGACGATTGTCTTTTAGTATTAGATCTTGCCTTTCTCTTTCGATAGTTATAGTTTCTGTCTGGTGGTTTAGGAAGGGCATAATTGTTACATCTTCTCTTAGAGTAATTAAAGTTCTAATAGGTAAAGGAAGGATTAGTATTTTGGTATAGGCGTTTGGAATAGCAACCATCTAAGGAATGTCCATACACATCACAGTATGAGAAATAAAGATTTCTCGTAGCAGTTGAGTCTTTAGGAAAGTTGTTGAACATAGGTTTCCCTAAGTTATGACTTTTGCATTATTTTTAGAGGGAACGAGTTGAAATGAGGTCTCACTTTTTCTAATGGGAGGACAAACGTACTTGTCGTTAAGTTGAACATTATTCTTAGAGGTACTGGTCTCACCAAAATTTAATTGTTGCTGATTTTTATCAAAATCCTTTTTTAAAGATTGAAAGTAGGGACAAATTTCCATAGGTCTTTTACCACCGGTAACAAACTTTATGGTTTAAAAAGGTTTAGTTTTTTAATATTTTCGGTGCAAAATCCTATTCCATATCTATCATCAGAATTGATCTTGTTATCACCAACACAGTCCTCAAACTAATTAGAATTGCTTTCAAAATTTGAGAATATTTTAAAGATTGTTGAAGCCTTTTCTTTTGTTTGTTCCAATTCTAATAATGGTCCTTTATACTTCTTTTCCAAGACATTATTGGATTCATTCAAGTCTTTCACTCTTTGTTCAAAATCTTTTATTTCCTCATCATGAGTTACAATTTGAGACGTATACTCTTCAGCATTTTGTTTAACTATTTGGTTTAAGGACCCTAATTTTATGGAAAGATATTTGACAACCTTCTCTAGTCTACCGCTTTTCTTGAGAGTTTTAGTGTAAAATGTGTGAATGTTAGGAAGGTCCTTATTATCGGTCTCACTAAGTGGGTTGTGTGATGTGTCCCCTATCGATTCAATTTTAGGACTCAAACACCCATTGGCATCAACAATAAGATGATCACTTTGACTCACACACACACACGATTTCAGTAGTACAATCACTCTCAAGCAGTAAGGCATACATATCAATAAAAGCAACATAAGTCATGGTATGATCAATTTCCTCATCATCATTGTATATTATCTTAGCAAAGAATGACATTCAAGGATCATAAGAGTTGGATGACTTAGGTTCTTCATTTTCAGAATCACTTGAGTTATTCCATGTCTTTCATAGTTGATCCCTATTATGTTTGGGGTGTTTTTCTAAGTTAACCCTACAGTCACTAGCCACATGTCTTAATTTTCCACATCTATGACATTCAACATTTTTAAGGTCTTTCTCAGGTCTCTTGTGGTCATCAGTCTTTTGTTTGTCAGGTCTTCTCTCATGAGGTCTATTGTTAGAAGTGTTGGAGTAATTAGGTTCCCCTTGTCTAGAAGCAACTTTGTTTCTAAAGTTTATAATTTTTTTAAATTGCGTAGACATAGGATAAATCTGATTATCCAAGTTATCCAAGTCACAATCCTCATCAGAGTCAAGGTCAAGGTCAGGTTTGATCAACTTAGATGAAAAAACAAGATTAGAATTACCTTATTTTTTACTAGTCTGGATCAATTATTTCTTGAATTCTAGTTCCATTTCCAGAGTTCTTAGTTTACTACTAAGGAGTTCCAGGGTAAGATTTTGATCATCCATTTCCTCAATAGCATATCTTTTGTTATCAAACTTCTGTGGAAGTGATTTTAGAATTTTTGAAACAATTTCTTTCCTATCATAGGTTATACCATTTGCATGGAACTTAGTCACAATGTCAGTTAACCTAATGTAGAAATCATCAAAGGTTTCAGTCTCAGACATGACAAGAGAGTTATACTGTTGGATAAGCATTTCAGTTTTATCATCTTTAACTCTCGTATCACCTTCATGTGAAGTTACAAGAGTATCCCATGCTTCCTTAGAAGTTGTGCAGGATGAGATTCTCTTGAACTCATGTTCATTTATAGACATAAGTATGGAATTCTTTCCTTTTTTGTTACATAGTGAAATTTGTTTCTCATCTTTAGTGAATTCACTTAGTAACTTCCTAATTCTCACAAGACTTTCTTCAGCTACTGGTTTAGTAGGAAAAATGTAGCCATTTTCTATAACTTCCCAGACTTTATCTCCTAGAGTTCCTTTAATGAAAGAAATCCTCCTTACCTTCCAGTAAGGAAAATTGGTTCTATCAAAGAGAGGGGGTCTGAACACGTTACTTAGTCTCTCAAATTTCTCGTCCATACTTTTGTTTTGAAAAAATAATTTCAGAAACAGGAGATCTAAAAGATTTTAAAACAACCAAGCTCTGATACCAATTAAAAAAATGCCACTTAAGACATTTGATACAAAGTTAAACTATTAAAACTCTTTTATTAAAAAAAACTTAACACAAGATGTGTTTAAATACTTATCAAAATAGTTTGAATGAGTGTGAACGAGTTATTTCAGATCTATAGTAAACCAGTTTTGATAAGCAAATCTTAAACTATTAAATCAACAAAAAATTTAAAATTGTCGCAATGTTTCCAAGTGAAAACTTATATAATCGGTTGCCAATTTTTGACGGGTCTAATTATGCATTGGAAAGTCCAAATGAAATCCTATTTAAAAGCAATCGATGAAAGGTTTTGGTTAATTTGTGAAAGAGGCTGGAATCCTCCCACTGTCACTACAAATAATGTCACTAATTAAAAACTTGTGTCAGACTAGACTGGAGAAGAGTTTAGGTAGATCAGTTACAATTCACGAGGGATTAATGCAATTTTCGGACACATCACATCTGACGAGTTTCGATGTATTATGACATGTCCCATGTCAAAGGAAGTGTGGGATATTTTGCAACTCACCCACGAAGGCACTAATGCAGTCAACGAGTCTAAAATTAAAAACTTGACCACTTAGTTTAAGACGATTACTATGTTAGAGACTGAGTGTTTTGACGAGTTTTATGCACATTTGCCTGATATTGTCAACACCAGTTTTAATATTCGTGAGCCTAGACCTTATGCACGAGTGGCTAAAAAGATTTTAAGATTGTTGCTTAAACGTTTTATGGCAAAAGTGACTGGTTTAAATACCTTAGGAAATATGAGTCGTCTGAAACTAGAAGAGTCGGTAGGAGACCTCCAGACGTATGAAAATGACATGTTCCCCGACATTGTCAAACCTTAGGATATAGGGGAAATGCTTAAAGACCAAACAATAAAGGGAAAGGAAGTTTACACTAGTTATAGGAAAAAGAAAGTGAGTTTTTGTGAGTCCGAGTCTGAGGGTGAGTATGATTTTGACATGACCCTTCTTGCAAAAAATTTTAAAAAGTTTCTCTAGTTTTCGAAAGAAAATTCTTCCAATAAAAAAATTTCGGAGAAAACCAAAAAGAAAGACAAGGCCAAAAAATTGGTGAGAAAGAGAAAGAGGGTGGAGAATTTTTTTAAAATATGAAATGTTTTGAGTGTCAGGGGAGAGGGAATAAGTCTTTTGAGTGTCTCAATAGACTTAGGAGAGATGGCAAAAAAGTTGATATGCCATCGACCTTGAATGATAGTGAGGAAGCTGTGAAAGATTCCAAGGATGGGTCTTCACAAGGAAAGTTTGTTTCCTTTTTATCCATTCATGAGAGCACACCTGGTTTGTCCCACGACGATGAGTACACTTGTGAACGTGAGACCCCCGAGGAGGATTTGAGTGTTTGTTGCGAGTCTAAGAGTGTGTGTGAAAGTGGAGATGAAAGTGAGATATAGATGGATTTTAGAGAATTGTATGCCGAGACCTTAAAGACTAAGAAATTGAATAAGGATTTAGGTCTTAAGGTGAGACATTTGGAGAGAGAGTTAGAGAGTTTGAGAGGTTTTGAGGCTATGGCGAGTTAACTTGACAAGGTGAAGATTAGTTTGAGTGAGCAGTTAATCTTTGTGAATAGGGAAAATAGTTCACTTATAGCTCGCATGTCACAATTAGATAAAGATCTAAAGCACGCCATGGAGGCTAAAGTCACTTTAGAGAACGCATCTAATAAGGTCTCAAAGATGGTTCTCAATCCCATTTTAGGTAGCGGTGAGAGTTTAGGAAAAGGTCATGACGATGCATCCACTTCTTTATTTCACCCGAGATCGTTCCCGCTCTAGTGATAGATTGACATAGCTCTAATCCCGACACACCTAGACATCCCGTACCTTTTAGGAGAGAGCGTAGGCGATATGTTGAGAGAGGTGTTCCTAGGAATGTTTATGTTTGCACACACTGTAAGAAAAATGGGCACCTTAGGGAGTTTTTTTTATGTTGGGTTATGTACCAAGTTATACTACTACACGTCTTCACACACACCCACCCACACTTGACGCTCCAGATGATTACATAAGATATTTTTCACACTTTGGGGACTAGGTAAAGTTTTTGGTCAAATCTTCACGACTTGATGGAGTTTTTTCAAAAGATATCACCATCTTTGGAAAACTTTACCACACTTACTAGATGAGATCTAGACTTGTTTTCTAGCATAGGATGATTTACATGATGAAATATTTTTCCTATTGCTAGTATGTATCATTTTGTACTTATGTTTTCCATTTTGATATATTTTTTTGAAAAACCAAAAAGATTTTCATTTTTGAAATTTTTTGTAAAAATAAAAAAAGATTTTCGTTTTTTAAGAAAAATTGAAAAATCCAAAGAGCGTTTTGTATTTTGTTTACACCATATATGATTAGACTTTTAGGGTGACCGAGTCACTACATCGTTCCATATCCATGTGACTATTTGATAGTGTTTTGAGGCAATATGTTGTGTCATTCATGTGCTTTACAAAGTTTGGAGTCTTTGAGATGATATATATTGTTGCTACCTACATGTTTGACTCATTTGTCCTTTATTGCATACATGCACGGATTTGTATGACTTTTGTGCTTGTCTATTACGTGTTGGTTGAGTGATTCCACCTCAATTATGTCAATATAACTACACAAATACAATGAAACTTAACAATAAAGTAGTGCATGTTATAAAGCGCCTGTGAGTTTGTGTGTTTTATTTTAAAAATGGGGAAGGGCAATGAAATGTTCGCATTTATCCTTTGCAATTAAGCCACCATTTCAATCGGACCTAAAAAAGTGAGCAATTGAAAATTATTCGGGGTCCAATGAGGTTTAAAAGAGCTCGAAAAAATTAAAAGGCTATAAAAAGAAATATATACCAAAAATGGGCCAATAGATTTTAGTTTCATCACCTAATAAGAAAAATAAAAAGAAATATCTTTTAATGATGGAGTTTGGATGGAATTTGAAATGGGTTTCACGACCTTGAAAGTCATGAAAATGCATTACATAGTTTTGCACGTTATTAGTGTGGAAATCATTTTTACTTTGATTTGTTGATATGATTAAGACGATGTCACTTAAATTCAACAATTTAACACCTAAGGACTAGTTTTGATGTTGATTCGTTAGGAGTTCACTTATGCATCGTGCACACTTATAATGATTGAGTCAATGTTCCTATCAAATTTGTTCACACCCATTCATCCATTTCCATGATTTTGTTATCTTAGTGTAAATTCACGGTGTGTGTTTTTTGTAAAATTAGTTTTGCATTTTTGTATGAAAAAACGAAAAAATAAAAATTATTTATTTGACTTGTTTACCGTGACACCCCAATTTGATTAATGCGTGTTATTCTTTTCCTTGTCTATTTTGAACAAGTAAAAAGGGGGAGAACGGATTATGATTTTATGGGGGAGTTTAAGTATGTGGGAGAATTGATTATGCTTTCATGTTTACGCTTATACATCACAAGGTATTTGCTTTGTCTTATGTGTGTAGGTATAGTTGAACATCATTATGTTACACACCCTGATGAGAAAAGCTTGAGCTTTTGAAGATTTGATTGTTGAAGAAAAGTTTGAAAGACTTGAGAAGTTTTTCCACTTTTGAGTTTGTGGGAGGGTAGATTTATACAGGTCATTTTTGACATTGATAATTCGGATATTTTTATTTTGTACCGGAATAGACATAGGGGGAGATTTGTAAGAACATTGTCCGTCACAATTAAGTATGTCTTAAACCACTACAACCATCGAAGATATTCAAGAACAAATACGCAACAAGACGGGTCCGAATATCAAGTTTTGTCAACAATTAAGCCTCCGCAAAATGAATATGGTAAAGTTGTGTTTTTAATTCCTTAATAATTCACTTAGGATTTTGGGATATTTTTCACAAAATATTTTCTAAGTGTTGGACCGGAGCTTTAAATTTTTTTCATCAAAAAATTATTGTTCGAAGTTTTTGAGGCGGTGCATTTACTGAAAGGATAATCGAAAAAATATTATTTTATTGGTCTCGTTTGAACGACACTGTACGTCATTCAAACGACAATATGTGTCACGAGATACATCAAACGACACCGAGTATCGTTCGAATGACATCCAATCTTATTTAAACGGCCCACCGCCTTAAGTTTTTTTTTTATAAAATGGTCTCTTCAACTCCGTTTTCCATAAGAAGTCTGTGTGTTTTTCATCGAGCAAAACAGTGTTATAGAGGCATAGCACTTTTGGCTTCTTCTTTAGGGATTAAATCCTTTTATTTTCAATTCACAAAATCCCAATTGTTCATGTGAATTGTTTTGGAGTTTGAGAACGCACTTTTGTGGTGTTCATACTTTTGTGGAGAAGATTTATGCATCAAGTGGTTGCATGTTATTGAGGTTCGCTGCATGTGCATCTTTGTTAAGGTTTGTACTGCGGTTCTTGTGGATTGCTACGCGTAATTCACTGATGGCGATGTTGACGGACACCAACGAGTATTCATGTGTCAAACTGTATTTCATTGTAATCCGTGTAAGTTGCGATTTACAAATTATAGTGAAATAAAACGTTTTGCCCTGAGGGGATTTTTCCTCAACTTTCTATCACGTATTTTATTTATGTTGGTTTGACACATGCACACACGTAGCAAGTTGATTTTTAGGGCTGAATTAATTTGATTCATAAATTGACACTAATTATATATGTTTGTGACTGGAATTTGCGCATCTTTTTAAATTAGCATAAAAAATGACATTAGTGCCCTTTTCATTTTCTAACATGGTGAATGTCTGTATTGAAACGATACTTTTCAATGAAAATACTAAAGTAATTTTTAATGAATAAAAAGGGGTGATCCCGGTAAGAGAATGTTTTCTAATAAATCAAGTGTAGTGACATTAAGTGTGAAACCGTGTGTGTTAAACAATGTGAGAAAGGCTAGTATGAATACAACAGGTTTTTACATGATTAAAGTAATTTAATCTGAATGAGTAAGGTTTTTGAAAGAAAAACATTTATTCCATTGGATATGCATTTTTTATATGTATATCTATATATCTATAGATACATATATATTTTCGCATGCATGTGATTGTAGCGTATGACTATCCCATTTCACGGTTCATTTTTGTACTGATTGTATATTTCCACTAGGCATATGCTCACACCTTCATTTTGTTATCGTAGGTTGGGTGCAGTTTCGTATTTTAAGGGCATCGTATATGTAAGTGTACTGTAATTATTCTTACGTCGCTCCCCATGGGTTCCTCACATAGTTTATCTTGAAACTGGAATCGCATGCTAAAACAGGTGAAACGTTAAATAAAATAGGATTAGCAACATTGTATAGGATATTTCATTGCACTTCACACTAGGACTGAGTTGATTAGTGGGTAACCCAAAAATCCAGGATAGGTTGTTACGAATGGTCTTAGAGATCTAGGTTCAAGGTCCCTTACGGGTGTGACGTGGTGAGGTCGGTATTAGATTTTTCAACATCGATGTCGGTCTGGTCCAATCACTCTCGTTTGGTGATGGTTGTGATTCGTGTCCTCGACTATAAGGTCAAAGAGGTTAACACGACAAGTAAATTAGTGCCAAGTGGCATAGGTTGGAGTTAGTTGTACAAATTTCTTTCACGCTTCTGATTAAGTGTGATAATAATTTATGGGTGTCCACGTAAGACAATAAGTCAGGACACCATGGTTTATAGTGGAAGGTGTTTATTTCAACCTTCGATGACGTAGAACCTTTGGAGACATTAATAGAATGAGATATCAATCATTGGGCAAGTGGCACTAAATTATGAATAATCAATGGTAGAGGTTGATAGTTAGAGTGTCATAATTATGTAAAGGTAAATCGTGACTTAGATTATATGTGGCCTTGGGTGTGACACATATGGGAGGTCAATATTGATGTGATAATTAGATAATTTTGATCCTTAGGATAATGGCGCGATTGGTGGTAAAATTGATGAGAATATAAATTGATGTAGGATAGTAGTAGAGGATAAATTTGTCATAGTTGATAAAATGATACCCTTATGGGTGAACACCTGAGTGGATTGTTGGTCGCAAAATATTACTACAAATGTTAGTTTCTTAGTGAGGCAGTACTAGGTCCATTCGTTGGGGACTTGGGTTTAGTGCATCTCGATTTATGTACTTGGACTATAATATAGGTTTAGATAATCTCCATGATTCGAGTAACCTAGGAGTGAACCTAGATAATCTTGGTGACTTGGTGTTGAGTAAATGAGTTGTGAAATTATAGGAAATGACCTCTTGCAGCGTTAGTAGCGTGCTCTTAGTGAGTAATAATCTACGTCCTATGTCCTGCCAAAATCTGAGTGGCGCTAATCTAGAGTTTAGTGATTAGAGTTTGTCATCGAGAAATAAGATCCGTTGTGGTGTCTATGGGCGTGGGCCTTAGTGATCGTAGGCATTGCCTGACCTCTCGTATCCTACCAAAGTATATAGTTTTGGGATTAATAAATGAATACATAGTATAAGGTTTACATGGTAAAGTAATTTAGTTATAGTTATTAAACACCATTGGGAACATAATGATATGGTTTGGTGAATTTAACTAAGGGTTGGGATTTTGGGTGCGTCCGTGAGTTATGTTAAATGCCTTTGGAGATAAGTACTAAGGTGGTTTGATGATAATATAAATTGATGACATCTATCAATTAGTAATTTGGATAGATGTGTAAAAAGCAGTATTGGTAATTACCTTGGAGATTTATACTAAGGTTTGTCTAATATGATATTAATGCGAGTGGTGGTCATCCCCTAGTAATAGTGAATCCAAGGTGGAGTACCATGCGGTACAATGAAAATAGTATCTCTCATTGAATCCTTGGCATTTATTATTGCATTGAGGTTTATGTAGTGATGCCCATTTCATAGTGATGAACTCAAGGTTGTGTAGCATAGGTGATGGTATGACTTGAGGTTTCTCATAATAGATGTGTAAGATTCTTAGAGAACTAATTGAATTTCATGTTATCGCCCATGAGGCATTGGGAATCACTGTTGTATTGAAGTTTACATAAGTAGTGGTAGACCATTAATGATTTTAGTACGATTAGATAATTTCAATTTGTGGCAGTGCCTTGGAGTTAGTTCTACGGCCTTGATTTTAAGCATGTGTGATGATGTGACCTTCAAGGGCAATTTTGAAGATAGGTTGACAAATGCTATGTGGTGCACCTGGGAGACTTCGAACCCAATGAGGTTCATTATGGTCTTTAGAAATAGCACTCGGGATGAAATGTTAGACATGATTGCCACACCTAAATGTGCTACTTGTATGGCTAGTAATGACTATGTTCATGGAAATCATTAAGCATGACTGATGTTTATTAATTGAGATTCCATTGGAATGATTATGATGTGGGATCATATACACAGTGCTAAGGGTGATAGTTATGGTCCATGAGTTGGATGTCTAAAATGATATGAGCATTATGTCTCACTTAATGAGCGCGATCTTGAGGTTAGCTATCGCGTGTTAAAATTTTGGAGGCCTAGTTGTGATAGGTCGGTAACTCATGAGAAGTGTCAAGAGAAGTAACTTCGGCTTGATTTAGGATAGTTATGCTTACCATTAGAGGATATTTAGTATTAGTCCTAAGGAGGGAAGCTCGACGTTTAACTTCTCAAAGGAAATTTGTTTGTGTTATGTTCGTACTGCATGGACGGATGACTCTTGACTAGAACTCGTCAAGGTTAACACGCCAATCTCGAATACATGTCATAGCTAAGGTACTTAGTAGGAATTATTGAATAGCTATATAATTCAAGTGCACATTGTGGATTCGCACTTTGTGTGGTCCGATTCATTATAAGAATTTGATTGCTTCCCTTAGTCATGACAATTGCCTAATTTGTTGCATTTCTTATGCCATCGTTAGTCCCGATAATTGAAAAATTATCGATCCATTTTGATTCTGGCGTAGCGCTATGTTACCTCGGTAGTGATGAGGGTTAGGCCAGTTATGGATGACGCATTACGGTAGGTGAACACGTTTTCCTCATATGAACTGCTATATGCCACCTAGTCTGTGTGCGCATATGATATCATGTTGTATCATATATTTTTCATATGTTACTTGTTTGCTTTATATTCACATGTTTAATTAGTTAACCGGAATAGCTAGTTATGACTTGGTATTAGAGGTTGTGACTTGATAGTATTATGAATATTGGAACCAGATAAACCTTAGATGACAGTGTTACATTTGGTTAAAAATTTTAGAGTTTCTAGGAGATGATCACTTATAAATATATTCTTGTTGTGATACCCATGGTTACCCTATGTTAATACAGGGATCTTGTAAGAACATATTTTCATAAGTCCGTTATCAATTTATTATGTCATATACCGCTACACCGTCGAAGAGCATTCACGAGACATCTACATCAAAGATGGATCCGAATTACTCAAGTTTTTCATCATTCAAGACTCCGCGAAGTTTACTTTGGTAAGGTTATATTTTAAATACCTTAACTTTTCACTTAGAGCGTTTGGGATATTTTTTACAAAATATTTTTCTAAAGATTTTATTTTCGGACTCCTTTCCGTAGAAAAATCATAACTAATTCATAAAAAATCAGAATGATACGAAACTGGCGGCCACGCGTTCGTATCGAAATTTTCTACATGCTGGCATGGAATCTTGCTTGATAGGTCGTTCGAACGACATGCAATTGTCGTTCAAACGACATAGCATGTCGTTCCAACGAGATCGAATTTCGAGGCAGTGCATTTTTATATAAATACTCATTAAATGAGTCCATTTTCATTAAGAAGTCCACAGTTTTTGACAAACAAAAAACTGCGAAGCTGCAGAATCCTTTGTCTTCTTCTTTTAGGGTTTAATCCCTCTTTGTTTTCAATTCACAAAAGTCCCATATGCTTTAGTGAATTGTTTTGGTGTTGAAGAACACACCTTGCTACTGTTTATCTTTGTGGGGAGAACTCTACAACCGGAGAGCTGCGTGCTATTGTGGAGGGAGTCCTTATAAAGTTCACATCTTTTGGAGAAGCCATTTCTCTTCTTCACTGCTGCCCTCCTGGAAAGGGAAATTTCAAGCCGAGACATCGAAATCGACACCTGCGGGTATTTCGTATGTCACCCTATTTCATTGTAATCTGTGTAAGCCATTTTCTTACAAATTATTGTGAAATAAAAGGTTTTGCCCATTTGGGGGATTTTTCCTGACATTGTTTGTTTTATCCTGCATGCTTTATTTTATTGGATAAATCATCTAGATGCATGTTTTAGGGTTTAACTAAAATTTGGGATTAATTAAAATTGGATTTTATTTGAGAAGTCGCAATATTTCCGCTGTAGCGATTCTACAAATTGGTATAAGAACTTATTTAAGCGATCACCACTTTACAGATCTCGTAGGAGGTATCAATCAGGTAGAATTATGTGATGAGGCGATTATCTTTGATATGCGTATAGAGGAGTGTTAGAAGTGTATCCACCTAGGCTAGGAATAATCCAATATTGCTGGGGGAAACATAGGTTGTGAATCCTAGCATATGAATGTTCCATATTAATGAATTCATTGTTGATATTCACATATTTGATGAGGACCAAACATCTCGACGTTTTGTTCAGATAAACATATTAGGCATGCTTAAGATTTTGGGCAATAAGATGTTAGGGTTGTCGTGATCGGATTATAAATAGTGATTGCATAAAGTGAAATCCTTGGGTATAAACCATAGTTTTGACGGTCTACAAAATGGAAAATTGGTCATGAGTAGTTGGAGTATAAATTATGATAAACCAAGAGTTTTGAGGACGAAATTCCCTAAGGAGGGAAGTTTGTAATATCCTGCCGTGTTGAATAAATTAAATTATATATAGATTTTATATGATGAGTGGCTTTGGGTCGTATGTATATAATTTGTTGTGAATTGACTTAAACTATATGTGCCTCTTTTACGAGTTGGAAATTATGAGCGAAAAATGTGATAAATGAAAGGTTGGGATTAAGAAACAAAAAAATTAGACCTAATAAATAGCTGATTGGATCTCGAAAGTTGTTAATGGGAAAATTCAAAACTAGAGCTTTTAGCCCCATCGTTCGAATGACTAGTGGCAGTCGTTTGAATGACCGATCCCGTCATTCGAATGACAAAGACGGGATCATCCCCTTTGTTGTGTTGTCGATCTCTCATAGGTAGACTTTAAACCTATATCATTATGGTTGGAATCATCGAGGGATTTGAGGATTTGAGTTGTTAAGTTTATATCAGAGACACGGAAGCATGGTATGTGATGTTTTAATAACGGGTCTTCCATTTACTGTCATTAGTTAGACCATTGATCAAATGACTGTGTCACTCCCCAAGACAAACGGTTTGGAGATGACAGTTGGCATATCTTATGTGTGGTTTCTATACATAGCCTTGGTATAAGGGAAGAGATGGGTTTATATTATATCAGAAGCAGAGAGAGGGAGGAAATCAGATATAATACAGAGAGCGGTGTGGGTTATTGAAAAAAGACACCACTACTATTTTCTTAGCACCCCACACAAAGATCTCAACATTTCTTTGGGTTATAGTAGATGCACACACATCACATAACATCTATTTTCCCCACTGCTAAGGCAAGAGATATGAAATATTTATGTTACGTTGGAAGGTTTGTTCATGTGTTATTAGAGAGATTTTTTTATGAGAAGATGTAGAGGTTAGTGGAGGTATTTGAAGAGGGTTTTATTGGTGATTCTTGGAGACAAAATTGAAGGTTCTACGCAACCATCTTAAGAGGTGGGGGGTGTCATCTCAATTGATCGTTCATGCCTTTCGCTGATTTGAGCTCCATTAAGGTGGGATAAACTAACTTTGGTTTAAAGTTTAATAAGTATTATATGTCAGCATGCTATTACATATATTAGATGAAATATATGTGTCTAGTCTATTGGCTTTCATTCTAGTGGTGATTAAATAATCATGTTAGTATTTGTATAAAATGATACCACAAGAATGATATAAAATAGGTCTTGAAAATAGAATAAATTTTAGAATACAATAATTGATATTTTTACAGAATAAAAATGTATGAAAATGTTATTCTAGTATATTTTCTAGTAAAAGAAAATAATGGACATTTTTATTGAATAAAAATGTATGAAAATGTTATTCTAGAAAAGAAAATAATGGACATTTTTATGGAATAAAAATATATGAGAATGTCATTCTATTATATTTTCTAGTAAAAGAAAATAATGAACATTTTTGTGAAATAAAAATATATAAGAATGTGATTCTAGTATATTTTCTAGTAAACAGAAGTCAATATACATTTTTAAGGAATAAAAATGTTAGAAAATGTCATTTTGGTGTATTTCTAGTAAAAAGAAATAATACATATTTTTATGGAATAAAAATGTAGAATGATGTTACCGTTATCAAAATATTTATGAAATAAATATTTTTGAAGCTTCTTGTAAAACGAAGACTTTATGAATAAATGGACATCTACTGAGTTTAAAGAAATTAATAAAATTTTCCTATTAAGTGAAATGCGTTTTTAATGTATTTGATAGGATTTTAGTATTTAAAGTCCACTTTTTATGCACATAAACTTGTACTATTTTGATAATAAATATGCGAGCAAGTTTAAAGAAAGTCTTGTTAGGTTTAAGCATGAATAAGACAAAGGAAATTTGGGAGCTTAAAATGTAAAGGGTGTTATTTATGTGTTAAAGTAACAAGTGTGGAAATTGGGAAAGATTGTGATATTAAACAAGTGTTAAATTAGCTAAAGTGTTTTAAATGTCATGTTGAAAACTTAATAACCATTTTGAGAAATAACACTTGTTAAGGAACTAAGACGTAAGTTTGGTAACAAAGGGTTAATTGGTAATTTACTTAAAGTGTGACATTTTAATGGAATAAAAATGTTAAAGAAAGTCTTTACACTAATGTAGGTGAAATACTAATGAAGTCCTAAAGCGTGAATGAATTTAGTACGAATCACATGTGTGTGGATAAGGGACTTAAATAAGAAAAGATACCATTTTCCAAGTGTTAATGGAAAAACGGCGGTTAAGTCTTGATTTTGGCTTTGGCTGGGTAAAAGTAAAGAAGTGGAATAATATGTACATGTGCAAGATGTTTAACAGAGTAATAAGGATTAGGATGCAATTGGGAATAAGCCCTAAATCACAGGCCAGAGCATATGGTGCACATAGACGTCGGTGTGGAGCCCGTGTATGTATACGATACAAAGGAAGTTTTCGAGAAAAGCTAAAGGAAATATTGAACATGTTAAGCAATGGGTTGTGTGGTAAAATCTGTTAATACAACCTAATTTGAATTAGTGAAGTAAATGTTCCAGTATAGGTAAAATGGCAAGTAAATGTGTAAATCTTTTAATGTCCATAAGTCAATGATAAGGGTAAAGTAAAGTGGGTAAATGTGTGGTTAATTAATCTAAGTTGTTAAACCCGTAATTTTCATAAGCATGTATTGAAAGGTTTTCGAATGAAAAACAAGTATTGTCTAATACGTTGAATGCGTGTGTTGAAACGGTACTTTTCAACGAAAATACTAAAGTACTTCTTAATGAATAAAAATGGGTGATGCCGGTAAGAGAATGTTTTGTAATAAATCAAGTGTAGTGACGTTAACGTGGAACCGGGTGTGTCAAACAGAGTGAGAAATGATAAGTATGAATAGAGAAGGTTTTTATATGATTAAGATAATTTAATCTGAATAAGTAAGGTTTTCGGAAGTAAAACGGTAAATGCATTGAGTATGTATTTTTCAAAGGAAAAACTATATATATGTAGATACATATGTATTTTCGCATGTGAGTATCACTTTCTGCCTTTCGTTTCTATATTGCTTGTATATCCCCATTGGGCATAGGCTCAATCTCTTTCTCTCTCTTTGTTACGACAGGTTGGGTGTGGCTTCGTATTTTGAGGGCGTTGTACTAGTAAGTGTATTTTAATTATTCTAACGTTAGTAGATCTATTTACTTGGACTCGGGGTGGCTCCCATAAGTTCCTCACGTAGTTTATCCTTAAACTGGAATCGCATGCTAAAATAAGTGAAATGTTAAATAAAATTAAAATTGAACTAGTAACATTATATAGGTTGTTTCATTTCACTTCACACCTAACGTACTATTTAGACTCGGTTGACTCACGGGTAACCCACAGATCTGGATCTGGACGTTACAAAAGGTGAAGAAGGCTAACTTGAATTTGGAAGGTAGGTAGGAATAACAAGCCATAGGAAATTATAATAATAATTCGATTGAGGATCTTAGGTACATTACGATACTCTTCGAGAGAAGATAAAGTATGTTGAGGGTGAGAGAGATAGTCTTGGTGGTTCGATGGAGTCTATGAAGAAGGAGATTCTAGTGTTTAAGGAGTCTAGACGTTTACTTGAGTATAATATAGTTGAGCTTGAGGAGAGATTGAAAGATTCAAGTATGATAAAATTTGATTTGGAGGCTAGGTCTAAAAAGTTAGATAGGTTGTTAGCCGACGTCTAAATCAAGGATGATATGTGTGGGATTTTCTTTGATGATGGTATTGCTCCCATTCTGAAAGACAATACCATGCATATGAGTGAGTCGACTAGGGACGTTAGGAAAGTTCAACCTTTAGGTAACACTCCTCTTTATGTTTACACTTGCACTCACTACGATAGGAAGGGTCACCTCAGATGTTTTTTCTACGATCTTAAGAACGCTCCTTGGAAGTCTAAGAATAGAGTCGCTTCAGTTCCCAAACCACTATTCATCATTTCACACGTATTTGGGTTAGGAAATCAGATTTAGAGGCTCTATGTATTAGACTTGGTGATTCTTATTTGCTTGCATGTGATTCTCCTCGTGTTAGATCTTATGGTTGAGCATGTTAGCGGTGTTTGTCATACTCATGTTGAGATTTTGGATATATCCTTTCTAGGGTTATGAATTGTGTATATTTTTTTATTATTTATCTTTTTCTTTCTTAAGTCATATTGAGAAAATATGAAAAGATTTTGTTTTAATATATTTTTTGAAAAATTCAAAAGGGATTTCTCTTTTGTGCTATTTTAAGATAAACTCAAACATATTTGCTGTTTTGTGTCTTGAGTTTTACACTTATGGTATGTCATATTGGTGTGATTGAATTCCCTTAAACTCGCAACTTTCATGCGTCTAGGACATTTGGTTGTGACTTTAGATACTTATATTTATCTTAACCACGATTTTCATGTAGTTGTTTCGAACTTGACTTGCATTATGGATTTGACTTTGCATATGCCTCCGCACACACATGCACTAGTTATCTTGAATGTTTAACTTCTCATGTACATTTGAGTTTGGTGAGATATTCTCCTCTAAATCTTTTCATTTGCAAAAATTAATTATTTATGGGGATTAGTGCATGTAAGAACCGTTGCTCGTGTGAATATTTGTTAATTATTAAAAAAAATACGAGGGTACACGGTAAAGGGATGCAAAAGATAAGTTGACTTTGTGTGAAAGCCACTGTTGAAAAGAGCCAAAGAAAAAAGAAAGGCAATAGAAATAACAAAAATGGCCAAAAAACGCCAACTTAGAATATCTTAAAAGAAAAGAAAAGTACTTCGAAAAAATTATGAAATAGAAAATAATAGAAAAATATGCGTGTTTATCTTTGGAGGGAGTTTTGTTGAAGAAACAGGTTCGGACAATGAGTGCTACGGTTAACGGTTATGTCATGACGCTATTGATTGGTTGAATCATTAAAATCTGGATTTGCGTCCATTGTGAATGTTTTGTTAATTAGGTTCAATTTATTATCACGACATGTGGCTAAATCATAGTTTTGATAATATTTTGTGGTCAATTAGAGCTTATTAAATGTATCTAAGTGTTTGGGTCATGATTCATTTGCATTCACTTCATTCCATATTGAGGCACATCAATACCATATCACCGTGTAACTATAACGTTTTAATGACGTTTTTTCATTTTTTTGGTCTATATCAGGTTGATGTTTCTCATGTTTTACCTTTTTGGGTCCAGGTTTTATTAGTTTGAGAGGAGGCTTTGATATTTTGGTGTGTCATTAGAACAAGATGATGGCTCGCTCGAAACAGTTTGGTTCTCATTCGAAGTGGACTACAAATGAACATCGGACGACCCTCCCCCCACAGTATTTTGGCTCATTTGATATTCGTTTGAAGCTGATTCTAACAAAAATTGACTTTGGTTCGAACAACCTTCTTTTACGTTCTCATGAACTGTGTTTCTTTTTTCAATTCGAATGAGACTTAAAAATTGTGCTTTAGGTTTTTATATCCTCTTTTCACCATTTCACCTCATCCATATTTTATTTTCTTCTCTGCCCACTGCTATTGTTTCTCACCATTGCTGACTGTTTGGAGCTTGGATTTTGAGTGATTTCTTCCTTGTTCCATCATGCTTATTGCTCCTCATCTGGTATTTACATGAGTGACATCGTTTTGAGATTGTTTTGAAGGGTTTTTAGAAAAAAAATTATTTGAGTTAATTTTAATATGATGTCACCATGTTTATGCACTCCCTTTTCATCCATGTGTATGAAAATTCGTCAAAATATTTTTTGTTTCAATTATCTTCATTTTTTAGGCCATTGATAACTTTTAATTTTTTTTGTTATGAGAGTTAGTGTATTTTTCCCCTTGTGTGTCATGCGAGTCACGAAAATCCACAAAGTAGTTTTTTTGGAAAATATAATTTTGATTATTTTTGGATATTTATGACACACGCTCGTTGTTTACATTTTTTAGATTATTGTTGATTATATATCCGATTGTTGTTGTTTGTGGTTATGTTTTTCGTTGTGGTTTGGATGGTTTTTGTACATAGATAGGTTGATAGAGCTTGTGTTTATTAGTTGATCTAAGTGTTAGTACTTTCTTTTTTATACCAATACCCTATTTCCTTTCTCTGTTACTATGCACGGTAGTAGTTTCAGGCTGCCGAGGCCAATCAACCTCGGTTCACTACAGACCACTAGGTGAGCTGTGTTAATTGTGAGCATCGTTTCTCTCTAGGTGTTTACATCTGTGCTGTTATTCGTGAGTGCACCATTAGGGTTGAGGAGTTTTTGTAGTATCATTTTCCAGCATGGTTCCAGGGTCGAGGGTGGGAGTTTATGTTTCCATGAATGATGCCATCCATCCACACATTGTTCAGGTGTTTTACTTTACAGCAACTCAGACTGTTGTGGGCTTCAAGTCCTATGACTGTGGGGTATAAGTTATTGCCACCCTGAATCTTATTTCCAAGTTGAAGTATATTCCCTGTGATCGGGATATTGTCTTTCCAGGACATATCACGCGCAGTCCAGAGCTCAACGGCATCATTCATCATTTTTTTTATAGATATCCCTCCTCCTACTGCTATTAGGTTCCATCAGCACCTCCATCTCGACTATCTTATTTTTAATTGGTTTACATCATCATTGATTTCTCCCAGGACCAACCATACACAGATCTCTTATGACATCATTCACTTTATTTACACTATAAGTCAAGGATGGCGCATCGATCTCCCTGCCATTATTATGCACATCATGTCATATGTCCCTAATATAGTAAATACTCATGTTCAAGCGATAATGACATCTGGTGTCCTTATGGCACATATATGTGAGGCTGCCAAGGTTCCTTTGCTTTAGGACGACGTAGAACGATTCGGGATTTCATCTATAGATGCGAACATCAAGGTCACATATCAAAGCCTTTTGGATCCCTTCCCTCTAATCCACCTTCTACAAAGATCGGGGCGAGTCCGGAGGAGTCTATCCGTTAATATGAGGAAGTGAGAGCGCAGCGCATTCTTTTACATGCAGAGCTTATGGAGTAGAGGCGTCTCACAAAGGCCATAATTGCACGTTTTGATGGTGAGGTGAAGCATGACCCTATTAAATGTGGCTCTTAAGTGAGAAAAGGGGGTTGTGTATTTTGTTCCAAATTTCAGACTAGCCCATACGGGATAATTGCAAGGTAGGTTTTCAAGTATGTGACAAGTATGTTAGTCATTGAGTTATGGTTTAGGTTCGAGAACCTGGTTCTGAGTTAGAGTAAGGGAACATTTTCACTCAAGTCAATTTTTCTGTAATTGGAATAATTACGGACAAAACTGCTTGATCCATAGGTTAGTCATTGAGTTGTAATCCCACAAATGTTATGATAGATGAAAATGTTTCGGCAAAGCTTCGAAGATGACATCGTGATGTATTTAGTTCCTATATTCTCTTCACGCACTTTGATATATCATAGATATCTCATATATGAATGCTAATGAATTTTGAGATTTCAAATATTGTTTAAGGATGTATTTTACCCTTAAAATGTTTTACAACTTTGAAAAAATAACTTTGGAAATGTATTTTTTAAATATAATTTGAGTTGATCTTATTTGCAAGGGTCCCTTAAGATGTAGATAGGTCCTTAGGTTGGAAAATGGTATAAGTGAGAGTTGTATGGACGTCACTTCAACCTTTGGATTTACATAAGATTTCTTGTGCATAACTTTTTGCTTATGCTTGTATATTGGGTGGTCATCTACGACAATCAAAGTTGGTGTACTAGAAGGCTCGACATTGAGATTATTTGATATCTCGTTTGCATTTGAAGTAGATATAAAAAATGAAAAGTACATAGGAGTATCTATATGAGAGATCAAAAGACAGATTGTCGAGGCTCGGGCTCACGTGAAAGACTTAATATTTTAGCTGCATACCTAATGGGACATGGGATCAGAGACTACATTGTTCACTTGTACAATTGTTATATACGGGTTCGCACGCTTGCATGTGGGGATATCTTTGGGAGATTGCTTCCTGAGATAGTTTGATATGTCATTTTAGATCATTAGGTGTAATGTATGAAAGTCGAGATATGGGTGCATCTTGGTGGAGACAATATATCAAGAAACATATTTTAAGGTTGTAGCTTACCAGAAAGACTCAATATTTTGCCTAAGTACCTAAGAGGATTTGGGACCAAAGACTACATAGTTCGTTTGTACATGTGTTCAAACATGACGTGTGTGAAAGTGTAGGACTTTTTATTGTAGAGGATAAGGGTTCTGTATGGAGGGTCCGAATGGGGTGGTCATTCTTAGTTATTTGGATTAGGGACATATGTACCTTAAGAAATAATATGTCAGGGAGACTTGGAATGAAAACCAACATAGTTCCAACAAATGTGTTGTATTTACGGGTGTGGCTAATGGTATACCAAGTATACAAGGTACATCATTACGGTGTTTATGGACTAGTCCTTAATATATCATTTTCATTATGTTGGATTGATATATTTATATGTTAAGTGAGTACCTTGATCAAATACCAGTGTTTGAAAAGTATTTACATGAAAATACATATTCAGGGTGTTGTCACTTGAACGGACTTTGTTCGCTCGGAGAAGTGGCGAGGGTAGTCAGATTTTAGACTTTGGCCGACAAAGTTTTGGGCTGACATAACTGAATAACACAATCCCGAGCACGATTTTCAAATGTATGTTTTCATGTTGATGTATTTTAATCATGGAAATTGATTATCATTTATTTAAAATATGAGCGTGTTAATACCATACAAAAATAGAGGTGCTGGATTTGAAATCAAGCTTTTAGAATATAAACATTGTAAATGGCATACCCCCGGTCCCCAAAACGGGGATCGAGCTAAAGAAGATAAACGGGTATGTAGAGTTTATTAGAACATATATATATATATATATATATATATATATATATATATATATATATATATATATATATATATATATATATAGGGGGTGTGTGGGGGGGTATTTTCTGAAATCCGTGAACATATTTTTTACCCTCTCGGTGAAAGCTGACTTTTTTCTTGCAAGCGTGTCCCCCTTTTGAGGTGCTTTAAGTCGGGTAGAGTTTTGTATTGAAGTTTTGGCTTTTGAACATTTTATGTGGAGTTTTGACTCGATTTATTTCTGAGATGAGACTTTTCAGATGTAAAAATCTGGTTCAGGTACTCGAAAGAAACTTTGCTGAAGTACGAGGTTTTATTTTTGGGAAAATGATTTTTTTAATGTCCGAGCTTCTTCAGGACTGAAAATGAGATGGAGTATCTCGGATACTCGGGGGCGAATAAGTTAAGAAAACCCACATCGAGGTCAAGTTTTAGTATGTCGTGGGCAAATGTGAGGCGTTTATAAACACGATAAGATAATTATTGAAACGATAAACTAAATGAATTAATTAGTAAGAAATAATGTACTTTAAACTAATTATTATAGAGATAAAGTAATTTAAACTAATTAATAATGCATTTAAACTAATTAATACACCTTTTAAACTAACAATCTAATTTGATAAAGAAGAAAAACTAATAAAGAAAGCATATAAACTAATTACCTAATTCATTAGGTCAAATAAACAAAATTTCTAAAGAACTTAAACTAATTATCTAATTAAATTAATTAACTAATTAAATTAATTAACTGAATAACAAATTAACCCAATTAACTCCCTAAACTAATTAACGTAGATGGGGAAAGAAGAGGTGAATTGGTGAGTTAAAGAGGAGCGGTTGGGGCCTATTTGTAGAAAAAAAATAAGTGGATTGCTCTGGGGCCTCTAACTGAGCGGTTAAAGGCTATGGAGTGTCGACACAGGTTACAAGACACATGAATGGTGATGGAAAAATTTATCGAATTTTGGTGATGATCAATTTAGGGGAATAACTGATCGGTTATCCAATTTTGGGTCCTTTAATTGATTAATTTAAGATCGCAGGGTACATGTTTGACTCATTTGGTGGAAAAATTGAAAACAATCATCAAACTAATCTGTTAAACGAGCCAACTCTCTTTAGTCAGTGTTTTGTATTATTTTCATAACCACTATCAAATGACTCTAACTGATTCCTGGTTTGCACAATTGGGAAGATAATTCAAAGATATATCTGTGTATTGGTCCCAGCATCCCCAATCATGAAACGGGGTTGGTAAAAACTACCCTTAAATTGTTAAGTAATGTGAACTGCATGGATCGATGAATCCAATGTTTTTTTTTATAAAATCTTCGATTAACCATTGGAAAGATATTTAAAATATATAAAAGTTTCGGGCTTACTACGTAGCCAAATTATGAAGTATGGCATGCTCAAAATGTTCATAAACTGATATTTAAGGTAAATTGTCTCAATCGGGACTACCCTTGGATTTGATCTTTGTAGTGAGGCAAGAATAGGCATAAGGTGGAGTTTATAATGGTTATTTTAATATGTATGGTATTTTTTAAAATTGGTTAAGTCCATGGATGGCCAAGATTTACGTATTTATAGGTCCATTAATGATTCGCCTCGAATATTGGAATTATTTACCCCTTTTACTGATACATTTTAGCCTCCTCGGGTACCTTAATTCCTATATTTATTCTCATTAAGCATAAAAAATCTTTTATGTATGTTTAAATGATTTACGAGGTATAATTGAGCTTTTGTAGGTATTAAAGTGCTAACTGTGAATTTTGGTCGCATTTCGAAAAAGTTTCGCTGCAATATGCAATTTCAAGGGCAATTTGGTATTTTTAAACTCCTTATTTTATAGGGTAGAAAATTACCAACATGTATGTTATCAAATTATCTTTGCGTGGTCACCGATCGTGCGTCATTCTAACCCCTAATGAGGATATTATGATCATTTTTGAAATTTTTTGGCATTTTCTTCTACTTCAAGGGAATTTTGATAATTTCATAAAAGGCACTTTAGAGGATTTCAAAATAGATTCATGTAGATAATTGAATTATCTTTGCATCGGTTCTGACCACGAATCATTCCAATTTCATATAAAGACATTATAGCCGTGTTCGTGCGACGTACCCAGAATTGGATCAGAGAAGGAATGGGACTGCCAGGTCCCAAATCGATTCGGAATGTCTGAATGTCCATAAATTTGTATTTTTAAGTTTGTTTTTGGTTCTGTATTTATGGGTAAACATCGTATTAAGTTGAGAATTCATTTTAGATACCAAAAGTTTTCATCTTTCTTTGTTTTTAGGGTTAGAAGACTTTAGGGATTTTTGTGGAGGTCCACTCTTCTTCTTTATCTTTGGGTGTTTACCCATTTTATGTAAGTAATTTCTCCTATTCATTATCTTCCTTACCTAATTAATACTTTATTTCTTTGTTTAATCTTTGTTCTCTTCATTTATTTCTTGGATATATTAGTTGTTGGTAGTTTAATTCCTTTTTTCTTTAGTAATTACTAATTTTATTTGTTTAACATACGTATTGTCATTAATTTAAGGGTTGGTGTCATGCGTTTGCCATTAATTGATCTCGAGCTCTGAAAGCAAGGTTTTGTGTAAAATTGCATTTAATTGAAACCTCGTGTATTAAAGTTGGAATATTATGCGTTTCACTTTCTTTGTCACACAACGTTGGTCTTTAACGAGATATTCAAAATTTAATCCGTGTGTGACCATTTTTTATTAAATGTTTTATCTCGCATTTTTGGGTTAGGTTTCTTCATGAGTGGTGTTTCTAATTAATTGATTATGCTCGGTTAAATTCCTTACGAACCAAAATTCTAATTATGCATTGTTTAGACCATGGCAGAGATGTGATCACAACTCTCATTTTATTAATATTGTTTATCATAGTTAACTTCTTATTTTTCCCGTTTACACCTCATCACCTTTTACACTTTTATTCTTGAAGTGATAAATCACTTATAATCTGTCAAACATTTCCTGAGGATTTTTGATACCCGGATTGGCCGCTATACTCCCTTTATTGAGTGTAGTCATAGTTTAGGTTATTTTTGTATTGAGACGGTGAACCGAAAACAACGACATTGCCCTTACACGAGCATATAGTTTGATCCCGATCAAAATGTCTCCATTGCTAGGGATTGTTTTGTTATTGACTGTAGTTGATTTACTATTTTGTAATATTTCTTTTATTTGTATTTGTATTGCTTATTTTCTCCTTTCTTTTTGACTTGCACTAGATTGTTTTGAGAACTTCGAAATTTTGGTGCTTGTCGAATTTTTGAATGGCTTAATTTATAATGTCTTGCTATAACTCTTTATTTAATCTAAATTGTTATGAGAATACTTTTCCAAGTTACACTCCTGAGACTATTGGAGAATGCCTGTAAATTCTTCCAAATGAGCGTATTGAGCGTGAAATTCAAGAATTTATTAGTAATCCCTCAACGCCTTGTGAGGAAACTTTGGTAACCATGGAATCGTGTACCTATGAGAAGACCTCTCAATAATATGTTATGTCTTCTTTTTGGTTTGATCATGAGTTATCTTGTAATGAATTTAATCACAAATTTGAGAGTTCTTTAGCTTGGTATTTAAAAATAAATGCCTAACTCGATGAGATTATTTCTCCTTCACAAAGCTCAATTGTGGTTGGAACTTGCGTTTTACATCCACTCCTTTTTAGAAAGAAATAATCGAGAGTGATCCATGAACTTTTGAATTACAACCTCTTATTAATTATTCCAATTATATTAAGGTTGATGGTCCTTCCTTTACATTATTCCCTACTATTATTGAACCATTAAATTTATCAAAATAATCGATTGAAGATCTTAAGGTCAATCACTCGATTCTAGAACATGAATGTTATTTTAAGATGCTTCATCCCATGGTATATTCTCATGCACTTTCCCCACATCCCCTACCAATTGAAAAACCTTGGGGAGGTGATTTTAATTTTCCCAAGATCAATGTGGTCTGGTCACCCTTAGCATCCAAATCCCCCATCACCCCTCACAATTTTTCAATTGGTGATGGTTCATTTCTTACGCCTTACACATAGTTTCCGTTATTCAACCGCAATTCTTATTTATCTGGAGGTATAACAAAGATTTCTTTGAGGTGATATAACTAAGATGTCATAACCTTCCCCCCCCCCCCCCCCCCCTACATTGTGGGATAAGGTGATATAACACAGATGTCTTTGAGGGATAAGGTGGGGTCAAGGCCAATATAAGGCCAACATCTTTGTTATATCACTTATGTTGGACTTGAGCCCACCTTATATATGTATCTAATCAACCCCTTTGAATCTTAATATCGCCTTTCATTTTATAACCCAAAATCCCATAACAAAATCTACATTAGAGTTATAAACCATATTTATCACCTTTCATACCTACGTTTAGAATTATACTTGGGATTGAATGATATTTTTGTTACGTGGTTGCAATTAAGCACGTGAGAGTGAAAAAAAGTAAAGAAAAAAATGCTGCGAAAAAGAAAAGAAAAAGTGAAAAACAAAAGAAAACAAAAGAAAACACAAGAGAAAAAGAACAAAAGAAAGAGAGAGTTGTATATGTTCTATATTGTGATCAATAAGCTTTCTTACTCCATCCAATGTTTTGTCCTATGCTTTTCATGGAATTTTTATTTCAATTTTAAAATAGCCCATAATTTTCCATTATCTCAAGTTTTCATCCCCAAACATCCTTAAATCCGTACATATTCCTTTCATTTCATAACGCTATCCCCAAACCTACTTTACAACCATATACAAGTCCTATGTGATCTTATGGTACTTTAATTCAAAATTAATAATAGTTTTGATAATCTCGAAAAATACATTTTGCCTCATTTAATGACGGTGTTTTTCATTGAGATTACATATATTTATATATAGTGTTCTTTAATTAGTGACATGTGCACGACCTAGTTTCCATTTACATTTACTCTCTATGTTCGAATGTCCCGTATATGACCTCCCATTCATAGTGATTTCATTTGTTAAGCGTAATATCTCGAGAGGATTGATATTTACACGTGCTTTAATGTTTATCCGTTTATAAAAGTTTTTCCAACTCATACTTTGCATGTGCTCCTTCCCTAAGGTTTCAATTCGATGAAGATCTTTCTATAATGTTAATAACTACTGACTTTTGTGTGAATTCCATCAATTTTCTAATAACATCTTGAAATCTCATTCATTATTGTTAAGCATGTCTTTTTGATTGATTGTGCATATTTTGAGGAAATTTTATGTTTGTGGGTTTCATCCCTAAAAATCCTCATAAGGCAACACTCGTCCACTAGTGTAACCTAAGGGTTTAATGGTTTATTGCATATGAGAAATGCAATCGTTTGCTTGGGAAAGTGGCATTTATGCCTCGTACATATTTTCTCCTTTTTTGGTATTTATTCTTGTCTGGTTTCTTTTCACATCATTGCTAAGGACTAGCAATGTGTAAGTTAAGGGTTGTGATTCGCCTTGAATATTGTATTTATTTACCTTTTGTACATACGCATTTTAGCCCCTTCGGGTACCTTAATTCCTATATTTATTATCAGTAACTAGACAACCTCTTTTATATGTTTTTATATGCTTTGCGAGGTATAATTGAGCCTTTTTAGGTATTAAAGTTCTTAATGTGAGGTTTCGTCCCATTTCGGGAAAGTTTCGTCGCATTAACCAACTTCAAGGGAAATTTGGTCTTTTCGATCTCCTCATTTTGTATTGTATAAATGCACTAACATGTATATTATCAAATTATCTTCCCATGGCCATTGACAGTGCACCATTCGGGCCCCGAATGAGGAAGTTATGATCATTTATATAGTGTTACGAAATTGTCTTCTACTTCAAGGGCATTTTGGTTTTTTCATACTACACAATTTGGAGGGCTTAAAAATATAATCATATACGTAATTGAATTATCTTCACGTCGTTTCCGACCACACATCATTATGATTTCGTATGAAGTTATAGTCATTTTCGTGCGACATACCCGGAATTGGATCGGAGAAGGAATGCAACCGCCAGGTTCGAAATTGATTTGGAATTTTCTAAATCGATTCGGAATGTCTGAATGTCTGTCAATTGGTATTCTTAAGTGGGTATTTGTTTTTGTTAATTATGGGTAAACATACTATTAAGTTTGGAATTCGTTTTAGATACCAAAATAACTCATTTTTCTTAGTTTTTAGGGTTAGAAGACTTTGGGGATTTTTTGTGGAGATTCACTCTCCTCCTTTCTCTTTAGTTGTTCACTATTTTATGTAAGCAGTTTCTACTATTCATTGTCTTCCTTACCTAATTAATGCGTTATTTCTTTCTGTAAGCTTTAATTATTGATTTATTTCTTAGATTTATTAGTTGTTGGTAGTTTAATTCTGGTTTTCTTTTGTAATTAGTTTTTTCTAATTAGTTTAATTTATCTATTGTCTTTAGTTTAAGGATTGGGGTCATGTGTCAGCTATTAACGGGTCTCGAGCTTCGAAATTTAGGTTTGGTGTATATTTTCATTTAATTGAAATCTTGTGTATTAAAGTCGGAATATTATGCATTTAACTTTCATTGTCACATAATGTTGGTGTTTAAAGCGATATTCTAACTTTAATCCGCATGTGACCACTTTTTTATTAAATGTTTTATCTCACATTTTTTAGTTAGGTATATTCATGCGTGATGTTTATAATTAATTGATTATGCTCAGTTAAATTGGTTCCGAACCAAAATTGTAATTATGCGTTGTTTAGCCCATGACGGAGATGTGATCCCAACCCTCATTTTATTAATATTGTTTAGCATGGTTAACTTATTATTTTTCCTATTTTTCCCCTTCACACATCATCACCTTTTACACTTTTATTCTTGAACTGATAAATCAATTACAATATGGCAAACATTACCGGTGGATTTTTAACACCCGGACTGGCCGTTGTACTCCCTTTGTCGAGTATAATCATAGTTTAGGTTATTTTTGTATTGAGGCGGTGAACCGAAAACAATGACAGTGCCCTTACACGAGAATCCGGTTCAGGCTCGATCACTACAATCACAAGAGGTTCAGGGTTTTTTAACGCCAAAGTCGAGATTTTTACGAAATTGCATGTGACTTTGAGAAGTAAGTGCCTTATGAAAATGATGCACTATTAAGGATGGGGGGAAAATGACCCAAAACTCGATTGTAAATCGGTGTGACAATAATGTTTGTGAAAATGGTAATATGATATCCATGAATTATTTATCTCATGCCAAGGTTTCTCAACAAACAACAAAGTTTGAGACTTGTATTAGAAGAAAACAATATGTTTATTTCTATAACAGAGTATATCCCGAGGATATTAGAGGTGATGACGTTATGTCTCATGCATTGCCTAGTGGAGAAAATCTTCAATTTCAAAAGTAACTATCACTGAAATATTTGACAAATGTTTTGAGAATAGAACCTTCCCCAGCCACATGTGCATCAAACATTCAAACAATTTTCTTATATATTCTTTGGTCCATTGGGAATGAAAATGGGATGAGTGTTAAAAGTGATGGAGGGAACTATACAGATCTTGACATGCCACCATTTAGATTCAATGATTTTGATGATCATAACAGAGTTTTATGGGACTATCAAACCTGTAATATATGAAAGTTCCACATTTCTAACATAGTTGTTTTTGGATTGCCATTCGAAAGCAATTCCATATATATGATTATAGTATAGAATCTACTTCCTTTCCCAATTACGAATGCAATGAACTAAGTTTCTTTTTTTATGAGAAATATATGATATTGCCTATAATTGATGATAACATGGAAATTATGAATAGCCATGATAGTAGATTATGTGAAGAAACAATTGTAGATTCAGATGAGACAAGCTTATATTTAGCAATCGATCTGCTGAGATCCTATAACCAGGAATCCGATGTTAATTCTTACTTGAGACGAGATCAAGTAGAAAGATTTGACAACATATGTTCATAAAAAATATACTAAACCGATCAGATGTGACACGAAAATATTTACCACCCATATCGAAAAAGGAAGAGTGAAAAAAGAATTTTTTCACATTAGTACTTGATTTGCATAAAACACTTGTTCTCTCCATGTTGAAACTATGTAATGATATTAGTTTTACATGTCCAGTTTCTATCAACATGAAAGAGCACACCGTGTACATGAAACATAAGCCTTACCACAGGACATTCCTAGGGAGTTAGAAAGATGTTTGAAATTGTAGTGTTTAATGTCAGTCAAATCATTTACGTGAAACATCTTCTCGATGTACTAGATGCATAAAGAAAGTATATTTCATGCTGAGCTTATTGTGAATCGTGCATTTTTTTTAAAATGGAAGTTACACAAAGGACTTGGCAATTTTAGGTGTTCAAATCGCTCAAGTTTCTTATGTTAACTACTTGTTACCCCCTTCCTCTCTCCCTATGTTCATTGGATATCATAAGTTGTGGTTCCTGCACCCATTCCAATATCATACAATAAGTAGAGTTTTTAGTGATCTCATTTCAATTAAACATTCTTGCAGAAGATTAAGGTTGATTTGTCTGTTTTTAGGTTAAATGATATGGAAAATGGCCCAAAGAAGAATCGATTACTTAGTGGTTGGAAAGTTTGGTGCATTGGGGATATATAAAATAACGTATGAATTCTTACTTTATCATGAGAATTTTTATCACAATTTCTTCATTATGATTGTAATGCACATTTAAAAGTTAAATGAGCAACTTTAAATTCACAATTTGACACTAATTTGAGAAAAAAACTACTAGTTAAGTACCATTTCTTTGAATTTCTGGTTGTTTACACGATTCAACCAATTATATTCACTAAACCTCTAGATATTGCCAAGGTTTGTATCAATCATCAAGATATACATTATTTATTAATTATTTTATAGTTTTAGCATCATGCACTTATGAACTAAATTATACACATTACCTTCCACAGACATATGATGCTGATTTAATGTTTTGACATTTAATGTTGTATTCAAAATAGGAAATTTACATCATGTCTTAAAATGAAAATGCAACACATAAACCATATTTCCCCAAATTCTGTCTCAACCATCGAGTGATAAAAAAAGAAGGATAAAATCCTAATCATAGTGAAAACTGATGGATTAGTTGTGGGTGATAATGTTAAAAGATGGAATTCACGTGTAGGGATTTAGTGCGAAGTCTTATTATGGTTATCTATGATGATTGGCAAGAGGGAACACAACACATGAAAGATGATGTTTGGAGCACTTTAGTGGTAACATTTTTTTTATAATAATGTCAACACATTATGTCTTTCATTTTTAAAATACCAACCCTACACAGATTTACTGTTGATTCAACAATTTATTTGTTAAATCATAATATGTTTGGGCTTAAAGAAAAGTATAAACTCACATTATTGTTTAATAACCTTTTGATTTTTATTTACATTTTTCTTGAGGGTCAATTTGAACTTAGCATTTCAGATGAAGTTGCTTGCTCTTTGCTTGAGAAACGTTGGTCTCAGAGGTTTAGGAACTTCAATTCTGGTTTGAGAGAATAGTTAAGGAACAATGGTCCTAAAGTACCTCAAGGCATTCATCTTGAAATTTGAAAAAACAAATGCATAAAATGATCATAATCCCAAAAAGTAGCAACAAAATATTAAAAATAGTAATAATAGACAAAATATTCAAACTCCCCAATGGCTTGGGCATCGTAGATATACCCAGAAAGCATTAAAAAAAGGTAGGCATTAGTGTTTAAATTTTAGGGCTTAACACTTTTTAGTCTCACACTTCAAATCAAACATGTAGGTTAAGGAAGAGACTACGAAAAAAATTTGGTTGATAGATTAATGGGAATATGATGGCTAACACTTAGGCTAAATATATTAGTATTTCATTTTGTTGTTTTTAATATTGTTATTTATTTTGCCACTTGTCTTTACTCTTTTACATTTATTTATATTTTGGTATTTTTTTTGTTCATACAATAGAATGAGTTGATGGTTCTTGAGAGTAAAAGAAAATGTCGAGAAAGAAGTTGCCATGAACAGGGACACGTTGACACTAATGTAGTTGCTGAAGTATTTAGGAAGGAAAAAAGATTGAGTGTTCATAAATATACAACCCATATCTATAGTACACAACTTAGTCATATTAGGATTGTGAGAGAGTCGCTTGAGCAGAAGAAAAAGGAAAATTCAAAAAATGCATCAAATAGTTATCATCTTAACTCAAGAGTACACACTACGAGGATATCATGAATTTATATTTTAATGTTCTTAAATTTAATTATGCCACGTTACTTCTTTGTGTTATTCTTTCTCTTAATGATCATTTAGTGTCCATTTATTTTACAAGTTATGTTTCATATTTTATTAAACGTGAAATAAAGTGGGGTACCGTTGAACACTCCCATGAGAGATCGATCCATCTCAGTCATTCCCATTTATCCTCGAATCCAAGACGTGGAAAGTGTTTTCGAATCGCTTGGTGCATCTGAAATTTGTCATCATTCCCACGTCTCCATGAATAAAACAAAAGTACTACTGTGTAATACTTTTGTTGAAAATTTGGTAAAGGGTCATGTTATGACATATAGACCACGATAAACCTATAAATTAAAACATTTTGAAGATGGAGAAAATATCATTTGCATGGAGAAAGTATTCGACCATGATGATTATTTGTGGGGTGCTCATTAAGATGGTTACTATACCTTAGTTGTCTTTACGGATGGGCAATATCTCATTTGTCCTTATTCTTGGTTCAAGTACATTTGATTTTTCTTATGGAATAACCATGATATTTATTTTTGCTTACTTTTTTGTGCACGTGAAACTTTTTTGGTATGTTTGGATGGTTGCTCTTTCGATACTATTATTTTGAATTTTCAATATTTATGTTTGTTATGGAAAATGATATGATGGCTATTCATTATGCTTAGCTTCCTTTCTCTCTCTCATTGTTTTAATATGTGCCAATAACATTACTTATTTGAAAATTCTAATAAGCATATTTTTTTATGAATTTATTTTTGGTGATTGTCTTTGATTACTTATTTTGGCTGCAATTCAATGCTAACATTGATTTTTGAAGGGTGAGAAAAGGCTCAATTTATTGGTGCCCTATAACATGTATATATATTAGCATATACCTTTTCCGATGGCACGGTGATAAATTTTCACCTATGATGTTTTCTCTTTTAAAAAACATCGCAATGCCATGTATAATATCTATTTATTTTTGGTATCATACCACGTGGTGTTCAGGCCAGCTTTAAGCGCACCTCGACTAATCCACGCTCCCGATTCGTGGCTTCAACTATCCAAGCATTATTTTGATAGTTATTGGGATCGAACTAGGAACCAAACCAAATCCACCCCCAAGACTATCCCATTGACATAATTATACCATTGGGCCAAGAGGTTGGGTTACGTATGGTATTACTAGTCTCACACCTTTGTAATACTATATGAGCATTAATGTCACTATAAAAAAAACCTTTATATTACACACCTTACTTAAGTTAATTAGTTGCCGAAACTACAAAAGTATTAAAATCGAGGAAGAAAACAATAATTATTCTAATAATCTGAAAACTTCATAAAACTAAACCTGTAAGAGAAAACTAAAAGCTATAAAACAACAATTTCTTACAAAGATAGATCAAGCAACGAGTGATAAATCATTAAATATTTTCATTAACACTACAGTTTCCAAATGAATAACCACCTAAACCAACTTGACTTTCAAGTCCTCTATTAATCCTTCATAAAAAATATGAAAACAGAAAATGAAACCCACAAACCTAAAAAGGCTCATTAATTTGAGAAACAATCACCATATACAATATTTCACGCGAGCCTCATAAAAGTATATAATTTGTTCATTGTCCTTTGGTTGGAGAACTTATGGTATCTAACTTTGTACCTCGAACAGTGCCTTTTAAAAGGTAAAGGAAAATTCTATTTGTACAGAAGATTCGTACAAGACCATCTATACAGACTGACGTATCATGTCTGTATCAGTCCTTGTCTTAGGTGGACCCAAGACATAAACCAATGTGGACAGGTCACGTCAGTATATATAGACGATTTATAACGAATTCGCTATACGTGTAGAACTACTCCATGGAAAATGTTTGTCTTACTGCCTTGGGCCCCGTAAAAGAATTACACATCTTTTCATATACAACATTGCTAGCCTTGCACACATATTAGATTAACTAATAGAAAAATAATTTTTTTTACATATATCTTTGGACCTTATATAAATTCTATCTAACTTTTTTTCAATCCGTCACACCCGTTTTTGGACCTCATATGAAATCTCTCTAACTATTTTTTCATTTTGACCACATTTGCAGAGTTTCTTTGCCACAATTTCTTTTGAGAGTCTTAGGTTGTTCAGTTTATATATATTAATGTCTGTTTCTTTTTGTCTTTTAAGCATTGTTTGCATATTAAAGATTATACCTCGAGGCCCACATTATAATGTTATAACATGTCATTTTTTAGGGTGATTCTAGATGTACAGCCCACAAACCGCCTAGGGACCGCATTTTTCATTTTTATTTTTTTAAGTTTCTAATTCTTTTGTTTTTAACATTTGATATAACAACATTTTTTATATTAAAAAAAACAATTTTCCTGTTAATATAACAAAAATATATTAAAATTAAACAGTTTTTTGTAAAAATTTAAAAAATATATTTTTTTTTCATAAAGGAAAAAACAATGTTTACAAATAAAAAAGTCATAAAAAAGTTTCTTTTAATTAAAAACAACATTTAAAAAACTATTTTTATATTAATTTCTAAAAACAAAGAATAGAAACTTAAAAAAAAAGAGGGAGTGCGGTCACTATGTAGGGTGAACGGTGGTTCAGCTAAAGTTTCTCTTTTTTTTATATGTATACATCATTATCTAGAGCCATGCTACCTCTGTCATGAATCTGTCTTGAGCATAATTGTCAAACAATTAATGTTTATTTTTCTTATATGCCTTATAAAGATTTTACTGGAGAGTAATTGTAGTTGGTCAATTAATTACCCACAAAAATTTTCAATGTAAACTTTAAAAATTTCCAACATTTAACATCAATCCACTAAATACTTTGTTAGACTATTATAAGGTCCCCTTTAATATACTGTTTATATATTAATATAGTGTCAACTACAATTGAAGAAACATTAATGTCAATCAGATGACTATTACTTTTTTCTTGGGAAACGAGTGTGAACATTGATATATTACAATTTAGTACTAACAAAAATGATCCTACCAGTAAATAGAATTTTTTATTTCATATTTGAAAAATTATTAACATTTAATATCTTTATTTGATTAAAATCTATAGTTTTGTATAAAAATTATTAACTCTTAAGATTTTTTAAGTTTACCCCATAATATTTTTGAAGTTATCCCCATAATTTTTATTGGATTAATGCTTATAGACCCCAATAATAAATAACATAATAAACAAAACATATAAAGAAAACCGACCCAAAAACGTTAAGAAACCCAAAATGAAAGCACAACAAAAACTGTTCAAAAAATTAATGCCACAAATTCAATAGATATGCACAATAAGAAAAAAAAATTAAAAAGTATCATTCAAACAAAATAAATTATATAAAAAAATATTCCTCACGTTGTTTTTATAAAATTTAAATAAATTTTGTCTTTCCACTTAAAGATCTTACAAACGGCTTTAGTAGATGACGTGTGGACAAACATTCTTTTGTTACCAAATAAACGAAATGGAGAGAAAATCAACGATAGTGAAGCCGAACCTACATAGATTTGAAATTTACAATTGCTATAAAACATGATCGTGAGGACCCCCGCCATCAATTAGGTGAACCTCGAGTTGTCAACGGGGATTATGTTCAAGATGTGCAAGCAGAGAGTAAAAATCGGTCGATGGATAACAAAAATTGTTCAGAAAAAACTTGCCCCCAAATATTCAAGACAGAAAGAATATAATCTAAAGACAAATCCAAAAAGGAGAGGAAGATGTAAGTGCATTAGAAACCTACATAATGATTAATTTTATACAATAAAGTAATGACTAGAAATAACGTAACAAAAGTACCATCAGTAGCAACCATATTAACGTAATTTAGATAACTAGTATATGTGTAAAAGATGAGATCCTACCAAGTGCTTGTTTTGTGCAGCCCTTCTTTTGCTTTTCATTTAACTAGATGACCTGGGATCAATCCAAATAGAGGATATAAAGGGAGAAGTAGTCAGAAGCACTCGTGGAAACCCATCAATCTTTCAATAGTGGTGGCTTATGGTGTACCCTACGGCGAAACATTAATAAAAAAAACAAATTTCCAAGAAAGTTAAAACATTGAAGAAATTAACAAATAAAAAAAGACGACATACTTTGAGAGATAGAGACAGCACCCTGTAAGAGAGAAAATAAAAAAATTGTACCATCAACCCCCAACACAAACACACAGGGACCTAAAGAATGTCCAAAGATACGTTACCATTAACATCCACATTCAGATTAGAGCGACCTGATAATGAAAAGATACACCTCTGTTAATCTCCGTTCATATATTCAAAGATACACCTCCGTTCATGGAAATTGTGGTGACAATTATATTCAACACAAATAAATAAGAAAAGCGCAATCACAAGAGGAAATAAAGAAGATAAATTTCCAATCACACAACACAGTATGTACGTGGTTCAGTAAGAATGCCTACGTCCACGGTGGTGCAATAAGTATTATTTCTATATACTCCGTGGAGCATTTTACAGAGAATACAGTGCGTGTCTTTTTCCCCAGGCTTAGGGTTTGTTATATACATGTTTATCTTCGGGGAGTGGGGGTGTTGGACTCCCCCACGTCCATCTTTCTCTCCTCGAATATCTCCCTACGAGATTTTGGGAGAGGACTAAGTCATAACTGAATCTAGTTAAGGTGCGAGGGGTCCGGACTTTGGGCCATTTTTATTAGGCTACTCGTCTGGGACCATGATGGCAAATCTGGGTACCCGTAATTGCCCCTAAAGTTGTTGGGCCACAATTTGGGCTCAATAAATTTTAATGATTTATCATAATGGTTCTTTTGTAAATTGTGTAACTCTTTCCAATATTGGAGCTTTTTACTTTGATTTTGGCAGCAGCCTTCTTCATGTTCTGTGCATCATGATTGAGAACGTTTAAGGAGTTATTTAGTGTGGCATTTATATATTATTGTTTCAAATTTCTTATCATTTCCCCATCTTCTGTGAGTTTTAACCGTTGTGCCCGCCTCTCCAGGTCTCCATTTTCTTTGCTTTCAATCTCCCTCATCATCTGGGATTGTGATCTCGCGTTGTCCAAGCCAAACTTTCATCTCGTAAGTCCCTTTTTCTCTCTCTTTTTGCTTTATCTGTTGAGTTTTCTTCGAATTTGTAATTTAGGGTTTACACATGACGAAGATAGGTAATAGATCAGTGCCTGAGTTTAGGAAGTTTTACAATATCCCTGAATGGGTAGAGATTGAATGCGTCTCTGTCCCTAAGAATGTTAGAGAGATAGAGGGCGCTCATTGGATTCATGTCATTTTTCTTTCCCAAGGAGGTCTTACTTTTCCTCCAAACAATTTGTTTTTGCATTTCTTTGGTTATTTCAACATCGTCCCTGCATAGTGCTCGCCCAACGTCTGGAAGATAGTCAATGATGTCCATAGGATAACTCAACTTTATGGCACTAAATTAGGGATTGCTAAAATATTTTTTTGTTATTCCTTTTCTCAAACTAGCTCTGGTCTTCCCTACTTTAAGGCCAGGAGTCCTGACAGGGTATTGGTAGTAAATTTACATGTTTCCCACAAGGACTACTGGAAAGAGGGATTTATTGCTAGGAATTGGCAACTTTCCCCCCAGACTGAGGGGGCGAGCTCTGATAGATTCACTGTTCCCTTTTATGGGGAAGAGTACATAGGTAATCTTCACTCTGCTCTTTTAATCTTCTTGTTATTGTATGCTTTTTCTGATATTATTCTCTCTTCTTTTTAGAGAGGATAAATAATTTGGAGCCTGCTATTAGTGAGGTTTGAGTTGCTGAGCTGATTAAGGCTTGGAACATCAGAGAGCCTTTGGTTGAAGGTGAACATCACCAGTCAGTCACTTTTCTCCTAGAGTACAAGAATATCGGGTCCAATTTCATCGCGCGGCCTGTAGACATCATTCATGTCCTAGATATTACTGAAGAATTGCTGTTGACTCCATCCAGTTGGACGAGGAAGAAAGTAGTTCTGAAAGTGATATTAGAGGAGGCGTTGAAGGAGGTTCTGGTGAGGCGACCTCCAATAGTGAAAGTTTTTCTAGTTCAGAAAAGGTTTCTGAGGCTCAAGAAACTTCAAGTACATTCAGTAGTTCTAGTGAGGAAATGGTTCCCCTAGTAGGAACTTGATCCGTGATGATGATGATGTGCTTCTCGCTCAGCGGTCGAAGAAGCAAAAATCTAGGAGTGGGGATATTGCCACTCATTCTCAATCTGATGCTCAGGAGCAGAAAAAGAAGAGAAAAGAAGAAGAACAGTTAAGAGAGAGAGAGAAAGAGAGAAGAGGAGAGGAAGAAGGTCGAAGAGAAAAATAAGGTGGAAAAAAATAAGAGGGCAGAGAAGGACAAGGAGAGAGAGAAGGAGAGGAGAAGAGTGGAATCGAGGATGAAGGTTGGGCAACCTCTAGTACCTATGTCTGCGCTGCCAGAGGGGGCCTCGATTTCCATTTCTCTCCAACTGGCTCCTGCTCTGCTCGAGAGAGCAATCCTTCCCGCTGATCGCCAAGGGGAAATGGGGACTGACCAGCTAGCTTTGCAAGTGAGCCAGAGGCTAGCCTTGGTGAGTCTTTTTCTTTTCCTTAACACTTGTAAAACTATATTTGCTGCTTTTTTATAATGCTTCCTTTTTACTTGCAATTCGTGACTAACTTCGCGCTGCTCTATCATTCTCGCGATGAGCTGGTGAATAAGAATGATGAGTTGGAGAAGCAGAACGCTACTCTGAAGGGGAAGAGCATCGAGATCGAGGTCATCTTGAAGAATACCGATACTGCCCGGATTTCCTCTGATCTTTCCCTTATTAAAGCCAATCAAGCGAGGGAGGCAACAGTCAAGGGTCTGAGCGAGCTGTAGTAGGCCTATGATTTAGTCTGATCGAGCAAGCTAGTGGTTGTGGAGGATAATCAGGTGCTGGTGAAGAAGCTGAAAGATAAGGAGTTTGATCCAGCTACTCTGAAGGAGAGTTCCTACAATGATGGTTGGGCAGCAGTGTACAAAGATGTCGAAGTTCAGATTGGCTACATCAGTCGACTGAACTTCAAAAAGTGCTAGAGCAAGGCTCATCTGGCTGCTGGGGTGGATACTGACTCATCCTTATTTGACAAGCATGATCCAGGCCCAAAGCCTGTTGTAGATGAAACCTCTTCCCCAATCATTGAAAGTGTTGCCCCTGCCTCTTAGACTGTTCCTGCTGTTGCTCTTTCTGCTCAATGAACAGTAGTTGTTCCCTCTAAGGGTGAAGATCCTTCTACTGCTAATAAGGGAAAGCAGCCGACTTCCTCCCAACAAGCTGAGGTTGCTATTTAGACTGCTCTTAGGACTTTTTTTTTTTGTATTTTTGACTTATATATAATGTTCCGTTCTGATTCTCTATATACTTTGACCCTCTATATATGAATGAAATGAAAAGACTTTTTCCCTCAGCTTACTGATTCATTTTATTCGTTACTGCTCTTTTATGGCCTGTAGTCGATTGATGTAGATGAGTATATACCAGCCACTTCTCAACTGGGAAGAATGCTTGGTCTTGATGTGAGTCCTCATGTTCGCCAGACCTTTGTAAGAATTTATAAATCGCTACGATCGAGGAATAAGAGTTTCATGGATCAGTCGGAGCTCGTTTCTAAACTGAAAGATAGGCTTCAGGAAATGAAACAAGTTCGAGCTTTTGTTCAAGAGGAGGTGACCACTCTGAGAGCAAGACTTCTTGATGCCACTGAGATTAACCAAGTTAGAGAAGTTTTGCAACATGAAAATGAGTCCTTGAGGAGGAAAGTGTTGCACCTCAGGGAGCATGCATCGATCACCTCGCCTCGCATTTTAAGGGGTTCCTCTTCATCATGAGCTGGCACAAGAACAAACGATGCTCCTCCGATTCTACGAGGTTATACCTCATCGACTATTTTGTGAGCCGGCCCAAACGTAAGAAGTCTAGCTAGGGAAATGGACGAGCTTCGTGAAGATATCCGTCGAGCATATGTGATTGCTACTGGGCTCCAAAGGGATGTCACACGGCTGAGGCATTTATTTAAGAATGGACCTCGGCGCGTGTGGGCTGATGGTTATGACCAATTTTGGGTAGATGCTCCAACGAGGCTGACAGAGATTAAAGAGCTCGCATTTATTAGGGGATGGTTGAGTGCCCTCAAGGAGCTGTAAGTTCTAAGGAACTCAGTACTTTGGTACCGTCACGAGATCTCTACTTCAACTTTACGTCCTAAACCCTTTAGGAGAGATGACCAATGGATCTCTATCGATGCTATCCCTAGGAATCTGTTAGAGACAATCGCCAATGAGGTCGAGCAGGAATTGGCTCCTCATTTGGACGATGGACGAAGAGCACAAGTGGCTGACTATCTTGCTCAGAGGCCTCAGCCTCATTAGGATTTTACCAGCTATAACTCTCTATATATATGTAATGAAGTAATGTGACATTGATGTTTTGGGCGATCTCGCCGACTAAACACGGGTTGTACCTTCTTATTGTAAGTGTGATGAAGTAATATAATATCTATGTTTTGGGCGATCTTGCCGACTAAACATGTGTTCATTATTATTTACTTACTTAATTATATTAGGCCCCTGATGGCCGATTAGATTGGTAGGGTTGCAATGTTGAGTTAGTGTCCTCCCGGTCCAGTAGGCTTATAAGATACCGTTTTGACTCACTTTACCTTTTAGGTCATGTCGTCACACTCCCTTAGGCCTAAGTGTGGAAATGGCGAGGAGACATCAGGCGCTGGATGTTTTATCCGAGCAGGTTTTTTGATCCAAACATAGTCTGGTGACCAATTCATTTTTGGCCTAATTGCCTAAGGGTCCCCTGTAGGGATTCATTTATTACCGGGGCGATGCTGTGAGGTTGTTCGTGTTTCATATCGAATGCCCGAGGAGGATGATACCCTACTTTTATGGTTTGAGTAAGGTGCTTGTTTTTTAAAAAGGTTGTTAAAGTTATAAAGTTCTCAATACTTAATATAATGCAACTGCCAAACATCTTTCGTTAATTCACAAGTAAATAAAAAAATGAGTTGCCAATGCTAAAGATTTGATAAGAGAGCCAATAAAAAGAAAAGAAAAAGCTAGAAATAGAATTTCTTTAGGTTGTCTGTGTTCCATGCTCGGGGTATCTCTCTGCCCTCCAGCGTTTCTAAGTGATAGGCTCCTTGTAGATCGTCGCTTGGTATCTTGAATGGTCCTTCCCAGTTCGGCCCTAGCTTGCTGTCTGAAGGTTTTACTGCACTGCCAAGGACTTTCCTTAGGACGCAGTCCACAACCTGGAATTCCCACGTATTAACCTTCTTGTTATATTGTTTTGCGAGTTGTTGTTGATAACTCGCTCGCCTTATTAGGGCTAGGTCTCTGCGTTCATCAGCTAGATCAAGTTCAGCGAGTAATGCTCCATTGTTCTGGCCTTGGTCGATAAGGGTGGTTCTCATCGGTGGTAGACCAACTTCCAAGGGTATGATTGCTTCCATTCCGTACGTTAGTGAGAATGGGGTTTCCCCAGTTGCTCATCGTGGGGTAGTGCGGTAAGCCCACAAAATATGCGGCAACTCACTCACCCATGCACCTTTGGCTCGTCCAAGTCGTTTCTTCAGCACATCGATCACTATTTTTTTAGAAGCCTCGGTTTAACCTTTGCTTTGGGGGTACGCCATCGAGCTAAAATAGTGCCTAATCCCATGTTTATTGCAGAAGTTCTGGAAAGGGCCACTCTCGAACTATGTTCCGTTATTACTGATGATGATTCTGGGGATTCCAAAATGGATAATTATATTTTTTCGTGGTGAAGTGTTCCGTTGAGACCAACAGATACTTGTGGTTGCCGACGGCAGTGAGAAGTGGGCCTACAATGTCCATTCCCCATTGGGCGAAAGGCCAGGGGCTAGTGAGTGATCTTAGGTCACTGGCAGGTTGGTGAACCATCGGAGTATGTAGTTGATATTGTTTTTCATTTGCGAGCATATACTGCCAAATCGTTTTGCATATATGGCCACCAGTATCCTTCCTTGATAGCTCTAAAAGCTAGTGATCTTCCTCCAATATGGCTTCCATAGATTCCTTCGTGGAGCTCGTGTAGAATTTTCTCGACATCCTTCAGGTGAACACATTTAAGGTAAGGGCTAGAGAACGATCTCTTATACAGCTTTCCCTCAGGAGATAAGTCAAAGCAAGCACCTTTAAATCTTATCTGGTGAGAGATCTTCCTATCATTTATAAGTGCACCGTATTTTAAATAATCCCTTAAAGGTTCCATCCAACTGGGTGTTGACTCAATCTTGAGCACATGCTCCACGCTTGGCAGCTCATCACTCTGGTTGATGCTCGGACGGGCGAGGAAGTCGATGGGGATCGTTCTTTTTATGTCACAATTGATTGTCGAACTCAGGGATACTAGGGCATCGACATGGTTGTTCTGACCTCTTGGAAACTGCTGGACACTAACTTTCTCGAAGCTAGATATTAGCTTCTTTGTTAATGCGAGGTAGGCTACCATTCTTTTATCTTTGGCATTGTAGTCCCCACTTATCTGATTGGAGACCAATTGTGAGTTTTTGAACACATGTAACTACTTCACTCCCAACCTCTGTGCCTTCTGGAGGCCGGATATCAAAGCTTCGTACTCCGCCTCATTATTGGAGGCTTCAAATCCAAGCCTGATTCCCTGTTCGAGGAAGGTATCTTCTGGAGTAACAAGCACAATGCCTACTCCTGCCCCTTTTGATTTAGAGTCTCGATCAACAAATAATCGCCAAACTCCCTCTGTTGCGTAATTCTCTCTTTGCTTCATGGGTTGAAGTTGGTCGAGAGGCTACTCGCCTGTGAACTTGTCTATGAAATCAGCAAGGACTTGCCCTTTGATTGCATTCCTTGGTTGAAATTGGATGTCAAATTATCCAAGCTCGACCGACCATTTAGTCAGTTTTCCCGAAAAATCTGCTTTTCGTAGGACTTCTTTAAGGGGGTGTGATGTGAGGACGATGATAGTGTGAGCTTCAAAGTACTCCTTCAACTTTCTTGAAGCTACTATGAGTGCAAAGGCGAGCTTCTCTAGTGGTACGTACTGATGATCAGCGTCTAACAAGGTCTTTCTCGCGTAATAAACGGGGTGTTGGATTCTTACTTTCTCGCACACCCGTGAAGAACTGACGGCGGGGCTGGAAACGGTGAGGTATAAGTACAAGAAATTTCTTTCTTGAGGTATGACGAGTATGGGTGGTGAGCAAAGGTAATCTTTGACCTCGTCCAATTCTTGCGAGCAATCTTGATTCCATTCTACTGTCTTGTTTCCTTTCAAGAGCTGGAAGAATGGTTTTCACTTCTCAGAGAACTTTGAGATGAAACGGTTCAAGGCAACGAGCATGCCGATGAGCTTCGGTACGTCCCGTATTGTGCGAGGGGGATGTACCCTGTTGATTGCATTGATCTGGTCTGGATTAGCCTCGATGCCCCTCTTACTGATCAAGTACCCAAGAAACTTTCCTGACTGGACACCGAAAGAACATTTTCTCGCGTTGAGCTTCATTTAGTATTTCCTGAGGATTTCGAAGGTTTTTGATAGGTCTGAGAGGTGGTCTTTTTTGTTCCTACTCTTGACGAGCATATCGTTGATGTAGACTTCCATGGTGTCTCCCATTTGGTCTTTGAACATCTTTGTGACCAGCCGCTGGTAGAATTCCCCTGCATTTTTGAGCCCGAAGGGCATGACCTTGTAACAGTATAATCCGACGGCGGTGATGAATGCTTTCTTATCCTAGTCTGTTGAATACATCGGGATATTATGATACCCCGAATATGCATCCAGAATACTCATTCTTTCGTGAGCTGTTGTGGCGTCCACCAATTGTTCAATTTTTGGGAGGTGGAAACTGTCCTTTGGGCATGCCCTGTTAAGGTGAGTGAAGTTAATGTAGACTCTCCATTTCCCATTAACCTTCGGAAATACTACTGGGTTGGATAAATATTTAGGGAATTGAACCTCCCTTATACTACTATGAGACACCTTCTTGCCATCGGTTGATTGATATGGATTTCCGTTACTCCTCGCCCGGTCAAATATTTACGTTTCTGATGGTAGGTCGAGGGGACTGCCTTCATCGCATGTAGACACCCTCTGTCGAGAGTAGCTTGGTATGACGAGTTAATATCAACTACCAGAAACTCAATCATCTTGGAGATACTTCCTCCCCTTATTGGTAGTACAATATTTCCCAATGGAATAGTCACTTTTCCAGTGAAGCCAACTAGAGGGACAATGGCTTCCTTGAGGTCGACGATGCTCAACTTTAATTTTCTGAATAGGCCGAGATACATTACCTCAGATGAGCTTCCTTGGTCGACGAGCAACTTGTCGACATCGTAGTTGGCTATCCTGAGCGTAATGATCAAGGCGTCATTATGTGGGGTTCTCACTCCCACCAGATCTTCATCTGTGAATACGATATGCTTGCTATAGTCAATGTCATCTGCTTACCGATGCTTTTCGGATTGTGTCTTTGCTGGATTGATCTGAAAAGCTTGCATTACATCTGTAAGCTTCTTTACCTCTATTCGAGTTGAATTCCCCTGAATCTTCATCATATTAGATGCCCCATGAATTATCACGAATTCATGGACAGCATCGTGTTCGAGTACATTATCAGGTCTTGTTTATCCATTGGCAGCAACTTTCTCTACCTTCTTCTCAACAAGCTCGTTCAGGTGCCCAAAGTGGTCCAGTTCTTTGAGGTGAGACTTAAGAGATTTGTAGTGCTCAGTCTTATGCCCTCCCTCTTTATGAAAAGAGCATCTCAGTGCGTTCTTTCTCTTTGAGGGGTCTCCTCTCATCTTTTTGGGCCACTTAACAAATGGCTCGTCTCTGATCTTCGCCAGTATCTTGTAGATTGGTGCTTTGAAGACAGTATTGAGTGCCTCAAATGCTTTCAAAATATCGTTCTTACCTCCGTTCTTAGAGCCATTCTTACACCATTCTTGCCTCCTTTCTCCCGATTCTCAGTTTTGTCGTTGCCTTTGCCAGCGAGCTTATCTCGACTATTCTCCCCTGTATTGAGGCGGGTCATATCCTCCACTTTGGCTTACTTCTCGATGCGAGCCATCAGGTCATCGATGATTTTGGCCTCTTTCTTCATCAGGGATTGGTGCAGAAGGCAAGAGTTGGTTAGCCCAATTTTGAAAAAGGCCACTACTACCTGCTCCGAGTAGTCTTCGACCTCATTGAACAACTCCCAGTACCTCTTCGCGTAGTCCCGGAGGCTCTTTTGAGGCATCTTTTTCATTGTTAGTAGAGCATCTATCCTTTTGGGATGGGAGATACTAGTGATGAAGCGGGCCGTAAAGATCTCAGCCAGGGACTCAAAACTCCTCATAGACCTATGAGGGAGCCTTTTCAACCATTTTTGCACCACATCATGCAGGCTTGAGGGGAAAATTTGTCACATCAGTGCATCTCGGTGGTTCAGAGAGTTATGGCTTGCCTGTACTGCCAAACGCGATCAATAGGGTCATTTTTTCCATCATAAATCTTGAATCTCAAAATAGCAAATTTCTTGGGGGCTTCCTCTTCTTCTATCTCCCTTGAGAAAGGGGATTTCATCTTGGTCTTGAGAGCTCTTCTAGCAAGCTCCCTGGTCGATCTTGCACCGCGATGTGCTGGGTGTTGGTCCATATCCCTTCTGACCAAATTTTATATGTTCTCATTGCTTCGAGCTGGGCTCCTGTAACGACGAGCCAGTCGCTGGTGCTCGAGCGAGTCGTCGCTTGAATCGTGCTTCTCACTCTTTTAGTATCCACGCCTAGGGCTCCTTCCTCGGCTGTGAGACTTGCTCACCTGAGGGCTAGGACTGAGGTATAGACGCCACCTAGTGCTGTGATGGGACTCTTTCTCCATCCTTTCCAATTTCCTTTTGAGGCGAACATTCTTAGCCTCTTTCTTGCGAATGAATTCCCTCTGCTCTTGGAGCCTCGCCTCATAGGCATCAATCAATCTGGATATTTGTGTGGACTTTGTTGGTCCTTGGCTTTCCTCTGAGGATGACCTCTCTGGGCGAACCCTATGATCTGAACGCTGAACTTCAGATTTGATCCTGTGAGGAGTAGGTTATTCTTGGATATCACCTGCCTGAGGGGCATTACTGCTGTGACTAGGTATTTCAAACTTCTTTTTTGGTGAGGGCTTTCTTAAGGAAGATAAATGCTTCCACAGACGGAGCCAATTGTGGTGACAATTATTGAACATAAATAAATAGGAAAATCGCAATCACCAAAGGAAATAAAGAAGATAAATTTCCAATTACACAACATAGTATGTACGTGGTTCAGCAAGAATGCCTACGTCCACAATGGTGCAGTCAATATTATTTCTATATACTCCGGGGAGCATTTTATAGAGAATACAGTGCGTGCCTTTTGCCCCAGTTTTAGGGTTTGTTATATTCATGTTTATCTTCGGGGAGTGGGGGTGTTTGACTCCCCCACGTCCATATTTCTCTCCTTCATTATCTCCCTACGAGATTTTGGGAGAGGACTAAGTCATAACTGAATCTAGTTGAGGTGCGAGGGGTCCAGACTTTAGGCCGTTATTATTAGGCTACTCGTCTGGGCCCGTGATGGCAAATCCGGGTACCCAGAGAAATAATTGTCAAATGTTCAAAATCACCTTTGTTCATAGAACCCCTGCAAGTAAAAAAAGATTTCTCTTTAAGTGGAAAAATAAACATAAAAATAACAGGAAGTAAAGGAATAATGAATGTAGTTGTTGAACTCAGTCCATTCCGCAGTGTCATCTATGATAAAACGCTCGAGGAGAACTCAGTGTCATGTAAAAGGTTTGAGAGAAGGTAGTTGAAGTTGAGCTTTTGGGAAGGAGATAGGGGGATAGTTCAATGCAATGTAAGAGATTGAGATTTGAATTGAAGAGACGTGTAAAATCCCCCATCGACTGTATACTAAACGGATTAGCTGTAGGAGAAGTCTTTTAGCTCAGTCATGTAGGTTTCCTACACACTTCATCTTTCTATGCAGAGGCATGTACTAACAGCAATTAAAAATCCTTTACTATAATATTCAAGCTGAGCCTTGTGCACCTTTTTCTCGGCCTAGATTAAAGTAAGGAATAAAGCTTCTTGGGCCTTGTGCTCAAATAAGTTTAATTACCATTTAACCAGTCTCTTTAACATCACTCCCAATCATAGGATACACATTCTTAAGATTTAATCCCAGCCGTCAGTTGATAAAGCCCAAACTCGCCAACTTTCAATCCCAAACATTAGTTGGGAAAAACCAAAAGTCCCTCCTCCTTTATATATATATATATATATATATATATATATATATATATATATATATATATATATATATATATTGTGGAAGGGCAACTAGTTTGTTAATTTTCCACTATTGCACATTTGGCATATCACGTTACAATCGAGGCGTACCGACATGATAAACCGAATCTCCAACGTCACCTAAGTTCAGGAATTCTTCACATTATGAAGGTATAAATCGTTTAGGTATTCAAAATTATTTACATTTATATTTAGGACATTTTTTATAAAAAAATTCTCAAAATCGAGGTGAATTGTTTTAGAATTAAAAAATATTTTTTATCTTTCCTCGTTCAAAAGAGATGCATATATCGTTCAAATTTTGAAAGCTCGTTTGAAATTTTCTTCGAATGAATGTCTAATAATGGTGTTATGTTCTGTTTGAATTCGTTTGAAGGTCGTTAGAATCTTTTTCAAACGAGATTGGAGTGTAGTTTGAAGGAAACCTATTTTCTTGCTAAAAATGAAAATCTCATTCGAACGACCTATACTTTCTTTTGAACGAATGTTGTCGCCTCAAAATTTGTGTACTACCTATAAATACGTGTTTTTTAAAGATTTTAATAGACATTTTTAAAGCGAAATCTGCATACCTGTTGCAAAAGTCCTCATTACTTTTAGGTCAAAAGACCTTTTGATTCACATAACAACCTCCCTAATATAATTTCATACCTGAGTTATACTTGTGAAGAAATCTATACTGGTGACCTTGTGATCCTTCGGATCAGTGCTGAAAAGAAGGCTAAGGAAATGGCCAATTGGTTGATACTGATGGTGGACCGCTACCTGTGGGATGGTCTGGATCTGAGTGGATGCCTTTAGAAAATTTTATAAGCAATATGTCTTGTAAAACTATCTAAAGTTCAGAAATAAAAGTTTTCCTTTTTAGGGATTCTTCTCATATCTATTTGTTCTTGCATGCGTAGTTTATTTTCTATGTTGGAATGATCATCTCAAGCAAACCTAAATTAATCAACGATTAAAACTTGGTAATAATTTGGATTTTTGTTTAGAGTAATTTGATTATATAAGTTTACACATTCAGATCACGCGCACTCTCAAATTGGTATCCGAGTTGGTTACAAAAAAACAATGTGTGATCTTTTTTTAAAAAAAGTCTTTCACATAATTTTTTTTAAATTGTTGATCTTGAAAAAGGCAGGATTTTAATGGAGAATTTGTATAATAGAGCGCCCATCTTTGATAGTACTAACTATGCATGTTGTAAAGATACAATGAGGTCTAATCCTAAGTCAATTGATGAATGCGTCTGGTTTCTCTGTGAAAGAAGGTTGACACCACCCACTCTTACTTTTGATAATGTCGTCAGGCTTCAACATGTCTCTCAATGGAGAGAGGAAAAATTTTAATGGAGAAACTTTAATTCTTGAGATTTGAGTGCGATATCGGGAGCCTTCACCCCTGACGAGTTCCGTCGAATTATGAAATTCACCACGTCTAAAGAATCTTGAGATACCCTTCATCTCACACATGAGGTTACCAATTCTATTAAAGCTATTAAGATACAAAACCTCACCACACAATTTTAAACAATCATAATACTTGAATCTGAATCCATTGATGAGTTTTATGCATGACTGTCCGATATAGTTAACTCGATTTTTAATTTAGGTGAGAAAATCCTCAACACACATGTTGTTAAGAAGATTTTGAGATAGTTTTTTAGCCCACTTTATTCCTAAGGTTACCGTACTTAACTTGTAGGTGATTTTTCAAACATATGAGATATATATGTTCCCTAAAATAGTAAAATACAGGGATAAAGGAATTGCACTTAAATCCCAATATAAAAAGACAAAGGAAGCGTGGTCTGATTCTGAGTTCGACTATGATTTAGACGATTTGGACCTCTTTGCTAAAAATTTCAAGAAATATCTCAAACTTAAAAATAAAAATACTTCCAAAGAAAATAAAAGTTTTGAGAAAGGTAAAAAATATGAATCGGGAAAAAAACATTTTGAAAAATAAAAGATAGATGAGAAAGGGTGTTATGACTGTGAGGTAAAGGGTCACAAAGCTCACGAGTGTTCGACTAGTTTGAAATGTCAAGGTCAAGTCAAAGTTTCCTTAAACGTCACACTTAGCGATAGTGAGGTCGAGTCAATGAATTCGGGAGAAAAATAACGGCAAGGATGTATCTTCACCACATTCATGGATAGTAATATTAGTACATTTACTGCACCTCATGATGGTGAGCAAGCTACTAAACGTGAAAACAATGACTGTGAGTCTAGTTGTTCTGAGGAGAGTATAGGAGATGATGTTTTAAGTGAGAGAGAGAGTGACATTCAGCGCGCCTACTCAGATCTTTATAATGAGTCCTTAAAAACTAAGAAAGAAAATAAGATGGTTAGTCTTACGAGACATCGGTGAGAGAAGGAAAGATAGAGTGAGTCCTCGGTCAGTGAATATTTCAGAGAAACTGTTTGTTTAGTTGAGAAAGAGAACGGGTACTTGACCAACAAGGTAGCTAGTCTTACAAGACATCTTTAAGCATACGTGGAAACATATGAGAATATTGAAGCCCTTATATCCCTACTTGATAAAAATCTTAAATGTGCCTAGAAGGTCAAGGTAACTATTAAGGATAGATCGAAGAAGGTAGGTAAGATGCTCCCCTACCCCTCTTTAGGTTTTGGTGAGGGGCATGGAATAGGTTTTGACGGTGCATCCACTTCCAGTCTGGCACTGGAACCTGTTTCAAAATTTGGAGTTAAGCCTTATGGCTCAAAACCTAAACCACAAAAGAGAGTTCCACCTTGAAATGTAAAATGAGGTAGAACTAAATCGGTCGATGTTTTCACTTTTTGCAAAAAAACAGTTCAACTTAGAGAGTTTTGATCTAAATTAGGTAGAACTAGATGTGCACATACTCTCGTACACCACTTTAGCGATTTTTCTAGTCTTAGGGAGAAAGTTGAGTTTCTAGTCACTACTTGGCATAGTTTAATGGAAAATTTTCAAATGATGTCTTTGACGTTTCTAAATCCAAAACTTCGACTAAAGTCAGTAACAATAAGGGAAAAAAAACGTTATCGCCACTTCGGTACCTAAGAAAGATGACAAAGCCCTTGTTGTTAATGTTTCTCTCAAGGCTCAAAATACTTTCCAATGCTATTTTGATAGAGGATATTTTAGGCACATGACTGGTGACCTCTTATTTTTTACCCACCTTGAGGATTGCAAGTAAGGTAAATTATATTCGGAGATAGGGGTAGATCTATAATTTTAAGACGTGGTAGTGTTGAGATACCCGAATTTCCTAAGATAGATAATGTGTTGTTCGTGAAGGGGTTAAAAGCGAACTTGATTAACATAAGCCAACTGTGCAACACAAGTTTTGGGATAAAGTTTGACCTATCTGAATGCAATGTTTATGATAAATCCGATAAACGTTTACTAGAAGGTGTGTGGACGAAAGATAACTGTTATGGGATTGTGCCCAATTCCTCTTGTATGTGAAACAGTTCCACGATCTCCACTATGAACCTTTGGCATCAACAACTAAGTCACGTAAACTTTAGATCTCTTGAGGGATTTATTAAAAAGGATATAGTTTTTGGCGTAGCATCACTTGGGAAATGAACTTCATTAGTTTGGGGACCCTGCCAACAAGGTAAAAAAATTCAAAGTCCCCATTTAATGTTGAATACCGTTACCACCTCTCGTGTTTTGAAGTTGATTCACATGGATCTTATGGACCAGACTCGCTCGGAGAACTTAGGTGGTAAGAGATAAATTTTCATGATAGTCGATGACTTTTCTAGATACTCGATTGTTGAATTCTTGAAAATAAAAGTTCAATGCGGTTGAGCTCCTTACAACCAAGTGTCGTGTCCTACAAAACCAATACGATGTCACTATTAATTGGATGTGTAGTCACAATGGCAATGAATTTAATAAAGAAAATATGGATAATTATTGTGAATGAGTGGGCATCAAACATGAGTTTTCGGTCATTCCCACTCCTCAATAAAATAGGATTGTTAAGAGGAAGAACCGTATGATACAAGAAATGGATAGATCCATGCTTTTTAGGAGAAATATACCTAGATATTTTTGGGCAGAGGCAGTGAGCACCACATGCCATATGGTGAATAGGGTATATCTTCGATCGCATGCACTTCACACACCTTATGAGTCATGGATATGGAAGAAACCTAACCTATAATAACCCCCATTTTACCACAAAAAGGTTATCTAGACGCGATAGGCTTAAGATGGGGCTTATCAACAATTTATACTATTCTCAGAAATGAGAAATAGAAATAGCTTTTATTCTTTACCAAAATTCACAATTGATAACAAAAATATCGAAACAGACTGAATTAATACATGAATGCAAAACTCAATCATCATACAATGACCATAAAGTAAAGACTGATATAAATACACAATTGGGCTTTTTCCCATACAAATCTCGATGTGAAATAAAATGGCCAAATGAATAAGTACAACATATACTAGAATAAATGGAATGTAATCAACTACGTCCAATGTAATTGCAAGTCTGATCCATCGACGATCCTGTTATCCTTGTTCATGAGAAAAATTGGGGGGAATAATATTTATAATTTTGGGTCAGAGCCCTAAAGTTACAAGGATTCTTCACCAAAAAATATTCAAAATGTAACTAACTCATACTTCACGTCTCTCCATCAACGCTCACACGTATCGAGTATTTCACCTCTCGTTTAGAATCGATCCTACTTGTATCCTCAATCAAATACAAATTATGAATTCCATTATCTAATCTGACATGTGATGATAAATCCATAAAACTATGGGTCAACTAAGAGTGAGTGTTTACACCTAAAATCCCAGTCCCCGAATTAACTTCATAATGCGGCCTACATAATTCCATATAAATGCAGTGTATATTTTTACATCATATAATGTTCTTTAACCTTAGCCTATCTCTTCAGACTATTTGATTTATAATCTCCACAAATTATCTTTTTCTCCATTAGACTATAAGTTTCATTCTTTTTAATTACCGTCTAAACTCTTAGATTACCCAATTATTATTCCTATTAATAATTGTCTACCACATTAGACCATTAGAACTTATTTTGGTGACCAATTATCCACATCGCTGTGATAATCAGACTTTATTATCATTAAGTATTTTTTTCATCTATAGGATATGAGAACGCATTCTCATATGAGGAACACCACAATATGTATATAGATAAATACGTATGTCCACATATATGTATGACACACAAAGACATCTATCTTAGACATCCTATTCGTGCTCTATTTGTAAGAGGTGGAGGAGTCCCTCATTCCAAAATAAGTAACAGCAAAACACTACCAAGTGGGGCGGTACCTACGCAATACACCAGTTCACGGCCCATACCCAGCGGTGACAAAGGATCCCAGCATCTACACCTACCTCACATAAGTGGCGTTGTTATCTATTGCCTATAATATGGCCTAACACTACGCCTATCCCACTTGTGCCTACTTGTGCTCCGATCCCGAATGCGTGTACCCCAGCCGATAGGACGATCCACGAACCCATGTATAATAACACAAAATAATGTAATACACATTGTCATCCAGTTTGTTTACTCTATAACTACTTTTTCCCAAGGTGTCTCCATCTATATAAATATAGCCTCCTCGGATAAGCCATAATATTTTATTCAGTTGTTACATATCCGATACTAAGTCACCATCCTACGATTAATCCCCAATTAAATATTAAGTCACACATATTTACTTCCTCATTTATTTATCCATAAATATATAGGTATTGTTATACCAAACTAACCTTCCCAAAACAATTAATGATTCCCCCAAGTTACGCTCCTAGATTAGAATTTAATCCTTCTAGATTATTAATAATTATTCACTTCTTGTTTCCTTTACTATAAGGTTTATATGTACACATATAAGGAGTTAACTAATATGTATAATGTAGTTACATCATAACTACTATCACAACCACTACTAACAATCATGGCTTTGCCAACTAGGCTTCAGATACATTTCTACTTAGCATCCTTATATGGCACTAATTTGAGGGAGCTAATGATTAATTATATTATCAAGTATTCGATGTATCTTTAATAAGTAATTCTTTCATTTAACTTACTCCTTCGTAATCATAAAACTATCATCGTATCTTTTAGGGTCTTATCATTTATGTTCCCCTACCAAATTTACCCATTCATCTAGGAACATCCATATCTTTTAATATATTTATTTCATGTAGCTTTATTCTAGAATCCCATGTAAATCATCTTAGTAATATAGTTAACTTGTACTTTAGGTCATCACGATATCACAAACTCATCCCGGTTTGACTACCTGTATAAGTTCATAACAATATCATTAATATCTTCGACTAAGTCTCTATCACTCACGTGAATGAAAATTATCTCTCACACCCTTTCGTAGAAAAATCATAAGTAATTAAAAAAAATGAGAAAATTACAAGGTTAGAGACCACATGACCGTAACGAAAAAATCTATAAGAAAGTTTACCAAATAGATTCGGTAGTGAGGCCGAATCGATTTGGCCTCACCGTAAGCCGGGAACATGTATTTTCTAAGACGGAATTTTTTCAATGATTTCAAAATGTATCAAACGTTGTCCTTATGATTCAAAAATTTCAAGTGGGTTCAGGGAATGAGTTCTAACACGAAATATAATCGTTTTAAACATGATTAAACCTCCAAATCATTCCTAGATTATCATCAAATCATCAAGACTCTTTCAAGCATTCTATGAACAAATAAGTCTTTATATCTCATCTTAAACATCAACAAAATTCCAGATTTAAAAGATGGTTCTGAAACATGATTTATACAATCAAATCCATAAATTAAATAACATGAACTCAAATCTAATATGGAGTTTCTTGATAGACACATGGATCATTCAATTTTTATCAATATTTGCACAACATAATTAACCTTTAAATATACAGCCCTTAATAATGTTTCAAATCCTATTCTACACATGGATTGAATTTTAATACAAGATAGAGTATTTTGAATAATAATGGCTAGAGAATCCTTGCCTGGAAATAGTATAGAAGACTCTTCTTTTCTTTCTCTTATATGGCCTCTCCCTTTTCTCCCAAATTGTGTAGCCTCCAGATGTGTGTGGGGTGGATATAGGGCGTTATGAAACCCTAAGGTTGATTCTAACCATTTAAGTAGTATTTTAAATTAACCTAAATTCGTAGGTCCTTATAGGCCCAGATTTAAGCCCCATAAAAAGTTTTCTGTCCATACCCGATTTGACCTTAAACTCTACCCAAGGTCCCACCCAACCCATAGGTCAATTTTTAAACACTGTAAATGCTTATTTAACTCTTCCAATCACAATTAAAAGTCTACAAACACTTTATGCATTTATATGTATGTTCTATCATTACCATATACGGATATCCTTAATATAACCTAATTAAATTAACGAGTCATCAATTTATTCGCGATTATCTTCCTTATTCGTAATATAGCGTCATACTCTAAAAATCATAACACACAGCCACATTTATGAAATAACATATTTAAATAAATATTATAATTTAATTAACATGCTCATTTAATTATTATGTCAAAATAAGGATTAATTTAATTATTATATCTGAATAATAACTCCCACAATTTCAATTAAATTAATATCACTTTAATTTAATACTCATAAAAATATGGGGTATTACAGAACCTATCATATTCCCATGTCTTTGGGAGTACATGCTACATGTTGCGAGATATAGAGCCTCTAGGAAAGTTCAAGTGATGAGCGTATATTTTTAGGATAATCATCGACGAGTAGGGCTTACCGGGTTATAATCTAGCTAGCTCTAATGTTATTTAGTTAATAAACATAACGATTAGAGATGACGATCCATCAATGTTTGTTTATCCTAACCCACAGTGTGAGGATGATGCACACCCCCGGTAATGATCCCATCTTTCCTCGTGCTACGATGGTGGACATTGTTCGTGTTTTATGAGAGACAACAACTTGGGTTCAGAAGAATCATGAGCCTTACACTATACTTGGTGATCCTACACTAGGTATCAAGATTTATGCTCAACTAGAAAATATTGTTAGCTATTTGTGTTACACATCTCTAGTCGATCCGAACAACATGTAAAAAGAATTCAATGACGAGCATTAGATATTTCCCTTGTATGCAGAGTTGCATATGTTTAGATAAACGATGTCTCGGACTTAGTCCCCTGACCTAGCGATACTAATGTGACAGGTACCAAGTGGATTTTCAATAATAAGGTGGATAAAAATTGTATTATAGTTCGCAATAAGGCTAGGTTGATCACTCAAGGCTATAAACAAATCAAGGGTGTAGACTTTAAGGAGACATTCTTGTTGCTAGGCTTGAGTTTGTCCACTTACTACTCACCATATCATGCCATCTTCACTTTAGGTTATATCAAATGGATTTTAAGAATGCATTTTTAATGGCATTCTACGGGAGGAGGTTTATGTGGAATAACGAAAAGGGTTTGAATACCCTAAGCACTTGAGACACATCTATTAGCCTTGTATGGTTTGAAGTAAGAACCCCGTGCTAGGTACGAGAGTCTTACTTACTATCTCATAGCTTGAGGATTCAAGAGATGGGGGGAGCGGATAAGATGTTGTTTGTTAGGAGAGATACATAGTGGTTCCATTTTGGTTGCCTAAGTCTTTGTGGACAACATAGTCCCTCCATGATCACACATTTGAGGAGGAGATGAATAGTGAGTTTAAGATGACCATTATAGTTGAGCTTACATTCTTCCTAGAGGATGGATATTCATATCTCAATCCAAATATGCAAGAGAACTTGTGAATAAATTTGGTCTAGACTCCGCTAATCACTCACGCACCCCTATGAGTGCATTGACAAAGCTGATCAAAGATGTTTAGGCAAGGACCTATAGCAGATCTTATATCGGAGTATGATAGGTAGTCTTACTTACCTTACAAGTAGTCATCCCGATATTGCCTTGAGTGTTACAGTTTGTGCGCGATACCAGACGTCCCCAAAATAGTCACACTTACACACTCTTAAACATATTTTAAATACGTGAGTACAACTCTTTCATATAGCATTTGGTATTCCTTTGATATCGATGACTATTTGTGCTCCTATTCAGATAACGATTGGTCCAAGGATGTATATGGTTATAGGAGCGCTTCAGATAAGTGTTTCTATTTTGAGAGTGCTCTTGTCTTGTGGATGATCCAGAAGAAAAAATCCATATCTTTGTCCACGACAGAGGCTGAATATATAGCCGTCAGGAGTTGTTTCATGCGACTCTCAAAGATAAAGCAAATATTCAAGGATTACGTCATTTTATAGGACAAGATGACTATTTCCTATGATAATATGAGTGTTACACACATTTCTCGTAATACATTCCATCACTCATGTACAAAGCACATTAGGATATGTGAGCACTTTATTCGATAACTATTTAAGGAGAATGTCATGTCCTTGAGCATTGTGAACACCGATTGTCAGTTAACCGATATATTCATGAAACCTTTAGATTCACTTCGAGTTTTCAATCAAAATACCTTTTAATTCAAGAAATAACCTCCCTAATATACTTGTGAATCCTTATGAAACACTAGATAGTTTCGTACGTGAGTTATACCTGTGGAGAGAGATCTCTACCGCTGACCTTAAGAACTATGGGATAACTACTAAAGATAAGGCTTGAGAAAAGGCTGAAAGGTGGACACCGATGGCAGACCGCCACCTGTGGACTGCTTTGAATCTAATTGGTTATGTTTAGAATGTTTTGTGAGTAAGTTGTCCTGTAAAATTATCTAAAGTACTGAAGTAAAGGTTTTGCCCTTCTTAGGGATTTCCCCATATTTGTTTGCTCTTGCATGCGTAGTTTATTTTATGTGCTCAGAAAAGTCATCTCATGCAAACCTAAATTAATAAAACATTAATATTTGCTAATAATTTTAATTTGTTTTTAGAGGCATTTAATTACATAAGTTTACCCATTAAGATCGTGCACACTGTCATATATATATATATATATATATATATATATATATATATATAATTTTCTTATGGAGTAAAACCTCTAGAAAGGCCCAATTGTAACGTTTTTGATTCGTTAGTAAATAAAAAAAAGCATAAATGTTAAAGTAACTCTTCACATATGAACCCTTTTAATCATTTGTAAAGGTTGTTATCGGTTAGAAATATGAAATTTCTAACAGTTTAAATTCGTTAGAATCCATAAATTTCCTAACAGTTTATGTCCGTTAGAAATCATATTTCCAACACATTATTCCTAACAAAATTTATGGGTAAAACCCACTGTCCATTATTAAATGCTAATTTCATGTAGTTCATCTTGAAAGAATACCTACAAAGTTATTATAATACAATGTTCCATGTCAAAAAATAATTGGGCTAAATCTATTAGCTTCATTATTCCCTCTCTAGTCTGTAGTTGCTTTCTCACCCAGAGTTCGAATGTGAAGCCTAATGAAAGTTTAAGATCATCATCTCATAAGTTTGTAGCAAGAAACGACAGTCAAAATGGAGCTCTGGATCGAAAATTATGACAAGTCAAAGTTGCTAAAAAAGTCAAAGTTGAAGAAAGTCGGACCGATCCGGTTTAGGGAGGTCCGATCTGAAATGCATCCATTCCAGTAGCCCTCGGATCGATACATAATCGATGAAAAATAAACCGATCCGATATCGGACCGGTTCAGTAGGAGAAAAAAAATGATCTGGCTAATGAAAAACAAACCGATCTGATGGGATCCGGACCGGTTTGACTGTTCGAAATTTCGGCATTTATTGTGGAGGCTGAAGAGTTTCAACTCTTGGAAATCCTGTATAATTAGTTTTTATTAGTTGTAATAACGATACTTGGTATTATAAAAGGCCAAACCCTAGAGGAAGGGAGAGACTTCTTTTTTGGCAGAAAATTTCATACTTTCTTATGATTTAGAAACCCTAGTTGTAATTTGGAGGCAAAGGAGTATTACAGATTCAAGTTCAAATTTCATTCCAAGTTTTTATTACCAATTTCAATCTTCAATCCAAGTATCAATATCCATTCTCTTAGTTGTTTCTTTATTTTACTTTTAATTTGATTCTCAATTGTTTTGCAATTCTCTTTTGAAGCAATGTTTCTTAGATCCATGATTCCTTGCATTGTTATAATTCTATTTTCATCTAATAAAACCATGTCTAGATAAATCTTCAAGGGTTGGGATGCATGAACCCATCCTGAAGTAAATTACCCATGTAGAAAATAAAGTTTAAATTAAAAATTGACCGAATCATGTAGGGAAATTATACGGACATAGTAGATATTTTATTCTCTCTTGCCCTAAGTACTTGGGATGTTTAAGAATATTGTGAAAGTGTAATTTTTCTACACCGCTTTATATTTACCTTTGATTTCATATGATGCGGGCTAGTTACCTCATATGTAATGCTTAGGATCTATAAAGAGTGGATTCAGTTAAGATTTTAATTTACAATTCTAGTATTCTATACGGTAAACTACTAGGGATTGGGAGATTGTATTCCAACCTATTTCCTCTCATACTCATATCTATTCTTTTTACAATTCTTAGTTGTTTTTTTGCACGTAGAGAATTCTAAATTTTCAATTCATCACCATTTGGAAATTTCAAACCATCACTCATCATCTTTTCTTTTCTTTTGAGGAATGAATTGAAGATTAAATATGCTTTTCCTACGTTATTCAGAATTGCCAATTAAGGGGCTAAATTATGTTTTCGTCCAGTGGTTAGGATATCTGGCTTTCACCCAGGAGGCCCAAGTTCGATTCCCGATAACGGAACCAACCAATTTTTGTTCCATGTAGAGACAATCCTGACTTATCGAATTATTACTAGTGCGGTAGGCTTGCACTTGAGCCTATAAAGCACGCCCTTTAGACACATTTGTGGTCGCGTCAAGTTTTTGGTGAAATTAATCCTAAATTGATTCATAAAAAAAATTATTTCATCTATCATAAGATTACATGCAAAATCTCTTTCCAACCCAAGTTCACGAAAATCCCATTGTTGAAGCTAATTCTGACAATTCTCATACCACCGACTCTCCACACTTTTGGGTTCCACCTCTTTCACCTCAAAATTGAATCACAAGTCGCACTTTGAATCAAACTATGAGTGAGGGTTCTGAATCATTTGGTAGAAATATGTTTGTACACGGTAGTGTTGGTGCTGGAGATGAAGAGCTACCGTACCTTCCCATGAAAGATATCTTATTTCCTGAGAAAACTGTCACCCCTGGTCGCATTTTACTTCCGTATAATGTCAGTCAGTTCCACTTTTGTAATGGGATGATTAAAATTATTCCTACATTCCATGGTATGGATTTTGAATAGACATATCTCCATAGTAGAGAATTCGAAGAAGCGTGTGAGACGTTTGGTGATTAAACCTTCCCATAGGATGTTATCCGATTAAAACTTTTCCCTTTTTCTTTAAAGGATAAAGCTAAGTCCTGTGTATGGTCGCTACCCCCGAATTCTATTTTATCTTGGAGAGATATGCGGACTAAGTTTCTCTCCAAGTTCTTTCCACTGCACAAAACCAACTATGTCAAAGATCAAATCCAAGATTTTTGCCAAAATGAGAATGAAGATTTCGAAAAGTATTGGGAAACTTTTCAGGAGTTAGTTAGTGCATGCCCACATCATGGGTATGAAAAACATCATCTCATTTTATTTTTTCACAAAGGGCTTACTATAACATCTAATCAACTTGTACAGACAATGTGTGAATGACCATTCTGGGAATTAGACTCGAGCAGTGCTGAGGCTTATCTGAAATACGTAGCAGAGAATACGCAAGCATGGGATGTTTCCAACCCCAATAGTCAAAACAAAAATTGACAAGTGTCCAACTCGCCTCTTGTCTTCGGTATTTATCACTTGGAGAAGGACACGTTGTTAGATCGTTGATTTGACCAATTGGAAAAAAGTTTTTGAGACATACTTGAGGTTCGATTGAGAGAAGTTGTCGGACCCATCCAAGCTGGAAAGGAGAAAGTATGTGCCATTTTTACTGTTGGTCATTCTACCAAAGGATATCCTATAATAACTTCCTACAAGGCAATGTACACTGAGCAAGTAGAAGCGATAGGAGGGTTTCGAGGAAATTTTAATGTACCTCAGGGGACTGCATACAATCAATCTTGGAGGAATCATCCTGGTTTCAACTATGGACAGCAACAAAGTAGGATTACTCCTAATTCACATGTTGTAATTCCTCCACCCCCTCCTCAATTTCAATAAATGCCTCCCATGCAAACCCCTATGAAAGTACCATCTCTCGGTCCATATGTTACTCTGCCTAGGCGATATCTTGAGGATAATCTGAATCAATTAATACAATCTCAAAAGGAGAATAATGATAAGTATGATAGAATGGTCCCGGAAATAAATACTAGCATCTCTAGGTTATAATCTGCATTGAATACTCAAGAGAAGGGTAAATTCCAAGCTCAAGGTCAAAGACCTACTCAAGGGAAAACTACGGTTAGCTCTACAACATCGGATTCATCAGAGCAATGTCAAGCTGTCACGACACTGTGAAGTGGTCGCGTAATTAATCTAGCGCCACCATCTCCCAAAGAATCTAAGGCTAAAGAAGTTTCAGAGTATGAGGAGACCCCATTGCAAATGGATGATAAGGATGAAGCAAGTGAGCCTAAAGTTGAAGTAAAACCGCCCACAACTGCTGCATTTCCTCAATGATTGGCACCACCCAAAAAGTGAGCCTCGTGTACTGAAGTGTTAGATGTTCTGAAGTAAGTGAAGTTGAACTTGCCATTTCTGGATGCTATCCAGCAAATTCCTGCCTATTCTAAAGTCATCAAAGATCTTTTGACTATCAAACGACGGCTTAAGGTGAATAAGAACATCTTTTTGGCATAAAATGTGAGCTCGGTCCTTCTTAATGATCTTCCACCCAAATTCAAGGATCCTGGTGCACTTATAATCTCTTGTGTGATTAGAGAGCGTAGAGTTGAAAAAGCCTTGCTCGACTTATGTGAAAGTGTGAATATCCTTCCATACTCTATTAATAAGCACCTTGATATAGGCGATCTTAAACCTACACGAATCACTCTATAGTTAGCAGATCAAATAGTGAAAGTGCCTCGTGGGATTGGGGAGGATATGATCGTCCAAGTGGACACATTCTACTTCCCCATAGACTTTATCATTTGGGACACAGAGCCTTTCCCTCATTCTAGCAATCATGTTCCCATAATTTTAGGCCGTCCATTTTTAGCTAATGCTAACGCTTTGATCAACACACGGAATGGCCAAATGCAACTAACTTTTGGAAACATGACCCTCAAGACTAACATTTTCAATGTTCCTAACCAAATGGGTGATGAGGATGAAATTCATGCGGTTGATCTTATTAAAGAGGTGGTGGATGAGAACATTGAGAAGATCATAGGTGGGGATGCACTTGCAGTTTGTTTAGTGCAAGGTGTAGAGACTAAGAGTTCCTATACTTAGTTTGAGCGTGAAGTGGAGGAATTGGGAGTTTTATTACAAGAACAAGTAAATTTTGTGAAGCTCAGAGATGGTGACTGGATTTCTAGATTTGAGGAATTACCCCAGAGGGAATCACGCATGATCCCCTCTGAAGATAGATTTCCTAGTCTTGAGTTAAATAAAATACACTCTCATGTAAAATTATCTTTTCTAGGAGAAGATGATGAAACATTTCCTATTGTTGTCTCTTCTAGTTTAAAAAAAGAGCAAGATGGTAAGTTGTTGGATGTTTTGCGAAAGCATATAAGTGCTTTTGGTTGGACTATAGCAGATTTGAAAGGTACAAGTCCTTTGATTTGTAACCATAAAATCCACCTCAAGGAGGAGGTGAAGCCCTCGAGAGAAATGCAAAGGAGACTAAACCCAACTATAAAAGATGTAGTTCGAGCAGAGATCATAAAATTATTAGATGTTGGGATTATCTATCCCATTTATGATAGCAAATGGGTGAGCCCAATTCAGGTCGTCGCGAAGAAGTCGAGCATGACTATGGTTGAAAATACTAAGGGAGAATTAATACCTCAATGCACCACCACTGGGTGGCGTGTTTGCATTGATTATCGAAAGCTCAATGCTGGAACAAGAGAAGACTATTTTCCCTTACCTTTTATCGGCCAAGTGATTGAACGAGTAGTAGGCCATCCTTACTATTGTTTTCTGGATGGGTATTCTGGCTATAATCAGATTGAAGTTGATCTACTTGATCAGGAAAATATGACTTTTACATGTCCGTTTGGCACGTTTGCTTACATACGTATGCCGTTTGGATTATGTAATGCGCCCGTGAGTTTTCAAAGGTGCATGTTGAGTCTCTTTAGCGACATGATATAAAAAAGTCTTGAGGTATTTATGGAAGATTTCAGTGTTTTCGGCCCCTCTTTTGACCAATGTTTAGCTAATCTTGAAAAAGTTTTATTTCAGTGTGTGGAAAAAGACTTAGTCCTCAATTGGGAAAAATGCCACTTTATGGTCACTGAGGGTGTAGTTATGGGACACATAGACTCATCTAGGGGAATTGAGGTTGATCGAGAAAAATTCAAAGTAATAACTGAGCTACTTCCGCCAAAATCACTTAAAGATGTGAGGTCCTTTCTAGGCCATGCTGGATTTTACAGGAGATCTATCAAGGACTTTAGCGCCATCGTTAGACCCTTGATTAATCTGGTCATGAAGGACACTCCGTTTGAATGGAATAAAGCATGTCAAGAAGCTTTTGATAAATTAAAAGCATGATAATTTCTTCCCATATCATTTAAGCTCCCGATTGGTCACTCCCATTCGAGTTGATGTGTGATGCAAGTGATTACATGATTGGGGTTGTTTTAGGACAGAAGAAAGACAAGAAAGATCATGTTATTTACTATGTTATTAGGACATTATCTAGACTCGAGCTTAACTACTCCACTACAGAGAAAGAATTAATAGCAGTCGCTTTTGCTCTCGACAAATTTCGCTCTTACATTATTGGGTCGCCCATCATTTGCTTCACTGATCACTCGGCACTTAAATATCTTATAACCAAGAAAGATGCCAAATCGCACCTAATCAGGTGGATCCAACTCCTACAAGAGTTTAATCTCTCGATTCAAGATAAGAAATGAATCGAAAACATCGTTGCCGACCATTTGTCACGGGTCTCGTCCGACGTACCTATTGATCTAATTCCCATAGACGAGCATTTTTCGGATGATAATCTATTTGCTACTTCTTCTCTTCCCAGGTTTGCGGATATAGTAAATTACCTTATCATGGGGGTCGTTCCCTCCCAGTGGACTCTGCAAGAGAGAAAAAAATTCATTACTTGGTCACGCATGTTCCTCTATGATGATCCATATCTGTTTAAGTATTGCGCCGATCAAATCATCCGAAAATGTGTACCTGATGAAAAAATTCAAGGGGTAATCCAGTTTTGTAATATGGAAGCTTGTGGAGGTCATTTCTCCAACAACAAAACCGCTGAAAAAATCCTGCAAAGCGCTCTCTTTTGACCCATAGTCTTCCGGGATGTGAATAGTTTTTATAAATCGTGTGATAGATGCCAAAGAATGGGAGCTATAACTCCCCGTGACATGATGCCAATCATTTTTTATCGCATCATAAGTTAGTATCTTTTTACTCTTGTTGTGGAATGGTTACTTTTATCGTTACCCATATGATTTAATTCTCTTATCACTTTATGCACCATCATCTTTTAGTTGTTTTCCCATATTTTATATCTGTTGTGTAGTTTTAAGAGGGACAAAAAATATATGCTTTAAATAGGCGATAAATATGTAATATTTAATTCTTTATCCTTTGTCTATTCCTAAACAAAAACGGGAAGAAATGGTATCTAAACCTTTAGTTTAGGAGATTTAACTTATGGGGAGTCGCGACCTTCTTAGGTAGATCATATTTGATAAAGGGGTAGAATTAAGTTAGGGGGAGTATTTATTTAAATTTCATTTAATATTTTGGCATTCCCTATACGTTTAATGGTTTTCTCAAGTGTGCAGGAATTAACCTTTAGCGGGAAAGTTTAAAGTGGCAAAGCACATCAACCCCAGGTCATGTCAATAGCGTTGGAATTTTTTAGTTTATTTCTGTGGGATGTTGTGTCTAGACGAGCTTGATGGACCTTTAGGATTTTTGGTTTGGTTTTGTCTCGAAATAGCCAAAGGGGGAGATTTGTAAGTACAAATTTCCAATCGAGTCAATTTTTAGTATTAGCCTAATTTCAAAACAAACGATATGAGTCATAAGATAGAGTGTCATGTGTACCCATCCAAGCCTATGATGAGTTCGTTGATGATGTAGCGGTCAGATTTGTAAAGCTTTATCATTTTTGAGTTTCTAGCGCCTAGTTTCTACGTAATTAAGTTGAGGATTCCATCATCTCCCAAAGGTATGAAGGCACTTTTATATATGTAGGAGATTTGGAATATTTTATGAGCGTAAATTCTGTCTGAAATGACTTTTTATTTTTAGAAAATATTTTAGTACTTTCTATAAAAGTTTTTGCGATTAAAAATGAAAAATGGGATTTTTTTATTTTTCATTTGAAATGTCGTTTGAATGAGATTGTCGTTCGAATGAGAATTCGAACGAGTTTGCCAAATATTCCTAGTTTTTTCCTTAGAAGTTTCGTTATAAGGACCTAGTTGGACCAAGTTTTTCCAACTAGATTTTGGCCTATTTTCCCTCTGCAATATCGTTCGGATGATGTTGTTAGAATGACCCAGGAAAGTCGTTCGAACGACCGTGCGCATTAAAACCTATTTTTGGCAATTTTTTGGAAACCACCCACTAACCCACTTTTTGTACCTTCTTTTAACCATTTAGTGGGAACAGTTTTCAGATAGACTCTTGTGTGTTTCTAAGAACTTAAGAGAGAAAAATATCTAAGACCAAAAGTTCCTTTTTTTATTTTTATGCCTAAAAGATTTGATCTCATAAAAACACATACACAACCATATGTTTTAGTTTTAATTCCAAGTTCTTCGCATATATATATATATATATACATATATCTTTGTTTGGAGTGTTTGGCACCATTAGTTCATCTCTACCAGAAAAAGGAGAAGTTTGGGTTTTATTCTCTGCCCATAAATGACAGTAACTGTTTTCTGTGGTGTTCCCACTCGAAGAAAGTCTTCGCGTGAGGGTGATGGTGATCAAGAGCCCCATCGGTGGATTACAAGATCGTGTAGGAGTCCATGGTCAACTACTAGGCTAAGGTGTTTACAAGAAGGAGCGTTAAAGCTTGGACGGAGTCAAGTTGTTGGTGTAAGTCAACTGTCTTGTAATTATAATTCCATACTTCTTGGATTTGTTAGGCCAGGGCCATCCGAGGTTTCTCCCATTTAGGTTTTCCTCGTACATCGACGTGTAGTGTGACGTGATTTATTTTTATCTTGTAAATCACCTTAGAATGCATGCTTAGGTTTAAGTAAGATAAAATTGGGTTTAATCACATTTTTGTTTGATTTGGTGCAAATTAAATTTGGGTGATGTTTAATTAATTTAATTCAAGTCATTAGTTTTAATTTGATAAAATTTGGATTGGCCTAAATAGAAAAATGAATTAATCTAACGAGAATTCCAACGAGAATTCAGAGAGTTCAGAGAGTAGGTTCGTTCGAAGTTGTTCCAACAACCTCGTTCGAATGAGATTCTAACAAAAATTCAGGGCCTTAGTTCGTTCGAAGTTTGGTTCGAACGAGAATTTCCCAACATCTATTGAGATTTCAGAAGTTCAAATTTTTGTCCGGACAAGTTAAAACCTTACAAGGTAGATTCGAGTGAGAGAGAATGACCTACACTATTCTTGAGTGACTTCATTACATAGTCAAGTGGTGAGATGATTGTGTAATACTAAGGGAATATGTTTTAATAAGAGGGCCTTATGGAATATATACTATAGAGATATTAGTCAAATACATAGAGTAACGTGAGTATCAAAGATAATAATACTATATATAAATGCGGGGATTTGGGTTCAGTATATACCTAATGATTGTCATAGGTTGTGTGTATACCTATTGATTGAATTATTATGTGTATGACATACCTACAATGCTTGCTATCGAGTGGAGGTTGCGCATTGTGAATGATCATATCGTGAGGAGCCTTCGAGGGGATTTTGATTGGTACCAGTAGAAAATAAAACCTAGGTACGGGCTATTAGTGAGAATGACAATGTTGATTGTTTTATGGGCACATAGGTATATGCATAGCCCATAGGCTTGGAATTATGTTCGCCTCCAATATGTGTGATTATTTTGATGGTTCGCGAGAGATTGAACCTATAGTCCTCTATGAAGTGAGCGATGCATCGGGACATGATAGCAGAGCATGCATTGCACCAAAGTATCCTAACCTAAGGGTGAAGGAATAGTATGTATATATATATATATATATATATATATATATATATATATATATATATATATATATATATATATATATATATATATATAGTGATAAATATAGGTATACTTGTGACCTATTCTATTGTGCGTGTTTAGTAGATATGGAAATAACGATATTTATTAAATTAACTTAAAGAGGAAATAATGTTTATGATAATAACGGTTATGTATGTGAACAACGATCCTTAAACATATGGTAATACGGGATACGAACGATATAGATCAACACTTAAGAGTATTGGCGTGATGTTTGTGCATTATTGAACTAGTTATGTGGGGTAGCATAACTAGGATGAGTTAAGTATACGCATAAGGTGTGAACATTAGATGAGAGGTTTGTATCTGAAGTGAGAGTACGAGAATCTAACATGAATACTATACGTGGTATTGTTTTTATTCAAGCACTTGTTGATTTTTAAACTATTTTCAACTCGGGCTCTGACCTGTTTATTGCAAATCTCTTTGCTTTCATCAAAGTATTTTAGGTGCCCAGCCACAGGGACACCAAGTATAGGAGTTCCATTCATTTGACGAGTTGTAGCTACTGTGGAACTTACAGGAATTTGAAGCACCTTATACCTTTGACTTACTTAAGTCTATATTGTATAAGTGTTCAACTAATTTGGAAATAGTGACAAAATTTGTTGTCTAACCTAGAATCCAAAGAACCTCAAAATTGTTCACTCTCTAATCCTCTTCAATGATCCAAGAAGGTATAAATTGAATCACACTACACACATTAGAAGTGCATACAAGTGTATATATTGATCATTTTGATTGTGTGATTAAATTCCCCTTAAAATGTTGTTTTAATAATTTTTTGGGAATTTTTAAACATTTTTAAAATTATGTTTTCATTAATAAAAGTTTGATTATAAACTTTGTGGCTATTATGAAAAATTAGTTTTTCATTAGAATGTTTGGTTGGGTAGAATGTAAATGCGCTAGATACTCTAGGGTGTTGCTTGTAATTATTTTAGGACGCGCGTTTGCAAGCCAATTAAATGCCAACACATGTCATGCTCCTGTTAACTCATTTGTGTTTGTTATGTGAGAGGGTTGCCTGGTGGATTGTTGATCGTTAGATCAAACCTTATCTATGGCCTGCATGTGTTTAATGTCTATCAATGTGTTATCATTGTGGACCAATCAGCTTCGACTTAACAACCGCTATTTTATCACCCTTGGATCAAGTCAATATTTGGAAGACCTTATCTCAGCCCTTGATTGCCTTCGTCAATCCAGAACCTTCCTTCGCTCCTATATAAGCCCTCTAATTCTAAACCTTTTAAGACTTTTGGCAGTCGTCATTTTTGAGAGAAAAAAAATAGAGAGAAGAGAGAAGTGAGAGAGAAGAGAGAAAAGAAAAGAGAGAAGAGAGAGAAAGGGAACTGTGTTAGTGAAACCCTAACCCTAACCCTAAACAACTTCAAACCATATTCAAACCTTCTTCATTTCAAAACCCCAAACACAACCTTGAGTGTTTGAGAGAGTTGTGTTACTGGTTTGATCGTTTGTAGCTGTAACCTCTTGATCTGTGATCTTGTTACTCACTTAAACATTTTTGGTGAAGATCTGTATTTCTTTTTCATAGAAATCTTAGATCTACATTATTGCATGTTATATATCACTAGATCTGCATATTTGTTTACGTTTTGTGAAAATATTTGTTGATTTAAGATCTGTAAATATTTTATGTTTTCTGTTCTTATGAAACTTAACCTTGACCTAGTTGGATTCTCACTTGGAGATTTTCAATCTCGAAAATAATTTTAAAAACTGAGATTGATTAAGATCTTGACCGATTTTGAAGCAAGATATCCGAGGAATCTGGGATAGATTAAAAGGTCAAAAAGGTTTCAAGTTCTGTAAGAAAGAAAGAAAAGAAAATCACAGCATATAGTCTTTATATGTAATTTTCTAGGACTGTCTGTAAAAACTAAGTGTGTGTGAGTTCATGCATGTGAATAGAAATCACTTCACAAACACTTAACACACTACTAGACTGAAAGTGTTGGGTATAAGATCAAAGATCATTGAGTCGACTGAAAGAAAGCTAAAGCAAAGGGGAAGTTATCAAACTCGAAGGACATCATCAACAATCAGATCTATCAAGAAGTTAAAAGGACACCAAGTGGGGTATATTCCTAAACATGGAATAGGATGAGTTGTGTGCATGTATGTTGTATTGTTTGTAACTGCTATTTGTTTCTAGTGGATTTTTACTTTTGTGACTTAGAAGTCACCGTGGATGTTTCCTCTATTGGGAGAGGTTTTACCACGTTAAAAATTGTGTGTTCTGATTATCTTCATCTCCTCATCTCATTCTATAAGTGTGCTGAATTTTTGAAACTATCTTAGTTTTAAAAACTGATTACAAAGTCTTGGTTATTCTCGTACATAAGTTTTTTGTAAACACATCTTGTTGTTTATCACTTTTATTTTCAAAAGAAAAGCGTTTCTTCAACAAACATCTCGGAGTTGCTTATACAGTTTAATCTTTGTATTAAACGGCATTAGTAACATTTTTCAATTAGTATCAGAGCCCTGTAAACTTTTATTCAAAAAGGATCTTGTGTTTTTGAAATCGTTTTCTGAAAATCTTAACTATGGACGAGAAGAATGAAAGGTTTGGTAATCTGTCCAGACCTCCACTCTTTGATGGAAACAACTTTGCTTACTGGAAAGTAAGAATGGTTGCCTTCATCCAAGGGACTTTAGGAGATGATGTTTGGGACATTATTGAAAATGGATATACTTATCCTACTAAACCAGCCACTGAAGGAAGTGATGAGAGGGTAAAGAAAATCTTAAGTGAGTTTACCCAAGAAGAGAAAACAATTTCTCGTAATAACAATAAAGGCAAGAATGCCATCTTTATGTCTATTAATGAGTATGAGTTCAAGAGAATCTCATCTTGTGCCACTTATAAGGAAGCTTGGGACATATTAATCACTGCCCATGAAGGAGACTCAAGAGTTAAAGCTTCTAAAACTCAAATGCTTACCCAGCAGTACAACTCTTTAATTATGTCTGACTCTGAGACTTTTGATGACTTTTACATGAACCTAACTGATATAGTTACTAAGTTGCATGCTAATGGTATAACATATGATATGAATGAGATTATTTCTAAAATCCTAAGATCATTACCACAAAAGTTTGACAACAAGAGGTATGCTATTGAAGAGATGAGTGATGAAAACCTCACCCCTGAGTTACTCAGTAGCAAACTTAGGACTGTGGAAATGGAATTAGACTTTAAGAAAAAATTAAATCGGTCTAAAAGAAAACAACCCAACTCTAACTTGAGTTTTTCTTCCAAGGTATCTAAACATGAGACTAATTTGACCAACTGTGACTCTGATGAGGAGTGTGATATAGACAAACTAGATAATCAGATTGCATTAATGTCCAAACAATTTAAGAAAATTGTTAAATTTAGAAATAAAGAAGCTTCAAAACAAGGCAAGCCTAATTATCCAACTGTGTCTAATCCCAAACCTCATGAGAGAGGTCATGACAAACATCCTAAGGATAACAACTCCAGACCCAACAGAGACCTTAAAAAGATTGAATGTTTTAGATGTGGGAAACTAGGTCACATTGCTCACGATTGCAGAGTTAATCTGAATAAAATCAATACACACAATAGAGCCAATATCTGTAAAATATGGGACGATTCAAGTGACTCTGATGAAGAGGGACTTGAGTCATCTAATGAATTTGACCCTTGCATGTCCTTTTTTGCTAAGATCATTTACAATGATGATATGCCTGTGTGTGATAATGATACTTTTACTCCTACTCTTGTGAATACTGCTTTGACTGGCCTAGATGCCTTGTTATCTGAAAATGTTGCTAGCTCTAGTTCCGTGTGTGTGAGTCAAAGTGATCTCGATAACGACGATGTAAATGGGTGTGTGAGTACTAAAACTGAATCGTTAGGGGTCACTGCACACACTTCACTTAGCGACTCAGACACAGATGACCTCCCAGATATTCATACTTTGTATGCTAAAACTCTTAAAAAAGGCACTAGACTGGAGAAGACTGTTAGAGACCTAACTAAGAAATTAGATGATCTAAGTCTTATTGTGAAGCTGAATGCCGAAGAGTACACTAACCAGTGTCTGACACATCAATCTGAAATTGAAACTTTTGATCAAAAACTGAAAGAGTTGACTAAAACTAATGAAACCCTGGAAATGAAATACAAGGGAACATTATTAGAACTGGAGGAAGCAAAAACAAAGACAACAACTGTTTTCAAAAAAATTTCTAAGTTTGAAAATAATTCAAATTGTTTCACTGACTTTGTTGTTGACTCTAAGACCAATTCTGATGATAGACCCGGTATTGGATTCTGCCCTAAGAATAAACCACAAACTAAAAATTTTGAACCTATTAAGTTTGTGTCTGGGGGCAAAAGACTAATCGAAACATGTCCAGATTTTCATTTTATTAAAATGGAATATGATCAAAAGCAACAACAAAAATATTTTGGAGAGTCTAGTAACTCTAAGGCTGACAGTAAACTTGAGACTAAATACGTCTGTCCTTTGATCAGAAAGGCTGAATCTACCTTCAAAACCATCTCTCCTAGGAATAATACTTCTCAATAGAATCCTGTTAAACCCATCTTTAAAAGTTTCCCCAAGGAAGTTTATCCCTCAAGCAATCAATATTGCTCCTACTGTGACGTTTATGGTCATTCCTTTGAAGGTTGTTATCCTAGGCGTCTAAACACCCATGTGTACAACACTCCTGTTTACAAGAACTTTAACTATTCTAGGCAAAATCGTAACCATTATGTCCTTCCTAGACAACCTGACAAGAACTCTAACTATAGGAATAGAAAGACCAAAACTAAGAGTTAATTTAAGAGAAAGGCTCCCAGAAACTTTCCTAAACTAAAATCTCAAATTTTTCACAAAAATCAGTTTGTTGCTCCAAATGTTTTTCGAAAAAAAACTGCTTCTCGAAAATTTTATCAAATGAGAGAAAACTTGCACAAAACTAAAACTAGAGCTATTTGGGTTAGAAAATATGATCTTTTACCCCAAATGAAGTGTAACATTGTTATCACTGCCTTAAAGGCTGAACACACTTCATCTGGTTGGTATTTAGATTCAGGATGCTCCAAACATATGACAGGAGATGAAACCAAACTCTTAAACAAATCCAGATTTGCTGGAGGGAAAGTAGTTTTTGGCGATGGAGTTTCATCCCAGATCATAGGTAAAGGAACCCTAAAAGAAAAGGGAATGCCTACTCTGGAAAATGTACTATTAGTTAAAGGCCTTAAAGCCAACCTCCTAAGTATATCACAATTTTGTGACTCAGACCAAACAGTTACGTTTTCAAAGAACAATTGCAAAATTTTAAATGATAAAGGTGAATGCATTATTATCGGATTTAGAACACCTGACAACTATTATACTGTCAAGACTAGTTCTGAAACCTGTAACATTGTCAGAATGGATGACAATGAAATCTGGCATAATCGTATGGGTCACCTAAGTTATGATATCCTTGGTAGATTTTCTTCTCACGAGATAGTTAGAGGAATTCCTAAAATTAAACCTATTTCCAGTGTTGTTTGTGGTCATTGCCAGGAAGGAAAAATAGTAAAGACTTCGCATAAAAAAGTTAAAGACATTTTCACCTCTAGACCTCTAGATCTCATCCACATCGACCTAATTGGTCCCTGTAGAACTGTTAGTCTTTGTGGACACAGTTATATCCTGGTCATGGTTGATGATTTTACACGATTCACTTAGGTTGCCTTCTTGAAACTTAGATCTGACACGTTTCAGACATTTTTGAAAATTTTACTAAGAATTGAAAATGAGGAGGACACACAAGTCAATCGCATTCGTAGCGATAGAGGGGGAGAGTTCATAGACACAGGAATAGTTGAATATTGTGACTACAACGGTTACAAACACGAATTCAGTGCCCCTAAGACTCCTCAGCAGAATGGTATTGCCGAAAGGAAAAACCGAACTCTTCAAGAGATGGCGCATGTCATGCTGCATGTCAAATCCCTACCTAAGTATTTCTGGGTAGAATCTATTAGAACTGCATGTCATATCATTAATAGGGTTTACCTTAGGAAAAACAGTAAACAAACCCCTTATGAGTTGTGGTATGGGAAGAAGCCTAATCTGAAATACCTAAGAACTTTCGGAAGTCCGTGTTACGTCTGTAAAGACAGAGAACATTTGTCTAAATTCGAGACGCGTGGTGATAAAGCCATCTTTTTAGGTTACTCTCTAGACAGTCGTGCCTATCGTATATACAATCTGCGTACTAAGACCCTTATGGAGTCGATAAATGTAATTGTAAGCGACACTAATGTCAAAAATAAGGTATCTGAATTACCTATTGTGGTTGAATCTGAAAATGATTTCAAAAATGATTCACCAGGAATAGATGACTCTTTACCTATTGAGAGTCCAGAAGTACCTAGCTGGGTCTCTAAAGATCATCCCATTGACAACGTGGTCGGTAATCCTAATGAGTCAGTCCGTACTAGATCCCAGTTAGGGAATTATGCTAATTACGCATGTTTCGTCTCCCTTGTGGAACCGAAAAATGTTAATGAAGCATTGAATGATGCACACTGGATTTCTTCTATGCAGGAAGAACTTTTACAATTTGTCATTCACGATATCTGGTATCTTGTACCTCGGCCTCAAAACAAAAATGTTATTGGCACTCGTTGGATCTTTAAGAACAAATCTGACGAAAATGGGGTAATCCTTAGAAACAAAGCTAGACTAGTTGCTCAAGGTTACTCACAAATAGAAGGGATAGATTTTAGTGAGACATTTTCCCCTGTCACTCGTCTTGAATCTGTTCGACTTCTTTTCGCCATAGCGTGTCACTTAAAATTTACACTTTATCAAATGGATGTCAAGTCTGCCTTCCTGAATGGAATTCTATCCGAAGAAACGTATGTAGAACAACCCAAAGGGTTCATTGACCCAAAATACCCAGACCATGTCTTTCGTCTAAAAAAGGCTTTATATGGCTTAAAACAAGCTCCTAGAGCTTGGTATGAACGCCTTTCCAACTTTTTGTTGGATAAGGGTTTTAAGAGAGGAGGAAATGACCAGACCCTCTTTGTCAAACATTTTGACAAAAACATTATTATATCCCAAGTCTATGTAGACGACATCATTTTCGGGACGACCTCTATATCTGAAGGTAAATCCTTTTTTGCTATTATGCATAAGGAGTTTCACATGTCCCTTATGGGGGAGCTACAGTTTTTCTTAGGATTTCAAGTGAAACAGAATTCTGATGGATTATTTGTCTCTCAAACCAAGTATGCCTTAGATCTTGTTAAGAAATTTGGTTTAGATAATGCTAAAGTTACCAAAACACCAATGAGTATTACTGTTAAATTATGTAAAGATGAAAATGGGAAGTCAGTTGATTCCACACTTTATCGTAGTATGATTGGTAGTCTATTCTATCTAACTGGCTCACGACCAGATATAATGTATGTTGTATGTCTGTGTGCACGTTACCAGAATAACCCTAAAGAGAGCCATTTATCTTGTTTAAAACGTATAATAAAGTACATAAAAGGCACTCTTAATCTTGGACTTAGGTACACTAATGATACCTGCAGCACCATCATAGGGTATACTGATGCTGATTGGGCCGATTGTACTGATGACAGTAAGAATACATCAGGTGCCTGTTATTATATCGGCAATAATTTAGTAGGTTGGAGTAGAAAAAAACAGAATTGCACATCTTTATCTACGGATGAGTCCGAATATATAGCAGTAGGAAGTTGTTGTGCTCAATTTTTATGGATAAAACAAATGTTAAGCGACTATGGAATTAAAGAAGATCAGTTACAATTGTATTGTGACAATCAAAGCGCTATTAACATATCTAAAAACCCGGTTCAACACTCGCGAACTAAGCATATTAAAATAAGACATCACTTTATACGCGAACTTGTTGAGACTAAGGAGTTAGAAATCCATTACCTACCTACTGATCTGCAACTTGCATACATGTTCCCTAAACCTTAAGACTGTAACAGATTTATGTATTTGCGTAATTCTATAGGTATGGTATGTGCTGATTAATCTCTTAAGGCCATAATTTTTACCCTTTGTCCATTTGAGACAAAATGGGGGAGAAATTTGAGTCTTACGGGTTCAATGTTTTGTTCACATTTCATCTAAACTGCTTGATCTTAGTGCATATTTGCAGGAATCTCTTCTACTGGCTATCTACCATTTCTCTCTAGTGTAAAATTTGTAAATAGTTGAGTTATGTAATTTTTGACTTTCTAGGATTTGGGTAGATAGTATTTTTTGCATAGGACTAGGTTTTATTTTTGGTTCCCTAAGAGTTTAAGCTAACTCAAATGAGATTTTGTCTCATATTTCCAAAGGGGGAGATTGAAGCACCTTATACCTTTGACTTACTTAAGTCTATATTGTATAAGTGTTCAACTAATTTGGAAATAGTGACAAAATTTGTTGTCTAACCTAGAATCCAAAGAACCTCAGAATTGTTCACTCTCTAATCCTCTTCAATGATCCAAGAAGGTATAAATTGAATCACAGTGCACACATTAGAAGTGCATACATGTGTATATATTGATCATTTTGATTGTGTGATTAAATTCCTCTTAAAATGTTGTTTTAATAATTTTTTGGGAATTTTAAACATTTTTAAAATTATGTTTTCATTAATAAAAGTTTGATTATAAACTTTGTGGCTATTATGAAAAATTAGTTTTTCATTAGAATGTTTGGTTGGGTAGAATGTAAATGCGCTAGATACTCTAGGGTGTTGCTTGTAATTATTTTAGGACGCGCGTTTGCAAGCCAATTAAATGCCAACACATGTCATGCTCCTGTTAACTCATTTGTGTTTGTTATGTGAGAGGGTTGCCTGGTGGATTGTTGATCGTTAGATCAAACCTTATCTATGGCCTGCATGTGTTTAAAGTCTATCCATGTGTTATCATTATGGACCAATCATCTTCGACTTAACAACTGCTATTTTATCACCCTTGGATCAAGTCAATATTAGGAAGACCTAATCTCATCCCTTGATTGCCTTCGTCAATCCATAACCTTCCTTCGCTCCTATATAAGCCCTCTAATTCTCAACCTTTCAAGACTTTTGGCAGTCGTCATTTTTGAGAGAAAAAAAATAGAGAGAAGAGAGAAGTGAGAGAGAAGAGAGAAAAGAAAAGAGAGAAGAGAGAGAAAGGGAACTGTGTTAGTGAAACCCTAACCCTAACCCTAAACAACTTCAAACCATATTCAAACTTCTTCATTTCAAAACCCCAAACACAACCTTGAGTGTTTGAGAGAGTTGTGTTACTGGTTTGATCGTTTGTAGCTGTAACCTCTTGATCTGTGATCTTGTTACTCACTTAAACATTTTTGGTGAAGATCTGTATTTCTTTTTCATAGAAATCTTAGATCTACAGTATTGCATGTTATATATCACTAGATCTGCATATTTGTTTACGTTTTGTGAAAATATTTGTTGATTTAAGATCTGTAAATATTTTATGTTTTCTGTTTTTATGAAACTTAACCTTGACCTAGTTGGATTCTCACTTGGAGATTTTCAATCTCGAAAATATTTTTAAAAACTGAGATTGATTAAGATCTTGACCGATTTTGAAGCAAAATATCCATGGAATCTGGGATAGATTAAAAGGTCAAAAAGGTTTCAAGTTCTGTAAGAAAGAAAGAAAAGAAAATCACAGCATATAGTCTTTATATGTAATTTTCTAGGATTGTCTATAAAAACTAAGTATGTGTGAGTTCATGCATGTGAATAGAAATCACTTCACAAACACTTAACACACTACTACACTGAAAGTGTTGGGTATAAGATCAAAGATCATTGAGTCGACTGAAAGAAAGCTAAAGCAAAGGGGAAGTTATCAAACTGGAAGGACATCATCAAAAATCAGATCTATCAAGAAGTTAGAACGACACCAAGTGGGGTATATTCCTAAACTTAGAATAGGCTGAGTTGTGTGCATGTATGTTGTATTATTTGTAACTGCTATTTGTTTCTAGTGGATTTTTACTTTCGTGACTTAGAAGTCACCGTGGATGTTTCCTCTATTGGGAGAGGTTTTACCACGTTAAAAATTGTGTGTTCTGATTATCTTCATCTCCTCATCTCATTCTATAAGTGTGCTGAATTTTTGAAACTATCTTAGTTTTAAAAACTGATTACAAAGTCTTGGTTATTCTCGTACATAAGTTTTTTGTAAACACATCTTGTTGTTTATCACTTTTATTTTCAAAAGAAAAGGGTTTCTTCAACAAACATCTCGGAGTTGCTTATACAGTTTAATCTTTGTATTAAACGACATTAGTAACGTTTTTCAAAATTGGTAGTAGATGCCTTCATGACTTTAGTTTCTTCGTCTTGAGTTATATACTTTGTAATACCCCGTATTTTTATGGCTTTTAAAACTGGGGACTTATTAAATTTAATTGAGATATTAATTTAATATTAATCCGAAATTTCATTTTAAATATTTACTAGCGTGACGAGAGTTAGTAATTATTGGGAATTTTTTGAATATTACAGGATGAGTAGAGTAATATATAAGATTGATTTTATAAAAAATAAATTATCACAAGTGAATAAAATGGAAATTATGGAAATTTAAGTTGGGACGTGCCTGTGTCGTGTCGGGAGTAAATTATTATTATTAAAAGTGAATAAATTTTAAATCATCCATATGGTCATTTAGAGTGTGCCAGTGTGTTCGGAAGGGTAGAGATAGTCAGAAAAGTGTAACCGGGGGTTTAGTTTGTGTCTCGGGACGTTTTTAGGCCTAATCGGTAACCCGGGAGGGCATTTTGGTAATTTTCTATTATTGGCCTTTAATAATGACGAAAATCAGTAAGATTATATCAGATGGAGTTCCAGGGAAGTTATGGTTCTTAGAACCAAAAGGGAAGGAGGCTATATGAAGGAGAAGGGAAAAATATTTTTAAGTGTTCAAGGCCAAGAACCACAAATCTTTCACCCCCACCACCACCAAAGCGTAGATCGGAAGAAAAGGATTACTGCGATACCAATTAGAGTCATCGAATCAGACCTTTAATTCTCAGGCAAGTATCTATCTTGCTTTATTTTATTTAATGTTTCAATCATGTTAGTCTAGGGTTGTTTAGAACATGTTTCATGGAAAAAAAAATTATTTTTGGAGATTTCAAATCATTTATGTAGAGGAAGTAGACGTATTCTGGACATATAAATCACATGTAGAGGATAAGCCACGAATTTGTATGGGATTAGAAGTAAGAAATCTGGGAAATAATTGAAAGAATGGAAACTAAAAGAGTATTAGGGTTCTTGTAGTTTATATGAATTTTACCCCATTAAATCATGATACTTGATGAATTCGGACATATTTTACGTTGGAAATATTAATGTTATCTATATGATACTTATAGTATTGTGAATTGTGAGTTTGGGAGTCGTTAATGGAGATTTGGTTGAAGGTGTAGAGGTAAACCTGTAACTGGAAAAGAGCAGGTTTTGTCTTAACTGCTTGATCGATCGATCGATCAAGAACATGGATCGATCGATAATCGATCGATCAACCCACTTAACTCGATCGATTGCTCCTGAAAAACTGCATAATTCTCTCTATAGGTTTAATCCGGTTAAAATTCACAGGAACCCTTGATTGTTATTGTTGGAGTATAATGGGATATCGAGAAGACCATTAGAGCATAGGTGGAGCCCGTTGACTGAAATTTAGTGTAGGATGAGATTTTGGGTTAGCGAGAAATTATTCATGTGTATGAGAAATCATGGATACATTTAATAAAAAGATCGAGACTCATAAGGGAGTTATACCAGAAAGTAAGGGAGTGTATGCCTACTGAAATTATACTTAGAATACTTCGAGAGAGGAGAAGTGATTATGAAGTGAATTATAAATAAGAATAAAAATGAAGTCCCTTATGCAAAATAATCGAGTAAAATGCGTTAATAGCGGATAATTTTAATTATGGGTCATGAGCGCGCCTAATTTAGAAATGTGGTACATGCTATCTGATTGATAATCTGACGATCCTAAGAGACGTGAGGGTATTTGTTGACCTCTTAGTGACATGGAACTATGCTTTGCCTCCAGTTGTATGTGTTTTATGTTAATACAGTTCGAGAGTGATTCAGAACTAGTATTTCCCTTAATATGTGTGATACGGGGACTTGATAGCAGAGTATGACACCACCATAGATTTTATATGGGGTGTCCTTAGTATATATATTATATATGTGACTAATATATAAACGTATATCTATATGGGAACTTTCTACTATGCGTATAAGTAGATAAGTAATAAATAAATGCTTCAACTTTATTATAAGTGTTCAGAACTTTATAACGGTACCGAGTTGTTCTAAATAGCGTAAGAAATATTCAAGATATTGATTTCCCAAAATAAATATGGTAACCTTGCTTTTCACGTGATAAAACCTTATAGAGAATAAATTAGAGAAACTTATGAGACTTATTAGTACGGCAGGCATGAACACTAAATGAGAGGTGAGAACTCTCAAGAGAGCGTCACATAGTAACATGGTTGTTGCATTAGCCAATAAGCATTTTAAATACTTGTTAAACTATTTTAAAACTGTTTTACACTCGGGATCTGACCCATGTTCTGTTTTTTCTCTCTCTTGTATATATATATATATATATATATATATATATATATATATATATATATATATATATATATATATATATATATTATATGAGAGGGGGGGTGTTTTACTGTTCCAAAAAATGAACGGTTGAGATCGCATTTTTTTGGGGAATCTAATGGTGTGGGATTGTGCCACGTAGGATTGTATCCATTGTGAGGTGGCAAATGAGATAATAGCTCATTCAATCTCAAACCCACCCCCGATTCTTCATTCCTCCCTCTCATTTATGCCATCTCTCCCTTTCAACCCAAGCCCTAATACTACCTCCCCGCCGCCGCCGCCCTCCACCTCACCCGATCCCTCCAGGCGCCGCCATCCACCTCTCCCGATCCCTCTCCCCTGCTCCGCCCTCTCTCATTCACGCTACCTCCTCTCTCCCCTCCCCGCTGCCCCCCTCTCTCCCCCTCCATCTTTCTATTGCCGCGCCGCCCTTTTCCCCCGCCCCCTGCCTTCCACGCTCCAGCCGCCCCTGCCTCCACATTTCTGCGCCTACACACACTCACACATTGATCACACACCCACACAGATCACACACACATACACATACACACATATAACTCTCACACACACATAGATCACTCACGCACACACACACACACAGATATAACCCACTTAGATTTTGTAATTTCTTCAGATCTAACCACTGAGATTTGAGAGGATAATTTCTAATTTTTGATTTTTTCTTTCAGATCTATCACACAAATAATTGTTTCTTCAATACACACACATTGATGCTGCGATTTTGTTCAAGGTACGATTTCTAAATTTTTGATTGTTCAATTTTTTTTCATTTATATCTATCAATGATTCAAGGTGTAATATTTGTTTCTCTATGCATTATTTTGTGATATTCTTGAATTTGGGGGTTTGCTAGATCAATTAGAGGCATTTTTTTGGTAGTTCTTTAAGATTAGTAGTTCTTTAAGATTTTTTTCACATGTTGAATTCCATATGCTTCACAAAATAATCAACTAATTTTTTTTGGGAAACCTTTTAGTAAATATATGATTTTTTTTGGAAATTTTTTTCATTACTTTTGATAATTTATGCCATTGATTTATTTTATCAGGTCACATTTTGTAAACTACATACAATTATTATAGTGGAACATGTGGGACAACTTCAATTAATTTGTGTTGATATTCAAGGTATATTTTCTCTCGCTTTAATGCAGATCTAAGTAGTGTTTAATTATTTATCTCATTTATATTTTTTTGTAGGCCTAAATATGATTAATCCGTGTTGATTTGGGTTTTGAATTTACTCCATGGTACTACACAACTATTGATTTGGTTTTTGAATTTAATGAGTTGTTTTTTCATTTACTAAATAGCTCTTTTTAATATACAGGGACTCCAATGTGAAAGTTATATGTGAAAGTTCTTTCAATGCTTTCAGTGTGAAAGTTTATCACATATGCTTTCAGTAATTCTACATTGGTCAAATTAAGAGTTGAACTTTTAATATTCTTTCAATTAATCTTCTATTTCTTTTCACGAATTTCTTATAATTTATTACCTCTATGCATATTTGGATACTAGCAGTCCTTGGGATTGTGTTTTTTATATGGTTAGTTTACATTCAAAAAGCTCATATAAATTATATTTTTTTGGAATTTGATTAAGCATATTAGCCCTGGGTTTGAAGTATGTTATGGAAATTCAATCTACTTAGGCATGTTATATCCTACATTAGGCATACATCGGCATGTTATTTTAGTTTATGTTGGCTTATAGTTTTAGCAACGATTTTTCATAGTTTATTTGGGATGTATGATTAGGTTCTCCGACTTAAAAAAGAACAAAAAACATAAAAGAATTTGAAGATGTCTCCCCTTTGAGGAAGGGTTATTATTAGATATAGACCATTTTAGATTCAGGTAAGTTTACCTTCAAATCTGTTGCTGATATTTATAGATCCTATTTTCCTATTTTACCTTTTCTCACAATCATACACACCTTTATTTTACCTTTGCTCACAATAATATAGACGAGTCTAATCCTTGTTTGGATTATCAAATTTGAGGAAGTCCATTATCATGATTACTTATGCACATATCCAAGCTTGATCAACCTTACATATATATCCATATTTAATACTTCTGCATTTTCATTTTAGGTTGTTTTCCCCTTGGTATATCTGCAGTAATATTTGTCCCGGTGTACACTTCGATTGCCACGCTCAACTTGCTTCATCAATTCCACATTTGTCTCGGCCTTTTTTGAATACTAAGGTATGACCTTTTTTAGTGTTTATATTCTTATGGGGTACTATTATTTGAACTAATACCACATTTTGTAATTATTGTAATTATTGTAGAGGTATCTACTGTTATAATAAACACCTCTACTGTTGTAATTTTGTGGAACATTGAAGCTTTTGTTAGGAGAATTTGTTTTTTCTATGTTGTTGGATTTGTCGTTATCCCTTGAGAAGGGTGGATAGTCCAATAAACAGAGAAGAATCTGCCCAATTTTTTTAAAACATTGAGACTTTTTTTTTAAATAAAGAAATGTTCTCGATAAATAGTATTTGTTTTCTTTTCTTTTCATTTTGTCATTTTTTTATGATAGAGATCAAGTCATATTTCCCTAAGATTGTCAACTCAGTATAAAAAATATAAAAAATAATAAGTATATATAAAGTTGGGACCTAAAGTTAGGAAAATAGGTAGTTGAGGCCTAAAGTTCTAACGGTTACTAAAGTAGACATGGCATTAAGTAAAAATAGTCCAGAAATTTGATATAAAAAACTAATTATGCTCACAAAGAAACTATTTAGAAATGTATATTGCAAAAAATGTTAACCCATAATGATCCCATACTTATTTGCTCATAATTTCCCCTCTTATAGGTTTATTCAAAAGGTTTGCACTGTCAATACTTAATTATCATGTATTCTTATATGTTATTTTGGTTTGTTTTTTGGTTTTTAGCTGGAGCGTTGATAATTGAAGTCACAGCTATCGAGATCTTGAGGTATAAATTAATAAAATTTGTTGATTGGTTATTTGGTTGGTTGTCAAGAAAATATGTTGTTTTGATTATCATGTATTCTTATATGTTGTTTTTTTAGTATATTAAAGGTGTTTTGATTTATACAGGGTGTTTTGTGTTTCATATTGTTGATTCACTCATTGTTATACAAGATGTACCAAGTATCGGGACAACTATACATGTTCTCACAACTCTACCACGAACTCGAGACAGCTATAGATGTTCTCACAGATCTATCAGGACAGATCTATCGGGACAGTTGTACATCTTCTCACAACGCTACCATAAATTCGAATCTAATTCTGAAGATATGCAAGGGATATTGTTTCCTGGGATTCTGATTTAATTATTATTTTCTGCTTTTAATTTGTATTCAGATTCATTCAAATTTCTTTTTGCACTTTAGTTCTTATTTCCACTCTTAGTTTTTCAGGTGTTGTAATTACACTACTCTCATCTGGATGTCATAAACCTGATACGTATGGTGCCTCAGTTTAACATAGAATTTGATCATGTTTATTTTGTAAGATTTGTTAATTACTATCTTTTGAGAAAATATTTTATCGTTATATTCTCCTGCATTAATTGTAACTTACATTTAATGCATAAAAGTTGATCATGTTGCAACCTTGAAAAGCATGGTTCGAGGGAGACCAGGAAGATGAGAAGAGCGGGTGAGGTTTACGAATTGAAAGCAAGCGGATCGAGGTTTACATATTGCCTACTTGAATTGGTTTTCATATTTTTTTCATTTTTACATTTTGTATTCGTGATATGATGTTATCAAATTGTTTTTGATCCATTTCACACTATCTATATTTAAGGTTTCATATAGATGATTTCGGGGTTGCTTGGGAACATTGAAATTCAGTGACTAAAGTATGTTTGATTAAACATACATGAGTTTCAAGATGGCACACACACAAATCACACTCGCACACAAATGTGTTTTTTGAATTAGGTTTTTAAGTTGGGTGCTTATTTTTAATTTTCTTAGTAATTCGAATTGATGTGTATCCCACCCCACCCCACCCCACATCCTATATAGCTAACGTACAATGTTTTTGGGAACATATATGCAGATATATGCAACGTATATGCTTGCATATATGCAGCATATATGCTTGCATATATCTTCCATAGATGCAACCGTATATGCAGCCATATATGCAGCCATATATGCAAGCATATATCTGCATATATGCAGCCATATAAGCAAGCATATATGCAGCATATATCTGCATATATGCAGCCATATATGCAGCACATATATGCTTGCATATATCTGCATATATATGTGCATATATGCATATATATGCTTGCATACATATGCATATATACTTGCATATATCTGCATTTTAACTTTAGTACCAAATTAACTGATCACCATAGTATGAAATCCTTAAAAATTATACCAATTGGTATATAACTGTTATACTAAACCAATTGTTATACCAAACTAATAGTTATATTAACTGACCAAAGTTCCAACTCAACAGTTAATGAAATTTAATACCAAATGAAATACCAAACCAACTGCTATACCATTTCAAACCAACTCAAATATTTGAATTTCAATTTCAAATCAATATTTGAATTACAATATCAACCGAAATTCCAACTCAATCAAAACACTGAATTTCAATCCAACACTGAAATACCAACTGAAATTCTATTTTGTTACTGAACTTTGTAAGTTTTAGTGTCTTTTCCTATGTTCTAATTACAGTCTTTTCTAGAGAAGAAAAATGTACCGTTGATTAAATTGATTTATTTTGTTGTGTATGACTATTGAATTATTTAGTGTTGGGAATCCAGTTGATCTTCGCTGTAATTGTCATTTTCAGGTCCATTTCAAATTCCTTTTATATTCCATTGATTCGGATCACAGGTAATATTTCTTTTCCCCCCAATCAGTTTCACTTCATATTTTAACCTACATATCTACATATGCCAAATATTTACTCTGTTATGTTTCATGAAATGATTTTTTTTACTAAAATCATAGTAATTATAGAAACACACTTTAATACTACCAACAATGGAAAACCTTTGACGTTCCTTTAGTGCCCCTTAATACATGGGATTTGTGTTTTCTTTTGTTTTTGTAAAGATAAATAAAAATGTCCTACTTCATTCTCATTGGTTCTTTGTAATTATCAGGTGCGTATAGAGATCATCGTGATGGTTATGTATAGACATACTTTGGAGAATAACTGTCACAGAGAAGTTTACGACAAAGCTTACGGTATGTAAAAAGAATAAGATGGATTTGTTTACGACAAAACTTGCGATTTTTTTTCCTATATTGTTGGATTTTTCGTTATCCCTTGAGAAGGGTGGATAGTCCAATAAACAAAGGAGACTCTGCCCAATTTTTTTAGAACTTTGATACTTTATTTTTTTTAAACAAAGAAAGCGGATCGAGGTTTACATATTGCCTACTTTGATTGGTTTTCCTTTATTTTTCGTTTTTACATTTTGTATTCGTGATATGATGTTATCAAATTGTTTTTGATCCATTTCACACTATCAAGATTTAAGGTTTCATATAGATGATTTCGGGGTTGCTTGGGAACATTGAAATCCAGTAGTTTCAAGATGACACACACAGATCACACTCACACACAAATGTGTTTTTTGAATTAGGTTTTTAAGTTGGGTGCTTATTTTTAATTTTCTTAGTAATTCGGATTGATGTGTATCTCCCCCCACCCCACCCTACCCCACATCCAATATAGATAAGGTACAATGTTTTTGGGAACAAACTAATTTTTTTTCTTTTCATTTCAGGTTTTAATCCAAGACCAATCAAACATGGACTTAATTTTTATGCTACGGGACTTCTATGGGGCTGCTACGATACTTTTATTGGGTTTCTACGGGAATTTTATTGGGCTGATACGGGACTTCTATTTGGCTTCTATGGAGTTGCTATGGGGCTACTACAGCGCTGCTATGGTAATAGCTACTACAAGGATGCTATGGGGCTGCCACGGAGCTGCTATGGGGCTTCCATTGATATAGATTTATTTTTTTAAGATGTTTGTTTTATTGAAGCTTTTGATAGGTGATTTTTTTTTTAATTATTGTTATCCCTTGAGAAGGGTGGATAGTCCAATAAACGAAGGAGACTTTGTCCAATTTTTTTAAAACTTTGACACTTTGTTTTTTTGAGACACAATGAGAATTTATTTGATGAATATTGTATATTTCATATTATATGTGAATTTGTTTGATGAATTTAGATTATTTGAATGTTGTTGGACTATTTGTTGTTTGTTAAGCAGGGTGAGTAGTTTATAAACAAAGGAGATTATGGACAATTGTTATAAATTACTTTTTTTTGCCCTTTTGCAATTACGTACTTTGAAAATTTTCACCGTTTTGTAATTATGTCCTTTCGAAATTTTCGCCTTGCCTTCAGGCACGGCCATTCCGCTAGTATATATATATGTGTGTGTGTTTGTGTGTGTGTGTGTGTATTAAAGGTGCCCAGCCACAGGGGAGTCATGCATAGGTTCTTGGAATTGAATGTGCAACAGCTTATGGGAGAGTTGCAGACCTTTGTTCTGGACGACCTCTTCATTGATTCAATTCTAACTTTAGTTCTTCATAAGTATGGCATATGTCGAGCGATTTCCTATTCCGTTTGGTTTTTGTCAGAGATTTATGTTATTTATATTTTCCAGTATTTAATACTCCTTCGGAGTTAACTCTTGTTAGGATGGTTTCATGTATGGTTAGTTGACTTGGTTTATTTAATCTAAATAGATTAATTATTTTGTGTTGATTGATATCCGTAGTACTTATGCTATTCTTAGACTGATGATTATTTAAAAAGGGTTTTCAAGTTGGAATTTAAAAATGGAAATGTCAATTGGTGATCGCTTAAATAAGCTCTGATACCAATTTGTAAAGTAATGATCGCTTAAATAAGCTCTAATACCAATTTGTAGAATCGCTACAGCGGAAATATTGCGACTTCTCAAATAAAATGCAATTTTCATTAATCCAAAATTTTAGTTAAACCCTAAAATACGCATCTAGATGATTTATCCACTAAAATAAAGCATGCAGGATAAAATAAACAATTTCATGAAAAAAAAAACAAAGAGCCAAAACCTTTTATTTTACTATAATTTGTAAGAAAACAGCTTACACGGATTACAGTGAAATAAGGTGACATACGAAATACCCACAGGTGTCGGTTCCGATGTCTCGGCTGGAACTTTCCCTTTCCAGGAGGGAATCAGTGAAGAAGAACACGGCTCCTCCACAAGTCACGGTTGGAATTTTCCCTTTCCAGGAGAGCAGTAATGAAGAAGAAAAATGGCTTCTCCACAAGAGTAAACTTTATAAGGACTCCCTTTACAATTTCATGCAGCTGTTTGTTGCAGAGCTCTCCCCACAAAGGATAAACGAGAGTCAAGTATGTTCTTAAAAACAAAAATAATTCACTAAGGCATATGGAAGATTTGTGAATTGAAAACAAAAAGGGATTAAACTCTAAAGGAAGAAGCCAAAAAAGGATTCTACTTTCGCAGTATTTCTGTTCGTCAAAAATCTATAACTTCTTAATGAAAACGTTACCAAATAATGAGTATTTATAGAAAAATGCGTCGCCTCGAAAACAGAGCTCGTTCGATCGAAATCAAAAGGTCGCTCGAACGAAGGACAAAAGTCGTTCGAACGAGATATAACGAGATGCTATGTCATTTGAACGACAATTTCAGGTCGTTCAAATGACCTATCAAATGAGATTCCATGCGCGCCTATAGAAAATTTCTATACGAACGCGTGGCCACCGGTTTTGTGTCTTTCTGATTTTTTATGAATTAGTTATGATTTTTCTACGGAAAGGTGTTTTAGAATAAAATATTTAAAAAAATATTTTGTAAAAATATCCCAAGATCTCGAAGTGAAAAGTAAAGGTATTTAAAACATAACCTTACCAAAGTAAACTTCACAGAGTCTTTAATGATGAAGAACTTGAGTAATTTGGATCCGTCTTTGATGTAGATGTCTCTTGAATGCTCTTCGACGGTGTAGCGGTATACGACATAATAAATTAATAACGGACCTATGAAAATATGTCCTTACAAATCTCCCCATATGTCTATGCCGGTACATACATAAAAAATCCGAATTATCAAAAAACCAAAATGCCTGTACAAATCTATCCTCCCATGAATAAATTTGCAAGACCTCAAAACTATTCTTCAATAATTTTCGTCAAATCTCAAAGCTTTTCTCATCAGGGTGTGCAACATCATGATCTTCATTCTTTGTACCTACACCCATGAGAAAAAGAAAAATACCTTCGTGACGCATCGAGTTTGAAATGATATAAGAGTAAAGCATTAATAAATCAAATCTCCCCCATAATGCAAAAACACCCCAATAACATGATAATTTTTTCTCCCCCTTTTTATGATGTCCCCAAATAGACAAATAATAAGAAAAAAAATCAAAACATGGAGTGTCATGACAAAATGCATAGCAAATAAAGGTCAAGATATGCGCATGCAAAGGTATGTCACAAAAACATCCACAAACTATTTTTGATTTTTCAGATTTTTAATACAAAAATAGGATAAAAAAAAAATCACACCATGGATTTAAACTCAAACAACCAAGTCATGGAAATGGAATGAATGGGTGTGAACACATTCGATAGGTAAATCAACTCAACAGGCATATGTGCTGGATGCATATGTGTACCCCTAACGAACGAACATCAAAAGTATCCTTAGGTGAAAAGATTGTTGAATTTAGATGACGTCGTCTTAATCAAATCAACTAATCAATGTCGAAATGATTTTCACACCAATAACATCCAAAACTATTTAGTGTCGTTTCGAGAACTTTTCAAAGGACATGCAAACCCATTGATATATCCATCGAAAACTCCCTAATATATAATAATGCAATTTTTTTTATATCAAAAGAGGTACTAAATTCTCAACATAGAGAAAACCTATTGGCCCAAAATTTTGGCATATTTCATCATTTTATTCCCTAAATTTTTTGTGTGGGCTCTTTTCAAACGGTGTCTTTCACGACATGATTATTATTCACTCGCAGCCCTTTCCCGTTGCACTCATCATTTTTTCAAACTAAACAATTAATTCCTCACGGCCAATGGTTTTTACATGCACAACTTTTATTACTCTCGTATGATTGCACTTGGTTCATTTTAAGGACATGATTGAGATGAAAACACACAACCAACATGTGATAAGTCAAGAACAATAATCAAACAAATCCATGCATGTGTGCAATAAAGGAAATTATGAGTCAAATATGTAGGAAGTGACACTTAATTACATCTTAATGCCTCCAAACATTATAAATCACAAGGATGAATTGACCTATTGTCTCAAAACACTATCAAATAGTCACATGGATAAATATAATGAAATTGTAACTCGATCATCCTAAGTGTCTATCCATAAACGGTGTAAACAAAATACAAAAATCTTTTTGGATTTTCAAAAATTTTATCAAAATAAAATCTTTTTGTATTTTTTAAAAAAATTCAAAAAGAAAAATAACTATAAAATGTTACAACCAACACAATCAACCAAGAGATCTCACATGGGGTGAATCACGTGCAAGCAAACGAGAATCGTGGACAAGTAAACCATAAGCCTCTAAACCCGATTTCCTGACCCAAATCGATGTGTAACGAGGTGTGGGGGGGTGGGTAATCAAATTTATTCTTCTATTAACCTTTCAAGGTCCATTTAAACGCTTGTAACAAAAGCGCCTAAGATGACCTTGCCTACCGCAATGTGTGCAGGTGTAAATCCGGCGGTGTGTGTTACCTAAAGGTGGCCCTCTCCTCAAATTTCTCGGTTTCTCTCTTCGAATTTGTCGAGGTGGGTCTATCCTAATGATCCGAGGTGGCTCTCTCACGATGTTCCTAGGGGGAACTTTCCTAACAAATTTGGATGCCTCTTTCTTAATAATCCTAGGAGGCTCTCTCACACGTGTGGGAATGGGTGCAACATAATTTTCAAGACCAATCCCACCCCTATCCTTTTTTATCTCGACGGTGCCTAAAATTTTATCAAGTTTTCAGACCTAGACTCCAAATAAAATTTCACTTTACTTGAATCTTTCAATTTCACCTCAAGTTCACCTGTCCTAGATTCAAGTACACGTCTAGAATCCTCAAACTCTAAAAGCTCCTTTTTCATAGTCTCCATCAACCCTCTAAGACTATCTCTCTCACCCTTCACGTACTCAAGCTTCTCTTTTAAAATTTTCTCACGTGCCCTAAGTTCTTCAACTAAAACATCATTATTTTTTAGGGCACTCTCTTGCAAATGGGCTTTCTATTTCAAATTTTCTTTCTTTGTTTTCAAAGCTTCAGCATAAAGTTCATTGAAAGCCGTTTGCAAGTTATGCTCATCCTCACTCGTTTCATCCTCACTCAACTCACTTTTATCACTAGTTACACGGATGGGAAGCTGTTGCCTAGAAGCATAAAAGACTTCTTCTTCCGAATCACTATCACTAAGGGTTAAAATATGAGAAGCGGATTTATTATATTTTTTCTTTAAATTTGTGGTACACTCATCTAACGTGTGACCAACACCCTCACAACAAGAACACCTCTCAGATTTGTTTTCAATAGAAGATTTAAAACAAGAGTTCGTGTGAATTTTCCAATTAACTTTTCCAAAAAATTGACGTCGAAGATCATCAAAACCATCAAAAGCCATTTTCGAGAAAAATCAGGATCTAAACACAATAACGATGTGCAACAGGCTCTAATACCAATTTGAAAACGTGAGTAGTCAAATTTTATTAGGAAAAAATCATTAAAAATCAGGATCACTCGATAATTTAGAGTAACCCGCTCTGATACCAATTTGTAAAGTGGTGATCGGTTAAATAAGCTCTGATACCAATTTGTAAAGAGGTGATCGCTTAAATAAGCTCTGATACTAATTTGTAGAATCGCTACAACGGAAATATTGCGACTTATCAAATAAAATCCAATTTTATTTAATCCCAAATTTTAGTTAAACCCTAAAACATGCATCTAGATGATTTATGCAATAAAATAAAGAATGCAGGGTAAAATAAACAATTTTAGGAAAAATCCCCCAAAGGTGTAAAACCTTTTATTTCACAATAATTTGTAAGAAAATGGCTTACACGGATTACAATGAAATAGGGTGACATACGAAATACCCACATGTGTCGGTTCTGATGTCTGGGATGGAACTTTCCCTTTCCAGGAGGGCAGTAGTGAAGAAGAAGACAGCTCCTCCACCATTTACGGTAGGAGTTTTCCCTTTCCAGGAGGGTTGCAATGAAGAAGAAAAACGGCTTCTCCACAAGAGTGAACTTTATAAGGACTCCCTCCACAATAGCATGCAACTTTCAGTTGTAGAGCTCTCCCCACAAAGTATAAACAAGAGCAAATTATGTTTTTGAAAACCAAAACAATTCACTAAGGCATATGGGAGTTTTATGAATTGAAAACAAAAAGGGATTAAACCCTAAAGGAAGAAGCCAAAAAAGGATTATGCTTTCGCAGTATTTCTGTTTTCCAAAACGTTGTGACTTCTTAATGAAAACGTTATAAAATAATGAGTATTTATTGGAAAACGCGTCACCTCAAAAACAGAACTCGTTCGAACGAGATCAGAAAGTCGCTCGAACGAAGGACAAAAGTCGTTCCAATGAGATCTAATGAGATGCAATGTCATTTGAATGACAATTACAGGTCATTTGAATGATCTATTAAACAAGATTCCAAGCGAACTTATGGAAAATTTCGATACGAACGCGTGGCCGCCAGTTTCGTGTCTTTCTGATTTTTTATGAAATATTTATGATTTTTCTACGGAAAGGTGTCCGAGAATAAAATCTTTAAAAAAATATTTTGTAAAAATATCCCAAAATCTCTAAGTGAACAGTTAAGGTATTTAAGACATAACCTTACCAAAATAAACTTCGCGGAGTCTTAAATAATTAAGAACTTGATTAATTCAGATCCATCTTTGATGAAGATGTCTGTTGAATGCTCTTCGACAGTGTAGCGGTATATGACATAATAAATTGATAATAGACCTATGAAAATATGTCCTTACAAATTTCCCCCTATGTCTATGCCGGTACATACATAAAAAATACGAATTATCAAAAAAACAAATTGCCTATACAAATCTACCCTCCCATGAATAAATTCGCAAGACCTCAAAACTGTTCTTCAATCATCTTCGTCAAATCTCAAAGCTATTCTCATCAGGGTGTGCAACATCATGATCTTACGACTTTGTACCTACACACATGAGAAAAAGAAAAATACCTTCGCGACACATCGAGTTTGAAATGATATAAGAATAAATCATTAATAAATCAAATCTCCCCTATAATGCAAAAACTCACCCATAACATGATAATTGTTTCCCCCCATTTTTATGATATCATCAAATAGACAGATAAGAAGAAAAAAATGAAAACAAGGAGTGTCACGATAAAATGCATAGCAAACAAAGATCAAGCTACGCGCATGCAAAGGTATGCCCCAAAACCATCCACAAACAATTTTTTTTTTCAATTTTTTTATACAAAAATAGGATAAAAAAAAATTACACCATGGATTTAAACTCAAACAACCAAGTCATGAAAATGGAATGAATGGGTGTGAACACATTCGATATGCAAATCAACTCAATGAAGCATATGTGCACCCCTAACGAATGAACACCAAAAGTATCCTTAGGTGCAAAGATTGTGGAATTTTGATGACATCGTCTTAATCAAATCAACAAATCAAAGTCTAAATGATTTCCACACCAATAACGTCCAAAACTATTTAGTGCCGTTTCGAGAACTTTTCAAAGGACGAGCAAACCCATTGATATATCCTTTCAAAACTCCCTCATATATAATAATGCAATTTTTTTTATACCTAAATAGGTACTAAATTCTCAACTTAGAAGAAACCTATTGGCCCAAATTTTTCGCATATTTCATCTTTTTATTGCCTTAATTTTTTGTGTGGGATTTTTTCAAACGGTTGCTTTCACGACGTGATTATTATTCACTCGCAGTCCTTTCCCGTGACACTCATCATTTTCCAAATTAAATAATTAATTCCTCACGGGCAATGGTTTTTACATGCACAACTTTTATTACTCTCGAATTATTGCACTTGGTTCGTTTTAAGGATAGGATTGAGATGAAAACACCAAACCAACATGTGATAAGTAAAGAACAATAATCAAACAAATCCGTGCATGTGTGCAATAAAGGAAATTATGAGTCAAACATGTGGGAAGTGACACTTAATTACAACTTAGTGACTCCAAACATTATAAACCACATGGATGAATTGACCTATTGTCTCAAAACACTATCAAATAGTCGCATGGACAAATGGAATGAAATTGTAACTCGGTCATCCTAAGCGTCTATCCATAAACGGTGTAAACAAAATATTTTATTTTTTTTGGATTTTCAAAAATTTTATCAAAATAAAATCTTGTTATATTTTTTCAAAAGTTTCAAAAAGAAAAATAACTATAAAAAGATACAACCAACAAAATCAACCAAGAGATCTCACATGGGGTGAATCACGTGCAAGCAAACGGGAATCGTGGACAAGTAAACCATAAGCCTCTAAATCTGATTTCCTGACCCAAATCGATGTGTAACAAGGTGTGGGGTGTGGGGAATCGAATTTATTCTTCTATTAACCTTCTTAGGTCCATTTAAAATCATGTCACAAAAGCGCCTAAGTTGACTTTGCCTACCGCAATGTGTGCAAGTGTAAATTGGGCGGTGTGTGTTATCTAAACGTGGCACTCTCCTCAAATTTCTCAGTTGCTCTCTCCGAATTTACCTAGGTGGGTCTCTCCTAATGATCCGAGGTGGATCTCTCACGATGTTCCTAGGGGGATCTTTCCAAAAAAACATAGGTGCCTCTTTCTTAACAATCCTAGGAGGCTCTCTCACACGTGTGGGAATGGGTGCAACATATTTTTCAAGACCAATCGCACCCCTATCCTATTTGATCTCGACGGTGCCTAAAATTTTATCAAGTTTTCAGACCTAGACTCCAAATCAAATTTCACTTTACTTGAATCTTTCAATTTCACCTCAAGTTCACCTATCCTAGATTCAAGTACACGTCTAGAATCCTCAAACTCTAAAAGCTCCTTTTTCATTGTCTCCATCAACCCTCTAAGACTATCTCTCTCACCCTCGACGTACTCAAGATTCTCTTTCAAAATTTTCTCACGTGCCCTAAGTTCTTCAACTAAAACATCATTATTTTTTAGGGCACTCTCTCGCAAATGGGCTTTCAATTTCAAATTTTCTTTCTTTGTTTTCAAAGCTTCAGCATAAAGTTCATTGAAAGACGTTTGCAAGTCATGCTCATCCTCGCTCGTGTCGTTCTCACTGACCTCACTTTTATCACTAGTTACATAGATGGTAAGCTCTCGCCTAGAAGCATAAAATACTTCTTCTTCCGAATCACTATCACTAAGGGTAGAAACATGAGAAACCGATTTATTCAATTTTTTCTTTAAATTTGTGGTACACTCATCTAACGTGTGACCAACACCCTCACAACAAGGACACCTCTAAGATTCATTTTCAACAGAAGATTTAAAACAAGAGTTCGTGTGAATTTTTCAATTAACTTTTTCAAAAAATTTACATTGAAGATCATCAAAACCATCAAAAGCCATTTTTGAGAAAAATCAAGATCAAAACACACTAACTTAGTGGAACAGGCTCTAATACCAATTTGAATATGTGAGTAATCAAATTGTATCAGGAAAAAAACATTAAAAATCTGGATCACTCGATAATTTAGAGTAACCCGCTCTAATACCAATTTGTAAAGTGGTGATCGCTTAAATAAGCTCCGATACCAATTGGTAGAATCGCTACAGCGGAAATATTGAGACTTCTAAAATAAAATCGAATTTTAATAAATCCAAAATTTTAGTTAAACCCTAAAACATGCATCTGTGACATCCCGACTAATTAAATACCGGGTAGCTACTCCTTTATTAAATTAATATAAAATGCCAAGTTAGTTCAGTTAATAGCATCACTGTCGAAAACATTTTAATGATTACTAACCACCTAGTATTTAAAAAGTAAGATGTCCAATATTAATTTAAGTCTGATTAACATACAGTAAAAGAACAACATAATCCATTCACCATAACGAAGAAATGAAATAACCAACCAATAATAATATATCCTGAGGAAAACTCCTCACAACAATCCCACAACTGAAGTAAATAAAAACTGTGGCCTGAATTAATTACATGCCAAAAGTCTGAATAACTGAAAATGAAATGTCTCTAAAGAAATGGGCGACATGCCCTATAACTGATGAAAACTGAATAAAGAGTCAAGACAATTGAAGCATCTACTAGCCAAGTCCTGTAACTTCCACAACAGCTACAGTTCGTCACCTGAATAGAATTCCTATGCATGGTGTCCTTGTGGCTGGGCACCTAAAATGGTTTTTACAAAAAGTCGACTTGAAAGCAAACGGGTCAGAGCCCGAAAGTGGAGAGTATTTTAAAATAGCAAGTTCTTTAATAACATTAAAACAACGAATGCAAAATACATGTTAGGACGTGCACTCACATGAAATACTCACCTCTCGGCTAATTGTGCACTCCTAACGTATAGCACCCATCTAAGAGATATTCACCTCTAACTAAACTGACATGAAGTCTAACCTTTCTACTAGGTTCCCAACATGCATTTTAACGTTAACAGTTTAAATAGAGGGCTTTACTTAAACTCGAATTCTCAATTATTAGCAATACCATTCATTACAGGTTATCCCTTTATATATTCTCAAAACGTTTACCGTATTTATACTAGCAATACCAACATGAAAGTTCTCATTATTTAAGAGTATGTTATTCACGTCATAAATATACAATTCAATACAAGCACCCCGAGGCTAAGCTGCGGTGCACACATACTCTGCTATCCATCCCGGTACACCACGTACATAAGGATTACAAATTCCGAATCTCTCAGGAATTATTGGAATAAGCACCTCACACAAAAATGGAGGCGAACATAATTCAACATATCCATGGTCACGTACATACCTACGCTCCATAGTAAGCTGACTTATTAACTTAGCAATAAGTCATTCCCTTGAACTATGTCCTCGAGGTACCAATATAAATCCGGGCAACACAAGGACTAGATGGCCCTAAGCGAACGTAAACCTCCCATGATAGCAAGTATGGTAGGTATGTCATACACATAAAATCATAAACTAAGTATTCACACATCTTAGTAATCACTATAACTTATATTAGTGGTATACTTCTCATTCTCATACCAATATAAAATATTGCACAATGCACAAGTTCTCGGTTAATTCAATTATTTAGGCCGTCAATAATTCTCGCATCGTAATGGACACTCACGTCCTAATCCATAATTTCCATTTGGTTTAAACTACACTTCTATGTTTTTCTCTTCAATATATATCCCAAATATCCCAAATGTACCAATCATTCATCGAGGAAATGTTATATCTACATATAAACAACGCTACGGAACACGCGAAATCAAAACAGGCTAAAAAGCCTAAACTGTTAGCTCGTTATAAGTCTCGTTCGAACGAGGCTATTCGAACGAGAGTTCGTTCGAACGAAGTGGGCTTTCTAACGAGATCTCGTTCGAACGAAAGACATCAAACGAACATCACCCTCATTAGAAGTCAAAGGTCAACTCGTTAGAAGCTCGTTCGAAAGACCTGGGCAGGTCTTCTAACAAGAGGCCAGGTTCGAGCCCAGATTTCCTATTCTCGTTTTTCCATCTTTTCTTCACCTCTAATCTCATCTAAACCTCAATACAACAATTGTTTAAAGCTACTAATCATCCCTAAACATATTTAGGTCATATACTAACGTGTTTTGTGGGGTTAATTCATCCTAACATCATTCAAATATCAAATCTCTACATTTTTCCCCCAATCTCAAGAACATGAACCCTAGAAATTTATAAATCATCAAGGAGCCTAATTAAATCCGTTTTTGTTTCATCCAAGATATATTATCATCAGAATAATCATCTAAATACAAATCTACATGCGATTCCTCATCAAAATTTAATTTCCAAATCCAATTTAAATGGGTTTTTATCAAACTCCCAAGAACAATACAGTTTTCTCAATTTCCTACGCATGGAAGAAACATTCTTTGCAAAATAATGGAATCAAACCACTTGCCTTATGTATATCTCTGATTTTGATGATGAATTGTTGAAGTGTTCTCTCTCTCTCTGCAGAATTCTCCTCTCCCTCTCTCTACAAGTCTTCTTCTCCAAGGTGACAATGGTGGCTAGGGTTTGCCTTAGGAAATTTGGAACTAATTCTAATAACCCCCGTAGCCCATTAAGTCATAAGATGTAGTTAGTGGGTTTAGTGGGTAATTACCAAATCAGATTTTTAATTCCTAATTTTCGTTGGTTTTAATTCCCAAAAATTCAAAATTACCAAACTACCCTTTTACGTTGCCGGTATGGCCTAAAAATGCCCCGGGACCCAAACTAAACCCCCGGCTAGTGTTTTCTGACTATTTCGACCCTTTCAGACTCGTTGGTGCACTCAAAATGACCATACGGTTTATAGAAATAAAATTCACTTTTTAATTAACATAATTATATTTCATGACGCGATTGTCACACGCGTCTCAACAAGATTTCCAAATTGCCGTATTTCTATCTCACAAAAAATTCAATAATTCAATATTCATATAAATCCATTTATACACAATATGATCAAATACCAACTCACATCTCGTTAGTAATTTACCCGGATTAATTTCCAATTAATTCACATTTAATTTAATTAATCCCATAAATAAATATCACAAAAATACAGGGTATTACAACATCTAGATGATTTATCCAATAAAATAAAGCATGCATGATAAAACAAACCATTTCAGGAAAAATCCCTCAAAGGGGCAAAACCTTTTATTTTACTATAATTTGTAAGAAAACGGCTTACACGGATTACAATGAAATAGGGTGACATACGAAATACCCGCAGGTGTCGGTTCCCATGTCTCGGCTGGAACTTTCCCTTTCCAGGAGGTCAGCAGTGAAGAAGAAGATGGCTCCTCCACAAGTTACGGTTGGAATTTTTCCTTTCCACGAGGGAAGCAATGAGGAAGAAAAACGACTTCTCTAGAAGAGTGAACTTTATAAGGACTCCCTCCATAATAGCATGAAGCTGTCGATTGTAGAGCTCTCCCCACAAAGTATAAACCAGAGCAAAGTATGTTCTTGAAAACCAAAACAATTCACTAAGGCATATGGGATTTTTATGAATTGAAAACAAAAAGGGATTAAACCCTAAAGGAAGAGGCCAAAAAAGGATTATGGTTTCGCAGTATTTTTGTTCGTCAAAAAGCTGTGACTTCTTAATGAAAACGTTACCAAATAATGAGTATTTATTAAAAAATGCGTCACCTCGAAAATAGAGCTCGTTCGAACGAGATCAGAAAGTCGCTCAAACAAAGGACAAAAGTCGTTCCAACGAATCTACCGAGATACTATGTCTTTTGAATGACAATTTCAGGTCGTTCGAATGACCTATCAAACAAGATTCCATGCGTGCCGATAGAAAATTTTGATATGAATGTGTGGCCGCCAGTTTCGTGTCTTTCTGATTTTTTATGAATTAGTTATGATTTTACTACGGAAAGATGTCCAAGAAGAAAATCTTTAAAAAAATATTTTGTAAAAATATCCAAAAATCTCTACGTGAAAAGTTAAGTTATTTAAAACATAACCTTACTAAATTAAACTTCGCGGAGTCTTGAATAATGAAGAACTTGAGTAATTCGGATCCATCTTTGAAGTAGATGTCTGTTGAATGCTCTTCGACGGTGTAGCGGTATATGACATAATAAATTGATAACAGACCTATGAATATATGTCCTTACAAATCTCCCCCTATGTATATGCCGGTACATACATAAAAAATCCGAATTATCAAAAAACCAAAATGCCTATACAAATCTACCCTCCCATAAATAAATTTGCAAGACCTCAAAACTGTTCTTCAATTATCTTCGTCAAATCTCAAAGCTATTATCATCAGGGTGTGCAACATCATGATCTTCAGTCTTTGTACCTACACACATGAGAAAAAGCAAAATACCTTCGTGACGCATAGAGTTTGAAATGATATAAGAACAAAGCTTTAATAAATCAAATCTCCCCCATAATGCAAAAACTCCCCCATAACATGATAATTCTTTCTCCCCCTTTTTATCATGTCCCCAAATAGACAGATAAGAAGAAAAAAATGAAAACATGGAGTGTCATGACATAAAGCATAGCAAACAAAGATCAAGTTATGTGCATGCAAAGGTATTTCCCAAAAACATCCACAAACTATTTTTGATTTTTCAAATTTTTTATACAAAAATAGGATACAAAAAAAAAATCACATCATGGATTTAAACTCAAACAACCAAGTCATGGAAATGGAATGAATGGGTGTGAACACATTCGATAGGTAAATCAACTCAATCAAGCATATGTGCACGATGCATATTGTACCCCTAACGAATGAACATCAAAAGTATCCTTATGTGAAAAGATTATTGAATTTTGATGACATCGCCTTAATCAAATCAACAACTCAAAGTCTAAATGATTTCCACACCAATAACGTCCAAAATTATTTAGTGCCGTTTCGAGAACTTTTTAAAGGACGTGCAAACCCATTGATATATCCATCCAAAACTCCCTCATTTATAATAATGCAACTTTTTTATATCTAAAAAGTTACTAAATTCTCAACTTAGAGAAAACCTATTGGTCCAAAATTTTGGCATATTTCATATCCTTATTGCCTTAATTTTTTGTGTTGGCTAGTTTCAAACGGTGGCTTTCACGACGTGATTATTATTCACTCGCAGCCCTTTCCCGTTCCACTCATCATTTTTCAAATTAAACAATTAATTCTTCACGGGCAATGGTTTTTACATGCACAACTTTTATTACTCTCCAATTATTGCACTTGGTTCATTTTAAGTACATGATTGATATGAAAACGCCCAACCAACATATGATAAGTCAAGAACAATAATCAAACAAATCCGTGCATGTCTGAAATAAAGGAAAATATGAGTCAAACATGTAGAAAGTGACACTTAATTACATCTTAATAACTCCAAACATTATAAAGCACATGGATGAATTGACCTATTGTCTCAAAACACTATCAAATATTCACATGGATAAATGGAATGAAATTGTAACTCGGTTATCCTAAGTGTATATCCATAAAAGGTGTAAGCAATTTACAAAAAACTTTTTGGATTTTTAAAAAATTTATCAAAGTAAAAGCTTTTTATATTTTTTCAAAATTTTCAAAGAGAATAATAACTATAAAATGATACAACCAACATAATCAACCAAGAGATCTCACATGGGTTGAATCACGTGTAAGAAAATGGGAATCGTGGACAAGTAAACCATAAGCCTCTAAATCTGATTTTCTGACCCAAATCGATGTGTAACGAGGTGTGGGGGTGTGGGAAATCGAATTTATTCTTCTATTAACCTTCCTAGGTCCATTTAAAAGATTCTAACAAAAGCGCCTAAGATGACCTTTCCTATCCCAATGCGTGCAAGTGTAAATCGGGTGGTGTGTGTTACCTAAAGGTGGCACTATACTCAAATTTCTCGGTTGCTCTGTCCGAATTCGCCTAGGTGGGTCTCTCCTAATGATCCGAGGTGGCTCCCTCACAATGTTCCTAGGGGGATCTTTCTTAACAATCCTAGGAGGCTCTCTCACATGTGTGGGAATGGGTGCAACATATTTTTCAAGACCAATCCCACCCCTATTTTTTTTTATCTCGACGGTGCCTAAAATTTTATGAAGTTTTCAGACCTAGACTCTAAATCAAATTTTGCTTTACTTGAATCTTTCAATTTCACGTCAAGTTCACCTATCCTAGATTCAAGTACACGTCTAGAATCCTCAAACTCTAAAAGCTCCTTTTTCATAGTCTCCATCAACCCGCTAAGACTATCTCTCTAACCCTCGACGTACTCAAGCTTCTCTTTCAAAAAGTTTCTCACGTGCCCTAAGTTCTTCAATTAAAACATCATTATTCTTAGGGCACTCTCTTGCAAATGGTCTTTCAATTTCAAATTTTCTTTCTTTGTTTTCAAAGCTTCAGCATAAAGTTCATTGAAAGACATTTGCAAGTCACGCTCATCTTCACTCGTGTCATCCTCACTCACCTCACTTTTATCACAAGTTACACGGATGTGAAGCTCTCTCCTAGAAGCATGAAAGACTTCTTCTTCCGAATCATTATAACTAAGGGTAGAAACATGAGAAAACGGTTTATTCAATTTTTTCTTCAAATTTGTGATACACTCATCTAACGTGTGGCAATCACCCTCACAACAAGGACACCTCTCAGATTCGTTTTGAACAGAAGATTTAAAGCAAGAGTTCGTGTGAATTTTCCAATTAACGTTTTCAAAAAATTGACATCGAAGATCATCAAAACCATCAAAAACCACGTTTAAGAAAAATCAGGATCAAAACACAATAACTTAGTGCAACAGGCTCTGATACCAATTTGAAAACGTGAGTAGTCAAATTGTTTCAGGATCACTCAATAATTTAGTGTAACCCGCTCTGATACCAATTTGTAAAGTGGTGATCGCTTAAATAAGCTCTGATACCAATTTGTAAAGTGGTGATCACTTAAATAAGCTCTGATACAAATTTAGAGAATCGCTACAACAAAAATATTGCGACTTCTCTAACAAAATCCAATTTTAATTAATCCCAAATTTTAGTTAAACCATAAAGCATGCATCTAGATTATTTATCCAATAAAATAAAGCATGCAGGATAAAACAAACAATTTTAGGAAAAATCCCCCAAAGGGGAAAAACCTTTTATTTCACTATAATTTGTAAGAAAATGTCTTACACGGATTACAATGAAATAGGGTGACATACGAAATACCCGCAGGTGTCGGTTTCGATGTGTCGGCTGTAACTTTCCCTTTCCAGGAGGGCAACAGTGAAGAAGAAGACGGCTCCTCCACAAGCAACGGCCGAAATTCTCCCTTTCCAGGAGGGCAACAATGAAGAAGAAAAATGGCTTCTCCACAAGAGTGAACTTTATAAGGACTCCCTCCACAATAGCATGCGACTGTTGGTTGTAGATCTCTCCCCATAAAGTATAAACAAGAGCAAAGTATGTTCTTGAAAACCAAAACAATTCACTAAGGCATATGGTAGCTTTATGAATTCAAAACAAAAAGGGATTGAACCCTAAAGGAAGAAGCCAAAAAAGGATTCTTCTTTCGCAGTATTTCTATTCGTCAAAATGCTGTGACTTCTTAATGAAAACGTTACCAAATAATGAGTATTTATAGAAAAACATGTCGCCTCAAAAATAGAGCTTGTTCGAACGAGATCAGAAAGTCGCTCGAACGAAGGATAAAAGTCATTCGAACAAGATCTCACAAGATGCTATGTCATTTGAATGATAATTGCAGGTCGTTTGAACGACCTATCAAATGAAATGCCATGCATTTATGTAGGAAATTTCGATACGAAAGCGTGCCCGCCAGGTTCGTGTCTTTCGGATTTTTTATGAATTAGTTATGATTTTTCTACGGAAAGGTGTCCGAGAATAAAATCTTTAAAAAAATATATTTTAAACATATCCCAAAAGCTCTAAGTGAAAAGTTAAGGTATTTAAAACATAACCTTACCAAAGCAAACTTCGCGGAGTCTTGAATGATGAAGAACTTGAGTAATTCGGATCCATCTTTGATGTAGATGTCTCTTGAACGCTCTTCGACGGTGTAGCGGTATATGACATAATAAATTGATAACGGACCTATGAAAATATGTCCTTACAAGTCTCCCCCTATGTCTATGCCAGTACATACATAAAAAATCCGAATTATCAAAAAACCAAAATGCCAATAAAAGTCTACCCTCCCATGAATAAATTTGCAAGACCTCAAAACTGTTTATCAATCATCTTCGTCAAATCTCAAAGCTTTTCTCATCAGGGTGCGCAACATCGTGATCTTCAATATTTGTACCTACACACATGAGAAAAAGCAATATACCTTCGTGACACATCGAGATTGAAATGATATAAGAATAAAGCATTAATAAATCAAATCTCCCCCGTAATGCAAAAACTCCCCCATAACATGATAATTCTTTCTCCCCCTTTTTATGATGTCCCCAAATAGACAGATAAGAAGAAAAAAAATCAAAACATGGAGTGTCACGAAAAAATGCGTAGCAAACAAATATCAAGCTACGCGCATGCAAAGGTATGTCCCAAAAACATCCACAAACTATTTTTGATTTCTCAAATTTTTTATACAAAAATAGGATACAAAAAAAATCACACCATGGATTTAAAATCAAACAACCAAGTCATGGAAATGGAATGAATGGGTGTGAACACATTCGATAGGTAAATAAACTCAATCGAGCATATGTGCACGATGCATATGTGTACCCCTAACGAATGAACATCAAAAGTATCCTTAGGTGAAAAGATTGTTGAATTTAGATGACATCGTCTTAATCAAATCAAAGTCTAAATGATTTCCATACCAATAACGTCCAAAACTATTTAGTGCCTTTTTGAGAACTTTTCAAAGGACGTGCAAACCCATTCATATATCCATTCAAAAGTCCTTCATATATAATAATACAATTTTTTTATATCAAAAGAGGTACTAAATTATCAACTTAGGGAAAACCTATTTGCCCAAATTTGTAGAATTTTCAACTTTTTTTGCCTTAATTTTTTGTGTGGGCTCTTTTCTAACGATGACTTTCATGACGTGGTTATTATTCACTCGCAGCCCTTTCCTATGCCACTCATCATTTTTCAAATTAGACAATTAATTCCTCACGGGCATTGGCTTTTACATGCACAACTTTTATTACTCTCGAATTAGTGCACTTGGTTCGTTTTAAGGATAGGATTGAGATGAAAACACCCAAACAACATGTGATAAGTCAAGAATAACAATCAAACAAATCCATGCATGTGTGCAATAAAGGAAATGATGAGTTAAACGTGTAGCAAGTGACACTTAATTACATCTTAATGACTCCAAACATTATAAAACATATGGATGAATTGACCTATTGTCTCAAAACACTATCAGATAGTCACATGGAAAAACGCAATGAATGGTAACTCGGTCATCCTAAGTGTCTATCCATAAACGGTGTAAACAAAATACAAAAATCTTATTGGATTTTCAAAAAAAAAAATCAAAATAAAATCTTTTTGTATTTTTTCAAAATTTTCAATAGGAAAAATAACTATAAAATGATACAACCAACACAATCAACCAAGGGACCCTCACATGGGATGAATGACGTGCAAGCAAACGGTAATAGTAGACAAGTAAACCATAAGCCTTTAAATCCGATTTTCTGACCCAAATCGATGTGTAACGATGTGTGGGGGTGAGGGGAATCGAATTTATTCTTCTATTAACCTTCCTAGGTCCATTTCAAAGCTTGTTAAAAAAGTGCCTGAGATGACCTTGCCTACCTCAATATGCGCAAGTGTAAATCGTGCGATGTGTGTTACCTAAAAGAGGCCCTCTCCTCAAATTTCTTTGTTGCTCTCTCCGAATTTGCCTAGGTGGGTATCTCCTAATGATATGAGGCGGCTCTCTCACGATGTTTCTAGGGGGATATTTCCTAACAAACTTAGGTGCCTCTTTCTTAAGAATCCTAGGAGGCTCTCCCACACGTGTGGGAATGGGTGCAACATATTTTTCAAGACCAATCCCACCCCTATCCTTTTCGATCTTGACGGTGCCAAAAAATTTATAAAGTTTTTCAGACCTAGACTCCAAATCAAATTTCATCTTACTTGAATCTTTCAATTTCACCTCAAGTTCACATATCCTATATTCAAGTACACGTCTAGAATCCTCAAACTCTAAAAGCTCCTTTTTCATAGTCTCTATCAACCCTTTAAGACTATCTCTCTCACCCTCGATGTACTCAAACTTCTCTTTCAAAATTTTCTCACGTGCCCTATGTTCTTCAACTAAAACATCATTATTTTGTAGGGCACTCTCTTGCAAATGGGCTTTCAATTTCAAATTTTCTTTCTTTGTTTTCAAAGCTTCGGCATAAAGTTCATTGAAAGACGTTTGCATATCACGCTCATCCTCACTCGTGTCATCCTCACTCGCCTCACTTTTGTCACTAGTTACACGGATGGGAAGCTCTCTCCTAGAAGCATAAAAGATGTCTTCCTCCGAATCACTATCACTAAGGGTAGAAAGATGAGAAACCGGTTTATTCAATTTTTTCTTTAAATTTGTGGTACACTCATCTTACGTGTGACCAATACCCTCACAACAAGGACACCTCTTAGATTCGTTTTCAACAGAAGATTTAAAACAAGAGTTCGTGTGAATTTTTCAATTAACTTTTGCAAAAATTTGACATCGAAGATCATCAAAACCATCAAAAGCCATCTTTGAGAAAAATCAGGATCAAAACACAATAACATAGTACAGCAGGCTCTGATACCATTTTGAAAACATGAGTAGTCAAATTGTATCAGGAATGTTTTTTTAAAAATCTGGATCACTCAATAATTTAGAGTAACTCGCTCGGATACCAATTTGTAAAGTGGTGGTCGCTTAAATAAGCTCCGATACCAATTTGTAAAATGGTGATCGCTTAAATAAGCTCTGATACCAATTTGTAGAATCACTACAGCGGAAATATTGAAACTTCTTGTAATACCCTGTATTTTTATGATATTTATTTTTGGGATTAATTAAATTAAATGTGTATTAATTGGAAATTAATCCGGATTAAAATACTAACGAGATGCGAGTTGGTATTTGATTATAATGTGCATATATGATTATATATGAATATTGAATTATGAAATTTGTCGTGAGATTTAAATACGGCAATTTGGGAATTTTGTTGAGACGCGTGTGACCGCCGCGTCATGGTATAAAATTATGATAATTAAAAAGTGAATTTATTTCCATTAACCGTATGGTTGTTTTGAGTGCGCCAACGAATCCGGAAGGGTCAAAATAGTCAGAAAACACTAGCCGGGGGTTTAGTTTGGGTCCCGGGGCATTTTTAGGCCATACCGGCAACCCAAAAGGGCAGTTTGGTAATTTTAGAATTTTGGGATTTTTGATTAACGAATTTTAGGAGTTTTAAATGGAAAATTAAAAGACCCACTAACCCATTACCTGCCATTATCTGATTAGAGGGCTACGGGGGTTATTAAAATTAGCCCCAAAAGTTCCTAAGACAAACCCTAGCCTCCATTGCTACCATTAGAGAAGAAAGCTTGTAGAGAGAGAAGAGAGGAGGATTCTGCAGAGAGAGAGAGAACCATTCATCAGATTCGTCATCAAATCAGTGATACAGATAAGGCAAGTGGTTTAATTTCGTTTTCTTGCAAATAATGCTTCTTCCATGTGTAGGAATTTATAAAAATTGTATTGTTGTTGGGAGATTTATGAAAACCCATTAAATTAGAGTTTGAAACTGATATTTTGATGAAGAATTGCATGTAGAATTGTAGGTAGGTGATTTATCTGATGATATTACATATTTGGATGAAACAAAAATAGATTAATTATGCCCATTGATGATCAAAGAAATTTCTAGGGTTCATGTTCTTGAGATTGGGGAAAATTGTAGAGAATTGATAATTGGATGATGTTTAGGTTGAATTAAACCCACAAAACGTGTTAGTATATGACCTAAATATGTTTAAGAATGATTAGAAACCTTGAACAAGTGTTGGATTGATGTTTAGAGGGGATTAGAGAGGAAGAAAAGTTGGAAAAACGAGTTAAGGAAAATCTGGGCTCGAAACTGGCCACTCGTTAGAAGACCTGCCCAGGTCGTTCGAACGAGATCGTTCGAACAAGCTTCTAACGAGTTGACCTTTGACTTCTAATGAGAGTGATGTTCGTTCGATGACTTCGTTCGAACGAGATCTCGTTAGAAAGCCCACTTCGTTCGAAGGAGATCTCGTTAGAAGGCCAGTTCGTTCGAACGAACTCTCGTTCGAACAGCCTCGTTCGAACGAGACTTCTAACGAGCTGACAGTTTAGGCTTTTTATCCTGTTTTGATTTCAATTGTCCCGTAACCTTATTTAATGGTTGAGATAACCTTCCCTTGATGATAAATTGATATAGTAGGGACATTTGAGATATAATTAGGAGTAAAACCTAGAAGTGTAGTTTGAACTTAATGGAAATTATGGGTTAGAACATGAGTGTCTATTTCGATGCGAGAACTATTGACGACCTAAATAATATTAACCGGGAACATATAAATTGTGTAGTATTATATGTCGGTACGAGAGTAAGAAGTATACAAATAAATTATGGTGATTACTAAGGTTTGTGCATACTTAGTATATGTATTGATTTTATGTGTATGACATACCTACCATACTTGCTATCACGGGAGGTTTACGTTCGCTTAGGGCCTTCTTATCCTTGTGTTGCCCGGATTTAGATTGGTTACCTCGATGAACATAGGTCAGAGAAGGACTTATTGGGATGTTAATAAGTCTGCTGATCGTGGGAGCGTAGGTATGTGCGTGACCCATGTGATGTGACTGTGTTCGCCTCCATTGTTTGTGATGTTGTTATCTGAGAACGATTCCTGAGAGATTCGGAATGCGTGATCCTTATGTACGTGATGTACCGGTATGGATAGTAGAGTATTTGTGCACCGCAGCTTAGTCTCGGGGTGCTTGTATTGTATATTTATGACGTGAATAATATACACTTAATTAATGGGAACTCTCATGTTGGTATTGTGAATATAATTATGGTAATGTTTGGAGTAAACATAACGGGTTAACCGATAGTGAATTGTATTACTAATTGAGAATCTGAGTTAAAGTAAAGCCCTCTATTTAATTGATAACGTTAGAATGTATAAATGAAAATCGAGTAGTAAGAGGTAGAACTTATTATGGTTTGGTTAGATATGTATGTCTTTTAGATGGGTACAGTACGTTTGGAGTGCACAAATAGTCGAGAGGTGAGAATTTCATGTGAGTGCACGTCCTAACATGTATTTTGCATTTAATATTTTTAATGATATTAAAACACTTGCTGTTTTTAAAATGATTTCCACTTTCGGGCTCTGACCCATTTGCTTTCAAATCTATTTTTGTAAAAACCATTTTAGGTGCCCAGCCACAAGGACACCATGCTTAGGATCCTCATTCAGGTGACGAGCTGTAGCTGTTTGTGGAAGTTACAAGACTTTGATTAATAGACGCTTGATCTATCTTGACTCCGTATTCATCATTTATCAGTTGTAGGGCATGTCGCCCATTTCTTTTAGTGGCATTTCACTTATTTCAGTTATTCAGACTTTTGGCATGTAATTAATTCAGACTACAGTTTTATTCTTTTTCAGTTATGGGATTGTTGTGAGGAGTTTTCCTCTGGACTATTTACATTGTTGGTTATTTCATTACTTCGTTATGGTGAATGGATTATGTTGTTCTTCCATTATTCTCTTATTGCATGTTAACCAGACTTAACTTAAAATTTGGCAACTTACTTTTTAAATACTAGGTGGTTAGTAATCTTGAAAATGTTTTCGACAATGATGCTATTAACTGGACCAACTTGCCATTTTGTATTAATTTAATAAAGGAGTAGATACCTGGTATTTAATTAGTCGGGGTGTCACATGTGGTATCAGAGCATCAGGTTCTAGTGTCCTTTAGGATCTGTATGGCTTATTATGTTTCCGCTGAGCTTTCTTTGATGTAGAGCCCTATATTTTAGGACTGTTGTATTCTTTTGTATATGGTACGTTCTTCAGTTATTTTAAGTTTATAACTGCGAACTTATAAACTTCATTCTTATTTTAGATGCCTCCACGACGTGCACAACGGGTTCCCAGGGATGCAACGCCAGAACCACAGCCCGAACCAGTTCAGGGCACGATGAATTCCGCCGAGGTTGCAGCCATTGTGGCCCAAGCGGTAAATGCTGCACTTGCCGTAGTTCAGCAGGCACCACCTCAGGCGCCAATAGCCGCGCCAATACAGGCACATGCATTCCCGTCTGCTTGGGAGCGCGTACGTGATGCTTTTCAGAAAGCACACCCACCGGAGTTTGCTGGTTGCTCCGATGTGGTTGTTTCGAGTCAGTGGAGAAAGGATATACAGAGGCACTTGAGGATGTAAGAGTGCACTGACGTTCAGAGGCAGGTGCTAGCTACTTTTAAGCTAGTGGGATCTGCACTACAGTGGTGGGAGTCTATTACCACCGTGGAGGAGAGAGATACTCTCACGATTCAGGAGTTCTGGGTGCGGTTCGACCGCAAGTACTTTTCGTCTGCTGTTCACACGGAAATGAGGAGGAAGTTGATGAACCTTCGACAGGATGGTAAGACTGTGGCCGAGTATGAGGCCGAATTCACCAATTTGCTGAATATTGTCCCAGATGAGATACCTATAGAGGAGAAGAAGATACAGAAATTTACAGACGGGTTGACATGGAGGATTCGTCAGCACTTGTTGGGGAACCTCTCATTAGCCACATATTCTGATGTGGTTAACGCTGCATTGCACCATTGCTAGGATCACCGCTTTCACATGGATGAGGGCAAGCGATCAGGGGAGTCCATCCATCAGGGCAGGACTAGAGGAAATGGTCCTAGTGGGGCACAATCTGTTCAGGGGCAGAGACAAGGTGATCAGGGTACCCAGCAGGGGGATCACAAGAGGTTCAGATCTGGAAATTTCAGGCACGGACAGGGAGGTTTCCGGCAGGGCCATCAGGGTCCGAACGGCCATCAGAACCAGCAGGGTCAGAATGGTCATCAACAGTTACAGCAGGGCTAGCAGGGCCAGTGGAGGAACGGTAACGGCCACCAGGGCAGTGGGCAGCAGGGACAGAGAGGGGGGAACTTCCCGGGGAAATGTTTCGTTTGTGGCAAGACTGGCCATAAACGCCAGGACTGTCCTGATAGGGGCAGGGCCCCGCAGTAGCAGCAGGGTGATCGACATGAGCCACAAAGGCCACTTTTTCCACCTGCTCTCCCAGCTCCAGCCCAGGTGCCAGCTCTTCCAGCTATTCCAGCAGTTCCTGTGCAGCAGGGGTAGTTACAGTATGGACGTGTCTACAACGTCCACCAGGCAGCAGCTCCACAGGCACCACCCGCGATTGAGGGTATGTTTCCTATCCATGGTACTATGGGTCGGGTTTTGTTTGATACGGGGGCAACGCATTGTTTTATAGCTACACATTTTGCGAAAGCCTTAGGGTTGTTAGCCACAACAGAGAGCACAGTGACGTGTGTAGACTCCCCATTGGGGAGTGGGTCACTTATTTTATTTATATGCCGGGGAGTGGGGGTAGATATTGGTAGTTTGGTATTACCTGCAGACATGTTGGTATTAGGGATGCATGTGCACGATGTGATTATCGGTATGGATTGGCTCGCGGATTATAGAGCCATGATTGATTGCTTCGGTGGGAGCATTGTTTTTGCCATTCTAGGGCAAGAGATGTTTGTAGTGGCGATGCCTCGCCCAGAGGGAGGCTCGACCGCTCATTTGTATTACCTAGAGGAGGATACCTCTAAGGAGGTTGTGATTCCTTTAGATTCGATCCCAGTTGTCAGGGAGTATTCCGATGCATTTCAGGAGATACCAGGACTACCCCCAGTCGAGAGATAGACTTTGTCATAGACTTGTTGCCAGATACGAGATCTATAGCACGCGCACCGTACCGTATGGCTCCAGCTGCAATGAGGGAGTTACGGGATCAAATTGAGCAGTTGTTGGGTCAGGGGTTTATTCGGAGGAGTACTTCGCCGTGGGGTGCCCCTGTGTTGTTCGTAAAGAAGAGAGATGGTTCACTAAGGTTGTGTGTGGATTACCGAGAGTTGAATAAGGTCACGACACGAAATAAGTATCCGTTGCCTCGAATCGATGACTTATTCGACCAGTTGAGAGGAGCTTCTTTCTTCTCAAAGATTGATTTGCGATCGGGATACCATCAGTTGCGTATCAGGGAGGAGGACATCTCGAAGACTGCGTTCTTATCGAGATATGGTTCTTACGAGTTTCGGGTCATGCCTTTTGGTTTGACCAATGCTCCAGCCGTGTTTATGGACTTGATGAATAGGGTGTTCAGAGATTTCCTAGATCAGTTTGTCATTGTCTTCATTGATGATATTCTGGTTTACTCCCAGACAGAGGAGGAGCACGCCGATCATTTGAGGCAAGTTTTGCAAACGCTACGTCAGAACGAGCTGCATGAAAAATACGAGAAGTGCGGGTTTTGGCTGAAGGAGGTTCAGTTTTTGGGACACATTATTTCTGACCGGGGGATATCGGTTGATCCAGGGAAGGTATCCGCGGTGAGGGAGTGGGGACATCCCACGACACCGACAGAGATCCGTAGTTTCTTGGGTCTAGCAGGATACTACAGGAGATTCATTCGAGGATTTTCAAAGATAGCGGATCCTTTGACACATCTGACTCGTAAGGGTGTGCCGTTCATCTGGAGTGATGCCTGTCAGTTGGCATTCGATGAGTTGAAGGACAAGTTGACCTCAGCACCTGTGTTAGCATTGCCGAGACCGGGAGTTGAGTATTTAGTTTACACCGATGCGTCCTTGCAAGGACTTGGAGGTGTATTACAGCAGGAGAGTCAGGCCATAGCTTATGCTTCCTATAAGCTTAAGCCTCACGAGAAGAATTACCCCACTCATGATTTGGAGTTGGCGGCAGTTGTATTTTCCCTTCGGATTTGGAGACATTACCTTTTGGGGGAGAAGTTTCGATTGTTCACGGACCACAAGTCCTTACAGTACCTATTCATGCAAAAAGAGTTGAATATGCGGCAGCGAAGGTGGCTTGAGTTTGTGAAGGACTATCAGTTTGATATCCAGTACCACCCGGGAAAGGCTAACGTGGTAGCATACGCGTTGAGCCGTAGGCCAGTAGATGAGGTGGCAGGGGTGTGGAAGGCCAAGTGGAAGGAGTTGAGACACCAGGATGCAGTGGCCCGATCGTTCATGTCTGTGATGACCGTTACACCGTAGATTGTCACGAGGGTAGTAAGGGCACATGCAAATGACTCGTTCTGTCAGGTGCAGATAGTTAGATTATTGGCAGAGGGAGCCAAATCCTATACTGTTAGCTCAGATGGGGGATTGCGCTTCAATGGGAGATTGGTAGTTCCGGAAGGGGAGGAATTGCGGCACGAGGTGATGGTAGAGTCACACGGCTCACGGTTCGCGGTACATCCCGGAGGGGACAAAATGTACCAAGACATGAGGCGACAGTATTGGTGGAGTGGCATGAAGAAGGATATTGCCATGTTTGTTTCAAAATGCGCCACTTGTCAGCTGGTAAAAGTGGATCATCAGAGACCGGCAGGACTTTTACAGCCATTGGAGGTCCCGATGTGGATGTGGGAGAGCATATCCATGGATTTTATCACGGGGTTACCTACGTCACAGAGAGGTCACGACTCCATTTGGGTAATTGTGGACAGGTTGTCCAAAGTCGCTCATTTTTTACCCGTAAGGACAGACTACACTACGGGACAGTATGCTCAGCTCTTTATTGCAGAGATAGTGAGACTTCACGGTGTGCCCCTGAATATCGTGTCTGATCGAGACAAGATATTTGTTTCACGGTTTTGGGAAAGTTTTAAGGAGGCCATGGGCACGGTGTTGCGGTTGAGTACGGCGTATCACCCGCAGACCGATGGGAAGACCGAGCGTACAAACCAGATGTTGGAGGACATGTTGCGTATGTGCATCATTGATTTCGGAGGTGGATGGGAGCAGTATCTTCCACTGGTGGAGTTTGCTTACAATAACTCCTACCAGTTCACTATTGGCATGGCTCCGTTTGAGGCGTTGTACGGTAGACCTTATCGTTCCCCAGCATGTTGGTTGGAGGTGGGAGACAATAAACTACTCGGGCCGGAAGTGATTCAGGATACTTAGGCGAGGATAGAATTGATTCGAAGTCGCATTCGGGTAGCTCAGGATCGGTAGAAGAGCTATGCTGATGCGAAGAGATTCTTCAGAGAGTTCCAAGTGGGGGACCAAGTTTTGCTCAGAGTATCTCCTATGAAGGGGATTATGCGTTCCGGGAAGAAAGGGAAGTTGGCACCGAGATATGTGGGACCATTTCCTATTATTGAGCGGATTGGACCGGTTGCGTATAGTCTTGGGTTACCGGAACACTTGCATCGGATTCACGATGTATTTCATATTTCCTCGCTAAGGAAATATCTTAGAGACGATTTGGCTCATTCTCACATTGCTTTGGAGGACATCGATCTCCAGCCTGATAGCTCCTACGAGGAGGGGCCGATTGCTATTTTGGACCGAAGTGAGCGAAAACTGCCGTCAAAGATTGTTCCGTTAGTATGTGTCCAGTGGTGACATCATAATGTCGAGGAGTCTACATGGGAGAGCGAGGATGAGATGCGTGAACGTTATCCAGAGTTGTTCTTACCAGGTACTTTCTAGTCCCGAATTTCGGGACAAAATTCAGTTATTAGGGAGGGAGTAGGTAATACCCCGTATTTTTATGATATTTATTTTTGGGATTAATTAAATTAAATGAGTATTAATTGGAAATTAATCCTGATTAAAATACTAACGAGATGCGAGTTGGTATTTGATTATAATGTGCATATATGATTATATATGAATATTGAATTATGAAATTTGTCGTGAGATTTAAATACGGCAATTTGGGAATTTTGTTGAGACGCGTGTGACCGCCGCGTCATGGTATATAATTATGATAAATAAAAAGTGAATTTATTTACATTAACCGTATGGTTGTTTTGAGTGCGCCAACGCGTCCGGAAGGGTCGAAATAGTCAGAAAACACTAGCCGGGGGTTTAGTTTGGGTCCCGGGGCATTTTTAGGCCATACCGGCAACCCAAAAGGGTAGTTTGGTAATTTTAGAATTTTGGGATTTTTGATTAACGAATTTTAGGAGTTTTAAATGGAAAATTAAAAGACCCACTAACCCATTACCAGCCATTATCTGATTATAGGGCTACGGGGGTTATTAGAATTAGCCCCAAAAGTTCCTAAGACAAACCCTAGCCTCCATTGCTACCATTAGAGAAGAAAGCTTGTAGAGATAGAAGAGAGGAGGATTCTGTAGAGAGAGAGAGAACCATTCATCAGATTCGTCATCAAATCAGTGATACAGATAAGGCAAGTGGTTTAATTTCGTTTTCTTGCAAATAATGCTTCTTCCATGTGTAGGAATTTATAAAAATTGTATTGTTGTTGGGAGATTTATGAAAACCCATTAAATTAGAGTTTGAAACTGGTATTTTGATGAAGAATTGCATGTAGAATTGTAGGTAGGTGATTTATCTGATGATATTACATATTTGGATGAAACAAAAACGGATTAATTATGCCCATTGATGATCAAAGAAATTTCTAGGGTTCATGTTCTTGAGATTGGGGAAAAGTGTAGAGAATTGATAATTGGATGATGTTTAGGTTGAATTAAACCCACAAAACGTATTAGTATATGACCTAAATATGTTTAAGAATGATTAGAAACCTTGAACAAGTGTTGGATTGATGTTTAGAGGGGATTAGAGAGGAAGAAAAGTTGGAAAAACGAGTTAAGGAAAATCTGGGCTCGAAACTGGCCACTCGTTAGAAGACCTGCCCAGGTCGTTCGAACGAGCTCGTTCGAACGAGCTTCTAACGAGTTGACCTTTGACTTCTAACGAGAGTGATGTTCGTTCGATGACTTCGTTCGAATGAGATCTCGTTAGAAAGCCCACTTCATTCGAACGAGATCTCGTTAGAAGGTTAGTTCGTTCGAACGAACTCTCGTTCGAACGAGACTTCTAACGAGCTGACAGTTTAGGCTTTTTAGCCTGTTTTGATTTCAATTGTCCCGTAACCTTATTTAATGGTTGAGATAACCTTCCCTTGATGATAAATTGATATAGTAGGGACATTTGAGATATAATGAGGAGTAAAACCTAGAAGTGTAGTTTGAACTTAATGGAAATTTTGGGTTAGAACGTGAGTGTCTATTTCGATGCGAGAACTATTGACGACCTAAATAATATTAACCGGGAACATATAAATTGTGTAGTATTATATGTTGGTACGAGAGTAAGAAGTATACAAATAAATTATGGTGATTACTAAGGTTTGTGCATACTTAGTATATGTATTGATTTTATGTGTATGACATACCTACCATACTTGCTATCACGGGAGGCTTACGTTCGCTTAGGGCCTTCTTATCCTTGTGTTTCCCAAATTTAGATTGGTTACCTCGATGAACATAGGTCAGAGAAGTATTTATTGGGATGTTAATAAGTCTGCTGATCGTGGGAGCGTAGGTATGTGTGTGACCCATGTGATGTGACTGTGTTCGCCTCCATTGTTTGTGATGTTGTTATCTGAGAACGATTCCTGAGAGATTCGGAATGTGTGATCCTTATGTACGTGATGTACCGGGATGGATAGCAGAGTATGTGTGCACCGCAACTTAGTCTCGGGGTGCTTGTATTGTATATTTATGACGTGAATAATATACACTTAATTAATGGGAACTCTCATGTTGGTATTGTGAATATAATTATGGTAATGTTTGGAGTAAACATAACGGGTTAACCGATAGTGAATTGTATTACTAATTGAGAATCTGAGTTAAAGTAAAGACCTCTATTTAATTGATAACGTTAGAATGTATAAATGAAAATCGAGTAGTAAGAGGTAGAACTTATTACGGTTTGGTTAGATATGTATGTCTTTTAGATGGGTACGGTACGTTAGGAGTGCACATATAGTCGAGAGGTGATAATTTCATGTGAGTGCACGTCCTAACATGTATTTTGCATTTAATGTTTTTAATGATATTAAAACACTTGCTGTTTTTAAAATGATTTCCACTTCCGGGCTCTGTCCCATTTTCTTTCAAATCTATTTTTATAAAAACCATTTTAGGTGCCCAGCCACAAGGACACCATGCTTAGGATCCCCATTCAGGTGACGAGTTGTAGCTGTTTGTGGAAGTTACAGGATTTTGATTAATAGACGCTTCATCTATCTTGACTCCGTATTCAGCATTTATCAGTTGTAGGGCATGTCGCCCATTTCTTTTAGTGGCATTTCAGTTATTTCAGTTATTCAGACTTTTGGCATGTAATTAATTCAGGCTACAGTTTTATTCATTTTTAGTTATGGGATTGTTGTGAGGAGTTTTCCTGTGGACTATTTATATTGTTGGTTATTTCATTACTTCGTTATGGTGAATGGATTATGTTGTTCTTCCATTATTCTCTTATTGCATGTTAACCAGACTTAACTTAAAATTTGACAACTTACTTTTTAAATACTAGGTGGTTAGTAATCTTGAAAATGTTTTCGACAGTGATGCTATTAACTGGACCAACTTGGCATTTTGTATTAATTTAATAAAGGAGTAGCTACCCGGTATTTAATTAGTCGGGGTGTCACACTTCTCAAATAAAATCCAATTTTAATTAATCCCAAATTTTAGTTAAACCCTAAAACATGCATCTAGATGATTTATCCAATAAAATAAAGCATGGAGGATAAAACAAATTATTTCTGGAAAAATCCCCCAAAAGGGCAAAATCTTTTATTTCACTATAATTTTTAAGAAAACGTCTTACAAGGATTACAATGAAATACGGTGACATACTAAATACCCGCAAGTGTCGGTTCCGATGTCTCGGCAGGAACTTTCCCTTTACAGGAGGGAAGCAGTAAAGAAGAAGACGGCTCCTCCACAAGTACAGCCTACAATTTTCCCTTTTTAGGAGGGCAACAATGAAGAAGAAAAATGACTTCTCCACAAGAGTGTACTTTATAAGCACTCCCTCCATAATAGCATGCAGCTGTCGGTTGTAGAGATCTCCCCACAAAGTATAAACAAGAGAAAACTATGTTCTTGAAAACCAAAACAATTCATTAAAGCATATGGGAGTTTTGTGAATTGAAAAAAAAAGGGATTAAACCCTAAAGGAAGAAGCCAAAAAATATTCTGCTTTCGCAGTATTTCTATTCGTCAAAACACCGTGACTTGTTAATGAAAACGTGACCAAATAATGAGTATTTATAGAAAAATGTGTCGCCTCGAAAACAGAGATCGTTCGAAAGAGATCTGCAAGTCGCTCGAACGAAGGACAAAAGTCATTCCAACGAGATCTAATGAGATGTTATGTCGTATGAATGATAATTGCAGGTCGTTCGAATGACCTATCAAACGAGATTCCACACCGGCCGATTGAAAATTTCGATACGAACGCGTGGCCACCAAGTTTTTGTCTTTCTGATTTTTTAGGAATTAGTTATGAGTTTTCTACGGAAAGGTGTCTGAGAACAAAATCTTTCAAAAAAAGATTTTGTAAAAATATCCTAAAATCTCTAAGTGAAAAGTTAAGGTATTTAAAACATAACCTTACCAAAATAAACTTCACGGAGTCTTGAATGATGAAGAACTTGAGTAATTCGGACCCGTCTTTGATGTAGATGTCTCTTGAATGCTCTTCGACGATGTAGCGGTATATGACATAATAAATTGATAATGGACCAATGAAAATAAGTCCTTACAGGAAATAAGACTTTAAATTGTTTTGTCACTTATCTTAATTATTTAGGGTGTTTAATTTGGAAATTTTATTTTGTGACGGTGATGCTAAGAATGAACCAACCATTCACCTCGATTTTAATCTAATAAATGACTGATCACCCGGTATTTAATTAGGCGGGGTGTCACAGGTGGTATCAGAGCATCAGGTTCTAGTGTCCTTTAGGATCTGTGCGGCTTATTATGCTTCTAGCGTTGCTTCATTTGATATAGACCCCTATGTTTAGGGTTGTTAATTTCTATGGTGGGATTCCGTTCTCCTACTATAACGTATGTATATTAGTAAATTCTATTTGCATTCGAATGTGTACGTGTGCCGAGCGATGAAGGATGTCAGACGGGGGCCGTTAGGCGAACAACAGGAGGCAGGGCTTAATTGAGGTTGTAAAGTATATTCGAGGATGATGACCATAGTCCAGGTCACCCTTACTATGGCATGAGAGGCCAAGACTGTAAAGACGGCAAGGACGTAGCCTACTAATTCCAAGTGTTGCTATAGTCGAAAGTGAGGATAAATTTGACCCACCCAACGTGGTACGCTTGGGAGGGGTCAAAAGGGAAAAATTGAGGAGAGTCATTAACAAAAATTCTAAAAATGTGAGAATTGTGTGTGTTAACCAACAAAGGTAATATATTCAAAAGCTTGGACATATCGTGGAGTGTGGTTAACTAGAACTGAAATTTTTGGGGATTTTTTTTTTGACTCGGCGGAGTAAAGTTACAATAGTGGGAGTCCACCACCACCATTATTAGTGAAATGTTGCGTCAAGGGAAGGACCTTAGGTACAGTTTAACCATGCGTTCTTTCATCAATTTTTCAGAATAAGATATTAACGTTGTTCCGAACCCATTGCAGAAGGGTCAAATAAGGGTCCATTTGTAAATGGATTTAGACTTTTATCAATTCTTGTATCAGCGGGAGTGGATACCAATGGTAGAGGAGATTTCAAGTGGGAAATCAACTCGTGAGGAAAGATTGACAACACTTAAAGAGAATTTTGTTGGACAGTCGATCAATATGGTGACATTGTCACACATTGTTCGTAGAGATGTTAACGCTCTTATGAAGGGAGCTAAAGTAATCGAAAAATCTATTAGAGAGTGATTCTAGATGAAAAGTAGTTAGTAAAACATCGCAAGGAGGAGACCCATCAGGGGGCTCATTTAAATGAGTCGGATAGCGGAATTCTTACCAAGCGATGGTGAATTTATCAAGGGTTATTGATGCTAGTAGCATGTTCTTTAGGGACAACAAGGCTAAGGGAACAACGGGGGTAGCCATCAGGAATTGAGTCTACCAAAGATCGAGAGAAGGACAATCCTAATACGGTTAGTATGACAGGTGATAAGTGGATGATGTGTAGAGGTATTTTGTGGAGAGTGAAATCACATGCATTAATGTTTTCCCGAAGTGAGCTAAGGGACAAAAATAGGATGCCTAGTAAAGGACAACGATTAAAGTAGTTTTATTTTGGTTTGGACAGGTGTGTTACGTCCAGGGACCGTTTATGCAGTGAAGACGATTGGCAAGGTAGAAGTATGAGTTTTGTACTCGGAGGAGGCGTGTTTTATGTGACAGGAGCGAGTCACTATATTTTTTTCATTGCTAGATTAGCATGTGAGACGAGTTTAATGCGTATAACTATAAACATTATTATTATGTGAATATTTTCCCTAGTGTAGGGGGATTATCTTTAAGTTCTATCTGCGGAGGATTATCTTTTAGTGGTGTGATATACGAGTATGATATTATCTTGGTTACAAATTTATAGTAATGGTTAGAACGATAGTAGGCAGTTATTGCAAGGCTATCGGAGTGGCTACCTTAGTGCTAATGTTTTGTCCTGGCGAGGCCTCACCTGTGAGAAGGTCGGGTTCGCATTTATATCCTATATTATTGAGACTTTGAAGGGTATAGTGGTATCGAAATGTTTAATCCAGGATTGTTTAGGGACCTTGTTGCCATGGTTCAGTGTGTACTGGGTTTACCATTGAGTGGAAGGATTTGACCCATTATTATGTTTAGCGCTCAGGACTTGGTGATATGAAGAGTGCATTGTTATATATACCTTTTAGAAATGTGATAGTTAAGAGTTAGACTCATATGTTTGGGGAAAGGATTTCGAGGGGCTCGATTGCATGTGTACGAGGTTTGCGGATTGTGATTACCACCAATACTGAACGATATTGCAATTGGTGAAATGTCTTTATTTAAGTGTAATTACGAGAGGAGATGTAATTTTTCCATCAAAAGACGGAATAAAGGGGTATATGTTATGGACGGAGGTCCTAGCAGATTTTGAGATCCGATAATGCTAAGTAATAGTGTATCGAGGGGGTTCCTTGTTTAGATTTTGCTTTGTGAGACATCCCACGCATGAAACTTAGCGTAAGGTTGGAAGTAGATAGATGTTTGGTCATTAGTACATGAGTCTAGTACCTCGGTTGTCATAGGAGCTGATAATATTGATTGTAAGTTATAGCTAAGTGATGATTTAATGCCAGTGGGGCCAGTTGTGTGGTAAGGCAACTTTGGAAGTTTTATTTTATCACAGAATCGAAGGGTGGAATGATGATAAGGAGGTTTGAGAGTACCCAAGTTTTGTAAACCACATTGTGAGCACAAGGTAAATAAATAATTGGGTGTTATGTGTGAAGCGTAGGTGATGCTTGCACCAGTATGCCCCGTTTATAGGTTTACCTAGTCAAGTGTGGAAAGAGACTTGCGCACAGGTTGAATGATGATGTTACTAAGGTATAAAGGTTCTGTAGTGCACATCGTGGAGAGAAGTTCATGGGTCGGAACTTTAGGTATACGCTAAGGAAAGAAGGGGAGTATTAAGTCTCACTTATGTGAGTCATTACAAGCAGAAGTTGATGTTGAGTGGGACATAGTGAGTAGTCTCCGCGGGCACCACTCATAGATAGGAATCAGTTGGAATGAGAGGATCAACCAGAGAATTTTGTAACAAATCGACGATTTCTAAAATAGAAGAGAGCAATTATGTGGAATTTCTTGGATGGCATGCCAACTTCAAGCTATGGTCACGAGTCCCTTAGAATGTGTGGAACAAGTTGACCTAAAAGAAAGTGATTATTATTCTTTTGGGTGGTATACACTATTAGATAGTGTGCCCCAACCTTTGTTTGAAAATAAGAAACGCGCCGGTAAGAGGTTCTTCCTAGTACTTTTCTGAACTAGAATGGGATCATTGAACCCCACCTTCAAACCAGAGTTTCGGGAAACAATGGGGATAACATTTCGTTTTGAGTAGGTTGTATCACCCTTAGCCCGGGGGGGGGGGGGGGGGGAGGCGAGGTGATGAAAGATTAGTGGAACCGCGTGAAAATAATTTTGAATTCATGGTGATCATTTCATTTTCACAATGGATGTATCTAGAAAGTTACGCTTAGTATAGTAGAGTTCCGTGGGAGAACTCGTACCTTTATATTGGGAACAAGGTGCTTATTGATGTTTTGGTGTGGAAAAACCTTAACTTTTCTCACTCTGAATGTTAAGAGATGGGTGGATAATCAAAATTTTAGATTGGTCGATTTTGAGTCTGATGACTATGGTGGAATAACCACGGCTGTTTTATGCGAACAAGACTATGCAGATATTCGTATATCTTCTCTCGGAATGGGAGTTTTGTGTTTAGCTAAATACGAGTAATTGTTACGTAGTGAGGTGCGGCCTCCCAATAATGTTGAGACAATGGTGGCCAATGATGGGTAGGCTCGTCTCATGCGAATAGCAATGGATTGGAGCACAATGTGAAGTGTCGTCATTAAAGTGTGACTCTATCACTGATAGTATTGAGAGTGTTAAATAATCTTATTGTGAGGCGGGGAGGATTATAGAAATTCTCCTTACCCGAGAGTCCATTTTACGTATTATTAAAGTATCCAGATATATTCTTACCAGGCATACCTTATTTTTCGAATTTCGGGATGAAATTCCGTTATTAGAGAGTAATTATGTAATACCCCGTATTTTTACGTCTTTTAAAATTGGGGATTTATTAAATTTAATTGAGATATTAATTTAATATTAATCCGGAATTTCATTTTAAATATTTACTAGCGTGACGAGAGTTAGTAATTATTGGAAATTTTTTGAATATTACTGGATGAGTAAAGTAATATATAAGATTGATTTTATTAAAAAAACAGTCACGAGTGAATAATATGGCAATTATGGAAATTTAATTCGGAACGTGTCTGTGTTATGTCGGGACTAAATTATTATTATTAAAAGTGAATAAATTATAAGTTTGTCGTATGGTCATTTCCAGTGTACCAATGTGTCCGGAAGGGTCGAGATAGTTTGAAAAGTATACCCGGAGGTTTAGTTTGTGTCTCGGGACATTTTTAGGCCTAACTAGTAACCCGGGAGGGCATTTTTGCAGTTTTCTATTTTTGGCCTTTAATAATGACGAAAATCAGTAAGATTATATCATATGGAGTGCCAGGGAAGTTAGGGTTCTGAGAACTAAAAGGGAAGCACGCCATAGGAAGAAGAAAGGAAAAAGCATTCTAAGTGTTCAAGGCCATGAACCACCAATCTTGCACCCCACCACCACCAAAGCGTAGATCGGAAGAAGAGGATTATTGCGATACCAATTAGAGTCATCGAATCAGACCTTTAATTCTCAAACAAGTATCTATCTTACTTTATTTTAGTTAATGTTTCAATCATGTTAGTCTAGGGTTGTTTAGAACATTTTTCATGGAAAAAAATATATTTTTGGAGATTTCAAACCATATATGTAGAGGAAGTAGACGTATTCTGGACATCTAAATCACATGTAGAGGATAAGACACAAATTTGTATGGGATTAGAAGTAAAAAATCTGGGAAAGAATTGAAAGACTGGAAAGTAAAAGAGAATTAGGGTTCTTGTAGTTTATATGAATTTTACCCCATTAAATTATGATACTTGATGAATTCAGAAAAATTTTACGTTGGAAATCTTGCTTTTAGGTATATGATACTTATAGTATTGTTAATTGTGAGTTTGGGAATTGTTAATGGAGATTTGGTTGAAGTTGTAGAGGTAAACCCGTAACTGGAAAAGAGCAAGTTTTATCATAACTGCTTGATCGATCGATTGATCAAGAACATCGATCGATCGACGATCGATCGATCGACCCACTTACATCGATCAATCGACCCCTCCTAGAAAACTGCATAATTCTTGTCCGTTGGTTTAATCTAGTTAAATTGCATAGGAACCCTTGATGGTTATTGTTGGAGTATAATGGGATATAGAGAAGACTAGTAGAGCAGAGGTGGACCCCGTTGAGTGAAATTTAGTGTAGGATGAGATTTGGGTTTAGCGAGAAATTATTCATTTATAAGAAATCATGCGTACATTTAATAAAAAGATTGAGACTCGTAAGGGAGTTAGACCAGAAAGTAAGGGAGTGTATGCCTACTGAAATTATACTTAGAATACTTAGAGATAGGATAATTGAATTATAAATAAGAAAAAAAATAATGAGTCTGTTATGCGAAACAATTGAGTAAAATGCGTTAATAACGGATAATTTTAATTATGGGTCATGAGCGTACCTAATTTAGAAATGTGGGTAATTATATATATACGACTGTGTGATTGTGCATATATTATATATTTGTATAAAAATCATACTCGGGCAACTTGCTATCATGGGGGTTTCCGCGCTAGGACGGTCTTATCTCGATTGGGCCTTTATGGGGGATATTGACTCGTACCCTAGAACATAGGATTCCTTGGTAAAGGCTATCTGATTAATAGTCAGACGGTCCTAAGAGACGTGAGTGTATGTGCTGACCTCTTAGTGACTTGGAACTATGCGTCGCCTCCAGTTGTATGTGTTTTATGTTAATACAGTTTGAGAGTGATTCCGAACTAGTATTTCCCTGAATATGTGTGATACGGGGACTTGATAGAAGAGTACGACAGCGCCATAGATTTTATGTGGGGTGCCGTTAGTATATATATTATATGTGTGTCTAATATATAAACGTATATCTATATGGGAACTTTCTACTATGCGTAGAAGTAGATAAGTAATGAATAAATGCTTCAACTTTATTATAAGTGTTCGAAACTTCATAACGGTACTGAGTTATTCACACTAGCGTAAGAAATCTTGAAGAGATTGATTTCCCAAAATGAATATCCTAACCTTTTTTCTTTTCACGTGATAAAACCTTATGGAGAATAAGTTAGAGAAACTTATGATATTTATTAGTACGGTAGGCATGCACACTAGATGAGAGGTGAGAATTCTCAAGAGAGTGTCGCATAATAACATGGTTGTTTCATTAGCTAGTAAGCATTTTAAATACTTGCTAAACTATTTTACACTCGGGCTCTGACCCGTTTTCTGTCTTTTCTCTCTCTTGTACATATATATATATATTACAGGTGCCCAGCCACAGGGGCATCATTCATAGGTTCTAGGGATTTGACATCCTGCAGCTTATATGGAAATTGAAGTCCTTTGTTTTAGACGACCTCTTCATTGATTCAGTTCTTCATAAGTAGGGCATGTGTCGCCCGATTCCTATTCCGTTTGGTTTTTGTCTGAGATTTATGTTATTTATATTTTCCAGTATTTAGTACTCCTTCGGAGTAAACTCTTGTCAGAATAGTTTCATGTATGGTTAGTTGACTTGGTTTACTTAATCTAGATGGATTCTTTTGTGTTGATTGATATCCGTAGTACTTATGTGATTCTTAGACTGATGATTATTTAAAAAGGGTTTTCGAGTTGGAATTTAAAAATGGAAATAAAACTTTAAATTGTTTTGTCACTTAGCTTAATTATTTAGGGTGTTTAATTTGGTAATTTTATTTTGCGACAGTGATGCTAAGAATGAACCAACCGTTCAGCTTGATTTTAATCTAATAAAGGAATGATCACCCGGTATTTAATTAGGTCGGGTGTCACATACTTCAGTTAGGGCATGTCGCCCCTTTTACTTATTCAGACAGTCAGAGATTGTGGATTTATTTATTTACTCCTTTCAGTTATTGGTTTATCTTGTTCTACTCTTGTATTTTGTATTTAGCCTGGAAATTTTTACTACAATCACATTTATTATTTCAGTCATTTTGTTTCCAATGAGATTAGTTTGAATGGTGTGTGTTTAATAATTGGTTAATTTGATTTTATATTAATTAAAAGATAAAATTTTCACATCAACCTTTTTTAAATATTAGGTGGTTAGTCTAAATAATAATTTTTTGAAAGTGATGCATACTCTGATTTAATTTATTAAAGGACTGATCAATCGGTATTTAATTAGGCAAGGTGACACAGGTGGTATCAGAGAATAACGTTCTAGAGTCTTTAGGATTTGCTCGGCTTATTGCGTTTCAGCGTAGCATTCTTTGAAGTAGAGCCTTACTATAGGAGTTTTGTATTCCTTTATGTATGTGAGTTACATTCTCCTACTACGTACATAGATGATTCGATTCACATACGAGTTCGATTGGGCCTGGAATATCGAACACTATAGGAGAACCAATGAGGGCCTTTAAAAGGACTCCAGGAGGAAAGACTCAGCAGAACCCATGGAATATTCTGGGAATGGTGATCGCGATGGAAGTCACCATAATTATTATTCCAACAGATAACATTGGGATAATCTTTTGGTGCAATAGTTCTCCAAGAACCATTGTAGAAGATGGTGGCGTAAATTTAGCCTCACCTGTTGTAATTACTAGAGGGAGTAGTCATGGAAGTTTTTAAGAGCCATCCGCTAGAGTTCGTGAAAAGTGTGGAAGGGTAATTTATCAATAAGAAGAGGAAACCCAATGAAAAATCACATATAGGGTGGAGTGCAGCAACACACATAATTAAACTTTGGGGGAAATTTCAACTTATTGAAGCAGCATGGAGCGGTGATAGCCAATCATCACTTATTAAGAAGTATATATAGAATTAAATGAGAGATTGGGTGCGGTTTGCCACAAGATCATACAGCTACTATTCAGGAAAAGACGCGAATGGAATTATGAACTTATCACAAGAAGGTCAGATAATGATCGACCACAAAAGATAAGTCAATTTGTTTAGCGAACTTCGTAGCCGAAGAAGGGGATATGGAAAATAAAAAATGTTCGTAAGTTAAAATAGACTCGTGGGTGGATTGCACAAGAATGGATGTGAAAATTAATCTAGTATAACTGATGCAAATATCATTTTAAGAGTGTTTTTTCAAATCTACGTAAACACTTCCACGAGAAGGGGGAGCTAAAAGAATTAAAAGAATCTTGTCAAAACGCAAGATTGCATTTAACAGTGCCGGTGAAGCACCACAATGGGAAGAATTACTAGTAGAGAAGACCCATTTAAATGAGTGCGATCAATTAGATCCCTACAATGTGACAATGGATTTAGTTAGGGCCTTCAAGGCCATCAATGAGTTCCATAGGGCCTGCGGAGCCAAAGGATCAATGGGGGTAGTGTGACACCCACCCAATTAAATATAGGGTGATCAATCCTTTATAAAATTTGAAACAGAATGTTCGGTCGGTTCATTCTTAGCATCACTGTCGAAAACATAACAACCTTATTAACCACCTAATAATTAATTAAGCTAGTGTCAAAATATTATTTTTCTTTTTTAAATTGCAACCAAAAAATCATTTATTTATAATGTCCAAGAATTTAAATATAATCCATCCACCACACAACTGAATAAAATAAATATTGAATCTGAATTACGTACTAAAATAAATAAGACTGGATAAAATATTTCCAGTTCAAAACTCTAAACAAGAACCATAGAAAAATAAATCCAACTGAAATGATTGGAAACTAAACTGAATACAATCTCTGATAAAAATGTCTAAGGAGTGGGCGACACATGCCCTAAATTAAAAGTCTAGATAAAACTGAGTGAAATGATAGAGGCGTCTAATGAAAAGACCTGCAGCTTCCACAACAGCTGCAGCATGCCAAGAAATCCAAGTCTCTAAGTATAGTGTCCCTGTGGCTGAGCACCTGATAATATACATATATACAGCAAGAGAAAAAAGAGGTGCAAGAAACGGGTCAGAGACCGATGTGTAAAAATATTTGTTTTAGCAAGTATTTAAAATTTGCAATAAACCAAGTATCAAATGCATATTAGTTCGAACTCTCACATGAGATCATCACTTCTCGTCTATTGTGCACGCCCAACGTACATCTATTCTAACCTAGCCATCCGTAACACTTCTAATTAGATAAAGACTTATACTTCTAGTTATACCTTGTGGTAGTAACCCGTGATTCCCATCTTTCCACATTATTAATATAATCATTTACTAATCCGGTTAAGTATTATCACCCTACGTTAAGTAGTCACAGCTTACGTTACTTAAGATTTTACTATCCTAATAACCTACAGTTATCTCACAGTAGGAATAACGCAAGTATATATATATATATATATATATATATATATATATATATATATATATATATATATATATATATATATATATATATATATATATATATATTCACCACTAAAATATACATTTATTAATACATCACCCCAAGGTTAAACCTGTAGGGCATTGCATACTCTTTTATCATGTCCCGGTACATCTCGTACTCAAATAAGGACTATCGATTCGAAAAACTCCCACGAGCCATATAGACAAAACACACATAGTGGAGGCGAACATAGTTAACATTCCTATGGGTCACGCACATACCTACGCTCCCATAGTCAGCTAACTTATCAACTCATAAATATGTCTTAGTAGTCCTATGTTCTGAGATACAAGTCAAATATCCCCTCGAAGGTCACCCAGGATAAGACTTTCTCTACACAACCTCCCGCGATAGCAAGAAGCTAGGTATGTCATACACATAATGTTAATCACGTAACAGTTATACACACATCCTATTAAAATCCATTAGGTATCTACCCAACCTATTCATATTTATTCCATACGGATTATTCTCTCATTACTACGTATAATATATTTACTTTATCCTGAATAATCTACGTAGAGTATTTTGTAACACCCTGCCTAATTAAATACCGGCTGATCAGTCCTTTATTAAATTAAAATCAAGGTTAACGGTTGGTTCATTCTCAGCATCACTGTCGTATAATAATTATTACCAATACAAACACCCTAAATAATTAACCTAAGTGTCAAAACAATTTAAAACCTCACTTTTCCTTTATTAAATACCAATATGAAACCTTTTTAAGAATAACAGTTTGAGAGTCACATAAATAAAAGGATAACAATAACTACACTACCATTTAAACTATCTAGATAAACCAAACCAAATTATGAACTATAAATCAAATTATTCTGACAAGAGTTAACTCCCGAGGAGTACTGAACGCTGGAAATATCACAAATATCTGACGAATCCAACTAGAATAGGAAATCCGGGGACACATGCCCTACCTATGAAGATCTAAAGTAGGAAATGATTTAATGACGAAGTCGTCTAAAGCAAGGGCCTCCAACTCCCACATAAGCTGCATCACTTCCAATCCAAAGAACCTAAGCATGGCGCCCCTGTGGCTGGGCACCTGTAATACATACATATATATACAAAAGAGAGAAATGACAGAAAACGGGTCAGAGACCGAGTGTAAAATGGTTTTAAAAATAGTTTAGCAAGTATTTAAAATTCTTACCGGCTAATATCACAACCATGTTAGTATGCGACACTCTCTTGAAAATCCTCATCTCTCATCTAGTGTGCACCCCTAACGTACCTCTAGGACATCCTAGTGATAGTTCCCATGCTAACTAGATTAACCACATGTATCCATTCTTTATAGCCCAAATTATTCTCGCGTATTAACCTTATAATACATATAATGATGTTATAAACGTGTATATATCCATTTGGATTCAACATGGATAACTGCCTTATTAATTCAATTCAACTAAGCGTTTTCATACATATCAATCTTAATACGTTTTCATACATATATATATATATATATATATATATATATATATATATATATATATATATATATATATATATATATATATATATATATATATATATATATATATTCACTATATTATATAAATACTATACTGCACCCCGAGACACAACTGCGGTGCTGCATTACTCTGCTATCTTATCCCAATACATCACGTCGTTGTATAGGGGACTATAGGTTCGGTAAATACTCCTCAAACCACAAATATCAAGACAAAAATTGGGGACGAACATAGTTCTCATACCTACAGGTCATGCACATACGTACGTCTCCACAGTCAGCGAACTTATAAACTTACCGATAAGTCTTTCATAGTCCTATGTTCTCGACCGACAAATAAAAAATCCCATGGATTCATGAGGATATGATTGCCCTCACGCGCAAACCTCCCGTCGATAGCAAGTAATCTTGGTATGTCATACACATATGCATAATATATGCACATTCACGAAGTCATACATATAAATAGTCACATTTTCCAAATTAGGTTCGCCCACGACCCATAATTATTATTATCCATTCTCAACACAAATTTTACTCAATTATTTCTCATAACGAATTCGTCTCTTTTGTTCTCATTTATTATTTACTTATTTCTTACTTCTCATCTCTCGAAGTATTCTTTCTCACTAAGTATGAATTTTAGCAGGTATACTCTGACTTACCTTCTAGTCTAAATCTTTCACGAGTCTCAATCTTTTAGTACACGTACGCACAATTCCCAATGTATAAATAACTTCCCGTTAAACCACAGTTTCATCTCATATTAATTTGATTCAATGGAATCTACTTAGACCCTATTGCTCGTCTTCATAACCCATTATACTCTATCAATGATAATCAAGGGTTCCTAGGCATTTTAACTAGACTAAACAAAAAGGGGAAAAATATGTTGTTTTCTAGGAGGGGTCGATCGATCGAGGAATGGGGTCGATCGATCGATTGTCGATCGATCGATACTCTTGGTCGATCGATCGATCGATTGTCGATCGATCGATACTCTTGGTCGATCGATCGATCAAGCAGTTCTTGCCCAGTTTTCTGCAATATTCAACCTACGGGTTCAACCCTTTTAACCCCCCCCCCCCCAACCTCTATAATTTCCTCCCAAATGCCCATCAAATTAATCGAAGTGATAAGCAATGTACATAAACAAGTTCTAACGTAACGACATCAATAAATCCTCAACGAATCAATCAAAAAGGGGTTTAATCTCAAATCTCTTTATAAAACCAAATTTTGCATGAATAATCACCACCCTCTATTTTAATCAGGATTTTCTTCCCAAATATCATAAAAAAATTCATGGGTAATCCACTACATACGATTAAGATTTTAGACTACATGGGTTCTCCCAACAACACATATAAAATCTCTTCCAAAATATATATTTGTTTTCCATTAAAACATATGATTTTCATTCCTAGGCTAACGTGGCAGGTATATTAACTTGGAATTTAGCAAGATAGATACTTGCTTGGGATTCAAGGGTCGAATTTATTGATGAAAAACACATGGTTGAGTTCCTCATCGTGCGATCTACATTTTGGTGGTGTTGGCGATAAAATCGGGTGAGTTCTAGGCCTTGGATTGCTTGAAGAATCTTCACCTTCTTCTCAAATCTCTTCACCTTATTCTCTAATCACTTTACCTTCTTCTCTAATGGATGGCTTAGGCTTTTTGTTTGTTAACCCCAAGAGACAACTCTAAATGGCTAATAAATACTAAGAAAATCCGTGGGTTTAATTACCCAAAAAAAAAAATCTAAAATACCCTCCCGGGGTGCAAATTAGGCCTAAAAACGCTCTGAGATCCAAACTAAACTTCCGAGTACACTTTTCTAACTATCTCGACCCTTACGGACACTTTGGCGCACTCAAAAAGCCTATACAGATGACTTATAATTTATTCACTTTACTTATAATAATTTAGTCCTGACACAACACAGGCGCGTCATGAATTCAATTTCCATAATTGCCATTTTATTCACTCGTGAGAATTTTAATAAAATCAATCGCATATATTACTTTACTCATCTAGTAATATTCAACAAATTTTCAATAATTACTAACTCGCATCATGCTAGTAAATATAAAAAAAATAATTTTTGAATTAATATTAAATTAATTCCTCAAATTATATTTAATAAATTCCCAATTTTAAAAGCCATAAAAATACGGGGTATTACATACTTCCCCCCTAATAACGGAATTTCGTCCCGAAATTCGAAAAAATAAAGCGTAACTGGTAAGGACAACTCGGGTTATTAATCTCACATCTCATGTAATTTTCGTCGTACCACCCATACAATACATTACCGAATACCCCCACTAATGTTATACTCCAAGCCTTACCATTTAGTTTAAAATATCTTGAGTTAAACTTCACCTAATCCTTCCTATGCCATCCTCATGAAAAAAATTATGGGGAGTAATGATCCTAAGTCATCAAACAACTAAATCTGGAATTCACAACTTCTACTTTCATTAACCTCAAGAATACTTATTGTGACACAAACATGGAAAATACTACAATGAAACCATCCAGGGCGCCCATACACCCAATGTGTGTACATTACATCATAACGTCTAAATGAATGTGATTCCTCTGTATGGTTACCCTTAATTAACTGACTACTTAGTCTATAATCCGTATTTCTATGATTTTCATATTCTCATTTGGCAATTTCATTTTCCTCATATCATGCTACAACGCATAACTCTCTGATTAATATAAATATATACATATAATGGCAAAGGTTATAAACTCATATTCTAAAGACCTAACTTACTTCGACTGCCAACATTCTTTAGTTTCATGCGTGGGGTGTCTCGCAGGGCAAAATCCAAACAAGGAACCCCCCCAATACACTACTACCTAAAATAGTCGGTCCTCGAAACTCCTGAGGTCCTTAGTCTATAGTATATAACATCCCAAAAAGTTTTATCTATTTATTTAAAAGTCTCCTTATTCACTCTCTTGTCAAAGACAGTACGCTGGCTATAACGATCATTCTTAGTCTCGTATAAAACAAGTGAATCCATGCTGATAATCACATCCTACTTGGATATGTCTATAACAAGTAAATCCCCGATAAAATTAAACTCACGTTTTGATATATACAAGAAAATAATAGGCGTCCCACTACCCATCGGCGAGTCTACATAAATAATAGTGCCAATGGCCAAGTCTAGTAACCCTATGGTCAACGCAATTCTAATAGCTACAAATCAATGTGAGGTCCTAATAATAATCATTATGCGACCCATAATTCAATAGATAGCGAACGTACCGTCATTCGCGGGCGGTGGTTGTTAACTCCCACTATTATAACCTTGCTCCGATGAGTCAAGAAAAATTTTACCCTAAATTTTCAGTTTCAGTTAACCACACTCCACTATATGTCCAAGCCTTTGAATATATTGCCTTCGTTGGGTAACACACTGAATTCCCACATTTCTAGAACTTCTACTGATGACTCTCCTCAATTTTACATTTGACCCTCTCCTAAGCATACTACGTTGGGTGAGTCTAATTTGGCATCACCTTCGACTATAGCAGCACTTGGAATTTGTAGGCTGCATCATAACCATCTTTACATTCCTGGCCTCTCGTGCCATAATAGGGGTGACTTAGACTACGGTCATCATCCTCGAACATACTTCATAACCTCCTAAGAACGACCTCCGCTATCCGTCCAATGGCCCTCATCTGCCATACTTCTTGTACGAAAACATCTGAATGGAAATAAGATTCACTAATGTGTACGTTATAGCAGGAGAACTGAATCTTACCATAGAAATCAACAAAACTAATCATAGGGATCTATATCAAACAAAGTAAGGCTCAACTGAAAGTATAGTATGCTGTACAGACCGTAAAGGACACTAGAACCTAATGCTCTGATACCACCTGTAACACCCCGCCTAATTTAATACCGGGTGATCAGTCCTTTATTAAATTAACATCCGGGTGAACGGTTGGTTCATTCTCAGGATCAATGTGGTAAAATAATCATTACAATACAAACACCCTAAATAATTAAGTTAAGTGTCAAAACAATTGAAAACCATATTTTTCCTTTATTAAATACCAATATGAAAACCTTTTAAGAATAACAGTTTGAGAGTCACATAAATAAAAGGATAACAATAACTACACTACCATTTAAACCATCTAGATAAACCAAACCAAATTATGAACTATAAATCAAATCATTCTGACAAGAGTTAACTCCCGAGGAGTACTGAACGATGGAAATATCACAAATTTCTGACAAATCCAATGGGAATAGGAAATCGTGCGACACATCCCTAACTATGAAGGTCTAAAGTAGGAATTGATTCAATGACGAAGTCGTCTAAAGGAAACTCCTGCAACTCCCATATAAGCTGCAGCACGTCCAATCCAAAGAACCTAAGCATGACGCCCCTGTGGCTGGGCACCTGTAATACATACATATATATACAAAGGAGAAAGAAATGATAGAAAACGGGCTAGAGCCCGAGCGTAAAACAATTTTAAAAATAGTTTAGCAAGTATTTAAATTCTTACCGGCTAATATCACAACCATGTTAGTATACGACACTCTCTTGAGAATCATCATCTCTCATCTAGTATAAACCCCTAACGTACCTCTAGGACATCCTAGTCATAGTTCCCATGTTAACTAGATTAACCCCATGTATCCATTCTTTATAGCCCAAACTATTCCCACGTATTAACCTTATAATACAAATAATGATGTTATAAACATATATATAACCATTTAGATTCAACATGGATAAGTCCCTTATTAATTCAATTCAACTAAGTGTTTTCATACATAACTATCTTACATTTCTACTTTACCCACATAGTAGATATCATCACATGTATATATATATATTCACTATATTATATATATACTATACTGCACCTCGAGACACAACTGTGGTGCTGCATTACTCTGCTATCTTATCCCAATAGATCACATCGATGTATAGGGGACGATAGGTTCGGTAAATATTCCTCGAACCACAAATATCAACAGAAAAATTGGAGGCGAACATAGTTCTCATACCCACGGGTCATGCACAAACCTACGTTCCCATAGTCAGCGGAATTATAAACTTACCGATAAGTCTTTCATAGTCCTATGTTCTCGAGCGACAAATCAAAAATTCCATGGATTCATCAGGATATGACTGCCCTCACGCGCAAACCTCCCTTCGATAGCAAGTGAGCTTGGTATGTCATACACAGATACATAATATACGCACATTCACTAAGTTATACATATAAATATTCACATTTTCCAAATTAGGTTTGCCCACGACCCATAATTATTATTATCCATTCTCAACACAAATTTTACTCAATTATTTCTCATAAGGGATTCGTCTCTTTTGTTCTCATTTATTATTTACTTCATTCTTACTTCTCATCTCTCGAAATATTTTGTCTCACTAAGTATAAATTTCAGTAGGTATACCCTCACTTAACTTCTAGTCTAAATCTTTCACGAGTCTCAATATTTTAGGACACGTACGCACAATTCCCAATGTATAAATAACTCCCCATTAACCCACAATTTCATCCCATATTAATTTGACTCAACGGAGTCTACTTAGACCCTATTGGTCATCTTCATAACCCATTATACTCTATCAGTGATAATCAAGGGTTCCTAAGAATTTTAACTGGACTAAACAAAAAGGGGAAAAATATGCAGTTTTCTAGGAGGGGTCGATCGATCGAGGAATGGGGTTGATCGATCAATGGTCTTGATCGATCGATCAATCAAGCAGTTCTTGCCCAGTTTTCTGTAATATTCAACCTGCGGGTTCAACCATTTTAACCCCTCCCAACCTCTATAATTTCATACCAAACGCCCATCAAATTAATCCAAGTGTATAAGCAATGTACATAAACAAGTTCTAACATAATGACATCAATAAATCCTCAATGAATCAATCAAAAAGGGGTTTAATCTCAAATCACTTTATAAACCAAATTTTGCATGAGTAATCACCACCCTCTATTTTAATCAAGATTTTCTTCCCAAATATCATAAAAAAAAATCATGGGTGATCCTCTACATATGATCAAGATGTTAGACTACATGGGTTCTCCCTACAACACATATAAATTCTCTTCCAAAATATATAATTTTTCCATTAAAACATATGATTTTCATTCCTAGACTAACATGGAAGGTATATTAACTTGTAATTTAGCAACGTAGATACTTGCCTGGGATTCAAGGGCCTGATTTGTTGATGAAAAATATATGGTTGCATTCCTCATCGTGCGATCTACGTTTTGATGGTGGTGGCGATGAAATCGGGTGAGTTCTAGGTCTTGGATTGCTTGAAGACTCTTCACCTTCTTCTCAAATCTCTTCACCTTCTTCTCTAAACACTTCACCTTCTTCTCTAATGGATAGCTTAGGCTTTATGTTTGTTAAACCCAAGAGACAACTCTAAATTGCTAATAAATACTAATAAAATTCATGGGTTTAATTACCCAAAAATACCAAATACCTAAAATATCCTCTCGGGGTGTCAATTAGGGCTAAAAACGTCCCGAGACCCAAACTAAACCCCTGAGTATGCTTTTCTGAATATCTCGACCCTTGCGGACACTTTGCGCACTCAAAAAGACTAAACGGACGACTTATAATTTATTCACTTTAATAATAGTAATTTAGTCCTGACACGACACAAGCGTGTCCCGAATTAAATTTCCATAATTGCCATTTTATTCACTCGTGACGATTTTAATAAAATCAATCTCATATATTACTTTACTCATCTAGTAATATTCAATAAATTTTCAATAATTACTAACTCACATCATGCTAGTAAATATAAAAAAAATAATTTCCGAATTAATATTAAATTAATACCTCAAATTAAATTTAATAAATCCCCAATTTTAAAATCCATAAAAATACGGGGTATTACATATTTCTCCTCACTCGAAGGGTACAACTACATTCACATATCAAGACAGTTGATAAGGTCCCGATACTCTACCGGTCTAGGGTATTTTTTCTCCTCGAATCTCACAATTTAAGATTCTAAAGGTTCTCCAAAGTTCTGTAGCAGCACTGGAAGTCTGCAGAAAAACGAACCGAATCGATCCTCCAAAAAATGAATCGATCCTACTAAAATAAAAATGAACCGATCCTATCAAAGAACAAACCGTTCCTATTAGAAAAAGGAACCGATCATATCATAAAAAGGAACCGGTTCTGTTATGTCAGACATGTTCTTCAATAGTTACGTTTTTGCCATATTCGCACCCAAAACCTCATCGTTCATACCCAATCTTCAATGTAACCATTTTGATTGATAACCCAACATGTTTACACAATTTTTAACACCCTAAGATCATTTAATCATTATAAATCATCAGGTAAAAATGAAATCCCCAATTAATATCATAAGAACCCTAGTTTTCCAATTAAGAACTTAAGTAACCCAGATTTGTTCATCGATTTTTACTCCAGTTTTGTATTACATTCTCTTACATACATGAAGGAATTAACTACTGAACCATCTGCCCATAATCATAAGTTACTTCTCCAATGTTCACCCAATTTCAATGTAATTCATTAATAAATTTACCTACACTAACATGAACATGACTATTGCTAAATGAAAAGCAAGTAATAAACACTTGCCTGATTATGAAGGTTTGATTCGTCACTTGAAATTGGTATAGATGTGATCTCCTATTTTTGATCTATGCGTTGATGGTGTTTTTGTTGAAGGATAACTAGGTTTGGCCTTAGAACTCCTAGGAACCTCTTCTCCTTCTTCCCCTGGGACTCCCTCTTTTCTTTCACAGATGAAACCCTAAATGTGCCTACGTAAGGGATAATAAAACCTTCTAATTTTCGTCCATTAATTAACCCCAAAAATACAATTTAATAAAATTCCCTCCAGGGATGCTGGTTAGGTCTAAGATTGCCCCGGGATTCAAACTAAACCACCAAATAAACTGTTTCGACTATATAGACCCTTCCGAACTCAACAACGCCCTCAAAATGACCATACGAGTTTCTTTAAAAATAATTTATCTTTTTATTTCATTAAATTAGTCCTGACATGACTCACACGCGCGTCTGACTACATTACCAATTATCGCATTTCTCATTCCTGACAATTTATCAAATTCAATAATTCCATATCACTTATTCACTCAGTAATATTCAATCAATAAGTATTAACACTGGCACGCTAGTTAATATCTATTTATTTTAATCCGGATTAATTAATAATTAAATCTCACATTTTAATTCAATTAATCCAATAATAATTACACATCAGATAATTGTTTAAATGCTCAAAAATACGGTGTCTTACAGATAGGAATACTACCAAGTCTGAGAAAAGGACACCCTAACAAGACCAGTGGGGCCAGAGATAGGGGATGACACACAAAGGTGTCCTATTTGGGGAGAATACGGGCACCAGTATCGAACTTGTCCATAGGGAGAATGTGAGACTAGTAAGATTGGGAAAGTAGATGGGAACAATGCCAGTGTTGCGCAATAGTATGAGGAGAAAATTTCTCGACATGTGAATCGGGCTAAGATATTTAGACCCAGAGTTACCAACCTGAGAATGATAGGTTTAGGTAGGGCCAGTGGAGTCCTCAACCAAAATTGAATTCCGTTCCTTAGGGTTATTAAAACCAAGGGAATAATGCGAAAGGCAAGTAGGGCTAGCGCCAGAGGCAAGAGAGTCTCTCTAGAAGATATTAAATTCGTGAAGAGAGAAACCATATCTAGAAGGATTGTCGAAGCGAGGCCGAGGGAAAACTATAGGATGAGGTCCTGAATATACAACCATTTTAGTAAGTCATGAGTCAGTTCTAGTACGAGAATGATGCTCAGGAACCCATTGACCAGGCAAGGTAGATTACAAATGGATATGAAATCTTTGTTTTATCCATATGAGAATGGGATTCAGATCAGGTAACTTGGGTTTGTCACATTGTGTGATTGGTAACACTAAAACTCGAGGGTTAGTGTAATACCCCGTACTTTTATGGATATTTAATTATGGGATTTATTAAATTAAATGGGAATTAATTGAGAATTAATCCGGATAAAATACTAACGAGATGATGTGAGTTGGTATTTGATTATGATGTGTATACATATGGATTTATATGAATATTGAATTATTGAATTTGTCGTGAGATAGAAATACGGCAATTTGGAAATCTTGTTGAGACGCGTGTGACAGTCGCGTCATGAATTATAATTATGTTAATTAAGAAGTGAATTTTATTTCTATAAACCGTATGGTCATTTTGAGTGCGCCAACGCGTTCGGAAGGGTCGAAATAGTCAGAAAACACTAGCCGGGGGTTTAGTTTGGGTCCCGGGGCATTTTTAGGCCATACCGGCAACGTAAAAGGGTAGTTTGGTAATTTTGAATTTTTGGGAATTAAAACCAACGAAAATTAGGAATTAAAAATCTGATTTGGTAATTACCAAGTAAACCCACTAACTACATCTTATGGCTTAATGGGCTACGAGGGTTATTAGAATTAGTTCCAAAATTTCCTAAGGCAAACCCTAGCAACCATTGTCACCTTGGAGAAGAAGACTTGTAGAGGGAGAGAGAGGAGAATTATGTAGAGAGAGAGAGAACACTTCATCAATTCGTCATCAAAATCATAGATTTACATAAGCCAAGTGGTTTAATTTCATTATTTTGCAAAGAATGTTTCTTCCATGTGTAGGAGATTGATAAAATTGTATTATTCTTGGGAGTTTGATAAAAACCCATTTAAATTGGAATTTGAAATTACATTTTGATGAGGAATCGCATGTAGATTTGTATTTAGATGATTATTTTGATGATAATATATTTTGGATGAAACAAAAACGGATTTAATTAGTCTCTTTGATGATTTATAAATTTCTAGGGTTCATGTTCTTGAGATTGGGGGAAAATGTAGATATTTGATATTTGAATGATGTTAGGATGAATTAACCCCTCAAAACACGTTAGTATTTGGCCTAAGTATATTTGGGGATGATTAATAACTTTGAACAAGTGTTGGATTGATGTTTAGATGAGATTAGAGGTGAAGAAAAGATGGAAAAACGAAAATAGGAAAATCTGGGCTCGAAACTGGCCACTCGTTAGAAGACCTGCCCACGTCGTTCGAACGAGCTCGTTCGAACGAGCTTCTAACGAGTTGACCTTTGACTTCTAACGAGGGTGATGTTCATTCGATGCCTTTCGTTCGAACGAGATCTCATTAGAAATCCCACTTCGTTCGAACGAACTCTCGTTCGAACAGCCTCGTTCGAATGAGACTTCTAACGAGCTGGCAGTTTAGGCTTTTTAGCCTGTTTTGATTTCACGTGTTCCGTAACGTTGTTTATATGTAGAGATAACATTTCCTTGATGAATAATTAGTACATTTGGGATATTTGGGATATATTGAGGAGAAAAAAAAACATAGGAGTGTGATTGGAACCAAATGGAAATTTTGGGATAGGACGTGAGTGTCTATTACGATGTGAGAACAATTGACGGCTTGAACAAATATATTAACCGGGGTTATGTAAATTGTGTAATATTATATATTGGTATGAGAATGAGAAGTACACCACGAATATAAACTATGGTGATTACTAAGATGTGTGAATACTTAGTATATGATTTTATGTGTATGACATACCTACCATACTTGCTATCATGGGAGGTTTACGTTCGCTTAGGGCCATCTAATCCTTGTGTTGCCCGGATTTATATTGGTACCTCGAGGACATAGTTCAAGGGAACGACTTATTTGTGAGTTAATAAGTCAGCTGACTATGGAGCGTAGGTATGTACGTGACCATGAATATGTTGAATTATGTTCGCCTCCATTTTTGTGTGTGGTGCTTATTCCAATAATTCTTGAGAGATTCGTAATTTGTAATCCTTATGTACGTGATGTACCGGGATGGATAGCAGAGTATGTGTGCACCGCAGCTTAGCCTCGGGGTGCTTGTATTGTATTGTATTGTATATTTATGACGTGAATAATATACACTTTAATAATAAGAACTTTCATGTTGGTATTGCGAGTATAAATAAGGAAAACGCTTTGAGATGATATAAAGGGATAACTTGTAATGAATTGTATTGATAACATTTGAGAATCCGAGTTTAACTAAAGCCCCTATTTAAATTGTTAACGTTAGAATGTATAATGGGAACCGGGTAGAAAGGTTAGACTTCATGTCAGTTTAGTTAGAGGTGAATATCACTTAGATGGGTGTTATACGTTAGGAGTGCACAATTAGCCGAGAGGTGAGTATTTCATGTGAGTGCACGTCCTAACATGTATTTGCATTCGTTGTTTTAATGTTATTAAAGCACTTGCTATTTTTAAATAATCTCCACTTTCGGGCTCTGACCCGTTTGGTTTCAAATCTACTTTTTGTAAAAACCATTTTAGGTGCCCATCCACAAGGACACCATGCTTAGGATCCTCATTCAGGTGACGAGATGTAACTTTTTGTGGAAGCTACAGGACCTTGCTAGTAGACGCTCCATCTATCTTGATTCTATATCCAGTTTTTATCAGTTGTAGGGTATTTCGCCCATTCCTATTATAGACATTGTTTATTTCCTGTTATTCGGACTTTTGGCATGTAATTAATTCAGGATACTTGTTTTATTTATTTCAGTTGTGGGATTGTTGTGAGGAGTTTTCCTCCGAACTTTATATTTATGTGTTGGTTATTTCATTACTTCGTTATAGTGATTGGATTAGGTTGTTCTTTTATTGTATGTTAATCAGATTTAATTTACTATTGGCATCTTACTTTTTAAATACTAGGTGGTTAGTAATCATTAAAATGTTTTCGACAGTGATTCTATTAACTGAACCAACTTGGCATTTTGAATTAATTTAATAAAGGAGTAGCTACCCGGTATTTAATTAGTCGGGGTGTTACAGGTGGTATCAGAGCATCAGGTTCTAGTGTCCTTTAGGATCTGTACGGCTTATTATGTTTCTGCTGAGATTTCTTTGATGTAGAGCCCTATGCTTAGGATTGTTGACATCTTGGGTGAGGTTTCGTTCTCCTACTATGATGTATATGATAGCGAATCGTATTGCGATCAGGTGTGTTCGTGTGCCGAACAATGTAGTATGTCAGGCGAAGACAGTTGGGTGAACAACAGGAGGCAAATACATATCGAGGTTAATTGAATTATTTAAAGAAGGATGACCGTAGTTGGAGTCACCGATACTATGGCACGGAAGTCCTAGATAATATAGAAGGCTAAGGCGCGACTTGAGACTTTCGGGTACAGCTATAGTAGGAATGGGGTCAAATTAGACACATCCAACAAGGTTGGAATGGGAGAGAAAGAGTTAGGTGTAACATTGAAGAAAACCAGCAATGGCAATACTCGAAATGCGGAGATGGCGTGTGCTAGTCGAACAAACGTAATATATCCGAAGGCTTGGACTTGTGTCGGAGTATGGCCAATCGAGAGTGAAAATTTGAGGAAATTTTTTTTCTTGTCTCGTAAGAGCGGAGATTAAATGGTGAGAAATGAGCAACCCACTTAAAAGTGGAATGTGATGTTGAGAGGGTGTACACGTATGGTCTGACCATAAGTTCCTTCATCAAATGTTCATGTTGAAAGGCGAATGTTATTCTGAACTCGCATAAGAGAACCAAACAGGGGTCAACTTCTGAGGAGAAATTTAATGTAGTGAACCCTACACCGGGTGAAGTAGGTGGAACAGAGAAGGGAATATTAAAGGGAGAATTTACATAGAAGAATTGGTAGTCCTTCTGGCAGAGTTCTGCTTGAACGGTTAAGCAAATGGTATTGGCACATAGTGTTAATTTGGAGGTAAAAATCCCCGGGTGGGGAGATGCAAAATCGAGAACTTTATATAAGGTAAGACTTGAGAAAACTTGTGTTGGAGACGCACCACAATGGGAAAACCCAACGGAGAATCAGTCAAAATGATTCGGATAGCTGAATTATTACCGAGCGATGGTGATTTCAGTAAGAAATGTGGAAATTAGTAGCATGTTCCTTAGGGCCGTCAAAGCTAAGGGAATGTGACACCCCGCCTAATTAATCCCGGGTGATCAGTCCTAAATCAAGTTAGAACAGGTTTCTCATTTGGTCCATTCTTAGCATCACTGTCGTTTTATTTAAATTACTAACCACCTAAGTGAGAAAAACCAGACTAGTGCCAATTTTATCTTTCATTAATTAAACTAAAACCCATACGGAAATTAAAGCAATAAAACCATCACAGATAATTGAACTATTCATTCCACAAGTAAAAATAATTAACCGAATAAACCATCGGTCCAAATAATAAATCCCATAAAGACAAGAATAGAAATCCCAACAAGTCTAAAACAAATAAATGGAAAGTGAGCGACATGCTCGAATAACTAATAATGAGTCTCTACATTATGAATGAAAGAAGGAGGCGTCTATCAAATGTCCCGCAACATCCACATATGCTGCAGCAACGGATTTCCTGGAATCGAGTCAAGTCTGGCGTCCCTGTGGCTGGACACCTAAAAGGTTTTTAAAAATTTTTATAGCAAGGGTTAGTACCCAAAACATTTGAAAACATTTAGCAAATGATTAACTTGCAGTAATAATAAATATGCATGCTCTTCATATTTTAGTTAGTGTCGCACTCTCTTGAGAACCTTCCTTGCCCCTCCTCTAATGTGCACCACTAACGCTTTAAACATCACCTAGTTATCTATCTCATGACTAGATAATTATTAAAGTCTCCTTGAATCCCTTCTACTCTAATTTGAGTAACTGTGATTATAATTTTTAAGTCATTAGTAACATCAACTTACTTAAATCATTTTCCCTTTTTAATTCATATAACTACTCCTCTCGTTATACATATACAACAACTCATGCTTGTATTTATTTAGCCCGTATATAATAATCACCTAATTATATACTTAGAATTTATTGCAGCATTCACACATATACTGGAATACATAAAACACTAACATCCACCCGAGTAAAAAATACTCCCCAGATAAAATTTCTCTAAAGTGCTAGTACACTAGGTATACTCACATATCCTTGTTATCCAAGTTAGATTCGCTCACTAACTTGGTTTAGTATACGATTGGAGGCGGTCATATTCCTTCCCGGAAAGTGAGATGCCCCTCACCCCCTTTAACGGACGCTATGACCTGGGAATCTACTCGCCCTACTCCTCAAGCTAGGGGATTCATCCACTGCGCGTAACCTCCCCCTATAGCACTAAAGTATAATAATATCTAACCACTGATATTAAGGCATACACTATATATATATACTATCACACACCGTATATATATATATACATAAAAATGTTCCGGCTACACCGTGTACTAAACCCGTGACACAAGCCTATTCCATTTTTATTAAGAGGTTATTACCCAACTCGAATTATTAATTAACTTACACATTAATAAATTCAGTTACTTTTGATGTTGCCCTCACCATTTAATTGGACTCAATCTCATAGCCCGAATTAACCTCACCCGAGTCTAAATCCCGACTCCAAATTTCTTAGTCCATTACTACGTAATATAATTCACCTCGATGTCACTCAACCAATTTTGACGTGTCATCCAAATAACCCCTCCCATCTCCTAATTAATTCACTCACATTTAATTAGGTATACCCCATGCATTAATTTCTCAACAATAATTAATTGCATAACAACTTTTTATATAAATCTCATCCTATATAAATAAAATGGGCGAACTGTCCGTGTCTGCCGATCGTCGATCGATCGACTTCATGGCGTCGATCGATCGATCGAACAGGTACTCGTCTTCTTCGCGAAGACGGACAGCCATGGGCGAAAATCTGCAAACTCTAATTTCCTTCTACACTGAAACTAAGTCTCTTTTAGCATTTGTACATATTAGGAAACTCATTAGGGATCTCCAAAATATTCATCAACATCAATAATTCGTCCATTTACGCCAGTTTCTAGATTTGGGGAAAATTTCATCATAAACCCTAGGTCCATTTATAATCCCAAATTTCATCATCAAATTCGTTTTCAAATATGCAGACATCATACTACCAGATATACAATAACTCACCATTATCAGATTTTACAACAATCATCACCCCAAATTTCGTAAATGAGAATTTTTGTTTTCAAAATCCCATGTTCATTCCATTAACACCCAAAAACGGATTTCTACATAATCACTACACATGAATATGAATCGAAAACAGATTTAATGCTATTGCAAGTTATCCACTTGCCTTAAGGTTCGTAGAGTCTGAATTGGAGCTAAATCCCAAGGTTGAAGATGACCTTTGATGGCTCTCTTTGATCCCCAATTTGGATTTGGCAGCTGTTAGGGTTTCCTAACCCTTAATTTGCTTTCTATAATTAAGTTCAGCCACCCCCTTATTTCTTTTTATTAGATTAATTAACTTAATCCCGTTTTTTGACTAATGGGCCAAGCCCAAGTGACCCAAATGTCCCCGAGTGGGCCCGACTATGTCTAAAAACGTCCCGTGACCCGTTCACTACCCCCGGGTACACTTTTTCGACTATCTCGGCCCATCCGGACTCAACTGTACCCTCAGAATTTGCATCCGAATTAATTTATAAAAATACTTATCCCCCACCCAATGTAGTCTATATCAACTTCCGAATGTGATAAGTACATCCTCGTCACTAATACTCGAGACGTCGTAGTTACATTATTACTATTCACTTAGTAAATAAGTTTTCCCTAAATATTAACCATTCAATCCCAGATTAATATTTATATATTATTCTGTTCTAATTAATTCATTAAATTACAACACACTAAGTAATTTAAAATCTCCGAATTAATTAAATTTTACATGTACCAAAAATACGGGGTGTTACATACTCCCCCCCTTATAAAGGAATTTCGTCCCCGAAATTAGATCGTACCTGCGTTGAAAAGTTCTGGATATTGTTCCCGCATATCCTCCTCTCGCTCCCAGGTAGACTCGTCAACATTGTGATGACCCCACTGTACTCTAAACAATGGAACGACCTTGGATCGTAATTTCCGCTCACTATGATCCAGAATTGCTACCGGCCTCTCCTCATACGAGATGTCTGGCTGTAAGTCGATCTCCTCGAGCGGAATATGCCAAAAGGCTCTCTCGCTCCTTCGATATTTCTTCAGCGATGCCACATGGAATACATCGTGTATTCGCTGAAGATGATCTGGTAATCCAAGCTTATATGCCACCGGTCCCACCCTTTCAATAATAGAGAAAGGTCCTACGTATCGCGGTGCTAACTTACCCTTCTTGTCGAACCTCATCACCCCTTTCATAGGGGATACCCGGACTAAAACCTGGTCCCCAACTTCTAGCTCCACATGTCTTCGAGAAGCATCAGCATAACTCTTTTGCCTATCCTGAGCTATTCGAATCCTTCCTCGAATCAACTCTATCTTGGCAGATGTCTCCTGGACAATATCCGGCCCCAAGAGTTTGTTGTCCCCCACCTCTAACCAACAAGCGGGTGAACGACAAGGTCTCCCGTACAGTGCCTCAAACGGTGTCATGCCAATCGTGAATTGGTAAGAGTTGTTATACGCAAACTCTACCAAAGGAAGATATTTCTCCCATCCTCCCCCGAAGTCCAAAATGCACATTCTGAGCATGTCTTCCAGCATCTGATTAACTCTCTCAGTCTGTCCGTCAGTCTGTGGGTGATACGCTGTACTCAAGCGCAACTCCGTGCCCATTGCCTCCTGAAAGCTCTGCCATAAGTGGGCAACAAAGATTTTGTCTCTGTCGGATACGATATTTATCGGCACTCCATGCAGCTTAACAATCTCTGCTATGAATAGCTGTGCATAACGCATCGTCTCAAAGTCTGTGCGTACCGGCAAAAAGTGGGCTACCTTGGTCAACCGATCCACAATAACCCATATGGAGTCGTGACCCTTCTGCGATACCGGCAACCCTGTGATGAAGTCCATGGAGATGCTCTCCCACTTCCACACGGGAATGTCTAACGGCTGTAGCATCCCTGATGGTCTCTGGTGGTCAACTTTCACAAGCTGACATGTGGCACATTTCGAAACAAACTCCGCTATGTCCCGTTTCATCCCTGCCCACCAATACTGCCTCCTCATATCTTGGTACATTTTATCCCCACCGGGATGTACCGCAAATTTCGAACCATGGGATTCTGTCATAACGGCGTGCTTTAAATCCTCATCCTCTGGCACCATTAACCTCCCATTAAAACGTAGGCCTCCTTCTGAGCTAATCGAGTAACCTTCCGCTCCCTCAGCTAACAACTAGCCCACCCTATCCCGGCAATTCTGATCCTCTGCCTGAGCCTTCACAACCCGCATGATGATCTCGGGTGTGATGGACAAAGCCGACATGCAAGCCTTTGCTACGTCGTCCTCATATTGAAGCTCTCTCCACTTCGCTTTCCATACCTCCGATATTTCCCCAGTCGGTCTTCTGCTCAATGCGTCTGCTACTACATTGGCCTTACCAGGATGATACTGGATATCAAACTGGTAGTCCTTCACGAATTCTAGCCACCGCCTTTGTCTCATATTCAGATCCTTCTGTGTGAAGAGATACTGAAGTGACTTGTGATCCGTGAATAGAGTAAACTGCTCTCCTAGAAGATAATGCCTCCATATCCTCAAAGCAAAAACGACCGCTGTCAACTCTAGGTCGTGAGTGGGGTAATTCCTCTCGTGGGGCTTTAGCTTCCTGGAAGCATAACCTATAGCCCTTTCCTCCTGCTGGAGCACACCCCCAAGACCCCGTAAGGATGCGTCTGTGTAAACCCGATACTCTAGCCCTCCCCTTGGCAATGCCAGCACGGGTGCAGATGTCAACTTGTCCTTTAGCTCGTCGAACGCTAATTGACAACTATCATCCCACTTGAAAGGTACCCCTTTCCGAGTCAGATTCGTCAAAGGTCCTGCAATCTTAGAGAATCCTTTAATGAATCGCCTGTAGTAACCAGCCAAACCCAGAAAACTGCGAACCTCGGTCGGTGTCGTGGGCTGTCCCCACTCCCTCACCGCTGACACCTTATCCGGATCCACTGCAATACCCTGATCTGACACGACGTGACCAAGGAACTGTACCTCCCGTAGCCAGAACCCACACTTCCCGAATTTGGCATAGAGCTGATGATCCCTCAGTGTCTGTAGAACCATGCGTAAATGCTCTGCGTGCTCCTCCTCGGTACGTGAGTAGATTAGGATGTCATCAATGAAAACGATGACAAACTGATCTAGGTACTCCCTGAAAACCCTATTCATGAGGTCCATGAACACAGCTGGTGCATTGGTGAGCCCGAAGGGCATCACCCTAAACTCATACGATCCATACCGCGACAAGAAAGCGGTCTTAGGAACATCCTCTTCTCGGATACGCAGTTGATGATACCCTGACCTCAAGTCGACTTTGGAGAAGTAAGACGCCCCTCTCAGTTGGTCAAATAAATCATCAATCCGAGGCAACGGATACTTATTCCGTATCGTCACCTTGTTCAGCTCCCTATAATCCACGCACAATCGGAGTGACCCATCTCGTTTCTTCACAAACAACACCGGCCCACCCCACGGCGATGTACTCCGCCGAATAAAACCCTGACCCAGTAGTTGCTGAATCTGCTCCCTCAATTCCCGCATTTCTGAAGGGGCCATTCGGTAAGGTGCCCGAGCAATAGGCCTCGTTCCCGGTGCCAAGTCTATAACAAATTCGATTTCTCTGCTGGGTGGTAATCCTGGTATCTCCTGGAATACATCCTCAAAGTCCCTCACTACAGGGATATAGTTTAAAGGAACTGCCACTTCCTGCGAGGTTTCTTCCTCAATGTAGTATAGATGAGTGGTCGAGCCTCCCTCTGGGCGAGGCATCGTCACAACAAACATTTCCTGTCCCGGAATGGCGAAGATAAGGCTCCCACCGAAGCAATCAATCATGGCTCAATAGTCAGCGAGCCAATCCATACCGATGATCACGTCATGAACATGCATATCTAATACCAACATGTCCGCAGGTAAAACTAAACCGCCAATCTCCACTCCTACTCTCCGACATATAAAGAATATAAGCGACCCATTTCCCAACGGTGAGTCGACACACGTAACAGTGCTCTCTGGGGTGGCTAACAACCCTAAAGCCTTCGCAAAATGTGTAGCTATAAAGCAATGAGTGGCCCCCGTATCAAATAATACCCGACCCATAGTGCCATGGATAGAGAACGTACCCTCGATCGCGGGCGGCGCATGCTGTGCTGGAGGATTGGGAACGTCCCGAACGTTATACACACGTCCGTAGTGCATCTGCCCCTGCTGCTGTGGGGCGGGTGGGGCGGGTGGGGCTGCTGCTGCTGGCGGCATCTGACCCTGTTGCCCTTGCTGGGCACCCTGCTGCTGGCCTCTGCCCCTCTTCGGGCACTCCCTCTTGAAGTGTCCTGGCTGGCCATAGGAGAAACAGCGTTTCTGGTCGTCACCCTGCCGTTGGCCCTGCTGGCCCTGACGTTGCTGGCCCGGTTGGCCTCCCCCGTTGTTCCCTTGGCCCTGACGGCCCTGAGGAACCTGCTGTTGCTGATTAGGGCCTGGTTGCCCCTGTCTGAACCCCTGTCCTCCCGGTCGGAACCCACCAGGCTTAAACTTCTTAGCCTGATTCCCTTGCTGAATGATGACCTGCTGTTGTGTGCCACTCGTCTCACTACTAGTGACCGCCTTGCCCTGCTGGCTCGGCTCACCTGCCTTCTTGTTCCCCTTAGCGTGGAAACGATGATCCTGACAATGTATAAGTGCGGCATTAACGACATCTGTATAGGTCACTAATGTCGGGTTTCCAATCAAGTGCTGCCTGATTCTCCAAGCCAGACCATCCATGAACTTGGACTTCTTCCGCTCCTCATCGCTCACCTCGTTTGGCACAAAGTTTGCCAAACGGGTGAACTCCTCCTCATATTCTGCCACTGACCTGTCACCCTGTACCAACTCGCTGAATTTCTTTCTCATCTCAGACTCAACTGCTGAAGGGAAGTACTTGCGGTCAAACCGCGCCCAGAATTCAGAAATCGGCATCAAATCCCGCTCCTCAGCGGTGGTTACGGACTCCCACCACTGTAAGGCTGCCCCTGACAGACGAAAGGTAGCCAGCATCTGTTTCTGCACCTCTGTACCCTCTAACATGCGCAGGTGGCACTGGATGTTCTTCTTCCAGTCACAAGCCTCAACCACATTGGTGCTACCTCGAAACTCAGGTAGGTGACCCTTCTGAAAGGTCTCCCTCACTCGCTGCCAAGATGGTGGCCCCACTGGAGCCTGAACTGCTGGAGCCAATGGAGGCGGTGCCTGGGGCTGTGGAAAATGAGCTGCCATAGCTCGCATCGCTGTCTTGACCGCTTGGGCCATTATCACTGCCACCTGAGTGGTAGAAATCAACTCGGCCGGTGGTGGTGGTGGTACCTGTGGCTCCTGTCGGGCCTCCCTCACCTCATCTCTAGCCTCAGCCCTCTCCTCTCTCTGTCTCTTTGGTGGCATCTGAAATAGATTGAATTGTATAAGTACACAATTTATACAAAACTAATAGCAGAAATACGATATCTCACAAGCGGAAAAACACAATCAACAGTCCTAATAATAGGGCTCTATAACAACCGAACGCTACGCTGAAACGTAGAAAGCCGCACAGATCCTAAAGACACTAGAACCTGATGCTCTGATACCATCTGTGACACCCCGCCTAATTAATCCCGGGTGATCAGTCCTAAATCAAGTTAGAACAGGTTTCTCATTTGGTCCATTCTTAGCATCACTGTCGTTTTATTTAAATTACTAACCACCTAAGTGAGAAAAACCAGACTAGTGCCAATTTTATCTTTCATTAATTAAACTAAAACCCATACGGAAATTAAAGCAATAAAACCATCACAAATAATTGAACTAATCATTCCACAAGTAAAAATAATTAACCGAATAAACCATCGGTCCAAATAATAAATCCCATAAAGACAAGAATAGAAATCCCAACAAGTCTAAAACAAATAAATGGAAAGTGAGCGACATGCTCGAATAACTAATAATGAGTCTCTACATTATGAATGAAAGAAGGACGCGTCTATCAAATGTCCCGCAACATCCACATATGCTGCAGCAACGGATTTCCTGGAATCGAGTCAAGTCTGGCGTCCCTGTGGCTGGACACCTAAAAGGTTTTTAAAAATTTTTACAGCAAGGGTTAGTACCCAAAACATTTGAAAACATTTAGCAAATGATTAACTTGCAGTAATAATAAATATGCATGCTCTTCATATTTTAGTTAGTGTCGCACTCTCTTGAGAACCTTCCTTGCCCCTCCTCTAATGTGCACCACTAACGCTTTAAACATCACCTAGTTATCTATCTCATGACTAGATAATTATTAAAGTCTCCTTGAATCCCTTCTACTCTAATTTGAGTAACTGTGATTATAATTTTTAAGTCATTAGTAACATCAACTTACTTAAATCATTTTCCCTTTTTAATTCATATAACTACTCCTCTCGTTATACATATACAACAACTCATGCTTGTATTTATTTAGCCCGTATATAATAATCACCTAATTATATACTTAGAATTTATTGCAGCATTCACACATATACTGGAATACATAAAACACTAACATCCACCCGAGTAAAAAATACTCCCCGGATAAAATTTCTCTAAAGTGCTAGTACACTAGGTATACTCACATATCCTAGTTATCCAAGTTAGATTCGCTCACTAACTTGGTTTAGTATACGATTGGAGGCGGTCATATTCCTTCCCGGAAAGTGAGATGCCCCTCACCCCCTGTAACGGACGCTATGACCTGGGAATCTACTCGCCCTACTCCTCAAGCTAGGGGATTCATCCACTGCGCGTAACCTCCCCCTATAGCACTAAAGTATAATAATATCTAACCACTGATATTAAGGCATACACTATATATATATACTATCACACACCGTATATATATATATACATAAAAATGTTCCGGCTACACCGTGTACTAAACCCGTGACACAAGCCTATTCCATTTTTATTAAGAGGTTATTACCCAACTCGAATTATTAATTAACTTACACATTAATAAATTCAGTTACTTTTGATGTTGCCCTCACCATTTAATTGGACTCAATCTCATAGCCCGAATTAACCTCACCCGAGTCTAAATCCCGACTCTAAATTTCTTAGTCCATTACTACGTAATATAATTCACCTCGATGTCACTCAACCAATTTTGACGTGTCATCCAAATAACCCCTCCCATCTCCTAATTAATTCACTCACATTTAATTAGGTATACCCCATGCATTAATTTCTCAACAATAATTAATTGCATAACAACATTTTATATAAATCTCATCCTATATAAATAAAATGGGCGAACTGTCCGTGTCTGCCGATCGTCGATCGATCGACTTCATGGCGTCGATCGATCGATCGAACAGGTACTCGTCTTCTTCGCGAAGACGGACAGCCATGGGCGAAAATCTGCAAACTCTAATTTCCTTCTACACTGAAACTAAGTCTCTTTTAGCATTTGTACATATTAGGAAACTCATTAGGGATCTCCAAAATATTCATCAACATCAATAATTCGTCCATTTACGCCAGTTTCTAGATTTGGGGAAAATTTCATCATAAACCCTAGGTCCATTTATAATCCCAAATTTCATCATCAAATTCGTTTTCAAATATGCAGACATCATACTACCAGATATACAATAACTCACCATTATCAGATTTTACAACAATCATCACCCCAAATTTCGTAAATCAGAATTTTTGTTTTCAAAATCCCATGTTCATTCCATTAACACCCAAAAACGGATTTCTACATAATCACTACACATGAATATGAATCGAAAACAGATTTAATGCTATTGCAAGTTATCCACTTGCCTTAAGGTTCGTAGAGTCTGAATTGGAGCTAAATCCCAAGGTTGAAGATGACCTTTGATGGCTCTCTTTGATCCCCAATTTGGCTTTGGCAGCTGTTAGGGTTTCCTAACCCTTAATTTGCTTTCTATAATTAAGTTCAGCCACCCCCTTATTTCTTTTTATTAGATTAATTAACTTAATCCCGTTTTTTGACTAATGGGCCAAGCCCAAGTGACCCAAATGTCCCCGAGTGGGCCCGGCTATGTCTAAAAACGTCCCGTGACCCGTTCACTACCCCCGGGTACACTTTTTCGACTATCTCGGCCCATCCGGACTCAACTGTACCCTCAGAATTTGCATCCGAATTAATTTATAAAAATACTTATCCCCCACCCAATGTAGTCTATATCGACTTCCGAATGTGATAAGTACATCCTCGTCACTAATACTCGAGACGTCGTAGTTACATTATTACTATTCACTTAGTAAATAAGTTTTCCCTAAATATTAACCATTCAATCCCAGATTAATATTTATATATTATTCTGTTCTAATTAATTCATTAAATTACAACACACTAAGTAATTTAAAATCTCCGAATTAATTAAATTTTACATGTACCAAAAATACGGGGTGTTACAGGGAACAACGGAGGTGGTCATCAGAGTCGAGACTACCAACGTCCGAGAGAATGGACCACCTTAACATGATTTGTGAGACAAAAGATAAGTGAAGTATGTGTAGAGGTATTTCTGTGGGGAGTGAAAACCGTGCGTTATAAATTTTTCCCGATACAAGAGTAGGGATCAAGGTATTGTGCCTGATAAGGGCAACAGTTAATAAAGTATTTGGGTTGGTACGGACATGTGTGGTAAGTCCAGGAACCATTTGAGCAGCCGGGACGATTGATAAGATAGAAGTATGAGTTACATCCTCAGATGATGATGTATGTTATTTGTGGCATGAATGGGTTGCTACATTTGTCATAATTGTTATCCTCACTTGAGAGTCGGATTTAGTGAGTATACCACTAATTTTATTATCTATAAGAACATTTTTTTTTCCTGATAGTGTGGTGGTTACTTTTATTGTCATCCGCGGAGGATGAATGGGTATATTGATAGCGGTTTATAATTTATTGAAATTACTCGTTTTAGTGATGTATTACACGAGTATGATATGATCTTAATTATTGTTTTATATATGTGTTTATACTAATAGTGTGCTGGTATTACAAGTTTATTGGGATTACTACATCGTGGTAGTATGTTTTATTCTGGCGAGGTCCTATCTATTAGAGGGCCGGGCTCGCAATTGTACTTCTGTGAATATATGTACATATATATATGTTATGATTACAAAGGGTATAATGGTCTCGAATATTTAATCCCAGTATGCGTAGGGATTTCATTATTATGAGTCGTATGTAATTGATTTACTAGTCAACAAGGAGTTAGTTGGTTTTTATAATTAACGATAGAGGTCTTAACAAAAAGAGTGCATTGTTTTATCAACCGTTAGAGATTTGGAAGTTTATACTCATAGTTGTGTGTTTGGGAACGGGAATTTGAGGGTCTCAAAATGTCTCGCATGTTGTATATGAAACGTGATTTCCATCACTGTAAAGAGAAAAGTGTCTTTCAGAAGGAGTTCTTTATTTATGTATAATTTTGAACTGAGATGAAACTTTGTTGTTAAAAGACGAGAGTGTAGGGGTACATATTATGGACAGGGCTTAATGGATTTCGATGACCAACAATGTTAGGTAGTAGTGTATTGGGGTGATTCCTTGTTTGGATTTCGCTTTGCGAGACACCCCACGCATGAAACTTAGCGTAAGGTTGGTAGTAAGGAAATGTGTGGCCCTTCGTTCATGATTTGGATATCTCTATCATTATAAGAGTATGTAGTTATAAAGAGAAGTTACAAGGAGTAAATTATGAGGTACGGCCATTAGAGCCAGTTGTTAGTAAACTACGATATAAATACTAATATGGTTGTTTTGTCACGGCATGTTGAAGGACGCATTGAGGATAAGGAGGATTAGGATTTCTAATTCAGAAGCGATTGAGAACGCCCAAGTGGTATAGCACCGTTGTATTTACAGTGACAATAAAGAGTTTGGGGTTTGTATGAAGTGTATATAATATTTAAAACCGTATGGTGGGGTTATAAGGAGCGTAGACATCTTGATTTGCTAAAGTGTAAATCAAAGGAAGAGAAAACGTAGATGGGTGAGATTATTACTTATGAGAGTAAACGTCGTAAGGAAAGGTGTAAGTGAATATCATGTGTAGTAAGTGTAGCACGTTCAAACTTGGAGAAAAGGCAGTAGAAAGCCATTTAATAAAGAGATATCTCTTCAGAAGGCAAATAAATTATTATGAGAAATTTGGAGTAGAGTTTCGATCGATCGAATGTTGAGGATGACTCAAGAGTAGATAGAATGAGGATGTCGATTACGTATAAAGTCCAGATATGCACAAAGTGGTGAAAAGTGTAAAGGTCCAAACTTTTGGTATTCATCGGGAGAATAAGATCATTAAGTATCATTTAACGGGGGAAAATCTTATGTGAATATCGACATTGAAAAAGGTATAGTAAGTAGTAGAACAGTTGGGGTTAGATAATCAACCAAATAATTTTGTATCAAGACGACGATTCCAAGAATGGGAGGGTCAAGTCGGAGAATTTTCTTGAGAGGTAGCCAACTTATTGATAAGTAATGAGTTCCTTCAATTATGTGGGACATGTTGTCCAGAAGGAGAGAAATTGCTATATACTTGGGGTGATTTACACTATTAGATAGTGAACACGCCGGTACGTGGTTCGACGTAGTATTACTTAGGACTGGGATGAAATCCCCGAAATCCACATCCAGGTGGGGTGACAATAAGTAGTAAGAAATAACGATTCAAACTGAGGGTTGTATCACCTATAACCCGAGGGGCAGGCGCAAGGTGACTAACGACTGATGGATTGTATGAAAGAAATTTTGGATTCATTGCGATATTTTCAATTCGGGTGTAACTAGTGAGGTATATTGTAGTCACGAGGAGGAGATATTACCTAAGGGTAGAGTTGGGGGAAAAGCACCCGTATCTATTTATGGTGGACAAGGTGCTTACAAGGGTTTGTGTGACACCAACAGGCTGAAGTGGATTTTCCTTGTCTAAAAGTCACAACGTCGGCATATTTCAAGGAATGGACAAGCATAGTCGGATGTGTTACTGATTCATCCCAGGATGGGAGTTTGGTGTTTTGATAAACGCGGGAGTTAGTAGTGAGGTGCGGACTGACTATGCTAATAAATATAATGAGGCTAATGATGTATAGGCTATTTTTATTCGAATGTGGTTTAAATAAGAGCACAACGTGAGGTGCATTTATCAAAGATTATTCTGATAAGGTATCAAGTATGTTAAACAAACTCATTGTGAAGAGAGGGTTTTTATTGATTTGGGCTTTCCTTTATAATTGTTTTGAATACTGGAGGATACCAAAATTTTTCCAGGTGTGCCTTACTTATCCGAATTTCGGGACGAAATTCTGTTATTAGGGGGGGAGTATGTAATACCTCGTACTTTTATGGATATTTAATTATGGGATTTATTAAATTAAATGGGAATTAATTGAGAATTAATCCGGATAAAATACTAACGAGATGATGTGAGTTGGTATTTGATTATGATGTGTATACATATGGCTTTATATGAATATTGAATTATTGAATTTGTCGTGAGATAGAAATACGACAATTTGGAAATCTTGTTGAGACGCGTGTAACAGTCGCGTCATGAATGATAATTATGTTAATTAAAAAGTGAATTTTATTTTTATAAACCGTATGGTCATTTTGAGTGCGCCAACGCGTTCGGAAGGGTCGAAATAGTCAGAAAACACTATCCGGGGGTTTATTTTGGGTCCCGGGGCATTTTTAGGCCATACCGGCAACGTAAAAGGGTAGTTTGGTAATTTTGAATTTTTGGGCATTAAAACCAACGAAAATTAGGAATTAAAAATCTGATTTGGTAATTATCCACTAAACCCACTAACTACATCTTATGACTTAATGGGCTACGGGGGTTATTAGAATTAGTTCCAAAATTTCCTAAGGCAAACCCTAGCCACCATTGTCACCTTAGAGAAGAAGACTTGTAGAGGGAGAGAGAGGAGAATTCTGCAGAGAGAGAGAGAACACTTCATCAATTCGTCATCAAAATCAGAGATTTACATAAGGCAAGTGGTTTAATTTCATTATTTTGCAAAGAATGTTTCTTCCATGTGTAGGAGATTGATAAAACTGTATTATTCTTGGGAGTTTGATAAAAACCCATTTAAATTGGAATTTGAAATTACATTTTGATGAGGAATCGCATGTAGATTTGTATTTAGATGATTATTTTGATGATAATATATTTTGGATGAAACAAAAACGGATTTAATTAGGCTCTTTGATGATTTATAAATTTCTAGGGTTCATGTTCTTGAGATTGGGGGAAAATGTAGAGATTTGATATTTGAATGATGTTAGGATGAATTAACCCCTCAAAACACGTTAGTATTGGCCTAAGTATGTTTAGGGATGATTAGTAACTTTGAACAGGTGTTGGATTGATGTTTAGATGAGATTAGAGGTGAAGAAAAGATGGAAAAACGAAAATAGGAAAATCTGGGCTCGAAACTGGCCACTCGTTAGAAGACCTGCCCAGGTCGTTCGAACGACCTCGTTCAAACGAGCTTCTAACGAGTTGACCTTTGAATTCTAACGAGGGTGATGTTCATTCGATGCTTTTCATTCGAACGAGATCTCGTTCGAACGAACTCTCGTTCGAACAGCCTCGTTCGAACGAGACTTTTAACGAGCTGGCAGTTTAGGCTTTTTAGCCTGTTTTGATTTCTCGTGTTCCGTAACGTTGTTTATATGTAGAGATAACATTTTCTTGATGAATAATTAGTAGATTTGGTATATTTGGGATATATTGAGGAGAAAAAAAAACATAGGAGTGTGATTGGAACCAAATGAAAATTTTGGGATGGGACGTGAGTGTCTATTACGATGTGAGAACAATTGACGGCTTGAACAACTATATTAACCGGGGTTATGTAAATTGTGTAATATTATATATTGGTATGAGAATGATAAGTATACCACGAATATAAACTATGCTTATTACTAAGATGTGTGAATACTTAGTATATGATTTTATGTGTATGACATACCTACCATACTTGCTATCACGGGAGGTTTACGTTCGCTTAGGGACATCTAATCCTTGTGTTTCCCGGATTTAGATTGGTACCTCGAGGACATAGTTCAAGGGAACGACTTATTTGTGAGTTAATAAGTCAGCTGACTATGGAGCGTAGGTATGTACGTGACCATGGATATGTTGAATTATGTTCGCCTCCATTTTTGTGTGTGGTGCTTATTCCAATAATTCCTGAGAGATTCGGAATTTGTAATACTTATGTACGTGATGTACCGGGATGGATAGCAGAGTATGTGTGCACCGCAGCTTAGCCTCGGGGTGCTTGTATTGTATTGTATTGTATTGTATATTTATGACGTGAGTAATATACACTTTAATAATAAGAACTTTCATGTTGGTATTGCGAGTATAAATACGGAAAACGCTTTGAGATGATATAAAGGGATAACCTGTAATGAATTTTATTGATAACATTTGAGAATCCGAGTTTAACTAAAGCCCCTATTTAAATTGTTAACGTTAGAATGTATAATGGGAACCGAGTAGAAAGGTTAGACTTCATGTCAGTTTAGTTAGAGGTGAATATCACTTAGATGGGTGCTATACGTTAGGAGTGCACAATTAGCCGAGAGGTGAGTATTTCATGTGAGTGCACGTCCTAACATGTATTTTGCATTCGTTGTTTTAATGTTATTAAAGCACTTGCTATTTTTAAATAATCTCCACTTTCGGGCTCTGATCCGTTTGCTTTAAAATCTACTTTTTGTAAAAACCATTTTAGGTGCCCAGCCACAAGGACACCATGCTTAGGATTCTCATTCAGGTGAAGAGCTGTAACTGTTTGTGGAAGCTACAGGACCTTGCTAGTAGACGCTCCATCTATCTTGATTCTATATCCAATTTTTATCAGTTGTAGGGCATGTCGGCCATTCCTATTATGGACATTGTTTATTTCCAGTTATTCGGACTTTTGGCATGTAATTAATTCAGGATACTTGTTTTATTTATTTCAGTTGTGGGATTGTTGTGAGGAGTTTTCCTCTGGACTTTATATTTATGTGTTGGTTATTTCATTACTTCGTTATGGTGATTGGATTAGGTTGTTCTTTTATTGCATGTTAATCAGATTTAATTTAATATTGGCATCTTACTTTTTAAATACTAGGTGGTTAGTAATCATTAAAATGTTTTCGACAGTGATTCTATTAACTGAACCAACTTGGTATTTTGAATTAATTTAATAAAGGAGTATCTACCCGGTATTTAATTAGTCGGGGTGTTACAGTTAGTCATATTTAGCGGGTGCGCTAGTGGTAACAACCTTATTACCCTTATAATTACTGTCGGGTAGGGGGGCTTTTTGTAACACCTATAGGGAGGACCAGGTGTGGATACTAAGAGAAATTTTTATGTTATGTAATGATTTTTTCTCCTTTTAGTGTTATGAGAGGAGAATATTTTTTTTACATCGTGCATTGATTGGATATCGAGGGTTTGAACAATAGTAAGTTGTGTGATCGGACTATTGAAATCATTATCTCAGGACACATTATAATTTTTTTGGGAGGTGTCACCCGAAAGAGGGTGATCCCATCTACATGTGTGTATGTGTTATAAAATAGTGTGTAGAAAAATTCATTATGTATGTTATCTACTTATATTTGATCTCAATGAGTAGGGATGATTACTAATGTGATTCAGGGTATATTGGCTTTTATCATGCGGAGAGATATAACTCGTGATTTATTTGCGCTAAGAAACTAGTAATAGTAAGAGCATCGTAATGTATGTGGTATTTTGTAACATAAAAGTGGAAAATTATACTATTATGTTAAGAGTTATGGATCCGGGAGTACATGCTATGGACTGAGGACCTAACGGATCTCAACGACCAGTAATGTTAGATAGTAGTGTATCGGGGGTTTCCTTGTTTAGATTTCTCTTTGAAAGACATCTCACGCATGAAACTTCGAGAATGTTGGAATTCAGCAGAGGTTTGGTCTTTATTACCTTAGTTTAGTACCTTGGTTATTGTACATATGCATGAATATAACTAGGAGTGGATAGTTCTATTTTAATTTAAGGCCAGTAGAGACGTATAATCCTGGTGTAAAAACTAGTGAACATTTTTACCACAAATAGATTTTGTGGGGAAATATAGAAAATAACGGACTTATAACTTAGTGGGAGGTTGATTATAACCCTACAATATGACCATGCCAAGTATATTATGCTTAGTTGATTTGTGCCGAAGAGCACATGGCATAGGGTGTGTGGGTGCCCTAGTTAGTTGGAATTTTAGTATCATTCTTGAGGAGAAAATGTGGAAACATACGAAATGAACATAGATGCACGGGTAATATAGAGATGGGACTAAAATAAGACAAAGAGAAAATATTTGCATTGAGAGAAAGGGGTGTCATCATAAGTCGGAGCGTAGATAGAAAGGGGGTGATTAGAGTGTTCAAAAGTACAAAGAATGAAAATGTTTATTTTCGAGGATAATCATAAATTACTCCACACAGAGGAGTAATACAACAAGAATTACAACATAATTGATCGATGGTTTAAAAAAATCTGACTTGGGTCGACGAGGGATGATTTAGATGTTAATTTTTGTAAAAATCAGGAAGGTGGTGAGAGTATACCACCATACATTAAGTTAGGAATAGGACATAAGTGGCGAGGGGTGGTTAGGAATGTTTCCCATGTAGACAGTTAGGAGATTTACAATCAAGAGAAAAAGACACCTAGGCAATATGTCATTTTTCAACAGAGATGATAGAGCCAATAAAGTGTAGGATCGTCTTTTTGAAGCATTATTAATGGCTTCACGATAATATGATGTGCCATTTTATAGGCGGCACTTAAGGAAATATATCAGCATAAAAGAGTGGAAATGACTAGTAGCTAACCTGGAGTAGTAAGGAATATGCCTTCAGCGAAAAGGGGTGACACTGGCATAGGTATAATGGAAGTACCAAAACATTATTACAAGATAACTTTAAATACGTTCGGATGAGTTGAGTGTTAAAATCTGAATTTTTAGTGCCAGAACATATCCAAATTCGGAGGACTAATCAAATGTTGCAAGATACACTATTATTGTGTATACTTGACTTGAGTGGCGATTGGGAACAATATATTTCACTTATGTACTTTCTTATAATAACTCCTATCAGTTTACTATTGGCATGGCTCCATACGAGGCATTATAGGGTAGGCCTTGTCTTCCTCCAGCGTGTTGGCTAGAGGTGGGAGACAATAAGCTATATGGGCCGGAGGTGATTCAGGATACCTCGGCCAGGATAAAGATTATTTGGAGCCGTATTCGGATTGCTCAGGATAGACAGAAGAGATACGCCAAAGCTAAGAGGTTCTTTAGAGAGTTCAGTGTGGGAGACCAGGTGTTGTGACGAGTATCGCCTATGAAGGGGATATTGTAGTTTAGGAAGGAGGGGATGTTGGCACTGATATATGTGGGGACATTCCCTATTATTGAGAAAATTGGGATGACTGCGTACGAAATTAGATTACTGGAGCACTTGCATAGGATTCATGATGTGTTCCATGCATCTTCGCCGAGGAGGTATCTTACAGATGAGTTAATCCATACTCATATTTCCTTAGATGAGATTGATTTGCAGCCTGATAGTTCCTACGAGGAGGGTCCAGTTGTTATCCTAGACCGCAGCGAAAGGAAACTGAGGTCGAAGGTATTACCATTCATATGTGTGTAGTGGCAACACCATAATGCCAAAAAATCTTCTTGGGAGCACGAAGATGTGATGAGCGACATATATCTAGAGTTATTCGTACCAGGTATGCCTTATTTTCAAAATTTCGAGACACAATTCCATTATTAGGGGGTCATTATGTAATACCCCGTATTTTTTAAAGAACTTATTTCAATTATGGGATTAATTAATTTAAATGGGAAACTTATTAATAATTAATATGCATTTAAGTAAATAATTATTCGTGTGATGAGAGTTAGTATTTATTGGTGAGAATTATGTCAAATATTACTTAGTGATTAAAGTAATATATGTTTATGAATATATTCTAATTATCGTGAGTGAAATATACGGTAGTTACAGTACACATAGTTGGGGCACACATGTGAGTCGTGTTGGGACTTATATATGGAATTAAAATGTAATATTATTTTTTGTTATTCTGATGTCCGTTTTGAGTATGCCGGTGTGTACGGAAGGGTCGAGATAGTAAAAAAAGTCTACTCCGGGGTTTTGTTTAGAGTCTGGGGCAACTTTAGACTAACCTGACACCCTAGAGGGGTATTTTATATTTTTGAAAAATTGTGATTTATTACTAGATGAAAATTAGATTAATATATAATCCCTTACGTAGTAGCAATTAGGGTTATGTTCTGCAAAAATAGAGAGGAAATCCAGTAGGAAGAATGAGAGAACTTATAGAGACACTAAGACCAAACCCAATCTTCTTTCACCAAAATATCATCAAAACGTAAATAGGGAAGAGAGGAACAAGCTCATACCAATTTCAAGCGAACAATCAGACCTTCTAGAAAAAGGAAAGTGTTTATCTTGCTTAACTTTAAGCACATAATATCCATGTTAGACTAGTGATGATTTATTCATGATATTATGAAATTTGGGACTGAAATTGGGTATTACTTTATGATTGTGGTGCAGGTTTTACATGTAGTTGAATAACCATAATTTAGGGAGAAGAAATCTGGATTTTATATGTTGAAATTATTAAATCAAATCTGGGTTTAATTGTTTATAAAGGGTGATGATGGGAACTTTGGGATTTTTGAGTATTTAAGAAATTAATCTGAATCTATGATGAAATTGTAAGGATCCGATGTTAAAAATGTGTTAGAAAGCCTTCAATTACTAGTGATTATTGTGGTGACAATTAAATTCAACACAAATAAATAAGAAAAATGCAATCACCAGAGGAAATAAAGAATATAAAATGTCAATCACAAAACACAGTATGTACGTGGTTTAGCAAGAATGCCTACGTCCACGATGGTGCAGTCAGTATTATTTATATATACTCCGAGGAGCATTTACAGAGAATACAGTGCGTTGCTTTTGCCCCAGGCTTAGGGTTTGTTATATACATGTTTTTTTCTTAGGGAGTGGGGGTGTTGCATTCCCCCATATCCATCTTCTACTCCTAGAATATCTCCTTACGAGATTTTAGGAGTGGACTAAGTCGGAACTGAATTTTGTTGAGAGATGAGGGGCCAAACTTTGGGCCATTTTTATTGGGCTACTCGTTTGGGCCCATTATGCCAAATTCGGGTACCCACAGGAATCGTTGGATTTGAGTTTGGTAAAGTTTTGGATGATTTGGGTGATGAAAAAGTTGGAAAAATGCAGGTCTCGTAGATCAGGGATGAAGTTCGATAATCTCGTTCGAACGAGAATTCCAATGACCTATCCAACGAGAATTCAGAGATTAGGTTCGTTCGAAGTTTTTCCAACGACCTCGTTCGAATGAGATTCTAACAAAAATTCAGGGCCTTAGTTCTTTTGAAGTTTGGTTCGAACGATAATTTCCCAATATCTATCGAGTTTTCAGAAGTTCAAATTTTTATTCGGAAAAGTTAAAACCATACAAGGTAGATTCGAGTGAGAGAGAATGACGTACGCTATTCTTGAGTGACTTCATTACATAGTCAAGTGGCGAGATGATTGTGTAACTACTAAAGGAATACGTTGGAATAAGAGGGCCCTATGGAATATATACGATAGAGATATTAATCGTACGGATAGAGTAACGTGAGTATTATAGATAACAATCCTACGTATAAATGCGGGGATTTCGGTCAAGTAAATACCTAATGATTATTATAGGTTGTGTTTAGTGATTGAATTATTATGTGTATGACATACCTATGATGCTTGCTATCGAGTGGAGGTTACGCGTTGTGGATGATCCTATCTTGAGGAACCTTCAAGGGTATTTTGATTGGTATAACTAGAACATAGAACCTATGTATGAGCTATCAGTGAGAATGATAGTGTTGAGGCTCTTATGGGTGTGTAGGTATGTACGTAGCCTGTAGGTTTGGAACTATGTTCGCCTCCAATATGTATGATTGTTTTGATGGTTAGCGAGAGATTGAACCCATAGTCCTCTATGCAGTGAGCAATGCACCAGGTCATGATAGCAGAGTATGCATTGCACCAACGGGTCCTAGCCTAAGGATGTAGGATTAGTATGTATATATATAGAGAGAGTGATAAATATATGTATACTCGTGACCTCTTCTACTGCGTATGATTAGTAGATATGAGAATAATGATATTTATAAAATTACCTTAAAGAAGAAAATAATGACTATGAGAATAACAGTTGTGTATGTGAATAACGATCCTTAAACATATGGTCAAAAGGGGTATGGGAGATATGGATCAACACTTGAGAGTTTTGGCATGATGTTTGTGCATTATCGAACTAGTTAGGCGCGTTAGGTGTGCACAAGAGATGATAAGTGAGTATCTCAACTGAGAGTACGAGAATCTAACTTGAATACTATATGTACTATTATTTTCATTTAAGCACTTACTGGTTTTTAAATTGTTTTCAACTCGGGATCTGACCCGTTTATTGAAAATCTCTTTTCTTTTGTCAAATAATTTTAGGTTCCCTGCCACAGGGACACCAGGTATAGGAGTTCCATTCATTTGACGAGCTATAGATGATGTGGAAGTTACAGGACTTGGTAATAGTGAAAGGACCCTGGTGTTTAATTATATCAATTAAAACATTTAATTCCCTTTTTATATATATAACTCAAGAGATGATGCGGAAGCGTTATAAAGGTGATGGTTCAACTTCCAAAAATTAACAACAACAAGTTTAAATTAACTCAAGTCCTAGAATTTGCCTAAGTCATAATTTTCAATTATCCGAAGTTAGGCGAAACCAATTTTAGCAAATCACATGAATAAACCAAATTTACCCAATATTTAATTTAGTCCCAAATTAAATGAGTGTGATAATAAAACAAAATTTTATCTTGAAATTATCCTAAGCATGGATTCTAAATTATTGTGCAAGATAAAATAAACAAGGTCACACTACGCCGCGATGTATGAGGAAACACCCAAGACGGGAAACAACCACGGACGGCCCTAGCCACAAGTCCACTAGATACGGAATTACAATTACAAGACAGATAGACTTACAACGACTGACTCGATCCCTCTCAAGCCTCGACGCTTCTTCTCGTAGAAACCTCTTCCTAGGAAACAACCTCGGAACACCACCGCGGTCTCGGAATCCACCGATGGGACTTTATATGGTCACCGTCACCCAAGCATGGAGCCTTTCTCCGTGTGGGTAGAATCTCAACAAAAAGTCTTCTTTGTGATGGGGTGTAGAAGCAAACCCGAAACATCTCTTCTTGAATTCGGTAGAGAAAAAACCGGTGCCGAAAACTCCAAGTAAAGATATGTATATATAGAGCTTGGATAAATAACTATTGGGTGTAAACTAGAGTGTGTATGAATTTTTTTCTTTAAGAACTAACACTCAAAACATGAACATTTTCCCTAAGCAATTTTGCTCTCAAACTCTCCTTTAGAGATGGAAATGAATTGGAAAAGTTAATTGGAAAAATGTGTTTCCCGCACATATTAAGTCTGGAAAAAGTTGGTTAAAAAACAAGTGGGGAACATGGGTGAAAACTGCCAAAAAACTGCTCAAAACTGTTCCCGCCTGGCATCTCGTTCGAACGAACTTGACTCTCGTTCGAACGAGACTTCTAACGAGCGACCAGACTGGGCTCGTTAGAAACTCGTTAGATACCTCGTTAGAACGAACAAACTCGTTCGAGCGACATATCGAACGACTGACCAGTTTAGGGTCGTTGGTAAACTCGTTCGAACGAAACCTGGTTCGAAAGAAAAAACTCGTTCGAACGACATTTCTAACGAACGACCAGATAGTTTGTAAAATTCGATTTTGGCCCAGAAACTTTTATATACTTATTTTAAAGTTCTAATTGATTCTTTCTGAAAATAAAAATGCAGTTTTTATTACACCTAACACCCAATAAATATTATTCCAAGCTCCTATATAAATATAATTGCATTCATACCTTGGGAGCATGGAACCTTAGTTGATGACGTAGAAACGAGGCACGCAAACCGGCATTTTGATGAAGCTTTATATTCTTTGCCGCTACGTCTTCAACACACACTTCATAGGCTTGAGAATATTACAATCAAATACATTCCTATGAATAAATGTTTTTGTCCGGAATTGAGCCAAAACTATATATGGACTCAATTGGAAATTTGTGTCCTTACAAATCTCCCCCTTTGGCTATTCCGGGACAAAAACCAAACAAAAATCCTAAAGGGCCGTCAAGCTCTACTAGTCTCAAAACATAACCCGCCCAAACTTGACTCAACCCAAGGATCAAACGCTTTGCCATAGAAAGATGCCGCTTTAGAATAATTCCTGCACACTTAAGCAAACTCATCAAATGCATATGGAATATCAAAATATTAAATGCAATTAATTAATTACTCCCCCTAAGATAAATCTCCCCAAACTAAAATACGATAATAATAGGATTAGATACCATTTCTCCCCCTATCATCATTCTCCTCCTTTTTGTTCGGGAATAGGCAAAGGATAAAGAACTAATAAACAGCATGTGGAAGCGTAAAGTGATAAGACATGAACGCATATGGGCAATAAAAGCAAGGCAAAGACAAACAAATATCATATATATATATACTATAAATATACCAATAAGTACGTGCATATATAGATAGATATAAACACACACATGACACAAAATACAATAAGTTTGCACACTTGTATGGCAAAAATGTGTCATATGGAAACGGAAGTGTAGGGGTGTGTACTAGCAACCATTAAATTTAGACCCAAACACTTAAGAAACGTTCACGGAGTTCTCATTTGATTGCAAACTTCATCACAGTTAAATATAACCTCATGTGACAATATAAAGATTGAACTCAATGAACAAACATACACAATGCATACAAGCCTAGCATGATGATGATTCTACAAACCAAATAGAGTCATGACATTAAAGACAACTAGGATAAACGGACATTGTGCAAACCGTTGATATACCATCCAATTCTCCCTCAATAATCATATATATTCTTATGTTTTTGAATGAATATATCAAACAAACATAGGCCTTGGCAATAGCTTTCCTTTTAATGCCAAATATTCTGGTTTTAGGCATTTGGATCACGTATTTCTTTTAGATCCAATCAACGGTGGCTTACTATCGCAAAGGATTTAATTCATCCTTTCGGGGCCCTTCCCCGTGCATATATTAATTTATCATGGTTTCCTTTTTCACACAAATCTCACATGCAACGGATTTTGACATGCACTAGTCCTCCTAGGTCATAGATATGTAGATGACTAGATTGATAGGAGAACACCTCAAAAGGCTCAAATATAACATGTGACATTAAGATTTCAAAAGAGCTCGTGCATGTGTGAAAAGAGGCATATAGAAATAGAATCCATTTAAACAATACAAAATCCAACTACTCCATATAAAACATGGTAAAGAACATTTTAAGGATTGAAATTCTAAACCAAAAGTTCTAGCCACGTGGGAGTGTAAAAGATGGGATTCAAACACAAGTATATGCCACTTAAAGTGTGTCAAACTAAAATACACACAAAACAAAATCTTTTTGAGTTTTTAACATTTTAATCAAAAATAAAGATATATACTCAAAAGACTAAACAAAAATCATTTGTATTTTTCATTAAGCTTAAATGAGATAAATAAAAACAAAAATGATAAACAAAAATCTTTTTATATTTTTCAGTTAAATCAAACACAAAATAAAATACAAAAAGATAAACAAGTCATAATTTCTAGCATATGATATAAATGAAACAAAGACTAGAAAATGACTAAACAAGCATACATTTAGCATATGAATATAGCATGAAGTACAAACGCTAAAGTATGCAAACACTAACACATTCATCCATTAGATTTAGCAAGGGAGGAAGCATGTGAAAGAAAATGAGAATCAACAACCCTATTTTGTAAGGCAACCAAGTCGGATTTCCTAACCCAAATTAATGAGGAATGACTATCTTGGGGTGTAGGAACGTTAACTACCGTGGTTACTTTACTATGGGGTTTTCTAGGAATTCGTTTAAGATCTAAACAATATTTCCTAAGATGACCTTGACGACCACAATGTGTACAAGTGAGAACATGTCGAAAAGATTTACTTAAGGAGTGATCTTTAAAAGTATTCCTAGTTGATTCTCCTAAAACATTGGTTTGGGCATTATGAGTAAATTCATTACAAGGATTGAAGCCTAAACCACAAGTGTCATTTTTAATTTGGATCGTTCCTAACATTTTATCAAGTTTTTTCGAATGACATTCCAAATCAAATTTAACGTTACTAGAATCTTTTAATTTATTTTCCAATTCTAAAATGTTAGATTCTAGTAAAAAATTACGTTCTTCAAAAGCAAGAAGCTCCTTTGTCAAGGATTCCATTAAACCCCTAAGGCTATCTCTCTCGCCTTCTACATATTTAAGCTTCTCTTGAAGAGTCCTCTCATGTGTCCTAAGGTCTTCTATTAAAGCATTTTCATCAACGACCTTGACACTCTCTCTTAAACTAGCTTCTAACTTCAAATTAGCTCTTTTCAATTTAATAGATTCTGTATACAGTTCTTGAAAAGAATTTTGAAGTTCACTCATATCAACCTCATCTCCATTTTCACTCTCTCTTTCTTCTTCACTCTCATTATCATCAAAAATAAGAGAATCATGTACAATGACCTTGGAAGTGGCATGTGCTATCGTTTCATCATTCGATGAGTTCTCACTATCACTCACATGTCTAGCCATAAAAGCCACAAAATTTTTCTTAGTGGGGGAAACGGGCTTCACTTCCTTATCACTATCACTAAGGGTCGCATTATATGCAGTGGATCGTTTACCCTCTTTCCTTAGTTTAGTGGGGCACTCATAAGCCCTATGGACATAAACTTCACAACCAAAACACTTATTAGACTCGTCCCTATCTAAATTGTCATTACTAGTTTTAGGGATCTTCTCGGCTTTAGAAACCTTCTCGCTTTTATCATGTTTAGAAGTATCAAATTTCTTAAAATCATTTTTAAAATTTCCTTTGTTAATTTTAAGAAATTTTCTAAATTTGCGAGCAAACAAAGCCATATCTTCTGAGTCACTATCACTATCGCTCTCTACTACTTGTTTGACCTCTTTTCGGGCTTTTAAAGCAACGCCCTTTTCAATTTTCTTTTCATTTTTAGAGGGAAACATATCAAGTTCATAGGTTTGTAAATCACCTACAAACTCTTCTAATTTCGTAGAGGCTAAAGTGGGTAAAGAATTTAAAACGGTCACCTTTGGAATAAATCTATCGGGTAGGGACCTTAAAATTTTCTTTACAACACGGTCGTCAGGTATTTTCTCTCCCAAGTTAAAGGATGAATTAACAATATCAGAAAGTCTAGCATAAAATTTATCAAAAGTTTCTTTTTCATCCATTTTGATAGTTTCAAATTGAGTGGTGAGGTTTTGGAGTTTTGAAGCTTTAACGACACTAGTTCCTTCATGAGTTAATTGTAAAATATCCCAAGCTTCTTTAGCGGTTTCGCACGTCATAATCCGTTGGAATTCATCCGGTGCGAGAGCGCTAAATAAGGCATTTAAACCATGGGAATTAAAGTTAGCAAGTTTAAACTCATTTTCAGTCCATCTATCGGCGGGTTTGATAACACGTTCATTTTCAACTAAGTAAGTTGGTGGGGAGTATCCAGTAATAACAGACATCCAAACTCTCTCGTCGATAGATTTTAGTGTCGATCTCATTCGCGCTTTCCAATACGCGTAGTTTGAACCATCGAAAATAGGAAATTTTGAAAATGGGGAAAAATCCATTTTAGCCAAAAAGTAAAGGATCTTAACGAAATAATTTATCGTTTTTGGCTCTGATACCAATTTGAAGGGACCCTGGTGTTTAATTATGTCAATTAAAACATTTAATTCCCTTTTTATATATACAACTCAAGAGATGATGCGGAAGCGTTATAAAGGTGATGGTTCAACTTCCAAAAATTAACAACAACAAGTTTAAATTAACTCAAGTCCTCGAATTTGCCTAAGTCATAATTTTCAATTATCCAAAGTTAGGCGAAACCAATTTTAGCAAATGACTTGAATAAACCAAATTTACCCAATATTTAATTTAGTCCCAAATTAAATGAGTGTGATAATAAAACCAAATTTTATCTTGAAATTATCCTAAGCATGGATTCTAAATTATTGTGCAAGATAAAATAAACAAGGTCACACTACGCCGCGATGTACGAGGAAACACCCATGACGGGAAACAACCTCGGACGGCCCTAGCCACAAGTCCACTAGATACGGAATTACAATTACAAGACAGATAGACTTACAACGACTGACTCGATCCCTCTCAAGCCTCGACGCATCTTCTCGTAGAAACCTCTTCCTAGGAAACAACCTCGGAACACCACCGCGGTCTCGGAATCAACCGATGGGACTTTATATGGTCACCGTCACCCAAGCATGGAGCCTTTCTCCGTGTGGGTAGAATCTCAACAAAAAGTCTTCTTTGTGATGGGGTGTAGAAGCAAACCTGAAACGTCTCTTCTTGAATTCGGTAGAGAAAAAACCGGTGCCAAAAACTCCAAGTAAAGATATGTATATATAGAGCTTGGATAAACAACTATTGGGTGTAAACTAGAGTGTGTATGAATTTTTTTCTTTAAGAACTAACACTCAAAACATGAACATTTTCCCTAAGCAATTTTGCTCTCAAACTCTCCTTTAGAGATGGAAATGAATTGGAAAAGTTAATTGGAAAAATGTGTTTCCCGCACATATTAAGTCTGGAAAAAGTTGGTTAAAAAACAAGTGGGGAACATGGGTGAAAACTGCCAAAAAACTGCTGAAAACCGTTCCCGCCTGGCATCTCGTTCGAACGAACTTGACTCTCGTTCGAACGAGACTTCTAACGAGCGACCAGACTGGGCTCGTTAGAAACTCGTTAGATACCTCGTTAGAAAAAACAAACTCGTTCGAACGACATATCGAACGACTGACCAGTTTAGGGTCGTTGGCAAACTCGTTCGAACGAAACCTGGTTCGAACGAAAAACTCGTTCGAACGAAACCTGGTTCGAACGAAAAAACTCGTTCGAACGACATTTCTAACGAACGACCAGAAAGTTTGTAAAATTCGATTTTGGCCGAGAAACTTTTATATACTTATTTTAAAGTTCTAATTGATTCTTTCTGAAAATAAAAATGCAGTTTTTATTACACCTACCACCCAATAAATATTGTTCCAAGCTCCTATATAAATATAATTGCATTCATACCTTGGGAGCATGGAACCTTAGTTGATGACGTAGAAACGAGGCATGCAAACCGGCATTTTGATGAAGCTTTATATTCTTTGCCGCTACATCTTCAACACACACTTCATAGGCTTGAGAATATTACAATCAAATACATTCCTATGAATAAATGTTTTTGTCCGGAATTGAGCCAAAACTATATATGGACTCAATTGGAAATTTGTGTCCTTACAAATAGACTCCTCCATGGCTTTCATTTCTTCACCTTGAGTTATTTACTTCAATTATGGTATGTCGCCTCTTTTACTTATTCAGCTAGTCAGAGATTGCGGAATTATATATTTACTCTTTTCAGCTGTTTTTTTATTTTTCCGGATTATTGTATTTTGTATTTAGCCTGGAAGTGTTTACTCCAGTCACATTTATTATTTCAGTCATTTTATTTCATATGAGATTAGTTTGAATGGTTCATGTTAAATAAATGGTTAATTTGATTTTATGTTAATTAAAAGATAAAAAATTTACATCAACCTTTTTTAAATATTAGGTGGTTAGTGTTAATAATAAGTTTTCGACAGTGATGCATATTCTGAACCAAATGGATATTCTGATTTAATTTAATAAGGTACTGATCACTCGGTATTTAATGAAGCGGGGTGTAATATTTAAATTATTGCATTTTAATCATTTTCTAAATATTTTTAAACGGGTTTCTTGGACTCTCACTGATGTCAAAAAAATATTTTCCAAAACTATTTTTGTTGTCCATCCACAAAAACACTCATCTTGATGATTGTTTCAAAGGATGCGTAGCTGAAGCATTGTGGAAACCAGCAGGATTTGATTTAGACACTTCAACTTATTCGTTCCTAGTTAGGATATTTATTTCAATATTTTTTATGGGTGAGTTTTCCCTTTAGACTCTTTAGCACTATAGTTTATTTATCAGATGGTGTTGAGATTTCATTTTATTTATTTCAGATTGTAGTTGCATTAATTATTTGGGGAACCCGATGGTTTATTCGGTCTTATTTATTTATATATTTGTCGTGGATTGTTTAGAATATTATTGTTTGTGGATGGATTGGTTATTTTATTCTAGCTTTATTTTTGCATGTTGTTAAGTTAATAATAAGATAAAATTTGACACAATCTAAAAATAACATAGGTGGTTAGTAACTATATGCGACTTAATTTCGATAGTGATGCTAAGAATCAATCCGCGATTCCTCTTTATTATGATAAAGAACTTATCTCCCATGATAAAGTAGGCGTTTTGTCATAGATGACATCAGAGCATCAGGTTCTAGTGTCTATAGGATCTATACGGCTTACTACAATTTCAGCGTAGCGTTCTTTGATATAGAACCCTGTTATAGGATTGTTTTATTCCCCTTCGTGCCTACATTTATATTCGACTACTATAAAATATAGTTGATTCGAATCATATACGATCTCGATTGGGTTTTGTACACCGAATAACATATGACGACCAACGAGGGCCATTAGGAGGAGTGTAGGAGGAGAGGCTTAGCAGATGCGATACAATATTCGGAAAATGGTGATCGTGGTTGGAGTCACAATAATTATTGTTCAGGAAGATGACGATAGGATAATCACTAGGGCATAACAGTTTCTGCAAGCACCGTCGTGGAGAACGTGGGTGTGAATTCAGACTCCCCCAGTGTAGTCGACAAAGGAGGAAGTCAGAGGGACTCTTTCGAAGAACCATCTGCAAGGGTTCGGGGAAGAGAGGAAGTGTGATGTGCCAATGAAGGGAGATAATCCAAAGGCAATTGCATATGGTGGAGTGCAGTGGCACCCAAGATTTAAATTTTGGTTTAAAGTTTTGCTCGTAGGAGCATTATTGTCATGGTGGGAGACAGTCACCACATATAAGGATGTAGAGAAGGAATTAATCAAGAAATTTTGGGCACGATTTAGTCACAACTTCTTTCATCTACTAGTTAAATAGATATGTGAAGGAAGTGTCTGGAACTATCACAAGAGGAGGAAACATAGGCTAATTTTGATGATGAATTTATTTGTTTAAGCAAACTTCATACTCGGGGAGGTAGGTAGTGGTGAGGAAGGTTCTTAATTATGATGATGGAATAACGAGTAGGAGTCACGAGTACTTACGCGAAATCAATTTTAGATGACTTATGCACATGGAATCAATGACATACTTTTATAATGTTTAAATCAATGCTTCCATGGGAAGGGATACAAGAGAGTTAGAGAGCCTAGCCAGACGGGAAAGACATAATGTAATTGGTGATAGTGAGGCACCATATGGGGATACCCTATAGAGGACCCGTTTAAATGATCCAGATTAATAAAATTCCTATCAAGTGACGGTGGATTCAGGTAGGGCCGTTAGCGCCAGCGGTGTGTTCCACAGGGCCAGTAGAGCCAAAGGAATAATGAGGGGAGCAATCTGGGCCAAGATTACTTGGTCTGAGAAAAGGACAACCCTAATATGGACAGTGAGGCTAGAGATCAGGGGATGACACAGAAAGGTGTCCTAGGTGTGGAGAGTAGGACCAGATATATTGACCCTATTCGTAGCAAGTTAAAAGAGAGGAACGGGATGCCTACGAGGAATAATTTTTATAAAAGTTTTTCGATTCGTTTAGACAAGAATGTTATGTTCAGGAAGAAATTGGATTGCCAGTGCTTATTAAAATCGAAAGTGTGAGTCTTATCCAAGAGTGAATGGGGTATATTTTGTGTAACACGAGTAAACCGCAGTATTTCGTTAGCACTAGATTCGTGCATGAGACAATTTTAATTAGTTTGTCATTTGTGTTACTATTGTGTGTATATATTTATCGTTGAGTGGCGAAGCTCATTTTTATTCCATTTATAGGAAGTATGTGGGAACATTAAAAGGATATTTTTAGTGGGTTATATCATTTCAAGAGATAACATTCGATTATAATGTCATCCTGTTTATGAGTTTGTTAACGACGGGTTTAGTGACGGTGTCATGTCATAGAAAGGCTCTCATGTTCGTTGTTCTATGGAAGAATGTGTTGTTTAGTAATGTGTCACCTGGAATAGGGTTAAGCTCGCATTTATATTATATCATGGAGGAGACTTCAGATATTATAGTCATCTCGTTATATTTTTTCCCAATGTGTAAGGACTGTACTGATGTGAATTCGGATATATTAAGTATACTGTCGAGCTGATGAATTTAACTCGCTATCAACTTAGCACAGGAAAACTAGTGAGAGTGAGAGCGTCATGTTGTATAACTCATTTAGTTATGTGGGAGTGGACGGTTAAACTTGTACATATGGGGATAGGATTTTGGATATTCTGCTTATGTGCATGAGGTCTACGGATCTCAATGACCAATAATGCTAGGTAGTAGTGTATCGAGGGGTTCCTTATTTGTATTTTACTTGCGAGACATCCCACCCATGAATCCTAGCGAATGTCGAGATTTGAAAGATGTGTTGGTCAATTGGGTAAGTATAGAGGAGAATTAAATCATTTTAGTAGGGTTTCGAGGTTAGCCATACAGTATATGCACGCTAAGAATGTGGGGTCGGACTGAGATAAGTATGTTACATGTGGGACATTAAAGATGATTGTGTAGTTGTGCACGAAATATAGGGTGTATGGGTCCCCTGGTTAATTTGACTTTCAATAAGTCTTGTGATAAGTAGGCTTACAAAGATGTTGTAAATGTGTTTGTGGGACAATCAGAAAAAAAAGTGGAAAAGTATGAGGGACTGAAGTTCATTGGAGGAAAAAAAATAGTCCAACTATGTGTATGTCACGAGATAACTTCCATAACGGAGGTGAGTTGAAAGGCGTTGGAAGCAAATGGAAAAGTTATCCCTTAATAAGGGAGGCCCCCACAATTTTTGGAAATGGAGTGGAGTCTCACCTTGTCGAGTGTGTAGAGTGGTTTTCGCATAGATTGGTTGTTAATTCGAACAGATGGAAAAGAGCCTAAGAACTGCGCAGTTTTAGAGCAAACGCACGAGCCATGTTTTTTTGTACATCTCAGAAAAAGGGGAGTAAGATGTTTTACGTGGTGTGAGATGTTGAGTGTGTGGATTTCAAATTGATATTGACATAATGAAGTTGTCTATAAGTGTGCCACTCGTAAAGGGAAAAGGTTGGTTCGATTTTACCAACCTGAATGTTGTGATAGATTGGTGATTCTAGTGATGAAGTGGGTAGGCACACTAATAAGGTTCATTATTGGACTGCCAACATCGTGGTAATGCTAAAATTTCCTTCGATCTTCTGGATGACTTACACTAAGTAATAGTGTGCCCAATAATTTACTTAAAGAGACGAATTGAACTGGTATGAGGTGCCGTCCAATGTCGTTGTGAATCAAGAAAAAGTCATTGAGTCCCACTTCTAATAGGGAATAGCAGGATGCTATGGTGACAGAGTTTCATTTGAAACAAGACGTGTCACCTATAATACAATAGTTAGACGAGAAGTCACTTATATATTAATGAATGTGAGGAATGCATAATATCGATTTTCAGGAAATAGGGAAGAGGCATTGCCATTAGTAGGTTATTTGGGGCAAGGAAACTTTTGATTTTTTATGCAGGAGGCCTTATCGTTTCCCTCTAGTTGGTTAAAGAGGAGGAGATAACAAGATTTTTGGGCCGAACGTGACTTAGAGTTCTTCGAAAAAGATTAAGTTAATCATAAATTGTTTCAGGTGGTTCATGAATGTCCTAGAGTTACGTCATCGTGAACCGAAGTTTTAGGGCTGACATTAGTGGTCATGCATTATTGTGGGTTATCCCATGAAGGGAGTTATGTGTCTTGGTAAATAAGGGGAGTTAGTGCCTAGAGATGTGGGGCCTTCTATCAGTACTGAAATGATAGAGACAATGGAGACAAGATTCATCTTTTCGAGTGTTGTTAATGGAGTTATGATAGTTGTGTGTATCACTAAATAAGTGAGACCTTAGGAATGAGGTAAGATATCGGTAAGTAATAATTGAAACGAACTTATCGCTAATCTTCAATTGTAGAGAGTAAATCTACAGCTAGAAAGGTACCACTAGCGTGTCTAGAGTGGTAACACTAAGATATTATCAGGAGTTAACTTTGTATATGTTCAAAAGCATTGAGTGTAAGGATCTGCAGTTTTAGTAACGGGCATATCCTAATTTTGAGGGCAAAATTTCTTTGTAAGGGGGAGTATGTAACACCCCGTATTTCTGAATATTTATAATTTAATTAAGTCAAGCAATTTTAAATTACACGTGTGTCGTAATTTAATTGAATTAAATAACTATGTTCCTATTAAATGTTAATCGAGAGAGATAATGATTAATATATACGGAAACAATTTACTAATTGTGTAGTAAATAATGCATGATAATAATAATAATACATCGTAGTGAGTTATAAATGAGGTTTTCTATTGTATCTCAACCTGGAGTCAGGTATAGACTATATTGAGGTCGAGGTAGGAATTTTTATTAAAGTGACTCGAATGATGATTGTGAATGCACGGCAGATTTCGGATAGGTCGAAATAGAGTATCTAGGAGTAGTAATTAGGTCCTGTGGCATTTTTCGGCATAACCGGACCCCGTACGAGGGAGTTCGGGTCATTTGGGTTTGGCCCATCAGCTTAATTTCTTGATTAATATCTTGAAACCCAAGTTATGGAATTATAAGAAGCCATAACTCAGATTCAAAAGCCTAGAACTTGAGAGAAAAAAAGAGGAGGAAGGTGATGAGCTTTTGGCAGCCAAATCAAAGAGGAATTGGGTGTGTTCTTTTATTAATTCATCTACTACATAACGTAATCAGCCCCTACGAATCTAATCAAACAAGTGGTTAACTTTCTTTCAATCTAAATTGCCGAAATTTGATTCATATCATAGTGGGAGAAATCAAAATCCATTTTTGAGTGGTATGTCACATGAAATGGGGTTTTGGTGATTGGAATAATATGTTTACATTAAAAACTAAATGGATAATGGAAAATTGTTAATCTCTATCTGAATTACATTTATATTCTAAATCCAGGCGTTAGGTTCAGTTAATTGGTGAATTTGAAATCGAGCCTAGGAAGAGATTTGGTTAGACCGTGATGAACCCAAATCTTTAAAAAAAATAGGGGCTGATATAAATCAGTGGTATTTAGAGATGTATATGATTATTAAAACTTGTTTGAATAGACAATACATGATGGGGATTATTAGGTTGGATTCATGATTTAAGTGGGAAATCTTTTATGGTTAACAATGGTGGAAAAGATGCTACGAGGAAAAACTTATTCGCGCTTGATCGGTCGATCGATCGACTGCACCGAGATTTTAATAGTTTCGCTAATTTTTGGTTGTTGGCCTTCACTTTTTTGGAGACTTTTAATTGTGGGTTTAATTAGAAATAATTGTAACACCCTTTAATTTTTAGTGATTTTTATTTGGGGATTAACTAAATTAAAATGTGAAGTTAATCTGGATTAAAATAAATATTAATTTGCATGATAAGATTTAATATTTATTTGTATGAACTATATTGTGTATTACATAGAGAATGAGTAATAAATTAGTAAGAATGCATTATGATTGTCGTCAGTGAGAAATACGGCAATTGTGGTAATTTAGTCGGGACTGTGTAAGTCACGTCGAGACTTAAATTAATGAGATAAAATGATATTTATTTATGGGTCATTCATTTGGTCATTTTGATTATACCAATCTATCCGGAAGGGTTGAAATAGTAAGAAAAGTGTACTCGGGCATTTGGATTGGGTCCCGGGCATTTTTAGGCCAAACTAGCACCTCATTAGGGTATTTTAGTCTTTTGGCTTTTTAGAGTAAAGGAACCTATGAATTAAATAGGTTTATATCCGCATGTGGGTTGAGGATGCTAGGGTTAATAGTTATAAACACATAGGGAGACCGTTATAGGAGGGAGGTGAAGGAATCTAAGGATGCCCACTCAACCACCACCACCACAACTCCCGAATTTTTCTACACAAATGATACATACAAACTCCAAGCAAGTGTTTATCTTTAATGTTTTTAGAAGGTTATAATAACCATTTAGTGTAAGGTTTTATATTTTATGATAAACTGATGTTGGGTTTTTGAGAATTAAACACATGAATCTTGGGTAGGATTTGCATGTAGATTAATTCCCCATGTGAATAGAAAGAAAGAATTGAATATATGTGATGATAATAATGGAAGAAATCTGAATTTTGGATGGAAATAGATGAAAAACAATGAAAACTATGGTTTTAAGGATTTTTGAAGAAAACTTTGTTCTAGAATTGAATTCGTGATAATTTGTGATAATAAGAGCGTCGCATTGTATGTCATCTTTAGTGACATGAGAGTGAACGGGTAGACATTTTATGTCAGCAAACAAAAATTCGAGGGTACATGTTATGGATTGAGGGCCTAGCAGATCTCGACAAACGATAATATTAGGTAGTAGTGTATTGGGGGGATCCTTGTTTCACTTTATGAGACATCCCACACCTTAAACTTTGTGAACGTTGCAAGTTGGGAGATGTCTGGTCAGTACAACATGGATATAGTACCTTAGTTTGTAGGTACGTGTGATTTTAACTATGAGTTAATAGTTATATTATGATTTCAGGTCAGTAGAGTCGTATAATTTATATGTGAGAGCCAGTGTAAAATGTTTACACTATGAGTGGATCGGTGGGGCAACCTAGAGAATAATTAAGTTGCGAGTAGTAGGGTGGTTGAGTATAACCTTACTGTATAGCCATGCCAAGTACGTGAGGATTAGTTTAATACAAGTCCATTAAATTCAGCTGATTTGTGCAAAACTGCTTTGGACATAGGTTATACGGCCACCCTAGTTAGTTGAGATTTTCAGTATTATTCACGAGGAGAAGGTGTGGAAACATATGAAAGAAACGTAGATGCATGGGTAAATTAGAGGCAAAAGTAGAATAAGATAAAGAGAATATAGTTGCATTATGAGCGAGGCGTGCCACCATGAACCGTATAGTAGACAGAAAGGGATGATTATGGTGTTTCAAAGTACAAAGAATGTACATTTTAGATTTTAAAGGATAATCAGTAACTACTCTCTTCAAAGGAGCAATATGATAAGAGTTGCTTCATAACAAATTAATGATTTAAAAGTCCGACGTTAGTAGTCAGGTATGATTGCAGATGTCCTCCATAAAGGAAGTTATATGATTTAAAAATGGGGAAGTTAGCACCTGGGGTGGAGGGGACCTTTTCCAGAGTAGTGAATAGTATAGCCATTAGAATATCGACCCAATCACGTTGGAATATTCTGGGAAGAAGTGTAATTGGTTTCGCAGGCACCAAGGTGAAACGGTAAGGTAATTGAAGGAGTACTTCGGAGTAAAGTGATTAGAGAGGATTGATCACTAGTTCGAATGGTAGAGTATAGACCATCGGACGAAAGAGTACCATTAATGAAAGGGTACCGGGAACAACATAATGTTTTAAACTTTAGAAACATGTGGATAGTGTGCGAGGAAGTATTTAAGATTGTTAGTACTGAGCTTATCCTAATTTAACATTAGATTTATGTTGGAAATCATTCTCATACACTTATATCATGTTTAGAAATGTTGGTTTATAATTTGGTTAATTTTCATAAAGAATTGAGAAAGTTGTAATGGTGGTAAAATCAAAAACACGTAAGGAAGAAGATAATTGATGATTTTCAAACCGATTCGACCATCAGATGAATCGATTCAATTACCCAGATTTTGGCGATCTTATCTTTTTTTTAGCCTAGAATTTATAAATAATGACTGGGTGAACATCTGAGGTAACTTCAAAATATAGGGAGGGAAAGTTTGTTTTCCATTAGGCTAAGGGTATGGTTGAGGCTTAGTCGTATGAGAAGAATTAAGGCTAAGGTTAGTTGGGAATAATTTGTAATGGAAGTGAACTCAGGAGAATAAGATCGAGTCACGGGGATTTCGAGTGAACTTATAACCTAGACCAGTAAAGTATAGGTGTGTTAAAAACTAAAATAATGTAAGGGTAACTAGGACCCTTCGGGTGAGGTAAATGCTCGGGAAAATACGATAAAGATTTATAATCGTGCATCGATAGTACGTTAAGTATTCAAGGGGTTTTTAGAGCACGGATTGTATTTATGGGTTGTGTGTATACCTATACGGATTATATTATAGTTTGAGGTTATACCTATAAGAATTATATTATAGGTTGAGTGTATACCTATACGAATTATATTCATAAGTTGTGTGTATGCCTATTTGCGACATATGAATAGGTTGTGTGTATGCCTATTATGGGCTTTATTATATGTGTGAACATACCTAAGCTGCCTGATGGGATGTTCCGCGTCACGGACAGTCGTATCCTGATGAGCCCATTGGGGTAATTTTAGACTTGTGCCCCAGAACATAGAACATAGGGTTGAGCACTACTTGTGTGTATGGTAGTGTAACCTATCATTTGGGTGCGTTAGGTTTGTGGATATCCCAAAGGCTTAGAATTAGGTTCACCTCCATTATATGTTGTTTTATTCATGGTTCGAGGGTGACATCCAAATCGATAGTCCTTGATTGGGTAGGAGACGTTAGGAGTGCACATCAGTTGAGAAGTGAAGAACTCAAGGGAGTGTCTATTGAACAACATATGTAATCAATAACTTCTTTTAAACTGTGATAAATACTTGCTAAATATTTTTAAATGTTTTGGGCTCTGACCCGTTTGAAAAAATATTTTCAAAATCTTTTAGGTCTCCAGCCACAAGGATATCAAGCTTAATGATATGTTACAGGGATGCATAGCTACAATACTTGTGGATGATTGTAGGATTTGGATTATACACTTCAGTTGCTTCATTCCTAGAATAGGATTAAATTTCAGTTAGTTAATATGGGAATATCGCCCCTTCATTTATTTCGTTTATTCAGTTGTATTAGACTATGTATTATTGGATTCAGTTTTATTTCATAGACTCGTAGTTGGACTTTTGTATTGTAAACTGATGGTTTATTCGATTTTATTGATTTGGTTGTTTATCTTGTCATGGATTCATATTATTATCATTGCATGGATGATTTGGTTATTGTCTTCATTTGCGCATTGATGGATTAATGAAAGATAAAATTTGGCACCGGTTTATTTAAAACGTAGACGGTTAGTAATTTTAAAAAGTTTTCGACAATGATGCTAAGAATGAACCAAATGAGATTCCTATTTTATTTTTATAAAGGACATATCACCCGACATTTAAATAGGTGGGGTGTCACATTAATTAAATGAAAACTAATGCCCAAAGTATTAAGGGATGGTCATAAGGAAAATTTTAATGGAACTTAGTACCTAGGTTCGTGGGAGAATGGTATTAAGTAATTAAAAGCTAAATAAGGGTGTGAAACTTTTTAATGGAATTTTCTGTAATAAATTCTAATGTGTTAAAATTCGGGTCGAGAGAGTGATTTCGGGCATTGTAGTTGAATGACACTACGTTAATAAATTAATTCATGGTTAATTAATTAAATTACGAGTCAGGAATTTAGAGTTGGGTATTAAGGGTAGTGCTACGGGAGTTAGGCACGGGTAAGTCAAATTTAATTTAATTATATATATATATATATATATATATATATATATATATATATATATATATATATATATATATATATGGAATTGGCGATAGTGTATATATATTTGTGTAATTTATAGATATCGGTGTGAATGATATTTATAGGAATACATACCCCTCTAGCTATCATAGGAGGTTGCACGATGTGGGTGAATCCCTTAGCTAGTGAATGCAGGGAGAGTATAGTCCCCTGGTCATATCCTCTGGTATTTTTATTGTGTGAGTTATTTTCTAGGTGGAACATTTTGGATATGCTTTGGTCTCACTTTCAGGGAAATATGACCGCCTCCACTACGCTTGCGATTTACTTACCTATTTCGGTGTGAGTTAACCGATTTATGGTAATTATGTTATAGTGAGTACACGTGGGATGATGGCATTTTAGAGACATGCATCTGATGAGCTATGACATGGAAGGATGGTTACTATACGTTACATGTGTGTGAATGTTGTAGTATGGTAGTACGTATATGATATGAGTAAATAATTATTTACAGGATAAATACATAATGTCTACATGTATTTTCTATGTAACTAGTGTGGAGGTTATATGAGTAATTAAAGTTAAACTGAGTAAATAAGTTATAAAGTTGAACAAGTTATAAACCAAAGTAAGAAATACATGGGTTAGAGTAGAGAGATAGAAAGGGTGTACCAAGGCTGGTTAGGTGGGGTAACATAACTATTGCGGTTAGAAGGTAAGTTCTAGGTGTGCACATTAGTTGAGGGGTGAGCTATCTCTCAAGAGAGTGTGACACCAACTTAAATATAAAAAGTGTTCATGCACATTTAAATTATTGCATTTTAATCACTTGCTAAATACTTTCTAAAGGTTTTCCTTGGCTCTGGCCCGTGTCAGAAAAATATTTTCCAAAATAATTTTAGGTGTCCATCCACAGGGACGCCCAGCTTGAGGATTCGTTCCAAGAAATCATAGTTGCATAAATGTGAAGGCTTGCATGATTTGAGTTAAATGCTTCGGTTATTTATTCCTAGTTAGGTATTTTATTTTAATATTTCCTTTGGGCGTGTTGCCCCTTCAGAGTCTTCAACCCTTTAGCTTATTTATCAGATTGTGTTGAGATTTCGATTTGTTTATTTCAGATTGTAGTTGGATTAATTGGTGTGGGAACCGATGGTTTATTTGGTCTTATTTATTTAGATATATGTCGTGGATTATTCAGACTATTATTGTGTGTGTATGGTTTGGTTAATTTATTTTATCTTTATTTTCACATGTTGTTAAGTTGATAAAATTTGACACCGGCTTAATTTAACATATATCATTAGTAACTCAAATAATTTTCAATAGTGATGTTAGGAATGAACCATGTGTGAATCTTGTTTATTTTCATAAAAGACTGATCACTCGTGATTAAGGTAGACGGAGTGTCACATCTTCATTCATTCTATACATATCCCATTTATGACATTTTTATGACAGAGTTAAATATTCATAATGAGTGAAAGCTTGGGAAGTCTTAGTTTTTTAGTGTATTTGAAGCACATTGTTGTAACACCCCGTATTTTTGACGATTTAAATAATCATGTGATTAATTATTATTATTATTATGGGAATAAGTATGAGATTAATTATTGTTGTTGGATTAATTAAATTAAAATGCGAGGAATTAATTTGTTATTAATTCAGATTAAAATAATTATTACTAGCATGCCAAGGGTTAATACTTATTGTTGTGAACTATTAAATATTACTGTGTGATATGTAATATGGAATTATGACATTTGATAAATTGTCAGAAGTGAGAAATACGGCAGTTTGGTACTTTAAGTCTGTCACGCGTGTGAGTCGTGTCGAGACTAATTGAAGGGAATAAAAAGAGAATTTATTTTTGGTAACTCGTATGGTCATTTCAAGCACGCCGTTGAGTCTGGGAGGGTTGAGATAGTCAGAAAACTCTACCCGGGTATTTTATTTGGGCTCCGGGAGATTTTAGGCCAAATCGGCACCCCGTAGGGGTAGTTTTGTAATTTAAAATTTTGGGTAAATTAAATCGACGAAAATTAGAGAAAAATTATATCATCTACGGGATTTTCCATTAGGGTTAAGTTACAAAAATCAAGAAAGGCCATGGAGGGTGTGAAGGAGAACCAAATTCCAAGAGAGAAGACTCATTTGGCATCACGTTGCACAACCGTGACCACCAACACGTAGATCGAGAAGGGAGGAACGCGTCTATAACAACATCACCAAAGTATTCATACCTTAAATTTAAGACAAGTGTTTACTACTCGCTTTCTTTAGCAATAATCATACTCATGTTAGTGTAAGTGAATTCAATCCTTGATTTACATGTTAATTGGGTGAAAATTGGAGGTTAACTAATGATTAGAGGTTGGGGTAATTAGTTGTTAATATTTTGTCATGAATGTAGAGGATGAACTACAAAATCGAATCATATACTAATGAACGAATATGGGTTGATTAGGTTCTTTAATTAAAAATTTGGAAACTAGGGTTCATATGAATTGATTTGGGGATTTTATATAATTATGAGGATGTATGACGAATTAATGATCCTAGGAGGTTAGGAATGATTTATAACCTGTTAGGGTTAATGGGTATTGATGATGAGGCATTGGGTGTTGAATCTTAGAGGTTTCTAGGTTCATAAATGGTGGGAAAATGCAGAATTCTGGGAAAGAAGACGAACAGGGACATCTCGCGCGATCTCGCGCAAAGTCATTCGAGCGAGATGGCGTCTCGCGCGAAGTCGCTCGAACGAAACGTGGAAATCATTCAAACGACAACCCTTCTGGTTCGAGTGACATAGTGAATTTTTGGGGATTTTCTTAAAGTCCAGTTTTGAGTTTGCTGATTTATTGGAGTGAGAGAGATTGCCAAATAGTAAATTCAAATAGAACAGAATTTGCGGAAAAGTATGGGAGAATTAATACTTTAATAATTATTTCGGTATAGAGAGAATATCTCTTGGAGATTACGAGAGCGATAGTAATCTAAATATTTATACTATATGTAGTAATGAGGTTAAAATACGTATGAGGAGTATGTATGTAGGTTGGAGAAATACCTGTAAATTATAATAGGATGTGTGTATGCCTATTACGTGATATTATTGTTAATAGCACTAATGGGTGATAACTCGGGGGTGCAAGAACATTATAATTAAGCTCACTAATGAGTAATAACTCGGGAGTGCAGAAACTCTAATGTTAAATGTACTAATGGGTTATAACCCAGGGGTACAAGGATGACTATTGTTTGGCGCACTAATGGGTGATAACCCGGGGGTGCTGGATTATTATTGATAGGAGCATTAATGGGTTTTAACCCGAGGATATAAGATTCTATTGTTAGGCGCACTAATGGGTGATAACCCGGGGGTGCTGAATTGTTAATGATAGGTGCATTAATGGGTGCTAACCCGGGGATGCAGGATGTTCTGGATAGGTTCACTAATGGGTCTTAGCCCGGGGGTGTAGGATTAATATATATATATATATATATATATATATATATATATATATATATATATATATATATATATATATATGAACTTGTGAATATTGCTACTGTGTGAAATTATTAGACTTGGTAATAATAATAATCATTACATTGCACCAAGTGGTCTTAACCTAAGGGTACAGGATTAGTGTATATATATAGGGATGATGAGACTATATATATGTTTGAGTGTACTTGGTTAACTTTCTACTTTGTGAAACTTGTAAATAAAATCGAAATGTGAAATAAAATAATCTTAGTGAATAAAAGATGAACCATTCAAACGGTGAATGATGAAATTTAGTAGGTGAGATAAATTATATTATTAGCATATTGTATGGGCGATACGGGAATACTACTAGTGAGCATAGTCAGTATTAGTATGATTTCTGACTTGTTAGACTGGGAGGGATAACTAGGGGGAGATTGGATGTATGTTAGCCGTGCACAATAGACGAGAGGTGAGAAACTCATGTGAGAGTTCGATAACTGACATGCATATAAGACCTATTTTAATAACCAGTTTCAAATACTTGCTAAATCATTTTTACACATCGGGCTCTGACCCGTTTCTTGTATCTCTTCTCGCTTTTGCTGTATATATGTATTATATCAGGTACTTAGCCATAAGAGTATCAGATTTAGATATTTGGATTGCTTGACGTGCTGCAGCTGTTGTGGAAGATGTAGGTCCTTGCAGTAGACGCATCTATCCTTCCCATTCAGTTTCATCTAGACTTCTTATTTAGGGCATATGTCTTCCACTTCTAGTCCTTCATAAGAGATATTGTATTCTTTTTATTTTATGGTTTGGAGTTTTGAACTGGGAGGTTTTATCCTGTCGTATTTATTTCAGTACTTGATTCATGTTCAGTATTTATTTACATTCCCATGTGTGGTGAATGGTTTATATTTTGAAATTTAATGGAAATGTACTTACTTGGTTTTACTAAATTGGAAATGTTTTGACACCTAGTTTAATTTTCTATTAGGTGATTAATATGTTAAAAAGTTTTTCGACGGTGATGCTAAGAATGAACCAACTGAATATCCTGTTTTGAATTGGTAGAGGACTGATCATCCTATACTTAATTGGGTGGGGTGTCACAGGTGGTATCATAGCATCAGGTTCTAGTGTCCTTAGGATCTGTGCGGCTTATTACGTTTCAGCGCCTCATTATTTGATGTAGAGCCTTATGAGAGGATTGGTGTGTTCCTTTACGTATATGACTTACGTTCTCCTGCTACGAATTACAATGGATGTGACTCATTATACAAAATTCTATGTGATTTGAACACCGAACATTTTAGGACGACCAGCCAGGGTCGTAAGAAGAACTGCGGGAGAAGAAGCTTAACAAAAGACATAGAATAATCGGGAAAGAGTGATCGGGACAAAAATCACCATGAGGATTACTTAAGCTAGAGGTAGTAAAACTGTCACTGGGGAACTGTGGGTTCCCAGGACCCAGTCGTAGATAAAGGTGGAGTGATTTCAGGACCACCTAGTATAGTCGATAAAGGGAAAATCAGAGGGACTCTTTTGAAAAACCCATCGATGAAGATGCGGGGAAGTAAATGAGAGAGTGTAGCAGACCAACGGAGGTAGAAAATCCGAAGGCAATTGTGTAGAGTGGGGTGTGACGACACTCATAATTAAATTTGGAGTTAAAAGTTATAGCTCTTAGGAGCATCATGTACTGATTAGAGACAATCACCATACATGAAGAAGTGTGTTTGAAATTTAGAGAGAAATTTGGGTATGATTTGACTGTAAAGTCTTCCATTTGATGTTTAGCACAATGAGTAAGATAGAAACCGATCGTGAGAGAAAGGTCGAATTGTATAATGAACTTCGTACCTGACAGAGGCGCATAAATTATCCAAAGGGTCAATAGTTGATAAAGGACCCGTGAGTATAATACAATCATGGATGAGAAATCCATCTAGGATGACTAATGTTGATGTCGTCAAAGTTATACGGTTGTTAGTAATTACAATCTTACCAGAAGAAGTGAGCAAAGAGGGTTAGAGAATCCGTCTAAAGGGCAGAACTGGACATAACGGTGTTAGTGAAACACCACCTGAGAGTGTGCCAAATAGGGAAGTCATTTAGGTTATTTGGATTGAATAACTTCCTACTAAGAGACGATGAAGTCAATCAGGGTCGTGGAGGCCAACTATAGTTTCGAAAGGAAAGTGTAGCCATCAAGTTAAGACTACTCAGTCCAAGAGAAGGACATTCCCAAAATATTCAGTGGGACCAATGACGGGGAAATAGTTCATGAAGTTTTCCTTATGTGAAGGAAGTAGAACTACAAGTATTGAAGGTGTCCACAATTGAGAAGTGAGACCGAAAAGATTAGAAATGGTAAACCATGCTAGCTAGGCTTAACAACTGGAGGAGCGAGACTTCTAGCGAAAGAAATTGGGGGTCAAGAGAATTAGGCCCAGGAAATTTATAACCCGAGAGTGATGGGTTGAGGCTGGACCAGTAGAGTCCTCGTTAATAGTACAAATAGTATGTCAGTGTCTATAGGCCCGGGATGTAGACGGGAGATCAATAAAGCTATAATTGAGGCCTAAAGAGTTTGGGCCAATGTTTCAATAGTGAGCACAAAATCCACATGATGAAATAAATTGTCCATGATGAAAGAGGAAAACTATAAGATGAAATCCTAGGATGTATGACGATTGCAGATGTTCATGGTTCATGATGGCAGCCACGTGCTGAGACCCTGTGGTTTGGCGAGACTGGCGAGGTTTTGCTTCTTCCTTGTGAGTAAAGGATAGATTCTAGTTACATGGGTGTGGCACAACTGTTATGTAAATTGAAAACCCTAAACTTTGTGTTCGAGTCGAGTTTAGTGGGAACATTAGTTTTAATAGCCTTGTTACAAATGTATTTCTCGTTGTTAGCTGGGAATTTTAATGATTGCCCGTGAGTGAACCGAGTGGGCCCTAAGAATATGTTTTGTGTTTATAATTTTCTACTGCACTGAGTCAGCTTTAGTAGAGTTTATTATGGTAATGTGTAGTGATTAGTTACCGTATGGTTAAACGATAGTAAAAATGTAGTGTTATGACTGTCGTGCCGGATACTCCGGGAGGAGTGATCTTAGTTTTGTGCGGCGCCACCTGAAATAGGGTTGGGCCCAGATATGAGTATATATGAAACTTTCATGGTATTATAGAGCTCAGCGAGTATAGTGTCTAATTATATGTGATTCCCGAGCATAGGAATTTTTTTGTCAGTTCAGACTTAGAATCCATTGTGTCCTTATCGAGCGGCGAAATATAGCTCGTTATATATTTATAGTGCCAAGTACTTGGGATAGTGAGGGCTCCATGCTGCATGTTACATTTTTAAGAGCATGAGAGTGGACGAGTAGACTTTTATGTCACGGTACGTAGATTGTGGGAAAGTACATAGTATGTACTGAAGGCCTTACGGACCTCGACAATCGGCTAGGTTGGATAGTAGTGTATGGGGGGGGTTCCTTATTTGGATTTCGCTTTGCGAGACATCCCACGCATGAAACAAGCGAACGTCGGGAGTTGGAGAGAAGTTTGGCCGATAGTACATAAGTTTTGTATGTTGGTTATTGTACCTATAGGAGAATATAATTGAGAGTTAATAATTCTTTTATGAATTAAGGCTAATATAGTCGCCTAGTCTCGGTATCATTCCGAATGGAGCAATGATACCAATGGAGGATTGATTAAGTTTTGACTAGTGGGGTGGTTGAGTGTACCCCTACCACATCAGCATACCGAGTGTGCAAGAATTGAGGTAAGAAATTTCTATGTCATTGGTATAATGGTGCACGAGGCATAGGGTGTATGGGCACCCTAGGTGATTGAACCAAACGGTGGATTATGATTATTTTGTGAATTCGATAACATGTAGTCGGGTAAGCCAAAGATTACTCCATAAGATTTGTTAGAGACTTACGTTTCAAAATGAACTGAGATTTTTGGAGCGGGAAAAGAGACTTGTGTCACACGATATGACAAAGTCACACGTATCATGATTGGACGTACATTCAAGAGAGTACAAAATGTATCAGGATACAAATAACAGGGGTAATGGGTTTAATGTAGAGTAACCTTCAAGTTAGTCTTTCAGTGGGTCAGTTGACTGTTAGAAAAAGGGCGGACAATTCGAACCCAGTAGGGGCTCCTTCCACTAGAGAATGGAAGAGTATCCCCAAGGATTTTCTCATGTAGCTGAGATGGTAAGATTATAGGTACTAAAATGCGATTGAATACGGCCTAATACCCATAGAGGGATGGGAAGGACAAGCGGTCTAATCGGATGAGGGAGAGAAAATTTTATGTGGACCCTGAGATATTAGGGGAGACGGGAAGCAGTACCGTCCACTAGAGGTGTTCGTGTCCAAATAACTCCTATAAGTTCACGTTCGAGCAGAGTGCCAGTAGAAGTATGGCATAGTAAACTTTGTTATTGTCCTACTTGAGAGTTAAAAGTGGGGGACCAGTTATGATTTCAAATGTCGGAGAAGAATCGATATTATCAAAGATATTGTGTGTGAAATATATATTGCACAGCCAATTTACTTGTATGAACGACACGAGATGAATTCGTATGTATATGAAAAGAGGATAAATCTACTAAGGTGCAAATAGTATAAGTCTAGATAGTGAATATCTAAAATAAATTTGAAGTAGTGAGACTTAAGCAGAAAGGCTTGGACAATAGCCTATATGATAGGGTAACCTGGAGTTTAAAGCAAACACATGTGAAGTGTTCATTATTAAGGATATTCGATAGCGTACTATATGGGTGGTACGGAGTAGCTTACTTGTGAGCACCGGGATACGATGCGCAATATTTTTACAACGTTGTCTGTACCTGGTATACTTTTTTCGAATTTCAGGACGAAATTCTGTTATAAGGGGGGATGTATGTAATACCCCGTATTTTTGATGATTTAAATAATTATGTGATTAATTATTATTATTAAGGGAATAAGTATGTGATTAATATTTGTTGTTGGATTAATTAAATTAAAATGCGAGGAATTAATTTGTTATTAATTCGGATTAAATTAATTATTAACTAGCTTGCCAAGCGTTAATACTTATTGTTGTGAACTATTAAATATTAATGTGTGATATGTAATATGGAATTATGACATTTGATAAATTGTCGGAAGTGAGAAATACGGCAGTTTGGTAATTTAAGTTTGTCAGGCGTGTGAGTCGTGTCGGGACTAATTGAAGGGAATAAAAAGAGAATTTATTTTTGGTAACTCGTATGGTCATTTCGAGCGTGCCGTTCAGTCCGGGAGGGTAGAGAGAGTAAAAAAACTCTACCCGGGTATTTTATTTGGACTCCAGGAGATTTTAGGCCAAACCGGCACCCCGTGGGGGTAGTTTTGTAATTTGGACTTTTGGGAGAATTAAATGGACGAAAATTAGAGATTAATTATATCATCTACCGGAGTTTCCATTAGGGTTAAGTTAAAAAAATTAAGAACGGCCATGGAGGGTGTGAGGGAGAACCAAATTCCAAGAGAGAGGACTCATTTGGCATCACCTTACACAACTGTGACCACCAACGTGTAGATCGAGAAGGGAGGAACACGTCTATACCAACATCACCAAAGGATTCAGACCTTCAATTTAAGGCAAGTGTTTATTACTTGCTTTCTTTAGTAATAATCATACTCATGTTAGTGCAGGTGAATTCAATCCTTTATTTACATGTTAATTGGGTGAAAATTAGAGGTTAAATGATGATTAGAGGTAGGGGTAACTAGTTGTTAATATTTTGTCATGAATGTAGAGGATGAACTACGAAATTGAATCATATATTGATGAACGAATCTGGGTTGATTAGGTTCTTTAAATGAAAATTTGGAAACTAGGGTTCATATGAATAGATTTGGGGATTTTATATAATTATGAGTATTTATGACAAATTAATGATCCTAGGAGGTTAAGAATGGTTTATAACCTGTTAGGGTTAATGGGTATTGATGATGAGGCATTGGGTGTTGAATATTAGAGGTTTCTAGGTTCATAAATGGTGGGAAAATGTATAATTCTTCGAAAGAAGACGAACAGTGACATCTCGCGCGAAGTCGTTCGAGCGAGATGGCTTCTCACGCGAAGTCGCTCGAACGACACGTGAAAGTCGTTCCAATGACAACCCTTCTGGTTCGAGCGATTGAGTGAATTTTTGGGTATTTTCTCAAAGTCCAATTATGAGTTTGCTGGTTTATTGGAGTAAAAGATTGACAAATAGTAAATTCAAATAGGGCAGAATTTCGAGAAAAGTATGGGAGAATTAATACTTTAATTATTTTGGTATAGAGAGAATATATCTTAGAGATTACGAGAGAGATAGTAATCTAAATATTTATACTATACATAGTGATGAGGTTAAAATACATATGAGGAGTATGTATGTAGGTTGGATAAATACCTATAAATATAATAGGATGTGTGTATGCCTATTACGTGATATTATTGTTAAGGGCACTAATGAGTGATAACCCGGGGGTGCAAGAACATTATAATTAAGCGCACTAATGAGTGATAACTCAGGAGTACAGAATGTCTATTGTTAAGTGTACTAATGGGTGATAACCCGGGGGGTACAAGGATGGCTATTGTTTGGCGCACTAATGGGTGATAACCCGGGGGTGCTGGATTTTTATTGATAGGCGCATTAATGGGTGCTAACCCGGGGATGCAAGATTCTATTGTTAGGCGCACTAATGGGTGATAACCCAGGGGTGCTGAATTGTTAATGATAGGTGCATTAATGGGGGCTAACCCGGGGATGCAGGATGGTCTGGATAGGTGCAATAATGGGTCTTAGCCCGGGGGTGCAGGATTAGTATATATATATATGTGAACTTTTGAATATTTCTACTGTGTGAAATTAGTAGACTTGGAAATAATAATAATCATTACATTGCACCAAGTGGTCTTAACCTAAGGGTTCAGGATTAGGGTATATATATAGGGATGATGAGACTATATATATGTATGAGTGTACTTGGTTAACTTTCTACTTTGTGAAACTAATAGATAAAATGGAAATGAGAAATAAAATACTCTTAGTGAATAAAATATTAACCATTCAAACGGTGAATAGTGAAACTTAGTAGGTGAGATAAACTATCTGATTAGAGTATTGTATGGGCGATACGCGAATACTACTAGTGAGCATAGTTAGTATTAGTATGGTTTCTGACTAGTTAGACTAGGAGGTATAACTAGGGGAGATTAGATGTGCGTTAGGCGTGCACAATAGACGAGAGGTGAGAAACTCATGTGAGAGTTCGATAACTAACATGCGTATAAGACTTGTTTTAAGAACCAGTTTTAAATACTTGCTAAATCATTTTTACACATCGGGCTCTGACCCGTTTCTCGTATCTCTTCTCTCTTTTGCTATATATATGTATTATATCAAATGCTCGGCCACAGGATTATCAGATTTAGAGATTTGGATTGCTTGACGTGCTACAACTGTTGTGGAAGCTGTAAGTCCTTGCAGTAGACGCGTATATCCTTTCCATTGAGTTTCATCTAGACTTCTTATTTAGGGGATATGTCGCCCACTTCTAGTCCTTCATAAGAGATATTATTTTCTGTTTATTTTATGGTTTGGAGTTTTGAACTGGGGGGTTTTATGTAGTCCTATTTATTTCAGTAATTGATTCATGTTCAGTATTTATTTACATTACCATGTGTGGTGAATGGTTTATATTTTGAAATTTAATGGAAATGAATTTACTTGGTTTTACTAAATTGGAAATGTTTTTACACCTAGCTTAATTTTATAATAGGTTATAAATATGTTAAAAAGTTTTTAGATAGTGATGCTAAGAATGAACCAACTGAATATCCTGTTTTGAATTGGTAGAGGACTGATCACCCTATATTTAATTGGGCAAGGTGTCACAATTGTTGCCGTGCATCTCTTTATGCTTCATTCTATTACCACCAAGCTCCATTTTACTTCTCAGTCTAACTCGCTTTCATGGATTCTACATCATGTGTTTTATGCTTTCATGGGTTCTCCGTTTCTTTACTAGTGAGGTCGTTAACGCTGCCATGTTGGCCTATTACAAACCATAAGAGTGTTTTATGATTTAGGTTAGACAAAATGATATATTCTCCTCTTATTTTACTTATAAACTTATTTTTCTAATAGCACAAGAATAAGGGTGCGTAGAGGCTAGAGGCCACTATGTCCACGAGGCTTCACTTTATATTCAACATGGGTTTGTAGAGCTATGTCTCTTCCAAGAGTGAGTGTGGAAAAATCTTTAAGACTTTTAAAAGTATTGGGTCATGCTTGGGCACATCCTTTCGGGCCAAAATACTTATAGAGAATTAAGGTCAATGTCATGCTCCTTCCGATATTTGGATTATTAGGACATAAATCTAGTCCTCTGTTACACTAACATTTATTTGTGTGCTCCCTTTACAGTTACGAGTATATAAAACATGTAATTTTAGTTAAAGAGGTATTTAAATTTATACCCTTAGTCATACTCATTTAAAACTCATTCTAAAAATAAACACATAACTCCACCTCCACCCCATCCACTGGAATCCTCGCTGGATTGTTTCTCTCTCATCGTTTCACTATCCATTCATCTATTTCAATAATTTTTTTGGTCCGCACCAACAGGACCATTGCCAGCGCCAGAGAAAAAAGTTTTTCGCTGGAAAAAATATAATGTTGGCTGAAAAAATGGAGGTTTTAGTGAAATAGTAAATTTTTCGATTTTAATCTTTTTGTCAAAAAATATCAAATATGGGTGTTGTTGGATAGATATCAACGAGTAAATTTCAAATATATAAATTTTGTGAATCTTGGATTTGTAGATTTGAAACTATGGACTTTAAAAAATTTGATTGGTTTTTTTTGTGTGAGTTGTCAAATGGTATAGTAGTCATTTTTCATAGTTGATATGCCATATATGTACCCAACAGCTCAGAGATTACAACCTCGGCCAGGGAGATGGCCGAGGTTAAAAGGGCCTTAAAATAAAAACCAGCGGCCTCGTCCCCAGCAAGGTCGGCCATGGCCGACGTTACTAGTTATATCCATGCAACAGTTGAGGCCCTCATGATCCATGGTGGCAGTTATTCATCAGGCCATCCAAGGTTGACAACTTCGGATGGGTTCAAGCCGATGTTACAAGATCTACACCATCATTATAAGCAACCTCGGCAGAGCATTAGCTGATGTTCCTAGGCTAATCCTCCATAACCTCGTCTTAGGTCGACATTATGACTCCCCTTGTCTTACCTCGGCCTCATATGTGCCGAGACAACCATGATTATCTCGCATTGGGAAACAACAAGACTTGACCAACCTCGTACTCTTCCAGGCCAAGGTTAGTATCAATTTAATATAGCCGAGCCTTTACTCCCCTATGTATGACTGGGAATATGCGTACACAAATCAGTCATAACAAATCATTCCCCTCACGTGGGGGGAATATTTCATCATCATTCTCTACATGTGACAGTGATAGATGTCTTCATCAGATTGGCTAGATCAACACACACATGCTCATTGCATGCATAGGGCGTGTATTACACCCCCCACATACTATATAAACCTATCTTCTCCTACTTGGAGGGGGATCCAAAATTACACCCTTAACTGAAACTCTGTCATTTTACACAGTAGAGAGAGAAAGCTTGAGAGATTGTATCCATGGCCATTAGTGCCTTCATTCAGTGATATTACTCACACACACTCACAGTGGACGTAGGCCAGATTCACTGAGCCACTTATATTCAAGTGCTCATCCTCTTCTCCTCACCTCCTTCTACACATACACATATATGAATATTATCCTGTGCTCCCATTAATATCACTAGTTTGAGCTTACAAACACCTTGAAAGGTGGTTCTACTTCTAGCATCATCATTTTGGCGCCGTCTGTGGGAAGAGAAGATATCTCTTCCTTACTTTGTGCTTAACCTCACCGGAGACTCTGGTGGTGAACTAGGCCTCACCCCTTGTGTGGAGTTGTTTCACCATTGAAAGAGGTCCATTAAGGTACAAAGCCCAATTACTCTACAAGATCTTTAGTTTTAACACATGGCACCGGAGTTAGTACCACCTCCTCCTCCACCTGGTGCTGGAGGGCCTAGTTCCTGCCATGCACCACCCCAGTCCAAAATGGCTGAGGTGGCGACAACCTTGAAGTCCTTGGCAACAACACAACAAGTAATGAAGGAGAAATTTGTCCAGCTCAGTCAAAATATGATGAGGCCACCTAGAGTCTCACCGGAGATGATTACTCTAATGGTTGTTCAGGTGCATCCTGAAGCCAAGGGACCACCCCAGGCATCGCGCAAGGACCACCCTATGCCCCAGTAGAGGAGGGATGTTGATGAACCTAGGCATTTACGCCTAAGGAGGCAAGGACACCCTTCCCCTGAGGATAGGTATGATGATCTAGAGGCTAAAAGATGTCCCGAAAGATTGTTGGAAGCCATATGAGGTTTTAAATAACACAGTTTGTCCTATCCAGCGGAGGCAAGGTTGTGGAGGCAGAAGAGGTGGAGAAGCCCAACAATGACGATCAGCTTTTGATCGATTGAGCAGAGGGTCAGCCTTTGAAAGGCTCGGCCCCATAAATGACCTAAGACAGAGGTTGTTAAGGTCGAGAAGTGCAGTCATCTCACAAAGGGAAGAGAGGCAACGTCGACCTCATCAGGGACGAGGAAGAGACCAAGAAGAGGTCAACAGCCGACGTTGTGCTCCGATTGGGGAACCCTCAGCCCACCCTTTGGAGGTAGCTGGGGACAACCTCGGCCAGGCCGACATTGCAAGGCCATGGAACGAATCCATCCAACGTCTTGAAGAAAAAATAGGAGACCTCATCAAAAGCCTAGAACCATTGTAAAGAGGTTTCTCAGAGGGCTCCCCATTCGTGGCTAGGATAGTGAGTTTTCCAACCCCTGCTAAGTTCTAACATCCCACGGTGTCTCCCAAGTATGACAGTAGCACCAACCCTGTACATCACATTGAGATGTACCAGTCAGCGGCAGACATTTATTCAATACTAGATGAGATGAAGTGTCGGGACTTCTCCGGGACTTTAACGGGAGCAGCACACATCTGGTTTACTTCTCTTCCGAAGAATTTAATTGAGAACTTTAAGGGCTTAGTTGAATGATTCATTCACAATTTCTATTTTGGGGTAAGACCTCAAAAGAAGACCACCCATCTATTGTATGTCAAGCAAGGCAAGCACGAGAGCCTAAGAGACTACATTGTCAGGTTCAATAAAGAAAAACTTGAGGTTGAATATTACAAAGAGAATATAGCCATGACCGCCCTCATAGGGGGTCTTCTGAAAGAGAAGTTATTGTGGAAACTTGCGGAAGACCCTCCTAAGTCCATGGCACAGCTATTGGCTACTGCGGGAAAGGTCATGAACGCTAAAGAGGCCATAGCTTCCAAGTATGAGGATGAGAACGGCGGTAGTAGCGGGAAGTTCCAAAGAAAGAAGGACGGAAATAAGAGGTCACCGGACGACAAGTTCGAACACGGTACACCTCTAACGGTGAGCTGTGAACATATCCTCAATGAGATCAAGAATGATAGGTCTCTAAGATGTCCGGAGAAACTGAAAACTCTTTCGCATAAAAGGAATAAAAACTTGTGGTGCGAGTTCCATCAAGACCATGGCCATGTTACAGACAAGTGCTTTGCCTTGAAGGATGAGATTGAGAATATGCTGAAATCTGGAAAGTGGAGGAAATATGTTGATGGCAAGTCTCCTAAAATGGGAAGAGATGACCCCAAAAAGAAGAGAAACGACAGGTGTCATGACGATACCCCAGCAAGAAGATATGGTGACTCAGATGGTGATGACGAAGATGATCCAGACCTCCCACCGAAAGATGACAACACCACAGTGAAGAGGGTTAGTATGATCTCCTTTGGTGTTAACACCATATGTAGAGGACTCGCAGGGGGTGGTTCTGAAGTGGCTGACCGAAAAGCTCACATGGCAAAGGCCAAGTTAGTGGCCAAACTTGAAGTAGTAAATCTAACGTCTTCTGAGACAACGCATAAAAGAAAGAAGGTGGATATAGACACTCTCATAGTCGGGTTTTCCCGACTTGACTTCAAAGGCATCCTAGCTCCATATGATGACCCTTTGGTAATCATAACAAGAGTTCATGGATGTGAGGTACATAGAATTATTGTAGACGGAGGAAGTTCAGCAGATATGATGTCCTGGCCCTGCTTCAAAAGCCTAGGCCTTAGTAGAGCTAGGATGGTACCCTATCATCATCCGTTAATGGGCTTCAGTAGTGAAAAGGTCCATCCGTTGGGCATGTATGAGATGGACGTACGAATGAGAGATGAGTGGTCTAAGAGGTTAACCCGAAAGATCAATTTTTTATTATGGACGAAAATGTCTTCTCGGCCTATAGCCTCATCATAGGAAGAGTAGCCCTTACGGAGTTTGAGGCCGTGACATTGACGGTCCACCAGATGCTAAAATTTCTGACCCCCTATGGTGTAGGGGAAGTGCAGGGTGACCTGACCATAGCACGAGAATGCAACTTCAACTTGTATGAAGAGAGAGAGGCCCATAAGAGAGCAACTACCACTTATAACATTAATACACTTGACCCTATAGATGAAACAAAGTTAAAGAATGGAGAGGTTACGGAAGAGGTATAATCCATCGTCCTCAAAGAGGACGAACCAAAAAATACCGTCTAGGTCGGCAAAGCCTTAAAAGAGGAGATCAAGGAAGAGCTGATAAACTTCTTGAGGAAGAGGCAGAATGTCTTCGCTTGGAGTCACGCGGAAATGCCTGGCATCAATCCTAAGGTTATGTGCCATAAACTCAACGTGACTAAGGATGCTAGGACGATCAAACACAGACGAAGAGTTTACTCTAGGGAGAAGTACGACGTCATTCGGGAAGAAGTCAGGAAGTTGGAAGAGGCTGAGTTTATCAGGGAAGTCATATATTCGGAGTGGCTATCGAATGTAGTCATTGTGCCCAAAGCCAACGGAAAATGGAGAATGTGCATAGATTTTACTGACCTAAATAAGTCTTGCACAAAAGACAGTTATCCCTTACCTCAGATCAAATGGTAGATGCCACCATAGGGCTTGAGCTCATGAGCTTCATGGACGCGTATTCAGGCTACAACCAGATCTTCATGGATGCCAAAGACTCAGAGAAGACAACCTTCATCACTGACAAAGGGTCATATTGCTATAAGGTTATGCCCTTAGGATTGAAAAATGCAGGGGTAACATACCAATGTCTTGTGAATAAGATGTTTGAGGACCAAATTGGCAAGACTATGGAGGTGTATGTAGACGATATGTCAATGAAGAGCTTAAAGGCCTGCACCCATGTGGCAAACCTGAAAAAGACATTCGATACCATGGACTTGTACAGAAGGAAACTCAACCCTGCGAAGTGTGTCTTTGGGGTAAGAGATGGGAAATTTCTTGGATTCATTTTTAATCATATGGGAATAGAGGTGAACCCTAAGAAAATCAAGGCTTTGCTCAATATGAAGACACTAAGGAGTATCAAGGACGTTCAGAGGCTCACTGGAAGAGTAGCTGCACTCAACAGATTTGTTTCCAGAGCGATGGATAAATGTCTTCCGTTCTTTAAGGTGCTCAAAAAGACCTTCGAATGGGACAAAGAGTGTGATGAAGCTTTTAATCAACTCAAGTCCTGCCTCGGATCTCCTTTACTCTTATCTCGACCCATAGTAGGAGACAAGCTGTATGTTTATCTAGCAGTCTTCGAATTAGCTATAAGTGAAGCCATAGTATGTGAAGACATTGGGGTCCAAAGGCCTGTATACTTCAACAGTAAGGCCCTTCAAGGGTCAGAACAGAACTATCCTCGAATGGAAAAATTGGCCTACGCTTTGATACATGCCTCGAGGAAGATGAAGCCTTACTTTCAAGCCCATTTTATGGTCATCCTCACTGACTCCCCACTAAGGCATGTCCTCCACAAACCTGAGAAGTCGGGTAGATTGATGACATGGGACATTGAGTTGGGAGAGTATGATCTTACTTATCAGCCCAGGGTGGACATCAAAGGGCAAGCACTTGCGGATTTTATTGTCGAATTCACAAGGCAAGAGGCTGAGGTTGAGAATGACTTAGAGACTGCAGATCAGTCAAACAACAACATCTTTCGAGATCATGAAGAGGTTGTATCCAAGGAATAAGAAACGGAATGGCCGAGAATGAGGAAGATCGGTACCTCTTCAGGCTTGGAGTAATGATAGAAGGGAGCTTCTTATCAGATAAAAACATCTGGAACCTCTTTGTTGACAGGACTTCTTGCAAATGTGAAAGCGGCGCAGGGCTAAAAATTTCAGCTCTGGATGATGCTAACGTTGAATATGCCAAAAGGTTTAAATTCGAGGAATCAAATTACGAGTCAGAATATGAGGCCATGATAGCAGGCCTCATATTGGTAAAGACCCTTAGGGTAAGAAGACTCTTGCTTCATAGTGACTTAAGGTTAATTGTTAATCAAGTGTTGGGGGTTTATGACGCCAAGGATGAAAGGATGGCCAAATACCTGAAGAGGGTGAGAACAATACTTGAAGTTTTCAAAGAGGTAAAGATGAAGAGAATACCTCGACAGAATAACAGCCACGTAGACGCATTAGCAAGGTTAGCTTTGGCGATAAGGACATACATCATAAGGATAGTCCCAGTTGAGATCTTGCCCAAGGCGACCATTGAAGAAGAAGAGGTCAGTAACCCTTGCCTCAATTTGAACCTACGGGACTCATGGATTTATCCCCTTATTAGATATATTAGAGAGGGATATTTACCGGAATCAAAGTTAGAGAGGAGGAAACTGAGGTACAGAGCTGGAAAGTTCTCAATAGTAGGAGACGTCCTATATAAGAATGGATTCATATTACCTCTCCTCAGATGCGTTAATCCAACAGAAGTTCCCCGCATCCTATAGGAGGTACACGAGGGTTATTTCTTCAGTTATATAGGAGGAAGACATTTGGCTAAGAGGATTATTACGCAAGGATACTAGTTGCCGACCTTGATCAAGGATGCTGCAGCCTACGTAAAGAGATGCGACAAATGTCAAAGATTCTCCACTATCCCCCATCAAACTCATCAACCTATGATGTCAATCAGTTCCCCTTGGCCATTTGCATTATGCGTAATTGACTTAGTGGGTCCCCTGCCAAGGGCTGTAAATAACTACCGATTTCTGATAGTGGCCATTGATTACTTCTCCAAATGGGTTGAGGCTGAACCGATGATCACGATTACAGAGCAGAAGACCTTCTAATTTATTTGGAAGAACATCATATGAAGACATGGCCTCCCAAACATCCTCATCTCGGACAACAGAACCCAGTTCAAGAATTCTTCCTTGGAAAAATATTATGAAAGAGTTGGGATAAAGCAATTTTTCTCTTCTCCTGGCCGACCTCGGGAAAAACGGTCAGATCGAAGTCACAAATAGAACTATCCTTGACGGGATCAAGAAGAAGTTAGAAGAAGATAAGGGTAGATGGACTGAAGAGGGTTATGATGTGTTATGGGCATACAGAACAACGGTTAGGACACTAACGGGGGGGACCCCATTTATGTTAGCACATGGATCGAAGGCCGTCATACCGATCGAAGTAGGACTTCCTAGTCATAGGGTTCAGACCTATGACCCTGAGAGGAATTCGAAGGAGAGAAAACTTGACCTCGATTTGATCCAAGAGAGAAGGGAAGACGCAGAAATAAGGCAGGAGCTTACCAGCAGAGAACAACAAACTTCTATAATCAAAGGGTAAAATCAAGACTTATAGCTGTGGGAGACCTAGTGCTGAAGAAGACATTACAAAAGGCAAACAAGCTTCACCTGAATTGGCGTGGTCCTTACAAAATAGTTGACGAGGTCGTGCCCGAGACCTACAGGCAGAAAACCTTGAAGGGGAGTATTTTTCTAATCCTTGGAACGCTGATCATCTAAAAACGTATTACATATGATGTTGCAAGAGTTCCTATGTAAAATGTTATAAGTGGTAGAGATTATTAATGAGAAGATCGATTCCCGTGTCAGTTCTTGGTTCATTATGATCTAGTGGTAGAACTTATGAGGATAACATCTTAGTTTATGACCTCAGACCTTATAACATCATAATTTGTTGACAAGGTCTGAGGTAAGACATCATACTTGGCTGACCTAAGACCCTTAACATCATAACTTGGTGAAAAATTATTTATGCGGATAACACCTTAGTTGATGACCTCGAACCTTATAACATCATAATTTGGTCATAAGGTCTCAGGTAAGACATCATACTTGGATGAACTCAGACCCTTAACAAATTTGGTGAAAAATTATTTATGGGGATAACATCTTAGTTGATAACCTCAGACCTTATAACATCATAATTAGGTGATAAGGTCCGAGGTAAGACATCATACTTTGATGACCTCAGACCCTTAACATCATTAATTTGGTGAAAAATTATTTATGGGGATAACATCTTAGTTGATAACCTCAGACCTTATAACATCATAATTTGGTGACAAGGTCTGAGGTAAGACATCATACTTTGTTGATCTCAGACCCTTAACATCATTAATTTAGTGAAAAATTATTTATGGGGATAACATCTTAGTTGATGACCTCGGACCTTATAACATAATAATTTGGTGACAAGGTCTGAGGTAAGACATCATACTTGGATGACCTCAGACCAAACATCAATAACTTGGAGAGAAAATTACTTATGAAGGTAACATCTTAGTGGGTGACCTCAGACCTTATAACTTCATTAATTTGGTGACAAGGTCTGAGGTGAGATATCATACTTGGATGACCTCAGACCTTAGACATCATTAATTTCGTGAAAAGATTATTTATGGGGATAACATCTTAGTGGGTGACCTCAGACCTTATAACTGTGACACCCCGACTAACTAATTACCGGGTAGCTACTCCTTTATTAAATTAATACGAAATGCCAAGTTGGTTCAGTTCATAGCATCACTGTCGAAAACGTTTTAACAATTACTAGCCACCTAATATTTAATAAGTGAGTTGTCAATTTTAATTAAATTCGATTAACATACAATAAGTAAATTATGAAATTCTAACATAACCACCACAACATAGTCATAATAGAATAACCATCAAATAATAATTAGTCTGGAGGAATACTCCTCACAACAATCCGAATACTGAAATAAATAAATACCAAGTCTGCATCACTAAATTAATTACAACCCAACGTTTGAAATAACTGAAAAGTAAGATGCCTCTAAAAGGAAAGGGGAGACATGCCCAATAAATGAGAAAATCCGATAATGGAGTCAAGATCGGAAATGGAGGCGTCTACTGTCAAGGTCCTGTAACTTCCACAGCGGCTACAGCACGCCACCTGAATAGAACTCTTATGCATGGTGTCCTTGTGGCTGGCAACCTAAAAGGTTTTTACAAAAATAGATTTGAAAGCAAACGGGTCAGAGGCCGATTGTGAAAATAATTTAAAGTACATGATAGTGTGTGCACTCACATGAGTTCCTCACCTCTCCACTAATAGTGCACTCCTATCGTACCCGTACCCATTCTAGTTGTTCCCATATCTAACTAGTCTGATACTAAAATCTAAAATTACTATATGATATCCAATTCAATTCCCAACAACTTTTAGTTAACAAAGTGTTATAACTTGTTACACAGTTTCCCATGTTAGTAATACTAATTACTAGAGATCTTCCATTTTCACTTTACAAACTGTTACTATTATTAATACTCACATTTATTCATGACAATTCATTTCAATTAACAGTATATTATTCTCATCATAAAAATGGGATACTAGCACCCTGAGACTAAGCTGCGGTGCACACATACTCTGCTATCCAATCCCAGTACATCACGTACATAAGGACCACGTATTCCGAATCTTTCAGGAATCGTTTCATTAAACAACAATCACAAACAATGGCGGCGAACATAGTTCACATCACATGGGTCACGCACATACCTACGCTCTCATGATGAGCAAACCTATTAACTTCTCAATAATTCCTTCTCTGACCTATGTCCTCGAGGTACCAATCTAAATCCCCCCGTAGGCACACAAAGATTAGATGGCCATGATCGAACGCCGACCTCCCATGATAGCAAGTATGGTAGGTATGTTATACACGGATAATTACATACGCTAAGCATTCACACATCTTAGATATCACAATATTTTATTAATGGTATACTTCTCGTTCTTATACCAACATTTCGTGTTATACAACTCACAAGTCCCCGATTTATATGTATTTAAGTGATCAACTCTTCTCACGCCGTGATTAGTTATTCGATTCCCAATCCACCAATGTCATTCGATTTACCCCAGGATTCTAAGTTTTACTCGTCAATGTACCCTAATATCTCCAACTATACCCATTAGTTAATAAGGGAAGGTTATCTCACCATTTAAATAAGTCTATGGGATACTAGAAATAAATTCAGGCCAAAAAGGCCATTCTGTCAACTCATTAGAAATCTCTTTCGAACGAGTGTCATTCGAACGAAAGGCTTCGAACGAACTACCAACTCGTTAGAAGTGATACTATCATCTCGTTAGAAGTTCGTTCGAACGAGGTCGTTCGAACGACCTGGGCAGGTCTTCTAACGAGATGACAGCTTAAGCCCAGAAATTCTCAAGTCCGTTTTTCTCAATTCTTCTCTTCTCTAAATCCACCCTAAGACCATTCAATTTATGTTCTAACGATTATAAACCATTTCTAATCAGCCTAGATCATCCCTTAACATATTTTAGGGGTCAAATCTTACAAATCAACACGAAATTTACATATATCTTCAATTATTTCCCCAAACCCTATGAACATGAACCCAGAATTTGATTGTGCCCAAATACTCATCATATACTCTTTTTTAGATCATCATATTTGACTCTTCAAATACTAAATAAGTCTATCGTCATTCTACATGCAAATCCTAACCCACATTTAGAGTTTCTCCAACAATTTCATTGGTTTTCTTCAAACTTTCAAGCTAAGATAATTCCTACACTAAACATGGAAGAAATATTCAATGCGCTAAAAACATATCAAATCACTTGCCTTAGATTGTTCTTCAGAATTGATGTTGGTGAATGAAGGTTGAGTTCTCCCCTTTCTCTACAGATTTTCTCCCAATGTTGAAGATGGTGGTTGGAGGTTTCTTTTGGAACCTCTTCAAACTCTCCTATAACTCCCGTAGCCCTCTAACTCACCTAATGCTGATAATGGTCTTAGTGGGTTCATAAATAATATAAAATAAACCTATAAAATTCGTGGGTTTTAATTGCCGTATTTTTAAAATTACCAAAATACCCTTTTAAGTTGCCGGTTTGGCCTAAAAATGCCCCGGAACCCAAACTAAAGCCTCGGCTAGTGTTTTTCGACTATTTCGACCCTTCCGGACACGTTGGCGCACTCAAAATGACCATTCGGTTGATAAAAATAAAATTCACTTTTTACTTCAATTAATTATGTTCCTGACGCGACTGACACGTGCGTCCCAACTAAATTTTCCAAATTAATTCAAATATCATCAATATTCATGTATTACCATACATACTCGGAAATAATAAGTTTTAACATCATAAGCAAATACGAACTAACATCTCGTTAGTATTTATATCCGGATTAATTCCCAATTAATTTCCATTTAATTTAATTAATCCCTTAAATAAATATTGAAAAAATTACTGGGTATTACATACTTCCCCCCTAGTAACAGAATTTCGTCCCGAAATTCGGAACTAAAAAGTACTTGGTAAGAATAGCTCTAGATAGCGTTCGCGCATCTCATCCTCGCGCTCCCACGTGGACTCTTCGGCATTATGATGCCGCCACCGAACACGTACTAATGGTACTATCTTTGACCTCAGTTTTCGCTCGCTTTGGTCCAAAATAGCAATCGGCCCCTCCTCGTAGGAACTATCGAGTTGGAGATCGATGTCCTCCAAAGCAATGTGAGTATGAGCCAAATCATCCCTAAGGTATTTCCTTAGCAAGGAAATATGGAACACATCATGAATCCTATGCAAGTGCTCCGGTAACCCAAGTCTATACGCAACTGGCCCAATCCGCTTGATGATAGGAAATGGCTCCACATATCTCGGTGCCAGTTTCTCATTCTTCCCAAAACGCATAATCCCCTTCATAGGAGATACTCTGAGTAAAACCTGGTCCCCCACTTTGAATTCTCGGAAGAACCGCTTGGCATCGGCATAGCTCTTCTGCCGGTCCTGAGCTACCCGAATGCGACCCCGTATCATCTCTATCCTTGCCGAAGTATCCTGAATCACTTCCGGTCCAAGGAGTTTGTTGTCCCCCACCTCTAACCAACATGTTGGGGAACGACAAGGTCTACCGTACAACGCCTCAAACGGATACATACCAATGGTGAACTATTAAGAGTTATTATAAGCAAACTCCACCAGTGGAAGGTACTGCTCCCATCCACCCCCAAAGTCTAGGATGCACATACGCATCATGTCCTCCAAAATCTGATTTGTTCTCTCGGTCTGCCCATCGGCCTGCGGGTGATAAGCTGTACTCAACCGCAATTTAGTGCCCATGGCCTCTTGGAAACTCCCCAAAATCGTGAAATAAATATCTTGTCTCGGTCAGACACGATATTTAGAGGCACACCATGAAGTCTCACTATTTTCGCAATGAAAATCTGGGCATACTGTCCCGTAGTGTAGTCTGTCCTCACAGGTAAAAAATGAGCAACTTTGGTCAATCGGTCCACAATTACCCATATGGAGTCGTGACCCCTTTGTGACGTAGGTAACCTCGTGATAAAGTCCATGGATATACTATCCCACATCCACGTTGGAACCTCTAATGGCTATAGAAGTCCTGCCGGTCTCTGATGATCCACCTTTACTAGCTGACAAGTGGCGCATTTAGAAACAAACACGTCAATATCTCTCTTCATCCCGCTCCACCAATACTGTTGTCTCATGTCTTGGCACATATTATCCCCACCTGGGTGTACCGCGAATCGTGAGCCGTGCGACTCTGTCATCACCTCGTGCCGCAAGTCTTCCCCTTCCGGAACGACCAGTCTCCCCTTGAAGCGTAATTCCCCATCTGAGCTAACGGTATAGGAATTGACTCCCTCTGCTAGTAATCGAACTATCTGCTCCTGACAGAACGAGTCATTTGCCTGGGCCTTTACCACTCTCATCACAATCTAAGGTGTAATAGTCATCACAGACATGAACAATTGGGCCACTGTATCCTGGTGTCCCAACTCCTTCCACTTAGCTTTCCACACCTCGGCCACCTCATCTACTGCCCTACGGCTCAACGCATATGCTACCACGTTAGCCTTCCCCGGGTGATATTGGATATCAAACTGATAATCCTTCACAAACTCAAGCCACCGTCGTTGACGCATATTCAATTCCTTCTGCGTGAAGAGGTATTATAAAGACTTATGGTCTGTGAACAACCGAAATTTCTCCCCCAGGAGATAGTGTCTCCAAATACGAAGGGCAAATACAACTTCCACTAACTCTAAGTCATGGGTGGGGTAATTCTTCTCGTGAGGCTTAAGCTTACGGGAAGCATAAGCTATGGCCTGACTCTCCTGCTGCAGCACACCTCCGAGTCCTTGTAAGGACTCATCGGTGTAAACTAAATACTCAACTCCCAATCAGGGCAACGCTAACACAGGTGCTGAGGTCAACTTTTCCTTCAACTCATCGAATGCCAACTAACAGGCATCGCTCCAGATAAATGGCACACCCTTGCGAGCCAGATGTGTCAAAGGACCCTCTATCTTTGAGAAACCCCGAATAAACCTCATGTAGTATCTTGCTAGGCCCAAGAAACTACGGAACTCAGTCAGTGTCATGGTCTATCCCACCTCCCTCACCGCGGATACCTTCCCCGAATCAACAGATATCCCCCGGTCTGAAATGATATGCCCCAAAAAATGAACCTCCTTCAGCTAAAAACCACACTTCTCATACTTTGCATAAAGCTCGTTCTGACGTAGCATCTGCAAAACTTGTCTCAAATGCTCGGCGTGCTCCTCTTCTGTCTGGGAGTAAACCAGGATATCATCAATAAATATGATGACGAATTGGTCTAGGAACTCTCTGAACACCCTAGTAATCAAGTCCATAAACACGACTGAAGCGTTGGTCAAGACAAAAGGCATAACCCGAAACTCGTAGGAACCATACCTTGCCAAGAAAGACGTCTTTAAGACATCATGTTCCCTGATACGCAACTAATGGTATCCCGATCGTAAATCAATCTTCGAGAAGAAGCAAGCTCCTCTGAACTGGTCGAATAAGTCATCGATTCGGGGAAACGAATACTTATTCCGTATCGTGACTTTATTCAATTCCCGATAATCTACACACAACCTCAACGATCCATCCCTCTTCTTTACGAACAACACAGGGGTACCCCACGACAAAGTTCTCCTTCGGATAAACCCCTGACCCAACAACTTCTCTATCTGATCCCGTAGCTCTCTCATCTCTGCTGGAGCCATAGGGTAAGGTTCACGGGCAATTGGCCGAGTGCCCGACGTCAAGTTGATCACAAAATCTATCTCTTTACTAGGCTATAATCCAGGTATATCCTGAAATACATCAGCGAATTCTCTAACGACAGGAATCGAATCGAGTGGTAGCACCACTTCCTTAGAGGTCTCCTCCTCTATATAGTACAAATGAGTGGACGATCCTCCCTCAGGGTGAGGCATCGCCACTAAAAATATCTCCTGCCCGGGAATGGCAAAGATAATACTCTTACTAAAATAGTCAATCATGGCTCGGTACGCAACTAGACAATCCATACCAACAATCGTATCGTACTCAGTCATCTCTAACACTAACATATCAGCGGGTAAAGTAAACCTCCCGATATCTATACCCACACCTCTACAAATAAATGAAATCACAGAACCCCTACTCAAATGTGAATCTACACAAGTAACCGTGTTCTCTGTGGTGTCTAACAACCCAATAGTGCGTGCAAATCTCGTGGAAACAAAATAATGTGTGGCCCCCGTATCAAATAAAATACGGCCCATAGTCCCCTGAATAGAGAACATACCCTCAATATCAGGTGGATCCTGAGGAATTGCGGCATGATGGAGTTGATACACTCTCCCATACTGAAGTTCTCCCTGTTGAACTGGGACCGCTGGAATGGGTGGTAATGCTGCCATCTGTGGTGGTGCTGGGAGGGCGGTGGGAAACATAGGCCTTTATGGCTCGTGTCGAGCACCCTGCTGCTGCTGCTGTGGGGCCCTGCCCCTATCAGGACAATCCTGGCATTTGTGGCCAGTCTTGCCACAAACGAAACACTTCCATGGGAAGTTTCCCCCTGGTTGTCCCTGCTGGCCGTTACCATTCCAACCCTGGCCATGCTGGCCCTGCTGAAATTGTTGTTGCTAACCATTCTGACCCTACTGGCCCTGATGGTCATTCTAACCCTGATGGCCATGTCTAAAACCTCCCTGGCCATTCCTGAAACCCCCAGATCTGAATGTCTTATGATCCCCCGGTTGGTAACCCTAGTCACCCTGCCTGTGCTGTCTCTGAGCAGATTGTGCCCCGCTGGCACCATTTCCCCCGGTCCTGCCCTAATGGCTGGACTCTCCTGATCTCTTGCTCTCGAACATGTGGAAGCGATGATAATGGCATTGAATTAGTGCAGCGTTAACCACATCAGAATAATTGGCCAACGAGAGATTCCCCAATAAGTGCTGACGGATCCTCCAAGTCAATCCATCCGTGAACTTCTGAATCTTCTTCTCCTCAGTCGGAATCTCATCGGGAAGAATGTTCGAGAGATTGGTAAACTCGGCCCCATACTCATCTACGGTCCTTCCCTCCTGCTTGAGGTTCATCAACTTCCTCCTCATCTCAGTGTGAATAGCTGACGGAAAATATTTGCGGTCGAACCGCATCCAGAACTCCTGAATAGAAAGGGCGTCCCTCTCCTCTGCGGTGGTAATGGACTCCCACCACTGCAATGTAGATCCTATTAGCCTGAAAGTAGCTAGTATCTTCTTCTGAACATTTGTACACTCGTACATCCTTAAGTGCCTCTGAATGTCCTTCCTCCACTAACTGGATACCAGAACATCAGAGCTACCTGCAAACTCCGGAGGGTGTGCTTTTTGAAAAGCATCACGAACGTGTTCCCAAGCAGACGGGAATGCATGAGCCTAAACTGGCGCAATTACCGGTGCCTGGGGTGGTGCATGTTGTACAACTGCTACGGCGGCATTCACCGCTTGGGCTATAATAGCTGCAACCTCTGCGGCATTCATAGTGCCCTGAACTGGTGCAGGTTGTGGCTCTGGTTGTGCATCCCTAGGAACTCTCAGCGCACGTCGTGGAGGCATCTGAAATGAGAGTAAAGTCTATAAGTTCACAAAAATTATTTCAAAATAGCTGAAGAGAGAAACATACACAAAAGAATATATCAGTCCTAAAATATAGGGCTCTACATCAAAGAAAGCTCAGCGAAAACATAACAAGCCATACAGATCCTAAGGACACTAGAACCTGATACTCTGATACCACCTGTGACACCCCGACTAATTAAATACCGGGTAGCTACTCCTTTATTAAATTAATACAAAATGGCAAGTTGGTTCAGTTCATAGCATCACTGTGGAAAACATTTTAACAGTTACTAGCCACCTAATATTTAAAAAGTGAGTTGTTAATTTTAATTAAATCCAATTAACATACAATAAGTAAACTATGAAATGCTAACATAACCACCACAACATAGTCACAATAGAATAACCATTAAATAATAATGAGTCTAGAGGAATACTCCTCACAACAATCTGAATACTGAAATAAATAAATACCAAGTCTGCATCACTAAATTAATTACAACCCAACGTCTGAAATAACTGAAAAGTAAGATGTCTCTAAAAGGAATGGGGCGACATGCCCAACAAATGAGAAAATCTGATAATGGAGTCAAGATCGTAAATGGAGGCGTCTACTGTCAAGGTCCTGCAACTTCCACAGCAGCTACAGCACGTCACCTGAATAGAACTCCTATGCATGGTGTCCTTGTGGCTGGGCACCTAAAAGGTTTTTACAAAAATAGATTTGAAAGTAAACGGGTCAGAGACCGATTGTGAAAATAATTTAAAATTTTGCAAGTGTTTAATATCATTAAAATAGTGAATATAAAGTACATTATAGTGTGTGCACTCACATGAGTTTATCACCTCTCCACTAATTGTGCACTCCTATCGTACCCGTACCCATTCTAGTTGTTCCCATATCTAACTACTCCGATACTAAAATCTAACATTACTATACGATATCTAATTCAATTCCCAACAACTTTTAGTTAACAGAGTGTTATAACTTGTTACACAGTTTCCCATGTTAGTACTACTAATTACTAGAGATCTTCCATTTTCACTTTACAAAATGTTGCTATTATTAATACTCACATTTATTCATGACAATTCATTTCAATTAACAGTATATTATTCTCATCATAAAAATACAATACTAGCACCCCGAGACTAAGCTGCGGTGCACACATACTCTGCTACCCAATCCCGGTACATCACGTACATAAGGACCACGTATTCCGAATCTCTCAGGAATCGTTTCATTAAACAACAATCACAAACAAAGGAGGCGAACACAGTTCACATCACATGGGTCACGCACATACCTACGCTCCCATGATCAGTAGACTTATTAACTTCTCAATAAGTCCTTCTCTGACCTATGTCCTCAAGGTACCAATCTAAATCCCCCCGTAGGCACACAAAGATTAAATGGCCCTGATCGAATGCCGACCTCCCATGATATCAAGTACGGTAGGTATGTTATACACAGATAATTACATACACTAAGCATTCACACATCTTAGATATCACAATATTTTATTAATGGTATACTTCTTGTTCTTATACCAACATTTCGTGTTATACAACTCATAAGTCCCCGGTTTATATGTATTTAAGTTATCAACTCTTCTCACGTCGTGATTAGTTATTCGCTTCCCAATCCACCAATGTCATTCGGTTTACTCCAAGATTATAAGTTTTACTCGTCAATGTACCCCAATCTCTCCAAATATACCCATTAGTTAATAAGGTAAGGTTATCTCACCATTTAAATAAGTCTATGGGATACTAGAAATAAATTCAGGCCAAAAAGTCCATTATGTCACCTCATTAGAAATCTCGTTCGAACGAGGTCATTCGAACGAGTGTCGTTCGAACGAAAGGCTTCGAACGAACTACCAACTCGTTAGAAGTGATACTGTCATCTCGTTAGAAGTTCGTTCGAACGAGATCATTCGAACGACCTGGGCAGGTCTTCTAACGAGATGGCAGTTTAAGCCCAGAAATTCCCAAGTCCGTTTTTCTCAATTCTTCTCTTCTGTAAATCCACCCCAAGACCATCCAATTAATGTTCTAACGATTCTAAACCATTTCTAATCATCCCAGATCATCCCTTAACATATTTTAGGGGTCAAATCTTACAAATCAACACGGAATTTACATAAATCTTCAATTATTTCCCCAAACCCTATGAACATGAACCCAGAATTTGATTGTGCCCAATTACTCAATATAAATTCGTTTTTAGATCATCATATTTAACTCTTTGAATACTAAATTAGTCTATCGTCATTCTACATGCAAATCCTAACCCACATTTAGAGTTTCTCCAATAATTTCATTGGTTTTCTTCAAACATTCAAGATAAGATAATTCCTACACTAAACGTGGAAGAAATATTCAATGCGCTAAAAATTTTAAATCACTTGCCTTAGATTGTTCTTCAGAATTGATGTTGGTGAATGAAGGTTGATTTCTCCCCTTTCTCTATAGATTTTCTCCCAAGGTTGAAGATGGTCGTTGGAGGTTTCTTTTGGAACCTCTTCGAACTCTCCTATAACTCCCGTAGCCCTCTAACTCACCTAATGCTGATAATGGGCTTAGTGGGTTCATAAATAATATAAAATAAACCTCTAAAAGTCGTGGGTTTTAATTCCCATATTTTAAAAATTACCAAAATACCCTTTTAAGTTGCCGGTTTGGCCTAAAAAATGCCCCGGGACCCAAACTAAACCCCCGGCTAGTGTTTTCTGACTATTTCGACCCTTCCGGACACGTTGGCGCACTCAAAATGACCATTCGGTTCATAAAATTAAAAATTCACTTCTCACTTCAATTAATTATGTTCCTGATGCGACTGACACGCGTGTCCCAACTAAATTTCCCAAATTTATTTAAATATCATCAATATGAATGTATTACCATACATACTCGGAAATTATAAGTTTTAACATCATAATCAAATACCAACTCACGTCTCGTTAGTATTTATATTCGGATTAATTCCCAATTAATTTCCATTTAATTTAATTAATCCCTTAAATAAATAATGAAAAAATTACGGGGTATTACAATAACATCATAATTTGGTGACAAGGTCTGAGGTACGACATCATACTCTGTTGACCTCAGACCCTTAACATCATTAATTTAGTGAAAAATTATTTATGGGGATAACGTCTTAGTTGATGACCTCAGACCTTATAACATCATAACTTGGTGACAAGGTTTGAGGTAAGACATCATACTTGGCTGACCTCAGACCCTAACATCATTAACTTGGGGAAAAAATTACTTATGAGGGTAACATATTTGTGGGTGACCTCAGACCTTACAACATCATTAATTTGGTGACAAGGTCTGAGGTGAGATAGCATACTTGGATGACCTCACACCTTTGACATCATTAATTTGGTGAAAAGATTATTTATGGGGATAACATCTTAGTGGGTGACCTCAGACCTTATAACATCATTAATTTGGTGACAAGGTCTGAGGTGAGATATCATACTTGAATGACCTCAGACCTTAGAGGTCATTAATTTGGTGAAAAAATTATTTATGGGGATAACATCTTAGTGGGTGACCTCAGACCTTATAGCATCATTAATTTACTGAGAAGGTCTGAGGTAAGATATTATACTTGGATGACCTCAGACCTTATAACATCATAATTTGGTGACAAGGTCTGAGGTAAGACATAATACTTGGATGACCTCAGACCTTAGACATAATACGGTGAAAAGATTATGTTGAGACTTCAGACCTGAACACACATTGCATGACAAAGAAAATCAGTGAAAGAACATTCAGTAAAAATTAAATAAAGCCCTCCTCAGAGGTTGATATAGACAAAGAGTTACAAGTTACAAGGTAACTAAGTTTGCAATCAGAGGTAACAGTTTGAAATGCATAATAAAAAGTTACAAAAAGCTTCACAAAAATGGCCTAAGGGTCTGCTAGTTCATTGTGGGCAGCCTCGACCTCATTCCCTTGGTCGATGTTGGTAACTTCGGCCCCATCATCTCGGAGGTTGGCACCCTCAATCTCTGTAACGTCCATTAGCACAGTCTCTACATGGGTAGCATCTTCCTCCTCAACCTCTTGAAGGGCCTGGGAAAATTGAGGGTTGGCAAAAACTAGACCAATGAAGTTAGAGGCTGTTAAGCTCCCTAACTCCTTCTCTTTAGAAGCCGCCCATTTTTCCAGTTGCCTTAATACCTCTTTCGAGGCATTCAAAGCAAAAGATGATAAATTTGTTAGAGACTTTGTTATCATCCAGGATCCCCTCATAAGCATCCTCAAGGTCAACTTTCACTACAGCATCAACCTTACCTTAAAAAGCGTTGTCCTTGGCCTGCAGGGTAGAGATGTGTTCCTTCTTAATCTTGGAGATCTCTTTCTCCAATTGCATCACCTTCTTGTCAAGCACTTCAAAGGCAGACTTCAAACGATCCACCTCTGCATTCAGAGAGTTTTTCACCTTCTCGACCTCTTTGCTTTTCTCGATGAGGGGAAACCTCTTCAGAGTCCAGTTGGCCAAATGATGCATAGCAACGATGCCCTGTAAATCAAGGATCAGATGAATAAGTTCAAATTCAAAGCACACGTTACACTTCATAATCAAATTGGAATTCAAGTCTTACCTGGATAGACCTGTGAAGGCCAAACTCAGCCAGCATAGGAGTATCCATAGAGCGATAAAAGAGATTGTCAGCATTTGTCATAGCAGAGCTGATAGCATCCAATGCTTACACATTGTGGCCTATTAGACTGTTATTAATTTTCATCTACTCCAGACGAGCAGCCAATGCATCATCTGAGGATATGGGGATGGCCTTCTGGGCTTTAATCGGCCTCTGATCCTCAGGGAGTAGAAGTTATGGTTTTCCTCTTCCTTATGGCGTCGGCCTTAGACGTGCCGACACCCTGCTTTGATGGGGGAGGAGGCGTTGCACTCAGACTTGCCTTCTTCACCAAATTCGTGAGACTGGGGGCAGACATCTCCGAAATATCATTTGAAATGCCTTTAGGGCGCTCTGCAAATAGAAAGGTCTGAGTTAGAAAAGTCAGAGACATAAAAAGTAAGAGGTTTAACTTATTAAAATAATAAAATAAGCACTTACGGAGCTCAGTGAAAGGACTTCCCCAAGTCCAGTCTCAAAGAGATAGTAGGGGGTCATCAGATGTTCGAACTTGACCAACAGACCATGCTCCCCCTGATCTTGAAGGTCTTTTACTTTTTAAAGATTATTTTGGCTTAGCCCAAGGTTGGCCCTAGCAGCTATTGACACCTTGCCCCATCACGGGGGTATCCTCGGCTCTAAGTTCGAAGAGGGGACACAGGGGCCGAATTCCCATAACCTTGAGGTGAGGAAATATCATGGTTTCTAATTATGATTTGAAGTTTGGGTAGCCTACATCATCTTCTTAGTTGACTTCCAAGCTAAAAAATGGTAATAACTCGGAAGATTCCTAGCAGAGGAACGGATGTAGCATCCAGAGAAGACCTGGACAGGGAGGTCTGAATGGTGGACTTCCCTCCATAAAACTATAGCTCCAATTTTCACCCTCAAGGCATTGGGGGATAACTGGGAAGGAGCTAAGTTCATATAGGATAGTATGGCCCTAATGATGGGATGAATGGGCAGACGAAATCCTAACTTAAACATCTTCTCGTATAAGCAGATCTCACTATCTCGGCCGCTGAAATCCCTCTCTTCCCTCAGAGGTCTCCTGAGTTTTATGGAAGGACATATTTAATGTAAATGTCTAAAGGCAAGAAGGTCGAGTTCACTAATAGTACTCTCTATCTCGGCCGCCTTCAAAACATCGCTCTCATCCTCATCATCCTCATCTCGGTCAACGTCGGCAGGAATGGACGAGGGATTACCTTCAGGAAACCTCAGAGCAAAATCATCCCCTGTATTAGACGACAGGGGAACTGAATCAATAGGAGGAAGAAAGGCTACATTTGGTTTGACAACTTCAACATCTGAAGCAGTTTGTGTAAGGACACAAATTTCCAATTGAGTCCATATATAGTTTTGGCACAATTCCGGACAAAAATATTTATTCATAGGATAGTATTTCATTGTAATATTCTTAAGGCTATGAAGTGTTTGTTGAAGACGTAGCGGCAAAGAGTATAAATCTACATCAATATGCCGGTTTGCGTGCCTCGTTTCTACGTCATCAACTATGGTTCCATGCTCCCAAGGTATGAATGCAAAATTATATATATAGGAGCTTGGAACTTGTTTATTGGGTGTTAGGTTTTATTAAAACTGTGTTTTATTTTTCAGAAAGAATTAATTAGAACTTTAAAATAAATTTATAAAGTTTTCTGGGCTAAAAATTGAATTTTCCAAACTTTATGGGAGTTCGTTCGATAGGTCGTTCGAACGAGTTTTCGTTCAAACGAAATGTCGTTCGAACGAGTCTGCCAACGAGGTTCCAGTATAGGCCTTTGAAATTTCGTTCGATATGTCGTTCGAACGAACCTTATGTTCGAACGAGATATCCAATGAGATTCTAACGAGTTCAATCTGGAACGTCGTTAGAAGTCTCGTTCGAATGAGATTTCGTTCGAACGACATGTCGTTCGAACGAGATGCTAGGCGGGAACAGTTTTTTGGCAGTTTTTCACCCACTTCACCACTTAGTTTTTAACCAACTTTTTCAGACTTTATCATGTGCGGGATGAACATTTTCCAACTTAACATTTCCATAACTTCTCATCTCTTAGAGAGGGTTTTGAGAGCAAAATTGGTTTAGGAAAATGTTCATGTTTTGAGTGTATTTTTATCAAAGAGAAAATCATTCATCACTCTAGTTTACACCCAATTGAGTTTATTCCAAGTTCTTATATACATATCAATTTCTTGGAGTTTGGCACCGGTTTTCTCTACACCGAATGGAAGAGAAGTTGTTTAATTTGTTTTACCCACTTGGAGAAAGGCTTCATGCTCGGGTGACGGTGACCATATAAAGTCCTATCGGTGGATTTCGAGACCGCGGTGGTGTTCCAAGGTTATTCTCTAGGAAGAGGTGTCTACAAGGAGAAGCGTCGAGGCTTGAGAAGGATCGAGTCGTGAGTTGTAAGTCTTTTGTCTTGTACTTGTAATTCCGTATCTAGTGAATTTGTGGCTAGGGCCATCCGAGGTTGTTTCCCGTCTTGGGTTTTTTCTCGTACATCGCGGCGTAGTGTGATTGATTTATTTTATCTTGCATAAATAATTTAGAACGCATGCTTAGGATAATTCAAGATAAAATTCTGTTTAAATTATCACACTCAATTTAATTTGGACTTAAATTAAATATTTGGTAAAGTTTAGTTAATTCAAGTCATTTGCTAAAATTGGTTTAGCCTAACTTTGGGATATTGATAATTTTGACTTAGGCAAATTCTAGGGATTGGATTAATTACATTGGTTTAAGTGAAATTTAACGTTTGTGTGTTTAAGTTAATTTCACTAGGTTTAATTTTATGACAATTAAAATTTGGTCTTTGTTTATTTTAGTTGAACCATCACGTTGTACGCTTCCGCATCTCGTGTTTTTATATATAAAAGGAAATTATAAATATTTTAATTGAGTAAATTAAAATCCGGGGTTTTACAAATTGGTATAAGAGCTTTGATTTAGAAAAGCTTTCTCATCGCTTTCAAAATGGTATCAGAGCCAAAGCGATAAATTATTTCGTTAAAGATCCCTAAATTATTTTTGGCTAAAATGGAATTTTCCCCATTTTCAAAATTTCCTATTTTCGATGGTTTAAACTAAGTGTATTGGAAAGCGCGAATGAAATCGGCACTAAAATCTATCGACGAGAGAGTTTGGATGTTTGTTGTTAACAGGTGTTCCCCACCAACTTTTTTAGTTGAAAATGAACGTGTTATCAAACCCGCCGATAGATGGACTGAAAATGAGTTTAAACTTTCAAATTTTAATTCCCGTGGTTTGAATGCCTTGTTTAGTGCTGTCACACCGGATGAATTCCGACGTATTATGACGTGTGAAACTGCTAAATAAGCTTGGGATATTTTACAATTAAATCATGAAGGAACTAGTGTCGTTAAAGCTTCAAAACTCCAAAACCTCACCACTCAATTTGAAACTATCAAAATGAATGAAAAAGAAACTTTTGATGAATTTTATGCTAGACTTCTGATATTGTTAATTCATCTTTTAACTTGGGAGAGAAAATACCTGACGACCATGTTGTAAAGGAAATTTTAAGGTCCCTACACGATAGATTTATTCCAAAAGTGACAGTTTTAAATTCTTTACCATCTTTAGCCTCTATGAAATTAGAATAGGTTGTAGGTGATTTACAAACCTATGAACTAGATATGTTTCCCTCTAAAACTGAAAAGAAAATTGAAAAGGGCGTTGCTTTAAAAGCCCGAAAATAGGTCAAACAAGTAGTAGAGAGCGAGAGTGATAGTGACTCGGAAGACATGGCTTTGTTTGCTCGTAAATTTAGAAAATTTCTTAAACTTAACAAAGATAAATTTAAAAATGATTTTAAGAAATTTGAATCTTCTAAGAATGACAAATGCGAGAAGATTTCTAAAGCCGAGAAGATCCCTAAACCTAGTAATGAAAATTTAGATAGGGACGAGTCTAATAAATGTTTTGGTTGTGAAGCTTATGGCCATAGGGCTTATGAGTGCCCCACTAAACTAAGGAAAGATGGGAAATGACCCAATGCATATAAAGCGACCTTTAGTGATAGTGATAAGGAAGAGGGACCCGATTCCCCCACTAAGCAAAATTTTGTGGCTTTTATGGCTAGTCATGTGAGTGATAGTGAGAACTCATCGATTGATGAAACGATAGCACATGCCACTTCCAAGGTCATTGTTTATGATTCTCTTGTTTTTTATGATAGTGAGAGTGGAGAAGAAAGAGAGTGAAAATGAAGAAAAGGTTAATGTGAGTGAACTTCAAAATGCTTTTCAAGAACTTTATAAAGAATCTATTAAATTGAAAAGAGCTAATTTTAAGTTAGAAGCTTGTTTAAGAGAGAGTGTCAAGGTCGTTGATGAAAATGCTTTAATAGAAGACCTTAAGACACGTGAGAGGACTCTTCAAGAGAATCTTGAATATATAGAAGGCGAAAGAGATAGCCTTAGGGGTTTAATGGAATCCTTGAAAAAGGAGTTTCTTTCTTTTGAAGAGCGAAATGTTTTATTAGAGTCTAACATTTTAGAATTGCAAAATAAATTAAAAGACTCTAGTAATGTCAAATTTGATTTGGAGTGTCGTTCAGAAAAACTAGATAAAATATTAGGAACGGTCCAAATTAAAAATGACACTTGTGGTTTAGGCTTCAATACTTGCAATGAATTTACCCCTAAAGCCAAAACCAACGTTTTAGGAGAATCGTCTAGGAAAGATTTTAGAGATCACTCCTTAGGAAAATCTTTTCGACATGTCTTTACTTGTACACATTGTGGTCGAAAAGGTCATCTTAGGAAATTTTATTTTGATCTTAAAGGAATTCCTAGAAAATCCCATAGTAAAGTAACCACGGTAGTTAAAGTTCCAACACCCCAAGATAATCATTCTTCAGTAATTTGGGTTAGGCAATCCGACTTGGTTGCCTTGCAAAATAGGATTTTTGATTCTCATTTACTTTCACATGAAACCTCCCTTGCTAAATTTAAAGGTTGAATGTGTTAGTTGTTTGCATACTTTAGCTTTTGTACTTCCTGCTATATTTACATGCTAAATGTATGCTTGTTTAATCATTTTCTAGTCTATGCTCCATGCTTATCACATGCTAGAATTATGATTTTTGTTTATCTTTTGTATTATATTACCTTCATTTTGTTTACATTAAATGAAAAATACAAAAAGATTTTTGTTTATCATTTGGATTTTATTTTTTTGGTAATTTATGCTTAATGAAAATTTCAAATGACTTTTGTTTGTCTTTTGAGTATATATTTTTTATTTTTGACTAAAAATTTCAAAAACTCAAAAAGATTTATTTTGTGTGTATTTTTGTTTGACACACTTTAAGTGGCATATACTTGTGTTTGAATCCCTCCTTTAACGCTCCCACGTGGCTAGAACTTTTGGTTTAGATTGTCAATCCTTAAAATGTTCTTTACCATATTTTTATGGAGTAGTTCGATTTTGTATTGGTTAAATGGATTCTATTTTTATATGCCTCTATTCACACATGCACGAGCTTCATTGAATTTTTTAACTTCATATGTATATTTGAGCTATGTGAGGTGTTCTCCTCCCAATCTTGTCATCTACATATTTGTGACTTAGGAGGACTAGTGCATGTCAAAATCCATTGCATGTGAGATTTGTGTGAAAAATGAAAACATGATAAATATAAATGTGCACGGGGAAGGGCTCCGAAAGGACTAAGTGATCCTTTGCGATTGTAACCCACCGTTTTGAATGGACCTAAAAGAAATACGTGGTCCAAAGGCCTAAAAATAGAAAATATGGCATTAAAAAGAAAACAAATTGCCAAGGCCTATGTTTGATTGATATATTCATTCAAAATTAATATAAATGCATATTGAGGGAGATTGGATGGTATATCAACGGTTTGCACAATGTTAGTTTATCCTAGTTGCGTATTTCATGTCATGACTCTATTGGTTTGTAGAATCATCAATATGTTGGGCTTGTATGCATTGTGTATGTTTGTTCATTGAGTTCAATCTATCTTGTCACATGAGGTTATATTTAAATGTGTTGAAGTTTGCAATCAAATGAGAACTCTGTGAACGTTTATTAAGTGTTTGGGTCTAAATTTAATTGTTGCTAGTTCACACCCCTACACTTCCGTTTCCATATGACACATTTTTACCATACGAGTGTGAAAGACTCCTATTATATGTTGTGTGTGTCATTTGTGTTTATATCTATACATATGTGAGTGTGCATTCTTGATATATTCATAGTACATATATATATGATAATTTTGTTTTTGCCTTTGCCTTGCTTTTGTTGCCCATATGCTTTCATGTCTTATCACTTTAAGCTTCAACATGCTTTTATGTTTTGCTCTTTATCATTTGTATATTCCTGAACAAAAAGGGGGAGAATGATAGGGGGAGAGATGGTATCTAATCCTATTATTATCGTATCTTAGTTTTGGGGAGATTTATCTTAGGGGGAGACGTCTTTCTAAGTATGTCACTTGTTTGATAAAGGGGAGAATTAATTTTGGGGAGTATTTATTTTAATTGCTTATACTTTGATATTCCCTATGCATTTGATGAGTTTACTTAAGTGTGCATGAATTCTTCTAAAGCGGCATCTTTCAACTTTCAATGGCAAAGCGTTTGATCCTTGGGTTGAGTCAAGTTTGGGTGGGTTATGTTTTGAGTCTAGTGAGCTTGAGGGCCCTTTAGGATTTTTGTTTGGTTTTTGTCCCGGAATAGCCAAAGGGGGAGATTTGTAAGGACACAAATTTCCAATTGAGTCCATATATAGTTTTGGCTTAATTCCGGACAAAAACATTTATTCATAGGATAGTATTTCATTGTAATATTCTCAAGACTATGAAGTGTTTGTTGAAGACGTAACAGCAAAGAGTATAAAGCTACATCAATATGCCGGTTTGCGTGCCTCTTTCCTACGTCATCAACTATGGTTCCATGCTCCCAAGGTATGAATGCAAAATTATATATATAGGAGCTTGGAACTTGTTTATTGGGTGTTAGGTTTTATTAAAACTGTGTTTTATTTTTCAGAAAGAATTAATTATAACTTTAAAATAAATTTATAAAGTTTTCTGGGCTAAAAATCGAATTTTCCAAACTTTCTGGGAGTTTGTTCGATAGGTCGTTCGAACGAGTTTTCATTCGAACGAAATGTCGTTCGAACGAGTTTGCCAACGAGGTTCCAATATAGGCCTTCGAAATGTCGTTTGATATGTCGTTCAAACGAACCTTATGTTCGAACGAGATATCCAACGAGATTCTAACGAGTTCAATCTGGAACGTCATTAGAAGTCTCGTTCGAACGAGATTTCGTTTGAACGAAATGTCGTTCGAACGAGATGCCAGGCGGGAACAGTTTTTCGCAGTTTTTTGGCAGTTTTTCACCCACTTCCCCACTTAGTTTTTAACCAACTTTTTCAGACTTTATCATGTGCGGGATGAACATTTTCCAACTTAACATTCCCATAACTTCTCATCTCTTAGAGAGGGTTTTGAGAGCAAAATTGGTTTAGGAAAGTGTTCATGTTTTGAGTGTATTTTTATCAAAGAGCAAATCATTCATCACTCTAGTTTACACCCAATTGAGTTTATTCCAAGTTCTTATATACACATCAATTGCTTGGAGTTTGGCACCTATTTTCTCTACACCGAATTGAAGAGAAGTTGTTTACTTTGTTTTACCCACTTGGAGAAAGGCTTCATGCTCGGGTGACGGTGACCATATAAAGTCCTATCGGTGGATTCCGAGACCGCGGTGGTGTTCCAAGGTTATTCGCTAGGAAGAGGTGTCTACAACGAGAAGCGTCGAGGCTTGAGAAGGATCGAGTCGTGAGTTGTAAGTCTTTTATCGTGTACTTGTAATTCCGTATCTAGTGAATTTGTGGCTAGCGCCATCCGAGGTTGTTTCCCGTCTTGGGTTTTTCCTCGTACATCGCGGCGTAGTGTGATTGACTTATTTTATCTTCCATAAATAATTTAGGACGCATGCTTAGGATAATTCATGATAAAATTTGGTTTAAATTATCACACTCAATTTAATTTGGACATAAATTAAATATTGGGTAAAGTTTAGTTAATTCAAGTCATTTGCTAAAATTGGTTTGGCCTAACTTCGGGATATTGATAATTTTGACTTTGGAAAATTCTAGGGATTGGATTAATTACATTGGTTTAAGTGAAATTTAACATTTGTGTGTTTAAGTTAATTTCACTAGGTTTAATTTTAAGACAATTAAAATTTGGTATTTGTTTGTTTTAGTTGAGCCATCATGTTGTACGCTTCCGCATCTCGTGTTTTTATATACAGAAGGAAATTATAAATATTTTAATTGAGTAAATTAAAATCCGGGGTTTTACAAATTGGGGATTTAGAAAAGCTCTCTCATCGCTTTCAGTTTGGGATGTGCTAGACTCGTTATGGAACGAGATGCGGCTCGAAACCTCAGCTTGATCAGGGACTTCATCCTACCAAATGGAAAAGTCCATGGACTCTTGAAAAGAGTCCACAGACATACGGTCTGAGGTGGATGACTCAGACTCAGACATGGAAATAGGTTCAACTGGGACCTCTACTTGGGTAACTGGTTCGGCTGGCTCAGGGTATATGACCTTCAGAGGGGGTGGAAAGATAAGTCTGAGGGGGAAGGCCTCATCCCTACGACCTTCCTCTTGGGCTCTCTCTATTTGCCTAATCTTATCCAAAGTCTTCTCTCTAAGATAGGGGAACTCTTGTAAAAGTTGATAAAGAGGTCTGAGCATGTGGGGACGACCCTACACTTGTGGAATCAAGATAGAAGAAAACAACTTAACTAGAATTTCCTAAGGATCAAACTGGATTTTTAAAGAAGAACGATTAAGAACAGTTCACTACAAAATGCATAGACTCGCCAAAAAACTAATGAGCTAATTGGAAAACTCTTAAACTCGCCGAAAAATACAAAAAATAGGAACAAGGTAGGAAAAAATGGAGAAGAAGAGATGGTAGACGATACCTGATGGAATGCAATGAGAAGAAAGGAGAGGTTGAAAAGAAAATCCACCAAATGCACTAGCTCTTGTAGAGACAGAGAAGACAGAGAAAGCTCAGGCAAAGAAGATGAAGAAATGAAGAAGAATGAAAGGAAAAAGGGTTAAAACCCTTGATATTCTCTTGCACGCATCCCAAGTCCCATCATTGCCTTGGGATCCCAAAAGCACGCCATCCACTTCAGTCATTGACAAGTGTCAAAGGAATATTGGCACAAAGAAGAAAGACCTCGGAGTTGTACACCCCATAGTCACCTGTTCCCACACGTAACTAAGGGCTATGGGGTGATTGATATGCCATATATATACCCAACATCTAAGAGATTACAACCTCGACCAAGGAGATGACCGAGGTTAAAAGGGCCTTAAAATGACAACCAGCGGACTCGTCCCCAGCAAGGTCGGCCATAGTCGACGTTACGAGTTACCTCATAGCCATACAACAGTTGAGTCCCTCATGATCCATGGTGGCAGTTATTCATCAGGCCATCCAAGGTTGACAAACTCGAATGGGTTCAAGCCGATGTTACAAGAGCTACACCATCATCATAACCAACCTCGGCAGAGCATCATCCGATGTTCCTAGGCTACTCCTCCATAACCTCGGCTCAGGCCGAAATTATGACTCCACTTGTCTTTCCTAGGCCTCATATGAGCTGAGACCACCATGATTATCTCGGATTGGGCAATAGCCAGACTTCACCAACCTCGTACTCTTCCAGGTCGAGGTTAGTATCAATTTAAGATAGTCGAGCCTTTACTCCCGTATGTATGACTGGGAACACGTGTACAAAAATCTGTTATAACAAATCATTCCCCTCACGTGGGGGGAATATTTCATCATCATTCTCTACATGTGACAGTGATAGATGTCTTCATCAGATTGGCTAGAGCAACACACACATGCTCATTGCATGCATAGGGGGTGTATTACACCCCCCACATACTATATAAACATGTCTTCTCCTACTTGGAGGGGGATCCAAAATTACAACCCTAACTGAAACTCTGTCATTTTACACAGTCGAGAGAGAAAGCTTGAGATATTGTATCTATGGCCAGTAGTGCCTTCCTTCAATGATATTACTCACACACACTCATAGTGGACGTAGGCCAGATTGGCTGAACCACTTATATTCAATTGTTTATCCTCTTCTCCTCACCGCCTTCTACACATACACATATATGAATATTCTCATGTGCTGCCATTGTTATAAGTAGTTTGAGCTTACAAACACCTTGAAGGCTGGTGCTACTTCTAGCATCATCAATAGTGTTTTTAGTACAGTGATAAAATCTATAAAATTATGTGAAGTCTCCTATTTTTATATATTATGAGTTGGATTGGACCTTTTACCCAAATCCCCATTACTTAATATATAATATAATAAATAAGTAACTTAAATTACGTATTGTTTTACATTTATATAATTGTTTACCCCGTAGTAAGCATGAGAAGAAAAACATTTATTACAACAGAAATTGTGTGTTGTAAAAGGTAATAACTATATCTTGAACGTGGGATCACTCTCTCTTGCATGTAGCCTCCACTACGGAGGCTGTTACCACAAACCATAAAGATCCCAATATTATTATGGGGCTATTAGGGAAAAGTTCAATCTAACTCAATGTTTATAAATATAGGACACTTCATATAATTTTATAATTTAGTCCCTGTACTAAAAATACCATGAAAAATAACCAATATGCCATTTGACAACTCGTACAAAAAACAACCATCAAAATTTTAAAAATCCATAAATTCAAATCTACAAATCCAGAATTCACAAAATTTATATATTTGAAATCTACTCGTTGATTTCTATCCAGCAATACCCATATTTGATATTTTTTTACAGAAAAATTGAAACCGATAAATTTACTATTTCACTAAAACCTCCATTTTTCTGGCGAAAACTTCATTTTTTTGGCGAACGCTACATTTTTCCTGCGAAAAACCTTCTTCTCCGGCGATGACAATGATGCCGTTGGTGCGGGCAAAAAAGATGAAAGAAATAGGCGAAGGGAGAGTGAAACGAGGAGAGGGAAATAATTCGGCGAGAA